>OZ004617.1:34425462-35804419 GCA_963924575.1 Pycnomerus fuliginosus | reverse complement strand
CACTGTCAACAGCTTCAAGAACTCGATTTTGCATTGTTGTAAACCTAAAACGCACGATTTGATCTTAAGCATAGACTCAGGACCAACAATGCCAACATTTTAAGCCACGAAAAGTTTCAATTTGTTAACAATACATCTTCCTCCACAGATAAAAATATTTTATTGTTTAACGCCTTTTTTATGTCTGCTGTAAAAAAACAGACATTTGCCACATATACAGTCCTAAAATAAAATACGTAAAATTTTGTTGGTTAGTGTATTTGCTTCATTTATTTTTAACCTCCCCACTCCACTTCACCATTTAAAAAAAAGGGAGGTTACTGCAATCACTAAAATTTTCGAATTCGAGATAAGACCGGATCTATACGTTTTGAGGTCTCAGGAACCCAGAAAACTGGTTTTTAAAATGTGTCTGTATGTATGTACGTACGTACGTTCGTAAACACGCCATAGCCCAAACTACTCGGCCGATTTGGCTGAAATTTGGTGCGTGTGCATGTGATAACCCAACTTAGATCTGAAAAGCTTTTGGAGCCAATCGTGCAACCAGAAGTGCCATTTTAACCCAGAAAACTGGTTTTTAAAATGTGTCTGTATGTATGTACGTACGTACGTTCGTAAACACGCCACAGCCCAAACTACTCGGCCGATTTGGCTGAAATTTGGTGCGTGTGCATGTGATAACCCAACTTAGATCTGAAAAGCTTTTGGAGCCAATCGTGCAACCAGAAGTGCCATTTTGGCACATCAACTTTTAAATTTTAAATGTAAACCCCCATTTTTCACGTCACCATAAGAAAGACCTTCAAATTCTGCGTCTAAAAATGTATTCATTCTTAGTGCCCTTTTGACCAAAAATTTAAAAAAAAATGATTTTTTTCGGACTTTAAAATCGCGGTACAGCCCAAGCCCCTCAACCGATTGGTCTGAAATTTTGCACATGGGGATTGTATTACACGTCGAAGAGTTGAACAAATTTTGGATTCAATCGGCCCACGGAAAGTGCCGTTTTGGCACACCAATTGCCAAATTTAAAATTATTCTCTCATTCACCCATCAAAAACAACTTTTTGAAAGGTTTATTGTTATCATCAGAAAGGTCTTCAAATTCTGGTTTTAAATGAGATAAAATTTATTCGCATTTAGTACCCTTTGGGTAGAAAAATCGAATTTTGTAATAACACTGAAACCACGTTATAGCCCCAAACTACTGGAGCGATTTGTCCGAAATTTGGTACATGGAGATTAGGTAACCCATTGAAGAGCTGAAAGGCTTTTGGGAGCAATTGGTCCACGGGAAGTGCCATTTAGGCATATCAACTTTAAAATCTTAAACACAAGTCACGGAAATCAAAGACCCATGCGTTGGGGAGGTTCCAGACGCTTCTCTGCTGCCTTTTTTTTTTATCCAAATGAAAAGTGTTTTTATAATAAAGTAATGTGTTTCACAAAAAAATTAAGTATATATATAAATATAACTTTTTGACATCATGAAGCATTTTTTTAATTTTTGAAGGCTTTGAGGGGGGGGGGGGTGGAAGGGGTTTGCGAAAAATTTCAATAAAAATACAGTTGACTTCTCCTATTGAGAGACAACTTTTATGCGCACAGGCGTTTTCATTTTTGCAAAAAAAAAACCACCTATAGCGCCGCTCCACCCTACCCAAGTAGCACAACTGGGGAAAATTACGTTTATTCGACCTTCGAATTGGTCAGAAACTTTGTTGGACCAATTCCAGATAAGGCAAATTTACCTTCAGCCGACGTCAGATTTACGAAAGTGGGGAAAAAAATCGCAGTAATTTGGAAGTCGAAGCTAGGGAAAGGAAGGCCTATTAAGTCAAAGTCATATTAAGTTCTTTCGTCTCATTATTATGTTAAAATGTAGACCGACAGTGGTATTTTGTCCTAATTTTCGAACCTAAATTCGACCTAATTTTTTTATGGGCGAAAATTGGGATACTAGATGGAGTGTAAGAAAAAAGAGGTCAAATAAATATATATTATACCTATAAGGTATACTAACAGCCACAAACATAAAATGGAAATGGACGTTGCTTACCTAATTATAACTATGTAGGAATATAAGGGTTAGACGCACTCGATGTTATAAAGGTGAAATATCGCCTTCTCCAGCGTCAGATATTTACGCGATTCAAAATTTTCTGATGAATATGACGAAGATAGTTCCAAAATCTTAACGCCCCTCCGATAAATCCACATTTAACGAAACAAAATTTTTTCATCAAATAATTTTTTTTTGTTTAGCGCATGTAAAACAGTTTAATCTTGTTCTTACATTATACATTTAACATAGCAATGATTAGTTTTCAATTATACCACTACCATGTTGAGAAATTTTTATTAAAAAAGCAGCTGATTCATCAGCGCGGACTGACTAGTAATTAAAATACGGCCGTGTTTTAATCTTCGACTTTAAAGGCCCTTTGTCTTCCGTTTTTTTCTTGGGGGTCAATTTTTCTTATCGGTAAGTATAAATAACCAAGTATTTCGACTTTGTGGGCATTTTTTCATATTGAGGGAATATTGACCAACTAGTAAACGACTGTGTCCACGTGTCGACCACATTTCGACTTTGAGGTACAAATTCCCTAATTGGGTAGATTTGTCCTTAAAGTTAGAGCAGGATGGCTATGGCGCAACTACCCTCCGCCAGACATTCGCACGCAGTTCGCACATTATTATAATTCATACCCTAAAGATACACGTGTGTTCAGTGTTCTTCCGTGTCAATCCGTGGTTGGCATTAGCTGTTCTGTAGTGATCAAAGGTATATCTGTACGGTTTATAGACCAGTCAAATAGGGACCGGAGGTTACAATAATTGTTGGAAAGCCGGAGATGGTCTTAAACGCTTTAGTAGGCATCTAATAGAAGTATCCTAGTTTTGCAACTTCCCAGGATGTGTGCGTATGATAGGGTGTCCAAAAAACCCCGAAATTTTCGGACTTTTTTCAGTTTTTCGCTTATAATTTCTAAACAGTGCTTCATAGCGGAAAGTTCGCTATTTTCGAAATTAAAGCGCACTAAATTCTGCGTCGAATGAGCCCCCCAAACGTTAATTTCGACCATGATTTCAAAAAGCATCACAAATTTAAATTTTGGTTAAAAGTATTCAAAAAATAATTTATTTATAAACTAGACTATTATGGCACTTTCCGTAAATTTTATTGTCAGGCATTTTTCTACTAGGGCTAATATCTACTGATGACTACAGCAAAATTGATGGACCAGATTCTTGTTCTGACTTTAAACAATTAATATAAGGCAAATATACCTTAAGGTTAATATTCCGTAGTAATTTAGGCTTCCCAATGACCAGTTAGCCCAATAAGACGATTTTTGTGGTAAATCTGCAGTATGTGGGCAGTGTCTATAGTAGCACTAATACCAAAATCTTCCCCCATGGGCGAATCATGGTCCTTTTCCTTGTTAGATCTTACCCATTTTTACCTCTACTATGTATAATAAGGAGACATTACCTTGAAGGCGGAATTAGGTCAGATTGTGAAGTAAAAATGATCACCTGTTCTCCCTAATTTTTCCCTGAAAGTATAATAATAATAATAATTTATTGCCCAACAGAGCTACCTCCAATTACGGGGCATACATAGAACAATATATGTTAAACAAGAGAATGAAAAGAAATTAAAACTGCACAACTGAATATAAACCGAAACATGCGGAAATGAAAATAATGTCAGATTACATATTGCAAATATGAAAACCAAGAAAGAATATAATGAGAATAAAAAAAAAAGAGTAACAAAGTACATGCCAACCCAAACTGACAAAGCATTGAACGACAGGCATATAAAGCAAGAAAAACTGCTAACACGCACAGCCATATTTTTGTTTTACTGCATCAATAACCAATGCTACGCTATCAGCGTAAATGTCACAAAATTCACTCACTTTATTGCAATTCCCAAACACTACATTCATTGGCGACTTGAGACCTAAATTAGTTCGGTAAGTGCGCTGCTTAATGTCGACAGCAAATCTAGAATTAAGTCGTGGAACATTAAACGCCACCAGTGACAGTATTTCCGAGCAATCAACCTTACCATGCAGAAGTTTAAACATAAACACAACAGAAGCAATTATTCTCCGTACCCTCAGTGAGTCAAGTTCAAAAGTCGTAATGTCGTAGAGGTCGATACTAAGGGTAAAAATTAAGCTATTTTGGACCTATGATAATGACTTATAGGAGCATCGCACTATGAGGGCATTCTAAAGGTCTATTTTAAGTAATTATTACCTGACTTAATACGTACAAAGTTTAGGGATATTTTTGGGCTTTTTGTAAGGAAATAAGACGGATTTTCCAACCTATGCTGATTTCTTTAAGGTATTTGGCCTGATTGGCAAAACATTAAGTCAGAGTCACACACATTTTGACCAAAATAGGTATTTCTGACAGGAGCTCTGGTATATGAGTCCTATCGTGCTGCTTGGGTAACCTGCATAGAACGCGAAACATGTCATGTCGTAGCCAATGAAATGGGCTATCCGTGGAAAGAAGGTTCATTCAAATCGATCAACTGCTTAAGGAGTTACGGCATTTTGAATTCGACTCAAATTTCCGGGTGGACCAATTGAATTGTTAAGCAGTTTAGTTTGCGGCGGTACGTTTGTTGATTGGATGTTTTTTAGGAGAGGGAAAGACGTCGCCAGCACATGGCTTTGGTCAAGGCGTTGGAGAGTCGTCGTAAGCTGGAGGAAAGGGAACGCAAGAAACAGCAGTTGCTGGCCGAAAAACAAGCGAACAAAGAGAAGAAGATGGAACAGAGAAAAATGGAGATGGAGATACTGTCGGAGTTGAGGAAGCCCTGCGAGGATCTGGAGTTGGACCAGAAGCCCATCCCGGAGTACGAACGTGTGCTCGGGTTAAAACTTCCGGGGAAGGCTTTCGCAGACATTCTGATGGTTTTCGAGTTTTTGCACAACTTCGGGGAGACTTTGGGCTTCGACATGGAGTCCCTGCCGACTTTGGACTCCCTGCAGCAGGCGCTCGTGCCCAACGAACACACCTCCGAGTCCGAGGAGGAGCTCTTCTCGGTGATGACGCATTTGCTGGTGTGCGCCATCGAGGATCCGGGCGTGCCGAACCCGGCGAGGCACACCACCATCCTGGGTCAGAGTCTGAGACAGGCCGACATAACGCACGCCAACTTGTCGGAGATCCTCAGGATCTATCTGTACGCTAACGCCACCGGTGAAGTTAAATCATTAACGGGTGTTCATTTTGAAAGAGACAGGGATAAGAGAGTGGCGGACCACCATCAGAACGACAACGAGATGCAACAGACGTCGGTGGGGAAGAACTCGCAGTATTACGACGTGTTGCACGAGAACGCCACGTGGAAGATGTCGGACGTGCTCAAGGACAAGCCGTTCATGGCGTTGTCGCCGACGGCCAAGGCCGAGATCCTGGCGTACCTCTGCAACGAGCTGCTGCAGAACAAGGCGGTTATCAGGCAGATCGAGGGATCGTTGGAGAGTGTCGCCCAGCAGAAGAAGGAAAAGTGGCTGCTGGATACCAAGATCAGAAAGTAAGTGATTGACGGCATTTCCCTAAATCCACCGGTATGACAATATTCAGTTTTATCCTGTATGCCAATTAGATTTCTCAAAATTTTTCAATTTCCATTCAGGGCCCTAAAACTATCAGATTACCAAGACTTGTAAGGTATCAATTATTATTCCACCTCCACCTATACTAATTATAAAAAATTGCTTTTGTAAAAATAAACACTTACGTTAGTACGTTCTATTATTAGTATCAAAGACAAAAGACAAGCAAAATTTGCCAGAACTGAAAATGCAAGCATTATTTTCTTCTTAAATGGTTTAAGGTAAATACTTGCATTTTCATTTCTAGCAAACTTTGCGATCTTGAATGAAGTAAATAATATTGGAGGTTTTTTAATTTGAAAATTCCGCGTTGGTGGTTATTATTATTATTATTAAAACAGCTTCACAGCCCATTCAGAGCCTCTGCTTCCGTTGTAATGTGCCTCCAGTTCTTTCGGTCCAATGCCAGACGCTTCCAACCCTTAATCGACAGCTCCTTCACGATCTCTTCTACAGTATCTATCCATCTTTGCTTTGGTCTTCCCTTACTTCTCACCCCTTCTGCTTTGTATTCAACCACTCTTCTGACTACTCTGTCTGCCCCCATTCTTATTATATGGCCCGCCCATCTCAGAATCGCTTTCTTCACTGTTCCCAGCACACTTCGTCCATCGTTCAGCTCCAGTAATTCGTGGTTATACCTTATTCTATAGAGCCCATTAGATTCTCTACACGGCCCGTATATTTTCCTCAGGACTTTTCTTTCGAAAACCAACAGTTTTTCCTTGTCTTTCTTATTCAGTGGCCATGTTTCCGCTCCATACAATAGTACCGGCTTTATCATTACGTTATAAATTATCTTTTTATTGTTTCTGGAGAGCCACTCTGACGTCAATAAAGGCTGCAGGGAATAAAGCGACCTGTTTGCCAATATCACTCGTCGGTCTATTTCCTTTGATATGTCATTCTCTTCGGTAATTAACGAGCCCAAATACACAAATTCTTTCACTCTCTGAAATGTGTGACAACCGATTTTCATGCTCTCTTCATTTCCGTCCTTAAATTTAGGTAACTTCAGCTTCATGAACTTTGTTTTGTCCTCGTTTATTTTTAATCCAACTTTTATTGCCTCCGTTTCCAAATCTTGGAACGATTCCTTGAGACTTGTGCGGTTCCTTGCAATTATTGCGATGTCGTCGGCGTACGCCAGTATCTGCACAGATTTATTGGGTGGTATTAATAAAACGCTAGCATGTGCTGATGCTACAAGTTTGTAAGCAAATGCTACCAAATCCTGAGATCTTATTGGCCGGTTCAACGATATCTACTAGCATATGCTTATAAAATTGGTAGTATTAGCATATGCTATATTTTATTAATATGACCCATTAAATATTGTTCTACCTTTATCCACCTTTGCTCTCCTTACCACCGTCTCCAGTACTATATTGAAAATTAGCGTGGACAAAGGGTCTCCTTGCCGCAATCCGTTGTTGGTTTTAAACTTTCTAGACAGCATTCCATTAATCTGTACTTTGCTTCAGAGTTAGCATAATCATCCGGATCAGTTTATTTGGCACCTCCATATCCCTAAGTGACTCTTCTACTTTTGACCTTTTTATGCTGTCGTACGCCTGTCGATAGTCAATGAATAACATCTCTACACTAATATTAAATTCTCTACACTTTTCCAATAGTACCCGGAGTGTAGCGATGTGATCCAGTGTCGACCTATTAGGTCTGAACCCAGCTTGGAATTCTCCCAATTTATCTGCTATATGTTCTTCTAATCTATTGTATAGTACAGCTGCCAATATTTTATACAAGGAGCTTAACAATGAGATACCTCTGTAATTCTTACAGTCAGTCTTTTCACCTTTCTTGTAAATTGGGCAGATAACTCCGATCTGCCATTCCTCTGGTAACTGCTCCGATTTCCAGACTTCTACTATTAATCCATGTATATATTCATGCAGCAGTGTGCCTCCTTCCTTTATCATTTCAGCTGTTATACTATCTATTCCTGCCGCTTTGCCGTTTTTCATTTTCCTTATCACGTCACTTACTTCTTCTAGTTTTGGGGCTTCCAGCGTTTCTTCTGTGGGATTCTTTGCTTCGTCTGGATTTGGCAGATTTTCCCTTTGCATAATTGCGTCCCTCGTCCCTCCTGGATCTAACAGGTCTTCGAAATACTCCGCCCATCTTTCCGTTCTTTCAGTTATATCCATTATCAGGTCACCTTCTTTACTACGGCAGATTCCTGTTTGTAATTTAAATCCTTTCTTTGTCTGTTTAACCTGCCCGTAGAATTTGCGGGTATCCTTTTTCATACTATGTTCTTCTAATCTTCTCACACGGTCATTTTCGGACTGGCGCTTCTTTTTTCTCAGCAGTTTACTCGCTATTTTCCTGGTATTCAGCCATTCTCTTTTGTTGTTTTCAGTTTGGTCTCTCAGCCACTGTAATCTGCTAGTATTCTTTATTTTGATCGCTTCCTCACATTCCTTATCGAACCATTCTTTGCCTCTTTCTGCCGGTCTCTTCCCTATTATCTTTTCTGCCGACTCTTGTAATATTTCTCTTAAGGCGTTCCAACTTTCATCTACCCCACCTCGAGGCTCCATGCACTCAATACGGTTGCTGACTTCTTCGTTCCATTTCTTCTTTATCTCCGTCCCTTTTAAGATTTCCGTGTTCCACTTCAGCATTTTCTCATATTTGGCAACAACTGTTTTTGTTGTTTTTATTCGTAACCGGGCTCTAACTAAAAAGTGGTCGGAGTCGACGTCAGCTCCTCGCATGCTGCGCACGTCCAAGATGCCAGAGAAGTGTCTTCCGTCTATCAGTACGTGATCGATTTGGTTTATCGTTCTTTGATCGGGTGACATCCACGTGCCCTTATGTATCTGTTTGTGTGCAAAGCCTGTGGATCTTACCACAAGGTTGGTGGTTAGTTTTCCCCATATCCACTAACGGCGCTAGTTTAGCGTCCCAGTTGTCAGTTCAGGAGAGTTCTATCTAAAGTGGTTGATCTATGGATTTGATTTTGCAAGAAAGCACATTTCAAATTTTGAAATATGCAGTTTGGGCAACATGGAAACTCGAAAATATAGTTAGGGGCTTTTTTTACTTGGCCAACTTAGCCTCTAGCGGTGGTTGATCGGAATTTGGCCAGAAAGCAAAAACATGACATAAACCAAATCTTCTAGGGTTTGTTTTTGTTGTTAGCAGCAGTGACAGATAAACGTACGTGAGGCTTTTTCGCGAATATACCCACACAAAGGCTATTTTAGGCCAATTCAGAGCAATTTCAAAATTTTGACGTTTGTCAAGTTGTCTGACGTATCGCATTCAAATCGTTTCTACCAATTCCCGTGTTAGTAAATTTCCTCGTACCAACCTAAAATTCAAATTTTGACGTTGTCATGTAAATGAACGGACTTTATTTCTACAACTTTTGGCCCGTGGTTCAAACATCGAATTTGTTGTGGGGGTGATTACCAGAGGGCGACTTATGCAGGGTGTTCCTAAGTACACCGAAAAACTTCGTAAGATGGTACTTCACGATATTCTGAGGCGAAAACTCCCTATGGACATACAGGGTGGGTAATTTTTCGATGCTCAACATTGAGATCTTCTAAACGGTAAGAGGTCCAGGGTCAATTAAATTAGAGAAAAGTTGCGATATTTTGATTCGCTCCCGAGTTATCACAAAAATATGAACATTCACATTTTAAAGAAAAATGAATATCTTCCTAACGATTGATGTTATTGAAATGAAACATAACTTTTATATTTTTGACAGCTGTCAATTGGGTGGCATCTTCTAGATTTTGAATAAAGATAGTCAACCTTTCTTTTTCTTATCGGCGCCATATTAAATTTTTACATCGCCGGATACACAGAAAAAACAGCTTCTCAAAATGTACCCAACATTAACGTTTTTGAGAAAATATGTGAAATCCTGAGTCACACGACCGCAAGACGTAATTTATTACTGTTGAATTCAATTATTTTCACATGTTATAAGAGATTTAAGAAGTCGACGTACTTTTCTGCAATTGTTTTTCATCTAAGTTTAGGCTGATTTTACAAATTATTCATATAAATTTTTAAATTCTGACATTCTGTCAAAAAAGTTCATGTTGACTGCAATTTTGAAAAGCCTATTTTTTGAGTATTTGATGTCAAAATTCAATATTCGCGAAAATCAGCTGCTAATAGATGGCCGTCTCAACCGGCCGGGGAGCCGGCGGGGAGAATTCTAGCGTGACGTGCCTGACAGTGTCAGTTGGTGACATCAGTGACATCGATACGTGGATTTTTGAAAAGCCAAGTTTTCCTGGATTTATAATGTTCCACTTAAGTACACAAAACGTAAAATTCCACAGAATTATTCCCAAAATTGCGAGTCATCGAGAGAATGTCTCCGAACAAAACCACTACGTAAGCCGAAATTCGGACGTTTAAAAGTATTTCTGTATCCGGTGTCTCAGACTAGTTAAAGTATTGCCACCAGATGTCAGACACTTTGCTGATTTTCGTGAATAGAGGCCATGAATACATCAAAAGTTGACTGTCGTTAGTTTCTGTCAATGCCATTCAATTGACAGCTGTGAAAAATATAAAAGCTCCAAGTCTCATTTAAATAACATCAAACGTTGGGAAGACATTAGTTTTTCTTTAAACTGAAGATTTCCGAGATACTAATGGTGAGCATCGAAAAATTACCCACCCTGAATGTCCGAAAGTAGTGCTTAGTTTCTAAGTTACATCGCATTTTAAGTAGGTATTTGAGGTCAAATTATGCGATAACTGTAAGATTATAAATACATTCAGATGAAAATATTTGACTTACCGAGGTAGAGGTTAGTCATCAACAATTATTTGGATAAGCCTGATTGTAGTTTTGGTGTCAAAAAGTCACTCAGCGGCCATGAATTAGTCGGATTTGACCCCAAATACGGCCATAGTCATTGAAATTTGATAGATGAGAAATTGTATTCTTGTAGAAACTGTTCAGCAAAAGCTTCATTATTCTTGCGTTAAATTGTTAGAGAATAATTTTCTCTTTGCGGTAACATTATTTGTCAACGTTGGTCTTTGAAAGAAAACATTGATGGTTGATACGTTTTTGGCCTACCTTACCCTGTATGACCGCGAAATGTCAAATGAAATGACAAGCGGGTGTCAAACCTAAATTCCCGAAATGCCTAAAATTCCTTAATTTTGGGTTTTTAATGTTTATCGTATAGGGGAGGGCGGCCCAAAATTGCATTCACCATCAAATATTCCTTTCCAAGATCACGTTGTTTTGCATGTTGATTAGTTAAAATTACTGGTTATTTAAATACTTATTTTCAGCAACAAATAATGTTACCGCAAAGAGAAAATAATTTTCCAACCATTTAATACAAGAATAATGAAAGATCTTAAAAAAATTTTTTTCATCGTTGGTTTTTGCTTAAAACAGTTTCTACAAGAATAAAACTGAAGATTTCTTTCCGAGTCCCATATGGAGGAGACATCATCAGCTAACCCATGCCAAAATCCAATTTCCAAGTTCTGTATAGTTTAGACACAACGACTAACTAGACTCAACCCTCGACTCAACCTGTATAATAATAATACTATCTTAGCTTTCTTTGATCTGTTTTTGTGTAGGAAAGTACCTAAAGGAGGAAAAAGGTATTTTACCTAGAATCCAGTCTCTACCGATATTTACTTTTTACAAAATAATATTAATCCACTTTTTCCGCAATAACTTTACTTCACGGCATTTTCTTATGTTTTTGGGCAGGTTGAGGATGATGCACAACCGCAAGGTAAGATCTGAAGCGGTCGAAAAGGCCCAAACGAAAATGGACGGAGATGGGAACGAGACTGCCTTGGATTCACCTTCTTTGCACAAAGACGACCTTTTGGACGACGAGGAAAACGACATGAGTGAAAATGAAAGCGTCGGAACTCAGCCTGAAGAGGTACGTAACCTGCTCGTAACCATTCATCAAAATTTATTGCTTCAATCAGAGTCGAAACAGTTTATTACTAAACTTTATCAAAGTCAGAATATATTTTCCGTAAATGGTAATATAAAATTATGTTCTAACCAGTGCATGGTTCAGTTCTGTCAAAATAACTGTCTTTTCGACCCCGACAGGAATTTCACCGGTTAACAAAATAACACATCCCCTATGTTTCCATTAGAAAATGATTCTATTAAGATCTATACGTTTTGAGGTCACAGGAATCCAAAAAAAAGTGGTTTTAAAAGTCCGTATGTATGTATGTACGAATGTACGTTTGGAAACTCTACAGCCCAACCTACTGGACCGATTTAGCTGAAATTTTATACATATACATTTCATAACCTGACTCAGGGCCGGTTTATCGATGCTCAGTCAAAACTGACTGTTATCTATCTGACAGTTTATTATAGCTGACAGATAAATCCGATTCACGTTTATTGACATCGACTTTGTCTGTCAGTTACGTGCCTGACAGTTTGAGTTGTGTTGGCAACATTTGGTGTAGCGGAAGTTGAATTCTATTGGACAGATTTAAATTTCGCGCTAATATAGTCGACTGTTTCTATAGCAACGCCTTACGGTCTTTGTTTATTGCAGCAGGTACTGATGCAGTTGAAATTTGTATTGATGACAGATAAGAAACGAGGAGTAGACTTTTCTGCCTAAAATCCAGACGTGCTTTGAAAAGTAACCAGCAGGAGATGTAATTGAGGATAAGAAAACGGATGGTAGAAGCAGGAGGTTTGAAAGAAAGTTTAGGAAATCTTAAGTCTTAGCAAATTCCTCAAAATAGTTTCAGGTACATTCCTAAACTTTATATTAGCTAGATTCATGTTGAAGAAAACCAAAGATTCACCTTCTTCGTCATTTAAATGACTTTGGGCGATGCTAACCGTCGGTTTTCTGCCCTAGCTGACACTTCGAACTGTCAGTCAGTTTGCCCGGCACTTTAGCAAAGACTTTGCGGTCAACTTGCTGTCGATAAACAGTTTAACTATCGGATAACGTAAACTGTCAGATATTTTCATTTAACTGAGCATCGATAAACCGGCCCTCAGATCTGAAAAGCTTCTGGGCCCAATCGCGTACCCGAAAATGCCTTTTTGACAAAAACTCAAATATTCGAAATTTTCATCGGACTTTAAAATCGCTGTACAGCCCAAGCCCCTGAACCGATTTGGCTGAAATTTTGCACATTTTGCATTATACGTCGAAGAGTTGAACAAATTTGTTGTGTTTGTATGTACCACTCATCTAAGCCAGTAGAGATGCATGAAAAACTACAGCAATGATCTGATTTAACCCCATTTTGTTTGTCTGTGCCCGGGAAAGTTTTGATATATACAGGGTGTCAGGCAAAAACGCCTCAAGCCGTAACTTTTTTATTTTCTGTCCGATTTGAATGAAACAAAAACCAGATGAAAAAATACTACAAAATCAGTGTGGTTCCGATTATTTTTAGCCTCGACTTTAACCAAACGATAGTTCTTATTTCAAATGGCAAACTTATGTCACGCCAGGCAGAAGATTTTTTTCTGAATTCAACAATATCTAAGCAGTTGGTTTTTTTTTTCAAGCCGAAAACCTGACTGCCATTTTTTCGTAAAATTTAATTTTTGTAGCAAAAATGCCCTTTTTTGAATTGTTCTTAGCAAAAAGCATTTTCTTACTATTGGATTCGATAGCTGTTGCATTGGCGGATCAAAAACCTTAATCAGATAGAAGTATCGTCTGAAATCGGATGCATGAGAAGGAGACTTTAGTGCCATTTTTTCGAAAATTGACATTTTTGGGGCAAAAGTTCATCCCTTGCTGACTGGCCTATAGTGCCATTTTTTCGAAAAATATATTTTTAGTGGCAAAACGGCCCTTTTTTGAATTTTTCTTATCAAAAGCATTTTCTTATTATTGGATTCGATAGCTGTTGCATTGACGGAACAAAAACCTTAGGGCTATTTTTTCGAAAAATGTCATTTTATGGGCGAAAACACTTGTATTTTAAATTTTAGTAAATGAACGCCGCGCACAATGCGCAAAATACAGCATCCAGCGATCGACACCCGGCCCACGGTTCACCCAGCCGACGCGCTCGACTCACCGATTCTAACTTGGTTAAAGTTAATTGACCTTATTGTGTTGTCCACGTGGCAACCCATTGCATTATGGGAATCCTGATTGTAGGATGACCTACTTTACCGGCCGACATGTCATTTGTCACCAGATATGTCACTTGTCACAAATGATAACCTCAAAACTGTATTTATTGAACACTTTATTAGCCCGAAACATGGAATAAGCCAGCTGCAAAAATGCCTCTCTCGTTTTCCTTTGTAAGCTGACAATGAATTTTCCGTCAAGCCATTTTGACGTAAGGGTTTGAGACTTTTGGACCACCACAGAACCTGACCACTATGACTACAACACAGCCATAAATACCTGTTAAGACAAATCAATTTATATACCTTTCCCTATTTTCCGTAATATCGTGGGTCTTTTTAACAAGACGAATTAATCTGGGAGTTCCACGTCCCCGAAAACAAACATAACCCACCTTGCATTATTATTTTTGCTCACAGAAATCAGAACAGAATAGCCGTCAGAGCCATTCTCTTGTTCATATTGGTCGCAAGTTATGGAGCAACTAAAAATTTTGATCGACTATTTAGCGATACTCCCACAATTTCAAATTCAAACTGTACTTTACTCCATAAGAAAACACAAGGCGCCAATTTTTTGGGTCATACCCCATTAGTATTCACGTGCCCACTGTAGGTGGCGCTTTTGCAGTGCGAATAATTAAGGTCACCGGATTTCTCTCTTTGGAGAGGTACAGCAATCAACCGGAAGTGTGGACAAATGTAAAAAGGACGCAGAACGTATCCTTACACAATAAGTAAGAGAGAAATGATTTGCTTCCGTTGTTATTTTTTGACACTGACAATGGCATTATTTGTCAGTTTGTAGTTGTCATCAACACTAAAGATTTGTTGATTTATCGTTTATTAATAATTGTATTTTTATTAACTGGGGAAGCAAAACGAAGTGCACTAAATGGCCTGACAGTCTTCAAAAATTGAAATTAAGGAGCCTGTACGCCTGATTGCCTGTGTCTTTGACGAAGAAAACCGTACAATTTGCAGCCTTTAAAACTCATTGGTGATCCTCCAAGTAGAAATGAAGTTCAGTTCAATGTTGACTTTGTCTTACACATTTTGACCGCAATTAAAGTGCATTAACTTCGAAGTTTTTAATTATACACAGTGACGAGTGTCTATAGTTAGTTGAAGCTAAATCCAAGCATATTGTTGTTGCTGCACTGTTGTTGTATTTAAAGAATAAAACGAAATTGACTTGATTGTCTTTGTGAAACCAATTGTTGCAAGGGAACACAAAGTCAAAATTCACCCAAAAAATGAACACGGAACGGTTAATAAAGGGGTCCACTATTATAAAACCATAACAAAATGGGAAATATACTGCAAAATAAGCAGGAATAGACTATAAGCAGCTATTTTACAAACAACTGTCAACTTTAGATACTTTTTCTGACATCTAACGTCATTTTTGTACAAACTTAAAAGAGAAAGAAATATGTTTCCTGTTATATCCATAGCGTTTGCCGTACCTCTCCAAAGAGAGAAATCCAGGGACCTTACGAATAATGCATAAGGTCCATTGCAGTACATTTACAAATTATGTGAAAAAGTAGAAGTTTCTACCTTCTCCGAGACTGCCACTTTTTGTAAAATAAATTCAAAAAAGAGCCGTTTTGCCACTAAAACGACATTTTTCGAAAAAAATCGCACTAAGGTTTGAAAAAAAAATGAGCTATCACATCCGGTCGTAAAAAGATACAGTCATACATAGGTTTTTTTCCCGGCACCGTTTTTGGCCAAAAGGGCACCATGTCGTGTGAATATATTTTCAGAAGCAGAATTTGAAGAGCTTTTACATGGTGACGTGAACCGATGTGGGCCAAAATCTAATCAGTCTACAACTTGCCCACAGATATGTGTGCCAAATTTCATCTTGATACTTGAATAGTTTGAGCTGCAGCGTGATCACAGACAGACATTTTTCAAAAGTTAAAAAGGCACTTCAACAATCCGATATTCCTAATGGTTTGTGTTCCTAAATTTCTAATACAGTTGCCTTGGGATTTGTCCTCGGACAGCTGATCTTGACATTAGTAAGTCTCGTATTAGCGATCTATTGTTGACATGTATTTTCTTCTTAATTTTTGTCTCCCTTTGAATTGAAAGTTAATGAAAATTGTTTTTGCGAATGAAGTAAAAAGAATGAATTCAGCTCATTTAATTGTTCCAACACAGGAAGAAGACAATAAATTATCGGGCGAAGAGATGGGCAAGAAACTGGAAAAACTGGTGAAACTCTCCGAGATGCAACTCCACTCCCTCAACTCCAGCACCCACCAACTCAGAGCCACCTGTTTCGGTCAAGACCGCTACTGGAGGCGCTACTGGTCCCTGTCGAAGGCCGGCGGTGTGTTCGTCGAGGGCATGGAATCCGCCGAACCCGAAGCCCTCCTCGACCAAATCCAGTACGACAACTCCAAAGAAACGATCAACAGCCTCAAGGACATCAACAATCTGATGAACAACGTGGACAGCGTCCACGACCCCTCCGTCGACAAGGAAGTGAGCAACATTGTCGGCAACAACAACGACGAAGACGAACGAAAAACGCCGATCAAAGCGACGGACGACAACGAAAACGAACACCGCAAAACCCCGAATCGAGTGCTGGAAAACGGCGAGATAATGGACAGCAGCGAGCGGAATTTGGCCGAGCTGCGAAAGAGCGTGGACGACATAGTACAAAATATCGAGATGGAGAGTAAGTTAAGGCGCGAATCTCAGGAACTTTTGAATCACGTTAAAACGGAATCCATAGGGAGTAAGAAGTTTAACTTGTTCGAGAAGTTGGGACAGTGCATGGAGAGGGAGAACAAAAGCGAGGAGGACTTGAAGGCCGACGTTAAGGCGGAGGTCAAAGAGGAATTGAAAAACGAAATTCTCAACGAACTCAAGTCCGAGATCAAGGCGGAAGTTAAGGGTGAAGACGATAAGCACGAAAGCGAGCACAAGTGGTTTAACATTTTGGGCAGGGAGGACACCTGCGATGGTGTTCATTTGACGGCCGGTAACCGATGGGAGAACGGTGTGGGTGCCTGCACGAAAGAGATCACCGAACTGAAAATACCGGTGTTTCCCCCGCCAGGGTCGAACGCCTCCGCCAATTATCACAGCCTGTGCGATAGCCCCGCCCCCTTGCAGATGACGTCAGAGGAGAGCGTCCAGCTGGAGCATATCAAGAAGCACGGCATGCCCAAGGGATGCTCCAGAAAATCCGTTCCCAAGGACAAGAGGTACGGCTGGTGGAGGATAACGGATCAGGATCAGCTCAAGGAGGTGTTGGACAATCTGCACGTGAGGGGGGCCAGGGAGAGGGAGTTGAAGAGGAACTTCATCAGCATCATGCAGACGATGTACGAGAGAAAAGGAAAGCTGTTTATTGAAGAGGGACAGACGGATTTGACCGAACTGTCGAGTGAGGGAATGGAAATTGTCAAGCTGTTGGAGGGAGGAGCTCCTGTTCCTGATGAACCGGGGGCGTGGAGTCCTAGTATTGCTCACAGGGTGGATTTGTTTCTATTGGAACAGGTGAGTTTTTTTTTGTTAACTAAATTTGTTCATTCGTACCATAAAGTCTACATTTGTATTTGTGCAAATCATAAAGAAAAAAAAATGTAAAGTGCAATGAAAAACTAGTCCGATCTAGTGTATAGTAGGCCCTACCATGCGATATGTCACTAGTATAATTTATGTGGTAACTCTGTAAGTTCTAGAATTTATGTTAGGCACTGTTAATGTTCCTAAATATGACTCGTCACGTGCTTCAGTTTTCATTTTTTTTTTATATTTAATTATGTAGTTTAAAAATCAACGCCGCCCGTCAGGGTTACGGTGGTTTTCGCTTTTAAACACTGGCACTTTTAATGTTTTGTCGTGACAATTTAAGTTACGCCCTTGGAGACGGCCTTAAATAAAAGACCGAAACGATGGCTAGAACTTGTTAAGCAACTAACCGCTGCTGGTTTGGTAAACTGGAGGTAACCAAAGATGGAAAAACCGGGTCTTAAAGAGTTTGTTTTATTCAATTCACCCTTACCATGAGAGGATCTCTAGAGAGCAAAATACAACCGCCCAAATTCTTAGCTAAGATCACAACCAGTGTGTAGATTTCGTTGCGCCACCTCGATAATTTTGGCAAGCATCACTCTTTTCAGTTTGATTTTGAGAAGTCAAACGGACAGGTCTCCGTTATTTTCAGTGTTTTGTGCTTTAGAAACGTTTTTCGCCGGTAGTCATTAAAAGTGCATTTTTACTGCCTCTTTTGCGGCAGTAAAATGCGACTTTTACTGCCTAGATAGTAGAATCGATTTTTCGCGGCAGTAAAAATGCACTTTTTTTAATGACAATCGGCGAAAAAATTATGTCTTCAATACGGCGAAAAAAAACAGATTTACTGCCTTGACTGGATTCCTAGCCTCGGCTATGAAAGTTCAGCCACCGAAGTAAATCTGCTATTTTTTTGACTTGTTAAATAAATAACTATTTATCCACAACCTGCCTCTTATTAAGGCATAAAATCATTGTTTGCATTTCTATAATCTATGCCATAAAACACTCATTGCTACTTACTACAGGGTATCCCTCGATGAGCGTCAGTTAGCCGTATCTAGAGAACTGTTTCTAGAATCATCATGAAAATTTTTATACAGGGGTTTGAATTAATTTTGAATCGACGTAAAATATTTTTATCAATGACGCACTTCCGGTTATACCGGAAAGATGTACTAATTTCCTTATTTTAAATTAGAGATGGGCAGCGGTTTGCACCCCTTTGCACCCATTGCACCCTAAATGGGTTTTTTCCCTGGGTGTTTAACCATTGCACCGGGTGCAAATATTTTTTTTGAATTTTGCGCCATTTACACGCCATGTTTACCTGGTGATTTTAGTTCCTTTCCAAATAAATGTGAAATTATTTGACGGCTTTGTGTCGAGTAACAAACAGTACAGTCACCAGTGGCGCACCCCCCCCCCCCCCCCCGGCTGTCCCCACATTTCTTTAACCACATCATACTTTCAAAAAATGATAGGTACTGTTACGTTCCAAATTAACACACTGGATAAAGCCACTCGTAACAATTATTCTTGGACAGGCGTATTGGAGGATTTACATAAACACAGCTGTAGTTCTGTTAACTAAACCTAATTTATTCACAATATGTACAGTATTAGAATTGTCGTTCCCCAGGAACTCCTTAATTCGTCCAACAGGCTCTATACAAATTAATAATAGTAAAAGCTAACAAGAACTGCGTGATTGGTAACTGACATCGGTTTTACAGTGGTGGTTCTTATTTATAATTATTAAAAACAGTCTTCGTTAGACACATAAAATTTATATGAACACATGATTAGCAAAACACTTATCTTCAGTAACTAAGTTGATGACCTCTTCGATTGGATTCCTCCTTCGAACTAGGGATTTGGAGTTGCTCGCGCTCTCATACCAAACTAAGGGTGAACTCATTCAGAACTATTCAGAACTTTCAGAACTAGTCAGAACTTGAAATGGTTGATCTCAGCATTTCCTCAATGTCCTCATTTCGGCTTCCAAGGTCAATTTCCGTTTCCAGATTACAAGGAGAAAAGTATTCCCTACATCGATCGTATTTATCGACGATGAATAATTAAAGAAATTAGTACTTCTCGTACAGACAGTACAGAAAGACAGAGCTGAAAGAAATAATTAGAATTGCAAGAACCGGCCATCTTGTACTCACAATTTATTTCACGTTGCAGATCTTGAACATGTGCTCGTTAGCTATTTTCTTGGGCCTAAGCCACGTTCCTCAAACTGGAACCATTTAGTTAATCGGATTTATTGGGCATACAGCCATATGAACAAAACCAGTATAATTCCACCGTTCGTCAATTATTTCCAATTAACCTTTAGCAAAACGAGACGATGCACACGCCACGACCGACCGCAGCAGAGAAAGAGCCGGAAAACCAGGCCTCGACCGTTGACACATGAATCGCGTGGTCAGGCAAACAATGGCGTACTAATTAAATCGGAAAGTAATACAAGGTAATAACCAGTGGCGTGGTAATAAATCGCAACCGTAACAGTACATATTATTTATTAGGCATTAACATTGGAGTATTTAAATAAAAGGTGATAAATGGTCTTCAATCTCAGCACATCTATACAATAAAAGAAAACAAACCTCATAAATATATGATAAGTTTAATTAAGCTGTAGGGTGCAGAAGGTTTTTGCAACACGGCAATCATTGATAAGGGTGAAAATTTCAAGCCTTCAACGCATCACGCTCTGATAATAATAAACGCATACGGAAGGGGGGGTGCTTAAAAATTTGCATCCCCCCTAAATTTAATTTTTTCGCAGGGCTGCCCTCTTTTAGTGTTTCTCGTTGCCCCCCCCCCCAAACATTTTTTGTGGGTGCGCCGCTGACCTCACTATTTGCGAGGCATATTATAATTTATAAACCGATTTTTAAGGATATGTATATGTATATGTATATACAGGGTGTTATTTTTAAAACTTCCCACCTTGAATATCTTTGGATGTAATAAAAATATCGAATTGAACTAAACGCTGATCAATCCCGCACGGAGGGGGACACTAGTGCGTATATAGAGGGAATTTTTTCCACTTCCGGTTTAACCGGAAATTACCTTAACTTTGTTTTTTCAAATGGAATGACACCTTTTTCTCAACGGATTCGGAATCTACGATTTTTTCTGAGTAAGAAGCATGTATCATACTTGACCGGAAGTGCATCACGGCCACCCTAGATTTTCAAAAACATCGAAGAAATCGGTGAAAAATTGAGATTTTCGAAAAACGCAAAAACACGTCTACTTTAATTATTTGAGGCAAATTCATCTGCCCATTGATATTTTCTTTTTATTTACTTTTTAGTTTTTGACAGATTGTGAGGGAAGAGAAAATTTGATAGAAATAAGAGAAATCAAAAAATGAAATTGCTCAGGTAAATTTGCATCAAAAAAACTAACTTGATGTGTTTTTGCGTTTTTCGAAAATCTCAACATTTCACCGATTTCTTCGATGTTTTTGAAAATCTAGGGTGGCCGTGACTGCACTTCCGGTCAAGTGTGATATATGTTTTTAACTCAAAAAATCGTAGATTCCGAATCCGCTGAGAAAAAGGTGTCATTCCATTTGAAAAAACAAAGTAAAGGTCATTTCCGGTTAAACCGGAAGTGAAAAAAATTCACTCAACATACGCGCAAGTGTTCCCCTCCGTGTGGGATTGGCCAGCTTTTATTTCAATTCAATATCTTTATTACAGCCAAAGATATTCAAGGTGGGAAGTTTTAAAAATAACACCCTGTATTTTGACAATAACCAAGGGTATTTGGTATCAAAAGAATCGTTTTTCGATGACGAATGCAAATTTAAGTCATAACCGAATGCACCGGGTGCAATCGGGTGCAAACGAATGTTTCCTCCCAAAAAATGAATGCACCGGGTGATTTCCCATCTCTATTTTAAATAGAACACCCCCTTATGTTATGATATTTTTGAATTCTACCTTTAATTCTAGGTGAACTTTTACTAAGAATTGCTATGCCAAAAATCATCCGTTTTTGAGAAAATCAAGAATTTCCCTTTTTTATGTTAAGTGCAGGCCTAATTTCAAAAAGCTGTAACATCCTTACAGTATGAAATAAAAAAACGATATTAATTTAGCATGAAGTCCAATATAGGGTGTATCCGCCCCTGGGGCCCAATTCTCGAATCGTTCGAAGTGTTTCGTATGCGATGTTGCTAAGCATCCGCCAATCAGATTGCGCGTACGTTAGTGATTTCGCATACGAAACAGTTCGTACGATTCGAGAATTGGACCCCTGGACTCAAATTGGGTTAAATGCATACAGGGTGTTCTCTGCGAATTTTGAAACATCATCAACTTCATTGGTCAAAAGGTCAATTTTTCCAAATGAAATGCCCCAAATATTTTATGGCACATCGATGCAGAATTTAATTGTCTATCATTCTACTACGTGTTTGCCATATTTAAATAAACAGTTTTTGCGATATTTCTAAGTATTTGGAATTTGACCAAAATTTCATATTTAGCCCGATTTAATAAACATAGTTAGCTATGTTCTATTTAATATCATGTAAGTTGCTACTGTTGTTGTGGAAGAACCTTGGAGAGAACAAGTAATTCAAACCGCTCAATATGAAGTTTTGGTCAAATTCCAAATACCTACTTAGAAATATCATAAAAACTGTTTATTTAAATATGGCAAACATGTAGACAATTAAATTCTGCATCGATGTGCCATAAAATAGTTGGGGCATTCCATTTGAAAAAATTGACTTTTTGACCAATGAGATTGATATTTAAAAAATTGCAAAGAACAGCCTGTATGTATTTGACCAAATTTGAGTCCAGGGGCGCGGATACAACTTACATTAGACTTGATGCCAAATTAATATCGTTTTCTCATTTCATACTGTAAGGATGTCACAGCTTTTTGAAATTAGGCCTTCACTTGACATAAAAAGGGGAAATTCTTGATTTTCTCAAAAACGGTTGATTTTTGGCATAGCAATTCTTGGTAAACGTTCACCTACAATTAAAAGTAGAATCCGAAAATATCATTATATACAGGATGTTCCATTTAAAGTAAGGAAATTAGTACCTATTTCCGGTACAACCGGAAGTGCGCCATTGATGAAAATATTTTACGTCGATTCAAAATTAATTGAAACCCTTGTGTACAAATTTTCATGACGATGTTAGAAACAGTTCTCCAGATACGACTAACTGACGCTCGTCGAGGGATACCCTGTATAATCTATGCTATAAGACACTAGGGTTTTATTTTTGATAAAACACTCAAAAGATTGCTACGGTAGCAAATAAGGTATCTCATGACCGCCTAGTTCTGCGATATCGACATTAGAATAAATTGTCACTATCATGTATAATTTGAATTTCTAATTTATTTATGTCCTAATAGTAGAAAAGACAGGTTGTGGATAAAACGTTGTATGGCACTCGTGTCTTACCAGCATTTTAGACACTCTAGAAATTAGACACTTGACCTTCGGTCTCGTGCCTTTTCCTGCGTGTCTAAAATGCCTTACAAGACACACATACCATAAATAACTATTATTGCTGCTAATCATTGAGCCATGATGCCTATAGACCCTTTTTCAAGGCTAGACCTTCGAAATCGCAGCGAAGTTTCTTTGTCGAGAACGTGGAGAAGAATTATACAAAACTAGGGATACCTGTAAAGGCTACAAGTTTCGCGCAGAAAAATGTTTCTACGAAATGGGGAAATCTTCTGAAGGCAATCGACTCAGTGTACCTAGCAAAAATATGAAAATATAGGTACCAAGCGTCTTTAAGTTTAAACAGAGGCAGGATGTGGATGGCCCAGAACATAATTAGTGGCAACAGAGGCCAAATTGTAGATGTGCTGCAGGAAATCTCGATCGAATTTTGTTTTACGGGATGTGTATGTACCTTTAAAACAGATAAGCTTCTAAAGCCTGTTCTACAATTCGTTCGTAAGACCAAACACGTATCACGTAAAGCACACGTAGCACGGAGTAGACCTATCACGCACCGGGAATTATGTCACGTGGCGGACAATGCGTCTTCCGTTACGGCTTGCGAGTGAATTGTGGACCTAAACGGTCAGAACGTCAGCGTTACGTGGACAGGACGTCAATCTATAAATCACGCTTTAGAGGTACTGCAGTATTATTTGCAATAAAGACTGATTTATAAAAGGCGCTGTCGTTGATGCAATCGCTGTCGTTGTTAATGGGGACTGCGCAGTAATTTTTGACAAATCAAATGTCTCCATTTAACAACGACAGCGATTGCGTCAACGACAGCATCTCTTTCTTATAAAGCAGGCTTTATGAAATATATTTCATCTTGTTGCCCGCTGCAGCAACACTTCTGAAATGGCCATATAAAAACGCCCACGATTTTTATTAAAATTTCGTTAGACGCGGAAACGAGCTAAAAACAAACGTGCACCACATTGACACTGCGCATAAAAATTTAGAAAACCGTGCATTTAATCATAGCACTTAACGGCGGTATATTCAAATGGGGGAATATTCCCGGAAATATTTTCCAGGAATTATTGCCCAAAAAGCTTCCGAGAACGTTTCTTTTTAGGGATTGATTTCTTCCCGGACAGTTTTTTTTCCCAATATTTCCTTGATTGTTCGCACTTAGTTTTTGCTGACGATTTGAAAGTATTTTTGGATGTTAATTCGATTGGGGACTTCAGGGCGACTTGGAAGCCTTACTGAGTTGGTGTAGGACGAACCGACTCGACTTGAATGTTTCAAAGTGCAAGTGTATGACGTTCGGCCGCAAATTGATGAATATCACTTTCCATTACAATTTTGAAGGCACTGTGTTGCAGCGCTGTAATGAGCATAAAGACCTCGGCATAATATTCGATTCTAGTCTGTCCTTTTCAAATCATATTGGAAACTTAATCAGCTCTTGTTATAAGACTCTAGGTTTTCTCATCCGCAGTTGTAACGAATTTTCTAATATGACAGCATTTAAAACGTTGTATTTCTCGTTTGTCAGATCCAGATTGGAGTACGGTTGCATTGTTTGGTCTCCTATTTACGCTGTTCACATTAATAGTATTGAAACCATACAAAGAAAATTTTTAAAATTTCTATCATTTAAGTGCAAAGGGTATTACCCTCCGAGAAATTGTGACCACTCATTATTGCTCAAGGAGTTTAATGTCGAGTCCCTTGAGTTGAGAAGGGAAGTATTTGCGTTGATTTTTGTCGTCAAACTGGTGAGAGGGCAAATAGATTCTCCTCCGTTACTTGAATTACTGCCTTTCTATGTGCCTTCTTATCCGTCACGTCATCAACCTTTATTTTATGTTCCAACTCCTCGCACTAATCTGCTAATTAAATCACCTCTCAATTTTATGTGTAGTTGTTTCAATTCAGTAGCGCTGAAATGTGACATTAACTTCTCCAGTCTTCACTCTATTAGAAAATGTTATATCGAAGCCTCGGTTAACTAATCAGTCATTGAGTACTTGTATTCACTTTTTCTATTTCTGTTCAATTATGTATTATTTTCTCATCTTTTGTCTCTTAGTTTGTCCTATAATTGGAATGTATAATTCTGTTGGGCAAATAAACTTATTATTATTTAGAAAATATTTCCATCGCCTATCTCTATTTTGTAGTTTACAATTAAAACATCGAAAATCAAGAATAGTTCCGATTTTATGTCAACGATCTTCGTAAAGTAAACAAGAAACTAGGAGATAAATGCTGTCAGGGTGTTGCAATTTTATTTTCTTTCATAAAATAAGCCAGTTAAACCGCAAATGTGTTCCTGTTTTACGATTAAGAAAGTCATCAGCTTTCCAATATGATACTAAGTCAGATCATAATTTTCACGTTATTTCTCTTTGGTACCTCTCCAAGGTTTTGTATTCTACAAGCCAGCAGGCTTATTACAGTGATTTCTAGTATCCAAGACAATTGTATTGCTCGTTTTACATTTTTTTGAAAAGCTGACGTCACTCGCGAATTCACCCAATGTAATTTTGCAGGTCGAAGCCTTGGAGGATAAAGTTGCCAGTGCCAGCATGCAAGTGAAGGGTTGGAAGATTCCCAGCAGGGACGGCCCAGAGATATCCCCGCCCGACGTAGTACCCGTCGTAAGGGACCGTTTGGCTTCCTTGGAAATGAACATCGAACGTCGATATCTGAAACCCCCCCTCGGTGTCAAGTGAGTACTCTCAGTCGGAGAGGCAGCGACAGAAATATTCGACTGATTTCATTAACATTTTATAACAATTTACGTGTCATATATGAATTACAAACCTCGAAGTGTCCAAAAAAACCGGTCTTCGCCTGCGAGACAAAATGTGTCTGGCAGCCACATTTCCTAGATATTTGATTAATAAAATTGTCAAGCTACTCCCAGCTTCAAATTATCTGCTGTAGGAGGTGTAGAATAGACAGACTGTTGCCTAACAACACTATTATGCCACCTGTTTTACACCTGCTACGGGTAGATAATTTAAATATGACAGTTTAGTTTGACAATTTTATTAATCAAATTTCTAGGAAATATGGTTGGCAGACAAATTTTGTCCCGCAGGCGAAGTGGCAGACCGGTTTTTTCATTCATTTAAGAAATGGTAGCGTTAACGATTTCCATCAATGAGCATACTTGAGCCGCCCTTGGGTGGCGTTGTGCCGCCACTTGCATGGCAGACGCGACTTTTTCGAATCACAACGACATACGTAATAGTAAAAATGACTTTAGACAGTTAATGAAATGAGTCGAGCCAATCTGTCGCTGCCTCCCGGACTATCTCTCATGACGGTAAACCTAAACTCTTCTCAGGCCATCTTGCATCAACATTTCCGGCAATACCGAACCCAACAGCGCTCCCGTGGTTCAGGAAAGTACTCAGTCCACCGCTTCCGCTGCAGTCACGACGCAACCCTCGCCCGACCCCAACGAAATACCCAAAGGTCTGGCGGTCTGGAGGGAGGCCATCAACAGGTCACAAACGTCGGCACAGTTGGCCATGTGCCTCTACTCCCTGGAATCGTCCATCGCTTGGGACAAGAGTATCATGAAAGCTGTGAGCCCCTCTCATTTTAATAAATTGAGAGCCCGCAAATATAACAGCAAGCTCAGTGTGGGTGCTTGTGCTTCTTTTAGTCTTTTAGGGTCTCGTTCTAATTGATGATGTGCCGAAAGGAAATTAAGCTTTCGTCTTTCGTCACAACTAAGATCATTGGTATGCTGTTCACACAATTGTTACGAATTGCTGTCGGTGAACAATATCCGAGAAGTCATTTTTCAAACTATTTTTGCAGGTATTGAAGCCAAAATTCACAATAAAGCAGTAAGACGAAAGTCTCATTTCCCAATACTACATACGTTCGGTGTCATGACGTCATATGACATAAATCAATGTGGGTGCAACGCTACGTCGCACTGTTGAAAATTTTCAATGGTGGGGTGCAACGTTGACGGAATCTTCCCGGCTCACAGTGGTACAAAATCAGAAAAACCTGGCCAAAATTCAGATTTTTTAGTAATGGACGGTTGATAGCTAGACATTAATGGGAAAAATAGCCGTAGGGGTTGTATTACAGGATTGAAAAAAATATTTCTTGGCAAAAAATTTTAAAATTGTATTATGTTCATCTTTTATTGCAAATCACTGAAAAATGCATAAAAGAAATTTCACATAAAAATGGCGGATTTTAAAGATGTTGCAATTGACGCAATAAGGTATGAGTGGCTTTATTATTGTTTTCCAGCATTTAAAACATCGAATAGGTAATAATCTGTTATTTATGGAATTGTTTATTTAAACAAGACGTTTGTCTATCTGGGGTTTGACTCTTTCAATATTGCCGTTGAGAGCAATTTTTCAGCTTGTGTTTTGTGCACAATCATGCAGTAAACATTTAAGTAATTCTTCCAAAATTTATTTAAATAGACTTCAAAAGGTCTGTACAAAATAACGGCGTTACTTTGATTAATTTATGTTAATGGGCTTTAATGTGTCTTGTCCACAGTCTGGCGAGCATTTCAAGAAAATTAGGGTGGAATAAAAATATAAAAATACATTATCTCAAATGTTCCACTTAGTCCAGGCGGTGGGTAATTTTGAATGAAAAAAATTCAACCAAGAACTTTTTTTGTTGGAATGGTTAGATTTGAGGGCCACGAAAAACATACTAAAAACTCGCCCTCCGCCCCAGTCTGGAACCCTCCCCTGCAACTTATACGCAAGGCGCAAGTTTTTGCCCCATAACTCGCTTTTCCTTCATCATACAAAAAATATACACGTACACAATATTGAAGACTAATAAATTCTCTACAAGAAAGCTTCTATGCACTTTTCACCCGAGAGCATCGGTTTCGCCGCAGAAGTCGCTCAAAATTGAGCGAATTTTTCGAAACGCGACCATAATCCAAGAGGTTACCAAAACAATACTATAACTTTTGATCCCGGATTATCGCTTTGCACGATGAACTGTAGCGTGTTTTTAAAGTGCGCTACAAATTTTACTTTTTTTAACTTTGCCAAAAGGGCACTAAAAGTAAATTCATCTTTGGAAGCAGAATTTCAAGATCTTTCTTAATGTGTTGTCAAAAATGTGGGTTTGTATTTAAAATTTCAAAGTTGATGTGCCCAAATAGCACTTCCGGTTGCACAATTGACTCCAGAAACTTTTTAGATCTAAGTTAGGCTATGAAATGCCTATGTACCAAATTTCAGCCAAATCACTCCAGTAGTCTGGGCTGTAGAGCGTTTGCAAACACACGTAGGTACAGTCGAGAAAGTAAGTCATGCACTTGGGCCTTGAGCGATACGCACAGAATTTGGGACACCATCATCGATAGTGGTGATTTCTATCTGATATTAGGATAGACACCAGTTGGGGGTTGTGTTTGTAGGTCAAGGAACTTCGGACCGTGTGCAGATAAGAAGTTATCCGGCCAACAGATCAACAAAAAGTGCATTATTTAGTTTTTCGACTGTACATACAGACAGATTTTAGGAACCTCTTTTTTGGGTTTCTAATGGCCGTTTGCACCGACGTTGCTTAATCTTAAGCGACACTTAAAGTTAAGCAATGTCGGTGCAAACGGCCATAAGACCTCAAAGCGTGAAGATCTGCTCTCAAATTCGAAAATTTTAGTAATTGCAGTAACCTCCCTTTTTTTAAGTGGTGAAGTTAAGTGGGGAGGTTAAATTGTACGTATTTGAACAGAGGACTAATTAACAAAAGTACTGGCAAAAGAATTATAGTGGAACCAAGTGGAACATTTGAGATAATGTAATTTTATTCAGCTCTAATTTTGTTTAAATTTTCGCCAGACGGACAAGAACACATTAAAGCCAATTGACATTAGTTTTTGTGACAAAAATTAATCAAAATAACAATGCACTTCGTTATTAATGTACAGCTACTTACCTTTTGAAGTTTATTTAAATTTTTAGGAGAATTGCCTAGATATTTACTGCAAGATTGAACACAAAATACTAGTTGAAAAATTGAGCATGCGAACGTACTCTCGAGCATGCGAACGTACTCTCAACGGCAATATTGGAATTGTCAAACCACAGGTAGACATCTAAACAATGTAGGATAATCAATACTCCTAACATAAATAAAGGTTTATTAACTGTTAGATGTTTTAAATCCTTGAAAACAATAATAAAGTCAATGCCATACCTATAATTCCGTCAATTGCAACACCCTTAGGTACAATCCGCCATTTTTACATGAACATTTTTGTATGAATTTTTTGTGATTTGCAATAAAAGATGAACATATTCCAAAAATTTTAGAATTTTTTGGCAACAAGTATTTTTTCAACCCCCACGGCGAAAAAAAATGTTTGTTACGTTTCCTCTTAATGTCTACCTATCAACCGTTCACTACCAAAAAAATCAGAAATTTGGCCAGATTTTTTTGATTTTGGACCACTGTGGCACCAGTGCCATCTCCTGATTTGTGCACTAAGTTCATTTATGTCATGGCGTCTTGACAAAATTTGTGTCATGAATTAGAATGGGGCCCTCAAATCAAGAATGTGGTGAAAAATTTCGCTCGTCTTACTAACTGCATGCCTCCTGCATGGGATGTCTTCATCATTCATTACGTCATGACTTTTCACCACATTGAGTGTCATTTTCTCGAAAAATAGTTTTGGGAAAGCGATGTTAAGACTGTTACCAATTCCATGCGCTAATAATATAATGGTGGATTTTGCAACAGTCCTCAGATCATTCACTTATTGCTAGATTTTATCATTAACTCAATAACACCCTAGTGGCTGTTTGCGTTTTATGTCAGTTAACACAGTAAACTAAAACCTAAAACTATGAATTTGTTGCACCTTTTGTAGACTCTTCCTACAGGATCTTCACAGTTCAGATCATTTAGTATTGTTCGCTCAAGTCGTTCAAATTGTTGGGGTAAACTTCTTTACTCGGTTTTTTAGTTGCACCGCAAAACTCAAACTGTCATTCTTTATGTGATCAGAACTGCAAAAAAGGTCGTGCTGAGGCCAATAATAAGTTCTTACAAAACAGTATAGTAAAGCTAAGTACACTTCAAGAAAATGTGTCTTGTAACATTTACGTTTTGATTAATGTTGTGCATGTACAGTAAGTAAAACAAAGAAACATTTTCGGCTCTATGCTGTAATTTGTTGGTGGGACAGCACAAGCGTTACATAATGGGGAATTACGGTACCTTTGAATTATTATTCTAATTGAAAAACCTTTCAAAATGATAAGGGAGGTTACTGCAATTGATCCAAAATCAGAAATCGAGATAAAGGGTAAAGGGTATGAAGAATACCTACGAAAAAATAGGTTTTACGAAATGTCCGTGATAATAAAGTGATTTTCAGAAATCGTTATTTGTAATTCAGATCAAAAGTAAAGTGTATTTCAGAAAGCGTAATTTGTAATTCAGAAAACATTTGTAATTTTGAAAGCAACATTTGGAAATCAGAAAACATTAATTGTAATTCGGTTCAGTAGGAGTAAATTGTTATGGGTTGGCGTTTTGCCATATGCATTTTGATTGTTTTTGCATTGTCGTCAGCGAGAAGATACTATGTAAAATCGATCAGTCTACACCATTTTCAGTTGTAATTCGGAGAGTATAAAGTGTAATTCAGATTAATTAAATGTATTTCAGAATAATAAAATGATTTTCACAAATCGTTATTTGTAATTCAGATTAGTAAAGTGTATTTCAGAAAGCGTAATTTGTAATTCAGAAAACATTACACGAATTACAATTTACGATTTCAAATTACGCTTTCTGAATTACATTTGACGGTTTCTTATAACCAATTTACTATTCCGAATTACAAGTAACGACGTTTTCAGTTGTAATTCGGAAAGTATAATATTAATTTCAGAAACTTCAGTCAAGTGAAATTCGGAAAGCGTAATTGTAATTCAGTGTAATGTTTTCTAAATTCCAAATGATGCTTTCGAAATTACAAATGATGTTTTCTGAATTACAATTTACTTTTTCTGAAAATCACTTTAGTACATTTTATGTTTTCTAAATTTCAATTTATTATTCCGAATTTCATTTGACTGTGTCTCAAATTAATATCATACTCTCCGAATTACAACTGAAAACAAGATTTTTTAAAGTCCAACAAAATTTAAGACAGTTTTCAGATCTGAACAGAAACTGAAAAACCTTTTAGGCAACCCGAAAGATAAAATAGGGAATAGTAGAGAATTGCAGAAACCCAGTGTTGCCCTACATGCTTTACACAATGACCATACAATAAGTGATAATATTAAGTTAATTTGTAGCGCTAACAAGGTGCAGATGCTAGATGCGATAGAAAGTACCGTCATTTATAAGTCTAGAGATAGGCTTATGAACGCCGATACAAGCCCGATCGCATATTCATCTCTGTTTAGGTTACTTTAGGGAGGTCTCGTTATATTTATACGTGTGAGCCTATTAATATTTCAGATTTCTGGCAGGTAGGTTGTTTAGCTTCGGCTTTGATAATGAGCACATTGTGTTCGAAACGCGTCAGCAGTGAAAATCTAGTGTTTCGGTGTAGTGGGGTGTTTCTAATGATAGTAAAGGTTCCTACACAGAGTCATAGAGATATTTTAACAGAATTTATTTTTGAACTTAAAACATTCTTTGGGGAAAATTTAAACTAAGAAATGTCTGTTAAGGTTCCTATTGTATTTCCTATTTCTAATTTATTTACATTAATAATTCATGTAATACACTTTATGTGACTTCATGTTAATTTCTAAGTATAGTGGATTTCGAGTACCTAAATGTATCATAATTTCCACAAAGTCATGCAGAAAAAATGGTTAGAAAGAAACAAAATATATGCAAGCACGCTTTTACAATTTTCTAAATCTATGATTTTCATCAAGAATGTACAGTCGCGGACACGGAATTTCGTACGACGGTGACATTTGATTGGCAAAAGCTGCTTTTTTCTTCTTTGTTTGTTGAATTTTTGATGCGCACGCCGCACGCCTTATACACGCTCGAACTTGTACTACAATTTTTGCCCATAACCTTATTTATTTCTTACCGATAAATTAAACATATTTTACTGCTGACAGTAAATTACGGTAAAAAGAAGTAAATTTAACTTCTGGTTAAATAACCTTTCCCAACATCTAGTATCTAGTAATTTGTCGGTTCTGATCGACCGCGCCGAAGTTTCTGGAAAGCTTCTTATTGATTGTTCGCTAAGATCTATAATAAATATGTACTTATTTAGTACTTATTATTTCCTGTAATCCAAGGTATTTGGTTTTAAGCATAAATGGTTTTTGAATAATACACTTACAGCTAGTTAGTAAAGCCTAAATAACGTATTAGTTTATTACCGTTCTCTCTTGAAAGAAACAACCAGACCTGAATTGTGAAAGATCCGCCGTTAAAAGGTGCAACGTCACCACTCATTTATGAAAATAAAATCAATTTCTTCTTTTGCAGAATTGCCAGTTTTGCCATAGCGGAGACAACGAAGACAAACTCCTTTTGTGCGACGGTTGCGATAAGGGCTACCACACCTACTGCTTCAAGCCCAAGATGGAAAACATCCCCGAGGGCGATTGGTAGGAAATTATTTCTTTGCATCTTGCATCAATTTTGTTTTTGATGTTAAATTGAAGTTCGCTATATAGGTATTTAATCCTCCCAGAGATAACTTAACTTCCAATATCTTGTCCGTGGAGCTCAAAAAGAAAGTGAGAAAGTAGCATTCTTAAACAAAATGACAGCCCAAGCAACTAATAACATTCTTCTTACCGCCTTTTTTAACGTTAGAGGTTACTTTTGACCCCTGTTATTGTCATGTTGTCAACTGTCAAGGTTGACGTTTCAAATTAATTATTAAACGTCACTCTCAAGTAAACTGTTGCCAGATCGCATCGGCTTTACGATTTATGACGTCTCAGGTCGCACAACGGCGTTTCCGAATTATTTATTTATTTACAAATAACCAAACGTTTTTTAAATAAAATTAATGTTCGTGAACGATTTCTTGCATCGTTATTGCTGCATTTACATTAAAATAACCCGAAATTAGGAAATGTGCAAGATGCCTATTGCATTTTTACTTCTCGCAGGTACTGCTACGAGTGCATGAACAAAGCCACCGGCGAAAAGAACTGCATCGTCTGTGGCAAGAAGTCGTCTACCTCTGGGACCAGATTGGTCACGTGCGAGCTCTGTCCACGTGCGTACCACACCGACTGCATCCATCCGGTCATGCATAAAGTTCCAAGGGGAAAGTGGTACTGTTCCAAGTGCATATCTAAGAAACCCCAAAAGAAGATTCGGAAGAATCACGCCAAGAATAGCGAATACTCAGATCATCCACCTTCTAGGTATGTATTCTCTTCAAGGACCACTTTTGTTACAATCATTAAAGATGTCAAAGAAAAATTGTCAACAAACATGTTCGGTGATTTGGTGATTTAATTTAATTTGTGGAAGCTCATTTATGGAACCGATAAAGTTGTTGGACTGATGACCGTCCAATAAGTCCAAAAATTGTTTCCGAAACGTACAATAGCAGCTAGCGGTTCCATAAACCTCCCCATGACTTATCTCTGCTATAGGTCCTGTGAGCGTGACGTCATGCCGCCATGTATGGCCGTATGCGCAGTCATTTTTTGACCGCCGACAGAATTTACTTGAATGTCTACTGTCAGTTATGTGTCATTTATCGTCATTATAGGTTAAAATAGCACGTGGTAAACGTGAAAGGTCGCAGATTCTGTTGACAGTAGTGACAAATGACCTATAAATGCATTAGAAATGACACAAGATCAACACATGCGCACAGTCATGCGCATTATACGGGGCCAAGCGCAATAAACCCCCACCAGTGCTTTCAAGGACCTATAGGTCTTCGATAACTATTGACGCATGCGCATTGCGGCTTTAGAGAAAGATGCAAATGCGTCGCCAAACGCACAAGCCGCATGACTACCTACCGATCAGCAGCCCGTAAAATTCTGCCAACGCTTTTTTTCCAGGCTTTTCTCACTCTGCATTTTTTAACACAAGTACCACTTTAACAGTTGTCTAGAAAACAAATGATTTCAAACTCAAGTGTATGTGTGTATGTAAATACCTACCTAAATGAATAATTTCGATTTCCCCAATATTACATTGTAATTTGAAATGGATGAAATATTTGGATTAACCTCGTCAAGCTTATAGGATTAAGGGAAGGGTTGTGTTACACAAAATCGATCCCACGTATAAAAACTCGTATATTAACGTCGTTAACATTGGACCATGGTTTCGATTCGACTTAATCCAAAGCCATCTTCAGCGAACAAATAATATTACATGAAACGGGGAACAAAAAAAATCGTGCATTTTGCCGTTAACACCAGGGTGGACCGCTTCACGGTTCCCCTTTTTACCCCACATAACTGTTTTTGTCCCCCGTTTCTTTTTCAACCCCCGAAATTTCATCCCCCAGAATTGACACCCCCTCGCCTTCAACGTCCTAGACCTCCAACAGACGTCAAAACCGCATACCTAGTTCCAGTAAGACATTACACTCGTTCTCGAGTTATTACAATTAATACGTTTTTCGGTCCCGGGAAAAACCGCGCATTCTCGTGCTTCTACTGCGACCGCTGTTCAATGATTTTAGGTTGACAACACTGATTTAGTTTTTAGTGCCGAAGGAGAATGCAAGACACCTTGTTTTTGATTTTTCGCTCGCTCGCTCCTCGACTCTGTCCGTCGGATAACTTGAGAAGAGATTGAGATATCCAGCTGAAACTTGGTATGCAGTTGTGTGCCCCTAAATACTCGGCGGGGATTGCTTTTGGGCCATATCAGACCAAGGGGGTGGGAATTAGGGGGAGTCGATGTATCTTGATGAAACTTGGTATGCACGTTCGACCTTCAAGTCTGTTGAAGGTGAAGGTGTATCAATTTCAGAGGGTGAAATAAATTTAAGGGATGAGAACCATAAAAAATATAACTTTCCGCAAAATCGGATAGATGGGGTGGAAATTAGTATTAAAACTCGAAATTCTGCTTAATAAGTATTGGTCGAAATTGGCGTCATTCGATAGCTTTTCGTTAATGATTCAAAAAAGGTGTTAATCATATTTTGTGAAAAACCACCCTTAAAGGCGCTACCACCCCTAACATGCAGAAACACAAAAATACGAGAACTCAAAAACTACTCAACGTATCAAGGCAAAATTTATTGTGGCAATTTCCAGTGACAATGTAAGCGGATGCACAAATTTTTAAGTTTTCACTAAGATCTAATAAGGGGGATGAAATTTAAGGGTTGAAACTGTGGAAATTTTTTCAAGTAAAAGGGCGATATAAATTACGAATTTCGATAGATTTTAATCAAAAAGGGTCTTTAACCTAAAACCAAATCCTAGGCTACTAACAACTCCTAACCCCTAACGCTTTGCAAGTCGTAGAGATGTGAGTTTTCATGAAAAGTACATTTGTTGAAACGTTTCATGAAACTTTTCATGAAATTTTGAAAAGTTTCAAAAAAAAATGAAAAGTTGTCCTACGGTAGTATAAAGTATTCTGGAGAATTAAATAAATCTACAACAGCTGAATAGGGACATAATATAATATTAAATGACAAAAATAGTAAATGTATAGGTAAACAAGTTAATAAGTCAAAATAAAAGCATTAAACATTAAAATTCATCGTTGTTTCCATCTTTTAAGTAGTAGTTCACTTCATTTCACTGTTTCAAGTGCGCAATGGGTACTGATACTACTTAGAACGACTAAAATTGGCGGCGCTGTCGGTGGAAGTTTATTATTACCGCATTGATACTTTCAACAACTTTTCAAGAAAAAGTGAAAAGTTTCAAGATAGGCTGAAACTTTTCAATGAAATGAAAAGTTTTTGAAACTTTTCAACTGAAACTTTTCAAGCTCACATCTCTAGCAAGTGGATATATTTTTTTCTGAAATCCTATTGATTTATTTATAAACAACCGAAGTAAGTAAATACGCAAGAAGTTATGTAATGCCATAGAAATAAACTCATCCCTGTAAATCATAAAAGTGTGAAATCATGAGGGATGGAGACATGAATCTCTAACTAACCGCAATTTTGCAACGAACTGGATTACGGTGGTGAAATTGAAAACACAACTGTCTTTAGAACATGTGGGGGTGGTGAAATCGGAGGTTGGGGTTTAGGGGTTGAAACTTTCATGAAAACCTGTAATTTGACACACGATAAGCAATTTCTGTTGTTCAGCTTACACCTCGTCTTACACATTATATCTTCGAGAAAGGAGTAGCGAAATTTAAGAAAAATGTATCGGAAGGGGATGAAATTTAGGGGTTTATAATTTTTCAACTCCCTAAGCATTTATTTTGCAAAATTCGCGTAAAATTGTTTTAGTTGTTCTTCGGAAATAAATTAAACTCATTTGGATTCAGTTTACCTGTTACAAACTTACAGTCCCCTTCGCAATAGGTAAAAGTATTTCAACATCCCCAAAAGCCTAAATTGCAAAATTGACTTATTTTCGTGTTATATTTTGTAATTCTACTACCGTATTCCCCCGTGTAAAAGCAACAAAGTAAGAAGGCTGCTTCTTTTAACTTTTCTGTCACGTTTTTGAAGTTAACTTTGCAAAATTCCGCCATGGTCAAATTCAAAAGTTACTCGGTTGAATTTAAACTAAGGGTAGTGTGATGGGCATTTTGATAACCGTACTTCTAGCGCTGGAACTGCAAGAGAGTTTGGAGTGAACATACCCCCAGATCCTTAACTCCTTATTTTTTCTTGCTTGTGTAAGATTGCTTCTAATGTTACCAAATATCAACTTGACCGTGGTGTATTTGCGAAAAGCCTAACGTCAAAGCCTGATAAAAGTCAAAAGTAGCAGCCTACTTACTTTGTTGCTTTTACACGAGGGAATACGGTAATTCACCCATCTTGACCTTTCATCCCTCTTCGCAATTTTTCAATCTCCTGGAGCGTTAATTTTGCAAAATTCGCTAAATTATGTTTTTTTTTCGGTAATTCTATTCATTTTCCCGTTTGGATTATAGTTTCACTCTTTTTAACTTTTCAACACTCTTCACAACCCCTCCAAAGCAAACTTGCAAAATTGGCTCATTTTCCGATAAACATTCACAGGGATGCACATCGCTTTGATATACATCTTCCGGTGGTTTTTTAATAAAGAAATCGATTAAGGCAAGTCAACACGGTTATTTATGTTATGACGTCGTTCTGACAGATTCATTCTTTGTAATGTTGGAAGACCTGCTTCAGTTTGGTGCAACAGTGCAAATTTGTTCCTTTAGGTTTGGTTGATTGGTACTTATTGAATTTGAAATATTTATCACGTTACCTGGCAAAACAGTCGCTGCGAGGTGGTAGTAGGAAAGGAAAGGTGGAACGATATACCCCCCACCATTTTTCACTCCGCCACGCCCACCGGCTACTGCGCATGTCCCCACTCAATTCCACCCACAAGCGACGCCTCCTCCCACTCTCTCGACCAATCCACTTTCAGCAGAGCGATATACTCCCCGTCACGTTCTCGTATGGTCGTATACCCCCTACCCCAACTCCTGTGATTGGTCGAGAGAAAATGTACGGGGGTTATATAGCTCTGCTGAAAGCGGATTGGTCGAGAGAATGGGAGGAGGCGTCGCTTGTGGGTGAAATTGGGTGAGACATGCGCAGTAGCCTATGGGCGTGGCGGAGTGAAAAGTGGTGGGGGGTATATGGCCCCATTTTCCTGCCCTACTGGTGGTCATTCTCAAAATCCCTGTACAAGCTTTTGGTAATCCACCAGACCGCGCAGGTCTAGTCATCCCAACAATAAAAATGTCTACCGGTCAAAAACTGTAACTATTCTATTTTTATTAATTTTTTTATTTATTTTTATTTATTATTTCAGTCCAGCCCCGTCTCACAGTTCGGTGACCACGAACGAAGATCAAGGTACAACGAATTGTAGTCAAAGTGACGTGTCCAATTCGAGTCTAGGCAATGTAGGATCTCCGTCCACTAACCCTAAGAAGGATAAAGTTTCGAAGAAGCTGCTTAAGGAGTTGGCACCGTGCAAGGTCATCTTGGAGGATCTAGAATGCCACGATGACGCTTGGCCGTTTTTACTTCCAGTCAACACGAAACAGTTTCCCACTTATAAGAAGATCATCAAGACGCCGATGGACTTGTCGACGATTAAGAAGAAGCTCTATGACATGGGGTACGTTCAAAAAAATATCAAACATCCGCCGGTCGATTATATACAGGGTGATTAACGAAGACTTATGGGAAATTTAGATCGATAGATTTTTTTTGTTTTTTACTATGTTGTAGCCAGGGCGATGCTGATTAAAACGTCTCACGGGCGCAACCTTGTGGGGCCCACGGTTTGGCCGGTAGAGCGCCCCAAAGGCGGGGCCGTACTCCACGAGGCAAATAATTAAAAAATCGATATCTCAGCTTAGACCATGGAGTGGGGGTGCGCTTCGCGCTTATGGACTGCTCTTTATTCGTCTGTTAACGCACGAAGAATGTATAGGATGCAAATATATGTCTCCCCTTGGTTGTGGCGGAAGTTCATACTGCGCATGCACATGTACCGACGCCTCTACTTACAAGCGGTATTGCCGGATTTATATGAAAATCCCTCATGTGGAAAATTATATTTTTAAAATAATCGTTTGTAAGTTAAGACTTTGGAAAATTATTTTACCAACATAAGCCTCTCTTAAAAATGCAGTCGTTGGGTTATATTTATAAGGTTCTTTAATTGAATGGTGAAATTATACGATTATTAATGGGTTCGATAACTGAGTCTCCCTAATTCAAGAAATTGGGGCGATATGACAACACCGCCACTTCCTTTCAAGTGACAACCCTTCTTAACCTAGAAATCGCGCTTTCACTTGTCACAGTCACGTGCTGATACTAGCAAAGCAAGTGTTTTTCCGGTAGTGTTATTTGGCGCGCACCGGCGCACAGTGGGTTGAAATAGGGTAAAAGTGGACATTGACAATAATTGTGTTTTAGCGTATTTTTATATATGCCAAATGATAGACCTTAAGGGATGCTTCAAAAAAGCTCCCAGTGACTTTTTAAAAAAATGCCGTTTTCATTAGGAGAACAATTAATTAGTAGTTTTTTATGTCAAAAATTGCTGAATAATTGATATTGTAAAAAATTCTTGCCCGATCCCCTTGATTGGTTTATACGTTATTAATGTACTACTAAAGAGTAATGAAATGACATGACACACTTTCGCCCTTGGGTGCCCATTTGCCCTTCACATAGTTAAAAAAATGTTTGAAGGCAAATTCTGTCAACAGTATAAAACAAAGATAAATGAACTGAAATAATAATTTTATTCACTTATTAGATGACACACAACTGCATGTTTACTGTCCGAAAGATTTGCCAAGTTTTTTAAATTAGGGTTGAACGTTGAACAGTTCCAGAAAAAATTTTAGTTCTGCTATAGAAAATGAACGGACTTTATTTTCAGTTTTAAAAAACTTGACAAATCTTTCGGGCAGTAAACAGTTGCGTGTCATCTAATAAGTGAATTAAATTATTGTTTCAGTTTATTTATCTCTGTTTTATACTGTTGAATAAACTTCGACAGAATTTGCCTTCAAACATTTTTTTAACTATGTGAAGGGCAAATGGGCACCCAAGGGCGAAAGTGTATCATGTCATTTCATTACTCTTTAGTAGTACATTAATAACATATAAACCAATCATGGGGATCGGGCAAGAATTTTTTACAAAATCAATTATTCAACAATTTTTGACATAAAAAACTACTAATTAATTGTTCTCTTCATGAAAACGGCATTTTTTCAAAAACTCACTGGGAGCTTTTTTGAAGCATCCCTTAAGGTCCATCATTTGGCATATATAAAAATACGCTACCAGAAAATTATTGTCGATGTCCACTTTTACCCTATTTCGACCCACTGTGCGGCGCAGATATGACATCCGCCATAACGAGCGATGCACGATATTCCGCCACTCTTCTAATGTTCGTGCGTTTGTCGCACACAGAGCAGAATAGTGGTTTAGCAGTCCATAAGCACGAAGCGCACCCCCACTCCATGGTCTAAGTATCTCAGTTATCTTTGAAGTTAAAGCCTTCGCTCAAAAAGTCTTTGGTAGATATTTTGCCAAACTCTCTTGTCATGTACATAGAAAAACAAATGACGATCTTTGATAAGAGGACTTAACTTACCTATGTACATTTTTAAAAGGGGTTATACAGGGTCCTGCAACCGTGCGTCGGGCTTCCATAGCGCCTAAACTATCCAAGTTAGGAATTTCGTTCAGGTACATACTTAAACTGTTAATGAATTATACAGGGTGGTAAGAAAAATTTTGAAGAGGAAAAGTCGACTTTTTTTAAATGGAATGCCCGGTATATTTTCGCATATTTGCAACCCCCTTAGGAGCCTTTATTCATCCCTAAAATATTACGGCTTTTGAACCTCTGGTTTGGGAGTAAAAAAATATTTTCAAAAAAAATGGGAGTTTACATCATTCTGCTTAAAAATTCTCCATTTACGCAGGTACAGTTTTCATAAGAAAATAAGATGAAGACCTTATTGCAGAGGCTTGAAAACAGCTCTGATTCAATTTTAGTTGTTACGCTATGTACAGGGTGCTCAAAATTTATTTTCAAAATTAGAGAATTTTGAAGCCATTTTTCTCAACTTTTCCAAATGGAACACCCTGTATATTTTTAGCTAGCGTAATGTAGAATTCATAAAGGAACGTTTTTTGTCCTACAAACATATTGGTTATTTTTATCCGTTTTCGAGTTATTCGCAAATATTACAAATTTTAAGATTTTTCGGGATAACTCATTAACGAGTCAAGATATCGGGGAGTTCTCTTCAGATTCTTAATCACAAAAAAATAGCGCAACTTTTGTCTGATTTAACCGACCTCGTATCTCTTACCGGTTAAGAGATGCCAATGGTGAGCAATGGAATTCGGCCCTGTCTTTGGGGCGCTCTAACGGCCAAACCGTGGGCCCCACAAGGTTGCGCCCGTGAGACGTTTTAATCAGCATCGCTCTGGCTACAACATATTAAAAAATAAAAAAAATCTATCGATCTAAATTTCCCATAAGAAGTGTGCGGGGTCCTTTGGTACCAGACCACTTCCGGTTAAGCGGAAGTGGCCGCCGTCTTTTTTGTTTTAAATGGAAAGCTACGATTTGGTTATGACGAGGGGGAAACAACCAATGAAGATTTGTAAACCATAAATCTTTTTTGGTCAATAAATCCCCTTTTAAATCATCGTAAATCCTAATATAATTTTCTAAATACACAAAAAATACCATAAAACCTCATAAATCGACGTAAATGCCCATAAACCCTCTTAAATCCCCATAAATCTCCAGACAAAAACTCGGCAACTCGAATGAAAAGGACAAAAACTGCAAAGGTGAAAACGAAGTACCAAGTCAGTCATCCAACCTAACCTCAAACACTAATTTTACGTAGTTTTTGCCGTGAAAGTATAACAACGGTCTTCGTGAATCACCCTGTACAGAAAATTATGCTTTGAGGAGCTATTAATAAATGATTTTATATTAGATTAACGATTTCAGTGGGTACACGCCCCAACATATCCGCCTAATATTTATCAATGCGGATGCGCATAATTAGTTGTATGGGTAACCCAAAAAAAGCGGACAAACTATTTTTGGAAATAAGTCAGCCATTTCTTAACCGATTTGGATGAACGTGGTCTTACATTAAAGATAAAGAATCAGGCTTTCGAACCTCGCAAAAAACTGCGACAGACGGCGCTGCCGTAGTATTCCTATTAATACTGGCTTTTAAGGCTTGCTTTTGGTGAGAAAACAATGAATCATGAGACTCAAGTAGCCTTGAAGATCGTTCTTTTGTTTTCAAAAATTCTTTTTCCTAAGTTGATTTGATTTAAGCGTTAATTCTCTGCAATTTTTTTAATAAAATGTGTGCGTATATTTTCATGACTAAAGTAATAGTGATGCACAAACGCTTAATTTGCTCTCTAATTTGTCCCCCACTGGTAGTAACCACAGTTTTCATCAAATTCAATAATTTATAACTGCAAATTACGCTGTTTATGCATCATTAAATATATTAATATTAAGTCATTAATGCGCAAAAGATGAATAAAAAAAAATTATTTGAGACCAGGCTCATCCAAATCGGTAAAAGAATGGGCTTGCTGACTTATTCCCAAAAATATTTTGTCCTTTTTTTTTGGACATCTCCATTGTTGCTGTTATTTGTAGGCACTGACACTGACAGGAATTTTGACGTAAATGAAAGTCCGTTTAAGATAATAGAAGAAACATCTGATGATAGATCACGCTGCTCTTATGTCTGTTAGAATATATGACACTCTAGGTACCTTAGCGTTTGCAATTAAAGCGCCGAAACCTGATGATGGTCCGAGAAAGCAAATAAATCGTTGTTTTCCGGGGTTATGATTTTCCCGTTATATATCGACAGCATTTATACCGGTATGCCACATTTCAGCTCGCCACCTCATGGGGAAGTTCGATTTCGTTTTAGGACAAACAAACATCCAGCTTTATATAATACGTATGGATCAAATTAATTAAGTTAAAAATCCATTTGAAAGCGATTATTGCATTTAATAGCAAATTGACTTTCTGCCACACCTAGTGGCAGTTTTAGTAATAGATATTATATGGCATGTTGTCAAAAGAATTTTTTTAAAACTGCAGTGGTACTACAAAGATTTGTCTTTTTGTGGCTTTTATAAGGTTTTCTATAAGGTGAATTAATTTTGTTCTTGTATTTTCTCGAATTAATAATTATTAATCATTAATCGACTTGATCTTCAACACACAATTCTGTTATTGAAAATCAGCACCAAACGAAAAAAATAGGGAAAATAAAAGTTGATCAACGTGATCCATAGGCAGAAGTCTAGCATGTGGCTTTAAAAACAAAGTAATTCACATTTCACGCATTTACGGCTGTATATTAAATGTCAAAACTTCAAAGCCACCTACGATGCTTCAATAATTTATAACAACCTACATGGTGTCCGAAAATAACAATGATATATTTGGAGGTGTGAGTCTGCAGCTCAAAATATGAAATAAAGATCCTATAGGGTCATTCCATCCCAATTCATCAGACCCGAGGCGCTCATGTTCTCACATTGGGTTGAAAAATTTATTAATAAGTTACCCACTAGGGCAGTAACCAAAATTGGCAAAATCATCCCCTCGGCCCTTTGCGTTAAAAAAAAATTTGTTGCGAAAATTTTAAATTTTAGAGAAAACTACTATGTGAAAAAAAATTCTACCTTATCCAATAATCAAAGATATTTCCTGGAATTGAATTGGACTAAATTCAACTTAGTTCTGGGCTTATTACGGCACTATTAGTTTAGTAATGAAAAGTTACAAAATGGCGAAATCGAAATAAAAAAATTTGTATGAAATCTTAAATTTTCACTGATTTTAAATTTTTCTGTGAAAACCTCAGGAAGTCCGAGAATATTGGCATCTCGCTGATGGATGCTCTCGTTCTTGATGTGTCTTCACGTATTTTTTTCCATCCCCAACTAACACGCATGCCCGAGATAAATAGTTGTGTGCCAACACATATTTCTGAAATTAACTGAAAACGGTCTATTTCAAGGCCGATTTTGGTCATGTGGGACCGGTCTCAGGGCACTGGGCTTCCTGTCATTTTCTTTAGGCGACCAAGAGCTACAAAGCAGGCCTAGTTTGATTTTTCACTTCGAAGTATTTTGGGAACGGCGATTTTTTTAAGTAGAGAAAATTAATCTTTCTAAATATTCACATATTTTTTAGGAACTGCTGTTAATACTTCCCAAAATTTTGAAAGTGCAAAGACGAACAATAATATTGATTAACACAGTTATCATTATTTGTATTCAATAATTATAAAATTAAAATAAGGCTACAGTTTTCGAAATATTTGAATTAGAGGTGAGCTTTAAGAGAAGAGTTTTACTGTCGATTGGAACGAAGCAATAATGAAAACTTCTAGTGTCTTTCAATGTCCTGGTAGCTCTGAAGCGCTCTTCTTGTCTTTCAGCGTTTCCTTTCACTGTCTCTTTTTCAACAAAGAAAGTCTTGATGCCGACAATATGTTTCTGGGTAAATTCAAATAGTTTATTAACATTCAGAATTTGATCTTCTGAAGTTGTCTGCAAACTCGACTGCTTTGCTAAACGTTTAATGGACGTTTTCAGTTTTACTTGAGCGGCGCGCGCATGTTGGTTCTCTAGAATGGTCAGTCATTGGCTGATGGATGTCTGTCACAGCTGATTTTCACCCAATGAGATCTTTTTAACTAACCTGCACGTGCGTTATGTTTTTATTCACTTTGACATATTAGACTCTGTATTGACATCCTCTTTGCTCCACAATCTAAAAACCCCCATTGTCCCTCCAACGCGATCACAGGTATTCTTGCAATGGGTAGTGGCAAAAAAGTGCCACTCTGTCGCAAAAGCAAAGTCACTGTTGTGACATACTAAATTTGCTTTTTTTTTTAATTTTGATATTGTCCAATAACTGTCCCGGCGGAAAATCAGCCTACTCAGCCTACTGATATCCGTCTTTGATGGTGTCTGTTGATAATGGAAATAGTGGTATTGTGTGCAATTTGGTTTACTAATACTTGTATTGGGCAAGAAAATGATTCAAGCCTTCTAGTAGAACAAAATACCTTGCAGTTTGCACCCCTTTATAAGCGATCCTACAGAAATTAAGAGAAAAGCCGAATTCAACAATACGTAAATGTCCTGTAACAAAAATCGTATCGCCGACCAATACCCGAGATTTTTTCAGATTGAAATTCACGATAATAATCCTGATATCACATTATCGGGTATAATAAAACTACAGACTTTTCGGAAATTGTGGATGCTGTACACTAGGAATGTGTGAAAAAGATTATTTCATTGTTTCAATGCAAGCAGCAAAAAATTAAATTCGTGATTTTATTAATTTTAGAAAATGCACAGCTTGCAAAATGCATCGAAGTGAAAAATCAACCTAGGCCTGCTTTGTAGCATTTGGTCGCCTAAAGAAAATGACAGGAAGCCCAGTGCCCTGACACCTGTCCCACATGACCAAAATCGGCCTTGAAATAGGCCGGTTTCAATTAATTTCAGAAATATGTGTTGGCGCACAACCATTTATCTCGGGCATGCGTGTTAGTTGGCCATGGAAAAAATACGTGAAGACACATCAAGAACGAGAGCATCCATTAGCGAGATGCCAATATTCTCGGACTTCCTGAGGTGTTCACAGAAAAATTTAAAATCAGTGAAAATTTAAGATTTCATACAAATTTTTTTATGTCAATTTCGCCATTTTGTAACTTTTCATTACTAAACTAATAGTGCCGTAATAAGCCCAGAACTAAGTTGAATTTATTCCAATTCAATTTCCGGAAATATCTTTGATTATTGGTTAAGGTAGAATTTTTTTTCATATAGTAGTTTTCTCTAAAATTTAAAATTTTCGCTACAATTTTTTTTTTAACGCAAAGGGCTGAGGGGATGATTTTGCCAATTTTGGTTACTGCCCTAGTGGGTAACTTATTAATAAATTTTTCAACCCAATGTGAGAACATGAGCGCCTCGGGTCTGATGAATTGGGATGGAATGACCCTATAAACATGTATCAGGAAATCGTTCCTAAGGGGGCGTCTAAAATTCGGTTTATATTGAATAAATCAGGAACCGCTTAAGATACAGCTACGAGTTTTTGCACATTATCTAACATTAATAAGGGCCATCAGATTGTGGTATCTATCTACCAAAAGCAGATTCAACCAGGGACGTGGAAAATAGGGGGGCTAAAGCCCACCCAAATTTTTTTGTGTGTTATTTTTTTGACAATTTCTTACCAGAATATGGTTCCCTGACTAAAATTACATAAAAAAGCCTCTCTTGTTATAATACCGTATGATCATCCGTTTTCGAGAAAATTTGATTTAAAGATCCATTTGCATTTCCTAGGCTTATCAATTAATTTCTATTAAATTACAAAACTGAACGTATTTTAAAAATTAATAACTAAAGCAATTTTATGTTGATTGATGTCAGATAGTATGCAGACTTAATAACTGACTAAATAAAAAAATGCAGCAGAGAAGCGGCTGGAACCTCCCCATCGCGTGGGTCTTTGTATTCTGTGTAGATAGTAGTCAATTCAACAAACATTTTTTTATGCTTTTCGTCTGTGGCTATAATTTCGCAATTTTCTGACAAATACCGACATTACCTCGAACAGCACCCATCACATTTGACAATATGTTCTTTTTAAGGTTAACATTTTGCCACATTTTTGACAATAACTGCCACTTTGTCATCCACTGTCAGCCCGCTCCCTTTTAATGAGAAAAATTTTTTTCTCTATTTTCCACTGAAGTGGCAGAAACTGTGAATACATTTTTAGAACCAGAATTTGATCATCTTTCTAATGGCGACGTATGAAAAGAGGTCTTGTATTTAAAATTTTAAGTTGATATGCCTAAATGGCACTTCCCGTTTACCAATTGCTTCCAAAAGCCTTTCAGGTCTTCAACGGGTCACCCAATCTCCATGTACCAAATTTCAGTCAAATCGATTCAGTAGTTTGGGCCATAATGTGTTTTTAGTGTTATTACAAAATTTAAATTTTTTCTACCCAAAGGGCAGTAAATGCGAATGAATGTTGTCTTACTTAGAACAAGTATTTGAAGGCCTTCCTGACGCTGGCAATAAATTTTAAAAAAAGTTGTTTAGGATGGTAAAATGGGAGTATATTTAAAATTGAAAATTGATGTGCCAAAACGGCACTTTCCGTGGGTCGATTGCCTCCAAACTTGTTTCAGCTCTTCGACGTTATAATACAGTCTCCATGTACAAAATTTCAGCCAAATCGACCCAGAGGTTTCGGCTGTATCGTGTTTTTAAAGTACCTTAACAATCCCGAATATTTCAATTTTTGTCAAAAAGGCACTATGAGTGAATACATTTTTAGAAGCAGAATTTGAAGGCCTTTCTTATAGTGACGTGAAAAGTGGGGGTTCCATTTAAAATTTAAAAGTTGATGTGCCAAAATGGCATTTCCGGTTGCACGATTGGCTCCAAAAGCTTTTCAGATCTAAGTTGGGTGATGAGATGCCTACGTACCAAATTTCAGCCAAATCGGTCTAGTAGTTTTGGCTGTGGCGTGTTTACAAACGTACGTACGAACGTACGTACGTACGAACGTACGAACGTACGTACGTACAAACGTACGTACGAACATACACACAGACACATTTTAAAAACCACTTTTTTAGGTCCCTAAGACCTCAAAACGTGAAGATCTGGTGTTATTTCGAATTCGAAAATTTTAGTGATTGCAGTAACCTCCCATTTTTTTTAAATTGTGAAGTGGAGTGGGGAGGTTAAAATCGAATTTTGAGCGCCTCCTTAGGAGCGATTTCCGGACACATGTTTATAGGAACTTTTTTTCATATTTTGAGCTGCAGAATCACCCCCCGAAATGTTTCATCGTTATTTTCGGACACCCTGTATACAAAACAAAGCATATTTTAGGTGATTTTAGATGTATGCATAGAATCTGAAAATTTCATGACATTTTGTTTTGACGTTCAACGTCAATGAACTTTCAGGGAGATCGGAAGAAGTAAAATCGTTCTGTTGTTGTAGTAAGAAAGTAAAAAGTCAAATTTACGGAATAATCTTACTGAATACCACTCGTGTATCGCTATAATTATTATAATCCGTAAAGTGTACTCGAAATTATTCAAAATAAATTGTCAAATTATCAAAAGATCAAAGCCCTCGAGGTAAATTCGGGCTTTAATGGGATAATAAATGGCAAATTTAGTTCCCAATTTTCGTTGTTTTACCACCGGAAACATAATAATAATTTTGAAACTTGAACCCATTAAATGACATGCACCAGTAGTATTACAGGTTCGTTAAATAACTATTCTTTTTCAGGTACAAGTCCCGCGAGGAATTCTGCGTGGACGTCCGACAGATATTCAACAACTGCGAAGTGTTCAACGAAGACGACAGCCCGGTCGGTAAGGCAGGGCACTGCATGCGCCAATTTTTCGAGGCCCGGTGGAACGAGCTGTGCGTCTCCAACAGTTGAGGACTACTTCAACCGAAACGACCGTACCATCGAAGGGCCAAGCCCCAGTGACTGATTATTATCGAATTTTAAAATCAGTATTCACGCCAGAAACAATAAAGCGATACAGGTATTTCCAGTGTGTGATATAATTGACATTAAAATGTATACTGAGCTTTCTACTGTTGATAAATTGAAACGGCATCACTTAATTTCGTCGACTTAATATTGTGATTTTTTGTTGCTCTGTATTTTTGATACTTTGTACTTTTTGAGAAAAAATATTTATTTAGAATAATTTCTGTGTTTATTTATTTGGTGACGAAAGTTTCGTGTTTTCTTATGTTGAATTTTTCTACGAGTTTCGTATTTTTTGCATTTAGGAGATAATAAACTAGGAGTTTGTATAAACTGTAAAAATAAAATGAGATATTGCATCGCTCAAGATTTACATTAATGTCTCTCTAAGCTGCGAAAGTGGTTTATGTAAGTTGAACATAGTTCTCAAAGTTGGACAGATGTATTTAAAGAAAATTAATATAAAAATTAATGTGTTTTGGTAGGGTAGTTCTTTGCAGGCGTCATTTGCAAGTTATAGAACTACGTTATGTATTTTAATGTAAGATATTTATATTAATTATATTTACTTATAAATGTCTATGGATTTTCTTTTCTCTATTTGCAGAATACAGAGTTGATAAAAAGGTCTTATCCACTATATTTTGAACCATTACGTGTAGAAACCAGAAATTTTCAAATTTCTGGATAAATCCAGATGTTTTGAGGTCTGAGGAACCTAAAAAATTGTTTTTAACTTTTACGCTTCGCGGAGGAGTTCCTAAAATCGAATCACTAAAACATCAAATGTTTACGTTTCCGGGTCCTGGGAACCCAAAAAAGTAGTTTTTGAAAAATGTCTGTGTCTGCAGACGCTAAAAAACTACTATGGGACCGATCTAGCTGAAGTTTGGAACGTGGAAATCGACCCAAAGGAAATGCCATTTTGGCACATCACCACAGTATATCGATGATGTTGGTGTTCCCTTCAGTAGGGACAGCTCGTGTCGGCACCTTTGATCTCGTGGAAATATTCTAAAACTGTCATGGCTGCCATGGGTGTTCGTACAGCTACTCTCCGATAGCTGGCGCTGGGCGATTTGAAAATTAGCGCGCAACTTCTCTTTCTTTTTAACCGCCATAATCGTTAAGTTATAAAGGCGAAAACGTAACAAAATAGCATTTTATAAACGGTACTTGTTACCCTTATAACAATTCCAGGTTTTTTACCAACGTTTTATTAACAAAATACTTCTTTGAGATATTGAAACATTTTCAAAGTGATGAGGTTAACAATTACAAATAAACCATACAATGTGAGAAGCATCATGCTACACCATGCTCCAAAGGATTCTCTAATTGAGGGTCGGCAACAATCAGTTCTCCAGATGGTGGAACTGCAAATTGCGGGAAGTTTTTCATGTGGTGAAAGATTTAGTGTGGGAAGACCATTGTCCACCAAGCGCTTTGCACTTTCCAGTACCTGAACAATTTAATATGACATAAAAAAATCAAAAAAGCAGCTTTGCCGTCCTTACCCCATGACTTAAACAGTTTTTCCGCAAAATGTAGGTGGCATGCTTTATACCTGGATGTATTCAGAGCCGATAGAGGGGTAACATTTAGGAGGTATTCGTATGCGGACAATTTTACCCTTTGCTTGCATCTAAAACTTAATTTATTAATTTATTAGAGAAATCCACAATCATGTGCTAAACTCACCTCTTCTCAAAGACATACCTCGTCAAAGACGTAGGTACCTAGTTTTACACCCTCGTACTGGAACTGGAGACACTGCACTTACAACATTGCGGGCTTTTTTCAGCACAGCCATTCGGACTTATTACGGTGTCGGTGAATTTCAAAGATTGAGATTATTGAGAAGAAGCGACAGCAACGCACATTGTTGTAACAATTATATCCATAGCAATTTTCCAATTATTAGAAAATTTCCAATGATTCAGTTTGTCAGACGCAGACGACTAATGACGAGTGAAGACATGAGCGGGCGCCATCTAGGGGTACAATAGCCAACGAACACCCATGGAGCCTCAAGGTCAACGAAAACAGTTTGCGTTGACAACCGAGCTGTCCCTACTGAAGGGAACACCAACATCATCGATATACTGTGACATCACCTCTAAAAATTTAAACGCAAACCCCCATGTTTCACGTCATATTAAAGCTCTTTCAATTCCGCTCTAAAACTGTATTCACACATGGTGCCCTGTTGGTCAAAAATCGGTGCCGTGAAAAAAACATATTTTTATTACCGAATGAACTGATTTTTTTCGAATCGGTAACCTTGGTGCCATTTTTTCAAAAAATGCCATTTTAGTGGCAAAAGGGCCCTATTTTGAATGTTTCTTAGCAAAGAGCATTTTCTTACTATCGGATCCGGTAGCTTAGTTTTTTTTCTTTTTTGCGATTGGTGAGTATGCACTGATTGAATAATTATTGTTTTTATTTTAGTGGAGTGCATAAATTTATGCCTTACAGGCATCCTCAGGGAATTCTATAATAAGATCACAATTTTGATTGTTAGTTTATTTTTTTTGTGATAACTTGTAAAATTCGTTGAGGATGCCTGTAAGGCGAAACATGTAGGAAAGTTGAAAATAAATTTAAGCACTCCACTAAAATAAAAACAAATTATTAAAGACCTTAGTGCCATTTTTTCGAAAAATTTCAATTTCGGGGTGAAACATTTTTTTATTTAAAGGACCCTCTACAATAAGGCAACCGCTTGGGCCATTTTAATTAAATTTTCCAAATGTGAACATTTGTTAATTTTGCAGCTTCTAATGAATAAGAAATTAAATTCACTTATTTTTGTAGGAATTTTCTAATAGATTATACGACACGTCTCACTGTTCTACCCCAAGGTATGGGGGTGCAGTGAGACAGCCCCAAATGCGTTTTAATTTTTTAAGTAAGGTTAACAGTAACAATTGTAACATTGCTTTTTTATACCATTATTATTAAATAGGGTCTTGAGGTGAAATTTTGTGCACGAGTGTATAACCGGAAAATCTCAGCGGGGATTGCGCCATGTTACAAAATTCGCCCAGTTTTGTTTTTTCTGATAACTACTCATCATTTACTCATTTGGATTATATTTTCACTCGTTACAACTTTTCCACCCTCTTCACAATATTTCGACCCCTCCAAAATGTGAATTTGCAAAATTGTCTTATTTTCCGTGTTACTTTTGGTACATATTTCCATTAACTGAAGTACCTAACTTTTTTCTTGCCCGTGGTGCTAATTCTACAGACTTCGCATAATTTGTATCTTTTTGTTAATTCTCTACTGCAAACACTGTAAAGGACTATTTCCGGTTTCTCATTCCAACTCGCAGTTTTTTAATGTTGTATTTTTCAACAATTCGCCGTTTTGACACATCTGTCGTACGTCTGCGGAGGCGCTACTACTAGGTGCAGATTGGTTAAATCTGTACCCAATTCCACCAGTAAATTCAGGCTGCCCCTACATACCCATTAACTTGATAAATAGAAGAAATTGAAGGCCAAGAATTTGTCTATCCACGATTTACCCTTTCCCATCACCACTCATGGAGGAAATTTAACCCTTGAACCAGTTACAACTTGTATTTTTCAACATTTCGCCTTTTTGACACACCTGTATGTGTGTCTGCGGAGGCACTACTACTAGGTGCAGATTGTTAAAATCTGCGTCCGATTCTACCAGTAAATTCAGGCGGCCCCTACATACCCATTAACTTGACAAATAGAAGAAATTGAAGGCCAAAAATTTGTCTATCCACGATTTACCCTTTCCCATTACCACCCTGTTGCAAATGACCAGTAGAAGTGCTATAGAGACCATTAGAAACTGCCCGTGGTTTGTGTTGGTATTTAATGTGTATACTGGTCTGTACTGGAACGATACAACTGGAATGTACAGTATGCGTAGGTGAAAATGCCCACCCGGGAAGGTGGGAGACAAACACTGCATGTCTGGTCCACTTCAGTTGCAAGTCGGAGTGGGAAATATCGATCGGCTCTTCAGGTAAGTACGAGCTTCCTGTTTAAGTAATTTAACCCGAGACAAGGCGCGTATTGAAATTTGCGTTCTTGATGGCCGCTTTTAGAAATCTGCCCTACGCGCATTTTTTTTTTAAACTTTCCCGCATCAATGATTTGTTATTAACTTTTCGTTACAATTTAACACGAGGGACGTAGGTACTGAAATAAATCTCAACATAAAGATCATTAGGTAATCGAGTCATTAATGTCTAAATCATGATTGCGATTAGTGATTTAAATCTAATCAGGCTTCAATGAAAGTTTTCCAATCGATTTAAATCGAGGTTAAGGCGTTGAATGCGATTGGTTCGTATCGATTGCAATCGATCGCCGCGTTGAACGGCCCTATTAATTTTCACAAATTAAAGGGAGGTTTTTACGAATAATATGTTAAAACTAGGAACGAATTTTTCGCTAAAATTAGCACCTCCATTATTAACGTCTGTTTAATTTAATTTCTACCATTTTCTTTATATTGAAACCATTAATGTGTTATATGGGTCGAAATTGTTTACCATGCATGAAAGGATGGAAAAATGGTATCACTCGTGTGTCATAATTCATAAACAAATTACCTGGAGGTGTTAGGTTAACCTCTGAGAATCACACACGTTTAAATAATTCATAATGTCAGGAAGGTTTTATAAAATACCTAGTTATTCTCAAAATCAGAAATCTTCAAATTATTAATAATTGAAAACGTCCGTGTAAATTCCCTGTAACTGAGGTATACCTACACTTAGATCAGTATAAAACTTTAATAATAGATATTTATTTAATTAGGAGTTTAAGGGCCGCTTGCACCGCTGCTGCCTGATTAGCGCTAATCAGTGGCTAAACTGACATTAATGGATTGTTTCGACAATTGTAACCAGGATTTTAAACATGATTAGCATTAATCATCGGCGGTGCTATCGGGCATTAGTAAGACATACGAGTCACATAATGTCACTTAAACTCTGAATAAAATAGAATACGTAGGTACCCTGATTTGCACGGACATTAATTAACTTTAATCAGTGATTAAAGTCCGATTAATGATTGTTTTGACAACTTCAACAATCATTAATCGGGCTTTAATCATTAATTCACTAATGATCCTCCGTCCCCCTTAAGAAGGATGCTCGGCATCCGGTATATATTTCCAAGAAAATAATTATATCTGCGCAGCTCACCTATTTAAACCCCAAAATCAGATTTTGTGTCAGAGAAAAGAAAACCCGTCGTGAAAAAACCTCAGTTATGCATTTTTGAAAATTATAACTTATAATTATACTTATATACAGGGTGTCCGGAAATAGAATGAACATATTCCGGGTGGTAATTCTACATCAAAAATTAGGACGAAAAGTTCCTATGAGCTCGTGTCCGGAAATGCTTCCTGTAGCCGTTAGGGCTCTTTGAAGGTGAGCCCCAAAATTAAGTTTTTATTATTTATTTCGAACACGAATGGTAATGAAAGCTTCAAGATTAGTGTATAAGGTAATTCTTACGTGGGAAACTGATTGGTGGCAACGAAAAGGGCCAACAACGTCCAGGGGCGTACGATATGGGGGGGCCGTTGGGTAAAAATGGTCATATTTTTTTTACTCGCTAATATTGAACTGCTGAGGCACCCGTAGGACCAACCCTTTTCCTTAAAATCGCATTTTAAATAATAAATGATGGGCTTTGTTTATGAGACAATCAACATTGGTGTGCGTCTTTTAACTGACGTACTCACCTTCGATAATTCCGCTAGTCGTAATTCGCCAATTTTTAAAGAAAAACGACTCTGAATTGTCAAAAGTGAGTATATCGGTTAAAAGACGCACACCAACGTTGATTGTCTCATAAGAAAAGCCCATCACTTATTATTTAAAATGCGATTTTAAGGAAAACGCACGAGTGCACACCAAGTCACCAAGAGTACCTTTTTTTATAAAATTGATCGAAGAATCATATCTTTGCCTCAGCAGTTCAATATTAATGCGAGTAAAAAAAATATGACCATTTTTACCCAACGGCCCCCCCATATCGTACGCCCCTGGACGCTGTTGGCCCTTTTCGTTGCCACCAATCAGTTTCCCACGTAAGAATTACCTTATACACCAATTTTGAAGCTTACATCACCATTCGTGTTCTAAATAAATAATAAAAACTTCATTTTGGGGCTCACCTTCAAAGAGCCCTAGCGGCCACAGGAAGCATTTCCGGACACGGGTTCATAGGAACTTTTCGTCCTAATTTTTGATGTAGAATTACCACCCGGAATATGTTCACGCTATTTCCGGACACCCTGTATACTATAATATCCTTTATTTTCAAACGTCATTTAACAACAAATTACTTAAATGACTGTGTTGACAAGGTAAGACAGTCACTTCTAGCGGCTAAATTTTGAGCGTTTCAAACTCCTTCGGAGTTTAAGATCATTTATAAACTCCTAATTAAATAAATATCTATTATTTTCAAACGTCATTTAACAATAAATTACTTAAATAACTGTGTTGGCAAGGTACGACAGTCACTTCTAGCGGCTAAATTTTGAGCGTTTCAAGATAATTTACAGTTTATTTGTAGCAACAATGACTGCATTGTTGCTGCCCTCAAGGAGCCCCCTTCGCGGTGAAAAAAAATTCAATGTGAAAAAAAAAGAAAAAATAGATTAGCTAGGCGTAGTGTATGGTAGTTACACCCCCCCAGTTTTGCCAGTTGGCAAATTTCGGGTGTCGTCCAGTTACATTCGGCAAACTAAAACCGGGCACCATGCTTTTTCGAAATTAAATCGCAGAGTTTTATAAAATACCTACTCGATAGCCGGCCTGGCAGGCATAAAACTTACCTAATTGGCAAAAAAAATCTGCCTTACCAAAGTTAAATTTTTCATTTTCTTCATTACTTCATTTGTAAGTATTATTGTGAAGTGTTTGGAAAATTCGATTGTTTTAAATTGCCAAATTTTTATTTACCCCTCCCCCCCCAAGTCATATAAAGAGATACGGTTCTGTGATGGGTAGGCCTTCAAGCAACTTTGCCCAGGGCCCCCAAAGTTAACTCTGCGTTTGAAAATTAAGTATTCTATTTTATTCAGAGTTTAAGTGACATTATGTGACTCGTATGTCTTACTAATGCCCGATGGCACCGCCGGTGATTAATGCTAATCATGTTTAAAATCCTGGTTACAATTGTCGAAACAATCCATTAATGTCAGTTTAGCCACTGATTAGCGCTAATCAGGCAGCAGCGGTGCAAGCGGCCCTTAAACTCCTATAATAAAATAAATATCTATTATTAAAGTTTTATACTGATCTAAGTGTAGGTATACCTCAGTTACAGGGAATTTACACGGACGTTTTCAATTATTAATAATTTGAAGATTTCTGATTTTGAGAATAACTAGGTATTTTATAAAACCTTCCTGACATTATGAATTATTTAAACGTGTGTGATTCTCAGAGGTTAACCTAACACCTCCAGGTAATTTGTTTATGAATTATGACACACGAGTGATACCATTTTTCCATCCTTTCATGCATGGTAAACAATTTCGACCCATATAACACATTAATGGTTTCAATATAAAGAAAATGGTAGAAATTAAATTAAACAGACGTTAATAATGGAGGTGCTAATTTTAGCGAAAAATTCGTTCCTAGTTTTAACATATTATTCGTAAAAACCTCCCTTTAATTTGTGAAGATTAATAAGGCCGTTCAACGCGGCGATCGATTGCAATCGATACGAACCAATCGCATTCAACGCCTTAACCTCGATTTAAATCGATTGGAAAACTTTCATTGAAGCCTGATTAGATTTAAATCACTAATCGCAATCATGATTTAGACATTAATGACTCGATTACCTAATGATCTTTATGTTGAGATTTATTTCAGTACCTACGTCCCTCGTGTTAAATTGTAACGAAAAGTTAATAACAAATCATTGATGCGGGAAAGTTTAAAAAAAAAATGCGCGTAGGGCAGATTTCTAAAAGCGGCCATCAAGAACGCAAATTTCAATACGCGCCTTGTCTCGGGTTAAATTACTTAAACAGGAAGCTCGTACTTACCTGAAGAGCCGATCGATATTTCCCACTCCGACTTGCAACTGAAGTGGACCAGACATGCAGTGTTTGTCTCCCACCTTCCCGGGTGGGCATTTTCACCTACGCATACTGTACTTGGAATACCCCACGAATTGATTTTTATAATGATTTCTAATGGATGCTACTGGTCCAATAGACTGCTTGGAAATACCAGTAGAAATGACAAAACTATTTCTTCTAAAATCTAATGGTTTGTACTGGCTCTGTATTCGTACTGGGAAAATCCATTAGAATTAGAGCAGATGGCGCCAGTTGCAGAATTTGAGCCAATAGGAATCAAGCAAGTCCTGCCTGCTTACAATTCATATCATCTTTCGTATTAGTAGGATAGTAGGTAGCCATCTTTGATGCGGTTGGTGTTAGTCATTGGCAATGTTTTTCTTGCAAGATTTTCGTGAGTTTCTGATTCCGTTTAGGAGATTTTGGTGAAGTGTGGACAATGTATCGTTGAGGACAATTTGGAACAGTTTAGAGTGTTTTAGGATTCAGGACGAGCGTCAGCCCGCCAGCGAAGTCAAAACAAAAAACCACCATCTTGCTTTGACAAAAGCCTGAAGCAAAAGTTAGGCACGTTATTTGGCAACCGCTCAAATTCCTCAAATTGCTTGAAACTATCAAATGATCGAGAGAATGCGTGGAAGAGAAAAATCCTCCTCACTAGGTACCTAGCGGGTAAAGTTAAAATATTTCGATCCTGAAGTCTGCTATCTCTAAAACCTACTATTGAACTCTTTTTTGTACTTTTCACTCTGAGAACCAAACTTTTACGTTACAGATCATTCAACATTGGCTGCAGGAAATGGACTTCGCCAGAAAAGAAGCTCACGCCATCATACGCAGAGCCAATAGCGTTCCATTAATATTTGTATTGTGGATTTCCAGTGAAAATTTTTTTTGTTGGATCCTATGGTGTTTTTATGGGAATCTCTTGTGGATTCTACTGGTTTCCATTGGTGTCTGTTGGAACTGCCCAGCGCGAACCAGGGCAAATTTCTGTTGGTTTGTACTGGGAATTACCCGTGCAAATACACGCATTGAAACCAGTAGAATCCACAAGAAAATTTTTTCAATGGTTTCTACTGTGATTTGCAACAGGGCACTCATGGAGGAAATTTAACCATTAAACCAGCTACAACCTCAAAAGGCTAATTGCACGCAAAAATTTCTTGAAGAATAAATTTTTCTGACAAAAAGTTATCTATGCAGCAGATTTGCATCGATATTTCATTGTTCAGTTCTATTGACAGTCCAAAGTAATCTTCTGATAAAGATTATAGTTTGGGGAGTGATTTGCTGCATTTAAAATTCTTTTTTTGACAGTTCCATAGTGCCTGTAAATCTTTAAATTTCCTATTTTTTTGGCGGCAAGTTAGGAGAAGACAATCAAGCGTTTAGCTCGACCTTCAGCTTGCATGTTTACATCCCCGCCTTTCGAGCCGCCTTTCTTCTTTCAGATAACAGCCGTTAAACATTTATTGTGATTTGTGCGAAGAAGGGTGACCGAGTATTATCTGCGAAGAATTTCATTAATCTGCGACCGGGTACCTACTTACATCCAGCGACAGTTTTATTTTTTCGGTAAGTACTTAACCTCAGTTTCAACTTTCAACGTTCGATAAAACTTTAAACCTAATGCAAAAACCTCGCAAAATTTGGAAGAATAACAATATTGTTTATTTCAATACGTAGGTATGTACCTATCTAGTACGTATACTTATTATGAACAAGGTTCAGATTTTTTGTTAAATTCGATCCTTTTTTTTAGTGCTTGCAACAAAATTAAAAAGTCGCTTAGTTTAGGAATCATGAGGCACTTCCGAGTAAAGTATATTTGGTGTAAATTTTGGTTTCTTATTCTTCTCGGAATGCTATATACTTACTGTCAAATCCGGCCAAAGATTTAAAAAACAATCATTTTTGAAATAATTATATTTTGTAAAAACGATGTAATGTTGAACTGATCGCAAAGTGAAATCGAGTGTAAATTGAAGAGTTTGTTGGTAAAGTAACAGCAAAATTATTTTATACCAACAAATGCAGGAAAAATATACGAGGAAGAGCTTGACGAAATTTTCATGGTGTGTAAGGAAGTGGTTAAAGATTCTTCGTGGACGGTAAAATTAGCAAGAACAATAAGCGCGTTCAAAAAGTGCTAATCGCGGCCACAAATAGGCTACTTTTTTGGGCATCAACTCGTGCAGATCTAGCAAAAGTGAACCCTACTGCCGACCCTGGGATAGTGTATTAATAAAAGTGTAGTTACCTATTTTAATAATAAATAAATTTTAGTATGTTAAAATTTAATAATCTTACATTTAATCCCTTGGGATTTTTGAAATTTGAGATTATATGTCTTTAAAAAAGTCACTAAAGTAGTAAGTACATACTTTTTTCACTACTAGCCTTAAAACGTACCATTATTGACTTATCTTTGAACTGAGAATTCGTTTTTTTTTGCTAGTAAGTGAAAAAAATACTATATATTCACCACGGTAGAGAAGACTATTTTAGCCCTCGCGTCTTGTAACCCTTGTTGCTTCGCACCTCGGGGTTACAATCTTGCCGCTTGGGGTAAAATAGTAGTTCTAATCTACCTTGGTCAATAATATACTATTTAATGTCGGAAGTGCAAAAAAAACTCATTGTTTCCATCGGCATGTTTCCTTTTCAACGCGATTAACTACTCTCAATTGGCGATTAATGCATTATTCTTAATCTCATTTTGTTGAAGATTGTCATTATAGAACACTTTTTGTGCAACTGTTTGAAGAACTGTCTTAAAAATTTTTCTTTTGATTAGCGAATAAAGCAATAAAGTTAGCACACAGATGGATTTAGTCCTATGCATTTATTATACATAAAAACTCTCAGGGTAACGTAAAACCTTTTGGATTTGTAAATGTTTCATGTAAGCCTCTTGGTTTTATCACTTTTATCTTACTTTCGCCTAAGAAAATTTGGTTTAGGCATAAATTGAAAGCAGCTGAATCACAATTGAGCTACACACCAAATTAAAGGTCTCGTCGAGTCCTTTCCAACGATGCCTCAATCAAAGCGATATGATAATTGGTTGCGAAATTGTAGCTTGCCGAAATTTCGGCATTCTCAAAATTTTTCACCAAATTTCAAAGCGGGCAAAATGGGTCGAATCACGCATGCAAATTTAAAGGCAAATGACAAAATGTGAAGATCAAATCTCTTCGACGACTCTATGTATATTGACTTGCCTGCTAAATTGCGAAATGTATGCTTAGTAACTTACCAAGTTGCTATCTTTTTCCAGTGTAGTCAAGTCTTGGAACTGTTTTTCATCGCATTCTCTCCTCGATGACTTGATTACACCATTTTTTGAAGATAATCCGTTTTCGAGTGATTGTAATTTTCACCAGATTTAGATATTTTGGAAAGTTATCGAAGCGTAAAATCCTCATAAACCACATGAAAGGCCTCGTTGAGACCTTTCCAACGATGCCTCAATCAGGCCGAGGCGACAACCCGTTCCCAAGTTATGATTTCCCAAAATTGTAGTTTTCTCAAAATTTTGGATTTCGACCAAATTTCAAAACGAGCAAAATGGCGCGAGTCGCACATCAAACGAAAGCTAATTTAAAAACAATCGACAAAATGTAAAAATCTAGTCTTTGCTTGCAAGGGCTCGTCCTCAAGTTACGCCTGTTTAATTGCAAAATAATATTCTTTTTCAGCCCAAATGGAACAGCTTCTCTCAGAAGACCTGCAACAGGAGTTGCGGTGCACAAAATGCAAAAACTTCCTCTCGGTGCCCCCCATCACGCACACTGCAGAAGGCTATTTCTGTGGGCGCTGCAAAACCGACGGCCTTCGAGCCACAGCTTTCGAATATCTGGCGCAGAAAATCCTGTTTCCGTGCAACAACGACGGATGCACCAAGCAGCTGTCTTTTGACAAAACTTCCAAACACGAAATTTCCTGCGAGTACGGCGAAATGCTGTGTCCAATCTGCGATAGAAGTTTCGTCAAGAGAAAGATTTTCGAGCACTTTCGCAGCGCCCACGAGACGAGTATAGTCCATGGAGGTTTTTCGATGCCAAATTCCGGAGGTGAAATTATCTTCAGACTTATAAACGCCGGTCAAAATATTTATTAGTTATGCAGTGGCAAAGACATGGCTTTTTTCTAGCCTTAGCCTCGATTTTTGATTTCATAAACCTTTCTTACGATCTGGAGATCAAGTCGAAAAGAAGCAAAATCGTGGTAGGGGGGCAGAGGGCAATACTTTTCCGCTCAATTGATGAGAATTTGGAAAGCAAAAGTTATTTTTTCAGCCATAACCAAGTGGAGTCCTTTTTGAGCTCTTCGAACTACATTTTTGAAATCAAAATTTTGGGGCAGGAAACCAAAGATTCTTCGGATGATCGTCAAGCCGACCTTGAATGTGTCATTTGCAGGGATTACATGAGACCTCCAATTTATATTTGCAAAACTGGGCACAGCTTGTGCGTTTCTTGCAAGAGCCAAGTTTCTGAATGTCCTTCGTGCAAGTGCGTTTTTGAAGGAGGTAGAAATTTTGCTTTGGAGAAACTTGCAGAACGCGCGATTTATCTCTGCAAAAATTTACCAAAATGCGAGTTTTCTGGGAACCTGGAGGCTATAAAGCGCCATGAAGCAGAATGCTTACAACCAATTGCCTGCCCTTTCCAAGCGAAATATGAATGCCTTTGGACAGGACCGTCTGAAGACCTCTACACTCACTTGACTGATGAAAGTCACCCTCCGAATTTAGTAAAGGCTGGGCAAGAATTGGAAGTATGTGTTGCCAAGAAAGAAATTGTCAGAAACATTTTAAGATTCGACAATAATACTTTCGTATTGTCGGTATGGAACTGTTCAACTAGTGACTTGTCTTGGAGGGTGGCACATGTCGAAATGAAACCTCACGAGAAGCCCAACCCAAGTACAATTTTCGTCTAGAATTTTTAGACCAAAGAAATACAGGGAGGAAGCTCATCGCGATTCATCCTTGCGCCGTGTTCGGAACAAACCGGGGTTCTGAGATTTTGAACCTCTTGAATATGACCTTCGACATTTTGAGCCCTTTCACGTCGTGGGGAGGACAACTACACTTCAAGATCGGTGTTGAAAGCGTTGTCTAATTAGTTTAAGTTCAAATTGTTCTTGAAATTTTTCAATAAAGTTTTTTGCTATTAACATAGCTTCTTTAGTCATGCACAAAAACTTCAATACTGAGAAATGATAACTGATCCTAACTAGGTACCTACCTAAGATGCGTGAAGTTAGCAACAAGATGTGAGCTTTTGCTGCTACATTCCTGCTTTATCCTGCCGTTTTCCCCTACATAAAACGGGTAGAATATCAATTCACAAAAAGAAAAACAAAAAAGAAATTATCCCCCTGTAGGTATAGACAAGAAACAAAGATGCCCAAAGATTTCCCTAATCCCCTAACAACAAAATCAATTCCTTTTAATTAGACCCCCTAAAAAATCTAAAAACCAATAAAGGAATCAACTAATTTTCAAGAACTCAAAAGCATTACACAATTTAAGCCCTTAATCCCCCCCAGGCCCAAAGTTAACCTAAAATTAAAATATCCAGAAAAAATTACAAACACCTAATTTAAGTTTCTCTACACCCCGGGAATTAACAAACCCACTTATTTTTACAATAATAATAATAATAATATATATATATTTGTCAAGGAGTGTGATACATAGAGCTGTATAATACAATTGACACGTCAAAAATAACATATGTACTATAACAATCAGAAAACATAAAAACAAGAAACAAGAAGCGAATAAGATGAAATGTAGGCTAGCCTGACCGGCGCAGACCAACATTTACAAGCTAGTTTCTCTGTAACTCACAAATTCTTCAATAGAGTAAGGTTCAATTTCACACAGATACTGGAACAGGTCTTTTTTGAACAGCTTTGGTGATGATTATGATAAATGCTTTAAGCGGGTGGGGAGAGCATTAAAAAATTTAATGCAAGCATAATTAGCGTTCTTTTCAGTCAAAGTGAGCTTGTGTATAGGATAGTGAATTTGGGTGGTGGTATATCTCGTCGAGTTGAACTGAAAGAGGTGCTTGTTTTTACATAAGAACATTAAACACTCAAAAATGTAGACACCACACACTGTCAGATAATTACCTTTGCGGAAAACACCCCTGCATGAGTCCAGAGCCCTCATTTTAAACATTATTCGCATAATTCTTTTTTGTATCCTAAATATTCTAATTACCTCGGAGCTTGCTCCCCAAAAAACAATCCCGTACCTAATTATGGAGTAGACATTTCCATAATATGCTGTGAGATAGACATGGCGGATGACAAGTTGGAGGTGTTTGTGCAAATCATTATTATCCTGTTCTCTTTCAACTAAAAGTGTTACGCATTGTAATTTTAGTGTGTTATGTTCTGTAATAAACCGTTCTTTAAAAATCTGGCTACAAAATTGGCGGCCTAACGTGGGACTTGAAAAAAAAACTGTGGCAGGTTTTGAAGTGAAGTAACGGTTTATGTTGAATGTCGACATTCTCGCGAGCATTGTGTTTTCCCTTTACGAGTGTACCTGGTGCCAACAAAACGGATAATCAGAATCCATATTTTTTGCGGTCACGCAGCGAAAAACCTCAGCAGAAGACAATGCCACGAGACGAGAATGGTGAAGACAACCGAGACGAGAACGGTGAAGACAACCGAGACGAATACCCTTCTCAGGAACGCCGATCAGCTGATATTCCAGCAGCAGTGTCGATGACCCCAGAAATGCTACATCAGCTGTTATTTGGAATGAAGGAAATGATGCAACAGCAATCCAATGTGAACGGTGCAGCTGCTTTATCATCAAATGTTTCTTCAGTCCCAGCAGTTCCAGTAGTTCCAAAGACGAAAGCGTCGATGCAAACCAAGGTCGATGCCTTCATAGATTCGATTTGCGTTTTCAAGGATTGCGTCAACCTTTCAGACACCAATGCGTTAAAAGGGTTGCCTATGTTACTCGATAAACTTGCGGCTACATGGTGGCAGGGCTGTAAAGCTTCAATTTCGACATGGGACGAAGCAATTAAGGCTTTGAAACGATCTTTCGGTGTCACAAAACCCGCATATGTAATATTCAGAGAACTTTTCGACTGCCGTCAGGGAGAACGTGAAAATGCGGACATTTTTGTAAGCAAATGTCGCGCACTGCTGTCACAATTATCTTCTGATCCTCCATTGCATGTTGAACATCAACTGGATATGATATATGGCCTTTTAAATAAAAGAATTCGCAGTAGGATACCTAGAGATCAGTTCGACGAATTCGACGTGTTGATTGTTAAAGCTCGCGCAATTGAGGATAGTTTTGTCGAATTAACGGAAAAAAAGGAAAAGCTTGAGAATACGCAAAAACCTGAACCTTCTCAGAAAAAATTGAGACCTCGATGTACGTATTGCAAAAATTTTGGCCACACTCAGGAAGAGTGCAAAAAACTGAAGGCGCGTTCAGTTTCCAATGATACTCGTTATGATCAGGTGACTATCAACAAGAATCCCGACCCATTGGCTTGTTGGGGATGTGGTTTGTTGGGGTATGTAAAAAGTCAGTGCCCCCAGTGCACGCCAAGCACCGGTTCTAATAGTACTGAGGTAGCAAAATCGCTTGACATTTTCTATACGGACATACAAAATAATCCGCAACCTTTGGTAGAAATTGACATAGCAGGTTTGCAGGGATTAGCCCATGTTGACACGGGGGCTAAGTCCAGTCTTGCTGGAGAAAAACTTTTGGCCCACTTCCGAGAAATGGAATTGGAAGGAGAAAATCGAGAATTACAACTTGTACTCGCAGATGGGGTGCCGCAGCCAGTTCACGCCATCATATACACCACAGAGGTTATACTTAAGGGTCGAGTTGTCACTACACGATTTGTTGCCATTCCGGCGCATAAATATGCAAAGACTTTGTTGGGAAGAGACTTCATAAAAGCCGCCGGAATGATAATCGATATACCAGGAATGTCTTGGAGTTTTAGTAATATTCCTGAGAACTCGTTCAAGTTTGTAACTTCTGCTGCTACCAAACAGGAAGAGCAAGTTATTCAATATGCCGTTTTGCGAGACGATGAAGGCTTTAGTCTGGATAAAGAACAACAGAGAAGACAGTTGTATACTCTGTTGGTGGAAAACAAGGATATCTTCGAGGAGAGCAAAGAAGCTACGCCTTATGCTGAACATAAACTAAAGCTAACCGATGATACACCCATCGCTGTTCCTCCGTATCGAATGTCCCCACCTAAAAGAAAACCCTTGCAAATCGAGTTGAACAAGATGTTGGAAAAAGGCATCATTGAAGAGTGTGAATCTCCATATTCGGTTCCGGTAGTTTTAGTGCCTAAAAAGAACGGAACTTACCGTGTTTGTGTGGACTACCGTTCGTTAAACGCCGTAACTGTCCCTGACTGTTATCCGTTGCCGCGAATAGACGATTTACTTCACGCGACTACTCAAACTGCGTTTATGTCGACAATCGATTTAAAATCGGAATATTGGAACGTGCCAATGAGTGAAGGTGATCGCGACAAGACCGCGTTTGTATCACCTTTCGGAACTTTCCGTTTCAAGCGTATGCCTTTTGGCCTAAAAACAGCGCCAGCGACCTTCCAACGGCTAATGGATAAGTTTCGAGCTGGTCTACCAACGGTAACCATGTTGACCTACCTGGATGATCTCATTCTTCTGTCCCCAACTTTTGAGAAACACCTCGCTGATCTGAACGCTGTCTTTTGTAGATTGAGGGAGTACAAGCTCAGCGCAAACCGAGAGAAATGCACCTTTTGTTGCACGAAGGTAAAATATCTCGGCCACATCATAACCCCAGAGGGAATTCAACCCGATGATGAGAAGATTTCAGCGATAACGAAGCTGCCATCACCGAAACATGTCAAAGAAGTGAAGAGTTTCCTACAAACTTGTTCGTGGTTTCGGCGATTTGTACCAGACTTCGCCAAGGTATCGAAGCCGTTGAGTAATTTACTACGGAAGAAAGCAAAATGGACTTGGAGTCCTGAACAAGAATCTGCTTTCCAAAAGTTGAAAACCCTTTTAACATCGGCTCCTATTTTGAGGCAAGCGGATCCAACATTGCCTTTTAAACTCAGGACTGATGCAAGTGCTTATGCGATAGGGGCTTGTTTACTCCAGGGGGAGGGTGCCGACGAGCGCCCTGTGGAATATGCGAGTAGGCTGCTAACCTCCGCGGAGAAGAATTATTCAACGACAGAGCGAGAGGCTCTTGCTGTAGTCTGGGCAGTAACCAAGTTCAGAGGTTACATAGAAGGGTCGACTATAGTGGTGGCCACAGATCATCAGCCATTAAAGTGGTTGATGTCCTTGAAATCTCCTAGTGGGAGACTAGCCAGATGGGCTCTAACACTTCAAAGTTATGAACTGAAGATGGAATATACTCCTGGAAAGTGCAATGTAATTGCGGACACCCTATCCAGACCGCCCTGCCCAGAAGATCTGGAAATAAATGCAGCTGCTGTGATACAGGAAGCGGAAAGCCCTGAAAGTTTACGAGAATCGCAGTTAACCGATGACGACATCAAGAAAATCATTGCGTGTTTCGAATACGACTCAAACGAATTAGATGTTAAACGATGGACTGAGAGAGGATTCATTCTTAATGACCAAGACTCGACTTACGAAGAACCACAGTTAGTAATTCCGAAGTTAAAAGTACCTACCATATTAAACGAATGTCATAATTCACCCATGGCAGGACACTATGGCGTAGAGAAGACGTTAGACCTCATCTCCAGACAATATTATTGGACGTCCATGCGAAAAGATGTTATCACTTACATCAAACGATGTACAGAATGCCAAAGATATAAGCCTAGTAATACCAAACCTGCAGGACTCTTACAAACTCCTGTTCAGTCTCAGAGGTTCGAGACTCTAGCTATCGATTTGTTTGGCCCTTTACCCGAAGCAACGACGGGCGAGAAGTGGATTTTCATCGTAGAAGATACCGCCACCAAATGGGTAGAATTGTTCGCGTTGTCGGTCGCTTCCGCCGAAATGTGCGCAAAGACTTTAGTGGATGAAGTGATTTTAAGATATGGAACTCCGCGACGTGTTATAAATGACAATGGCGTACAGTTCGTGTCGGCCGTGATGCAGCAGGTCGCATATTTCGTCGGGTTTAAACAAAACCTTACTCCGGTGTATCATCCTGAAGCCAACCCTGTAGAGAGGCGTAATTTGGATGTGAAAACCCAACTTTCAATTCTTGTGAAGAATGAACATTACAAGTGGAGAGAACATTTGCCGTCGGTACGTTTCGCAATGAACAATTCTCGAAATGAAGCTACCGGTTTTAGTGCCGCTCAGTTAAGTTTCGGGCGAGAAATGAGAACACCCGGAAGTGCACATCGCGATTTGCGGGCTGTGATAGTGAACGAGAACTTTTCTTCTGAAATGAAGCCGTACCTCGCTACTATTGAAAAAACACTGAGGGAAGCGCGAGAAAACCGCGAGAAACGACAAGATCGCTCTAAAAAGTATGCTGATGTTCACCGACGTGACGTGGCGCCTTTCAGCGCTGGCGACAAGGTACTCGTTGATACCCATGTACTTAGCAAAGCCGTACAGGGGTATTCCTCGAAATTTGCTCCTCGACGAGATGGGCCTTACGTGATATTGGAAAAACTTTCGCCCACCACATACCAAATAGCCCGTGTGGAAGAGCCCAACGTTCCTTTGGGAACCTATCACATTTCTGCCCTGCGGTCCTACCTGGGCCCCGAAAATATAGTACCTGTTCGGCCTATCCAGAAAAGGGGACGCCCCAAGATGACCAAGGTCGAGAAGACAGCATCCGTACCCCGAAAGAAGACGCCAGAGCCAGGACCTGTCCGACGTTCCACCCGGACCCCGAAGCGCTTTAGCGTTTGAAATAATCTTATTTTGTTTTAGTATTAATGGATCCCACCCGGGACGGTAGTGCGATCCAAAGGGGGAGTGTAGCGCGCCACCACAATTTGAATCTCGCGCGCAGACACTTAGACAGAGAGATAGACATGGCGGATGACAAGTTGGAGGTGTTTGTGCAAATCATTATTATCCTGTTCTCTTTCAACTAAAAGTGTTACGCATTGTAATTTTAGTGTGTTATGTTCTGTAATAAACCGTTCTTTAAAAATCTGGCTACAACACCTCTTTTGAGATACTTATATGAGTGTTCTCATCATTGTCGCGGGGGATAAGACGATTTTCCGGTAGTGCGATATTAGAAGATGAAGTACGAAAAATGACGCATTGGGTTTTTTGAACATTTAGTATCAATTTGTGAGCGACAAGCCATTAGTGCATTCTAAAATCTCACTCGTGTTTTTAGCTTTTAAAGCCAAGGAATAAGTGTCATCAGCGTAACTCATCACAAAATTCTCCCTCATTTTAACGTAAGGTGGCATATCATTCATGAAGATCACAAAGAGCAGAGGCCCTAGGATGCTCCCCTGTGGAACACCCCGCTGTACTTGCTTGTACTCCGAGTTCGACACTCCTCGGCTTGATCTTATTATGACCCTTTGTTGTCGGTTGGATAGGTAGCTCTTGAACCAATCAAGGCAAGATCCCCTTATACCGTGCTGGTAGAGCTTCTCCAGCAGTAGAGTGTGATCTAAACAATCAAACGCTTTCGTGAGATCTAAGAATATGCCACAAACTGCGTACTTGTTTTCAATTCCTGAAATGACATATTGCAAGAAGTCGAATAGTGCCGTGTTCACATCTCTATTTTGCAAAAAACCATGCTGTGAGTCGCTAAAGAGCTTGAATTTATTGAAGAAGTTTAGTACGCGATTTGCTATCGCTTTTTCAAATATTTTTGAAAAAGATGTTAATAGACTTATGGGCCGATAATTTGTTATATCTTCAGAATCATTCTTCTTATGCACCGGGATAACATCAGCAAGTTTCAGGTCATCGGGAAAGATACCCGTTTTTATTGAGGTATTTATAAGATGAATAAGGGGTATACTTATTACTGGTAGGCAACGAAGTATTATCAGTAGTGGCACATTATCCACACCTGAGCTTTTTCTGTTTTTTAAGGAATAGCAGATCTGGTCTAGCTCGCCGGCATCTAGTGGAGCAAAATAAATGCTGGGTATTGACTTATTGGGATATGTTGAACCACTAATTGCCTTGATTGGTTCATGAGCACTGGGGAAGTTAGGCACAGAATTCAGGAAATGACTGTTGAACTTTTCAGCAAGATTTTGGTAATTGCTGACGTCGGGCAATTTACGAGAGTTTTTATTATTTTTGGTTAGAGTATTTACTATTTGCCAAGTTGTTTTCGACTTGTTGGAACTATTGTTAATAAGGTCACAGTAGTATTGCTGAGAGAGCTGTTTCAGATGAGAATCATAGGCCTTTTTATAATTTTTATAATCGTCCTTGAAATTGTCATTTAAATTTGAGAGCATTTGCAGCGTACTTACTTTGTCTTTCAGAGACCTAACTAGAGGAGTGTTAAAGTGATGGCTATGAGGTTTCCTGTGCATTGTCCTCTTGTTTGGAGGAAAGGCCCGGTTAAATTCGGTTTGAAAAATCTGTGAGAACAAGCTCCACTTTTCATTTACAGTTCTGGAGTCATACACCCCACCCCAACAGACATCAGCTAGTCGCTGATGACATGTTACTCTCTGACGTGTAATGTCTATCGTAGTAAATTTCAGGACTTGAAATCGACTGATGTCCTGGTATGCTTATTAACTGCGCAGTGTGATCTGAAATACCTGTGTGAAGAACCTTAGTTCGGGTGTGATTTAGGTTTTTATTTAGTAGTATATGGTCTATGCAGGTCTTACTGAATTTTGTGATTCTTGTAAATACAGTAATGGCTGTCTTGTAATTGAAAGATGTCAGAATATCTAAATATTCATGCTTTTGTTTTACTTTACTTGGATCTTCTTGTAGAATGTCGATATTGACATCACCAGCTGCAATACAAATCATTTTCTCTTCTTTATGAAAAATTTCTAACATTTTAATCAAAACATTGAAAAAAATCTCAATATCACCTCCCGGAATTCTGTAGATTGCGACAATAAAAAATTTCTGGTTGCTCACAGAAAACACAGAGCCAGTTAGTTCAACAGTACCGCGCACATAAAGATCATCAATGTCGCAACGATTTCTACCACGCAAATCCCCACGAGAATAAATAGCTGCACCCCCATGCTCACCCTTATCTCGACAGAATGCAGATTGTAATATATATTCACCTAAACTCAGTGTTTGTAGTTCTATACGGAGTACTATACGGAGAATAGCACGCAACTAGAAAATACCCCCCCCCCTTTTTTTCTTTACGCGCCCCCGCTGTATGAATAAATTTCCTTAACATACAAATTAACTTAAACCTAAATCTATTTACGTTACTCAAGATAGGATACTATTAAAATTCAAGGGTATTACCAATCAAAATTAAATGCAGCTAATAGGGAATAGCTATCAACATACCTAGGAATGTTATGACTATCATAACAGACGCAGATGTCAATTGAAATCCGAGCTCGGAGAGCGAGGATTTTAAGACATCTAAGTCTGTTATGATTCATAACATCCGAGGTTTGTTCAATAGTTTATCGGTTTAAAGCGATTAAAGCCAAAATTAAAAAAATGTTGCGTGAATTCGCGTCATTTTGACAATCGAGATGACAGCATTTGAATGGGGTCATTGTTGTCATGAATGGTTAATGGGCTTGTTGTCTAGAAACCATTAGATAACGTTATGATCTGCTTACCAGCCTATTTTTGTGCATGTTAAGAACGCTTTAATCGCCTGAAACCGGTAAGTAAATATTTTTACTAAGAATTATCTATCTAAATTATTAAATTACTGGAGGACTGATAATGACACAAAACTTAGAAAATGAAATCTTTATGTTTTAGGGTCCTGGGAAGCCAAAAAAGTGGTTTTTGAAAAAATGTCTGTCTGTGATCGCGCTGGAGCTCAAACTACTGCTGAACGTATCGAGATGAAATTTGCCACACATATTCAGTGGGCAATTTGTAGGTGCTGATTAGATTTTGGGCCACATCGGTCCACAGAAAGTGCGTTTTTGGCATTTTTTTTTGGCGTTAGTTGAATTCTTAACGATTTTTAATAGCGACACCTCAACGTGAAAGTGGTCTCCACACACGGCTTTCGCCTTTTAAATAATTCCTCTTGATTTCTCAATGATTTTAGTAACTTGCTGCATGGCTGTGTGAAAATAAAATAGCATATACGTAAAGGAAATGAAACTTTTGTCCTACATCACAACTAAAATAATTGCTACCGCTAGTACAGCAAATACCGGCTGTTACCAATAAAGGCTATCAGAAAGGTAATTTTTCAAACTATTTTTGTAGATATTCACATTGTACTCAAAATTCAAAATTCGGCAACGGGGAAATTTTTTCATCTGTGCGTAAGACGAAAGTTTCATTTCCATTAGGTAGAGGTGCCTTATTTATAGGAAAAAATAAAATAATATATCATCACTCAACTGAAATCCTAGAGCGTAAAATAAGTTATTTACTAGAGATAAATCGACTGCTCATAACCAGGTTGTTCTAACTCCATTTTATCAAAATCAGGATTCTGACCCCATATACATAGTGTTCCATCTCCAAAGAAATTTGTTTGTTAAGAGTTGGAACATTAATAACAATAAGCCATCAGTCCTTGCTACAACAGTATAGGTTTTATTCACTATTAAAGAACTGTGTGGGTAACATTATTTGGCCTCTAAAACAAGAACCACTAATTAAAATGGAGTTAGTTATTTACCATATTCCAAGTCACTTCAAATTCAAGCAAAAACACAGTTTACTTATTAATTTTATCTGAAAAACAACAAGATTACAACAGTGAAGCAATCTTCCTGAAGGTAACTGTAATGGGTTTTTCCTGTCAACTGGATAGAAGAGCACATTCTTTCGGAACAAATCAATTGTTCAGAACAATGGAATTAAAACTTTCCCCCAATCTTATTCCGAGTAATATTTGCCAAAATTGATAAAAATCTTTTTCTGTGTTGACTTTTTTACTAATAGCCATTTCCTTTTTATCTAATCTCTTCCCCAAAGTTTAGGTAGAATACAATATAAATTCTTTGCGGCTTTTCCTAGACAAATTAGGTGCCAAAATGATGTTAGGGTACTTGTATGTTTTATTTCTAAGTTGTTTCGTTGCAAAATGCTTCGGCCATGGCATGTTACTGGTTCCCCCAAACAGAAGTTCTTTGTGGAGGTTCAATAAAAGTGCACCGATTAACTATGACGACAATCAAAATTTTTGTGGTGGCTTTGACGTAAGTGAAAATGATATTTTCACGATTTTAGACGGCTGCCAATAGTGCAGTTTCCCACGGCTAGCTGCGAAACATTCACTTTCACGCTTAAGTATTTACTAAACTATTATTTTACAAATTTTTCCATAGGTTCAATGGAATCAATTCGGAGGTAAATGCGGAGTTTGCGGAGACAGCTTCAATGACACTCACCCCCAAGAAAATGAAAATGGCGGTAAATATGGAAGAGGGTTGATCGTGGGGCGATATAAAGCTGGAAGTGTAATTGATGTTCGTGTTCTTTTAACGGCTAACCATTTTGGTTTCTTCAGATACAGGTAAAAGTGAAACAAAGTCTTTGTTAAAATAAACTATTTTATAAAGAAGTAAAATTCCAACATTTTCTCGAAGTGAATTGAGAATTTCTATTCTTATAAACTATTTTATATTTTCAGTTTGTGCGTTTTGAAAGATCCTGAAGTTTGGGAACCAGGAGAAGGATGCTTTAGACCATTGAAACTTTCGAATGGCTCCCCTAAATACACAGTGGATCGATCTGAAAGCTTGATTCACAATAAACTTAAGTTACCTGAAAAAATAAAATGCGAGAGGTGCGTGCTTCGTTGGCATTACACAGCGGGTATGTTTTGTCATTTTTTGATTAATTGTTTTAGAATTTGTTCTTAACTTACAGGAAATAATTGGGGGATTTGCACAAATGGAACCTCTGGTTTAGGATGTGGTCCGCAGGAAACATTCAGGTCCTGTGCAGATATTCAAGTTTTGTGAATGTTATTAGTTATCCGAAATAAACACACGTATACATAACGCAGAGTCGTTCGATCAAAGAAGACCCCTCGCCTCCCCAACCTGTTTCAACAGATTTCTAATAGCAGGCTGTGAACGGCATGACGTAAAGTCCGTTCATTTTCTATAGCAGAACTAAAATTTTTCTAATTTGTAAGGGCCTGTACTTTTGACAATTTGATCCAAATTTGGCGGGAAAGCCAAACATTACATGAACCAAATCTTCTAGGGTTTATTTTTATTGTTAGCAGCAGTGTCACAGATAAACGTACGTGAGGCTTTTTCGTGAATATTTTTCTTTGCACTTTACTCAAAACTGCACGCCCACAAAGGCCATTTTGGGCCAATTCAGAGCAATTGCAAAATTTTGACATTGTATGTTTTCTGACGTATCGCATTGAAATTGCTTCTACCAACTCACCTGTTAGGAAAATTCCTTGCAAAATTTCCTCATACCAACCTAAAATTCAAATTGTGACGTTCTGTCACTTCAATTGATGATTTTAATAATTCCAGTGCATGAAGGGAGCCAGTCTACGCAGTAGGTAAAACAGTCCACTTGTATTATCGGCTCTGTCAGTTTTGAGCTTGCTGCGACACAAGAATGACAAATAACGACTAACAAAAATAATTTGTCACAAAATGTCACGAGATAAAAGCGCTCAAAAGCACCGGATGTAGTGCACTAATCACCAAAATTGGCAGCCCTTAGACTGGCGACCGTTAATTCGAGTAAGTGTTCATAGATGTCCTTCTTTTATTAAAATTATCAATAGAAAATTAATGGAGAGTATGTTTCAATTTAGTGCTCAGATATCAAAGTGTCAGAACTAAGTCCGACATGAGTCACCTGCCCAGTTAAAGACAGCCTGCTGCGGTAATTTAGGAAGCAATAGAAACGAGAAAATTTAATTTGATTGGTGAACTTAATTTGTACAAAATCATTTATTTACACTTTGTTTAAACTCTAAATTCCATAACAAACGGACAATAAAATATCATAACAATCAAAATAACAATTTCTTATATCATTCACTTTAAACATTAACAGGAGAATTTCCTAAGGTAGGTAACTACATTTTATGACTATACAATTTTCTCTATTTTAATAAAAAAATTCTCTAAAGTGCACGAAATATACCTTCATAGTTCTGTAGATATATTTTTGAAACTATTGCTTTTTACAAATTTTGCAATGAATGGCACCTAAAGTACGTTACTTATGTACAGCGCATATAAACAAATAATAACTTAAATAAATAATAATTCTGAGAAAGCGAGGCACGACTATGTTTACATCACAATTTAAGTACCTAAATACTGAAGGTGCTAAAATTTCTCCAAACTTTAGCACTATTTAGACATCTACCTACTTCGATTTAAAGCTTCTGCAAATGGGGCAGTTTTAACACCTCCGGAATTTCAACGTCTTCTAAGCATATTACGGAAGGGTTAAATGGAAACCGCACTGGGAAGTTGTATTTCACGTCCATCATCAGGTTCTGAAAAGAAAAATTCGTTTTTATTGCTGAATCACATTTAATAGATATCGTACTCTGCCATGAGGATTCATAATAGGCGCTTTCCATTTACACATTTAACTGCTGAGATTAACTGAGGTTCCTCACAAATAAATGTGTAAAAGGAAAGCCCCTATTATCATATTATTCAATTCAATGTCGAACAAAAAGGAAAACACATTAAGTTTCGTTAGAAGAATTCGATTTTTACGAACGTAAGTACCAAAAAAAAACTGACAAGTAGTCAAGTGCTATTATGAAAAGTGGCGAAATAGTCCAGTCATATTAGATCTAAAAAAGACGAATAGAAGAAATAATTTACATATTTTAGAAATTTTGGCTACGAACTTCTGTTGGCACCTGAAATGAAGGGCCGAAAAGTTCTCACACCCCAAGTGTGCGCTTCATCCCTTATTTGGCGAAAACCACCCCCAAACGTGACATGACGCTAGTTTTTAGCATTTTTCGGCGAAACTATTCATCGGACAAAAAATGGGTGTCGTATCATCTCATCCCAATAACCAACTCATCCCAGGTGACAACTCATCCCAGACCAACTCATCCCAAAACAACTCATCCCAGACCAACTCATCCCAGACAAATTCATCCCAAACCAAGTCATCCCAAAAGACAACTCATCCCAGAACGCAACTCATCCCAGACCAAGTCATCCCAACGGACAACTAATCCCAACAGACAACTCATCCCAGCAGACAACTCATCCCAGATCAAAATATCGGTTTGCAGTGCTTGAAGCTAGGGCAGTTCAGGTCTATGTCAGGTCAGGTTTTTTTTTTAATAACATTTTCTCTCAAATTCTGCCCGTCCAAAGTTCCAAGCGAGCAAAGCGTCAAAACATCGGTTTGCAGTGCGAGAAGCTAGGGCGGTGTCGTATCATCTCATCCCAATAACCAACTCATCCCAGGTGACAACTCATCCCAGACCAACTCATCCCAGACCAACTCATCCCAAACCAACTCATCCCAGACCAACTCATCCCAGACAAATTCATCCCAAACCAAGTCATCCCAAAAGACAACCCATCCCAGAACGCAACTCATCCCAGACCAAGTCATCCCAACGGACAACTCATCCCAACAGACAACTCATCCCAGCAGATAACTCACCCCAGATCAAAATATCGGTTTGCAGTGCGAGAAGCTAGGGCAGTTCAGGTCTATGTCAGGTCAGGTTTTTTTTTTAATAACATTTTCTCTCAAATTCTGCCCGTCCAAAGTTCCACGCGAGCAAAGCGTCAAAATATCGGTTTGCAGTGCGAGAAGCTAGGGCAGTTCAGATCTATGTCAGGTCAGGTTTTTTTTTAAATAACATTTTCTCTCAAATTTTGCCCGTCCAAAGTTCCACGCTTGCAAAGCTTTAAAATATCGGTTTGGAGTGCGAAAAGCGAGGGCAGTTCAGGTCTATGTCAGGTCAGGTTTTTTTTTAATAACATTTTCTCTCAAATTCTGCCCGCCCAAAGGTTCACGCGAGCAAAGCGAGTAGGTACTCGTCGAAATATCGGTCTTGCAATGGTGCGAGAAGCTAGGGCAGTTCAGGTCTATGTCAGGTCAGGTTTTTTAACAACATTTTTTTTAAATTCTGCCCGTGGAAAGTTCTACGCGAGCTTTCGGCGGAGCCGAAAGCGAGTACTTTTCGAAATATCGGTATTGCAGTGCGAGAAGCTAGGGCAGTTCAGGTCTGGTCAGGTTTTTGACCTGGGTTGTAGTGTCATTTGGGATGAGTTGTCTCCTGGGATGAATTGGAAAATTGTATGAGATGATATTAGCCCGCGGCTACCTTAAAGCGAACAGCCCAAACAATAACAAGCAAGAGTTGGTCTGGGATGAGTTGGTTTGGGATGAGTTGTCTGTTGGGATGAGTTGTCGGTTGGGATGAGTTGTCTGTTGGGATGACTTGGTCTGGGATGAGTTGCGTTCTGGGATGAGTTGTCTTTTGGGATGACTTGGTTTGGGATGAGTTCGTCTGGGATGAGTTGGTCTGGGATGAGTTAGTTTGGGATGAGTTGATCTGGGATGAGTTGGTCTGGGATGAGTTGTCAGATGGGATGAGTTGGTCATTGGGATGAGATGATACTAACCCCGGCAGGTGATTGTAGAATTTTACGCCATAGTAATTAAATTAGTCGCCGTTCGAGCTTTGTTCAACCTACAACGCAAAGGATAAATCCTATCCCTGCTCCTGGTATTATGTTCATGTACATCACTGTGAGAAATATAATTATTACAATTCTTTTTTACATAAAGTAGGGACTGCAAAATATATACCGACGGTAGTGTAAGAATTTTTAGTGCCCTGATGGCGGGCCGACAATCATCCTTGTAGCCTAGTCTACCCAAGATTCGCACTGCCCTTCTTTGTAAACTGAATAGACGGTCTTTACAGGGTGAGTGACCCCACGTCAAGTTATTTGGGAATAAACATATGAAAAACACGCTGTTTTTAGGATGTAAGTTGCAACTGAGTATGGCAGATTCCTTAACATAAAAAAGTATGAGTTTACCTTGTCTGAGACTATATCCTCATGTTGAGCCCAAGTCAATTTAAAATCAATGTTAAATCCAAGGAATTTAGTGAAATCATGCGACGCGTTTGAAAAATTACTGTCTATCTTCAGTCTTAAAGAAAAAACTACTGTGACGCTTTTTTGATTATTTAAACACAGTCCATTGCTGGAGAACCATTTAGAAACATCCCTAATTGTAGCATCGTTCGATTGCATCACATCTTCTGCAGTATTACCGCGACTCAAAATGGTTGTGTCATCCGCAAATTGAATCATCTTGCTCGAGCTCGATACAAAGGGTAGGTCATTTACGTAGATTAAGAATAGGAGAGGCCCCAGTATCGAGCCTTGGGGAACTCCGAGTGTTAGTAGAGTAAATGTAGTATCGAATCGTTAAATGTTACTGCTTGTTCTCTGTTTGACAAATAAGACGAGAGCATTCTACAGCTATTTTATTTTGTGGTAACGAAAAAAGTAACGCGAATCTCGTTACTCGTTATTCCAAAAATAGGTAACACGTTAACGCTAAGTTACTTTTCTGTTTAAACAACGCGTTACGGTTAAAAGTTACACAAAAAGTAACGCGTTACTTCCGACCACTGACTGCCACTAATTTCTTTGAGCAGTGTAGATACCCTATTTACCGGCAAAATGTATAAACGGATAAATTATAAAGTACAACATACCTGTTCCTGCTGATCTGGAGATTGCGGCGGCCGCTCCTGTAACTTGGCCTGCACTTTTCTGATAAACGAAGGGGGAACCCTCTGTTCAAATTCATCCGCGGGAGTGTACAAGTTCAAAATTTTACAAATCTGAATTGGTCTAAGCGCACTGCACATTTCACAAACACTAGCGACGTCGTCTTCAGTTTTTCTGGCTTGCAACAAATGAGCGGCTTGTATAATCGGATTAAGAGTTTCCGAAATCGCAGTTTCCTAAAACAATTTTTGTAAATTCACATAACTTGGGATCGGAATTTCATTGCAGGTTAACCAACAGATCCGCTGAAAGTTTTAAAATGCCCGTTCTGTTGGTTAACCTTCGATTAAAACTCCGGCCCTTGAGGGCAGTAACTTACATCGAGGCCTTTATCACGAATCCACATTTCAACGTGCGAGAGGTTGTGCCTGATGTGCAGTCCTTTTGACCAGTGGCACAGCTCTTTCCTCAACAATAAGTTGTTAAGGCTCGACGCGTTCACGAAGTAAAAGATTTGCTTGAAAACTTGTGAGATGACTTCTGGGTCTACTCCGTAGAAGTTGAGGATCTTGAAAAAATTAGATTTATGAATAACGTTGTACTTTATTCTCTTGATACATAAATAAGTATTATTCACGACCGGGAATAAAATGATAGTATATAGTATATTATATACCAAAGGACTGAAGTGCATCATTTAATACCGAGCGTGAAAGTAATCAGGAGAGGGATTAAATGTCACGTCAGTCCTGTAGTATATAAGCTATTTTTTGCACTTCCATTCAAGTTGAACCCAAAATAGTCAAAAAATGTTAAAATGTCACTTTGAAATCAATATAATGCAAGAAACAATGGATTCTTTATAAAACACCTAACAACGGCATTTCAGCCCCATGGGGGTGAATAACCCACTTCAGTCCCTCAAAAGAGTGCCGCTCCATTTCCGGCGGGCGGTTCACTCACTAAAATGTGCACACCTACTTCGAGTACTTCGAACTGAAGTGTACACCTACTTCGAGCAGTGAACCGCCCCTCGTTCCCGGCAGTGCAAAAAACATATTATTAACCTACGATTATTCCGGGAAAGTAACAATGAATTCAAATTTTCCCTAGGGATTAGGTAATACAAATAGTTTCAAGTATAATATGACACCGATTATTATACAGGGTGTCCTCGAATTTAACCACCATATTCTCTGGTCAAAAACTAAAAAAAATAACAATAAAAAAATTTCGATTTCCGCTTCCTCGCAGCCCCCTAAAAGTGGAACTATGGTTGAGTTATTTGCGGATAACTTCTGAACTGTTTAAGCTACGACAAGCAAAGGACGCACAATTCTTATGATGGAAAGTGCATTTTAGATATGTTAAAGTTTTCATGATTCCGAACAAAAGTTATTTAGAGACCGGATAGTTAGGCAAAATGAAACCCTATTTTAGGCATTATAAAACTGCCAATTTAGGCAACAAAGCAGGCAAAAACAAAGGCAGAAAGGACCCTTTCGAATTTGGCCGGTTTTTGGGCCAAAATTGAGATTTGCATAAATTTTTTTTTTGTAAATATGGCACTAATATAATCGTGACCTACCCAACACTAAGTCGGCAATACCACATAATATGAGTTAAAAATATTTACACATTGTTAATCTTTTTCATTCCACAGCGCGCCTCATATTTGTCATTAGAAAGGCACGCGAAAATGGATATGTTTTTGGGCCAAAAAAATAAAACCCATCAGTACGTTCGTGGGTTACCATTGAGCATTTATGTAATTACGGTTTATCAAAAATGAAGATGTACGCACTCCTGGAGACCCTGGAGTAGCTAACTTGGCTTTTGCAAATAAATGAAGCACAATATTTTTGATGTCGTCTTAGCGTGGTGTTTAAATTGAGATAAGTCACAACCCTTCATGTCATTGTAGCGTGGTGTGTTGGTGTAGTACTTGGCTACCGCTCGGTGGCCCCGGGTTCAAACCGCGTCTGCGGACATCGTTTCTTTCACTTTTTTTGTTTTTCTTGAGAAGTATTTTGTACTGAAAAATCTTCAATTGATCTCCTTTTATTATTAGTGCATTGATTTTTATCTTACCTGATGCAATCAATGCGCGGAGATACATTGCTGCAGTTCTAGTTTTCTATTGGTTGCTGAACACTACAGTGTCGTACCTTAATTATTAAAGCATTGATTGTTATCGGTATTTTTTTCGATTGCTGTCCAATAACATATGGGCTAATTACTTTATTAGAATGCATGAGAAAAAATACCTGATGCAATTCAATGCACGAACGCGAAGGAAATTCGCAAGAAAATTGTATACAACACAGAAAATATGGTAATTATTTACAGCAAAATTCGCTATCAATATGCTACGGAAGCGCTGAGGGATCAGTCGGTATAGACTTTTCTTTTCGATTATTGAATTCTTGACTTTTATCTCAAGATCCAAGATCTTGCCTTTGTCTCAAGATCTTGACTTTTATCTCAACATGTTGCCTTTTATCTCAAGATCTTGACTTTTACCTCAAGAATTTCGATTTTGCGAATGCGGGACTTATTGAAATCATTGCATCATTGACTATTTACAGTTTACTTTTTATTGTGCTTTGTACCAATAAGTCTTCTTGCCTTGAAAATGTATATAAATGCGATGTGCATCCCTGTAAATGTTAATTCACCGTGAACGATTTTTAATTCAGGGGGGGCTTGGTTAGTTACTTGGTTGAGTATAGACATGGTTAGCCACTCCGCACATTTTGGTAGTCACTGTATACATGGGGCGAGATATCCTTTTTTGACATGTTAGAACTCTTCAAAATGTTTTGGCTCAGGGTTGGTCCCTGGGAATGTCTAACCATGTCTATACTAAACCAAGGTAGTCAAAAATTATCTGTTAATTATGCCTGTTGCTGCAGTAACCACTCTCAATTCTAGTTTTCCATTGGCTGCTGAACAGTGGAGTACAATAATCAATAGTAATGCGACGAGAAGTCTCTTGATTGCCGCGGGTTTTGACGTCCGAATGGTTGTCAACTACGAGTCAAAATGGTAGATTTTTTTAGACTAAAAAGAGGACGAGAGCTTGCTCGAGTCCTCTTTGGCCGAAAAAAATCACCATTTGACGGGTAGTGCATCCATGAGGACTCAACGAGGCAACCAAGAGACTACGAATCGTATTTTGCAGATTATTTTATAAATTAAAGAATTGAGTAAGTAGTGTCACGTTGTTGTAGTATTATCACTGTAATCAGGATTTGATCGGTTACTGGTATACTAAATGCTGCTTTGGATTGGTTCAATACTTAATGTATAAAATAATCATTGTCCGTTTTTGAATTTCGGCAATTTTTTGACATTTTAACGATACGGATTAATGCAGTTTTATTGTCATATCCTTTTGCCAGCTAACAGTTTATTTGTTAATTGTCTGTTTTAGTTGTTTATTATTCTTCGGAAAATAAGGGAAACATGTAATTTTTTGTCGAATTTCTTGAATTTTAGTTGTAAGTATTCCATTTTTAACTTCTACGCTCGCGAAGCAGTTGCTACATTTTTTTCTATTTCGGATAAGTACCCAAAACCTGTTAGAAAAAAATTGGTTTTCCATTTTCATAGACAGGTCAATGTTCACTTGACAGTTGGCGATTGTTGGACACAATCGTTGTCTAGGTTACGATGTAAACAAAAGTCGTGCTCCAATAGAGCACGCGTCTTCATTAGAAAACCGAAATAGAAAAAAACGTTTTTTAAAATTTTATTAGAGAAGGGTGTATATTAACGTCAGTTGCTGTACATTATTTAAAAATTCTGTGAAAAAGTAGAACTTTTTACCGTCTGCGAGATTGCCAATTTTTTTATAATGATTATTTTATACATTAGGTATTGAACCAATCCAAAGCAGCATTTAGTATACCAGTAACCAATCAAATCCTGATTACAGTGATTATTTCATAAATATTGAACCAATCCAAAACAGCATTTACTATACCAGTAACCAATCAAATCCTTATTACAGTGATAATACTACAACAACTTGACACTACTTACTCAATTCTTTAATTTATAAAATAATCTGCAAAATACGATTCGTAGTCTCTTGGTTGCCGCGTTGAGTCCTTATGGATGCACTACCCGTCAAATGGTAAACTCGAGCAAGCTCTCGTCCTCTTTTTAGCCTAAAAAAATCTACCATTTTATTATTTATTTTATTATTGTCTGGGTTCATATTATTTACAATTGCCGGACAATTATGCAACCCTAGTCCATGGTCTATGAATAGTCCTCACATAATTTTACTGGCTAATAGTAAAGTATGAATGAAAAACATGCATATTGTGCGTTTTTATTAGATACTGGTACATAGATTGCATATCCTTTGATTTTGGATTCCGGATGAATCCCGTGTCAAATGGTTTAGTCTTACCGACGTTTCGTACACCATTGCACGTGAAATCTTCAGGGCTAGATTGGCGCTAAACTGGTGATTGCTGGTGGAGTCTGGTTATTTATACCTATGTGAGTTTTTGGAGCGTTAAGCTTGGTCGCGTGTCACGGACCCGGGTATATGATTGGTGGAGGCGTTTTTCCGGATTAAGGACTGAAGAACAGTTTTCCAAACATTGGGGAGGGGGTAACTGGAATCTCTATTGATATTGGTGGGTTTTTAAGGATTTCAATGGACTCTCGAATTTTTCGCTGTGAGAAGACGGGGCAAAGATTCACAAACCAAATGCCCTACTCCGACCCATCGTCAGTGCCATTGGTTCAGTTTCTTACAAAATCTCTGGGTATCCAGCAGATCTTCTAAAGACTCTTTCAGGCAATACGGACAGCTTCATCCTAAACTCCAAAGAGTTTGTGAAGAAACTCCACGATCTTCATGTCATCACTATTCACCAACGTCTCTATTCCAGATACCATGAATATTCTGAAGTCACTTCTCCCCAACCACAACATCTCAATGGATCTTCTGCCAATCATCAAGAAATGTCTATCTTCAACTTACTTCCAGTTTCAAAGTAAATTATGGCTCAAATCTTCATGGAAAACTTCGAAAGACAACCTTGGATTGCGCCACCTTAAAACCCAAATGTTGTTTTAGATACGTCGATGATACGTTTGTAATTTGGCAACATGGTCGTGAGTCATTAAACCTATTCCTAGAACACCTCAATTCGATTCATCCAAACATTAGGTTCACCATGGACCTTGAATCCAACGGCTGCATCTCCTTCCTGGATATTTCCGTCTCCCGGAAAGCAGATGGAACACTACATAGGTCATTCCATCACGGAAAGCAGATGGAACACTATACTCTGTCCGAGATCCACACGACCGAGATTCGCCCTATTTACATGGCGATTCATTGTTGACAACAATGATTCGCCATGGAAATAGGGTGAATCCCGGTCGTGTGGATCCCGGACAGACCATAGGTCATTCCATTTATCGTAAGCCCACCCACACGGACCGTTGTCTGAACGCCCAGTCGAACCATCATCCAGCTCAAAAAGCTTCCGTTCTCAACTCGTCAGTCCACAGAACCTTCTCCCTGAGTGAACCCCAACATCTCCATAAGGAACTAACCCATCTAACCAAGGTTCCTCAAGCCAACAATTTCCAACCAAGAGATACCCAACGAGCCATTCAAAGACGTGCCTCCCTTCAACCCAGACCCAACATTGAAAGGGCCCCACCAATTGCCACCACCATTCTACGCTATATCGAAGGTGTCACCGATAAACTCAGCAGGATCCTTTGAAAACAAAACGTCCTCACAAGGTTCGCCACCCTCCCAAAGTTATCCCAGTTCTTAAAACCTGTGAAAGATGTCATTCCCCTGCATCAGAAGGGAAGGGGTGTATAAAGTTCCTTGTTCGTGCGGTCTGTCGTATATTGGTGAGACCGGATGTACACTCAGAACCCGTATTAAGGAGCATGAAAGGTGTACTCGTCTTCAAAGTACTGCTTCAGCCGTTGCGGAACACCAGATCAACAGATCGAGCTCATCAAATCCTGTTTGATAAAACAAAAATCATAGCCCCAGCTATCCGTTATTCTTCTTGCAGCGAAAAATTCGAGAGTCCATTGAAATCTATAAAAACCCCACCAATATCAATATAGATTCCAGCTACCCTCTCACCAATGTTTGGAAAACTGTTCTTCAGCCCTTAATCCGAAAAAACGCCTCCACCAATCATAGCTACCCCTTGCCCGTGACGCGCGACCAAGCGTAACTCCCCAAATTCACACTCCACCATCAGCAATCACCAGTTCAGCGCCAATCTAGCCCTGAAGATGTCACCTACAACGGTGTACGAAACGTCGGTAAGACTATACTTAAACCATTTGACACGGGATCCATCCAGAATCCAAAATCAAACAATCAATTTGACCCGTGGCAGCCTTTATTCAAATTATGATAATTATTTAGTAAAAAATAGTCTAGAAATTATTTATATTAAGAATTAGTTTAGGTAATACATCCCTAAAACCGTGCTACATTAGTTTATCATCTTCCTAAATACACTATGACAGCAATACGATTGGTGGTCGAAGTGTCGGGGTCTGGGCCCGTGAAACGTTGGGCCAGGGTTCAAAGCCGCATCACCGTGAATTAGCTTTCTTTGTTTTTTTTTTATTATTTAACAATTTTTCGAAGTTGTAAGCTTATTTGAAGTCTCTCACAGCTTATTGGACACAATTCGCACGTTCGCAGGAGAAAAAATTGATTTAACAAGAAAACAGAAACAGGGAGACAAAAATCTCAAGAACATAGAATGTCCACATGAGTCAAGAACAAAATTGGCCTTAAATGAAAGGTATATGTTTTCTTAATGTATCCTGCAAAAACTGTGCTTGACTCATGTGGACAAATATATTTTTTTGTAGCCCAAAGTCTCCCTATTCTCGAAAACGTCCTTTACGATTTATTTACAATTCCAGCTACACACAAGCAGTCTCTATGTTTTCGGTTTTGAGGTTGATTCTTCTGTCAGTCAAGACGTCTTGCACGTATTTGCATTTCTGAGAAGAAAATTTATGATGGTGATGAGCTTTTAGGTACATTCAAGGAAATTATGTCAAATTAGGCATAATAAGCAGAATATATGATTTTAGGCAAAATAGGTAGGCACCAGGTATTTACCTAACTATCCGGTCTCGAGTTATTATTGCGCCAATCTCCAGACATGGACAATTTTTGCTACAAAAAAATCCCGAAGATAGAAATTTTCCCATAAGAACAACATGTAGCGAAAATGTAATCGGCCGTTTTGCCATCATAATTCCACATGATAAGTTCAGGGGCACCTTTCTTACACATATTACGAACATACGTCTGTATGGAAGCCTTTTGGGCGTATTTGAATATTATGCCGGGAAGAGTTTTCAATTAAGCCTTTTATTTTTGCAAAACCTAACTTAGTTTTCGAAAAAAATTAAATCTAATGCAAGGATGTATTATAAATTTCCGGCAATACTTTTATTATTTATTACTCAAACAACGACGATCCTCTTTCTTCCAATAATCGAAAGTATGGCAATTTGGCTGATTTTCCAGAAAATCCGTAGGGCATGCTTGCATTTTGGTTTCATTTTTTTCCAAAACGAAGTGCCGTATGGAAAAAAATACAGAGCCAAAAAAGCTCACTTTTTAAACACGCTTTATGAAAGTCTCATCAAATAATTTAAATACGTTAGAAAAAAGTTTGAGATAATTTAACATCATGGTAGGCAAGAATATCCGGGTTCTCGTCGTTTGATTTTGGTAAAATTACAGGAGATTATGTAGTCCAATCAAAATTTGGTTGTCGTAGCTTAAACAGTTCAAAAGTTGTCCAAAAATATTCAAACAGGGGGCTGCAGCTCTCTTAGGAAGCGGAAATCGAGGACACACCCTGTATTATCGACCAGAGATAATGAATTGGAATAAGGAATAAAGTGAGTTGACCTTCATAATACCTATCTAAGCAGATAATAATTAAAATTGTAGGGGAGAGTCGTGTACCTTGGGACGAAATTTTCAAAAAATTCAATATCTTTTTTCTAATAAAAATATGGAAACCAGAACGACGTCATGTGATCTAGCGTTTATTAGAGTAACTTAAAAAAACAAAATCAAACAATATTATTGAGACAAAGGTGTGTCAGGATGCAAAGTGTCCCGCGGTACATATTAGTAGTGTACCTTGGGACGTACCTTATTGTACCTTGGGACGTAACATTTTTCAGTCTCAACCCACATTGCATGAGGGAACATCCAGCAAATTCAAAGAATTTAGTATTTTATTTTGGAATTAGAAGTGATTTAAAATTTACCCCCTCGCGCTTTATTGGCTATAGGCACCGTGCATATTCGGAGATGCTGCCCTCTGGTGGCAAATTTTGAAGTTTTCACATATAAGCGACCGGCCCAATAGCAGTGAAGCTGTGGTAAACATTGACATTTTGTTGTAATTTTTCGTGAAATCTGGTTAAATAAATTTGAATTTGGAGGTTCACCTGCGATGTACGAAGTACGAAATGCATTATCGTATATTGGAAAGTATTAGTGAGTGAACGATTTCGTTAAAACTAATTACTGTGTCGAGGGATGTCATAATAATTATTATAAGCAAACACCGATGAAAGCGAAGTTCTACCAGGGCACATAAAATCGACAAGAGAATTTTGTGGATTCAAAATGTTAGGAGTACTCGCATAACCTGCAAATTAATTTTTCTCCCCAGAAGACCGTAGCGATAAACTGTGGACACCAGAACCACCTTATTCAAGCATTTGCAGTGAAAATTTGATAGGAAATCAAAAGTCAAACCATTCAATTAGTGATTCGTATCTTCCAAGTGTTTTTCCTGGTGGTTAGTATCTAAAGCTTTACTTACCGAGGTAATTGTATATTTATAGACAGAACTGGACACCGAATATATGGAATGCAAACGAAGAAGATTATCACAGAAAGAAAAATGATCGATTTGACAGATTTTTACCCAATTTTTTACAAGACCTTAAGCAGTTACTAGTGTTGAAGCTTTGAACATGATTAATGTAATTTCCTCTACAGAAGTGGCAACAAGCACTGATTTTCCTACATTGCATTACGTAGTGAGATTTAAAAATGCCAATGACCTGCCACTGTTTTTGTTTGAATGCGACTACTAATCAAATAGTCAAGTGTTGACATTATTGTAATACCTATGTATTATATTACCAATACCAGTGAAACATATTTTAAAAACAATATGTGAATTTGTGGATAAAAAATGTGGGCCCAGACTCCGGGAAGAGATGTGTTCTGGTTTTCACGATTCAAGTTCGATACGCCTTGAAGAACAATTGATTAGCTTATCTAGTGTACATTTTGTCATTTTCACCATGATTTTTGTTTGGGGGATCACTTCTGCGATGATTAAACTTAATTGTTTGAAACCCACACTTGACCTAAATGTTAATTTTTCCCTACAATCATAGTAATTTATTAAACATACTCAAAATGTGTAAAAACAACCGGAACTTTATAGTCACAACCATATTATGCACAATGTATAGATAATGGTTTGTTGATACGCAAAAAGTGCTCACGATTGCCACCTGGGGGCGCTATATTTAAAATCTGCATGGTCCCTATTGTCCTTATTTTGTAGTTAAGTCAGCGGTTTTCAGAATAATAGAAAATAATAGAAAAATTTAGTATTTTATTTTGGAATTAGATGTGATTTAAAATTTACCCCCTCGCGCTTTACTGGCTATAGTATAGCATTCGCGAGGGCATTCGTAATGAAGTAATTTAGCCAGTAGCCAATCACGAGTTTGGAGCTCTTTTATTGAACGTTGTCCCATTTACGTATAAAATGTAGGTCCCAAGGTACACACATTTTGCTGTCCCAAGGTACACAGAAACTTAAATTTCACAATACGCGCTGTGACAAGTCAAATGCTACATAGTTATAGTAATGTTACAAAAGGAGTTAACTTATCCTGAAAATTTACCGCCTTTATGGCACATATCATCAGCTAACTGCGTAAATGAGACCTTCTACTTATAGCAACTCGCAACTATGGCAACATGTTAACTTTTTAACCTAATAGGCATCTTGCACATTTTCTAATTTCGGGTTATTTTAATGTAAATTCATCAATAAAGATACAAGGAATCGTCCGCGAACATCAATTTTATTTAAAAAACGTTTGTTTATTTGTAAATAAATAAATAATTCGGAAATGCCGTTGTGCGACCTGTGACGTCATAGATCGCCCAATGAACATTAGTGGCGACTCGAAGTCACAGGTTGTTTTATAGACTGTTTATAGTGGTTCCCGGGATATATAATCTAGTAACGTCAGTTTATAAAATTACTAATTGGTATCAGAAGTCTATAACAGTTTTAAAAGATCACTAAAAGTAACAATTACCTCTGGATTTATAACTTGGTTGCCGAAACATCATTGCCACCGTCTTATAAAACCTCAAGTTTCCGCAGCTAAATGGTATATAAGAAAAATTTATAAAGGTTACCGTTCCTTTTTTATATAACCGAAAGTAACCTGTTTTTATAACTGTCTTGATAGTTACTCTAATAAATTGCGAAAACTGGAAGTTATGGATGACACCACTATATAACACGGTGACAAATAGTCACCATCAAGTATTACATTTTAGGTATGTATAAGTTTGCAATACAACCCTTATATAACATTTAGTTCCTTTAGCAAACAATATCCACCATTTTATTTTATTTTCCTTCATGTCATATGCACATCATACAGTAGAGTTTCCAACGTACAAAATGAGTGCAGTGAAGAAAAGTTGGAAAAAAGTTAAAAGTTCAATTTTCACCTTACATAAATTTGAGGTTATGAGTAAACGTCGGTTGACTGATCAAGAACAGAAGTTTTATAAGATCACTAAAGGACTACAATCAGTAACGGAACATAACTTAAGGATTCCCCGATTCTCCCATCACTTCGAAGCCCCGATGGTACCATTAGTAATTTTATACCCCCAGAAGATATATAAGGACACCATTTTTTGCCTTTTATGGATACGTACCTTTACTTTAAGTTACATATATTACATTTCCATTTGTTTTATAACCGTACTCAAAGTAATCGTTGGTATATTAAGGTTGTCTAAAGTTTATAATGGTCCTGATGGTTTTATCGAGCGGCTGCCATGTTTCATTTGGCTCCAGGTTGATTCAGAAATATATTAGGGGAGATCGGGGCATCATGGCCAAAAGCTAATAGCGAATAAAACTCTCTAGATTTCTAATAACACTTTTTTAGTCAACATATCAACAAATTTTTAATCCAATTTTCCAAAGATTTCCGCGAACTTTAATTTTTAATTACCGGTACCTAATTAAAATACAGTGCTTCTATTTTTGTCTCATGAAAACGGTTCATTTACATTTTCAAACTGTTTTGAAAAATTAATAGCATTTTTCAAGAGCTTTAATTTTATTTTTGATATTTTTTACACCCGGCTTATTTTTACATTTCTGGAATCTAGGTGCCCTGAATATCGTAGTGTCATTTTATTGAGTTTTTTCTTTTTTTTGGGAAACTTGTTTGTTGGTGGACAAAAATGCCAAGTTGGTGGTCTCATTGTAATTTGTAAGAAGAAAAAATTATCCGTTTTCATGGACTAGATGTAAGCGGCATAGTGCCGTTTTATAAAAAAAATAAGTATCAAAAAACGTTTTTCAATATTTTGAAGCACCCCAAATATATGGTTTAAATAAGCCCGGCCCAAACCCAATTTTTTAAATTTTATAACAAAACTGACTCCCATAAAAGACAAAAAATGCCTGTCACAGCACTCTAAGTCCACTCCCAAATTTCTCCAAAGACAAGCAAGAACTCACCAAAATGGTACTACAATACTTAGAATGACCCTTAGATTCCAAAAATGTAAAAATATACCGGGTGTTTCATTTACAAATTGAAAATTATAGCAATTTCCGTCGAAACCGGTAGTGATAGAAAGTTGAAATGTATGTTAAAAAATGGTTTCCGGTGGGAATATTTACTGATGAGGAATTTTTCATATTTCTATCTTAGATAATAGAAAAGTTATTGGAGCGTATATGGTCTCGTTGTCACCCGGTATGTTATATTCTATATGTACTAATAAAATATAATCATGGTTTCAAAAAATGACAGCGATAGAATTAATTGTTTAGACGAGGGATGATGTAGAATAAACACCGACGAGTTGGCGGGGCGTGCTGCACGACCCTTTTTTTAACATCAGAATTAAACAATATAATTAATATAATATTAACCGTATAAGTAGAGGACGCATATTCACGAAAGTAGATTATTTAACATTGAATAAACCATCATCATAAAATATTTAGATAGGTACTTACATGATCTAACATAACTTATTTACATATCAGTCTATGCTTCTTAATTATTTCACATGTTATAATAATAGCTAATTATATACATACATTAGTCATATTTTCTTTCTAACTTCACATAATTAATATTAATAACTACAAAAATAACGCGGTGATCACTATAGCCCACGCTCCCCTACCTAATTATTTTCAACAGTAGTAAGGGCTGAAATTCTCTCAATTTCAATGGCGCATGAAATTTCAGAAGGCAGATCAGCAAATTACACGGTAACATAGAATGCGCCATAATTTTTTACCGCTAGATTCTCGTTTATTTCGTTTTTAATGCGTGAAAAAATGGTGAAAAGTAATAACTTGTAGTGTCAAGTGTCGCTCATAGATCTGGTTGCTAAAACGAACAAACACCATTAATCTTCCGTAAATCAGACAGAGAAACTAGACAATAAAATAATTATGGGTGATGGGGTGATCAGAAGAGAAAGAGAGAAAACCAGAAAGCAAAGGCAACAGAAACGTTTCAGTTACCGGTATAAATTATGTTTTATAACGGTGACCAAGATATTGCGGGAACCCACTCTGGTAACCAATAACTTGAGCAGACTGGATATATAGCAGTTATATAAGGGTTGCGGACCATTCATTATAAATCTGTTTGTTTTATATGGTGACTAGTTTGTTGTCACCGTGACCCTTATATGATTCGCCACTTAAGCTCTTTAAGAGGTATATTGTGGTAGCAGAAATGTTTTGATCACCACCATCATGTGACCTTCAGTTTTATTAGCAGGTGATCGCAAAGTCGTGAACACTTTTATAAACCAAAAAATGTTCATTGGGCGTACAGCCGATGCGATCTGGCAACAGTTTATTTGAGGGTGACGTTTAATAATTAATTTTAAACGTCAACCTTGACAGTTGACAATAAGAGGGGTCAAAAGTAACCTCTAACGTTGGAAAAGGTGGTAAGTAGAATGTTATTATAGTTGCTTGGGTTGTACCTTTGTAACTACTGGCAAAGAGTACTGGTGACTACTATAAAATATTTAAGATTTATGAATAAAAGACGTCGGGTCCGGTTAGCAGCGACGTTGTCACATGTAAGAAAATTGAGTTAGGATAGATGTAGGGGTTTTTTGGCGCGAAGTTTGAAAATGCTACTTTCTCATTCTTTTTTGAGCTCCACGGACCAGATATTGGAACTTAAGGTATCTGGAAGGATTAAATATCTCCTGAACTTCAATTTAACATCAAGAACAAAGTTGATGCAAGATGCCTATTTTTACATTTGGCATCTGTTAGTTGGCGGTAATATAAAATGTTACAGGTTTCTTTAAGACCAGTTAAGCCATCAAAGGACAATTTTTATTCCCTCCCGAGGTATACGACTCTCACTTACTGTAATCCCTCATTGATGAAAAAATAACTATTATTTACCTTGTAATGGTTAGTAAATTCTTGAAGTAAGGCCTTAGTGGGTTTCTGTGATACGTCAGGACTAGTTACCACACTAGGGCTCCGCCCCCTGGCCGCGATCGGCGAGCTCCCGCTGAATCCTGGTACTTCCTCGTGCTCCAAAATGGCGGGTACAATTAGAGGTTGGACCTTATCGGCGAAGTTCTTGATCAGTCCCTGGTATATCCAAACGGCAATGTCGGACAGCACCTGTCGGTATTCTGACAAATCGAAATTCCTCAAGCACTGCTCGTTTTGTTTGGGAGAATTTTTCCGCTGAAAAGCTCTGTCACCACTGTACTGTTTCATGTTATGGAGTAGCCTCAGAACATTGGCTATCCAGAGCACTGTAGTTTCGAAATCATCGTGTCTTTTCCTGATGACTTTTTTCACGGAATTTGTGAACGACGAGATTAAGGCTCTAACTTTGTCTTCGTCGTTGGTGTAGTCCGTATGCCTGATTAACATGAAGACTATGTAGGCAGGGAGACCTGGCAGCAATGTCACCGCAGTCCTCGGTTTCAGGTCTAAAATAGTATACGAATTGTCATTATTCAATTTTGTCTTTGAAACGTAAAGACTTGATGTTTTCAGCTATTCGACTTTTTCATATGTTGGCATATGGCAGAAAACGTATTATTTTAAGGGAGCTATGGTACTTCCAATTCCGAGACCCCATTTAAAGGATCATAGCTCTTTTAAGACGCATTTTTCGTGATATGACAATCTGAACTTCTGAACTTTTCTACCTAAAATGACTTGTCGACTAAACGAAATTTTACGTCAGAGATTTTGTCACGCAATCATTGAAAAATAACTTTAGGAAAAAAGTTTTTAGGCGCTCGACCGGAAAGTTAACCTTTCTGGTCAATTTTAGGACCGAAAAGTGGCTTTTCCCGGACTAGTCCGGGAGTGAAAAATTAATTTTCCCGGTCAATTTTGGGACCGGAAAATCAACATTCCCGGACTATTCCCGGACTAGTCCGGGAAAGTGAAATTTCACCGGAATATTATGGATTTTGTTATCGTGTTAATTTTTACTAGGCTCCTCACATTTTTCAGTGTAGATAATTTGAATTAAAATATTTAATTTCACTCAGAAAATATGTTGCGAGCACCTAAAAAATTTAATACGTAACTCACATGTAAAGTGTCTTTCCTGGACTCGCAGGCTTTCAGGCTTCCGCCTACGGCGTCAGCCTGAAATCTGCCTATTCGTCCAGGAAAGATCACTTTCCATACTCTTTACGTAAATAACTATTCAATGCAAAAAAATCCCGAGAACAAAAAAATGCGAAGAGCTTCGTCCTATAAAAATACTGTTTTGGACGAGAGCGAGATTTTCGAAAGTCTCGTCTCATCTCGCAAAATCCAGACGAGAATTAGAAAATCTCGCCTCGCACATAATTATCATGCGAGACGAGACGAAATTTATGAAGCGAGAGTCTCGATCTCGTGCGATACTCTCACAATTTTCCGCACCCCCCCCCATTTCTGTTTTTTGTTCGGTTCTGGCTTATACAGGGTGTTCCTATACTCATAGTCCTAACTCCGGGGTGTTATTCCTTACATTATTCTAGGAAGAAAAGTTCCTATGGACATATGTCCGGAAATACTTTAAGGGAGCTGCGCCCCTTCAAAGGGTACTCAAAAATTCAGTTTTCTGGAAATTTCTCGAAAAATATGAACAATAGGATTTTGAAATTCAGAGCAATGCTCAGTGCTATAAAGAGCTTTCTCTTCAATTTTTTGCAGATTTTTAATAACATCAGAGGTGTGCGTTCTTGGGGAACCTTACACATTTTTTTACATTTTCTTCTGTTGTGGGCCATTTTTTTGCCAAATAATAATAAAATAGTAATCTCTGGTCTATTCCACATCCCCCATCACATCTGACAATATGTTCCTTTTAAGGTTAATCTTTTGCCACCTTTTTGACAATAACTGCCACTTTATGTCATCCACTGTCAGCCCGCTCCCTTTTAATGAGAAAGAATTTTTTCTCTATTTTCCACTGAAATGGCCGAAACTGTGAACACATTTTTAGAACCAGAATTTGATCGCCTTTCTAATGGCGACATAAAAAAGGAGGTTTTGTATTTAAAATTTTAAGTTGATATGCTTAAATGGGACTTCCCGTGGGCCAATTGCTTTCAAAAGCCTTTCAGGTCTTCAACGGGTCACCCGATCTCCATGTACCAAATTTCAGCCAAATCGATTCAGCAATTTGGGCTATAATCTATTTTTACTGTTATTATAAAATTTCGCTTTTTTGAACCAAACAGCACTAAATGCGAACGAATTTTGTCTTATTTAAAACCAGAATTTGAAGACCTTTCTGATAGTGACAATAAATCTTTCAAAAACTTGTTTTTAATGGTCAAATGAGAGAATAATTTTAAATTTGGAAATTGGTGTGTCAAAACGGCACTTTCCGTGAGTCGATTGAATTCAAATTTGTTCAGCTCTTCGACGTGTAATACAATCCCGATGTGCAAAATTTTTCTTTTATTTTTGGTCAAAAGGGCACTAAGAATGAATACACTTTTAGAAGCAGAATTTGAAGGTCTTCCTTATGGTGACGTGAAAAATGGGGGTTTGCATTTAAAATTTAAAAGTTGATGTGCCAAAATGGCATTTCCGGTTGCACAATTGGCTCCAAAAGCTTTTCAGATCTAAGTTAGGTTACGAGATGCTTATGTTCCAAATTTCAGCCAAATCGGTCCAATAGTCTTGGCTGTGGCGTGATTACAAACGAACGTACGAACGTATGTATGTACGAACGTACAAACGTACGAACGTACGTACGTACGTACGTACATACACACAGACACATTTTAAAAACCACTTTTTTGAGTTCCTGAGACCTCAAAACGTGAAGATCTGGTGTTATCTCGAATTCGAAAATTTTAGTGATTGCAGTAACCTCCCTTTTTTTTAAGTGGTGAAGTGGAGTGGGGAGGTTAAAAGTTCATATTAAGATACGGCGCAGAAGTGGATGTGAAGTTTGCTCCGCTAAATTGCTCCGAAAAATGGATGCCGTTTACGTCCGGCAACGTAGCAAATTCATCTGCCTGATTGTTGTCAAGCCAAGATGACAATTAAATGTCAAAATTAAAAACGCAATTTATTTCGATATAAAGGACTTTTAGGCAATTACCTCACTGAAAATGGTTCCATTTGAACATTACGGATCTCATACCACGTCCACTTTCGTAGGTGCCTTGCAAAAATAGCTTAACAAAATCACTGCTTAAAGGTGCTCGTATCAGGGCCCCAAATCTGCGTAATAAGGTCAACGTAGATCAAACCAATGTCCAAAACATTTAGGTGCATTGCCTATAATGGCATTTTCATAAAGAAAATTACAAAAAAAATATGGGAACCATCTGCTCCCTCGCAAAATATGTTCATAGAATCGAGAATATGGGGGCGGCCCCAAACAGGATACGGAGGTCAACGTAGATTAAACCAATGCTCGGAACACTTAGAAACAACGCCAAGGATTAGATTTAAAGATAGAAAATTTAAAAAAATAATGGGAACCGCCTGCTCCCTCGCATACTATGTTGATAGGATTCAGACATGAGGGTGGCCCCAAACAGGACAAAGAAGGTCAACGTAGATCAAACCAATGCGTGAAACACTTAGAGGCAACACCTACGATGAGATTGAGTTAAAGACAATTTTAAAAAATGAATGGGAACCAACTGCTCCCTCGCAAAATATCTTGATAGGATTTAGACATGGGGGTGGCCCCAAAACAGGATAAGGAGGGCAACGTAGAGCAAACCAATGCACAGAACACTTAGAGACAACGCCAACGATTAGATTTAGGGAAAAAAAAATAAAAAAAAATAATGGGAACCACCTGCTCCCTCGCAAAATATGTCGATAAAATCAAAGACATGGGGGCGGCCCCAAAACAGGATAAGGAGGTCAACGTAGATCAAACCAATGCGCAGAACACTTAGAGACAACGCCAACGATTAGATTTAGAGAAAAAAAATAAAAAGAAATAATGGGAACCATCTGCTCCCTCGCAAAATATGTTGATAGAATCGAAGACATGGGGGCGGCCCCAAACAGGACAAGGAGGTCAACGTAGACCAAACCAATGCGCAGAACACTTAGAGACAACGCCAACGATTAGATTTAGAGAAAAAAATTTTAAAAAAATAATGGGAACCATCTGATGCTCCCTCGCAAAATATGTTGATAGAATCGAAGACATGGGGGCGGCCCCAAACAGGACAAGGACGTCAACGTAGATCAAACCAATGCGCGAAACACTTAGAGACAGCATCTACGATGAGATTTAGAGAAAGATAATTTAAAAAAAATAATGAGAACCGCCTGCTCCCTCGCAAAATATGTTGATAGAATCGAAGATATATGGGCGGCCCCAAAACAGGATAGGGAGGTCAACGTAGATCTAACCAATGCGCAGGTCATTTAGAGACAACGGCAACGATTAAATTTAGAGAAAGAAAATTTTAAAAAAATAATGGGAAGCACCTGCTTCTTCGCAAAATATGATGGTAGAATCGAAGACATGGGGGCGGCCCCAAAAAGGATAAGGAGGTCAACGTAGATCAAACCAATGCGCGAAACGCTTAGAGGCAATGCCTACGATGAGATTTAGATAGAGAAAATTAAAAAAAATTAATGGGAACCATCTGCTCCCTCGCAAAATATGTTGATAGAATGGAGACATGGGGGCAGCCCTAAACAGGACAAAGGAGGTCAACGTAGATCAAACCGATGTGCGAAACACTTAGAGGCAATGCCTACGATGGGACTGAGGTAAGGAAAATTTAAAAAAATGAATGGCAACCATCTGCTCTCTCGCAAAATATGCCACCCCCATATCTCAATTTTATTAACATATTTTGCGAGGTAGCAGGTGGTTCCCATTAATTTTTTTAAATTTTCTTTAACTCAATCTCATCGTAGGTGTTGCCTCTAAGTGTTTCGCGCATTGGTTTGATCTACGTTGACCTCCTTTGTCCTGTTTGGGACCACCCCCATGTCTAAACCCTATCGACGTATTTTGCGAGGGAGCAGGTGGTTCCCATCAATTTTTTTAAATTTTCTTTAAGTCAATCTCATCGTAGGAGTTACCTCTAAGTGTTTCTCGCTTTGGTTTGATCTACGTTGACCTCATTGTCCTGTTTGGAGCCGCCTCCATGTCTTCGATTTTATCAGCATATTTTGCGAGGGAGCAGGCGGTTCCCATTATTTTTCTAAATTTTCTTTCTCTAAATCTAATCTTTGGCGTTGTTTCTAAGTGTTCCGAGCATTGGTTTGATCTACGTTGACCTCCGTATCCTGTTTGGGGCCGCCCCCATATTCTCGATTCTATGAACATATTTTGCGAGGGAGCAGATGGTTCCCATATTTTTTTTGTAATTTTCTTTATGAAAATGCCGTCATAGGCAATGCACCTAAATGTTTTGGACATTGGTTTGATCTACGTTGACCTTATTACGCAGATTTGGGGCCCTGATACGAGCAACTTTAAGCAGTGATTTTGTTAAGCAATTTTGGCAAGGCAACTACGAAAGTGGACGTGGTATGATCCGTAATGTTCAAATGGAACCATTTTCAGTGAGGTAATTGCCTAAAAATCCTTTATATCGTAATAAATTGCGTTTTTAATTTTGACATTTAATTGTCATCTTGGCTTGACAACAATCAGGCAGGTGAATTTGCTGCGTTGCCGGACGTAAACGGCATCCATTTTTCGGAGCAAACTTCACATCCACACGGCAGAAAATGTTTCCTAAAAGAGATATGGTCCTTCGAATAGCCTCGGAAAACATATTATTCGAAGGACCATTAATAAGCCCCCTTAGGAATTATTTACCGCCACATGTCCATATGAACTTTTCTTTCTAAAATGATGGAAGAAATCAAATTCCGAGTTTATTTTAACTAAGTAGGTAGATAAAATAAATCTTACAAGAGAAATTTTCGCGCTCTAAAGGTGCTGGCACACTGAGGAGGCGCGGCGCGGCGCGGCGCGGCTTTTTGCCTCCAGAATAAATTGCATGTTATCAAATGGGATGCCGCAAACTGGAGCGATGCGGCGCGGCGCGAAGCGGCAACGCGCGGGTTCTCCGAGTAGCATCCAAGCGACATCGCGGCGCGTCAAAACTCTGTCTTCGGGACTTCTCAATTACTTTCGGGTGCGCCTGATTGCGTCTAAAGGTGCTGGCACACTGAGGAGGCGCGGCACGACGCCGCGCGACACGACACGAAGCGGCATTTTCCTACGTGTACGCACACTTGAGCGTGGCGAAGCGACAAAATTTAAACAAAATTCTCGTTTGATACGTGATACCGCAAATTTCTAAACGCGTGACAACTGGTGACATGTCTAGCAGTTCCTCCGACGAAGATTTATTCGTTCCTTGTGCCCTAAAAAGCATGGAGGAGGAAGAGGAAGCAAGAAAATCGAAGAAGAGGACTATGTAGGTCCACGATATCAATATGAAAAGGGACCAAAGCAACCTAGACCTGATTAGACGCAATCAGGCGCACCCGAAAGTAATTGAGAAGTCCCGAAGACAGAGTTTTGACGCGCCGCGATGTCGCTTGGATGCTACTCGGAGAACCCGCGCGTTGCCGCTTCGCGCCGCGCAGCGCCGCATCGCTCCAGTTTGCGGCATCCCATTTGATAACATGCAATTTATTCTGGAGGCAAAAAGCCGCGCCGTGCCGCCCCTCCTCAGTGTGCCAGCACCTTAATCAGGTCTAGGTTGCTTTGGTCCCTTTTCATATTGATATCGTGGACCTACATAGTCCTCTTCTTCGATTTTCTTGCCTCCTCTTCCTCCTCCATGCTTTTTAGGGCACAAAGAACGAATAAATCTTCGTCGGAGGAACTGCTAGACATGTCACCAGTTGTCACGCGTTTAGAAATTTGCGGTATCACGTATCAAACGAGAATTTTGTTTAAATTTTGTCGCTTCGCCACGCTCAAGTGTGCGTACACGTAGGAAAATGCCGCTTCGTGTCGGGTCGCGCCGCGTCGTGCCGCGCCTCCTCAGTGTGCCAGCACCTTAAAGCAATCAAAGTCACTTTAATCGAAAAGGGTGCGTTTTAGCGACATTCAACAAGAGCCTCTTTTCTGGGTAGAATCGACCATCGATTAAGATTTTATTATTATTTCATGACAAAAATGACTATAACAAAAGAAAATGTAAAATAATGTGTAAGGCCCTCCAAGAACGCACGCCAGTGATGTAATTAAAAATCTGAAAAAAAGTGAAGCGAAAGCTCTTTATAACACTAACGATTGTTCCAAATTTCAAAACTCTATTCTCGATATTTTTTGAAAAATTTTTAAAAATTTGACTTTTTGGGTACCCCTTTGAACGGGCGTAACTCCCCTATAAAGCATTTACGGACATATGCTCAGAGAAACTTTCCTTCCTAGAATAATGTAAGGAATGACGTCCCGGAGTTAGGACTATGAATATAGGAACACCTGTACATATAGAGGGTGGGTAATTTTTCGATGCTCACCATTAGTATCTCGGAAACCATAATAGATAGAGAGTATTTTAAATTGGAGAAAAGTTGCGCTATTTCTTGGTGATTAAGATTATGAAGAAAATTCCCCGATATTTTGATTCGTTCCTGAGTTATCACAAAAAATCTGAAAATTGCCAATGTAAAGAAAAATGAATATGTTTCAAACGTTTGATGTTATTCAAATAAAACTTTTACATTTTTGATAGGTGTCAATTGAATGTCATTGAGAGAAATTTTCTAGGCCTTCTGGATTTTGAATAACGACCGTCAACTTTTGATTCTTTTATGGCGGCCATATTGAATTTTGACACCATCAAATACACAAAAAAATTAGCTTTCCAAAATGTAGTCAACATGGACTTTTTGAAAGCTGCCAATGGAATGCCCTCCACAGAAAATTTGTGGGCACTCAACTATTAATTCTCTTATGGCCGCCGGCGCCGCATTGAATTTTGACATCATAGAATATAGAAAAAATAGCTTTTCAAAAATGTAGCTAATCAATATGGAATTTGTTGCAAAATTGTCAAAATTCTAAAATTCTTATGAATAATTTATCAAATTAGTTTAAAACTTTTCGAAAAAAAGTGTACATCACTTTTGACGTTTGATACACTTGAATTGAAAATTCAATAAAATAGATTCTGAAGTCGTGTAACTCAAACATTAACATATATTTTTGTAAAGTTCTTCCTGGTTATATTTGTGAAAAGGTAATTTCTTTGTGTGTAGGATGGTGCCAAAATTCAACATGACGGCCATAAGAGAATCAAAGATTTATCGTCATTACTCAAAATCTAGAAAGCCTAGAAAATTTCTGACGATGCCATTTGATTGGCAGAATGGCAGTTGTTGAAAATATAAAAGTTCCAAGTTTCGTTTAAATAGCGTCAATCATTAGGGAGGTATTAATTTTTATTTAAAATCGCACTTTTCAGATTTCTCGGAATAACTCAGGAACGAATCAAGATATCGGGGAATTTCAGTTTCTCAATCAATAGCGCAACTTTTCTTTAATGTAATCTTGATTGCCGCAGGTTTGACGTCCGAATGGTTGAACTACGAGTCAAAATGGTAGATTTTTTTTAGGTCAAAAAGACGACGAGAGCTTGCTCGAGTCGTCTTTGGCCGAAAAAAAATCTACCGTTGACGAGTAGTGAATCTGAGGACTCAACAAGGCAATCAAGAGACGACGAATCATATTTTACAGATTATTTTATAAATTAAAAGTATTGAAGTAGTTCCAAAGTACGTTCGTATCTAGGTAGTTTTTTAGTTGGATCATCGCTGTCAGTTGTCAGTCACCTGTCAACTGACTGTCACGTCACAAAGTAGAAGTGAAATTATTTATTTTCAATAAGATTTAAACATTTATATGTACCTACGGCTGATTACGGCGATTGAATTTTATTTTAACCGCATTTAAAATCATTCTTGGTTTGAAATTTGGTACCTAAAACTTTACAATGGAGTGAGTATTTACTAGGTTAACTCTTGTTCGGGGGCATCTACTAAGAAAATAATGGACGAAACAAACCTGGTATGAAGAATATGGGAAGCGAAGACCAATTAGACGCTACACAGGAAGACCGAAGGACACCGGGGAGAGTTTATTAGAAGAGATTTGCATTTCAAAACTTGATAAATTGAAAAAATATCTAATAGCTCAAAAAGAGGAGGACCTGCATATATCGAGTGTTTAAGATAAATCTTAAGGTCCTGTTGTTGGCTCATGAATTTTAGGAGAATATTATAAAGTGCTACAAATTTACATTCCAGCGAGTGACTTTGTTGTAATTATAACAAGATATCACACAGTTTCAAATTACCCAACAATTTTCCGTACAAATCTGGCAACCGTATCTTTTTCTAAATCTGATTAAATGTTTACTTTGTGTATATTTTTATTTTTGCCATTTTTTAATGACAGTTGTGTTAAATGTAGTAGGATTACCAGTTGATTTGAACTACGACTGTCGTCTTATCACTGTAATCTAGAGTTGGTTGGTTACTGTAAACAAAATCTAGCTTTGGATTGGTTCAATACTTAATGTATAAAATAATCTGTAAAATTGCCGGGTGATAGCATTTCAGTCCCTGGTGATTCAATGTCAATATCACTCCAGCAATCTCAATTCCAGGGTGCAAAACAATAAACAATAATCAAACTCACCTATCACTAACGCCTTCATAAGTGCGTTTTCTTCGCCGCTGCTGTAAGAAAACATCCCCAAAGATTCAGTGTCTTTCTTCCTTAAAGAAGGCGCCACTACGCTATGTTTCCTAGCCGCAGCCGCCTTGATGCCCTCGCTCCCTGCCGTAAAATCGTCAACGTCTATTCCGGCCTCCTTCAGTTTCTTCGACATCACCTTTATCTGTTTCCTCAATTTACTGACCGTTTCGCCGAGAATGTCGTTCTTGTCGTGCAATTCCAGATTCTCCGTGGTCAGTCTTGTGATCTCGTGTTGCATGTAAGCCTCGGTTTGGGTTTGGGGTTGATTCGTGAGGTTCTGCGAAAGAATTCGTTGTTGCCTCTCGTTATCTTGCCTCAAGTTCTCTATCTCGACCTTGTATTCTTTTTCGTGGACTTTGAATTTGGTTTTCTCATCCTGCAGTTCTAGTTCGAGCTGCTTATTGATTGTTTTTTGGGTTTCGTAGGCTAGGGCTAGCTCTCCGTCTTCGTTTATGTATGTTCCTGCAAGAAAAAACAGAAATATGTATTAAAGTATTAAACTATTAAAAACGGTTGTTTTAACGTTTGTTGACGATTGTTAAAAATTGCGTTTTCTCACACCAGTATTAAAAGTCTTACTTTTACACTGGTGTTAAAAGTGATTTACTTTTTACACTTCGTGTTAAAAGTGACAATGCAACAACAATTGAACACGCCGTGGCAACAAATTGACACTATACCTTAGTTACAGAGAATTTCATGAACGTTTTCAACTAATAATTTGAAAACTTTTGCTTTTAATCGTGTTTGTTGAAAAAGTAGTGTATGATATGCGTGTTAAAAGTGATTTTATTTTGTTCGAAGGGATGGGTCACTCCGCTGCGTGTCGTGTCCCAAACTACCCTTCTCACAAAATAAAATACCACTTTTAACACATACAGGGTGTCCCGTAATTAGGCTGCAATATTTTACCAGTGCGTTCTGCGATCAAAATTAGGACTAAAAGTTTAGTAAACATTTTTCGAAAAATCCATCCTAAGGGAGCTAGGGCCCCTCAAAGAGATTTTAAAAAATAGTTATTTCTTCAATTTTTGAGGAGCAGCTTACGATAGGGTTACGAAATTTTGAACTTTATCGTAGATTTTTGGGCTGAACAAGACTGGTGTAATGGTTTTTGGCAAAAGTTTCAGTGACGTGTTTGAGTGGAGGGGCCGTGGACATTTTTTATCGAACTTTTTTGTACGACATCTTGGGTCAATTATGAACACAAATTGGAATTCCTTGTACATTTTTACGTAAAAAAGATGCTCTAGTTGAAACTATAGCTCAGGCCGTTTTTGGGGAAAATCGATTTAAAGTTCTTTTTCCACACCGAAAATGTGCAAAATTGATGGGATAGAGCATGGAAAATCCATTTTCTTGTGATTTTCTTTTTAATTTCAAGCATACCTATGAGATGCAACCTTTTTTACGTAACAATGTACGGGGAATTCAAATTTGCGCTCACAATTGACCCAAGATGTCGTACAAAAAAGCTCGATACAAGAATGTCTGCAACCCCTTCTAGCACAAAAATCTACGATAAAGTTCAAAATTTCGTGACCCTATCGTAAGCCGTTCCTCAGAAATTGAAGAAATAACAATTTTTATTACCCCTTTCGGGGGGCCCTAGCTTACTTAGGATGGATTTTTCGAAAAAATGTTTACTAAACTTTTAGTCCTAATTTTGATCGTAGAACGCATTAGTAATATTGCAGCCTAATTACGGGACACCCTGTATATCATAAATAACTAAAAATTACCTCATTCATTTAGATGGCATTACATAACATAACGCCATATTTGAATCATTTAACAACTTTTCTTCGATATATTAACCTCCCCACTCCACTTCACCATTTAAAAAAAAAGGGAGGTTACTGCAATCACTAAAATTTTCGAATTTGATCTTCACGTTTTGAGGTCTCAGGAACCCAAAAAAGCGGTTTTAAAAATGTGTCTGTGTGTATGTTCGTACGTTCGTACGTACGTTTGTAAACACGCCACAGCCAAAACTACTAGACAGATTTAGCTGAAATTTGGTACGTGTGCATGTGATAACCCAACTTAGATCTGAAAAGCTTTTGGAGCCAATCGTGCAACTAGAAATGCCATTTTGGCACATCAACATTTAAATTTTAAATGCAAACCCCCATTTTTCACCTCACGATAGAAAAGGCCTTCAAATTCTGCTTCTAAAAATGTATTCATTCTTAGTGCCCTTTTGATCAAAAATTTAAAAAAAAATTATTTTTATCCGACTTTAAAATCGCGGTACAGCCCAAGCCCCTGAACCGATTTGGCTGAAATTATGCACACGGGGATTGTATTGCACGTCGAAGAGCTGAACAAATTTTGGATTCAATCGGCCCACGGAAACTGCAGTTTTGGCACACCAATTTGTAACTTTAAAATTATTCACTCATTTAACCATCCAAAACAAGTTTTTGAAAGATTTATTGTCACCATCAGAAAGGTCTACAAATTCTGGTTTTAAGTAAGACAAAATTCGTTCGCATTTAGTGCTCTTTGGGTCAAAAAATCGAAATTTCATAATAACACTAAAAATACATTATAGCCCAAATTAGCGAATCGATTTGGCTGAAATTTGGTACCTACATGGAGATTAGGTGACCCGTTGAAGACCTGAAAGGCTTTTGGAAGCAATTGGTCCACGTGAAGTGCCATTTAGGCATATCAACTTTAAATTTTAAATACAAAGGTCTCCCTTTTTATGTCGCCATTAGAAAGACGATCAAATTCTCGTTCTAAAAATGTATTCACAGTTTCTGTCATTTCAGTGGAAAATAGAGAAAAAAATATTTTTCATTAAAAGGGAGCAGGCTGACAGTGGATGACATAAAGTATCAGTTATTGTCAAAAGGGTGGCAAACTGTTAACCTTAAAAGGAACATACTGTCAAATGTGATGGGTGATGTCCGAGGTGATGTCGGTATTTGTCAGAAAATTGCAAAATTAGTCACAGACAATAAACATAAAAAAAATTCTGTCGAATTGACTACTATCTACACAGAATACAAAGATCCACGCGATGGGGAGGTTCCAGCCGCTTCTCTGCTGCATTTTTTTATTTCATACTTGTATGTACCATGTACCATAACAAATTTAATTCTTCAGTGAATTTTGCCCCTTGATTCTGAAACCTTTAACACGTCGATTTTTAACTTCTACCCTTCGCGAAGCAAGTTAATAAAATCGATCGAAAAATCGAATCGCCAAAAACATCAAATCTTTACGTTTCAGAGTCCTGGGAATCCGAAAAAGTGGTTTTTGAAAAATGTCTGTCTGTCTGTCTGTGATCACGTTACAGCTCTAACTACTGAATGTATCGAGATAAAATTTGGCACACATATTCAGTGGGAGGTTTGTAGTACCGATTAGAATTTTTTTTCTGTCACTAAAGATTATAATACAGGGTGCGAGATTAAAACTCCAAAACGCTATAACTTTGTTACTTTAGGTCCGATTTTAGTGAAATAAAAACCAAACGAAATTGCTCAGAAAACACTGAAAACTCAAGATGGTTTTTATTTTTATCAACTTCAACTTGAATGTCAACTGGATGTCAACTTTTCATTTTCAAATAGACATACCCAATTTTTTTTACTCAGTCTAATAGCTAATTTTTTTCTGCGTCTTCTGATGTACAATAAGTTATCTTTGGTTTATAATTAGTTCTGAAAATAATTATAAATTTTTGTCAAAATTAGAATATTTTTTATTAAAAATTTTCGAATGTGCTGTGGATCTGATAGAAACTTAACAAAACATTTAAAATATGTTATTTTCTAACATGTAAAATGCATTCCGAGAATTTTTTTCGCAGCACCCTAAAAAAGTTAGCATAAAAAGATTGAAATGTTGACAATAATTTTAATTATTCTCAAAATTTATTATGAATCAACTCAACTTATTGTACAGGGTGATCCAACCGTTTTGTCTCTCTTGTAAATTGGAATATCTTCGTTGTCTTATAAGTTAGCAGGTTGAATCAAAAAGTGGATCATAGAGTAGACCTTCAAATTTTGTTTGGTATACAGATACAAATTTGTCAAGGTCAAACTTCGTCTCTGCGGAATAAAGTTATATTTTTTTAAATGAAACACCCGGTATATTTTGCATTTTTTGGTTAGATCTGATCATTCTAAACAAGTTTTGTATAGCATACTATAGCTTTACTTCTAACCGTTTGGCGGGAATTTTGAAATTTGTAGCGCGAACGTTGGCACTTTGAAGGACTGTACCGGGCTAACCACTTAAGATTTCAAAATGAAATTCACCACATCAATTATCTAAAATACTCTTCATTAACAAGGCATCAATTTTTAAATTTTTTTAGTTTTATTTTTTTTCTCGCGATTTTCAAAATGCCAACGTTCGCGCTACAAATTTCAAAATTTTCGCCGAACGGTTAGAATTAGAGCTATAGTATGCTAGACAAAACTTGTTTAGAATGATCAGATCTAACCAAAACATGCAAAATATACCGGGTGTTCCATTTAAAAAAATGTAGCTTTTTTCCGCAGAGACGCAGTTTGACCTTGAAAAATCTATATCTATCTATATCTACAGGGTGAGTCTAGTTGGACAAATCAGCGCTCTAGCGTTTAACATATTGAAATTGGAAATTCAATTTTTGGATATGTTGTAGCTGAAATGGTCGCCGAATACAAGTGTCTCGGATTGTCACCCGATTGATGTTTTTTACATTGCCATTGGAATGGAATGGTTCGACCAAGAAAAGCTATTCTCTTCAGCCAGAAGGGAATTGGAATAGTTTCTAACAGTTTACTAAGTGAGTACATTGCTGTCAAATAAGGTGATTCTGTTGTCTTATTAAAAAGTTAATCCTATTTCAGCCGATAAGTTTTCACACTTACGAAAAGAAGATTTATCATCATCGGATGAAATCAGATGAAATATGAATTGATGCAACGAGGGTGTATGTAGCAGTCACATCACATGAATCGAGATTAGGAACAAGTAGATGTCGAAGCAAAATGGCTTGATTGTGGCTAGGGAGTTATTTCGAGCGGTGGTCATCAAAGATGCTTGCTTGCGAACATCCAGAAATCACAACATGAAGAAAAAGAGCACATGAGGATGTTGAGTAACATCGAATTAAACAATCATCTATTATTTCAAGTGAACGTTAAAATTGGACGGAGACTATTGTCACCACATTGTTATTTATTTATCAGTACATTTGATGTTGTAACATTTATGTAAACCTCTATCCCTTGTAGTCCACTGCATTTTAATCTAAATCACGTTTCGTTAAGATCGAGGTTAAGATCATATTTTTTCTATCAAAGTTTGTATTCTTATTAGAAAGTGACGACAGAGGCCTAATGTTTATTTGAAATTTTGTCACTGTTTTATGGGATGTAATAAAATGTTTATACTGAATTTTAAATCGTCCTGTTAGTAACTATTGCCAATTCCTTTCTGGCTGACGGGAATAGCTTTTCTTGGTCGAACCATTCGACTCCAATGGCAATGTAAAAAACATCAATCGGGTGACAACCCAAGACACGAATTTATCACAAAATCCATCAAGCATTAAAAATTACCTAATTATCTGTAAAGAAAAGGGCAAAAATTCGCAGTTTTGCATTATTTTTCCACAAACAACTCCAAATGACATTTCCAACTGACACTTATTGTCATTCTGGGTACAGTCTGCAGTATAAGCAAGACTGCATCTCAGTTGTTAAAACCACGGCACTCGTGGTTTTCTTTAGGAAATAATTAAAAATCTTTATTATTTAAATAATTTATCCCTCGGATATTATTAACTTTTTTCTGCAAAGAATTATGTTTCCATAAAGAGAAAATGATTCTCTAACGAAATAACCCTAAAAAATGCAAGAATATCGAAAAAAAAATTTTTAGGCCCTCGTTTTTATTTAATAATTTCGATTTGAATAAAACTGGAGCATTCTTTATGGGTCTATGCGTAGAGGACCATTTCAGCTACAACATTATCCAAAAATAGAATTTCCAATTCCAATATCTTGAATATCTTGAGCGACTGATTTGTCCAACTAGACTCACCCTGTATATACCAAACAAAACTTGAAGGTCTACTCTATGATCCACTTTTTGATTCAACCTGCTAACTTATAAGACAACGGAGATATACCAATTTAAAAGTGGGACAAAACGGTTGGATCACCCTGTACATCAAAAGACGCAGAAAAAAATTAGCTATCAAGCTGAGTAAAAAAAATTGGGTGTGTCAATTTGAAAACGAAAAGTTGACATCCAGTTGACATTCAAGTTGAAGTTGATAAAAATCAAAACTATCTTTAGTTTGTAGTGCTTTATGAGCAATTTTATTTGGTTTTTAGTTCACTAAAATCGGCCACAAATTACAAAGTTATAGCGTTTTGGAGTTTTAATCTCGCACCCTGTATAACGTCGATGTTAAAAATTACAGAACCACCCGTTAAGGATGTATCGGGGGCAAGGAAAAACGGTACCAAGTTAATGAAAATTTTACAGATTAGGTACTCTTATCATTGTTCTAAAAGCCTCGTTTAAATTTTGAATTGATTCACTAGCCCCTTTAAAAGTTTCAATTTAAGAAAATTTAGCGCGCGTTCTTATGAAAACTTACCACAATTTCGATCATAATGCCAAAAAAAAACGAGGGGGCAACCACTGCATTAGTCCGCGGTACACCTCTTGGATTTAGTCCGCTTTAGGTCCGACTTAGTCCGCTTTTAGTCCGATTTCAGAATAAAATTTAAAGGTTCTTTAAAATGAATGTCGACTTTAAAGTGCATTTTTACCAATCAGGAGGCCCCTTTTGAAATATTGCTAGGCAATATTTAAAGGACACTCTAATTTTGATTATGAAATAGGCCCTTATAGTCCGCTTTTAGTCCGCTTTAGTCCCATTTTAGTTCGCTCTAGTCCTAGTCCGTGGTACCTACATTTTTTTCGTGAGTAGTCTGACTGACAACAAATCTAGATCACTAGATCCGGATAAATGACCTCATCGCCGATTTTTATTAATTATTTTCCCCAAAACGGCGAAGAAAATCGCGAAATCATGAATTAAACCCTAGGTATTTTAGCGTCGTCTTTCTTTATGCGTAATAAAAAACAAACGTTCATGTCCCCCTTTGGCCCACGACGAGGCCCACGATTTAAAAACAAAGGACCCCGCACACTTTACTAGGCATTTTGGCTTTGGGTTAGATTTCCCTCGATTTTTTATATTTTGTTGCATAATTTGTCCTAAACATTTTGGTCTTTATAAAAATTTCGCAGGCCCTCTAGTTTAGAAGATATACCGGGTGAATCCTCAGAGCAGGTGATTTAAAACAACGAAAACTATAAGTCATTTGATATCCCTTTTCTGCCGTCGGAAGGAACAAAGCGGTAACTACCTCTCGGCATGTTTTGAGATATTTGCGAAAAACTTTGAGTCTCGATCGCGTTATCAAAGGGCTATCAGACTTAGAGCTTATTCACAACCACTTTACGTACGTAACGTAACAAACTTTAACAATGGTCAACAACTGTTCATGACAGCTTCTGACTTTTCTAGTAATTATTGACGATTGTTAAACTTCGTTATGTCACGTACGTAAAGTGGTTGTGAATGAGGTTTTAGCCTTTTTTACGTTCTCTTTAAAGGTTAGGGCTTTAGGGCTGTAATTGGATTTCTGCGATTGAATTTTTGATTTATGTTTCATAAATATCTATAAAAATGACATAATGCTTTCTTGTCGCCGCTAAATCTGTCGTAAGTCCTTTACGTATGAAGTAAGAAAGCGGCAACTATGTAAAGTACAGCTATTTACCGCCTTTATCCTTCGTAGGTAAATTAAATTTTGGCATATAATCAATTAATAATGGGCAGGCATGGGTTAGTTTGTTGGTTTCGGTATTCATCAATAGTTATTTGTACAACAACTAAGGAAAAGTATTACTTTTCCATGCGAGTGTATTAATTGAAACGAGCATGGAAAAGAATTTTTTCCACGAGTTGTGCCCATTATTTTTCCGTGTACTATCCTGAAATGGCGTTAACATTTAAAATTAAAAATTATTTGTGCAGGGTCAAATACTTTCTAAAACTTCATTTACATGGTAGGAACGGAAAACAACAAAATAAAAATTAACAAATAATGTCATTGAAAATGTTTGCTGCCGATGAAAAGAATTATTTAGAAAAGCGTTGCTATGTGGAAAAATGTTGCTATAATGTAGAAAAGTTTAACTTCTCTAAATGAAAAGACTCTTTTCACTCTTTAGTGTCAATGACAGCTATTCAATTATTCATTACATATTATACCCGTGCATGGGGTAATGTGCTCAAAAAATTAAAAGTAAAACTAAATATCTTATTATATCTTATTATAGGTACCTACTTAAATATGTTATTTGCAAATCGGCTTCCTCGCCGACAGGAAATTCCTCCCAAAACTTTCTTCGATTTAGGGGCATGAGGGGACAAAGTTTCGACAAAATTATGTTTAACTTATTCTGTGGTATATACCCCTGTTCATCGGGGCAGGTTTGGGCTTTTGGTTTACAGCTCCATTTTTAATAGCTTTTGCTACCAAGAAACTGATCGCGAACACAAGAAATAGGTACATCCAACAAATAGTTAGGTAGAATAATTAGCTGCTAATTACTCGACAGTCGATAATAATAAAAAGAAAACTGGGAAATCGTGTAAAGCATGAATTAAAAAGGCGGCATCCCTATAGCACCATACGTCAAAGATGCCGCCTTCTTTCTACTTATTTCAACTTGCCGCCTTTATACTAAAGAAAACCGTGACGTAGTCAAGTTACGTCTATTTTATTTTCCGATTTTTTCCTATTTATGCTTAAATTACGGCCTTTATCTTGCCATAGAAGGTGCAAGCCACGTATACCAACCTAACTAAGCAAAAAACCAAAAATCCCAAAAAATCGCAGTTACCGCCTTTTTCCTTCCGACGGCAGTTTTGCCTCAAGTGGTCTGGGGCCCTTATAGTTGAAAAGTGGGTCCAACAGCATTTCAAAAATCTCTAACCGTTCTTTCTATTTTTGAAAAAAATTGTATCTTGCTTTTAACACCTCGTAGGGAGGGATTAATTTGGGTTGACTTTTTTTTATTTTTTTTTTCATTCATTATGGAGCCCACCTGGGCAGTCTAAATAATACTCGGGCGGCCGTCGTTTAAGAGATATACAGGGTGATTTCTATGGTGAACCATCATATCGTTTCGACGCAAAGTGTGCTATCAGGACGGAGGGGTTCAATATGATCTATAACTAAATGAATGCATGTTTTTATAAGTACATATGTGTACTTAGTATAGATTCCTTGAAGTAAACCTATGCATTTAACATCTTCCGGTAATTAATTATGTTTCATACGAATTGTTCGAATTTTCTTATTTGTTGTAACTTTCATCGTGTGTACCTGATTGGTTTTCGTAAAAGTACTTCCAAAAGATACCAACCAGTCAACATTATTGTTCTTTCTTAAAGACAAATACTCAATCAAATAAAAAAACAAAAAAAGGTTAACACTAATCATCATCTTTTTTATTTGATTAAGTATTTGTTTTTAAGAAAGAACATTAATGTTGACTTGTTGGTATCTTTTACGATTAAGTGGGTACACGTTTTAAAACACTCTGGAAGTACTTTTACGAAAACCAATCAGGTACACACGATGAAAGTTACAACAAATAAGAAAATTCAAACAATTCGGATGAAATAATTAATTACCGGAAGATGTTAAATACTAAGTAGGTACCTACACATAGGTATGTACTCATAAAAACATGCATTCATTTAAATATAAGTCATTTTGAATCCCTCTGTCCTGATGGCACACTTTGCGTCGAAACGATATGATGGTTCACCATAGAAATCACCCTGTTTATCTCTTAAACGACGGCCGCCCAAGTATTATTTAGACTGCCCAGGTGGGCTCCATAAGAGCGGCTACTGAATGAAAAAAAAATAAAAAAAAATCAACCCAAATTAATCCCTCCCTACGAGGTGTTAAAAGGAAGATACAATTTTTTGCAAAAATAGCAAGAACGGTTAGAGATTCTTGAAATACAGTTGGACCCACTTTTCTACTATAAGGCCCCCAGACCACTTGAGGCAAAAGGGATATCAAATGATTTATAGTTTTCGTTATTTTAAATCACATGCTCTGGGGAATCACCCGATATATCTTCTAAACTAGAGGGCCTGCGAAATTTTTATAAAGACCAAAATGTTTAGGACAAATTATGTTACAAAATATAAAAAATCCAGGTAAATCTAACCCAAAGCCAAAATGCCTAGTAAAGTGTGCGGGGTCCTTTAGTGGCATCACTTTGTTGTTCATTTCGTCAAAAATAGTTCAAAACCATAAGTCAATTAATTAAGTAAGGAAATGTATAGGTAGTGGCAATTTGTACATAGAAAAAATTATCTTGTCAAATTCAATAAAGCAATAATACCTAATTGTTGTTCACTGATATCGGATAAAGGCAATAAAGACCATTTTAAAGCAAGCACTTTATTGGCAAGTAATTGTAAGCAAAGTCTATTAATAAACACTAATAAACTGCTCAGCACACGAAATGGAATTACCTGTCAATTTTTTGATTTTTCAAATTGTTGCAACTTTTGAACGAATTGTTTGATTTTTATGCGATTTTCGGCGTTTAATAGATCGTTGCGTTGGCTATAAGCGGTGTGTATCAAATGGTTAGCGCGCGTAGTCCTCGTGGCCTGCAGCAAAAACTCATGAACCTCTTGCAGAAGGCGTCAAAATTTAAACCGCCCTCAAATCTAAGACATTTTTTTTAGAATTTTTTTAACCCATGAGACAGATGGGTGAAATCAACATCTCGAGACATTTTTGCAATTTTTTGCCAAGTGGTTGCCGGAAAACAGTTTTTCTTTTTGCTTGATGATGGCGGTTTTATTGTTCGCTCGAATTTAATCTGGTGGGGTTTCTTAAACCCATAAAAGTTGGGGTTAAGCAACGAGAGAAACTTGAAATCAGTCATTTCTTTGAAAAAATTTCATGTCGATATTTTTATATCCAGGCGTACTTAAAGTAAATCTGATTTTGTCGTAACAAGCAAAAACCGTATCTCTTCGCCTTTAAAACCTTCGCCCAACTGGGTGCAGATGAGGAATGGATTAACTTTTTATCAATAGAGTTATCACATTCAAATATCGAAATGTCAGGGGTAAATCGTCTTCATGGAAACCATGCAGGGACTGTATTGGTAAAAAGTGAGTCCATTCCTCATCTGCATTCAGTTGGACGAAGGTTTTAAGGACGAAGAGATACGGTTTTTGCTTGTTACGACCAAATCAGATTTACTCTAAGTACGCCTGGGTATAAAAATTTCGATATGAAACGTTATCATTAATGCAAAAGATTGCAATTTTGTAGGAACCGCAGCAGGCGGAATTTTTTGACAGAAATAACTGATTTCAAGTTTTTCTTGACAACAAAGCGTACGACGAGCTCAAGCTTTGAGATTCTGTTCACAAAATAAAAATCTCACCTTTATGGGTTTAAGAAACCCCACTGGATTAAATTCGAATGGCGAATAAAACCGCCATCATCACGCAAAAAGAAGAACTGCTTTCCGTCAACCACTGGACGAAGAAATGTTGTTGGCAAGAAATAGCAAAAACGTCTCGAAATGTTGACTTCACCCATCTGACCCATCCATGGGTCAAAAAAATTATCTTAGATTTGGAGGCGATCTAAATTTTAACACCTTTTGCAAGAGGTTCATGAGTTTTTGCTGCAGGCCACGAGGACAACGCGCTCTCAACGTTTAATACACACGGCTTATAACCAACGATCTATCGGACGCCGAAAATCGCATAAAAATCAAACAATTCGTTCAAAAGTTACAGTATGAGAAATGAAAAAATTTACAGGTGTTCCACTTCGTATGCTGAGCAGTTTAGTTTAAAAGCAAAATTCTTGAAAATGGGGAGTGGTTCTTTTCAAAAAATGCAATTAAATTTACTTACCCAACGTATTGTTGGAGCTGACAATTGACTTCATGTTATTGGTTTGATCGGCCAAGATTCCCTTCAACTGTATAACTTCCTCAGTCTTCCTCTCCATCTCCAGTTGAAGCTCTTGCAACTGCTCGTGCAACTTCGAACTTCCGGTACCTTCAATCACGCTGTTCTGAAGCTCCATCAGCTGAGTCTTCATGTTGGAATTCGACAATTCCAATTCCGAGATTCTGATCGAATCCCTGGCAGCATTTTCAGCCTTTTCAGTTCTCGGCGACATATCCAACTGGTCGAGTCTCTTCTGCAATCTCATCTTGTCGCGTTCCACTTCCGCTAATTTATGCTGCAGCTTAAGTACCAAAGCGACATCGACTTTGTTATTTTCATCCTGCTTCGTTTCGCTGCTACTCGTGCTTGGCGTCTGACTTTCTCCTAAAATTAATCAATTAAGTAAGTACCCCGATAAGAGATAAGAGGATTACCGTCACATTTCCAGTCGATATTCTCGACCTTTTCCCGCTGGGAGGCGGTACTAGTCGTTGACCTGACGGAGCCATATCCGTGATCTTCACCCTCAATGGTAGAATTCGTACCTTGACCGAAAGTACCCAATCGACTCTCCAATTCCTCGCAGTATTGTTCCAGGCCGTTGAACCTTTCAAGAAGGTTCTGGTACGCCTCCCTATCGCTGTCTTGGTCGCTCAAAATCATCATTTTTTCTTCCTCCAAGCGAACCTTAAGGTTTTCCTCCGCTCCCTTTTGGTTCATCTTCGCGATTTCGTTGATGTTGTCGAGTTCTTTGCGCAGTTTCGTGGTTTCTTGCGTCCACAGCTGTTGCTGTTTCTGGATTTCGTCTTTGAGGCGTTCATGCTCGTTTATTAGGTCGACCTTTTCATCCTTTTCTGATTTTATATCCTGCTGGAGTTTATCTATGGTCTTGTTTTTCTCCCGTAACAGAGCGTTTAGATTTTTAACTTCAGCTTCGAAGGCTTTGAATGTTACCAGTTTGTTCCTAGAAAAATTTTTTAATAGCTTTTTATTATTCAGTGAGGATCCAACGACATGATGATTATGAATAATAGTTATTTCTTATACAAGACGATAAAGAGATGCTTTTATCGACGAGTGAAAGGTGTTAGATCACGAGCGACGGAGGAGCGAGTGGGCTACCTTCCACAAGCCTATAAAGCATCTTTGTTTTATTTTATAAAAAAAGTTGCCTTATTTACCAATTGTCTAGATTACCAGCTAAATTTTCAAACTTACTATCTGCGTTTTATCATGATTTTGTCTGCAATTAAAGGATTTTTAAGATTAACGGCTTTCAGTCGTGTAAAAATAGCGTAAATAACACTGGACTAAAGTACCTTTTGATTCCTGGTGTGTTTTTTGCCTTTACACTGCGGGATCAAAAGGTACGCTTTAATCCCTTGATATTGTATAATATACTATTTATTAGACATGGGCGATTCCCGGGAATTTATTTTTTAGGAAAAATTCCCGATATTTTCCCGGAAACTTTCAAATACGTTTCCGAAAGGCAATTTTCCCCTATAGGTAAAGAAAGTTTCCTTGGAAATGTTTCTTGGAAATTCGGAAAGATAATGGGCAAATCTCAAGGGAATCAATTCCCAAATATTTGTTTAAGAGATTAATGGAGAAACATTTCTTGGAAATCTTTCCCCTTGGAAATGTTTTCTGGAAATATTTCCAACAAAATTTCAGTAAACTGACTGATCAACGTTTATTTTTTTATTTTTGTACACATTTTCTGGATGGCCTCATTAAATTTTATTAATGTTGACATGACACCAGATTGACACTGCGCATCATTAGAAAACAGTGCATTTGACGCGGCAATATACCCGAAAATGTTTTCCAGGAAATATTGCCCAAAAAGTTTCTTTTTAGGGATTGATTTCTTCCCGGAAAGTTTCCAATTTTCCCAATATTTCCTTTCGGAAATATTCTCATCGCCCATCTCTACTATTTATCCATCCTTATGGTTAAAACGCTATTTTAACCTCCCCAACTCCATCACAATTTTAAAAAAATGGGAGGTTACTACAATCACTAAAATTTTCGAATTTGAGATATAGTGCTCGAGATGTAAGAAGTACAAAATGCAATTAACCTGGAAAAAGACATGCGGTCTTATTCGAGCTCTCTTACTCCCATAAGAAAAGTAAATAACATACCGCTTAGACCACTTCGTGATCTGTCCATCCTCGTTGGTTGCACTCATGCTAATCGAGAGAATAAGAAACTCACTGGGCGGCAACTGTTTAAGTTAGGAGGGAAAAGCACGTGCTCGGCGACAACAGTGGATCTCAAACAAAATAAAATATATAGGCCGCAGATCTTAGGACGGTGTCTTGACTGTCTGAGGTGCATACCTAAACTAAATAAAAAACATAAATTTTCGTAATGTTTATAAATTAACAAGTAAATTAAATAAAGCAAGATTAAAATTTCCTTTTTAACACAGGCTAAACGTACGCTGGTCTCTGAGAGAATAGGATGTGTAGTGACAAAACTACCCCACTACAATATAGTAATAAGTAATAACAATATAAGGGTGGTATCGTCATTTCAAAAATTCTGAGAAGCTATTAAGCTTAGGTATATATTTATTTTGGTTATTTCTGGCTTACAAATGGGCTCCCATTATTAAAATCAGGTAAACATCATATCATTACCTACCTGTAATTGTGGAATATTCTACCACATTTAAATAATTATTCATTTGTGTTAATGACTTAATCAGAAATAAAAATGAGTTCAAGATAAAAATGAGCTGGCATCACGGCACCCTGCGTGCTTAAGCACTAAGGGAACTCAGAACGAAGACTTCCTTTTTTATTGCATTTTGCAAGGGTGCTCGCCTATTAACTGTGAATTCTGGTTGGATTTTGTTTTTTATTTAGTTTATGCATCTCAGACACCGTCCTAAGATCTGCGGTCTGTATTTATTTTGTTTGAGATCCACTGTTGTCGCCGAGCACGTGCTTTTCCCTCCAAACTTAAACAGTTACCGCCCAGTGGATTCCTTATTCTCTCGATTAGCATGAGTACGACGAGGATGGTCAGATTACGAAGTGGTCTAAGCGGTACGTTATTTAATTTTTCTTATGGGAGAAAGAGAGCTCGAATAAGACCGCATGTCTTTTTCCAGGTTAATTGCATTTTGTACTTCTTACATCTCGAGCACTATAGCACCAGATCTTCACGTTTTGGGGTCTCAGGAACCCAAAAAAGCGGTTTTCAAAATGTGTCTGTGTGTGTGTACGTACGTACGTTTGTAAACGCGCCACAGCCAAAACTACTAGACCGATTTAGCTGAAATTTGGTGCGTAGGCATCTCATAACCCAACTTAGATCTGAAAAGCTTTTGGAGCCAATCGCGCAACTAGAAATGCCATTTTGGCACATCAAATTTTTAATTTTAAATGCAAACCCGCATTTTTCACGGCACGATAGGAAAGGCCTTCAAATTCTGCTTCTAAAAATGTATTCACTCTCAGTGCCCTTTTGACCAAAAATAAAAAAAAAAATAATTTTTATCGGACTTTAAAATCGCGGTACAGCCCAAGCCCCTGAACCGATTTAGCTGAAATTTTGCACAAGGGGATTGTATTGCACGTCGAAGAGCTGAACAAATTTTGGATTCAATCGGCCCACGGAAAGTGCCGTTTTGGCACACCAATGTCCAACTTTAAATTATTCACTTATTTAAATTTAACCATCCAAAAACAAGTTTTTGAAAGACTTATTGTCACCATCAGAAAGGTCTTCAAATTCTGGTTTCAAAAAAAAACGCAGCAGTGAAGCGGCTGGAAACTCCCCATCGCGTGGATCTTTGACTTGTGTTTCTAGCCGAATTAGCACAGAAATTGTATAAGACTGGTTTCAACGACGGTTTTAGAACTGCCTAAAAAGGACTTATTTATACCTACTTTTCTCTAATGAATGTTTCAATTTGTGTGTTCTAAAAAAGTTTTAAAACCATCATACATTTTCTTTGCTAATTCGACTAGAAACCCAAGTCAAAGATCCACGCGATGCGGAGGTTCCAGCCGCTTCACTGCTGCATTTTTTAGTAATACATTTTGAGTTGATAAAGGTACAGTTTAACATTTTGGGCCAGTCGGCAGAGAAATGAAAAGTGAGTTGATTCCCATAAACGCGTTTTTTGTGTTAAAGGATTTATTTAGGTGTACATTTTAAGGATTGTTTTGCGTAAAAGAATTCCGACCGGAAGTTGGTAATTTTTGCTCAGAAAGGTACGTTTCTTAAAGTATTGCACTCGTCGAAATGAAAAACACCATTAATTTTCTCTATTCGCTGACCAGTAAAGTGGCGTCAACAGCAACTCTCTGCTTCTAAAATTTCCGGAGTTATAGAGGTCCAAAGAAGGTCTGCATAGTCAAATATCGTTTGAATGACCATCTTTATATTTTGTTGCCCCAAACACTTGGAAAATGTATAAAACCTTTATTTATTTATACATTTCCCACGAACACAACATCGACAAAATACAGGGTGTCTCAGAACGCTCACGCCATATTTTAATGGAGTACCTATTCAGGATTAAATTTTAAGTCAATTCGTGTTTATGAAAATTTCCAGGCTCCAATAGTTCTCGAGTTAACAGCTTTGAGAGGACCAATCAGATTTCAGCTCTGAATTGCTTCACAAGGTAATTTTATGTTAGATTCACTATTTCCTAGGTAACAATCAATGAACATTTAATATTATTGTATCTTGTTACCTTATGAAGCAATTCAGACCCGAAATCTGATTGGTCCTCTCAAATCTGTTATAACTGGAGAACTATTGGACACTGGAAATTTTCAAAAACATGAATCGACTCAAATTTTAATCCTGAATCCTCCATTAAAACATGGTGCGAGCGTTTTGAGAACCCCTGTATAAAGTATGGTCATTTTCAAACGATATTTGACTATGCAGACCTTCCTTTGGATTTCTATAACTCCGGAAATATTAAAAACAGAGAGTTGCGGTTGCAGGCGTCTTATTCACAATATGGATTGAGTCACAATCCATTGAGTCAATACTCAATCCATTGAGTCAATTCAAAGAAGATTTCTTAAATATTTATTTTTTAAAAGGCATAAGACTTATCCACCTCAGGGGTATGATCAAGATCTCTTACTTTCTGAATTTGCATTATTGTCGCTAGATGACAGAAGGAAAATTGCTTCGCTTATTTTTTTATTTAAAATAATTAATTTTTTTATTGATTCCTCTGCTTTGCTTAGCAGACTTAATTTTTTGGTTCCTCGACTTGGGTCAAGATCTCCTGTTACTTTTCGAGCCTCAATACCACGTACCAACATTCTGTTACGCTGTCCGATTTCACTGATGTGTTCAAGATACAATGTAATTTGCCATAGTGATGTTGATATCTTCAGGCTGAGTTTATATAGTTTTAAGAAATCAATTTTCAGCCTTTTCTCGGCTAAACTGAACTCGGTTTGATTTACCTACTTCTTTGTTCGCTTCTGTTTATCTTACTCTTTACTTTGTATATTTATATTATGTATATCAATTCTTTGTCCTGTAAATGGTCTCTACTGTTGGGCAAATAAACTATATTATTATTATTATTATTATTATATGGTCTAGAAAAAAAAAGATAATATGCATTTTTCACGCACGGGGCATTGCAAATGTTTGACGAGTCAAAATTTGAAAAATTGCTATTTTCAGGAGGTTTTCGAATTTTTTCCCCGCCAAATTTGAACCGCTGCATCTCCGAAACTGTTAGAAGTAGAGAGTTGCGGTTGACGCCACTCTATTGATCAGAGAATAGAAAAAATTAATGGTGTCTTTCATTTCGACGAGTTTCTCAACAGTTTCGCCGGTATAGATCAATACGTGAAGAAATGTACCTAGCTTTCTGAGCAAAAATTACCAACTTCCCGTATGAAAAATTACGCTTACGGAAATTAACTCATTTTTAGGGCAAATTTATGTCTCTGCCGACTGAAAATAAATTTTCCTAGACTTCATTGTTTAAAATATAAGTCCATTTCAGAACAATTTTACATTGAATCGTTTTTTTACGAAGAAAGCCTAGAGGGACCACAACAAAGTTTTTAAAATTTTTTTTCTGAAAATTTTAAAAACTTTTTGATATTTCGCCAGAATTATTTTAATAGCTGGTGCTCGAAACAATGAAAGTTTTTCTTTACAAGAGCGATAGTCTGCATTGCAAATTTAAAAAACTTATGTCTAATTTGAATTTCCTCATAAATTTGATAAATATTAATGCATTCCACCGATGCAACTTTTGGCTACTGCTTGCATCACCACGAAGCATGAATAAACGTTTTCAGTTTTACCTGAGCGGCGCGCGCATGTTGGTTCCCTTGCGTGCTCACTCATTGGCTGGAGGTCTGTCACAGCTGATTTTTAGCCAATGAGATCTTTTTTACCTGTGTGTTTCGATGGAAACTAGGAAACCAACCTACGCGTGCATTATATTCTTATTCATGTTAACACACTAGACGCTGTGTCAGCATCCTCTTTATCTTACAAACTGAAGACGTGTATTGAATTAATTCCAGCAGTACCAAACATTTTTTGTCTACCAGCGCAGTGTCAGACGTAAATTGAATGATGATAAACATAACCATCGGCACACATTTCATGGTCTAAGGATCACACAGTGCGAACGCTGGTTGTGGAATAATGCAAATAAAAAATTTTTCGGTTATCTGTCGCCAAAATACTGGAATCAATCTTATTTGTTTAGTGCGGATCCGCGCGTGTAGTCAGATATTTTTTCCGTCTCCCGGTTTGACCGAATCTAAGAATTTTTCTACGTTGAATTGGTTCAATACATACATGTTCCATATTTCACCGGAAGTTAAGTCACGGCCAAAATCCGTGAAAAATTAAAAATTTGCGAAGAACGCAAAAACACGTTTACTTAAGTTAGTTTTTTTGGTGCACATTCACCTGGTCAATTTAATTTTCTGATTTCTCTTGTTTTGATAAAATTTTCTCATACTTTGCAATTTGTCAAAATCTCAAAAATAAGTAGAGTTGTTATTGGGTAGTTGAAACAAAATCAAAAAAATAAAGTACCGTAAGTTGGGGTGTAATTGGCCCCTAGGTGTGAGTTTATTCCATTTATTTAGATGATCATTAAATCCATAATTTATCAGAAATATTGCCATGGAATGTGGCTCCAAAGCAAGCGGATAGTCTACTGATTGCAAAGAGATATAAGTAGTCATTTTTTATCTTTCAAGAAAATCAAAAAAAAATCCCCACCAGATCGCGGATTTTACGTGGTCCAAATGTGGTTTATACCTCGGATTTGACATAAGCTGGCTTATTGATCAAAACTGGGTGTAATACCACATCTAAGTATAACTATTATATATCAAACGAATCCTTAATTCATGCTGGATTGAAGTCGACCATTAATGGAGGCCAGATTGGTCCATGCATTAGGTTACTCACATAAAATCATAGCGGAACAATCTCGCCTCAACTGGGGTGAGATAGGCCACCACAAAAAATAATGAATTACAGATAAACTCCAATTCGAATTAAAATTTTGATACTTCCAATAAATTGAGGGCACTTGAATGAACCTACTTACCAAATTTGGTGTAATTAAAGTAAAAACGAAAAGAACAAACCCAATGGTTAAACACCCAGGGAAAGGGGTGCAAACCGCTGCCCATCTCTAGTTTTTTCAAGTAGAAACCTACATTTTTCTGCCTTACGATGTACCCTCCTTATTGCTAAATTAGTTTTGTTAATGAGGGTATGGCAAAGGAATCACATTTATAAATATCTGCACTTACTTTAGCTCATTAGCCTCGTTCTTAAAGCTGACAAGTTCGCTATTATTCTTCGCCAATTCGTCGATCCTTTGTTGTAGACTGATTATCTTATTTTCCAATCCATGGTTAAGTTTCTTCACATGCTCGATGGATCTAGCTTCCACCTTCAGTTTCCTGTACTGCCTTCGAGCTAGGAACCTTCGAACAGCCGCTTGACAAATAACAATCCGTCTTCTCATCATCTGGACCTTCTTTCTAGCGAGATATCCTCTGGCAAAGCGTTGAATTCGAATCGCCATGGCGTTGTCCTTCATGTGGCGGTATTTCAACCTTGAGAGGAATCCTCTGGAGTGACTTTGCAGGCAAATGATCGCATTCTTGATTCTTCGATACTGAGTGCGTTTTAACCACCCTCTGACGCGTTTCTGAATCACGATGGCGGCACGTTCTCTTCTAATGCATCGGGCGAGTCTTCTGGCCAAGAAACCACGACCGTACTTCTGAATACCCAAAGCGGCGTGTTTCATCCTCAGGTACCTTTTTCTGCAAACGAAAGCTCTGACCGTCTTTTGCATCATAGTGCAGCAGGCTGTCAGTTTGTCGGATCTCAGCTTTTCCAAATACGCGACCTGTCCTGCTCTGAAGAAGATTTTGGTCTTTCCAAATTTAAATTTATCATCATCCTTAATGTATTGCTCGAGTATGTTCTGGCAAGTTTTTCGCATATCGTTTCTGTTGATATCTCGAAACTTGCAGAGGACCCTGTACCGGAAGAAGAATTCAACGTACGTCCACCTTCCGGGAAACCCTGCGGCTGATATTCTGATTGTTTCTAAGACACCACAGGCTCTCAGCTGCTGAACAGCTCTCGTGGGGTTGCACTCAAAAGCTGCCTTATCGTCATTGGGCTTAATGCAACGCACGTAATGAGGGGTGGTAGCATTTAGAGTGACCATTAAAAGATTGAGGGAGTCCCGAAATTGTGACCCTACGGATTTCTTGTGGGTCTTATGGGTGGCAGGAGCCGCCGTCGCAGACACGACCTTGAGTTTGGTGCCTGGCACCGCCAGTTTTTGAGAATTGTCCTTGCAGAGTCTGCGTACGAGGTCGTTTTTGCTCTTTTTGATGACGGAGATTTGCTCTTCGATCACGGTGTCTCGGTTTTTTTCGAGGAAGCCGTTGCTTTCGTACTGGACTCTGTCGGCAAAGTGTTTGATGACGAAGGCGCTCGAGCCGAAACGTGCCTTGCCGAAGTGGGAGTATTTAACACATTTCGAGTAGATCTTTTCCGTCCAGGAGCCGTCGGAGCCTCGTGGCATCTGAAACAGAAATCGAATCTGAGAGCGAGCCTCACTATTTTAGATTCATTTTGGTCCTATACTAAAAGGAAATGAAACTTTCGTCTTTCCTCACAACCAAAATCATTGCTACCATTGAGTAACTCAATGTTATTGCTACTGATGGCCACACAACTATTTTGAGTTGCTGCCAATAAAGGCTATCCGAGAGCTAATTTTTCAAACTATTTTTGTGGGTATTCATATTAAACTCATAATTAGCAATAAAGCAATGCTGGAATTTTTCAATCTTTGCGTAAGACGAAAGTTTGGTTTCCCAATACTATAGTTATCGTTTTTCTGAATAATTTTGGAAAATTTAGAAGTGAAGCAATTCTTGAAATATAAACTAGAATCATATTCTAAGGGAATCAGGAGCAGTGCCAGTCTTTGTTGTGGTGTTAAACAGGCTTTTCATTTACTTGCCTCAAAATTCTACGAAGGCGTAGAGGGGCCACAACAAAGTTTTTAAAATTTCCTGGAAAAAAACTTTGTTGCATCAGCAAATTGTCACTTTTAAGTGACAATTGCCACTTGTAACTGACAATTGTCACTTGCAACTGACAATTGTCACTTGCGACTGACAATTGTCACTTGCAACTGACAATTGTAACTTGCAACTGACAATTGTAACTTGTAAATGACAATTGTCACTTGCAACAGACAATTGTCACTTGTAATCGACAATTGTCACTCGTAACTGGCAGATGCTTGGAACTGCTTCAGTGACGTGCGCAGAAATTTGTCAAGAAAAGGGGGGTTGTCAAAAGAATAAGGTATGCAAAAACTACTAGATGAGCATAAATTCTTTCATTTTCGTTATTTTACAGCCCAAGCCCCTGAACCGATTTGGCTGAAATTTTGCACATGGAGATTGTATTACACGTCGAAGAGCTGAACAAATTTTAGATTCAGTCGGACCACGGAAAGTGCCGTTTTGGCACACCAAATTTCAAAATTCAAAATTATTCTCTCATTTAACCATCCAAAACAAGTTTTTGAAAGATTTATTGTCACCATCAGAAAGGTCTTCAAATTCTGATAGTTTTAAATAAGACAAAATTCACTCGCATTTATTACCCTTTGGGTAGAAAAATCGAAATTTTAACCTCCCCAACCCCATCACAATTTTAAAAAAATGGGAGGTTACTGCAATCACTAAAATTTTCGAATTCGAGATAACACCAGATCTTCACGTTTTGAGGTCTCAGGAACTCAAAAAAGTGGTTTTTAAAATGTGTCTGTGTGTATGTACGTACGTACGTACGTTCGTACGTTCGTTTGTAATCACGCCACAGCCAAAACTACTAGACCGATTTAGCTGAAATTTGGAACATAGGCATCTCGTAACCTAACTTAGATCTGAAAAGCTTTTGGAGCCAATCGTGCAACCGGAAATGCCATTTTGGCACATCAACTTTTAAATTTTAAATGTAAACTCCCATTTTTCACGTCACCATAAGAAAGACCTTCAAATTCTGCTTCTAAAAGTGTATTGATTCTTAGTGCCCTTTAGACCAAAAATTAAAAAAAAAATTATTTTTATCCGACTTTAAAGTCGCGGTACAGCCCAAGCCCCTGAACCGATTTGGCTGAAATTTTGCACATGGAGATTGTATTACACGTCGAAGAGCTGAACAAATTTTGAATTCAATCGGCTCACGGAAAGTGCCGTTTTGGCACACCAATTTCCAAATTTAAAATTATTCCCTCATTTAATCATTAAAAACAAGTTTTTGAAAGATTTATTGTCACCATCAGAAAGGTCCTCAAATTCTGGTTTTAAGTAGGACCAAATTAATTCGCATTTAGCTCTTTTTTATTGTTCAAAAAAGCGAAATTTTATAATAACAGTAAAAATACATTATAGCCCAAATTACTGAATCGATTTGGCTGAAATTTGGTACATGGAGATCGGGTGACCCGTTGAAGACCTGAAAGGCTTTTGAAAGCAATTGGCTTACGGGAAGTCCTATTTAAGCATATCAACTTAAAATTTTAAATACAAGACCTCATTTTTTATGTCGCCATTAGAAAGGCGATCAAATTCTGGTTCTAAAAATGTATTCACAGTTTCTGCCATTTCAGTGGAAAATAAGAGGAAAAATTCTTTCTCATTAAAAGGGAGCGGGCTGACAGTGGGTGACATAAATTGGCAGTTATTGTCAAAAAGGTGGCAAAAGATTAACCTTAAAAGGAACATATTGTCAAATGTGATGGGTGATGTCCGAGGTGATGTCGGTACTTGTCAGAAAATTGCGAAATTAGTCACAGACGATAAAGATAAAAAAAATTCTCTTGAATTGACTACTATCTACACAGAATACAAAGATCCACGCGATGGGGAGGTTCCAGTCGCTTCTCTGCTGCATTTTTTTGTCATAACATTAAGACCACGTTATAGCCCAAACTACTGTTATCGATTTGGCTGAAATTTAATACATGAAAATTAGGTAACCAACTAACGTGCTGAAAGGCTACTGAGATCAATTGGTTCACGGGAAGTGCCATTTAGGCATTTCAACTTAAAAATTTTAAACACAAGACACGGAAATTAAAGGACCCACACGATGAGGAGGTTTCAGTCGCTTCTCTGCTGCCTTTTTTATTCATTATTTTAGTTTTTTGACAGACTGACAAAAATTTGACGTAAATTGAACTCAGCCAAGTAATGAACTGAATTTTTCAGAAAAATTGCAAGGAACAGGCATACAACCTCGTAAATGTTTACTGCTGTAGACGTTGCGCATTACTTCATCTTAAAGCCCACTAATGCGGTTTTAGATATATTTTTAATTCTTTAGCAGCATTGCCTAGTTTAAGGGAGGGAGTTGAGGCATTATAAACACGAAATCTCTGAATTAGAGAACGGTCTTGAGGCAAACAGTTTGATAAATTTGCACATAATAAAGAAAAAAGTGGTGGATCTGAATGATCACCTCAAGCCCCTTGGGTGTTGCCCAAGCTTAACGTCTGCAAGTGGATGTCGTATTACACGGATGTGTCCAAAGTGTTTGATAGGCTGGATCATTGCACTTTGTTACGCAAATTGGAGTTTTTCAGCTTTTGTGACAGTCTCGTATATTTAGTTTGTTCACTGTTGAATCAGCGATCACAAAGTGTAGTGCATTATGGGTTTTCTTCGACATCTTTTATTGTTAATACTAGTGTTGTACAGGGGTCTAATCTAGCCCATTGATTTTTATTTTATTTTGTAATGATGTAGTCAAATGCTTTAATCATTGTACGCCTTTCATATACGCAAATTAGCTTGTATAATTAAATCTTACTATGATTGTTTGGTCATGCAGGACAATATAGATTATTTTGTTACTTGGTGCGAGAGAAATAAAATTGATGTAAATGTTTAAAAATGTAAAAAAATATCATTCACTAGGAAAGCGTCTACAATAAATTTACAACATACAGGGTGAGTCTGAAAGACTCCACAGCCGTTATACCACAGAATCTACTGTTCAAATGAGGAAGCTTGGTGCAAAAATTATTGGTCAATTGTTAAGTTGAATAGCGAAAAGCTAGACTTCGCCTCTTGTAATGTTTATTATAATAAAGACCTTTATTATTATTATTATTATTATTCCTCTTGATGTTATAAGCCGCCAAAGATCTTCATTTTTAAACGTTTTTTTTAAATATCTTTCGAATGGTGTATCGTAGGATTTTGAATTTTTGCACAGCATTGTTACAGACCAAAATGCAAGTACTGATAGACATTATCCAAAAAGCGGATCCCTGTTATACAGGGTGGCCTCGATCTTATTTGCCCTTGAACTTTTTATGTTTAAAAATATTGCTAATTTGCCTATGCGGCCGTATTTCCCGTTGGATTCAAAAACTTTTTTAGCTCTTAGAATTTTTCGAAAAAACTAACCACTCACGAGGAAAATTGAAAAAACCGAAAACATGATCATCGTGATAAACCTACAATTTCAATAAAAATCAAAGTGTACTTTGACACGCATCACATTTCAACGCTTTTTTGCATTGAAGTTGTTGTCCTACATCTGTGCCCAGAACCATTGTTCACAACTGAAGAAAAAACATTGATGGCAATTTCACTTTTTTATGAGGTAGACTCATCATTGGTTTTAAGGTGATTACCTGCATCATGTTTTCGGTTTTCTCAAATTTTCTCGTGAGAGGTTAGTTTTTTCGAAAAATTTTAAGAGCCCAAAAAGTTTTAGAATTGAACGGGGAATACGGCCGCATAGGCAAATTAACAATATTTTTAAACACAAAAAAGTTCAAGGGCAAAAACATCGGGGCCAAACTGTATAACAGAGATCCGCTTTTTGGATAATGTCTTAAGTACCATCAGCAGTTTCTTCTTCGTCTGTAACAATGCTGTGCAAAAATTCAAAATCCTACGATACACCTTTCGAAAGATATTTAAAAAGAATGTTTAAAAATGAAGATCTTTGGCGGTTTATAACATCAAGAGGGATCACAATTGACCAATAATTTTTGCAGCAAGCTTCATCATTTGAACAGTAGATTCTGTGGTATAAAGGATGTGGAGTCTTTCAGACTCACCCTGTATATGGTCAACCTCTGGAAGTTTGTAAGCAAATTATGGATTTGGGTGTACTTATGGACTCGTCACTGTCATTTGGTTCTCATATTGAGTATATCACTAAGTCTTGTATGAAAACATTGGGATTTGTAATTAGAAACACAACGGATTTTGTTAATTTGGATTGTATTAAGTTGTTGCTCTACACGTTGGTGCGTAGTAAGTTGGAGTATTGCTTTGTAATTTGGGATACAATTTTCAAAAAATCGTTAAGTACCTAGGAGGAGCTGATGAAGAAAAAAAATTTCAAGAGATACAGGCACTCCATACTACCCTTCACATATGCTAGCTAAAACTTTTGTAGTAAATTCTCGGGAGCAGGAAAAAAATATAATAGATTTTTCCATGTTATTTAGCCTATGGTCGCGGTTCGGTGAAACACCTGGAATTTGCCCATTTTCTATGGTTTGGTACTAATCGTTCATCTCACTGCCACTTAAAAAAATTTGTCCCGCAAGGTTGAAATCGGGTACAGTCACCCTCAAAAGTTTTATGAAACAATGAAAATATCGTCTAATTCATCGAAACAGCAATTCATTACGTGTAAGACGAAAAATGCCATGCTATTCTTAAGATATATGCGTAAACTATTCTTCAGTGCCTCATCGCTATTATCACAACGTTCAGAGTGCAGATATTAATTAATTATTATTTTCTAGATTATTAGAAATAAGCAATGGGCTTCTCCAATGAAAAAAATATCGCTTTTTTGTTATACTTGCAAAGTTTAACCAATTTCTATGATATTAGTTCAATTAGGCTACAACGTAATAGCACAGTCCACATAAATATAGTCATCCAACGTGAATTAGTTCCGGATCTATACCGCTAGGAGCGTAGGATAACTCTGTCGCTTCGACAATTCTTTGCGGGTCGAGTATTTCATCTATTCACCACTGAGCGGCAGCACTCAGGATTGTGTCCGACTATCCGTCGGTAATCGGCATTGAGCCGAGACCTTCCGAAGCTGGTTGAATTGTGATGTCTGAATTCAGAAATGTATGGGTAATAAATTTGCGCTAACAAAAGCACCGTTGTCCTTGAAAAGCACAAAAAAGGAAGGAGTATTACATCTGAGTACAAGTTGATATTTTGCCGCGATAATAATTATTGACTTTTATTTCTTGTAATTTAATGTAATTGCACTCAAACCTTTGAAGCGAGACTCAAGATTTTACTTTGAAAACTTAAGTTAACCTCCCCCTTCCAAACTAAAAGAGGGAGGTTACTGCAATCGGTCCAAAATAAATAATCGAGATAAAGGCAGGGGCGTGTTTAAGGAGTGGAAGGGCCCGGTGCAGAGCCCCCGAAGGGGCCCAGTGGGGGGGGGGCGGTAGCCCCCCGAAATTTTTTTTGCCCCCCCCCCGCGGTGTTTATTAGCACGAGAAAAAATTTTTGACAATCACAAACGTTAAATACAATTTTATTTTTCCAAATTCACATCCTCACCCCTCTTCTTGCCTTCTTGGCCAAAAATTTTGAAATAACGCTTTCTAAACTTATCTCGTCGAGTGTGTCTCGCTCAATTGTTAAAAGAGCTAAGTCGGACGTCCTTCTTTGTCCCATAGTACTTCTCGAATACGTTTTCATTCTTCTTAGAACACTAAATGCTCGTTCTGGGCTGCATGACCCTATGGGGAGTGTTAAGAAAAGATGTGTGCATTATGGGATATTTACTTTGAAAATGCGCCATACGTCTCGACCTTATTGTTAATTCCTGAAACCTGAAGGGTCTTTTCATCGGTCTACTCTTTAGATTTCTGTGCCTGGAACTCAAGATGCCAAGCCAAATAAGGCCCCCAACCCCAGCCCTCAACGCTAGAAAATGAAGATTTTTGGAGGGACACTGACTGAATTTTAAGTTTTGTTCGTAATAAAATATTGTTATCGAAATCAGCTTAGGGGCCCAAGTGATCAGAATCTGCTTGGGGGCCCGGTGCGATGCACCGATCCAACCTACGTTAAACACGCCCCTGGATAAAGGCAGATCTTTACGTTTTCGGGTACGGAGAATGCGAAAAAATAGGTTTTAAAAAATGCCTCTGTTGTCGTCGTATACACACGATTTCGCCGAAAATACTCAATCGATTTGTCTATGAAATTTGGACAGAATTACTTCGTTCGTTTACTTCTCCCACCTAGGGAAAAATAACGAACTTTTCTAGGTACCTCAAATGAGGTGAGCAGCGCCCACTTTTTTAACCGGTTGGGAAAAAATGTTTTTTCTTTTAGGACATGTCAATACGGTATTCCTATACAGGGTGTCTCCTTTAAAGTGTCAGTTAGCGATATTAGAGAATCGTTTTTAGCAGCTAAATGAAAATTCACACACGGTGGTTTCAATTTATTGCCCATCGAATGAAAATATTTTCAGCTCTGACGCACTTCCCATTACACCGGAAGTAGCCGCCATCTTTTTTATTTTAAATGGGAAGTCTATGTTTTGACTCTAGATTCGTATTGACCTCTTAATTGTCAGTTTACTGCATCCCCACTTGGCCTACCTAACTGTCATAGTTTTTGACATATGTCAAAATTTGTGTAAAAAAATTGATTTCTGTCCGGCAATAGAAAAATTTGTATCTTACACACGGTTGAAGATTAAGGAATCAAACTTGGAGGGTTGAAAGTACAAGGTTTGAGCTTTCGGCCGATGGCTCACTCGTTCTTGTTGACATAACAATACACAGCAAGTTTTGGATCAAAAATTAGTAATAGTTCCTTTAATTTGCACAAATACATTTATTTCAAACATTTTCAAAAATATTGTAGGTACCCTATAAACTTCAATACCCTCTCTGGGTTTTCTTCTTCATTGTACCCTATTTTCATCCTTTTTTTTTGTTAATATGACTTTGCCGGCGTAAAGAGATATAATATTTCATTTAACCTGACATTTGGCCCAAAATAGTGGCACACCTTTTGACATATCTAAAATTATGACAGTTAGGTATAGGTAAAGGGGGGGTGCAATTACTTCACAATTAAAAGGCCAATCCGAATCTAGAGTCAAAATATAGGCTTCTCATTTAAAATAACAAAGAGGCACCCTGTACAGGAAAGTTTCTTTTTCACTGCTCACACGGCACCTTCTAAACGGTAAAGATACGCAATCGGTTAAATTAGAGAAAAGTTGCGCTATTTCTTGGTGATTAAGAATCTGAAGAGAATTTTCAGATATCTTGATTCGTTCTTGAGTTTTCGTGAAAAAACTGAAAATTGCGATTTTGAAGAAAAAAAAAATTTTTTTACAACTAAAGTTATTTAAATGAAAGTTGGAACTTTTGCATTTTTGACAGAACTGTTCGGAACTTTTGTATTTTTGACAGCTGTCGATTGTGAATATTGAATGACATATCGACAGAAATTTTTTAGGTCTAAATTTTGAGCGACGCTGTCAAGTTTTCTTTTTCTTATGGCCACCATATTGCATTTTAACACAACTGGATGCACAAAAAAAATCGCTTTTCAAAAATGTATAATGTAACATGGATTTCTTTGAAAAAATACATTAAAGCTTGAGTCACGCGACGCCATGACGTATTTTATTACATTTGAATTTAATTGTTTTCACGTCAAAAGATTTAAAAAGTCGGTGTATTTTTTTGCAACTTTCTTTTCATCTGATTTTACTAATTATTTATACCAATTATAAAATTTTGACGATCTGTAAAAAAAGTCCATGTTGCTTACATTTCTGAAAATCTAATTTTTTTGTGTAACCAATATGGCGGACATAAGAAAAATAAAAATAAAACAAAATAAATAAATTTTTCCTTTATTGATTTCTGACAAAAATCCTCGGACAGCTCAATTTAATTTTTTTAAATAGTTTTTGATGGTGTTATAATAACTTTTTCATGCACCTCCGATTTAACCGCGGAAATTACCCTAATTTAGTTTTTTAAAAGGAATCATACCTTTTTCTCAACGGATTCGGAATTTATAATCTTTTGAGATAGAAGCATGTATGACACTTCTTCGGAACTGAAGTCACGGCCACCCTAACCTTTCAAAAAACAACCAAGAATTTGGTCAAAAATCAATATTTTTGAATATCGCGGGTACCTATACCCGTCAACCTTATTTTTTTGATACAAATTCAACTATGCAATGGGGTAGGGTACAAGAATGAATTTTGAAATGAGGAACTAAAATAAATAATAAGTATATTTTCTGGACAAACAAGTGCTATTCCGACGAGAAACCGAGCAAAAAAGTCGATACATTTTAATAACTAGGTAAGTATTTTTACCATAGGCGTTTCAGTGCATTAGACCCCGGATAAATGAGGCGATCGTGGATTTTCCTTAATTATATGTTCTCCAAAACAGTGAAGAAAATCGCAAAGTCATGAATTAAACCCTAGGTATTTTGGTGTTCTCTTTTTGTATGCATAATAAAAAAAATCAACAGAAGTCTGCCGTAAATCTTGCGGGACAGGGGCTAATGGCAGCCATTTTAATTTCTAAAAAATTGCCAACTCGGATACCGTAAAAGATACGAAATTTTATTGAATTAGAGAAAAGTTGTGTTTTTCAGTGTAGATTAAGAATCTGGAAAGAAATTGAAGATATCTGGTTTGGTTCCTGAAATATACTGAAAAAACTGAAAAATATCATATTTTAATCTAGAAGGCTTAGAAAAGTTTTCGTCGCCTTATATTATTCTTCGTGATGCAAGGTAATGTAATTGAAGCAAATTTCATAATGATCTGCCGATTAGTAACCAAGTTATTATAACTTAAACAATATTTATTAAAGTTAGATGAACATAAAACACGTCAAAGCGACTAATTAGCCCTAAGAAATCGATGAGAAGAACTTGTTGACTCAGACCAACTAACTGCCTGCTTCCACCCGAATCCCCGAGTTCGTTCCCAGCGTTCCAACCACCTTCAAGCCGCACATGCGCAGAAGGTCTCTCCCGGGTTTTCATGGTCACGCACACAGGTCCGTAGTAAGGCGTAAGGCTCCTGTTCATGAGATAACCGTTAACAGTTATAACATGTTATCAATTTAAAGTGTTCAGTATAATTTCAGAAACCAATCTAGATATCTTAGATTTCTTTTCAGACTTTTAATCTACACTGAAAAATACAACTTTTTTCTAATTTAATAAAATTTCGTATCTGATACCGTTTTCGAGATGTCAATGTCCCACAAGATTTATGGTAAACTTTAGTAATGTCCAGCATGAAAATAACTATAAAAGTGCTAAACCAAACTCGCTGAAATGACATACCAAAAGTGTTCACTGCCTCCCGGACTACTTGGATCGTTTTCCAGATTTTCTGTTTTTTATATTCCAGATTTTAAATTATGGAGCGAAATATGAAAATGCTACATGCAAACGGAATTTAAAACATCGACCCAAAGGAGGCCGGCGCCGGCGGTAAACCGGGAAAATTCCCGGCATCCCGCCTGACCCATCCTCCAGCTAGCCGTGCAAAATGATTTTACACAGCTAGCCGTGAGAAATAATCGTACTTTCACAGCCCTATCGTGAGGCCCGAAAATTTTATTTTCAGTTAGCGTAGGAAAAAATATCTATAACCGCACCATCAAATGCGATTTAAAAAAATTAAATTGACCTCTCCGAGAATTTTTGCCAGACATCAAAGGCAAAAATTTAAGGAACAATATTTATATATGATGGGTTGTCGGCGGATTATTTCGAAAACAAGTGGGGAGGTTCCAACCGCTTCCTTAGCTGCCTATTGTTTAATTAAAAGTGGGATGTTTTAAAAACATGTCCAGTCTTTTGAAAATGCCGACTAACAGAGGAAAAGACAAATCCGTTAATCCGTACCTACCCCAAAAGAATCAAAAGTAAACAATTGAGTACTAGTCATATACGTGGCCAGCCTTGGATTTCAGTTTCAGACCAAACCGAACACGAACTGGCCTCGTAAGCCCCTCCCCCTTCAGTCCGTTAATCCACCACCGTTACCGATTCCTGTAAACTAATACAAAGATAGAATGCCCAGTCGTTTCGCTACTCTCCGCTTGGCGTACGGATAAAAAAATTAATTCACGTTGGATGACTATATTTATGTGGACTGTGGTAATAGTATATTACGTAACGAGAGTTGTAAGAAGCATATTACGCACGTGTGGAAGAAGTTGTACACGAGCCGCGTAGCGGCGAGTGTATAATTCCACAGTGCGTAATTGCCTTACAACTCGAGTTGCGTACGATAGTTTTTCTACGACCACACAATAGGTAGGTACTTAACTTTTCTCAAAAGTAGGTAATAAATTGAAGAACTTCTTCGAGAAGAATATTTCGAAAATATCCTAGGACAAGTCAACATTACTTTTTTATGTGAATCTAGTGGTAGTCAGATATTTTTTAGCACTTCCGGTTCAACCGGAAATGACCATAATTTTTATTTTTCAAATGAAATCATACCTTTTCTCAACGCATTCCTAATCTACGATTTTATGCAAGTTTACACTGAATTATTATTTTGGTTCCTGAAACGTTTTTTTCCAGCATAAATAATTGATTCGTGCTTACAATGGAATCACTTATTTTCTTAAAGTCAACTAAATTAACGATTTATTGTTCCTGGGTACCAAAAACCTGATACCAGTATTCTATATTATAACAATTTCTTTAAAATACCTGCTCAAGGGTTCAAGATAATATGAAGAAATACAACTTACCGGTCCCAAGGCATTTTCGGACAAAAACGTTCTGCGATATAACCTAACTTTTGCACAGAAGATTTTTATTGATTTGACCTCGGATTTTACTTTGCGGTTGTACTGCTTTTATCCTGGAAGAGGAGTAGTCGATAGGTTTTTAAAAAATGTCCTAATAAATAAGGGGAGAATAATGAATTTAACAATAAAATTGAGTGAAAAATGACATTTGACAAATGACAATTGAAAACCACACAATAGGTACTTAACTTTTCTCAATAGTAGGTTTAATAAATTGAAGAACTTCTTCGAGAGGAATATTTCGGAAATATCCTGGGACAAGTCAACCTTATTTTTTTGATGTGAACCCATCAGTGGTATAGTCAGATATTTTTAGCATTTCTGGTTCAACCAGAAATGACCATAATTTTTATTTTTCAAATGGAATCATACTTTTTCTCACATGCATTTCTCACAAAAGATTTTATGCAAACTCTGCATTATTTTGGTTCCACAAACGTTTTTTTCCAGCATAAAATAATTGATTCGTGCTTACAATGGAATTACCTACTTGCCTTAAAGTCAACTAAATTAACGGTTGATTGTTCTTGGGTACCAAAAACCTGCCAGCATTCTATATTATGACAATTTCTTTAAAATACCTGCTCAAAGGCTCAAGATAATACGAATAAATACAACTTACCGGTCCCAAGGCATTTTCAGACGAAAAGGTCCTGCGATATAACCTAACTTTTGAACAGAGGATTTTTATTGATTTTACCTCGGATTTTGCTTGCAGTTGAACTGCTTTTATCCTGGAAGAGGAGTAGTCGATATATTTTTAAAATGTCCTAATAAATAAGGGGAGAATAATGAATTTAACAATAAAATTGAGTGAAAAATGACATTTGGCAAATGACAATTGAAAACTGTGCGATTTTCACTCTTTACGCACAGTTTTAGGTTTGCGTGCGTAAGGAACGGCTTACTTAGTTTGTACGTTGTACAAAATTGGCTATTTACAATAGTGGTCGTAGAAAAATATTTTTACGTTATTTAAAAAAATTAAAACAGATTGTAACTGTTATTTGTGCGGTAAAAGTTTAAATCAAATTTAGCCAGTTACACGAGGACATGCGGGAAACTCCGTCCACTAACTTCACAGCGACACAGTTCAGCCAATGTCAGCATATATGACGTCATATATGTTGACTCGGAATTTTAAAGATTTTTTTATTAAAAAACTACGGAGTTTTGAAACATTTTATTTGCTGAGGAGGTTTTGACGAAGTTTTCTTTATAATTTTATCATTTTCAAAAATTGTTGCAAAGGCTCATTATTGGCTTCAAAAAGTAAAATGATCAACTTAACCTTAAGACCTGAGATAACCACCACACAGAGCTGGGAAAGTTACTTTGAAATAGTAACTAGATACTTTTCAAGTAACTTTTCATAAAAGTAACTGTTAATGAAGTAACTAGATACTTTACTGAAAAAAGAACTTAGCTACAAGTTACTTATGAAAAGTAACTAGATATAGTATCTTAGTTACATTTGAAGTAACTTAGTTACTTTTGGTATTTAGATACTTTTAAAAAGTAACTAAACACTTTTGCAAGTAACTATAGATACAGTATTTTGGTTACTCTTGGCGTAATTTAGTAACTTTCATTCATGTTATAGAAACGGTTGGGGTTGGGTTTAAATTTTAGTAAATACCTCGACAATTTCGGCACAGGATAATTTTTTAAAGTCTGTAGCTGCCACAACAAAGTTTTTAAAATTCCCTGAAAAAAACTTTGTTGCATCAGCAAATTGTCACTTTCAAGTGACATAAATCTGTACATTTTCGTACAATTTCTAAAAACTGAAAAAAAAAAACAAACATTTCTGGAATCACGAAAGTCGTAACCCCCCTAACCCTCTTCGGCGTAAGCCATTGGTATGTTTCAAATAATGAATTATCGCCAGCTACAAGTGACAATTGTCGGTTACAAGCAACAATTGTCAGTTACAAGTCACTTACAACTGACAATTGTCACTTGCAAGTGACAATTTGCTATTGCAACAAAGTTTTTTTTTATGACAATTTTAAAAACTTTGTTGTGGCTCCTCTACGCCTTCGTAGCTCAGACTAGAAATACTGGGAATAATGTCGTAAAGTATAATTAAAACTGACGGATATTGCCTACACCTGCAACTTTTCAGAAAATCGTTGATATTATTGGAAAAGTATCTAATTGTATAAAAAGTAACTAGTACCTTTGGAAAGTAACTAAATACATGAAAAGTAAGTTACTTTTTTTATGTCTTTAGATACTTACGAAAAGTAACTAGTTACAAGTTACTTCAGTACAACTAGATAGTTACTTTTCGCAGGAAGGAAAAAAGTAACTTGTTACCAAGTAACTTAGTTACTTTTGGTAACTAGTTATATGAAAGTAACTTTTTTCTAAAGATACTCCCAGCTCTACTACCACAGGGACAAAATTAACTATTGCCATAAAAGAAAACAACAATTTTTCGGTATTTTTCGTACTCTTAACGGAAATGGACCATATTTTTTTACAACAAATCATAAAGAAAAGTATCACTTTTCCTTATAGGGATCAACATCCTCAAAATGCTTAGTAACGATCAACAATAATCCGCCATTTCAATATCCATTCGTTTGCTTGTGATGCGATTTTCAATGATTATTACCTTTTCTTTTAAGTCATGAATTAAGTACCTCAAGTGTACGAAAAGATAGCATATTTTACTCTTAAAGAAAATTTGTATAGTATATTAAAAAAACGTTTAATAAGGCCAATTATTATCGCACGAGGATGTTTGGACAACGAGGGCAAAAAGCCCGAGTTTTACAAAATCCGAGTGCGATAAGAGCCTTATGAAACACGTTTCTTATAATTTTTTTTCTATTTCGGATACCCAACTTGTTAAAATTTTCAGAAAAAATAGGTTTTCCATTCTCAAAGACAGAGAGCTTGACAGTTGACGATTGTTGGACACAATCGTTGTCTAGGTTACGATGTAAACAAAAGCCGTGCGCGAAAGGAGCACATTAGAGAACTCATTTGAGTGCTATAAAGTGTTCATTAGGAAACCGAAATAGAAAATAGTATATTAAAAAACACGTTTCATAAGGCCAATTATTATCGCACTAGGATGTTTGGACAACGAGGGCGAAAAGCCCGAGTTTTCCAAAATCCGAGTGCGATAAGAGCCTTATGAAACACGTTTTTTATACAACTTTTTCTATTTCGGATACCTTTAAACTGTTAGAAAAAAATTGGTTTTCCATTTTCATAGACAGGTCAATGTTCGCTTGACAGTTGGCGATTGTTGGACACAATCGTTGTCTAGGTTACGGTGTAAACAAAAGCCGTGCTCTAATAGAGCACATTAGAGAACGCGTTTGGATGCCATAAAGTGTTCATTAGAAAACCGAAATAGAAAAAATGTTTTGATGTCTCGGTTTTTGGTCTTGTTCAAATAAGTTAGGACATCCTCAAAATATAAAAGGGTCATTCTTCTGGTGGGTAGGTACTGGATACTTTATACAACTTATTTGTGAAAATAAATTAAATTTAAAGTGTGTTGAGAGTGTAAATTACATCGACAGGACTTTCGCAAATTCGAATTAAAAAAAAATAGCTATAAAAGAGCACTTACCCGGCACTCCTCGTCGAGCAAATCTAAAACGCCCAATTTGCTTTCAATTAAATCGATGCACGGTTGGTTATCGGAAAAGTCGATCATTTTCCATTCGATTCCCTCCTTAATGTACTCGTCTTGTTCCAGCTTGAAAACGTGCAAATTGAACTGCTGCTGCAGTTTCTCGTTGGCGTAGTTGATGCAGAACTGCTCGAAGGAATTGGTTTCAAACGTTTCGAAACCGTAGATATCCAGTATCCCGATGAATTTATGCCGTGGTATATTCGAATCAAGGGCTTTGTTTATGACCAACACGATCCAATTGAATAGTTGCGCGTAGATGTGTTTAGCGAGGGCGTCACGGGACGTTTGTGCGTCTTCGATGGACATTGGCTTGAGGAAAACTTCTCTTTGGGACGTTATTTTTCGGGTGCACAGCCATTGGCGCATTTCCTCCTGGTCGATCTCGAGGAGTTCTGAGAGTATCTGCATGTGTCTGTCCGAATCCTATGGTCACAAAAATCAAAATATTAATATTTACAATAATGAACATTCTTTTGGTAATCGTGTGTATTGTCTTAAGTTATTTAGACTTGAAATGGAAGAAAACGCAAAGGCAGGGGTAGCTTTAATGATAAAAAAGGAAAAAATAGGATGCGTGGAAAACGAAAAATACGTGAACGAAAGAATACTCGTGGTAAACGTAAAGGAAAATAAAGGAAAGGAAGGATATGGACCAAACGACGGTACAAAAAAAGACGTAAAAGAAAAATTCTTCCAGGAACTACAAAAAGAAATAGACGACACAACTGGGCCGGTGATAATTATGGGAGACCTTAATGGTAGGGTAGGAAATAGAAACCAGGGGAGTGGTGTCTGGGAAAACAAGGAGAAGAAATGAAGAACACAAAATAAATTCACTAGAGAAGTAATAAGTAGAAAAGAAAAATCAATAATTGATTACTTTCTGGTCGACAGAAACACATGGAGAAAAGAGAAAGATGTTAGAGTGAGAAGAGGGCCAGAAATAGGGAGCGATCATTATCTGGTAATTATCAAATTGAAAATGGAACCAGATAAGGATGAAGAAAAAAGTAAAAGAAAAGTAGTAAATAAAAAGATCAGATGTCACAGGCTAAGAGAAACCCAAACTAAAGAAACAAACCAAAAGATACTGGATCAAACCATAAAGAAAGTAAATACATAATGAAAAATAGAAGAAATGTGGAAGAATTATAAAGAGGCTATATTGACAGCAGCGGAGATGAGTTGCGGGACGGTGAGGATTACGAATAGAAAGTGGAAAGGAACACACTGGTGAACAGATAAAATAATAAACGCAGTAAAGAGGAAAAAAGGAAAATGGAAGATATACCTACAAACAAGGGAACAAAACGACTACGAGGAATACAAAAGAGAAAGGAAAGAAGTCAAAAAGATAGTAAGAGAGGAAAAACAAAAATCATGGTCGGATTTCGGAACGCATATAAAGATAACCAGAAGCTTTTCTTCGGAACAATAAGAAAAGCGAGACAAAATAAAACGGCAACGATATTAAAGATGATAATGGAGAAGTTCTGAGGGACGAAGACGAAAGTATACGCGAGGATACTAGACAAAAGGATAAGGGAGCAAATAGAAGAAACTTTAGAAGACACGCAGTATGGGTTCAGACCAAGCAAAGCAGTTACAGACGCTAATTTTATTCTAAGGTAAATAAGTGAGAAAACCATAAGAGCAGCTGGAGAAATACATCTATGTTCCGTAGATCTGGAGAAAGCCTTTGACAGGGTAAATAGAGAAGATATTTGGAGAGCACTCAAGAACAGAGGAGTAAACAAAATCTTAATCAGAGGGGTAAAAAGCCTGTATAAAGGAACGAAAAACTTTGTAAGATCAAGACACGAAAAATCAAGCTTATTTGAAACAACGAAAGGAGTGAAACAGGGATGTATTCTGAGCCCACAACTATTTGCCTAGTCCTAGATGAAGCAATTAAGGAAGCAAAAGAAAATGTGAAACAATACCTAATACCTAATGCAGCTACCTGAATAGAATTCACTTGTCGTACAGGTTTTCTCTTTTGCTCTTGACAAAATTTAGGCATGTGAAATTGAGGACGAAATAATTTGAAAAACTTAACCCAAAATTAGAAACAACTAAACTTTCTATCGAATGCGGAGACTGTGAGTCAGGCTTTTTTTGTTGGTTTGTAAGGGGGTTTTCAAGTTCCGTCAAAATTCCCGTCAGTGTCAAAAAGTAAAAACAACGGTCAGTAATTAACAATGCTTCCAACCTCTGTTGTTAGACACTGGGGCCATTTATAAACCAAAAGAAAAAAGCCTGACTCACAACCCCCGCGTTTGTTTGAACGTGTAGGAACATTTTTCTTAAATAACTGTCAAACGCAGTTGCTTCAGGCCGACCGGTTTAACCAGCATTTTATTAAGAAAATGAAATTGTGACTTAATAGTTAATATTATCTGAGTCCAGAATTATATACAGGGTGATGAATTTTTCCTTTCGTTGCTCACCATTAGGAACATAAGAAATCGAGAGTAGGTTAGATTGGAGAAAGGTTGGGCTTTTTTAGGGTAATTAAGAATCTGTAAATAATTCCCCAATAACAAGATTCGTTCCTGAGTTATCGCGAAAAAACTGAAAATGGCGATTTTAAAGAAAAATTTATATCTTTCTAACGATTGGTGGTATTCAAATGAAACTTGGAACTTTTTTATTTTTGACAGCTGTCAATTTAATAGCATTGACAGAAATTTTCTAGGCCATCCAATTTTTAAGCAATGACAGTCAACTTTTCTTTTTCAATTGTTTTCGCATGTCATAATAAGAGATTGAAAAAATCGGTGTTCTCTTTTGCAATTGTTTTTCATCTAAGTTAGGCTGGTTTTACAAACTATACATATAGCCATTTGCAAAATTTGACGATCTGTCAAAAAAGTCCATGTTGGCGACATTTTCGTAAAGCCAATTTTTTTGTGCATTTAATGGTCTTAAAATCTAGTATGGCGGCCGTAAGAAAAAAAAATGTGTGAAGGCCTAGAAAATTTCTGTCAATGCTGTTAAGATGACAGCTGCCAAAAATATAGAAGCTCGAAGCTACTTTCCATCTCTTATGGTTTCCCAGTTCCCAATGGTGGGCAACGAAAAATTCACCACCCTGTATTTCTTGAATTTTCAACTTCCACGTGCCCTGCTATACCGAATACCTTAAAGTATAGCTGGTGGAAACAATATTTGGGAGAACCTTAAAGCCGCCTCATTATGAGGATTATAACTGTGACAATGATGCCCCGCTGCGTGGACAAACACAGGTGTCTGGTGTACCTACTAACTAGTGGGTATTTTACATTTATTTGGATCTCCACATTCTGGACTGCCACTATATCTGATTCAGGATTCAGCCAAGGTCTCCACATGATTTTAAATTAACTAAGGCCCGGTCTTTTCATCTCCATTTAAAGTGGCAAATAACTATCCGTTGATTAATTTTTGTTGAAATGAAATCAGCATTGTTCATTAAAAACAATTGAAGTTGTTAAATATTATAAATATTATATCAGTCACTTTTTCTAAGTCTCTTTTTTCTTCTTCAATAAAATTTTAACCACAACAAAGAGAGCAACGCTGATCCTTGCCTTTTCATCAGAGAAGATAAGAAATTGTTCTTGCTATTGTATGTTGATGATGGTCTTGTTTTCTCCAGAGACGAAAATCTTTTGAAGAAGTTTGTACAAGAGTTTGGTCAAGAGTTCCAAATTGTTATTGGTGCTGCAAATTATTTTCTGGGCATGCAACTTAGTTACCGCGACGATGGCTCCATTTTTATCAGTCAAGAGGGTTATGCCAAGAAAGTTTTGAAGAGATTCCATATGGCAGATGCCAACGAAACGTCAGTGCCAATCGAAAAAGGTGATTTAGCAGACGTGAAGACCTCAGATGCAACAATATTACGCGAAATTGGTCCAGAAACGCCATATCGTGAAGCAATTGGAAGCCTGTTGTATTTAGCAGTTGTAACAAGACCAGATATTGCATTTGCTGTGAACAAATTATCACAAGTCTTGGAAAAACCACAGCAAAAGCATTGGCAGATGGCGAAGAAACTGCTGAAGTATATCAAAGGCACAGTGAAAATGGGAATTTTATATACCAGCACTGGAAAAGGAATACTTGAGTGCTACTGTGACGCCGATTATGCTGGTGACGTGGAATCAAGAAAGTCTACGTCGGGTGTTGTTTTCAAGTACAGCGAAGGTGCAATCACATGGTCAAGTAAACGTCAGACTTGCATTGCATTGTCAACAACCGAAGCAGAGTTTATTGCTGCAAGTCAAGCTGCCAAAGAAGCTGTTTGGTTGAAATTATTATTTGTCGAAATGACCGGATTTAATGTTACACCATGTTTTGCAAATTGATAATGAAAGTGCCTGCCGTTTAATTAAGAATCCCGAATTTCATAACAGATCGAAGCACATCGATGTTCGGTATAAGTTTGTCAGAGAGAAGTATGAAGACAAGAGCTTGAATATAAAGCGAGTTTCCACGGAACATCAAATAGCTGACATTTTCACTAAAGCTCTGGCGAAAATCAGATTTGCAACTCTTAGGAAGAAGCTGGGATTGCAGTGCAACACGGCGTGCTGATTTAGGGGAAGTGTTGAAATGAAATCAGCATTGTTCATTAAAAACAATTGAAGTTGTTAAATATTATAAATATTATATCAGTCACTTTTTCTAAGTCTCTTTTTTCTTCTTCAATAAAATTTTAACCACAACAATTTTATTTGTTACAATTAGAGAGTTCCAGTATTTTCACTGCATGTTATCCAAAGATTAGTTAATTGCGACCTGATCAATGTTTTCACTTAAGCAGTACATTCGACATCCGAAAAACGCCAATTTTTGTTAGGTTATAGTGACGTGACGTATGACGTGAACTCGCAACCACGCTCTCAACTCGCTCGCTTGGTGAGGAGAATGAAGTAAAGTGAAAATTTGAATGCCTACAGCCTACAGGGGCAGATAATTTAAAAATCAAAATTTCATAAATAACGGCGAAATAAACTTTAGATTTTCTCGGTTATGGAAGTGGAGTTAGCGGCCAAGAATAAGAACGACCAAATTTGCCTTGGCTGTGCTTGCTCGAAACGACTTCTGTTGTTGTAACGTCTCACAGGTATTTACTAAAAAATTAATCTTATTGATTTCGATTTCTACCTGCCCTATAACACCCGCCAGATCGTGAAGAAGACCAACATCGAAAATCATTTTCTTACATTTTGAACAACTTCTTCAGAACAAACTCAACACTTTCTGTGCCTTATCCAGCAGATAAATCCTTAATGGCTGGTCTAACCAAGCTACAAATTTATCCAGCGGTTAGCCTACTTATCAGGTACTTTTAATTTAATTGGCTATGAAAACACTAGCAAAAACTTAATCGTACCTTTAACTTTATTTGTTACTTTAATCAGAGATGAAAAGACCGGGCCTAACTACACTAGCCACGAATAATTCACTAAACAATGAAAGATAAGACTGAAGTGTAAATCCATCAACTCTCCCTTAAATAGGGGCTATTTCGATAATTGCAGACGACCCACTACTGGCAAAATCTCATTATCATTGTCATTAGCATAGAGACAGAACGATTTAGCCAACAATAATCGAAAAGAAATGAAATAGCAAGAATTCTTGTATGAGTTGCTTGGGTGCCTGTGCAATGATTTTAGTACTATTTCATTATCTATAATCAATCGATTTGTGTTTGTTAGATAATGAAAATTCGCAAATCCGGCCCACCTTGAGAATTTTAAAATATCGACGAGTCTCACGTAAGCCAAACGTCTGGGTTTGTCCACGCAGCGGGGCGTCATTGTCACAGTTACAACCCTTGTAATGAGGCGGCTTTTAGGGTCTCCCAAATATTGTTTCCACCATCTATAGTGCAAATTATACTCTTTAATTGTCAGCGCTATCGATTGATCCAAACAGTATACATCTAAGAACAAAATACCTATAATGGTGAACTGGTGCATTAGCGTGCCCATAGAGTTTGTTCTAACTGAATTACGAGAGAAAACAAAAATGCAAGAAAGATTAGATGCAACAACTCAAGTTGTATCGAATGGTAATCCTACCAATAAAAGGTTCATTGCTAAAAACCCTGGAACTGGTTTTTGAAGGGTTTTTGCATAATGTTCTTAAATTCATTTCTATATATATAAAGACATAAGAATGAAGAACGGCACCAATAGAATTAAAAAGCTATGTATAACATAAAACTTACCGGAATCGAGCATCCTTCTTGATCTTGTTCGTTCTCGCGAGAAATGACCGATTCCAGAAAAGTCACATTCCCCAGGTGCAGAATCGACGCCAGGATTCTGAACATATTGTTTAAGTCCGTTTGAGAAAACCCCAAGAGATTCAGGGCATTCAACGTTTGTCCAAACGCGTCCAGGTCGTCCACGCCTTGCACGAGAGGACTCTCTCCCTGATTCAGATAGTGGAATTGCTCAGGATCACTCAGGTGCAAATGGCCAAACTCTTTCCTCACAGCGCAGAGCTGATAGAAAATATGGTAGTTCCGTTCATCCGGAGCTTGGAACACCACTCGCGACTTTTCCAAAAGGTACGTCTTCATTAACGCGCCGCTTATGTGAAATTTTTTATTGAACTGCAGTTCAATGAATTTGCCGAACCTTGAACTGTTGTCGTTTCGGGTGGTCTTCGCGTTTCCTATGGCCTGAAATTTCGTTTAAACTTTATCCTCTTCGTCGAGGATGAACCAAAAAGCTATTTTTGGCCCATCCTGAACAAGATCTGTTCAAACTATTTTACAACCGCCAATCCTATTTATGACGTAAAATTCCCTAATTTCTTTTGCTTGGCGGAAGATCTTATTGTCAGTGGGGCCCATTTTCGGATTTCAGATATTTTCGCCTTTATTAAATAACTAAGGGCCGGTTTATCGATGCTCAGCTAAGTGTCAGCTAATAGCAAACTGACAGTTTGTAGCAAATCAGATCGCTAGTTGCTAGGCAATTGGCTTTCAGTTTGCGATGACTGAGCATCGATAAACTGGCCCTAAATCAAATAAATGTAAAATTTGTTGAAATGCTTTAGATAAAGGACAACGCACCCTTTATATGGGAAAACATAATTCTGTTAAATTGGCTAATCTTCGTTTATGACCCATTGAACATAATATGTTTGGGGGCCAAAGTTCGTTAATAGACAGTTTTTGAGATATAGTCCTAGCGGTTAACAACAAATATCGAACCAATACTGCATTTTTTGATCATGCAAAGCCGCTTTGCACCATGACATTATGATCCATATGGAACACTTTGATGGAATCGAAATTTCCCTTAGGATCAAAGATGGGTGAGGGACTTTGGAAATCACCTTCAAAAATGGAATTATCATTCTTGGTCTTTTGGCTCGAAATAAGTCGAAAAGAAAGAGTAATCTTTTGCGCTAAAATGACTCTTAAGGGAGATACGCCCCCTCGCAGGAATACGTAGAATTCAGTCTTTTAAAATTTACTCGTTGCATAGACTGGTAGGGTAAAGGGCTTTCTTGTGAAATTTTTTCGAAGTATTATTTTCATCAAAGGCGTGCGTTTCTGGGGGAGCTTTATTATTTTTTACATAATACAGCATCGAAGTCATAATTAGGTGGCCATTGCTCACAAAAAGGTGCATTTGCTCCAAAAGGAGGCTCTCTGATGATTGCCAGCCTCACTTTGCCCCTAAAAGTCGTTTGAGGGGTCTTTAATACTAAAGTATCCTATGGTGTCCTATGGGCATTGGACGTTGATTGCTTAGCAATAAATGACCGGAAGTCATGCATAGTGACTAGTGACATAGTGACATAGTGATTGCCGGTCTCACTTTGCCCCCAAGAGCCTTTCCAGAGGTCTTTAATACCAAAGTAGGCGTAGCTGAAAAATCTCGTAGTTAATTGTGAACTTTTTCAATCATGTCCTATGGGCATCGAGCTTTCATTGCTTAGCAATAATGACCGAAAGTCATGCATAGTGACCTAAGGAAACCCTCTATTGGCTACCGGCCTCACTTATTTGTACCACCTAAAAGCCATTTCAGAGGTCTCTAATAATAGGTTTGGCTTAAAAATCCTCATTACATCTCATTATTGACTGAACTGTCACTTTTTTTAGGCTGTAAAAGGATTGAATCTGTGGTTTCTTTCACCGAGGCACTTGTAGTTCAACCTCTTGCAAAATTTGCTAATTCAGCAAAAAACTCAAATCTTAACGACCTGTCACTTCAATAGTAAATGAATGAGATAGCGTAGCAATAAATGACCGGAAGTCATGCATAGTGACCTAAGGAGGCCCTCTATTGGTTGTCAGCCTCACTTTGCGTCCAAAAGCCGTTTCAGAGGTCTGTAATATACCAAAGTAGGCGTGGATTAAAAATCTCGAAGCTTCGAGAATAAAAGGCGAAACGTTGACTATTAAAATTACAAAGCTTCGAGAATAAAGTCGAAATTTCGAGATTTTTTGGAGCAAAACAGTGGCCCCTCCAGGCTTTCATAGTAGGATGCACCGTTTTCGAATAAAATGGATGCAATTTCTTAGAGCGCGAAAATTTTTTAGAACAAAGTTTTTCTTATCCGATTATTTGTCTGAATTAATTGCAGGGGATGGTTCCTTGCTTCATTGTAAGAAGAAGAGTTCATGTGTGTTATTACAGCCCCTCGAAAAAGTTTAAGCTGTGATTCAGAAATATATCCTATACCGACACTGCATTTTTTGATCATGGAATGCCGTCTTGCACCATGATGGTATGTACCATAGAAAACAATTTTAAATCGGGACCCACTCGAATTTTTCGTTAGGATTTGAGGTGATGCTCAAAAATGGAATTGTAGGGAAAGAACACAAGAAGAAAACTCGCGCGTGATAATAATTTTTTGTATTTTTGGATCCCAAATTTCAAAGTAGGCAATACGACAACCAAGAAATAATGCAGTGTAGGTACGTTATTTCTGCATAACGCTTGGCGTTCCCTGAAGAAGCACTTTTCGCCCAATGTCCATATGAACTTTTCTTCTTAGAATGAAGAAAGAAATCATCCCATGTACTTACTTTCAGCCAAATAACTTGATAAGAAAAAAATTTCGGGCTCTAAACAAATTAGATCCATTTAATTCAAAAACGTTGCGTCCTACCAAGTTTGATCAATAGCACTATTTTGTGTACAATGGCCACCTAATTATGATTTTCGAATTGTTTTGGGTCAAAAATGTTTACAGAAAAAATTATGTTAAAAATGAGTGAGCCCCCCCAGGATCGCACGTCTCTGATAAAAATAAAACTTTGAAAAAAATTCACAAGAACGGCCTTTACACTACTAGTTTATGTTAAAAATTTCAGATTGGTGTATCAATTGTATTTTTTGAGTAAATTTTAAAAGACTGAATTGTATGTATTCAGGCGAGGGGGCGGGCGTATCTCCCTTAAGTCATTTAAATTTTTAACACAAAACTTTTCAACTTATTTCGAACCAAAAGAAATTCCAATCACGCGTGATTTAACTTCGTATTTTTATCATAATTCCATTTTTGAAGGTGATTTTGAACCTAATATAAGGGAAATTTCGAGTGTCCCGATCACAAATTGTTGCTTATGGATGGATTATACTCATGGCGCAAAGCGGCATTCCATGATCAAAAAATGCAGTATTGTTTTGGTAACCAACCGCTAGGATGGCTAGGTATGGCCTAGGTATGGCCTATTCAAACTCAAGAAATCGCTAATTTTGACCTGAACAATGGCTCGTTGGCGTGGCAACCATTGTTATTGACAATTGTAGCGTCTTCTCTAAATTCCCACAATGGCCTTCTTAATATGGAAACCCATGACTTCTCAACAATAAAGAAACCAAATTAAAAATTAGGTATCTAATGTCTGTCCGGGATCCACACGACCGAGATTCACCCGATTTCCATGGCGATTCATTGTTGACAACAATGATTCGCCATGGAAATAGGGTGAATCCCGGTCGTGTGGATCCCGGACAGACTATACATCCAAACAAGTTCCAGATAATTTTTTGAAAATAATTATCAAGAAATTCTAAGTTATTTAAACGCCAAGTCAATTATTTTTGAAGGGAAAAAGATTTTCTGACTTTATACACATACGTTTTTTGTTGAAAAGCCATCAGTTTCTATATTAACGATATTGTAGGAATTTAGAGAAGACCTTACAATGGTTAATAACAATATGATGGTTATCACACCAACGAGCCCTTGTCAAGGACCCTGGAAATTAGCAAAAACACGAATCGACTCAGAACGTAATTCTAAATAGGGGAGATTGGGGGAATGGCGGCACGTTAAGGATTCGTTGTTGCTGTGCAAAAACGGATAGTTTTCATAAAATGATTGAGGTATCAGAATGAAGCCCAGAGTGTTCTTAACCGAATGACGACACATTAGAAATCACAAAACATAAACGAACAAAGAAAAAAATTATTTTAAAAAGGCTTACACGGCCGGTATTACCCTAGCTGTTAGGGTAATAGCGGCCATGTGTATTTTGTCCCTGTAACATTAACTGTACGCTGAATATTACGATGTAACCAGAACTTCTATTGCCAAAAATTTAAATTAAAGCTTAGCCTTAAAATTTGTACGTGCTTTGGGTGCTCATTCTCCAAAGGAAAGGCATTTGATCGACAGTTTCGTTATTTTTACAATATTCTCTGGGTTTATTTTCTTCACTCTTAAGCCCAAATTCTTCATCTGTATCACAGGACTCGATTCCGTCGTATGCTGTATATTTACTGTTTAGGCCGGTATTCCCCCATTTCAACTGTCCGGCGTTACCCCAAATGCAACATTTGTGCTTAATTTTTTTATGCTAGACAAAACGTAAAATTATGTTAATTTTAGTCACTATCATCGAACGAGCAAAAAATGTAGATTGTACAAAAGTGGTTACATTTATTTTAAGAAGAAATTAAAGGTTTTGAAACCGTCCTTCAAATCGCAGCACTCTTATAAGAAGAACATGTAAAACACTAAGTTGTCAACTGTCATCAAGAAACTGGCGGTAGAGAGCTGTATTTACATAAGGGCATTCCTTCATACTGTCACTAGATGGTGTGACTGTTGCAAAGGTCTAAAAATTGCCCAATTATTCAGCATTAGGTGTCCGATATTACCCCAGTGGCCGTCATTCCCCCAGTCTACCATACTCCATTAAAAGGTGGTGCGAGCGTTCTGAGACACCCTGTATAAAGCGTGCGGGATCCTTTGATGTTACTTTTGGTAGGTCTACAAAACGATTGCATGATCATTTTTTTTAACATTAATAAAGTCAGGCACCGAAAAAACCCGCCAGGATTTAATTTATGATTTGCGAATTTCTTCACTGCTTTAGCAGAAAATAATTAATGAAAGTGACTGATAACGTCATTTAGATCTAAAGAATCTAGGTATTTATAAAGTTGGGCACCAAAAAAACCCACCAGGATTTAATTTAGGATTTGCGATTTTCTTCACTGTTTTAGGGCCGATTTCATAATACAAGTTAAAGGTTCTTTAAAGTTAAAGTCGACTTTAAAGGGGATTTTGACCAATTAGGAGCAACCGTTCTGGAATGTTGCTAAGCAAAATTATTTAAAGGACACTTTAACTTTGATTATGAAATTAGCCCTTATTAGGAGAAAATAATTAATTAAAGTGGCTGATGACGTTATTTAGATCTAGAGCACCTAGGTATTTTATGCGGCCAAAATAGTTTGAACAGAATATGAATGAGTTAATTACCTCCATGATAGGACTGCTGGCTAGAACTTTTTTCTCAATTTGCGTTTCAGTGGCGCTCCCTCCGACGGTGGCGAAGTACCTCATTGCATATTTGGCCGAAACGGTTTTCCCGGCCCCACTTTCCCCCGAAACTATTATGCTTTGGTCTCGTTGTTCCCTTTCTAATTTGGTGTACGCATCTTCCGCCACGGCGAAAATATGGGGATCCAGGTCGCCCACAGCGTGTCCCCTATACTCTTGAATCGTGTCGACATCTGAAAAATTGCGTTACACTACACTGATTGTTCAATATTGAATAAGTAATTGAGTGTCATCCTGAAGATCCACTTTTAAAGATACAACAATGAAATTTTCTAAGTTCACGCTGTAATTTCATCAAGGCTTTTAGTATCGCCATAAAAGCATGTCAGGTCGAAAGGTGTTTTACGTGTGAAGAGAAAATATTAATATTTTGCTACGTGGAACGTGAGAGATGTATTCTAAATGAATTGCTAAGATAAACTTTGGGTCTAAATAATTTGCAATAATAACTTTGATTTAAACTCACGTGAAGGTTCGTCAAAAAAGATCTGTGCGAAGAGAACTGCAGTTTCACTTTAATGTGGATAATTCTATATTAATTGGCAAGAATAAAAAACTAAACGAGCACGGAGCTTTATTGTTCGAGAAATGTGAAAAATGTAAAATAATGAGAGAGAAAGGTGCTGCGGAAAAGTCGACAAAATGTGGATATACCTACTTACTTAATTTGAGTGGAAACGATTTGATATAACTTTTTTCGTTTCCCCACAGAAATCAAATGATGGGAAGACTATATTTCAAAGACTAACACCGTTGCAAATTCTCACGGAATGCTGTTTTAAAAGTACCGATCTTAGTTAGATCCAGCTGAGGGTAGTAATTATAAAAAAGATTTTAAACTATTATTGAAACAAAATTTCGAAAAACTGAAACAGAAAAATTACTAAAGATCACCTTTGTTTTAACGAAGCATGGGCTTCATTTTAAAAATCTGAGTCAGCAATTTTGTACACAACTTTTTTTGTGAGTTTTTTATTTGCTTGCTATAGTTTGGTAAACTGAATCGAACGCAATTACATTTCTAACTGCCATTAACAATTATTTAGTTTTTACAAAAAGCAGGTTTAACGACTGTGCATTACTTTCCTGATAACATAATTTACGTTATTACGTATATTATTTGTTATTAATCACCACTTAAACAAATAGATTTTCCTGAAAAACATTGAATGGGGAATTCGCCTTCTTTATCCTGCACACGTTTGCTATTATTTTCATTATTTTAAGCGACTTTCTAAATCGCCCGAACTTTTTCAATGCTACTTTGTGGTTATTTATAAATTCTCACGTTTACTGTGACTCATTTTGTTTATCAAATCGCGATATCAGTAATTACGCGAGATAACGATAACACCTAATAAATTTAAGCGGACCGCAGTGACCACAAATTTACTGTTTGAGACAATAATTAAAGGCCGTTAAATCCAAATTTTCCCACGAATTGACTTACCGTAAATAGAAAGATCATCGTAAGGATTAATGGCAACGAGCACGATTCCGCAATATGTGTAAATATTCCTATTTTGACAAAATCTGACTTGGAGGTTGTGTAAAACGGCGGGTTCGTGAAGGTACGAGAGTGATGTCAGGTCATTGCGTCCTACGAGAATCTGTGGGTTCCTTAGTAGTGGAAGATCGCTTTTTGATTTTATTGCGATTGTCTTGTGTTCATTGTTTTCAGTTTCAACTTGTATGGTATTGTTTCCCTTATAGTCCTCCACCAATACTGCGCCTTCCCACACCTTCTCCGGGTGAGGAATCCATACCTCGGCACCCTGCAATGAAAGTTAGTACTTATTAGAGGCAATTTTAATGTGAATAATTGTTGTGGAAAAGTAAACAGACATGAGATATGAATATGGCAATTTAAGTGAACTCGAAACAAGTTCGAGGACGTTTAACGGTTAATTGACGAATAGTTCGTTCTCTTACTTTTTAAAGCTGACTGAAATACAATGGACAAGTTATATGTTCCTTTTTAGTGCCGAAGCATATGCGCAGGCACTGTAGTTTTAGTGAATTCGCTCGCTCGGCCGTCAGTCTACTCTGTCCACCCCATAACTTGAGAACGAAAGCAGATATAGAGCTGAAATTTTATACACGGGTGTATACCCCGTGTGAATCATTCACGGTGAATAAACGTCTACAGGGATACACATCGCATTGATATAGATCTTCCGTGGGCTTTTGTGTCTTCGCCAGAACACAATGTAGAATTCCAATGTGCACTTTTAGAATGCGTCGTGTTGGTGCTAACCAACAAAAATTAAAAAAAATGTATCCATTCACTACTTAGAAAAGGCCCTAAATTTCGTTATGGCTAACAGTTATAACGCGAAACAAGAAATCTTCAAGGAGATAACTAATAATAGTGAAAGGTTCTAATCACCAATTAATTGTAGGGAAAAGAGCACCACTTCCTCACAAAATTACTGATTACCTAATAGTCAAAAGGTCTAATCCATATAGCCCAGGCCAGCTATGAGTACCGCATTATTATTTAGTTATTCGCATTCGCAGCGCATTAAAATGCTTATCGCAAGCATAGCCTTGCTTTGGCTCTTGATTTTTGCAGGCTAATCTTCTGTTTTTACAAAATAATAAATTATTACCTTTGGCATCGTTCAGGCGGCTCTAGAGCAAAATAACAGCATTGGCATTGATGTCGAAAACACTGACCAAACAATATACCCCTTTAATGCTGTTAAGGAAAGTTGGCTTGTGTCAACGGTTTCACATTGTTTTTAATTTTACTATTATGATGGTGTTTAAAAATTGACAAGTAAAAAGGACGAGTTTTGACGTTTTTTTGAAAAAGTCGAATTACATAACTCAAACAAATGCCTTTCGTTGGTGAGTTTTGAAATTAATTACCAAAAATATTTATATTATTTAATTTTCTCTTGTAATAGTAGAGTCTGAGGTTCTTAAAGAAAACACATCGAGTCAAGAAAATGATTTTGACCCACTAATCGGAAACAGCGACAATCGAGAACCGAAATTCTGTAGTACGTTTAAAATTTTTGGAAATATAGCTACTCTCCATTCATTTTCTATTGAAGTGACAGAACGTCAAAATTTGCATTTTAGGTTGGTATGAGGAAATTTCGCTCGGAATTTTACTAACAGGTGAGTTGATAAAGGCGATTTCAATGCGATACGTTAGAAAACATGACAAATGTCAAAATTTTGCAATTGCTCTGAATTGGCCCAAAATGGCCTTTGCGTGCGTGCAGTTTTGAGTAAAGTGCAAAGAAAAATGTTCACGAAAAAGCCTCAGGTACGTTTACCGAAAAATTTTTAAACATTTTACAGCACAGGGCACAGACAGGAAAATTCAACAGATTTGCACTTTGCAATGACCGTGTCAACACTAATTTACTAAAACCCTGAATTCATGATTCATGTAACTAGTTTTTAAATACATAGGTAATACGTGGTAATACTTACAATACTTTATTCAAGACAACAAATCAAAACATTTTTAATGTAAAAATTATAAAGCTGCCAGTACATATTCTATGACGATTTTTCAAGAAAATATGAAACCTTTCGGTCCCAAAGATTTCCGGACTAAAAGGCCCGGTCCTGCGACATAACATTTTCTAATTTTTACTGATTTTACTTTGAGGGTGAACTGCACGGAGAACAATGATGATAAGGAAGCCGCATTATAAGATTTCTATATTTTATTTGCAACGAACAAATTGAGGGATAAATTTATAAATAACTGTAATTAAAAATTTGTATTATTTCATTGTAATGTAAATCTAACTTTTTTGTTACTAAAGTTTTATGTTTACTCTTTTTGCAGATTCTGAGGCGTGGTCCGATGTTATGCATCAAATATTTATAAGCATTATTATTCATTTATTATTTAAGCTTTTGTTGTGCATACATAAATAAAATACATATATTTAAATTAACCATCGAAATTATTTTAGCTTCATTTTCAGCCAAATACATGAGTTACCTACAATACAAAAAGTGCCTAAGTCTTTTTTGTTTTGTTATTTTGGAACTAAAAACTTGCAACCCCACTTGCAACCCCATCCTTATTTAAAAACTATTTTATTTCGCCAGTACTCAACATAAACTTTCAGGTTCATAATTAAACTTTCAAATAATGATAACTCAAAACTAGTGTTTTGTGACTCAGGCACTTTTTGCATTGGGCCCTTCAAGTACTTGCGAAAGTACCTTCGTACTACATATAGACAGTTATTTTATTAGGGGCATAATTACGACATTATGTGACGGAGTATGGAAGTTTAAATGCCGAGCGGAGCGAGGCGAATTAAATCCATATGAGTCACATAATGTCGCTTAAACTCCGAATAAAATACAATATTTTATTTTCAAACAAAAAAAGACAAACGAAAAAAGACAAAATTTTCTACTGCGCGTCACTTTGCTGCAAATAAACTGTAATTAATCTTAAACTCCGGAGGAGTTTAAAACGTTCCATCAACAATGTTTTAAACTCCTCCGGAGTTTAAGATTATACAGGGTGAGTCTGAAAGACTCCACATCCTTTATACCACAGAATCTACTGTTCAATTGATGAAGCTTGGTGCAAAGATTATTGGTCAATTGTGATTCCTCTTGATGTTATAAGCCGCCAAAAATCTTCATTTTTAAACGTTATTTTTAAATATCTTTTGAAAGGTGTATCGTAGGATTTTTAATTTTTGCACAGCATTGTTACAGACCAAGAAGCAACTACTGATGGTACTTAAGACGTTATCCAAAAAGCGGATCGCTGGTATACAGGGTGGCCCCGATGTTATTTGCCTTTGAACTTTTTTATGTTTGAAAATATTGCTAATTTGCCCATGCGGCCGTATTCCCCGTTCAATTCTAAAACTTTTCTGGCTCTTAAAATTTTTCGAAAAAACTAACCACCCACGAGAAAAATTGAAAAAACCGAGAACATGATGCAGGTAATCACCTTAAAACCAATGATGAGTCTACCTCATAAAAAAGTGAAATTACCGTCAATGTTTTTTCTTCAGTTGTGAGCAATGGTTCTGGGCACAGATGTAGGACAACACCTTCAATGCAAAAAAACAGTTGAAATGTGATACGTGTCAACGTACACTTTGATTTTTATTGAAATTGTGGGTTTATCTCGATGATCATGCTTTCGGTTTTTTCAATTTTCCTCGTGAGTGTAGTTTTTTCGAAAAATTTTAGGAGCCAAAAAAGTTCTATAATTGAACAGGGAATACGGCCGCATAGGCAAATTAGCAATATTTTCAAACATCAAAAAGTTCAAGGGCAAATAACATCGGGGCCACCCTGTATAACAGCGATCCGCTTTTTGGATAATGTCTTAAGTACCATCAGTAGTTGCATCTTGGTCTGTAACAATGCTGTGCAAAAATTCAAAATTCTACGATACACCTTTCGAAAGATATTTAAAAAGAACGTTTAAAAATGAAGAACTTTGGCGGCTTATAACATCAAGAGGAATCACAATTGACCAATAATTTTTGCACCAAGCTTCATCATTTGAACAGTAGATTCTGTGGTATAAAGGATGTGGAGTCTTTCAGAGTCACCCTGTATGTAAGCTGCTCAAACTTGGTGTCGTAGAAATGACTGTTATACCATGTCAACACAGTCATTTAAGTAATTGTTAAATGACGTTTGAAAATAAAAGTTATTTGTGTTGAACACAATTTTTTCGCCGATTGATGTCATTAAAAAAGTGCAATTTGTGCAGCAGAAAAAATCGACTTTACTGCCGCAAAAGAGGCAGTAAAAATGCACTTTAAATGACTACCGGCGAAAAACATGATTATAATCAATTATATACACTGATGCTTAATTTTTAGACTGTCACCTTTCGCTTAATTGTAACATTTACAAGTTCTTAAAAAAGTAAGTCAAGTTTTTCTCAAGCTGCAACTATTTTCATCAGGAGGCATTGTGGCATGATGACTGATGACTCTCAGCGAAGTTCTTCCTACTTTTACAAGTTCTCTAATTTAATCTGAAATCCTTGTATTAAGTGGGAATTTATTAGGATTCCTCATAAGTAATTATCTAGACTTAATTTTTGCCATCCAGAATTCGATTTATTTTTCATCAATTCCACTCATTGTACGACGAAATCTTTATTATAGAGATATTTACCAGACAGAACTTTACGACTGCATCAAGTCAGATATTAATCTTCTTGCATCGACATCAATCTCCTAGTAATTAATTTTAGCAAAAAATAGCATTCTAACTAGGTAACAAGTACTGTAATTATTCTTACTTTTGCAAAAAGATTTAAATGATGCTTGGCGTATACGTATAGGTAGTAACTCTATTTCAAGTTCCAATTATGTCTTTTGTATTATAGTTTTGTGATAATTCCTACATATTAGTCAGACGTGATTATTTGTTGAGTCAATCCATTCTCATTGTTTTGTTTACTAAATTCTAAATTCGCAAGTAAATAACAGAACATCTTATGATATTATCAACCGTGAAGATATCCTGCAATTTAGTTAATCATTCCATCAATTTGGATCTAAATAAGTAACATTCTTGAGAAAAAATTGAATGAAATCTTACACAAAATTAAAAGCTACTTAATAAAGCAAGAAAAGATAAATCTAAGTAAAAGGAGAAACTGAAGATTTATGCAAAGATACGTTTCTGATTTAAGAAATAGGAAAAGGGCCTTAAAAGCAGTGGGCATAATAAGACCAAATATTGTTATCTTTTAATATTAGCTACTCATCACCATAGATCACTAGCCCTATATCTCCATATTTAGCTAAGAAACTGAAAGCATTACGGATTCATTAATTAATTAGGTAATCATCAAAAATAGCATTTAAATTAATTATCTTCTCCATGGGAAATGCACTATCTGACATTCGCACTTTCAAATGTGTTCCTAACTGTTTATTATGATTAACAATAAAACCAGTTTTAACATTTTGATCGTAATAGTGCTTTCACTTTTACTCTCATGCCAGTGATGTAAGCTTGCATCGAAAGTTTTGGACCACAATATCGCCATCGTACAGAAGAGAGATAAAGTTGAAGTATTTGATAACATAAAATATCTAGGCTTTATTGTAGATAAAGAACTAAAATTTCATGAGCATATAAATTATAATTGTAAAAAGATTGCAAAGAAGTTAGGTGTTTTAAAGAGAGTTAGCAGTAGTCTCTCTGAATTCTCTCGATTAACTGTTTTTAATTCGTTTGTACTTCCGCATTTTATTTACTCCTCTTTAATTATATGTATGTAATATATGGCTTCGAAAATTGACATAGAAAGGCTACAAAAACTACAAAATAGAGCGATGAGAATAATAATTGGTTGCAATAAATATACCAATAGATGTAATGTTCGCAAAATTAAAATGGTATAATGTCACCGTCACCGATATGTCTAGATTTTATTGTCGTATTTTTGTGCATAAGGTAAAATTAGGAATTCTTCCTGATTATTTAGTAAAATTAGTAACTACTTTTTCGGAAATTCACTCATACAATACCAGAAATGGAAATAATTTTATCTTAAGCCACGTTAATAAAAAATCAACGCAGAACGGACTATTTTTTAAAGGATTGGCAGAATATAAGTTGCCGGCTTATATTAAAGACAGTAACAATATTGAGAGATTTAAAAGACTGTTAAAAAGATATAATGAAAGCGGCGTTTAGTGTATAAGTACTAATTATAATAGTTCTTAGATAATAATATCATTGTAGTAGGTATTGTTAGTTTATAAGATTTAATTTAAGACAAAGTGTACCTACGTATATAGCATTTGTTTGCTAAATAAACTTGATTATTATTATTATTAAAGATATAAAGAGAAATTTCAACGAGTGGGTGGAACAATATCAGATTCGGGAAGCTCCGATTTATATTCCGGTGTATAAAAATTTGCATAGAAATCAGCCACCCACTTGTTTCTTTTTGAATGGATAAGTTATTAAAAATGGATTTATAAGAGCAAGGACGTGTGTATCACGATTGCGTAAATTGCGTACGTAGGGTTTGCCCGCTGCCCTTATTTGGGTTAAGAGTTTATGTCGATTAACCTTTTAACGTCCGGGCGCGGAATCGGCCATTAATAATGGTGACAGGAGGCGATAAATGTATTATTTATACCATTATACCTGATATCAGAAACCCGGATTACGTGAAATAGTTCCTGTTTCAAAATTAGTTTGGTGCTAGTACCTATTAAGAGTATTAAGATCTAAATTGTTGAGAATGAGGAGGAATCATGATAAAAATAATGTAAAATTTGCGTTTGTAAAGTTACCTAATAGTAGATTCCTCACTATAACACCAAAATAACCAAATTATGTAAATTAGGGTTTGGAGAGTTGAAAAATTGCGAAGGGGGTTGAAAAAAGTGAAGAGTATACATCTTAAAAAAATTACACGAAGAAAAAGCGGTCTGCGTAAATTTAGCTTCTTTTGAGGGTGAAAAAGGATGAAAAATTGTGGATAGGTTAAAAGTTAATTAAAATGACTTACGAAAGAAGAACAAAAAAGCACAGAAAAATAAATAAAAAATATATTTACTCCGCTTGCTAAGGGTTAGGGGTTGTTAGCAGCCTAGGGGTTTGTATTAAGTTGAAGACTAATAAGACTTTTTGCAATGGTTGACCAAAATCTATCGAACCCCATAATTTTATTATTCCACCATTTATCCGAAAAATTTCCCAGAGTCAACCCTCAGGGTGGTTTTTCACAATTGATTAAGACCTTTTTTGTACCATCAATATAGAGAGCTATCGAATGGTACTAATTTCAACCCCACATTATTCAGTGAAAATACTAGTTTCCACCCCTAAATTTGATTCCTTTCGATAAATTTGTCCTAAAATTCACTACCGAAGATGCAATGTGTAAGACCTCATCGTTTCACAATGATATTGCTTCTGTGTGTTAAATTACAAGGCTTCATAAACGTTTCAACCCTTAAATTCCAACCCCCTATTTCACCACTCTAAAGAAAGTTGTGTTTTCAATTTCACCATCCTAATCCAATGTGTTGAGAAATTGCGGCGATTTAGAGATTCATGTTTTCAACCCTTTATGTTTTCACCCCTTTGTAATTTATAGAGGTGAGTTTATTTCTACTGTGTTACATAACTTCTTGAGTATTTGCTTACATGGGTTGTTTATAAAGAAATCAACAGAATTTCAGAAAAAATAAATAAAACGTATTTGTCCACATGCAAAGCGTTAGGGGTTGTTAGTAGCCTAGGGGTTGGTTTTAGGTTGGAGACTTTCTTAGAACTTTTTTCAATGGTTGACCAAAATCTATCGAACCCCATAATTTTATAACACCATTTGCTTGAAGTTATCGCAATTAATAGTTTTTCAGTTTTTCATCCCTAACTCCCAGCCCCCTAGGTTAGATATGGCCCAAAAGCAATCCCGCCGATTATTTAGGCATACACAAACACAATTGTATAGCAAGTTTCAGCTCGATATCTCAATCCGTTCTCAAGTTATCCGACAGACGCATTCTGCTGCGGCACTAAAATGTGGAAATAAGAATTTAATATTCTTTTATCTCTCGAAGTCATCCGAAAATTAAAAGCTACAATTTACATCACACAGTTTGTTGACTTCTACTTTCGCGTTTAACTGATACTACTGGGTGTATTGAAGAGTTTATCATCTGTTTGAAGTTTTCTTTCAAGTAACGAATTTTCAAGGAGTCAAACAAGGATAATACATTAATAATCAAAAGAATATTATCCCTATTACAGGAATAAACGTTATCATCCCACCCCCTAATCCCCTTATTGGCTCAAGATATTGGACTTATGTGCTAGTTTGCAATTCTCTTATTTTCCATGGCTCAATTCAACGGAACAATCAATATGGGAAACCTTTCAAAAGGCTCAATTAATTTAATTCATTCGTCGATGAATGCAAATTGTTATCTCCACTGCATCTCTTGTAATTATCTACGTGTAAGTGAGAGTGTTTCTCTTTCAAAGATTGTATCTCAAAATTTTCCCAAGTTCGCGGTGAACGGCGTTCAGATTGTTACAATAAATTGTCGATTAGGTACAAAACTTACCGGATCCTGCATGGTTCTGCCATTATGATATATATTGTTATCGCAGGTAAGGTATAGTTAGACGAAATTTGTTTATACGGGCTATTGATTTATTATAAACTGTGCTAAAGAGATAACGGTGACTTGCGGACAATTTCATTATTTAATTCCTTAACGCTATCGTAATAATTATTATGTTTGCTGAACGTATTCGGTTTTTTATAATTTGGAAATTTGATATGAAAAGCGTGGTTTAACTTGAGATCAGATCAAGAGCATGGCGATGGTTGTTTGATAAATTGGTCGTGTCCAAAGAGTTCTACTGACCCAGAAATTTCACTGTTGCCATTTTAATGTTTTTCTAATCTTCGCGATAGCAAAAAATGGTCTCAAATACTGCAGAATTGACAACCAAATGCGAACATGAAGACCTCCCAAGGCCTAGGGGAGACCGGGGTAGGTTGCAACATATTTTACATTATATTTTTTACAAATTATATAAAGATAAAAAAACTTGTCACAAGAAGCTTTTATGAAAAGTTAAATGTTTTGGGGACCTACATACCTAGAACAAAAAAAATAAGTTGCGAAAGAAATTATGAAAATTATAAAGAATAACAATAACGCATTCACGCGTTGCAACTTGTCGTGTTAGGGGCAATTTTCACGTACAATAGGTAAATGCGCGACAGTATAAAAGATTTTAATTTTGGTGTTTTAATGGGATATCGGACGAAAAAAACCAAGCAGAAAAAAATCTTTCTCGCTTATAAGCGACGTTTTGGTCTCATTTAGACCTTTATCAAGCTACAACACAAATAATACAAATATTTAATTTCAATCTGAAACCCTACCTTTCACGAGATAATGAAATTACTGAGAGTTGTGTGGACAAGTCCGTGAACCACCCTGGCCACCGAAGAAAAGAAATTGAAAGAAAATTGACGTTGACGTAATCCGATATCCCATTAAAAACACCAAAATGAAAATCTTTACCACGGACATAATCATGGATTCAAGTATAACAGATTTTAAGAAGATTCCTCTAAATACTCCGAATTACAGTTTATGCAAACAAAATAGACGGCATTATCTGCACAGGAGGCGCGTGCTCACTTTTTGCTTTGCCTGTATCGCAAGTCTTATTTTTCTTCTTTCCCTTCCCTTTATAGGTTCTTTCGCAACAAGTCTTATTTTTCTTCTTTCCCTTTATAGGTTCCTTCTCAGTATCTGTTGATATTTCCTGTGCCTCTTGCAACAATTGTTGCAAATTACCCGTCGTGAAATCTGACAAGTTTAACCTAAAATTTGCAATTAGACAAGCACAGTGGGACTTCAAATCAGATGATCATCATCATCATTATATTGTTATATACAATATTTTCTAAGATGATGAAAAATGTACTTATGTTATTCTAAAAACACATTTCACCATAATCCTCGACTCATTGCGCAGGTCCCGCAGCGCTTTCTCTGGGGCGATGGCTGTACTAATACTTTAATGAATCTGCAATTTGTGAGCTGTTCGAAGTTTCCTTCTCCCAAAAAGCTGAAGTGTTGCAACCTACCCATGTCGCAACTGACCCCGTTCTCCCCTACATTTGAACCAGATATATTTATTGTCTTGCATTAGTGCCGAGTCTCATCTTTGGTCTGCTCAATACATCTATTTCTTATTATACTCCCTTCTACTATCACCAATTCCGTCTCAATTCGGTTATCTGATTGGCTGCATTCATATTTTCATTTCCCATTTGACAACTTGATAAAAGCAAAACACAATAAAACAAAACCAAACAGCCCCCCCCCCCCGTTGTGACAGTACATAAACTGAAAGGATGACCCGGATTTTTCTCTTGCCAGAAATTGCAAAGAAACGTTGTTTTTAACTTCTACGCTTCGCGAAGCAAGTTAACAAAATCGATCGAAAAATGGAATCGCCAAAACCTTAAATCTTTACGTTTCAGAGTCCTGGGCATCCGAAAAAGTGGTTTTTGAAAAATATCTGTCTGTCTGATACGAGGGGTTAACCACATGGTAAATTTGTGTAGGTACACAAAATCGCAAATTGTAAGAAAATCGCCAAAATCGTTAGTAAATCGCTAAAAAATCGCCAAAATCGCTAAAATCGCCAAAATCGCAAAAAACTACCCAAGTTGCCAAAAATCGCCAAGTTGCTGAAAATTAACAGAACACGCGGAAATTGCCACCGAAGTTCCGATAAAAAATATTAAAGTTCGAGATAAACTGAGTTCCACGAGACTTTGCAGCGGTAGTCACCTTTGAAATTTTGCTTCTCCATGTAAATTAAATGGGAAAACTGGGAAAACTATATTCCAAAGGCGACTACCGCTGCAAAGTCTCGTTGAACAAGGTTTAAAGCATTGAAAAGTCTATGGTAACGCCCTCGGTAATGTCAGTTTGACGATTTTTTAACCTCCCCAACTCCAACAAAATTTTAAAAAAATGGGAGGTTACTGCAATCACTAAAATTTTCGAAATCGAGATAAGACCGAATCTATACGTTTTGAGGTCTCAGGAACCCAGAAAAGTAGTTTTTAAAATTTGTCTGTATGTATGTACGTACGTACGTGCGTGCGTTTGTAAACGCTCTACAGCCCAAACTACTGGAGCGATTTGGCTGGAATTTGGTACATAGGCATCTCATAGCCTAACTTAGATCTGAAAAGCTTTTGGAGCCAATCGTGCAACTGAAAATGCCATTTTGGCACATCAACTTTTAAATGTTAAATGCAAACCCCCATTTTTCACGTCACCATAAGAAAGACCTTCAAATTCTGCGTCTAAAAATGTATTCATTCTTAGTGCCCTTTTGACCAAAAATTAAAAAAAAAATGATTTTTATCGGACTTTAAAATCGCGGTACAGCCCAAGCCCCTCAACCGATTTGTCTGAAATTTTGCACATGGGGATTGCATTACACGTCAAAGAGCTGAGCAAATTTTGGATTCAATCGGCCCACGGAAAGTGCCGTTTTGGCACACCAATTTCCAAATTTAAAATTATTCTCTCATTTAACCATTAAAAACAAGTTTTTGAAAGATTTATTGTCACCATGAGAAAGGTCTTCAAATTCTGGTTTTCAATAAGATAAAATTAATTAACATTTAGTGCTGTTTGGTTCAAAAAATCGAAATTTTATAATAACACTAAAAATACATTATAGCCCAAATTACTGAATCGATTTGGCTGAAATTTGGTACATGGAGATTGGTTGACCCGTTGAAGACCTGAGGGACTTTTGAAAGCAATTCGTCGAAGGGAAGTGCCATTTAAGCATATCAACTTAAAATTTTAAATACAAGGCCTAATTTTTTATGTCGCCATTAGAAAGACGATTATATTCTGGTTCTAAAAATGTATTCACAGTTTCTGCCATTTCAGTGGAAAATTGAGAAAAAAATCTTTCTCATTAAAAGGGAGCGGGCTGACAGTGGATGACATAAAGTGGCAGTTATTGTCAAAAAGGTGGCAAAAGATTAACCTTAAAAGGAACATATTGTCAAATGTGATGGATGATGTTCGAGGCGATGTTGGTATTTGTCAGAAAATTGCGAGATTAGTCACAGACGATAAGGATAGAAAAAAATCTGTTGAATTGACTACTATCTACACAGAATACAAAGATCCACGCGATGGGGAGGTTCCAGCCGCTTCTCTGCTGCCTTTTTTTTAAATGCTTCTTTTTGAAAATGTAGCAGAAAATATATTTAGTTCCCGATAAACCAGGAACTGATAGAACCATGGCTATTGGCTTAAAAGACAGGGCGAAGCAGTTACTGGAATCGATGGGAAAATTCAAAAAAATCGAATCGCCAAAAACATGAAATCTTTACGTTTCAGGGTCCTGGGAATCCAAATAAGTGGTTTTTGAAAATATGTCTGTCTGTCTGTCTGTGATCACGCTGCAGCTCAAACTACTGAAAGTATCAAGATGAAATTTGGCACACATTTTCAGTGGGAGATTTGTAGCTGCTGATTACAATTTGAGCCACATCGGTTCACGGAAACTTTAAAAATTTAAAGGCAAATCCCCATTTTTCGCGTTACCATATGAATGCTCTTCGAATTCTGCTTCTAAAAATGTATTCACACTTGTGCCCTTTTGGCCAAAAAATGTTGCCGTGAAAAAAACCTATATGCCATTCAGGACGTTTTAAAACGGCAGTAGGCCATGATATGGTTTTTTCATGTTGGTCACTATTTAGTAACCAGGCTGTTATCCGCCGGAACCTCATAGCTGTGTTGTCACATTTACATTTAATTGTTGATTTCGACAAACTAATTGTTATTGTCTTTAAAATGCCAAAGCTCATAATCATTGAACAGAAAAAGCAAATAATTAGGTGTTTTCGTCAAATTAAGCAAGATCGACCTGATCTAACTGATGGAGAGGTACATAGGCGGGTCATGAATATATTTGGGGTAGGTACACATAAAACTTTTACAACAATTTCAATCAGAAGTTCTTTTGGGTGGGGAAAACTTTAATAATGAATATTTTAAGACAAGTACCGCAAAATTTGAAACTGACAAATGGTGGTAAAAGACCAAAAACTGACATTTTTCTAAATTACATGTTTCGGAAAGATCTGCAAAGACAAATTTGGCAATACAATTTGAAAAACGAGTATTTTACACTTGACACGCTTTTGCTTGACGCTAAAAAGTATTTGGGATTCAAATGATAGGGAAGATGCACGATTCCAATTTCCTTCCATCGATCTGAAATGCTGTTTCACTACAAAGTGGTACCTTTCTTAGAATGGGAATTTATATTTATTTGAAGGCAAAGGCAAAGGAAGATTCAGGAATAACCACTCCAGCTCACTTTACACTTGTATCAGTGTATAGATTTAATATTTAACCATTTCAATCCGTGAAAATCAGCTTTTTGTGAACAGTCTTGTAGGTCTTGTAGGTTATTTGACACAAACAGCGGACTATTCAAATCTCTGACTAGGATTCCCAAAATGCTTACGTTTACCATGCCTTGCCCTGCTTAACAACAGAAACCATTGTGTCTTCAGTTAAAGCAGAATCATTATTAGTTCTTGATAGTTTAGTTTGTGGACGTTTGTTGACATTTATGTTCTGCGATTTGGCAACAAAGGACAATAATTTTGAGTACAAAGAACATGACGTACAATTTGACAAATGTCATGAGTACTATACCCAGTGAATTCTGTCACCCCAACACAGCCTACTGCCGTTTTTAAACGTCGTGAATAGAGAATATGCATAACTGTATATTTTTATTACTGGATTTGATAGTTGATTTTTTTTCAAGGCGAAAAGCTTAGTACCATTTTTTCGAAAAATGTCATTTTAGTGGCAAAAGGGCTTTTGTTTCAATTTATTTTACAAAAAAGCATATTCTTACTATCGGACTCAGCAGCCGTTGTATTGCCGGATCGAAAACCTCTGTGCAATTTTTTAGAAAATTTCTATTTTAGGGACAAAAAGGCCCCGGATCGAAAACCTTAGTGCCATTTTTTCTAAAAATGTCATTTTAGGGGTGAAAAACATTTGTATTTTAGATTTTAGTACACAAAATTGGTTAATTCCAGCTATTTATTGTGTAAATCTGCTCCTCGAATAGAAATGAAGTAGGCAGGTACCTAATAAAATCAAGAGACAAAATATAGGTACTTTATTATTATTGTGAATAAACAAGGTATTATACAGGTTGTCCCAGAACGTTCGCACTTCCTTTTAGTGGAGTATTCAGCATTATTGAAAATTTCCATGGTACACCATCGTCCATCAGTTCTCGAGTTATAGCAGATGTAAGAGGACCAATCAGATTTCAGCTCTGAATTGTTTCATAAGGTACTTTAAGGTTATTGACTTATTTGCACTATTTCTTTGCTAACAGGATACAACAATATAATTTTTTATGGATAGTTATCTTGTTACCCAGGAAATAGTACATACAGGATGTCCCGAAATTACGTCACAATATTTCGGCGGGTGATTTTACAACTAAAAATAGGAGGAAAAGTTTATATGAAATAATGTCTGAAAGGGCCTCCTGAAGTCGTCTCTCAAAAACAGGTATTTATTAATTATTTTTGAACCGGTTTGAGATAGAACGACGAAATTTTGGTTCTGCGGTAATTTTGGGGTGGCAATGGGGGGCATTTCACACCCCAAAAATTTGTACACCACTGCCGAATTTTCAGGGCACTGCCGTAAATTTGTACACCACTGCCGACTGTGAAGTCCCCCGACTGTCGAATTTGCTCAATTTTTGCAACCACTGCCCAATTTTTGCAACCACTGCCTAACATTTCCCACTACACTGCCGAAAATTTGTACACCACTGCCGACTGTGAAATCCCCCCCAGGTGGCAACAAAACAGGTACCTGACCATAGGCGTGCAAAACAGGGGGAGCTTAGGAAAAAACTAGCACAACTTTTTTTCCCGGTTTCTTGAAATTTTGACTTCTGATAACTGTTCTCCAAATAATTCTACATAAAAAAGGTACTCTTGATGCTAAGTCATAGAATGAACTATTTTCAAGAAAAACGCGATTAAAGCATATAATAATAATAATAATAATAATAAGTTTATTTGCCCAACAGAATTATACATTCCAATTATAGGACAAACTAAGAGACAAAAGATGAGAAAATAATACATAATTGAACAGAAATAGAAAAAGTGAATACAAGTACTCAATGACTGATTAGTTAACCGAGGCTTCGATATAACGTTTTCTAGTAGAGTGAAGACTGGAGAAGTTAATGTCACATTTCAGCGCTACTGAATTGAAACAACTACACATAAAATTGAGAGGTGATTTAATTAGCAGATTAGTGCGAGGAATTGGAACATAAAATAAAGGTTGATGACGTGACGGATAAGAAGGCACATAGAAAGGCAGTAATTCAAGTAACGGAGGAGAATCTATTTGCCCTCTTACCAGTTTGACGACAAAAATCAACGCAAATACTTCCCTTCTCAACTCAAGGGACTCAACATTAAACTCCTTGAGCAATAATGAGTGGTCACAATTTCTCGGAGGGTAATACCCTTTGCACTTAAATGATAGAAATTTTAAAAATTTTCTTTGTATGGTTTCAATACTATTAATGTGAACAGCGTAAATAGGAGACCAAACAATGCAACAGTACTCCAATCTGGATCTGACAAACGAGAAATAAACTGCCCGACAGTTGAAATGGTCCACCCGGAAATTTGAGTCGCATTCAAAATGCCATAACTTCGAAAACAGTTGATGGATTTGAATGGCCTTTTTATATCGTATAGTAAATTTCATTTGCTATCACACAGTATGTTGTTGGTTTCATTGTGACCTCCCTTTATTTGTATACAGGGCGTCAAATGCAGATACTGCAAACTAGCGGAAGTTTAGACCACTCCCAATTCTTGAAAAAAAATATCTAATTTTTTTTGACCGGTTCAGGGAACGTATTAGGTCCAACCCTCGGGACGATTTTTTAATTTTTCCTCCAGCCCCTCTAGTTAGGCCGCAGTGCCAAGAAATCAGTTTTTTCGTGGATCGTTAATAGCGGCCTTAGCTTTTGACAAATTTTTAATTTGTTGTGGGCATTGTAACACAAAAACATCACTGAAGGACACCATGGATTTGAAATTAGCCTGAGACAAAATTTCCTAGAAAAGGGGGCCCATTGAAACGGATCCAAACTTATATTGTCTCCCAAAATAATCTTTAACTGACGCGCCTTAAAGTTTAAACGATGTCCTCATGGAGGCATTTCTTCTGAACATTTTAAGATGCTTCCTGATTAAATCCGATTAGAATTGCCGGTGTTGATACCAGCGCTTTGTCTGACGGTTTTCGGACAGATTGAAGCCATTTCGCATGCCTGTATTTTCATGAAACTAAGGCGACGTAAATTTTGACAAAACTGTCACATGGCCTGAGGGATGGTTACTTGCTCAACGAAGGTACGACCCTTTGTTTCAATTTTCGTCTCCTTGACTTCATGAATTTATAGACGAACATTTTATCCAAAAACCGCCATCAAACGAATTGGTATCAACATAGGCAATTGTAATCGGATTCCAGCAAAGAGCATTTCAAAATATTCAGAAGAAATGCCTCTATGAGGACATCGCTTGACCTTTAAGGCGCGTCAATTAAAGATCATTTTGGGAGACAGAATAAGTTTGGGTCCGTTTGAATGAGCCCCCTCTTCTAGGAAATTTTGTCTCATGCCAATATCAAATCCATGGTGTTCTTGAGTGATGTTTTTGGATTACAATACCCCCAATAAATTAAAATTTTCTTTAAAGCTAATGCCGCTATTAACCATCAACAAGAATACAGATATTTTGGCACTGCGCCCTAACTAGAAGGGCTAGAGGAAAATTCAAAAAAACGTCTCGAGGGATGAACCTCATGCGTTCCCTGAACCAGCTAAAAAAACCCAGAAAATTTCATTGAAGAATAGGGAGTGGTCTAAACTTCCGCTAGTTTGCAGTACCTGCATTTGACACCCTGCATACAAATAAAGGGAGGTCTAAATAAAATGTACAATATACTGTGTGATAGCCAATTAAATTTACCATCCGATGTAAAAAGGCCATTCAAATCCATCGACTCCTTTAAGAGTTATGGCATTTTGAATGGGAGTCAAATTTTCGGGTGGACCATTTCAATTGTCGGGCAGTTTACAACGTTTTAAATGCTGTCATATTAGAAAATTCGTTACAACTGCGGATGAGAAAACCTAGAGTCTTATAACAAGAGCTGATTAAGTTTCCAATATGATTTGAAAAGGACAGACTAGAATCGAATATTATGCCGAGGTCTTTATGCTCATTACAGCGCTGCAACACAGTGCCTTCAAAATTGTAATGGAAAGTGATATTCATCAATTTGCGGCCGAACGTCATACACTTGCACTTTGAAACATTCAAGTCGAGTCGGTTCGTCCTACACCAACTCAGTAAGGCTTCCAAGTCGCCCTGAAGTCTTGAGCAGTCCCCAATCGAACTAACTTCCAAAAATACTTTCAAATCGTCAGCAAAAACTAAGTGCGAACAATCAAGGGACCCCGAGAGATCATTTATAAATAATAAGAAAAGTAGAGGACCTAAGTTTGACCCCTGAGGGACCCCTGATGTCGCACAGAAACGCGAGGAATTAAAACCATTATACGTGACAAAAAGCTGACGATTTGACAGATAAGAATGAAACAGCAAGACAATGTTATCCGAAAGGCCAAAATAGTGAAGCTTATTTAACAATACGCCGTGATCAAGTCTGTCAAACGCCTTGGAAAAATCCGTGAAAATTACATCTACTTGTCCACCCTTATCCAAAGCATCCGACAAATATTGAGTGAAATACGCAAGGTTGGAGACTGTAGACCTATTTTTAAAAAATCCGTGTTGATGAAAAGAAATTTGACTCTGAACCGCAGGATAAATGCGATTGAAAAGACAAACCTCGAAAACTTTGGAGAAATTCTGTAAAAGAGAGATGGGCCTATAATTATTTATTAGCGATGAGTCCCCGGATTTAAAAACAGGACAAACCAAACTCTCTTTCCAGAACAAAGGAAAGCTGGATGACTTCAGTATCAAATTGAACAGGATTTTAAGTGGAGTTAGAAACACATGTGAACAATCTCGAACCACGTAAGACGGAATCTGATCGCTACCACAGGTACTTTTATTGGATAACTTCTTAATAGCTACTAAAATTTCGCTCTCAGAAAAGGATGATATATTTATCGACGGACAGCATGTAGAGTTACTATTAATGATTTCATTAAAATTTTGACTTGAAGGAAGAAATACACTGCTGAAATAGTTCCGAAAAGCTTCCAAGATAATATTCGGGGAGTCTAAGAGAGTTCCTGCAGAATCCAGCATAGTGCATATCATGCCGATGGTAAAAAATTTATAAATGCAAGTTGACTTGCTTCACAAATGTCGTTAGTCTGTCACTAACGACTACAACTTGTTATTCTGACTCCAACCGTTTCAAAAATAATTAATACCTACCTAAGGTCTGTAGCGCTACCTGGAGGCACTTTCGAACATATGTTCATATGAACTTTTCCTTATATTTTTAGGGGAAGAATCACCCCCGAAATATTGTGACGTTATTTCGGGACACCTGTATATCATTAAATTACTTTGAGCGTTCTGGGACGCATCTTTGATTGGCCGAGCTACTCCAAATCTGCGTTTTAGTTGGTCAGTTTTTGGCAAATACACAGTTTCAATACTTCGCGACAGGAACTTTAAACCTGCGATATTATTGACATCAAATCCAAATTGAAATCTAAGTTACTGCTCCCTCACCTTTGTTACTTTCCACTCCACTTAGCATCAACAAACTATAAGAAGTGTCCCTACATGCGATGTTTTAAATTTAAATAGATTTTGCACGTGCAATATTCTTCGATAAACACATTATTGCCTTGAAGATCGCATCGGTATCACCCACCAATTGAAATTTTACGTAACTATCCCGGTCATTGTATTCAATGCCAACAAGAGTTCAGAAGGGTCAGCAAATATAAGGAAGCGCCGTTTGAAGGTGCGCTTCACTTCTTTAAATTCGGTTTTGCTGTATTGTTAACGAGTGGACAATGAAGAACTTAAGAAGAGCATTTTCTTCTTTGCCTGAAATGCCTCCCTGCAACTTCAAGCCAGCAACGTACTTTGTGAGTAGATTTAATTTTCAACCTCAGTGTTTACATAAATAATTAACTACTGTGAAAAAGTGATTCTCGGCTGCGCCTCTACTGTCTTTATACATATTTTTTCTGCCAGGAAAAGATTCACTTTCAAGCTTAGGAACATAAAGTACTATTACAGGGACCCAGTTTGGAGCAAATGATGAACGTTAGACAAAGTAGGCTAAATCCAGTTCTGACCACCAACTTTACCACCCCTTTAGCTCTTCACCAAGGGCACAAACAGTGGCTTTTTGATATTAACGGAAAAAGATATTTGGACATGTTTGGAGGAATCTGCACTGTTTCAGTTGGTCATTGCCATCCGTTTGTACATTTTTCATGACGAACTTTTTTTGCATAGTCTTTTCTAGGAAGATTTCTCAATCTGTCAATGATCAAATTCAGAAGTTAAACCACGTATCTAACATTTACTTGCATACAAAAATTCACGAGTATGCAGAACGTTTAACTGACAAATGCCCTGGAAACCTAAAAGTAATAATTAACTATACCGGGTGTCAACGAATCCATATAACACCTTGCATTTCTTTTTTTTTACTTCCGGTGAAATACAAAGTACATACATACAAAAGTGGCGTTTTTTACGCTGTTCAATAGACATTTTAATTCTCTTTACAATCATATAAAAAATGTCACCATAAGTTTCAAAGATGGCCGCTAGAGGACCCAATTGTTTTTAATTAAGTTGGCTTTGATTTCTGCCATTTTAAGTTAAAGTAACTATTGATTAGTAACTTTAATTTAGCACAGAGTCCTCTAAAATGCGCATGTTGTCTAAATAATACACATTTTCATAAATTTTCTGTTGCAAAGTTTGTTTTTTCAAAAAAGTGTAAACATTTCGGATTTTCAGAGGTTCTATAAATTCTCTATTAAGCCTGCTTCGCGTTTGGTATGTCCTGTTTATTGCCGTCTATTAGAGACAGGAAGAACCAAATTTTACTTTTTTCTTAGAAAACAAGTACATAGCTTTCATTTAAAATTAACGTAAAATTTGGTTTAGAAAATCAACATTTCAGCGAAAATAAAGAGTTAACAAAGTTAAAAAACTAACAACTTTGCATTAGAAAATTTATGAAAAGGTCCAATAACTAGACAATATGCACATTTTAGAGGACTTCTGTACTAATCTTGACTAGTCACTTTAACTTAAAATGGCAGAAATTCCAGCGAAAAAGTCGTTCTTTCCAAAATCTTTAGAACATTATTCAGCATGGCCTGCGTAATACTATTGACAGTATCCCGAACGCGGTTCTCTAAATCTGCTCTGTTCGCAGGAGGTGTTAAAAGACTTTATTTATTACTTTAGGTAACCCCATTAAGAAAATCCAAGGGGTAAGATCGGGTGACTGTGCAGGCCACCTCACCAGTATGAAAATAACTACAAAAGTGCTAAACCAAACTCGCTGAAATGACATACCAAAAATGTTCACTGCGTGTCGGACTAGTAGCCCAATACCTTGTATTATTTCGATTAAATAGATCAAGATTAGTGAAGTGGCACTCATCAGAAAACAAAATTAAATTATGAAATCTGTTGTTTTCTAAACACTTATGCGGGAGCCAATCGCAGTAAATGAATCTTCTTATTTCGTAGTCATTTTCATACAAGTGTTGATGTACTTTATGCTTATAAGATTTAAAGCCGTGTTTCTTCTGGCAATTTCTACATCTTCACTTACTATGAAACGATTTTCAGCGTGATCATTATTATCAGGTTCTCTTCTAAACTGAGCTCTACCATTTTTGAGGCATTCCCCATAAATTAACAGCATGCCCACCTTTTCATCTCTTGAGTAAACCATTTTATTAAACAAAATAGCAAAAAATAAGCCAAATTTTACATTAATGTAAGCGTACATGTTTTTTAAGTAAAAACAAAAATTTGGTTCTTCCTTTCTCTAATAGACGTGAATAAACAGGACAGAATACACCAAACGCGAAGCAGGCTTAATAGAGAATTTTTAGAACCTCTAAAAATCCGAAATTTTTACACTTTTTCCAAAAAACAAACAACTTTGCAACAGAAAATTTATAAATGCTTATTATTTAGACAACATGCGCAGTTTGGAGGACTCCTCTGCTAATTTTATCAGTTAAAGTAACTTAAAATGGCAGAAATCAAAGCCAACTTAATTAAAAACAATTCGGTCTTCTAGCGACCATCTTTCAAACTTATGGCGACATTCTTTGATATGATTGTAAAGAGAATTAAAATGTCTATCGAACAGGGTAAAAATTATAAATGTGTCAAAATTAACATTTTCACAGGTATATGAGCCCCTCGATGAGCCCATAAAAATTTCAAGTTGATATTCCAAAGAATAAAGAAGTGGCGAGGTGTTACATGGATCCTTTGACACCCGGTATACAGGGTCTTTTGACATCCGGTATACAGGGCTGTCTCAGAAGTCCCGTATAAGCCGGTAATGGTAGATTCCTGCACTCAATCTAAGACGAATTTTCCTTTGCAAAAATTTTGAAATTGAAGTTCGCCAATCAGAATGAATCTCTCAATTAGCTAGTAAGAAAAAATAATAATGGCGCAAGGAATAAGGCATCAAAACAACTTTTTGCCCAGCAACAGCTTGCACAACCATTTCATTAAGTGATGCATTCTGATTGGTGAATTTGAACTGCTTCTCATTTGAAAACTATTGGACTCTCGCAATTTTTGCAAAGGAAAATTCGTCTTTAGTCCAGGAATCTAACGGCTTATACGGGAGCTCTGAGACACCCTGTATATCATTAAAACAGAATTGTTAATTTTCAAATAGGTCGTATATTTCGTCAACAGCGGATCCGAAGCAAACGATCTGGCAATACTTCTAGCCCGATCTCACACCAATAATTTTGACATTATTTCTTTAAAAAACTGCTACCACGGAATGACCCATGCAACCATGGCACTAACCTCAACCGGCGGATATAAATATCCACAGCCCCAATCTCCAGGCTTTCAAAGTGTAACTAGACTTCACTAGAAACACCCCACAACCAAGTCAACAAAACCGTTATAATACAGGCTGTTCCTATATTCCTAACTCCGGGAGGTTATTCACTCTAGGGAGAAAAGTTCCTATGGACATATGTCCGGCAATGCTTTATAAGGGAGCTGCGCCCCGTAAAAGGGGTACTCGAAAAATCAGTTTTCTGAAAATTTTTCGAAAAATATGAATAACAGGATTTTGAAATTCAGAGCAATGGTTAGTGCTATAAAGAGCTTTCTCTTCAATTTTTTTCAGATTTTTAATAACATCGGAGAGGTGTGCATTGTTGGGGCCTTACACGTTTCTTTATGTTTTCTTCTGTTTGTGGACCTTCTTTTGCCAAATAATAACAAAATCGTAATCTCTGGTCTATTCCACATAAAAAAAGTGCTCTTGTTGAATGTAGCTAGGGCGCACCATTTTCGAGTAGTCTCTTGATTGCCGCGGGTTTTGACGTCCGAATGGTTGTCAACTACGAGTCAAAATGGAAGATTTTTTTTAGGCCGAAGGAAATCTACCATTTTGACAAGTAGTGCATCCATGAAGACTCAAAAAGGCAACCAAGAGACTACGAATCGTATTTTGTAGATTATTTTATAAATTAAAGTATTGAGTAAGTAGTGTCAAGTTGACGTTGTAGTATTATCATTGTAATCAGGATTTAATTGGTTACTGGTATACTAAATGCTGCTTTGGATTGGTTCAATACTTAATGTATAAAATAATCTACCTAATTAGTGAAAATAAAGATGGAGGATGATTCCTTACATCATTTTAGGAAGAAAAGTTCATATTAAGATACGGCAGAAATCAGAAAATGTTTCCTAAAAGAGCTATGGTCCTTCGAATGGAGTCTCGGAAAACATATTATTCGAAGGACCATAGCCCCCCTTAGGAATTATTTACCGCCACATCTCCATTTGATCTTTTCACAATTAGCTAGATAAAATAAATCTTAAAAACCGTGCTTTCTAGCGACATTCAACAAGAGCCCCTTTTCTGGGTAGAATCATGTAGAATCGACCACCAATTAAGCTTTTATTATTATTTGGTGAGAACAATGACTACAACAAAAGAAAATGTAAAAAAATTAGTAAGGCCCTTCCAAGAACGTACGCTTGTGATGTTATTAAAAATCTGAAAAAGTGAGGAGAAAGCTCTTTATAACACTAACGATTGTTGCAAATTTCAAAATTGTATTCTTAATATTTTTCGAGAAATTTAAAAAAAAACGGTCTTTTAACCTCCCCACTCCACTTCACCATTTAAAAAAAAAGGGAGGTTACTGCAATCACTAAAATTTTCGAATTCGAGATAAGACCGGATCTGTACGTTTTGGGGTCTCAGGAACCCAAAAAAGTGGTTTTTAAAATGTGTCTGTATGTATGTACGTACGTACGTTCGTTCGTACGTACGTTCGTACGTACGTTCGTTCGTTCGTAAACACGCCACAGCCCAAACTACTCGACCGATTTGGCTGAAATTTGGTACGTGTGCATGTGATAACCCAACTTAGACCTGAAAAGCTTTTGGAGCCAATCGTGCAACCAGAAATGCCGTTTTGGCACATCAACTTTTAAATTTTAAATGTAAACCCCCATTTTTCACGTCACAATAAGAAAGGCCTTCAGATTCTGCTTCCAAAGATGTATTCACTGTGAGTGCCCTTTTGACCAAAAACTAAAAATATCGAGATTTTTATCGGACTTTAAAATCGCGGTACAGCCCAAGCCCCTGAACCGATTTGGCTAAAATTTTGCACATGGGGATTGTATTACACGTCGAAGAGCTGAACAAATGTTGGATTCAATCGACCTACGGAAAGTGCCGTTTTGGCACACCAATTTCCAAATTTAAAGTATTCTCTCATTTACCCATCCAAAACAAATTTTTGAAAGATTTATTGCCACCATCAGAAGGGTGTTCGAATTCTGGTTTTAAATGAGATAAAATTTATTCGCATTTATTACCCTTTGGGTAGAAAAATCGAAATTTTGAAATAACACTGAAACCACGTTATAGCCCAAACTACTGGAAGGATTTGTCTGAAATTTGGTACATGGAGGTCAGGTGACCCGTTGAAGAGCTGAAAGGCTTTTGGGAGCAATTGGTTAACGGGAAGTGCCATTTAGGCATATTAACTTTAAAATCTTAAACACAAGTCACGGAAATCAAAGACCCACGCGTTGGGGAGGTTCCAGCCGCTTCTCTGCTGCCTTTTTTTAGTATCCCTTTGAAGAAGCGTAACTAGGACTCTCGGAGTTAGGACTATGAATATAGGAACAGCCTGTATAGGTTTATTTTGGCTTTGATAATTAACACTTGGTGGTACCCTGTTAAATGAAGTCTTTGGGTGTAGTGGAGTGTTTCTAAAACTGTAAGATCTTTTTTTTTAACTAATTTATTTTAAAGGTAATGAATCCGGATATTTACGCCGGAATATGGGGAGGATCTAATTGTCGCGACAGCCCTGTTCAAACCAACCGAGTATGTTCTTGCTCATCCTCGTGTGAGGCTAAAGACAACTACATACACCAGCTCAAAGACGTTTTTAAATACAACACTCAAAAGGGCAGTTTGGCTGCGTTCTTTGCCGAATCCATTCAAGGAGTTGGGGGTGCAGTACAATTCCCCAAAGGATACCTCAAGGAAGCTGTTGAAATTGTAAGAGAAAATGGAGGAGTTTTCATTTCGGATGAAGTGCAGACTGGATTTGGACGTACTGGGGAACATTTTTGGGGATTCGAAGGGCATGGAATCCAACCTGACATCGTTACAATGGCTAAGGGCATTGGTAATGGTTTTCCATTAGGTGCAGTGGTTACAACCCCTGAAATTGCAAAATCGTTAACTAAAGCTGCACATTTTAACACCTACGGAGGAAATCCTCTTGCTTGCAGTGTCGGGATTGCAGTGTTGGACGTATTTATGATTAATCGATCATTTAGCAATAAACTTAAAAACACCGTCTTTTTTAGATAATAGAAGAAGAGAAATTGCAAAAAAATAGTCTCGTTGTGGGGACGTATTTGCTGAAAGAGTTGGAGAAGTTAAGGGCAAAATATCCAGTAATTGGGGATGTTAGAGGCAAAGGATTGATGATAGGAGTGGAGTTGGTTAATAACGGCAATCCTTTGGAACCGGAGAAGTTTGTGAAGATTTGGGATGCGTGTCTTCATATGGGGTTGATTTTAGGACGAGGGGGAATATCAAAAAATGTAAGTTTTGAGCTGAATTGTTGGAGGTTCTAATCATCTAATGCATTTTAGGTAATAAGGATTAAACCTCCAATGTGCATTACGAAAGAAGATGCGCGTTTCTGCGTGGACGTATTAGAAAAAGCTGTTCTAAGTTCATGAGATGTAATAAATTAAAACCTGATAACTGTTAACCGTTAGAAATAAGATTTTGGCGAGGATTTTAGGTAGTTTTAGGTGGCAATAAGTTCAACTATGGAAACTATGATAAATCAATCGATAAATCTTCAATTTAATTAATTCACTCACAAAATTTTTGCTACAACTTGATCAGAAAAAGAAGAAAACTTACTTGCTTCTTTGTGAGTTGGGTAACACAAAGATCAAGGACACTTTTCTTGTGCAATTTTAGTTTTTCTCGTTGCCAAACGGAATAATTTGAAAAGCTCTGAAGACAATTTTTGACTTCAAACATTTTGTATATGGGCTCCGGCCTCACTTTAAAATAGGCCTCGGTAATTAATAAAATTTAAAATATCATTGAGCACCAGTTTTACTGGTACATATACTCTTCCATTGACCACCACAATTTTTGTCTGATTGTTGATTACAGAGGGTATTGTTCCAAAAATTGTACTTACTGTTTAGAACGCGTTTCTTAATGTTACTCCATCTTCAGCTAGAAATTAATTTACAGTGTGACTCAAAAGCTGTTATTTTTCTTTGACCCAAACGTTTTTTTGTTTTCCAGGTAACTGTTTTGTATTTTGTGTTAATTTCTTTTCTAGGTGAAGATGGAGCAACACTCCGAAACGCGTCCTAAGCAGTAATAATTATTTACGCAAAGAATATGGAAAGTGATCTTTCCTGGATGAGTATGCAGATTTCAGGCTAACGCCGCTGTTGACGAAATATACGACCTAATTGACAATGAACAGTTCTGTTTTAATGATATACAGGGTGTCCCAGAACTCCCGTATAAGCCGGTAATGTTAGATGCCTGGACTTAATCTAAGACGAATTTTCCTTTGCAAAAATTGCGAGGGTCCAATAATTTTCAAATAACAAACAGTTCAAATTCACCAATCAGAATGCATCACTTAATTAAATGGTAAGGTAAAATAAGAAGGTTGTGCAAGCTTTTTCTGGGATACACAAAAAGTAGTTTTGATGCCTTATTCTTTGCGCCATAATTATTATTTTGTGTATCTCGGCAACATCTTGCACATCCTTATTTTGTCTTGCTAGCTAATTCAGAGATTCATTCTGATTGGCGGACTTCAATTGATTCCCATTTGAAAACTATTGCACCCTCGCAATTTTTGCAAAGAAAAATTCGTCTTAGATTGAGTCCAGGAATCTACCATTACCGGCTTATACGGGAGTTCTGAGACACCCTGTATAAGGCAGTGCACCATAACCAACTTTTTTTAAATTCTAGCTCACTAAATTCAGCAGTTTTTGATTGTGTCACAGAATACTGGTTAAATGATGAGGTTGATACTGTAACAAGCCGTCAAGGTTTTCATTTTTAAACGATTTAAAAAAATTATATTCCCGCGATACACCGCGCAAGATTCTAAAATTCTGCATATAATATCGCTACAGGTGGTGGTAATATAGATAATCTTCAAAAGCCATCGGAAGATTTAAAAAAGCGGTGTGGATCCCTGTTTATCACATTTATAAAAATGCTGGCTTTACTAGTGGAATCGGGTGCAGATTTTATCAATCTGCGCCTAGTAGTAGTGCCTCCGCAGACGTACAGAAGTGTCAAAAAGGCATTTTATTGAAAATTTGCATAAGATAACACAATCGGCCAAATTATGCAAATTTTGCTTATGGGGGATTGAAATATTGCGAAAGGAGTTGAAAAAGTGACACAGGTACCTACACATAAACCAAATGAAAATTTATTATTTACCGAAGACAGCGAAAATTGTGCAAATTTTGCAAAAATTAACACTCGGGGAAATTGAAAAATTGTGATTAGGGATGAAAAGTTAAACACGGTAAAAATTAATCGTACTTAAGTGGAACTAGCTAAAATAACACGGAAAATAAGTGATCTCCATAAATTTAGCTTATTTTTGAAGGTTCACATATTGTGAAAAAGGGTTGAAAGATTTGAGAGGGATGAAAATTTGTGAAAATAAGAATTCATTAGCGAAAAATCAGAAAAATGTGCGAGTCTGTAAAATTAGCACTGCAACTATTATTTATTTGCAGGGCGACGGCGGTCCACAACTTCAGAACCCTTCCAGATAGGAAATTAATTCAAACGCCATTATATGTATATAGTACAACCCAAAAACACTTTCAACTATACAATGTCCCAGAACACTCTTGCAACACAATGCAACTTGATTTTTTTAAATGGGACGCCACCTTTTTAATGCCATATTGTGGATCACCTATAACATAGCTTTACATCGACATGAGGTATTCGATGTTTTAAGGCACTGTTCTAAAGTAATTTCATTTTCAAACGTCATTTAACAATTACTTTGATGACTGTGTTGACAAGGTCATTTCTCCGACCCCACGTTTGAGCGGCCTATAAATAATCTGAACTCCGAAATTTAAGATTATTTAGTGCCAAGGTGCGCGCAAATAGACGTTAGTAGAAAATTTTGTCGTCTTTCGTTTGAATAAAATAAAATAAAATAAAATAAAATGTATTTTATTCGAATTTTAAGCGACATTAGGTGGCTCGTATGGATTTAATTCGCCTCGCTCCGCTCGGTCGTACTTAACCTCCTAATAAAGTAAATATCAATTTTTTATAAAATTTCGATCGTTGCGGGTGTTTGTTAAAATAAAAATCCTGAGAACGCAATTTTGTATCTAGAGAGCTGAGATTTGGTACGAATATGAAGGAAGGGTTATTCGATCTATCTAACCTGACAACTATCATTATCACTATACAGGGTGTTAAAAATTCAGTGTCAAGTTTGGAAAATTGCAAATATGTAAAACTCCATTTTATCAAATATGGCGCTCCCTGTTATTATTGTGTCATGGGGTTCGGCTTTTGAATTACTTTGTTTTTTAATTGGTGTAAGGTAATAGGTAACTCAAAAGTAAAAATTGTACTTAATTTAAGGTTGATGTTTCGGCATTTATTGTAGCCTTCCTCGGGACACTAAATTTTAACATGAAAATTTAGTTGATTCAACATGGTGATTTGGAATTAATGAATGTTTCCTTGTGGAATGTTCTCGAATCTTCTTGATTGTGGTAGTTGGCAATAAATGTCAGGAGCGACTAAATTTTCATGTTTAAGAGTGTCCCGAGGAAGGCTACAATAAATGCCGAATTGCTGAAAGCTCCACCCTAAATTAGGTAAGTACAATTTTTACTCCGAGTTACCTATTACCTTATACCAACTAAATAAAAATGGCGGAGATGACCTCAACACCTAATAGTTTATTTTTTATGGGGGGGATTTCACAGTCGGCAGTGGTGTACAAATTTTCGGCAGTGTTAGTGGGAAATGTTAGGCAGTGGTTGCAAAAATTGGGCAGTGGTTGCAAAAATTCAGCAAATTCGACAGTCGGGGGACTTCACAGTCGGCAGTGGTGTACAAATTTACGGCAGTGCCCTGAAAATTCGGCAGTGGTGTACAAATTTTTGAGGTGTGAAATGCCCCCCAATTTTTTATTAAGTATGTCCCGAATTGTATCCAAGGAAATTATAACCGTGGTTAGGCTAACCATGGAATAACCAGGCACTGAACAGCCCAGGGTAAGATATATTCGTTCTTTTATTGATTTTGTGGAGGATTATTACTATCTCAACTGAAGAATGCCATGTTGGTGATGAAAGTTCTAACCAACAAAAATCAAAAAACAGTTTTATCCATTCACTACTTAGAAAATCCCCTAAATTTCGTTATGGCTAAACAGTTATAACGTGAAAAAAGAAATCTTCAAGGAAATAACGAATAATAGTGAAAGGCCCTTAAGCAACGAATACACAAGGAGAACTAATGTTATTCTAGGATTTTGTTTTTACATGCAATTGCATTCAGTTATAGGTCGAAATATACTTTTAAAATTATATTTGCCAGGAAAACCAAAGTACAAATGAATAAAATGTACTTTTTGTGGCAGCGCCAAAACTTTAAAGGCCTGCAACTCGGAACTAATGAGTTGTGGTATTATAGAACTATTCACCACCAATACGACGATTTGTCTGAATACTGAATTCCTTAAAATTGAAAAGACTTGCTAAAGGATTATAGATTTATAGCCACACATGGTTCTCATAGTTCAGGATTTTTTTTCTCCAAAACTATCAACCCCAGATATCAACTACATACTCTATATCAATGAAATCAGAACAAAAGCCTCTATCGATCAATGCAAAAATATACACGGCGTCCCATTTAAAAAAAAGCAAGTTGCATCCACAGCGCTTAAGATCCGACGGTGATCGCTGAGAGTAAGGTCCAGAACCTCGTCCAGAACTAAACTTGGGTGTACGGTCTACTATCCAGTCTTTTAGTTCAGTAGTACAGGAGATATTCCAATTTAAAAGTGGGACAATAATAAAAAAAGACCCTGTACAAAGAAAGGGGTAGTACTATACATAATGGGGTATGAATCAATTTCCTATCTGGAAGGGTTCAGAAGACAGAAGTTATGGACCGCCGTCACCTTGTTGACTCACCCTGTATAATTCTTCATTTTCTCTATTCTATCTAAAAGAGTAAAAAGATAAAGTTCTTTTTCCTTTCTAGAGAGCCCTTATTTAAAACTGATGTGTGCAAACCTTGATTTATTATTGTTTAAATTTTCAATGCAGGTATCAAATACGTGCTGGTAAAACGAAAACGCTGGTAGGTAGTTCAATTCTCATTGTTATTTCATACGACGTGAGCTAATTCGAAAAATGCAGAAATTGCAATTAGCAGGACCTACCTAACAGAAAATTTTCTTGAAATACCGATAAGAAAAACGCGGTTCTGCTCATTTTTTTTTAATTTTGAGATTGCTTGAGTAAGGTCTCATTGTCGTTCGAAATGCGCAAGCGGCATTGATGCGGCCTACGACAACAACGCGAGGATTGTGCCAAACGAATGAGCGAATCTTGCATTCAGCAGCGATAGAAAAATTCAAATTCCTAAACTTGTTTGGAAACCAAAGCCGCGCTAATAAAATAAAAATCAAAAAAAAACCACATATCCTTACCTTTGAATATAGCTCCGCCATTTCCACTATAACACAAAAAAATTGAACAATAACAAATGCCTCGATAAACGCGCTCGCAAACAATAGGTTTTTACACGATTCACAGAGGGATAAACGGCACAATTGCTCAAAAGGAAAACCAAAAATTCAATCTTTAGACAAAAACATGACTGAGGTAGGACCTTTTACCCCCCCGGACGTTATTTTTTTTTCTCAAGGACGAGTAGGTACCGCTCCCGATTGAAAATCTATCAAAGGACTTTTGAATAGGCCGGAAAAGAACACATTTTTCAGTGTTATCTTATCAACGTGTCTAATAATCGTTTCAAGCCTTAGATAAAATTTCGTGCAGGAGCTATCAACGCGAACAACTTACACTCACACCATGCAAACTATCACTGAGTGCGATTATTAAAGCGCCATGAGTTAAAGTATGGATTTGGCGTTCCGCGGGTTTGCCGGCGACATCGCGTGGGGAGTAGCACCGGAGTCCTGGTGGCGGATTACCGGAATCTGCCGGACTCAACCGGAGTTTCTATGTAGTCAAGTTTTTCGACGAAAGATGTCGCCCAAATAACCATAAATATAACTTTACACAAATAAACTTTTCATAAACTCTGTTCATTTATTAAAGAACCACCGCTAGAGGGGCTAGGTTGGCCAAGTAAGAAAAGCCTCTAACTATATTTTCCACTTTTCATGTTACCCGTACAAAATTTCAATGTGCTTTCAAAATTTGCAAAATCAAATCTGACAAGTATTTGCAACGAATGTCAACGAATGCTGTTTCTCTCTTATTATAGACAGAAAGGAGAGAAATTTAATAACAGCAAAGACAAAAATGTCTGTGGCAAGGGCTCTGATAATAATAAAATAATCCTGGCATAGGGTTGCCATATTTTTCAAAACAGTAAGCGGGACAGAGGAGTGATAAGAATATGTGTTTGCGCGCGAAGCGCGCAGCGCAAAAGTGGGGGTGCGGGGCGAAATTTTTTGCCCCCCCCCTTCTCACCTGTTTTTCAGTATTTTCAGTCCAAATTCAAATCAAAATCAATTCATTTCATTCTCATTGCGAAATAAAAAAAACACTTGAAAAATCGTGGATCAAAAAAGAATAATCACTAGATTTGGGCGTTTTTATGGTCTAAGGATTTTCAATTTTTTGGTTGGTAAACAAATTTTATACTTTTAAAATACATTTTTTATTAAAATAAATAAATCTCTTTGAACAAAACAAATGATAATTCTCAGCCTTGGTTTGGTATTTACAAACACGCAGGGCACCAGCCTGCGTTGTCACTGACAGTGCACCCAAATAATAAGAGATAGACACAAAGATTACCTTGCGATTTTAACGCTTGCAACGAAGATGGAAGATGATTGACAGAATGGACCCGACGTTTTGTAAAGCACCACTCGCACCACTGTTCTGACAGTTAGTAGACACTACAAATAAGTTAGGTTATGTTTTAAACGCTGGTTGTCAATAAAAAATAAGGAAAATAAAGGGAAAGGGAAAACTCAGAAAGCAAGTCCAAAAATCGGGACAAATCCAGTACTAGGCGGGACGCGGGATTCATTATAAGGAATCGGGACAATCCCGCCTAAATCGGGACGGTTGGCAACCCTATCCTGGCAGTCAGATTCGTCTGATGATGATATACCGGGATATCAAAAATTATATTGGTCGTGGGCGGTCATGGAATTGAAAACATCTGTCTTAGCTTACACCTTCCATTTGCTTTATTAAGATTTTAGATTAGATAGAGTATAAGTTGTTATTTTTGAACGAAATGATGATTTAAAGATTGAAATGAACGACGAATTAGATTTTTATTTGATAAAAAACAGGGGATTAAAACTTAAAGCAACTGTTCAAATTGTCCTTCGTTTTCCTCGATGCACAAATTGACACACCTTTTCATGCCCTCAAAAGAGTTTTGCAGCATTTGTGGCGTTATTGCACCACATGCTTCACCAATTCTCTGTTCCAACTCTTGCAAATTATTATTTACAGGGGTTTTGAAAATTGTGTTTTTTAAATGAGGGAACACAAAATAGTCCATAATGGTCAAACCAGGCGACCTCGGAGGAAATTCAACTTGTGTACGCAAACTTATTAGTCTGTCATCAAAAAATTCACGAATAAAAGCAATATTTTCAGCTGTCGTATGTGCTGTCGCACCATCCTGTTGAAAGTAACCATGTTGAATTTCATCATCGTGAAGTTGTCCAACGAATTCACTCAAAAAATGTGTTCGGTACCTTGCTGAATTTACAGTGAAATTAAAGAAAATTGGTCCAATTATTCTTCTTCGTGATACTGCCATCCAAACACCAACTTTTTGGGGATGTAGCGGAGATTCCACAAAAATATGGGGATTGTCTGTGCTCCACATTCGCATATTTTGGGAATTGACGTATCCCGAAAGATGGAACCAGGCTTCGTCAGAAAAAAATGTTAAATCCAGCAGGTCATTGTGTTCCATCAAATTGTTAACAAACCACTGGCAGTAAGTAAGGCGTCTCGGATGGTCCTCTGGCAAATGTGCGTGATATGATTGCATCTTGTATGGATGCATATGCAAATTTTTCTTAACAATCGTTTGGCAGGTTCCATAAGAGAGTCCAATTTCTTGAGACAGGCGCTTTAATGGTTTTGTAGGCTGTTGTTCCATACGTTCACGGACATCATTAATGACTTCTTCTATGCGGACAGTTGGCCTGCCAGCACCTTTCTTATGAGTCACGGACCCAGTTTCGCGAAAAACAGCAACGCAGTTTTTCAGGCAAGCAACAAAATTCTTCGGAATTACTACCAAATTTGGAAACTGCTCCTGGAAACTACCCAAACATAAACGCTCATTGTACTCCCAGGTTCCGTTAATTAACACCCCAGTTCGGAAGTAGGCTTCAATCATGAAAGCTTTGTGGGCTGTGGTGAAGACCATGGTTCAAAAACTGCCTGACAGCCACTGACAAATCACAGATATTTTTGACAAGAATTTCTAGCGTAGCAGATGATACGACAGATGTTTTCAATTCCATGACCGCCCACGACCAATATAATTTTTGATATCTCGGTATGTTCCAATTTGGGTACCATCAGTGAAGAGGAATTTGCTGAATCGGAGTACGTAGCATGTTTAAAAAGATTATTGTTCTCTGTTGGTTTTGAGTTTTTTGAATTTTATGATAAAATCGCTTTTATAAGGAAGACACTTTTGAGGAGTAATTATTCGCGAAAATCAGCAAAGTGTCTGACATCTGGTGGCAATACTTTAACTACACTGAGAGACAGGATACGGAAATACTTTTAAACGCCCGTCATCATAATTTCGGCTTACGTCAGTCAGTTGTCAGTTGCGAGGTTAGGTAGTAGTTTTGTTAGGAGACATCCTCTCGCTAACTCGAAATTTTGTGAATAATTCTGTGGAATTTTACGTTTTGTGTACTTAAGTGGAACATTGTAAATCCAGGAAAACTTGGCTTTTAAAAAATCGACGTGTCGATGTCACTAATGTCACTAACTGACACTGTCAGGCACGTCACGCTAGAATTCTCACTTCCGGCTCCTCAATGGGGTGAGACCGCCATTTTGTGGTTTAGCAATGCCATCTATTAGCAGCTGATTTTCGCGAATTGTAGGTACTTACACATAATGCAACAGTGATAATTCAGCAATAATATGAGATGATTTCCCCGCGCGAACTTGTCAAATTTATGGGTGATATAACCTTAAATTATATCATACGTCAAGATATTGTAACGGTTCAACCTCACCCCCCCCTTTTTCCCATTCCTTTTCTCCTGACTCAAGTTTATGTCATGAAGAGAAAAGTTATCCCAAATGAGTTATGAGAAACAAAGATTCCCACTTACCTCGATTAGTTTGGCTATCGTGATTGTCTAAAAGTTTGCCCCAGGTTGTTTGATTTTTCTTTTTTTAAAACATACTTTAAGACCCCCATGAAAAAACTAACCAAGATTACATCAGGTATTGCCATTGTCATAGAAAGTAAAACACTAGAATGCAGTCATTTCAATTCATTATTCAAAATTTAGAATAAAAGAAATATTCGCAAAGAAAATCAAATCAATTTTTAGATTAGAAAGTGAGCTTATTTAACCTATCAGTGAATTTTAAGTTGGGGAACAAAGAACAAAAAGAAACTAGTGTGGCATAGTCATTATTGCGACTACTAGGACCGAGGGAAACCCCAAAAAACCTGGCCTACCACCTAGAATTAATTTGACTGAGTGCTGGAGTGTTGAATTATTCGCGATTCTAGCTAAGGAGGACGCCCTCTGGTGTGTGACGTCACAAATAGGCAAGGGGCCAATGAGAGGCGCTGAGATGTAATGACAGACATTGACAGACATTTTTGGTGGCATTTGATTGGATGCTTCCAACAAAATATGCCTACATGTGACGTCACAAAGTTAGTTTGAATCGCGAATTAGACTGCTTTATCCTGGACCTCCATACCATTCAACTCCAATACCAGAGGTTGTCTCACTCTTACCCAAAAGTTTAAGTAAAATTGCGAGGTGTTTTCACCGGATGATTCTCAAACAATGCTCTGTACTTACGCAGCCACTTAAATTACGCTATGCAGCAAAACTAATTTCTAACACACAGCTAGAGACTACCAGCCCTAACGACGATGGAAAACCCACAACGACGAACAGTCTACATTATAATTCAAAAAAAGAAACAGTGCAAAGTTGTGAGAACCATCTTTCCCTTTTTCTGAACCAAAGATGTTTTCGTAAGTGTACATATAATTCCTACAAACACTCAAATCCACTTGTACTACAACATCATCTCTTCACTCCTGTCTTACAACACCCCCAAATCTCTCAGTTACGTGTTTAAAAGGAGAACAGTTATAACAGCTCTTGAACTCAATACAACGAGGGAATATCGACTGTCTCGGGCGTGACTCCAAAGCTCAGCCTACATTCAACATTGCTCCTTTTCATACTCCTTCCCCTAGTGAGCCTGCCGTGTGGAGATACCTCTACATCAGTCTGGTCGGTGGCCATTTATGTGTGGGGTGTATGTCTCTGCAATGGCGGGTCTGTACGACCGACGCGCACCAGGATATTTTTATCTTTTTTTTCCTCTCAGACTGGAAATTACCCTAACATGGATCCTCCACAGGCTTTACGAGGTTCCCAACCCATTCCCTACTCTTTCACACAAAAAAACAAGGACAATCAGCCTCTCGAAAAGAGCACGGGTGTAAAAACACACTTATTCTAAAATGATAGTCTGCTTGGCAACTGGCACAACAATATCAGTGTAAAGTGTTAAGTTATTGTGATTAAGTTGGACAATTCCAATATTAGAGTCAAACAGCGACAATCCAGGATCATGGTTACATGAATTTAAATGGAATTCAGATTAACTGTGGTTGCTGGAACTCAGGATTCAGGAAAGCTGCTGGATTGTAGAAATAAGAAAACAGGCACCTGTTGTGGGATTGTCCCCATCTGGGAGATCTACTGGAACTCTGCGTCTGGACACAGTTTTCGTTTAGTTGGAATTTAGGAGGCGTGCAGGACCTTAAGGATTATCAAAATCATAATCCGATTTTATTCAAGTCACAAAATAATAACATGGAACAGATAAATTATCCTGTCAGGATCTGTTAATCTCTGAAGGCGAAGCAAATTTACCCACGACAGCAAAAGCGAGAAATAAATAAATCATATAAATAACTAATTTCGCAATTTTCTGACCAATACTGACATCACCTCGGACATCACCCATCACATTTGACAATATGTTCCTTTTAAGGTTAATCTTTTTCGACCTTTTTGACAATAACTGCCACTTTATGTCATCCACTGTCAGCCCGCTTTTAAAGGTGCTGGCACACCGAGGAGTCGCGGCACGGGGCGGCGCGGCGCTGCTTTTTGCCTCCAGAATAAATTGCATATGTTATCAAATGGGATGCCGCAAACTGGAGCGATGCGGCGCGGCGCGGCGCGAAGCGGCAACGCGCGGGTTCTCCGAGTAGCATCCAAGCGGCATCGCGGCGCGTCAAAACTCCGTCTTCGGGACTTCTCAATTACTTTCGGGTGCGCCTGATTGCTTCTAATCAGGTCTAGGTTGCTTTGGTCCCTTTTCATATTGATATCGTGGACCTACATAGTCCTCTTCTTCGATTTTCTTGCCTCCTCTTCCTCCTCCATGCTTTTTAGGGCACAAAGAACGAATAAATCTTCGTCGGAGGAACTGCTAGACATGTCAACCAGCTGTCACGCGTTTAGAAATTTGCGGTATCACGTATCAAACGAGAATTTTGTTTAAATTTTGTCGCTTCGCCACGCTCAAGTATGCGTACACGTAGGAAAATGCCGCTTCGTGTCGGGTCGCGCCGCGTCGGGCCGCGGCTCCTCAGTGTGCCAGCACCTTAATGAGAAAGAACTTTTTCTCTATTTTCCACTGATATGACAGAAACTGTGAATGCATTTTTAGAACCAGAATTTGATCGTCTTTCTAATGGCGACATAAAAAAGGAGGCCTTGTATTTAAAATTTTAAGTTGATATGCTTAAATGGTACTTCCCGCGGACCAATTGCTTCCAAAAGCCTTTCAGGTCTTCACCGGGTCACCCAATCTCTATATATGTACCAAATTTCAGTCAAATCGATCCGTAGTTTGGGCTATAATGTGTTTTTAGTGTCATTACAAAATTGTGTTTTTGACCCAAATGCGAATGAATTTTGTCTAATTTAAAACCAGAATTTGAAGACACTTCTGATGGTGACAACAAATCTTTCAAAAGCTTGTTTTGGATGGTTAAATGAGAGAAAAATTTTAAATCTAAAACTTGATGTGCCAAAACGGCACTTTTCGTGAGCCGATTGAATTCAAAATTTGTTCAGCTTTTCGACGCACAATTTTTATTAAATCGATTCAAATATTAGCCTATGCAGATGATGTGGTGATACTAGGAAGAAATAGAAGCTCGCTGAAAGAATGTTTTGAAACAGTGGAGAGAGAGGCGAAGAAACTAGGACTGGAAATAAACCAAACAAAGACCAAATACATGAAGTTGAAGTCCACTAAATACAAGGAAGGGTGTGAAGCTGAAATAAAATTAGGACAACACGTCATACAAAGAGTAAAGCAGTTTGTTTATTTGGGAGGGCAAATAACCGAGAACAATAACTCGTCCGAAGAATTAACAAGAAGAATGGTAATCGCAAATAAAACTTATTTTGCAATGCTTCCCTTACTGAAATCAAAACTACTAAGTAGAAAGAGCAAGCTGTTAATATGCAAAACCGTTATCAAGCCGATATTGTTATATGGGGCCGAAACTTGGGTGTTAACTAAAAAGGAAGAGGAGAAGTTATTATGTTTCGAGAGAAGAATTCTTAGGAAAATATACGGACCGGTCTTGGAGAAGTAGATACAATGAAGAGTTAAGGGAGATGTATGGTGACAGCAATATAGTCGTAGGGGGAGTATATGCAGCAATACTTAGATGGGCCGGACACGTAATAAGGATGGATGACAACAGAACAGTGAAAAAGATCTTAGAGCATTATGTGGTGGGGCAAAGAGCGAAAGGAAGGCCAAAACAAAGATGGGAAGATATGGTAGATAGTATTGCGAAAAAACTTGGAATCAATGGATGGAAGAGATTAGCAAGTGACAGAAAAGTCTGGACGAGTGTCGTCAAGGAGGCAGTAGCCCTAAATGGGCCGTGAAACGCCATTAATGAATGAATGATGAATACAATCCCCATGTGCAAAATTTCAGCCAAATCGGTTCAGGGGCTTGGGCTGTACCGCGATTTTAATATCCGATAAAAATCTATTTTTAACCTCCCCACTCCACTTCACCATTTAAAAAAAAGGGAGGTTACTGCAATCACTAAAATTTTCGAATTCGAGATAAGACCGGATCTATACGTTTTGAGGTCTCAGGAGCCCAAAAAAGTGGTTTTTAAAATGTGTCTGTATGTATGTACGTACGTACGTACGTTCGTACGTTCGTAAACACGCCACAGCCCAAACTACTCGACAGATTTAGCTGAAATCTGGTACGTGTGCATGTGATAACCCAACTTAGATCTGAAAAGCTTTTGGAGCCAATCGTGCAACTAGAAATGCCATTTTGGCACATCAACTTTTAAATTTTAAATGCAAACCCCCATTTTTCACCTCACGATAGAAAAGGCCTTGAAATTCTACTTCTAAAAATGTATTCATTCTTAGTGCCCTTTTGATCAAAAATTAAAAAAAAATGATTTTTATCCGACTTTAAAATCGCGGTACAGCCCAAGCCCCTGAACCGATTTGGCTGAAATTTTGCACACGGTGATTGTATTGCACGTCGAAGAGCTGAACAAATTTTGGATTCAATCGGCCCACGGAAACTGCCGTTTTGACACACCAATTTGTAACTTTAAAATTATTCACTCATTTAACCATCCAAAACAAGTTTTTGAAAGATTTATTGTCACCATCAAAAAGGTCTTTAAATTCTGGTTTTAAGTAAGACAAAATTCGTTCGCATTTAGTGCTCTTTGGGTCAAAAAATCGAAATTTCATAATAACACTAAAAATACATTATAGCCCAAATTAGCGAATCGATTTAGCTGAAATTTGGTACATGGAGATTGGGTGACCCGTTGAAGACCTGAAAGGCTTTTGGAAGCAATTGGTCCGCGGGAAGTGCCATTTAGGCATATCAACTTTAAATTTTAAATACAAAGGTCTCCTTTTTTATGTCGCCATTAGAAAGACGATCAAATTCTCGTTCTAAAAATGTATTCACAGTTTCTGCCATTTCAGTGGAAAATAGAGAAAAAATTCTTTCTCATTAAAAGGGAGCGAGCTGACAGTGGATGACATAAAGTGGCAGTTGTTGTCAAAAAGGTGGCAAAAGATTAACGTTAAAAGGAAGATATTGTCAAATGTGATGGGTGATGTCCGAGGTGGTGTCGGTATTTGTCAGAAAATTGCAAAATTAGTCACAGTCGATAAGGGTAAAAAATTTCTGTTGAATTGACCACTATCTACACAGAATACAAAGATCCACGCGATGGGGAGGTTCCAGCCGCTTCTCTGCTGCATTTTTTTTTTAATTTTCGTCAAAAGGGCACTAAGAATGAATACATTTTTAGAAGTAGAATTTGAAGATCTTTCTTATGGTGACGTGAAAATGGGGGTTTGCATTTAAAATTTAAAAGTTGATGTGCCAAAATGGCATTTCCGGTTTCACGATTGGCTCCAAAAGCTTTTCAGATCTAAGTTAGGTTACGAGATGCCTATGCTCCAAATTTCAGCCAAATCGGTTCAGTAGTTTTGGCTGTGGCGTGTTTACAAACGTACAAAACGTACGAACGTACGTACAGCTTAGAAACATGAAGATGCCCACCCAGAGCTGAATATTTACCTGGTCGCAAGGACCAGGCCACGACAGAGACCTTGCAGAAGTTAGTTACCCCTACCTAACTGCTATTCGAATGCTAGGCGACCAACTAAATATTCAACTCTGGGTGGGCATGTTCATATTTCTAAGCTGTACATACACAGACATTTTAAAAACCACTTTTTTGGGTTCCCGAGACCTCAAAACGCATTGATCCGGTCTTATCTCGAATTCAAAAATTTTAGTGATTGCAGTACATAACCTCCAATTTTTTAACCTCCCCACTCCACTTCACCATTTAAAAAAAAGGGAGGTTACTGCAATCACTAAAATTTTCGAATTCGAGATAAGACCGGATCTATACGTTTTGAGGTCTCAGGAGCCCAAAAAAGTGGTTTTTAAAATGTGTCTGTATGTATGTACGTACGTTCGTACGATCGTAAACACGCCACAGCCCAAACTACTCGACAGATTTAGCTGAAATTTGGTACGTGTGCATGTGATAACCCAACTTAGATCTGAAAAGCTTTTGGAGCCAATCGTGCAACTAGAAATGCCATTTTGGCACATCAACTTTTAAATTTTAAATGCAAACCCCCATTTTTCACCTCACGATAGAAAAGGCCTTCAAATTCTGCTTCTAAAAATGTATTCATTCTTAGTGCCCTTTTGATCAAAAATTAAGAAAAAAAAAATTTTATCCGACTTTAAAATCGCGGTACAGCCCAAGTCCCTGAGCCGATTTGGCTGAAATTTTGCACACTGGGATTGTATTGCACGTCGAAGAGCTGAACAAATTTTGGACTCAATCGGCCCACGGAAACTGCCGTTTTGGCACACCAATTTGTAACTTTAAAATTATTCACTCATTTAACCATCCAAAACAAGTTTTTGAAAGATTTATTCTCACCATCAGAAAGGTCTTCAAATTCTGGTTTTAAGTAAGACAAAATTCGTTCGCATTTAGTGCTCTTTGGGTCAAAAAATCGAAATTTCATAATAACACTAAAAATACATTATAGCCCAAATTAGCGAATCGATTTGGCTGAAATTTGGTACATGGAGATTGGGTGACCCGTTGAAAACCTGAAAGGCTTTTGGAAGCAATTGGTCCACGGGAAGTGCCATTTAGGCATAGGTATCAACTTTAAATTTTAAATACAAAGGTCTCCCTTTTTATGTCGCCATTAAAAAGACGATTAAATTCTCGTTTTAAAAATGTATTCACAGTTTTTGCCATTTCAGTGGAAAATAGAGAAAAAAATATTTTTCATTAAAAGGGAGCAGGCTGACAGTGGATGACATAAAGTATCAGTTATTGTCAAAAGGGTGGCAAACTGTTAACCTTAAAAGGAACATATTGTCAAATGTGATGGGTGATGTCCGAGCCGAGGTGATGTCGGTATTTGTCAGAAAATTGCGAAATTAGTCACAGACAATAAGCATTAAAAAAATTCTGTCGAATTGACTACTATCTACACAGAATACAAAGATCCACGCGATGGGGAGGTTCCAGCCGCTTCTCTGCTGCATTTTTTTTAATTGTGTTGGGGTTGGGGAGGTTAATAATGCAATAATGACACTTTAGTTGTCACATTCATGCATTGTCGCTGTATATCGTCAAGAAACTAATGGAAGGGTCGGACTTCATTAATTTAAGACCGTTGGCTTTATCCTTCAGAACGGCAATCAAAATTCAAATTCAAACTATCGAACCCTTATTGTCCATCACTGCTATTTCTTGGCGATTGAGAATCTGAAGAGAATTTCCCGATATTTTGATTCGTTCCTGAGTTATCACAAAAAATCCGAAAACTTACAATTTAAAGAAAAATTGATATCTTCCTAACGATTGACGTTATTTAAATAAAACTTGGAACTTTTATATTTTTGACAGCTGTCAATTGAATGGCATTGACAGAAATTTTCTAGGCCTTCTAGATTTTGAATAAAAACAGTCAACTTTTCATTTCCTTATGGGCGTAATATTGAATTTTAACACCGCCGGATACACAGAAAAACTAGCTGGTCAAAAATGTAACCAACATTAACGTTTATGAAAAAATATGTGAAAGCCTGAGTCACACGACCGCAAGACGTAATTTATTACTGTTGAATTCAATTATTGTTTTCAAATGTTATAAGGGATTGAAGAAGTCGGCGTACTTTTTTGCAATGTTCATCTGAGTTTAGGCTAATTTTACAAATTATTCATACCAATTTTCTAATTCTGACATCTGTAAAAAAAGTTCAAATTGACTACATTTCTGAAAGGCCATTTTTTTTGTGTTTTCTATGGTGTCAAAATTCAATATGGCAGACATAAAAGAATCAAAAGTTGACTGTCGTTATTCAAGAGATGAATTTACAGTGTGACTCAAAAGCAGTTATTTTTCTTTGACCCAAACGTTTTTTCGTTTTCCAGGCAACTGTTTTGTATTTTGTGTTAATTTCTTTTATAGCTGAAGATGGAGTAACACTCCGAAACGCGTTCTAAACAGTAAGCAAATTTTGTGGAACAAGACTTCCTCTTTGAAAAATGGACCAAGCTTTCAACCAACATAAATAAGATTGTCGGTTGTAAAATAGTTTGAACAGATCTTATTCAGGATAGGCCAAAAATAGCTTTTCGGTTCATCCTCGACGAAGAGGATGAAAATTTAAACGAAATTTCAGGCCATAGGAAACGCGAACACCGCCGGAAACGACAACAGTTCAAGGTTCGGGAAATTTATTCAACTGCAATTCAATAACATATTCATATAACCGGCGCCTTAATGAGGACGTATCTTTTGGAAAATTTTCGAGTGGTCTTCCAAGCTCCCGATGAGCGAAACTACCACATTCTATCAGCTCTGCGCTGTTAGGGAACAGTTTGGCCATTTGCACCTGAACGATCCTGACCATTTCCACTATTTGAATCAGGGAGAGAGTCCTCTGGTGCAGGGCGTGGACGACTTCGAGGCCTTTGCAGACACGATGAATGCGCTTGATCTCTTGGACTTTTCTAAAACCGACAAAAATAACATGTTCAGGATCTTGGCGTCGATTCTTCATTTGGGAAACGTGACATTTGTGGAATCTATCATTTCCAGCGAGAATGACCTATTTTATTCGTTTGTCGTATCGCTACTACTAGTACTCGGAGTCTGACTTTCTCCTAAAATTAATCAAGTAAGTACCCCGATAAGAGATAAGAGGATTACCGTCACATTTCCAGTCGATATTCTCGAGTTTTTCTCTCTGGGAGGCGGTACTTGCTGTTGACCTAACGGAGCTATATCCATGATCTTCACCATCAATCGTAGAACTTGTCCCTTGACCGAGAGTACTCAATTGTCCCTACAATTCCTCGCAGTACTGCTCCAGACCGTTGTACCTTAAGGTTCTGATACGCTTCCCTGTCACTGTCCTGGTCGCTTCGAACGCTTTGGAGGTTACCAATTTGACAAAAACAACATGTTCAGGATCTTGGCGTCGATTCTTCGCAGCTAGAAATAGTTATTTAACGAACGAGAGTGTTAATGAGAGCGATTAATAATTGAGAGATTTTAATGATGGAGATTATTAATCGCCTATTAACACTAGAGTCAGTTACAATATTTTTCCGTGGATTGTATTATCATTAAATTGGCGAAATTAGTTATTAACGATACCAGGTTGGTAAGTGCATGTTAACAGAATAGAGGAATAGTTTCCAAGATTCCAAGATTCTGTTAAAACGCACTTAAAAGGAGGGATCTGATTGTTCCCGCCAAAATAGAGCTTTTTGCGTCTAATTTAAATTTGGGGAAGACTATCAGTTCACAAATCTTTAATCCCTGCAGGATTACTCCCGTAACACGTCGCTCAACAAATTATGGTTAAAACTACAGTGGTTTTTCAAATTTGCATCCCCAAGTTGTTTCGCGCCAAAAAACAACTTGGGGATGCAAATTTGAAAAACCACTGCAATTTTAACAACTTGGGGATGCAATGATTTGATTTTGACAATGAAAAATTAAAAATTCTTCACTGCCAAAATCAAAACGAAAGCGGCTGGTTTGAGCTCATGGTCTCAAACAGGGAACGACAGACAGCTGTTTCGCTGACGAAGTCAGCTCCGCCCCGGGCTTCGACACTACTCCTGTTTAGCAACAGGTGGCGTGAATGCAATGATTTGATTTTGACAATGAAAAATTAAAAATTCTTCACTGCCAAAATCAAAACGAAAGCGGCTGGTTTGAGCTCATGGTCTCAAACAGGGAACGACAGACAGCTGTTTCGATCTCTTGGATCTCATCAGTGTCGTGCACCCCGAATGAAACCACAAAGTCAAACCAGCCAACCTTTAAACAGAAAATGTTTGAGTTTGTGGTTTCATTCGGGGTGCACGACACTGATGAGATCCAAGAGATCGAAACAGCTGTCTGTCGTTCCCTGTTTGAGACCATGAGCTCAAACCAGCCGCTTTCGTTTTGATTTTGGCAGTGAAGAATTTTTAATTTTTCATTGTCAAAATTAAATCATTGCATTCACGCCACCTGTTGCTAAACAGGAGTAGTGTCGAAGTCCGGGGCGGAGCTGACTTTGTCAGCCGCTAGTTTTCTTTAGATGTCTTTGACATCATGGAAGCTAGTAGTCCCCACCTCTCACAGAGGTCGCGGTTTTCGACACAACACTCTTAACTTGGGGATGTAAATTCGAAAAACCACTGCAATTTTAACCATAATCTGTTGAGCGACGTGTTACTAGAGTAGTCCTGCAGGTATTAAAGCATGACAAACTTGGACAAACTTTTTGAAGCCGACCCGACGAGAAATTTGAAGCAAAATGGCAGTCGGGAATCACAGGAAAATTAAGCTTTATTAAATTAATAATAAGTAGATTAAGTTCTTTTTTTAAGTAGTTTTATTAATTTATCGGATTTTTGTCGATTAATGTATTCTTTTGGACCAATAGGTCTGTTGGATTATAATAAACCATTATTATTATTAATACCTATTTAAAATCTCACGCGCTATTTACGATTTACATTTGTTTAACTTACCGCGCATGTATGCCGTTATGGTTCATAACGGTACTGTTATTTTTTGTTTCTGGAAACTAAACCGTTTTTGGTAAGGTCAACTTTCCGCTCATTATAGTAACTATGGTAAGTTGAAATATCGAAACGATTGTGTGAAAATTGTTTTCTAAAATTGCGTTTGATAAACGGTTATGTAACCAAACATGCATCCAAGCCAAAAAGTGCCGAAGCTCGATGAACAAAACATGAGAAATTAAATGTCAATAATTGCCTTGCCAAGTAGGCCAAAAGCACTGATTCTGAGTCTCGCAGTGCATTTTTCTTCTCGCACCAAGAAACGAAACCGGCATAAGTTTTCTCATAAATCTTACGGCTTTTTTCTGGAAGCAAACTTAAGCTTGCAGGTGGTGTTAAATAAAAATACTCAGTATCCATTGATGGTACTTTTATTTAAATTTGCAGATTTTAAAAATTTGACAGATGGCACTTAACTTCTTGTTTACTGTCAGGACATGTACAGTTGATTGCCTATACTAAAATCGTCGATTTGTAGTTTGATATCGTCGTTTTTGGTCTTGTCAAAAAAGTTATGACATCCATGAAGCAGTGGCCCCCCCCCCCCCCCGCCGTTCAAGCAGTGCCGCCCCAACGCCCCAAACCACTTTTTCAATTTAAAAAAAATCTTTTTCACTATTCCTCGGGGCGGTTATTCATGAAAGTATGGGAATTATTCCATAGAAATTGTAGGCAACCAAGCTCAAGCATACCTCACTGTGAAGGTGTTACGAAAAATTATGTATGAATCAGATGTGATTTGACGCTCAATTTATCAAATTCGTTGATTTTTCGCTGTGGTGCAACCTATCGCTTAGAGATTTCAACTAGGTATACGTAAAGGAAATGAAACTTTCGTCCTACATCACAACAAAAGATTTTTTTCAATTAATACCAGCTGTTACCAGTAAAGGCTATCCGAAAGTTAATTTTTCAAACTATTTTTGTAGATATTCACATTGAACTCAAAATTCAAAATACGACAACCAACCAATTTTTTCATCTGTGCGCAAGACGAAAGTTTCTTCTCCATTAGGTATATCTTCAAATTGAAGCTGATGGAGGGCAGATTGCATATGTGGCAGATTGCTTCCCACGCCCACGTCTAGTTCCTCACTTTGTGCATTGCGGATTGTGATTCCCACAACCCACAATTCTTATTTAACTCTTTTGACAAATTTTACGTAAATACCTATGTTACTGATAAAGATATTGAATTTGAGAATATCGACAATGGACCCAATTCGTAAAAAGAAATTTGGTGCAGCTTGTATAAAAAAAGGTTAAGGGCAACAGCTTGTGAACTGTGATGACAATGATTTTTTGCGTTCAACATTATTGACTTATTTCTTATTTCTAGTTTTATCTTTTTTTTCAACTTTGTCAAGAACTTGCTTTATTTTTTGTTTATTGTTAGGCGCTTCTATATTATTTTATCATTGTGTAATATTTTCTGGTTTAAATGTTTACAAAAAAAATTCTCCGAGCTCCCTTAAAGATCCTGAGTCCCCCTCGCCCCTAGAGGCTCAACACGCCACTGACTGCCATGAAGTTTTCAAAATGTAAAAAGGTCATTCTTCTGGTGGGTATTGAAAATAAATAAAATTTAAAGTGTATCCAGAGTGTAAATTACACCGACAGGACTTTCGCAAATTCGAATTAAAAATAGCTATTCGCGATTCAAATTAACTTTGTGACGTCACACAGGAATATTTTGTTGAAAGCGTCCAATCAAATGTCACCAAAAATGACTGTCATTATATTTCAGCGCTCCTTATTGGTTGGGTTCTCACAATTCCCCATGTGTGACGTCACACAGAATCGCGAATACCTAAAAGAGCACTTACACGGCATCGAGCAAATCTAACGCCCAATTTACTTTCAATTAAATCGATGCACGGTTGGTTATCGGAAAAGTCCATCATTTTCCATTCGATTCGAATCAAGGGCTTTGTTTATGACCAACACGATCCAATGGAATAGTTGCGTGTAGATGTGTTTAGCGAGGGTGTCACGGGACGTTTGTGCGTCTTCGATGGACATTGGCTTGAGGAAAACTTCTCATTGGGACGTTATTTTTCGGGTGCACAGCCATTGGCGTATTTCCTTCAAGTCGATCTCGAGGAGCTCTGAGAGTATCTGCATGTGTCTGTCCGACTCCTATGGTCACAAAAATCAAAATATTAATATTTACAATAATGAACTTTTTTTTGGTAATCGTGTGTATTGTCTTAGTTATTTAGCAGTTGGTTATATTGCAAAGAAAAATAACTGTTTAATAACTACAATTTGGCGATTCTGAATTCTTATAAGCACAAGACCAGTTGGAGTACATAATGCACTTCATTTTTCAGAAACTTTTTGAGTGAAGTGGCTACACTGCAAAATACCTCTCAAGAATTAAGAATTACTTATTAAAGGCATTGTCACCAGATGAACGAAATTTTAAAAATCATCTAAACTCGTTAAAATTTTTAAATTTTTTTGACTAATAACCGAGTTATGAGCATCTCTAATCGCCGCTGCAGGTCTGCGTGACGTCATACTAGTTCCACCCCGGCCGACCGCCTATTGAACACATGAGTTCCGACGGGCGGAATTATGGTTCATTGTTGTGTTGTGGGGATGCCATAACAAAACAAAAACCCGCCCTGCAGTGAGTTTTCATCGTTTTCCTGATAAAACAAGAAAAGCTAAATTGTTTAAACAATGGATGGTCAAAAACAACAGGAGGAACTTCTTTCCGAACAAATACACGTCTGTATGTTCCTTACACTTTCCGCAAGATGACTATTCTCTTAAATCATTCCGAGATCATTCTTAAAGGAAAAACTCACACTACTAAAAGAAATGTGACTATTTTCGGGAAGTTGATCATTCTCGATTTCTGGCATCAAAAGCTCTCGGTATCCGTTATCCGTGCTCAATATGGTACAGTTTTCACAGGAGCACCACTGCACAGTCCCAGCTCGCCCATCGTGGCTCGCCCAACTAGTTTTGTCGCGGGTTTCTTCAACTGCAGTAGGGTGGAGAGTAACCGAGGAACTTATTTTGGGTTCATACATGTACGGTTGAACACCTGACATCGTAAAATCTATTATTTAACACGATTTATTTTTTAAATTTGTGCGATAACGCAGAGCGTCCTGCTTTTACAGCGGTGATTAATAGGCTGCGTTCATGCGGTGGAACAAATGTGACGTCACGGCTATTATTTGACGCTCTTGTAATGTCATTAACTGTTACGAATTTCAATATAATATTTTGCCTGTGTGCTCATGATAGGGTACTAATAAGTTTGAAACAATTTTAAAAAAATGAATTCGGTCGCTTATTGTCGACTATCCGTAACAGATATTTATATGCTGTCGCGAACTTTTTTGTAGGTCTATTCGTTGCCGACATTTCTCGCTCATACGATTTTAATCCAGCTTCAAGCGTTTAGGCAGCGTTCGCAGTAAAAGCATTGTTATAACTCGAGAACCAGTGGAGATATTCTACTGAAACTTGATATGCATTTTTGACGTACAAGTCTGTTGAAGGTGATTGGGTGTCAATTTTGGGGGATGAAATTTAGGGGTTGAAAATCATAAAAATACGAAAACCACTCAAATATGTTGCATGTGGAGGTCTGGAACCCGAGTTAGAAGTTAGAAATAAACCCCTGTAAATTCAAAGTCATTTTAATTAATTTCACCCTCAAAACCCTCAAAAAGCTAAATTTACGCAGACCGCTTCTTTTTCGTGTAATTTTCGCTAGTTCTACTTAACTACAGTTAATTTTCACCTCTCTTGACTTTTCATCCCCCTTCACAATTTTTCAACCCTGCGAGCGTTTATTTTACAAAATTAGCGCAATTTTGTCCTTCCGGGGTAATAAATTTTACTCATTTAGTTTATATTTTTTTACTTTCACTTTTTCAACCCCCTTCGCAATATTTCGACCTCCCAAAACCCTAAATTTGCATAATTGGGTTATTTTCGTGCTATTTTCTGTAATTCTACTTATCTACAGTTAATTTTCATACCCTATAACTTTTCATCCCTCTTTACGATTTTTCAACCCCCTACCTAAGTGTTAATTTTCCAAAATTCGCGTTTTTTTCGGTAATAAATTGATCTCATTTGGACGATGTTTATTTTTTCGCATTTTTAAATTTCATTCCCAATATTTCAACTCTCCAAACGCTAAATTTACATAATTGGGTTATTTTCTGTAATTTCACTTAACCATGGTTAATTTTCATATCCTTTGATTCTTCACTAGCGCAATTTTGTCTTTCTGCGGTAATAAATTTTACTCATTTAGAGTATTTAAACAAATTTAATTCTTGAATCTTTCGAACCACCATTCAAAAATTTCGGACTGATTTTGGGTTATTTGACCCGCATCAGCGAAGTACATTTGAGAGAGATTCAGCTTCAAAGTCTTTATGCACTTCGCTGATGAGGGTCCAATAACCCGAAACCGGTCCGATGTTTTTGAATAGTAGTTCGAAGGATTCAGATGTTTAAATTTGTGTAAATACGATTCGTTTGCCGTGGCTGGCAATTTGAAGATCTCGGGGTTGAAAGTGAGTCGGTCACTGCAAAGTGCCCTCGCTTTTCTTGTGCTCATTTGACCATCCCTCCGGTAGAGGGCGTCAAAACTCTGTATCACTTCTTCATTTAGATTATGTTTTGCCGTTTTCTATTTTTCGACCCCCTTCGCAATATTTCAGCCCCCCAAGCTCTAAATTTATGTAATATTTTCGTGTTGTTTTCTGTAATTCTACTTAACTACAGTTAATTTTTATATCCTTTGACTTTTCATCCCCTTTTACAATTTTTGAACTCATTTGGAATTCAACTTACCTTTTTCAATTTTCAAGTTTCCTTCGCAATAGGTAGGAATAAGTAGGTATTTCAAACCACACAAAAGCTTTTAAATGTATAATTGGATGATTTTCAACAAAATTTTTTTGACATTTCGCCATTTTGACATACACAGTGAGGTTCAAAAGTTGCTTCCCCTCTTTCGAACTCTATAGTGGAGGGGCACTTCGGAAAAACTCTGGGGCACATAACATTTATTAATTTCATGCATTCTGAGGGTGCTGTCAAATACCTTTTTCCACTTCCGGTTTAGCCGGAAATGACCCTGAAATTGTTTTTTTAAATTGATTCCCATATTTTTTTCAACTAATTCGGAATCTACGAATTTTTGTAAGTCGAAAAAACGTGTCGCACTTGACCGGTAATCAAGTCACGGCCACCCCAGATTTTCAAAAACATCGAAGAAATTGGTGAAAAACGAAGATTTTTTAAAATTACAAAAACACGTCAACCTTATTTTTTTGATACAAATTCAACTAGGCAGTTAAATTTCTTCTTTACTTCGTTTTGAATTTATCAAATTCTCTTATTTTTTACGATTGGTGATTTTTACAAAAGGAAATTAGAAAAATGTAATCGGGCAATCGAATTCGCTTCAAAAAAATAAGGTTTGACGTGTTTTTGCAATTTTCAAAAATGTTCGTATTTCACCGATTTGTTCGATGTTTTTGAAAATCTAGGGTGGCCGTGACATAATCTCCGGTCAAGTGTGGTACGTGTTTTTAACCTAGAAAAATTCGTAGATTCCGAATTAGTTTTGAAAAATGTGGGTTTCAATTTTAAAAAACAATTTTAAGGTTATTTCCGGCTAAACCGGAAGTGAAAAAAAATATTTGACAGCACCCTCAGACTGCACTAAATAAAAAAATGTTATGTGCCCCAGAGCTTTTCCCGAAGTGCTCCTCCACGATAGAATTCGAAAGGGGGGAAACAACTTTTGAACCTCACTGTATGTGCGTCTGCGGAGGCACTACTACTAGGTGCAGATTGATAAAATCTGCACCCGATTCCACCAGTAAGACCAGCCGCCCCTACATACACATTAACGTGATAAACATCTACAGGGATACACATCGCATTGATATACATCTTCCGTTGGCTTTTCACTCCTAAAATGGACATTTTTCGAAAAAATGGCACTAAGGTTTTCGATCCAGCAATGCAACAGCTATCGAATTCGATAATGATAATATGCCCTTTTGCTAAGAAAAACTCAAAAAGGAGCCTTTTTGTCCCTAAAATGGAAATTTTCGAAAATATTGCACTAAGCTTTTTGATTCGGCAATATAACAGCTGTCGAATCCGATAGTAAGAATATTTTTTTTTGTAAAGTAAATTGAAACAAAGGCCCTTCTGCCACTAAAATGACATTTTTCGAAGAAATGGCACTACGGTTTTCGGCTTTTCAGCTATCAAATCCGGTAATAAAAATATACAGTTATGCATAGGTTTTTTTTCACGGCACCATTTTTTGGCCAAAAGGGCACAAGTGTAAATACATTTTTAGAAGCAGAATTCGAAGAGCATTCATATGGTAACGCGAAAAACTCAAGTTTTATGGAACAACAAAAGGTTCATTGCTAAAAACCCTGGAACTGGTTTTTGAAGGGTTTTTGCATAATGTTCTTCAATTCATCTCTACAGGGTGAGTCTGAAAGACTCCACATCCTTTATACCAAAGAATTTACTGTTCAAATGATGAAGCTTGGTGCAAAAATTATTGGTCAATTGTGATTTCTCTTGATGTTATATGCCGCCAAAGATTTTCATTTTTAAACGTTCTTTTTAAATATCTGTCGAAAGGTGTATCGTAGGATTTTGAATTTTTGCACAGCATTGTTACAGACCAAGAAGCAACTGCTGATGGTACTTAAGACATTATCCAAAAAGCGAATCTCTGTTATACAGGGTGGTCCCGATGTTATTTGCCCTTGAACTTTTTTATGTTTGCAAATATTGCTAATTTACCTATGCGGCCGTGTTCCTCGTTCAATTCTAAAACTTTTTTTGCTCTTAAAATTTTTCGAATAAACTAACTAGTCACGAGAAAAATTGAAAAAACCGAAAACATGATGCAGGTAATCACCTTAAAACCAATGATGAGTCTGCCTCATAAAAAAGTGAAATTACCATCAATGTTTTTTCTTCAGTTGTGAGCAATGGTTCTGGGCACAGATGTAGGGCAACACCTTTAATGCAAAAAAAAAGCTGTTGAAATGTGATGCGTGTCAACGTACACTTTGATTGTTATTGAAATTGTAGGTTTATCACGATGATCATGTTTTCGGTTTTTTCAATTTATGGTTAGTGGTTAGTTTTTTCGAAAAATTGTAAGAGCCAAAAAAGTTTTAGGATTGAACGAGAAATACGGCCACATAGGAAAATTAGAAATATTTTCAAACATAAAAAAGTTTAAGCGCAAATAACATCGGGGCCATCTTGTATAACAGGGATCCGCTTTTTGGATAATGTCTTAAGTACCATCAGTAGTTGCATCTTGGTCTGTAACAATGCTGTGCAAACATTCAAAATCCTGCGATACACCTTTCGAAAGATATTTAAAAAGAACCTTTAAAAATGAAGATTTTTGCGGCTTATAACATCAAGAGGAATCACAATTGACCAATAATTTTTGCACCAAGCTTCATCATTTGAACAGTAGATTCTGTGGTATAAAGGATGTGGAGTCTTTCAGACTCACCCTGTAGAGATGAATTGAACAACATTATGCAAAAACCCTTCAAAAACCAGTTCCAGGGTTTTTAGCAATGAACCTTTTGTTGTTCCATAAAACTTGAGTTGTTGCATCTAATATTTCTTGCATTTTTGTTTTCTCTCGTAATTCAGTTAGAACAAACTTTCTATAGGCAGGATAAAGTCTTAAAGACATAAGAATGAAAGACACCAATAGAATTAAAAAGCTGTGTATAACATACAAATTACCGGGATCGAACATCCTTCCTGATCTTGTTCATTCTCCCTGCGAGGAATCGACGCCAAGATCCTGAACATGTTGTTTTTGTCAAATTGGTAACTTTCAAAGCGTTCGAAGCGACCAGGACAGCGATAGGGAAGCGTATCAGAACCTTCTTGAGAGGTACAACGGTCTGGAGCAGTATTGCGAGAAGTTGAAGGGACAATTGAGTACTCTCGGTCAAGGGACAAGTTCTACCATTGATGGCGAAGATCACGGATATGGCTCCGTCAGGTCAACGGCTAGTACCGCCTCCCAGCGGGAAAAGGTCGAGAATATCGACTGGAAATGTGACGGTAATCCTCTTATCTCTTATCGGGGTACTTACTTGATTAATTTTAGGAGAAATCAGACTCCGAGTACTAGTAGTAGCGATACGGCAAACGATTAATATTGTTCATTCTCGCTGGAAATGATGGATTCCACAAATGTCACGTTTCCCAAATGAAGAATCGACGCCAACATCGTGAACATGTTATTTTTGTCGGTTTTAGAAAAGTCCAAGAGATCAAGCGCATTCATCCTGTCTGCAAAGGCCTCGAAGTCGTCCACGCCCTGCACCAGAGGACTCTCTCCCTGAGTCAGATAGTGGAAGTAGTCAGGATCGCTCAGGTGCAAGTGGCCACACTGTTTCCTAACAGCGCAGAGCTGATAGAAGATATGGTAGTTGCGTTCATCGGGAGCATGGAAGACCACTCCAGATTTTTCCAAAAGATACGTCCTGATTGAGGCGCCGGTTATATGAAATTGATTACTGAATTGCAGCTCAATAAATTCCCCGAACCTTGAAATGTTATCTTTTCCTATGGCCTAAAATTTCGTTTAAATTTTCATCTTGTTCGTCGAGGATGAACCAAAAAGTTATTTTTGGCCCATCCTGAGTAAGATCTGTTCAAACTATTTTACAACCGCCAATCTTATTTATGACGTAAAATTTCCTAATTTCTCTTGCCTGGTGGAAGATCTCATTGTCAGTGGGCCCCATTTTCGGATTTCAGACACTTTCGCCTTTATTAAAAAACTAAATCACCCTTTATACGGGAAAACATAATTCGGTGAAATCGGCTAATTTTCGTTTATGAACAAAATATGTCTGGGGGTCAAAGTTCGTCAATAAACAATTTTTGAGCCAAAACATTTTGAAGACATCTATCAGACTTCTACCAAAATGTGCGGAGTGACTAACCATGTATATACTTAACCAAGGGTGGCCATTGTATACGAAAGGGTGCTCTTGATCAAACTCGGTAGGACGCACCGCTTTCGAATAAAATGGATCCAATTTCTTAGAGCGCGAAAATTTTGTAGAACAAATTTTTTCTTATCCGATTATTTGTCTGAAATTAATTGCAGGGGATGATTCCTCGCTTCATTGAAAGAAGAAAGGTTCATTTGGGCATGGCCAAAAAATACTTCTTCAGGGAGTTATTACGGCCCCTCGAGAAAGTTTAAGCTGTGATTCAGAAATATATCCTACCGACACTGCATTTTTTGATCATGTGCCATAGAGAACAATTTTAGATAGGGACCCACCCGAAATTGATTGAGGTGACCCTCAAAAATGGGATTATCGGGAGAGAACACAAGAGAAAACTCGTGCGCGACAAGAATTTCTTGTATTTTTGGATCCCAAATTTCAAAGCTGGCAATACAACAACCGATAAATAATGCAGTGAATAGCATTTGGAAACGAAACTTTCGTCTTAAGCATAGATTTAAAAGCTCCAACGTTGCTTTATGGTGAATTTTGAGTTCAATATGAATATCTGCAAAAATAGTTTGAAAAATTACTTCTCGGATTCGTAATAATTGGGTGGCCAATAGCAATGATTTTAGTTGTGAGGAAAGACGAAAGTTTCATTCCCTTTTAGTACAGGTACGTAATTTCTGCATAACCGCTTGGAGTTCTTCGAGGGAGAGAAGAAGCATTTTTCGAACAATGTCCATATGAACTTTTATTCTTAGAATGAAGCAAGAAATCATCCCCTGTGCTCACTTTCAACCAAATAATTGGATAAGAAAAAATTTTCCCGCTCTAAACAAATTGGATCCATTTTATTTCGAAAACGGTGCGTCCTACCGAGTTTGATCAATAGCACTTTTTTGTGTACAATGGCCACCTAATTATGATTTTCGTACTGTTTTGGGTCAAAAATGTTAACAGAAAAAAGTATGTTAAAAATGAGTAAAGCCACCCCCGGATCGCACGCCTCTGATGAAAATAAAACTTCGAAAAAATTTCACAAGCTATGTTCAAAATTTCAGATTGGTATCTTTGTATTTTTTGAGTAAATTTTAAAAGATTGAATTCAATGTATTCAGGTGAGGGGGCGTATCTCCCTTAAGAGTCATTTTAACACAAAACGTTACTCTTTCTTTTCGACTTTGCCAAAAATACAAGAAATTCCAATCACAGGTGAATTTACTTCATATGTTCACGATAATTCCATTTTTGAACGTTATTTCCAAAAGGGGCCCCCATCTTTGATCCTAATGGAAATTTCAAGTGGATCCCGATTTCAAATTGTTCCTTATGGATCATACTATCAGATTGCAAAGCGGCATTCCACTTCCCAAGGACCAATCGCTCCCAATACCCTTTCAGCACGTCAACTCCGTGTACCAAATTTCAGCCAAATCGATCAAGCAGTTTGGTCTATAACGTGGTCTTAGTGTTATACAAAATTTCGATTTTTGTACCCAAAGGGAACTAATAATAATAAATTTTGTCTTATGTAAAGCCGGAACTTGAAGACCTTTCTGATGGTGACAATAAATCTTTCAGAAACTTGTTTTGGATGGTTAAATGAGAGAATAATTTTAAATTTGGAAATTGCTGTGCCAAAACGGCACTTTCCGTGGGCCGATTGAATCCAAAATTTGTTCAGCTCTTCAACGTGTGCAATATATCAGCCAAATCGGTTCAGGGGCTTGGGCTGTACAGCGATTTTAAAGTCAGATAAAAATCTCAATTTTTTTTATTTTTGGTCAAAAGGGCACTGAGAGTGAATGCATCTGTAGAAGCAGAATTTGAAAGCCTTTCTTTTGGTGACGTGAAAAATGGTTTACATTTAAAATTTAAAAGTTGATGTGCCAAAATGGCATTTCCGGTTGCACGATTGGCTCCAAAAGCTTTTTAGACCTAAGTTAGGTTACGAAATGCCTATATTCCAAATTTCAGCCAAATCGGTTTTGACTGTGGCGTGTTTACAAACGAACGTACGTACGTACGTACATACACACAGACACATTTTAAAACCACTTTTTTGAGTTCCCGAGACCTTAAAACGTGAAGATCTGGTGTTATCTCAATTTCGAAAATTTTACTGATTGCAGTAACCTCCCGTTTTAAGTGATGAAGTGGAGTGGGGAGGTTAAAAAAGTCAGCAAATATCATGGCAGCTCTACGCTTTCGTAGGAAACCGATGACTTCTCAACAATAGTGAAACCAAATTAAAAAATGCAGCAGAGAAGCGGCTGGAACCTCCCCATCGCGTGGATCTTTGTAATCTGTGTAGATAGTAGTCAATTCAACAGAATTTTTTTAATCCTTGACTAATTTCGCAATTTTCTGACAAATACCGACATCACCTCGGACATCACCCATAACACTTGACAATATGTTCCTTTTAAGGTTAATCTTTTGCCACCTTTTTGACAATAACTGCCACTTTATGTCATCCACTGTCAGCCCGCTCCCTTTTATTGAGAAAGAATTTTTTCTCTATTTTCTACTGAAATGGCCGAAACTGTGAACACATTTTTAGAACCAGAATTTAATCGCCTTTCTAATGGCGACATAAAAAATGAGGTCTTGTATTTAAAATTTTAAGTTGATATGCTTAAATGGGACTCCTCGTGGGCCAATTGCTTTCAAAAGTCTTTCAGGTCTTCAACGGGTCACCCGATCTCCATGTACCAAATTTCAGCCAAATCGATTCAGTAATTTGGGCTATAATGTATTTTTACTGTTATTATAAAATTTCGCTTTTTTGAACCAAACAGCGCTAAATGCGAATTAATTTTGTCCTATTTAAAACCAGAATTTGAAGACCTTTCTGATAGTGACAATAAATCTTTGAAAAACTTGTTTTTAATGGTCAAATGAAAAAATAATTTTAAATTTGGAAATTGGTGTGCCAAAACGGCACTTTCCGTGAGTCGATTGAATTCAAAATTTGTTCAGCTGTTCGACGTGTAATACAATCCCCATGTGCAAAATTTCAGCCAAATCGGTTCAGGGGCTTGGGCTATACCGCGATTTTAAAGTCTGATAAAAATCAATTTTTTTTTTATTTTTGGTCAAAAGGACACTAAGAATGAATACACTTTTAGAAGCAGAATTTGAAGGTCTTCCTTATGGTGAAGTGAAAAATGGGGGTTTGCATTTAAAATTTAAAAGTTGATGTGCCAAAATGGCATTTCCGGTTGCACAATTGGCTCCAAAAGCTTTTCAGATCTAAGTTAGGTTACGAGATGCCTATGTTCCAAATTTCAACTAAATCGGTCTAGTAGTTTTGGCTGTGGCGTGATTACAAACGAACGTACGTACAAACGTACGTACGTACATACACACAGACACATTTTAAAAACCCCTTTTTTGGGTTCCTGAGACCTCAAAACGTGAAGATCTGGTGCTATCTCAAATTCGAAAATTTTAGTGATTGCAGTAACCTCCCATTTTTTTTAAATTATGATGGGGTTGGGGAGGTTAAAATTAGGTACATCCAAACAAGTTCCACAATATTTTTTTTAAATAATTATCAAAACTAGGAAATTCTTTACGCGCCAAGTCAATTATTTCTGAAGGGAAAAAGATTTTCGGATTTTACACACGTTTTTTTGTTAAAGTCATCAGTTTCCATATTATTAACGATATTGTAGGAATAAGGTAATTTAGTGTTATATGCATTATATCCTAGGTAACAAGACACTATCAATGAAAATTTAATATTCTTGTATTCTGTTACCTAGGAAATAGTGCATCTAACATTAAATTACCTTATGAAGCAATTCAGAGCTGAAATCTAATTGGTCCTCTTCAATCTCTTATAACTCTAGAACTGTTGGACCCTGGAAATTTGCAAAAACACGAATCGACTCAGAATGTAATTCTAAATACTCCATTAAAAGGTGGTGCGAACGTTATGAGACACCCTGAATAAAGGGTGCGGGGTTCTTTGATGTTACATTTGGTAGGTCTACAAAACTATTGCATGATCATTTTTTTTAACATTAATAAAGTCAGGCACCGAAAAAACCCACCAGGATTTAATTTATGATTTGCGATTTTCTTCACTGTTTTAGGAGAAAATAATTAATAAAAGTGGCTGATAACGTCATTTAGATCTAGAGCATCTAGGTATTTTATGCGGCCAAAATAGTTTGAACAGAAATATGAATGAGTTAATCACCTCCATGATAGCTGCTGGCTAGAACTTTTTTCTCAATTTGCGTTTCAGTGACGCTCCCTCCGACGGTGGCGAAGTACCTCATTGCATATTTGTCCGAAACAGTTTTCCCAGCTCCACTTTCCCCCGAAACTATTATGCTTTGGTCTCGTTGTTCCCTTTCCAATTTGGTATACGCATATTTCGCCACGGCGAAAAAATGGGGCTCCAGGTGGCCCACAGCGTGTCTCTTCAATAGTGTCGACATCTGAAAAATTGCGTTACACTACACTGATTTTTCAATATTGAATAAGTAATTAAGTGTCATAATGAAGATCCACTCTTAAAGATGCAACAATGAAATTTTTAAGTCCACGCTGTAATTTCATCAACGCTTTTAGCATCACCATAAAAGCGTGTTAGGTCGAAACGAGGGGTTGATACATTGGGAATTCTTTGGTTATATGTCAAGGAATTCTTGGGTAGTCTGTGGGAATTCTTGGGAATTATCGGGTAATCTGCGGGAATTCCTAAGTATTCTTGGGTAGTCTTTGGGATATGAACTCTTGGGTAGTCTAAAAATATTCTTTATGAAGTTCTGAAACATGACATGAATTATTGACTCCGTAGGCAAACCATCGGTCACAAAAAGTGAGTGTTCTTTTTCTTCTTGTACGAGAAATCAAAGTCACCACTGCCCTTTAGGTACTTTGTCTTTATTGTCAAAGAAACTTGACGAGCCTCGAGGTTTGCCGAAAATCCTTGGTTTGTGTTAGTAGTCGAATTAACAAGGAAGTCTGATTTCATGACGTGGTTTGTGAGAATTCATAGGTATTCCCAGGAATTCTCTGGAAATTCGGAGTATTCACAGGAAGTCTGGCGAATTCTGAGGTAATCCCAGGAAGTTCGTGGGAATTCTGGGGTATTCCTAGGAAGTCTCTGGGAATTCTGAGGTATTCCCAGCCCAGGCAGTCAAGCCTCTGGAAATTCTGAGGAATTCTTTTATGTAGGAATTCTTTTGGACGGAATTTTCAATATGTACCAACCCCTCGAAAAGGAATTATGGCCGTTTGCGCCGACGTTGCTTAATCTTAAGCGACACTTAAAATGACAAGAATGACATATTTCTCATTGCTTAAACGTCATTCTTGTCATTTTAAGTGTCGCTTAAAGTTAAGCAACGTCGGTGCAAACGGCCATTAGTCTCGTGTATGTAACAAACTATTTTTCAACTCATACAATATAATTTAAGTAAACTTTAAAAAAATTTTCACCTTGTACATGAGTACTTATTTGGCATTGTAACAGAAAACTGCATTAAACCCTGTTAGATTATCGTGAAATTCATCAATTATTCGAGGTTGCAGGTTGCAATGCTATTTACAAATATACAGGGTTTGATTTTTTATAATTCTTTTGAAACGATAATATTCAGAATTACTTGACTTCATCAAAATGCAATAGGTTAACGAAATTACTTCAGCTAGGTATGTGAGGATAGTGAGACTGGTACATCCATTGTTAGCTGTTTATTTACTTATTTGTATTTAATGAACTACCCGTTGACATCTCCCGGTTTTAGCCAAATTCAGAAAGATTAATGCAACAATTTTTGAAATCCATCCACTCGTTCAAAAGTTACATAAAAAACAATAATTATTTCTCCGGCGCGAGATCAATAAGATCACTGCAGGCTGGCAAGCACGAGCGGGCAACTGTATCACAAATGACGTCACCAGCCTCACTCAAACCGATTCTAGCAACGAATTGAAATTCTTTTTGGCAATTTTATTTACGGCAACACTTATAAAATGCTATAAACTATCAATTAGACAAATTTTTGAAAAATTAATATTTCTAAGGTTACTGTTCCTTTAAGTCGTTAAAGACCCAAACAATATTTTGCAAAATAAAAATAATAAGGAAAATCGCACGATACTAATCATTAGCCAATAGAAAAATTGATTTCTGTGTGTTTACCATGGCAATACGAGGATTTCTTGGAAATTTTTGATACCTACGTAGACCAACCTAAACGAAATTAATAAGTGGAAATTTTTATGTCAAATTAAATGTCAAAAATCATTTCTATTCAATTTTTGTGGCTGTATCGTTGCTATTTTCTTACCGAATCTGCATTCGAGCATTAATTCATTTCCTGGAAATTTTAGTCGTGCATCCCAACATCGTAATCGGGCCCTCGTGTTCCACTCGGGCCGATTAATGCGTTGTTGGGATGCACTCCAAAAATTTCCGGAAAGAATTAATGCTCTTATGAGATTATAAGTGAATATTTTTCGAATGTTATCCCACTGTCCCCGTTTGGCTTTCTTATTCGTTAGATACAAAACCAATATAAAAAAAATATAAAAGCCATTGTGTTGACTTAAGAGCCTGTTTTCTAAAAAGATGTTTTTTTACTTCTTCGTTAATTATTGATTCGAATAACGCTTGCAGCAATCTCCATTCTTTTAAGTCAATCAAAAGTCAAAATGCATTAGCTTTGATTTTAGTGAGCGCCAAAATAAATATTGTATTGGTAGTACAACGGGACATAGTTGAGGTGGTGTTGGTATGCCACAAGCCATCGCGATATCAGTAATTACGCGAGATAACGATAACACCTAATAAATTTAAGCGGACAGCAGTGACCACAATCCAAATTTTTCCACGAATTGACTTACCGTAAATAGAAATAAGATCCTATGGATTAGTGCCAACGAGTACGATTCCGCAATACGTGTAAACATCCCTATTTTGACAAAACCTGACTTGGAGGTTGGAGTGGAATTGTTTCCCTCGACGAGTTCTGCGCCGGTGAGGAATCCATACCTCGGCACCCTGCAATGAAAGTTAGTACTTATTAGAGGCAATTTTAATGTGAATAATTGTTGTTGTGGAAAAGTAAACAGACATAAAATATGAATATGGCAAGCGAGGGCCCGACAATTCCGAGCGGAGACGGGATTGCGTTAGTCTCTTTAAAAATTTGTAATTAATTAATTTATGGCATTAAAATTATGAAAATTGGCTGTCGTAATCACAAAGAATGGGGCAACATAATGTCCAAGAATTTTTCCGATCGGATTCGTACTTTAGGAGAAAGTCGTTGAGAAACGGAAAAAGGCGGTGAAATGAGTGGATTTTTTCGCGGTGTCTAACGGAGATATCAACCCCCCGGAAGGTGGCGAAGCTCCATTAAGCCCAATGCATTTTGAAAAGGGCGTTTAGCTTGATGAGAGCCGTCAGGGTGCAAAATATCTCAAAAATTTTGGATAGTGGCCTTTTGCACTGGACGATTTTTTGACGACGCATTCAGCAGCGCCAGAAAAATTCAAATTCCTAAACTTGTTTGGAAGATAATGCCGCGTTAATAAACTAAAAATAAAAAAAACTACATATCCTTACCTTCGAATGTTCCTCCGCCACGAGCTCCGCGGCTCCGCCATTTCCACTATAACAGAAAACACTGAACAATAACAAATGCCTCGATAAATGCGCTCGCAAAAAATAGGTTTTTACACGATTCACAGGGGGATAAACGGCACAAATGCTCAAAAGGAAAACCAAAAATTCAATCTTTAGACAAAAATATCGCTGACATAGGACCTTTTGCCCCCCTGGATTTTATTTTTTTTCCTCAAGGACGAGTGGGTAGGTACCGCTCCCGATTGAAAATTTATCAAAGGGCTTTTGAATAAGCCGGAAAAGAAGACATTTTTCAGTGTTATCTATCAATGTGTCTAATAATTATTGTTTTAAACCTTAGATAAAATTTCGTGCAGGAGCTAAAAACTTACATGCTCACCATGCGAACTACCACGGACAAATAAAGAAGTGTGATTTTTCATCTCATGAGCGCGTCAGGGTTGCGCAGACGGAAATAACAATTTCCGGCTTTCCGGCTGTCATGCAAATAATAATAATAATAAGTTTATTTAGCTAATGTAGCTATAATAGGGATACAATTAACATTTATGAGTATTTAGTAACAAATTTCTTAATAACACCTAAAATTAAAATAAGAACTTATTTTCACTAGACCCATATATTAGAGTGTGAATATTTTATTATAAAAAACTGGAGTGAATAGATTCTTAGAATATTCTTAGAATAGTCTTATTCCATTATGAAATAGGTACTGAGTTCATGGTGGATTTTTTTGATTTCAGGTCCAAATATAAGTTATTTCCTCGTTGCCTTGTAGAGGGTGAATGAATAGAGGATACCAGCGTTAGTTTTCTAGAAAGATACTTAGGTGACAAGTCCATTTTTTCATTTTAAATATGAAAATGAGGAAATTGTATTTAACCATATTATAAACATTTAGCCATTCTAATGTGCCTAACATACTTTGAACACTAGTATAGATACTGCATTTAAGTATAGATCTCGTGCTTTTATTTTGCTGCTTTTGCAGCCTGTCAATATCAGTCTCACAAAACATGAAAGTAATAGATGGGCAGTAAAGGAAATGTGGTAGAACTATAGTTTTGTACACTTTAAGGGTAGTATTAGTTGTAATATATTTTCTTACCCTACGCAGGACACCTATTTTTTGGGATATTTTCCTTATTATGTAATTTGCATGTTCCCTAAAAGATAATTTATCATCAACAATTATACCTAAATACTTTATACAACTGACTTTTTCTATTGCCTGATTTCCAATTCTAACAGGTTGAAGAAGATTAGAGTTCAATTTATTACCTAGAACCATGCATTTTGTTTTTCCTGTATTTAATTTTAGCATATTGCAATTTAACCAATCTTCAATTCTCTCCAAATCCTCATTAATCCCGTCTAGTACTTGCTGGTAACCTTCGCCAGATAAGAACATTAAGGTATCATCTGCAAATAGGTGTACTTTACAATTGGTAGCATATATGATGTTATTAATATACAGGATAAACAACAAAGGTCCCAGCACACTACCCTGCGGTACTCCAATTTTTACTTCCTTATCTTCAGATACACTATCACTAGATCTTCAGATAAATATTCCCCGTACTTCGTTTTCTGCCTCCTATTCGCAAGATAATCATCAAACCATTTCAGAACACCTCCCTTAATACCCATCCTTTTTAGTTTTTGCAACAACCTATGCTTGTCTATCATTTCAAAGGCCCTACATAAATCAAGAAAAACTGCTATTATTATCCTATCTTTGTCAATATTTTCCTTCCAATTTAGTATGACCCACTGAATGGCTGTTTCGCAGCTGTGTGAGTGTGTCCATTTCTGAACTCAGATTGTTCAATAATTAGAAGGTCCTTTTTTTTAACATATTCTATAACTTGTTTGTACCCTATTCGTTCAAGAACTTTTTCAATAGCAGGAAGCATATTTATCGGCCGAAACTCTTCACATTAAGTTGTCCCTTTAACTTTTGGCACCGGTATTATGGTTGATAATTTTAAGCGAGCTTGGCACCTGCCCTTCTAATAATGATGTATTAACAATATTTAGTAAAGGATTCTCAATTGACGTGCAGCATTTTTTTAACAGAGTTATATCAATACCATCAGGACTATTTTTAGAGGACATTGCCTCAATTTCCCTCTTTAACCCTCTGGGCTGACTAGGAAGCATTTTTCGACCCATACCCACAAGAACTTTTCTTTCTAGAATGAAGTAAGGAGCCCTGAACCAATTAAAAGACATTTTTTTTCGAAAAGGGCTCGTTCTATCGATGCCAAACAAGAGTACCATTTTTACTTAAAAAACCTCAAGTTTTTAGATTTTGGAACCAAATTTAGAAAATTAGAAAAAAAACACTTTCAAAGTGGCCCCTTTATGGGGCCTTAGCTCCCTTAGTACTTATTTTTCGACATATGTTCATAGGGACTTTTTTTCATATTTTTCATAGAATAATCTACTCTGATAAAGTTTTGACCACCAATTTCGGGACAACCCTGTATAGTTTTGCATACTTTACTTCTCTTACTTTTATTCGTTCTTGTAATTTGTAAGGGAAAGTGAGTAGGATCCGAAAGAGTGAGGCACTTTAGCATTAATGCACCTCCATAGGACAATAATTGAAGGGTCCAATGCTAAAACTGGCTAAATCCATATTATAAAGGCTGTCCCAAAAATAACCGAACGATTTATTTTTGGTTATAAGTTTATTATTATTGGAGCAATTTTCCCCAATCTTGTACGGCAGTTTTCTACGAGGCCACTTTTTGATTGGCTGGAGTTGAACCATCTGTGAAGCGATCAAAATGAAAATGGTGTAAGCTTAAAGCTGATGCTTTTCTCTTCCAAAGCAACTTTACAAAATTTTATTCTGAACGTTTTTGATTAATTTACAAATTTTTCTGCGATGCTCTAAAACAGGTTTTTTAAGATTTATTTGATATTAATTCGCTACCGATCTTGACAAAATTTTCAGAATCCTTAGTAACACCATAATTCTTTCGTAAAATAATAGGTACTTTGTGCAGGAATTTCACTTAGGTACTATATCGTTATACAAAATGTTAAAATAAATGAAACCCAAAAAAATGGTCTAACATTGACTTGTTTGTGAACTCGACAAGTTGTTCTTCAGTTTATGACTGTTATAAAGCACATGTTTGGTTTATTTTAAAATCCAGAATTGTTGTTTATTCAATTCCAGCCTGTTGTCTGTAGCCGCTTTTTTACACATTTTTTACACATTCATAATATTCTCGTTAATTTTTTAATCAAATGTGTTCATAAAAATTTGCTAGGGTGGCGCCATCTGCAAAGTGACATCATTTTGTGAAATATTGATGGTGTTACTTAGGATTCTGCAAATTTTGTCAAGATTGGTGACCAAATAAAAAATAAATCTTCAAAAATCCTTGTTTTAAAGCATCACAAAAAAAAATTATAAATGAATCAAGAACGGTCAGAATAAAATTTGGTAAAGTTGTTTTAGAAAAGAAAAGCATTCGCTTTCATCCTATACTAATTTCATTTTGATCGGTTCACAGATGGTTCAACTCCAGCCAATCAAAAAGTGTTTCTGTAAAAAACTGCCACAAAAAATTTATTAGTGGCGCCATCTGCAAAATGGTTACAGATTCTAAAAGCCTCATCTTTTGGCTACGTCCCGTATAAAATTGAGGAAAATCGGTCCCACAATAATAAAGTAATAACCAAAAATAAATCGTTCGGTTTTTTTTGGGACAGCCTTTATATAGTTTCTCAGGAGGCGAAGAAATGTTTCATACTGACAATGGCAATGTATAGGGGTTTTGAAATTTACCTACGCTATCATTATCTCTATTTTCACATATTTATGAAAATTATCTTATTATTATTATTATTATCTGCAGGAATAACTCATTTTCGCAAAAAAGTGGACATAGCCAGTTTTAGCATTGGACCCTCGAATTGAAAAAAATAATATTGCAACAATTCTTCTTGTATAAACTATAAAGTACAGTATAATCTAATCTCACAATTAGACACGTTCAATTATTAAAACTATCATCACTGAAACCCAGTTCGCCATGAGTTAAAGTATAATTTGGAGCTCCGCGGATTTGCTGGCGACATCGCGTGGGGAATAGCACCGGAGTCCTGGTGGCGTATTACCGGACTCAGCCGGAGATTCTATGTAGTCAAGTTTTTGGACGAAAGATGTCGCCCAAATAACCATAAATAAACTTTTCATAAATATTTACAAACAATAGGAGGTAACTGCAATCACTAAATTTTCGAATTTCAGATCTATACCTACGTTTTGAGGCCCCAGGAAGCCAAAAAAGAGGTTTCTAAAATCTGTCTGTACTGGAGCGATTTGTATGAAATTTGGTACATAGGCATGTCGCAGCCTAACTTAGATCTGAAAAGCTTTTGGGGACAATCGTGCAACCGGAAATGCCATTTTGGCACATCAACTTTTAAATTTTAACCCCTATTTTTGACGTCACAATAAGAAAGGCCTTCAAATTCTGCTTCTAAAGATGTATTCACTCCCACTCGTAGTTGACAACCATTCGGACGTCAAAATCCGCAGCAATCAAGAGACTACTCGTCGTATTACTATTGAATATTTCAAAAACTAAATGAGTGTTAGTACATTAAATGAGTGGGATCGCCGTAGAAAGGTTGAATTAACAAGCTCACTAAATTTCATTAAAATCGGATTATAAATAAACATTTTATTAACAAAATTTGTTCAAACTTTTACGGGCCCACCCTATACATAACGTATTTCTCTAAAGTTTTCGGAAATTTTTCATGCGTCTCTATCTGTTTTGGAAGTGAAATTACTGATAAAGGGCCATTATCTTCTATCTGCCGCAACTTAATACTCTCACGTGCGCCACTAGCCTTTGGACGGTTTCCAGCTTAAACCTCATTCACAACCACTTTACGTACGTGACATAACAAAGTTTAACAATCGTCAACAATAGATAGAAAAGTTAAAAGCTGTCATGAATAATTGTTGACCATTGTTAAAGTTTGTTACGTTACGTACGTAAAGTGGTTGTGAATAAGCTTTTAGACTATTCCAGGCGGACTTCTCTAATTTTTTGATAAATCCGACGACGCCGCAACTACTGTTCCAATTTTCTGCTTCCCATCAGCCATATACCTTTCTACCCAATAGACCCCAAAAATTTTCAATTGGCCTCGCCTGAGGAACGTTTGATGGATTGTCTACTATGATGGGTACAAAATCTATGTTGTGAGCCAGTCGGTAGTTATTCTTGCATAATGACAAGATGCCAGATCAGGCACTGCTTGGTCAGTCGGATGATGTGTCTTGATAAAATCAACCAATTGAGACATTTTCTTATAAACGCATGATCAAAATTATTGCATAGCTCTGTACATCTAATTCATTTACTATTGACTGAACTGTCACTTTTCTTGGGCTGTAAAAGGGTTGAATCTGCCTTTTTTTTCTGACCAGTAGGTACCTGACAAATGGTCCTATGTGTATAGGTACATATACCTATAAAGGTCGGCATTGAGGGCTTCATCGCGAACCAGCAATACTTTATCAGCGAACTTGACTTGGAGTTTAACTTCATAGGACAGGTCTCGACATTGTCGGTGTAAAAGTAGCCATCATTCTCTTTCATTTCAGAGTTTGATAATGTAATAGTATACAGAGTGTTTTGCAACCGCGTGTAAGTTTTTTAGCATTAGATTGCCCATCAAAAATGGTGACTATTTGCACAAAATTGTTTAGGTCGAAGTCGTCTCCTAAGGAAGTTAGGGCTTTACCATAGGGAGCAGTTTTTCTTATTTGGATATCTCTAAAACCACTCATTAAATAAAAAAATACCAAGAATAGTAAAAGTTGCAGTTTAAGCTGCTCTTTACAACAGGCACCACCATTTTTAAAATGCGTGACCTTGAAAAATTTTCCAGTTACCTCAGGTACGGATATCTCTAAAACCACTCATTAAATCAAAAAATACCAAGTATAGTAAAAGTTGCAGTTTGAATTGCCCTTTCTAACAGACACCACCATTTTTAAAACGCGTGACCTTCAAACATTTTCCGGAAGAAAAATCTCAAAAGTGTCTCCGTTTTCTGAGGATCCCGTGGTCATAATCTAACGAAATTCCCCATGTAGATGTATATTCACTGGCTACTAGTGTCCACCAAATTTCATTCAAATCCGTTAATCCGTTCCTGAGATAACTAAGAAAAACTGCTCCCGATGGCTGACTTTAAAGCCCTATAACTTCCTTAGGAGACGACTTCGACTTAAACAATTTTGTGCCAATCGTTACCATTTTCGATGGGCAATCTGAGGTTAAAAAACTTACACGCGGTTGCAAAACACCCTGTATAGTATATACAGGGTGCTGTATAGTATATACAGGGTGGTCCAAATGTACTAAAACAGGGCTCTCACGGCCAAACGGTAAGATAAATGAGTAAAATAAAAAATCCAGGGTAAATTAGAATTAAATACCTTTATTTTGTCGCCACTTTGGAACTCCCCATCTTATTGTATAATTTAGCAATAAATAAGAGTACATTTTTTTAAATGGCACCATGCATGTTTCTATTTTTTTTGGATTCCCTTTGATGCTCTCTTTATTGGGGTGATTTTATTTTTTTGATAAATTGAACAGTAAACGTAGAAATTTTTGTTGATTCAAATTTCGCGCGGTGATCCGGCAACAATGCGCTTCACCATTCCTTCGATGGAACCACCCTCATCTCACCGTATGTCTCCCACTCCCACTAGTTGTACTGTGTACACAATGAAGTAAACAGGCTATTTATTATTAGGCCCAATCAGATTCTTCCAGAGGGCGTGTACACAGTACAACTACCCTGTAGTGGGGAGACATTCGGTGAGATGAGGGTGGTTTCATCGAAGTAATGGTGAAGAAATGGTGAAGAAATTTGAATCAACAAAAATTTCTACGTTCACTGCTCAATTTGTCAAAAAAATAAAATCACTACCATAAAGAGGGCATCAAAGGGAATCCAAAAAAAAATTGAAACATGCATGGTGCCATTTAAAAAAATGTATTCATTGTTTATTGCTAAATTATACAGTAAGATGGGGAGTTCCAAATTGCGACAAAATAAAGGTATTTAATTCTAATTTACCCTGGATTTTTTATTTAACTCATTTATCTTACCGTTTCGCCGTGAGAGCCCTGTATTAATATATTTGGACCACCCTGTATATTGCACGACGAGAATCGATAAGATGGCCATAATCCATATCGAATATTTGGGAACGACGCTCAGTTACTCAATGGTGGAGTGCACCAAAATAGCCTGAATGCGATATGGGCAATCTACGACTTTTGCCGCAATTTGTATTAAAATAATTCAAAATCGAAATTTATATGCTACATAATTTTGCATTATAATTTATTGTATACCTACCTTAAAAGGCTTCCCTATCCGACACGTTGCCACCACAATTAGAGATCACTTAACAACACTTGAAACGCTAAAATTAGAACATTTTTCGCAATGTGTTTGCAATTTTTTATAAACAAACAACTTCGGCCATATTTTGTCAAAGGACTCTTCCATCTTCTTTTGTGGGTGACCCGGCGGCGTCATAAACAGAATTAAGTAATCCAGCATCAATAATTGAATCAACTTCGTATGTCATCACACCTTTTTGGTCACATAAAATCACTGAAATTGTTGACAGAACAGATGATCGGAGTTGGTTAGCACCTGTTAGATAGACAGCAGGAAGATTTAAGAATCTTTGATTTTTCGGTTTCATATCCATCCTAAGATGGATATGAAATTATATCCGTATCGTTGAGGGAAATTGCCTACTTTTTAATTGAGCGCTTTGAAAATGTTATGATTGCTATAGGCCATTCATTTACTATTCACGGGAACTATCACTCTCCTTGGGTTGTAAAAGGGTTGAATCTGCCGACTTTTTCTGATCAATTCTCGACAAACAGCATTTGTTGTCTTTGTCTCACATTTATGGAGGGCATCTTCTATCCTTTTCCAGTTTACTCTACGTATAACAAGAGCAGTGTTTCTGAACGTACCTCAGGAGAGTGTTCGAGTAACAGTCCTACGTGAAACATGGAATCTCCGTCATAACTTCCTCAGCAATGTTCCCACTGCATTTTTTAACCTTTGAAGAAATATTCGCTCGGTAGCACGGGTCAAAATTTTGAGCCAGCTGCTTTTCGGCAAAGTGCATTGTATAAAGTACACTCGAGGACATGTGAATGTTAACGATTATTTGTCAAAATTAGTAGGCTTAATGCCAATGTATTTCCATACGTCACTACCTACTAGTTTTGACAAATCGTTAACATCCATTTGCATTCGAGTGTATACTTTCTTCGCACTCATTTATAGTTTAGTAATCGTAGAAACAGAAATATTTTGGTGTCGAGACAATCTCACTATCTCGCGCTTGGGGAGTCGTCCCACCAAGTTATAAATGCTTTTTCGAAGATCTAACTTGAAAGCCATCTTGTATTAATATTAATATTTACTACAACTGATTATGTCATATTAAAACTGAGATATTAGTGAAGTTATGACGTGCATGGCGAGTTGATTGGAGTCCGCTAAATAAATTTTAATATTGTTAATTTTCCGATTCTGTAATTTGGGCTGTAATGTATTTTTAGTATTATTACAAAATTTCTGGGGGGCATTTCACACCCCAAAAATTTGTACACCACTGCCGAATTATCAGGGCACTGCCGTAAATTTGTACACCACTGCCGACTGTGAAGTCCCCCGACAGCCTAAAAATTCATAGACCACTGTCGAATTTGCCCAAATTTTTCAACCGCTGCCTAACATTTCTCACTAACACTGCCGAAAATTTGTACACCACTGCCGACTGTGAAATCCCCCCCAAAAATTTCGATTTTTTGACCCAAAGAGAACTAAATGCCAATGAATTTTGTCTTAAATTTAAAACCAGAATTTGAAGACCTTTCTAATGGTGACAATCAAAAACTTGTTTTGGATGGTTAAATGAGAGAATAATTTTAAATTCAGATGGTATTGTATAGTATCGAACGCTTTGCTGTAATCAAGAAGAACAAGGAAAGTCGCACAATATCATCGGTGACCTTGAGCAGAGCAGTATGACTTCCCATTGCTTTCCTGTAGCCCGACTGTGATGCAGGAAAAATAAATTTGTCAGCATAGGGAGTTATTTGTTTATAAACGATGTTTTCAAGTACTTTAGAGGCAGCAGGAAGAATGCTTATAGGTCGCAGATCAGATAATGAAGTCAGACAGTTCTTTTACTTCTTTTTAGGTATATAGGAGTAGCAATGGACCTCTTCCAAATGGAGGGAACTACACTGTTGCGTATTGAAAAGTTGATAATGTGAGTCAAAGCTTCTAAGCAGTAAGGAAGAGCCAGCTTCAGAAGTTTAGCACTAATTCCATCACATCCTTCGGCGTTAGATTTGTTACCAGAAACCGCTGCTCTTACCTCTTCAGAGTCAACCTCAGTTAATTCAAAACCATTTTCAGAGCATATCTTGACATTATTTTCATAATAACTTAGAACCTCAGCATTGCAATCCGGGGCCACAACCGACTCCAAATAGAATTTATTGAGATCATCAGCCGTAGTGAAATCTTCCGGTAAAACTGCAGACTGTTTTGCTGATTTGAGTACATTAAGGCTGGATTGTATAAAGCATTTAATCCTGCCTTAAAGTTAATCCTTCAAAAATTCTATAGCAACAAATTGTTGACAACAATCGTTTCTATGGTATCGTAAGGGGCTTAGCGTTAAATCCAGGATTAAATGTTTTATACCGTATGATTTTTTAAATTATTCATCAAAGCAACCGTTGGAAAACAAAAGTCGTATCTTTGATTACTTCTGATGGTTCAGATTTTACAGCTGTCACTTTAATCTGTCATCATCTGTCATTTGCAGAAATAAATATTTTCGAGTTTGTTTACAGTTTCACGGTTTTTCACGATGGTTTTCTTGGTTGAGCATAAAATATTCGCTGTTAAAGCTTACTTTCGCACTGGTTTTCAAGCAGAAAATGGGGAATGGCGTTACAATGTGCGGGCGTGTCTCGAAGAATTCCGGCAGCAGTTCCCAAATGTTGCCATTCTTGATGCTGATTTCTTTTCAATGGTTCGACGTTCAGTAAGCTTGTTTGAAGAGACAGGCAGCATTACACGAAAGAAGGGTAGTGGCAGACCGACAGTTCAGACAGAAGAAGCAGTCCAGAATGAACCAACCACATCCCTGCGAAGAGCTGCCCAGCAAGTTCAGCTATGCTATAGCACCACTCGCAAAATCGTGAAGAATCAACTCCATTTATTTCCCTACAAAATGCAGTGCTATCACGAACTTTTACCAGGTGATCCCGACAGACGTGTCAGATATTGTCGTTGGTTTACTGATCATCTAATGAACGATGATAATCTTCTTATATCCAAATAAATGTTGTTACATAGGATGCAATCTTTTTTATTAATCAATTCAACACGTGTTTATTAGAGGTTATTTGCAGGGACAAAGGACTGCACTAGCAAAAATTCCCTAATTATTGTTTGTTCCCGCGAAAAATTTGTAATCCACTTAGGAACTTTGATGAATCTGTTCATCGACATGACCTTGAAGCTGGAAGCTGCCAAATTAAATAACCTATCATTTTACCAGTTTGTTTATTGCTCTATTAAAATATCAATAAATAAATAAGGCCATCAGGCACATAATATGGCACTCATGGCAGTCACAGTATCTTTCAAAGCACGAAAGAGCAGGGGGTGATTCAATTCCAAGGGGGCTCTTTTGAGTTCCAGTCCAGGTATCTAGGCGCCTTTTATCCTAAATAATTTCAGTAAATCTTTCAGAATTTTGCATCCTGTACCATCTGAGAATCCAACTTACAAGAAGACTTTACAGTGATGATGTTTTTCTGTTATCGTTATTCCTTCCGGAGTTCCCGAGAGTCAGCCTCTGCCACTACTCTGCCGAGTCTCCATTGTCTTGAGTGCCAGTGTGGCCCCGAGGGCAAATATTTTGTGCTCTGGCAAGCAAACCATCAGAAATCCACTCGAAAACACAAAAATGTTTTGTAAATGAAATGACAGTGACAATTAAGTGACAGCTTCAAAATCTGCTGAACCATCTGAAGTAATCAAAGATTCGACTTTTGTTTTCCAACGGTTGCTTTGATGAAGAATTTAAAAAATCATACGGTACAACCCGCCCTAAGTTTATACAGATTTTTCCATAAAAGTCTGGGATTGTTATTGAATTGGTTAACATTATATTGATAAAAAGCCTTTTTTTCTCTGCCAATAGCGGCAGTCAAATAATTTCTTAACTCTTTGTAATAAATAAATTTAGAATTTTCCTTACTTATTAAATACTCACGGAGTGCCTTGTTCAATCAATTATATTTAGGAAAGGAATAATCGTAATTCAGAATTGTCAATTGTATTTAAGAAATCATCAATTGTAATTCAGAAAATTCTTTTCAATCTAAGTAGATTCGTACATACCTAAGAACCTACGTACATACCTACTTACCTTAAGAATGGTAGGTATCTCTTATAAATAACTTTTACAGGCGGACATCTTTGAAGAAAAAAATTAACGGGTTCTTACTTTTTTGTTCCATCAGTTTAAACGGAAACATTGCCTTTTTGGGAAAAATTATGGAATTTGTAAAGATAATGTTACATAGTTGAGTAAAATGCAGGCGATTCGATGTTTTGACTGGTACGCATCATAGAAAGGTTTCTGAGGGCAATATTATTTAATTTTTTCATTCGTGAAGGACGGCTACTCGAGCAACTAGCAGCATTATTAGAAAATAAGAAGTTACTAGGCCATTCCATCCATATTATGAGAATTAAAATAAAATGAAAATAATTACCGTATTCCCTCGTGTTAAAGCAACAAAGTAAGTAGGCTGCTACTTTTGACTGTTCTGTCACGTTTTTGACGTCAGCTTTGCAAAATTCCGCCATGGCCAAATGCAAAAGTTAATAGGTCGAATTTAAATTATGGACAGTGAGATGGCATTTTGATAAACTAACTTCTATCGCTAAAACGGCAAGAGAGTTTGGAGCATACATTCTCCCAAATCCTTATAGCTCTTTATTTATTTTTGCTTGTTAACCTCCCCAACCCCATCACAATTTTAAAAAAATGGGAGGTTACTGCAATCACTAAAATTTTCGAATTTGAGATAGCACCAGATCTCCACGTTTTGAGGTCTCAGGAACCCAGAAAAGTGGTTTATAAAATGTGTCTGTGTGTATGTTCGTACGTACACACAGCCAAAACTACTGGGCCGATTTGGCTGCAATTTGGTACGTAGGCATCTCATAACCCAACTTAGATCTGAAAAGCTTTTGGAGCCAATCGTGCAACCGGAAATGCCATTTTGGCACATCAACTTTTAAATTTTAAATGCAAACCCCCATTTTTCACGTCACCATAAGAAAGACCTTCAAATTCTGCTTCTAAAAATGTATTCATTCTTAGTGCCCTTTTGACCAAAAATTTAAAAAAAAATTGATTTTTATCAAACTTTAAAATCGCGGTACAGCCCAAGCCCCTGAATCGATTTGGCTGAAATTTTGCACATAGGGATTGTATTACACCTCGAAAAGCTGAACAAATTTTGAATTCCATCGACTCACGGAAAGTGTCCTTTTGGCACACCAATTTCCAAATTTAAAATTATTCAATCATTAAACCATTAAAAACAAGTTTTTGAAAGATTTATTGTCACCATCAGAAGGGTCTTCAAATCTTGGTTTTAAATAGGACAAAATTAATTCGCATTTAGCGCTGTTTGGTTCCAAAAATCGAAATTTTATAATAACAGTAAAAACACATTATAGCCCAAATTACTGAATCGATTTGGCTGAAATTTGGTACATGGAGATTAGGTGACCCGTTGAAGACCTGAAAGGCTTTTGGGAGCAATTGGCCCACGCGAACTGCCATTTAAGCATATCAACTTAAAATTTTAAATACAAGGCCTCTTTTTTATGTCGCCATTAGAAAGACGATCAAATTCTGGTTCTAAAAATGTATTCACAGTTTCTGCCATTTCAGTGGAAAATATTGAAAAAATTCTTTCTCATTAAAAGGGAGCAGGCTGACAGTGGATGACATAAAGTGGCGGTTATTGTCAAAAAGTTGGCAAAAGATTAACCTTAAAAGGAACATATTGTCAAATGTGATGGGTGATGATGTACGAGGTGATGTCGGTATTTGTCAGAAAATTGCGAAATTAGTCACAGACGTCAGACGATAAGGATAAAAAAAAATCTGTTGAATTGACTACTATCTACACAGAATACAAAGATCCACGCGATGGGGAGGTTCCAGCCGCTTCTCTGCTGCATTTTGTATGATTGCTTCTAGTGTTACCAAATATCAATTTGACCGTGGTATATTTGCGAAAAACCTAACGTCAAAGCCCGATAAAAGTCAAAATTAGCAGCCTACTTACTTTGTTGCTTTTATACGAGGGAATACGGTAATTGACGTCATCTAAACTTTCATAATATAAACAAAGACTGATTAGTTCTATTGCCTCCAAATCGTTTAGACAAGACACCAACCATAACTTGGAAAAAATCCGCACGAAACATCTCAAGCCTCTCACGACTCCCTTTGCGCTTTGACATCTAATCGACCGCGCGACCGCCCACTAATAATTTTTAATTTCTGACATACGACCGCCCTTATTTATCTATCGAAAAGTTACAAGTCGTTGAACCTGAAAGATATGTCTTCCAAGCTGCTGCCTTTTGTACTCAAACTGATTTGCTGCGGTTGCACATTACCACAGGTGGTAAAATAAATTTTCCGCAATCGTGCCGGTCAGTTTCGGGCTTAAGAGCTCCTGCCTGGGGCCCTAAAAAAATAAAATTATCTTTATTGTCACGACCGATAAGGTAAAGTAACGGTTTCATATCCAGTTTTTAATTTGCTTACATCGCCGAAGGGCTCCGAAGACGCGGCCGGTTTTACGAACTTAATGGCTTCCTTTCATATTTTTTGGCAGGCCATCTTTTTTCAAAAGAAGTGATTAAAAAGCTTTGTTGTGCTTCCATGCATGTATTTCTCGATTTTTCGCTCAAGATTTCTAATTTTGAAAATATCTTATTGCATGCACTATTATTCAGGATCCCAAAGAAGCCCATCAGGAGATTCCGTACCGGTACTCTCTGATCGCGCACATATTTATATTTATCCACAGCAAATAACATAATTTCCACGCCCGTCCTAACGGTGAAAAACCCATGTGGGAGGTACTTTTGAAATTTATATTTTTTCAAATCTGTATCCATTTCCTCCGTGGATAATCACTATCTGCCGTTTTTCATCGTACAATTAAGCACTAATGCATAATTACTAACTTCTTGTCATAATTTCCGTTGGAATATTGAAATATTTATTGTATAACTGAGAGACAAACATAGCAGGAATTTCCTATTTGTCCAGTAAGTATTTGCGAAGCAATCTTATAATATCTGTTGAGAAGAAAATATGGCTTAGGCATGTTTGACCTCAACTCGTTGTGCGTTCATTCGTAAAATTCGTTGGAAAAAGTTGATGTTTCTAGTTACAGAAATAAAATGATAGGGGAAAAACTGCCTTTAGAGTTTGAGGCGAGGAATAACTCTTGATAAGGAAGGGTAAGAAGGAAGAAGATCGCTGGCAACACCGCGCGAACTGTCACTTAAAAATTTGCTGTTAGTTTTTATCATAAAATGCAAAATCTAAAATGACACGCCTGTACCCTTAATTGTTACTTTTGTCTTTAGCGGGGTTCTTGAGAAAAAACATTTTATCGGCAAAATAAAAATTTTTGTATGTAAATATATAAAGTTCGTTAAAACAAATATGAAAACGTTAACAAATCCACCTGAAAAAATTTTTCTTGCGTCAAAGATAAAATTTTATTTTTCTGCTACACAATAATATTTTTATCCCTGCTTGGGGTTCCGTGATCAACTGTCAGACAGACAGCGCCTGGTTTCAGCTCAGCACTTGTGGATTTTTGAATCTTGAATAGAGGGTTGAAAAATTGCAAAGTGAAAATATTTAATCCAAATGATAAGTAGAATTACGGAAAAAAAACAAAATTCGGCGAATTTTGCAAAATGGCGCTCAGTGGGTTGAATGCGAAGGGGGATGAAAAGTCATTACAAAAAAATTGGCAGCAGAGAAGCGGCTGGAACCTCCTCATCGCGTGGGTCTTTGATTTCTGTGTCTTGTGTTTAAAATTCTATAATTGATATGCCTAAATGGCACTTTCATGGACCAGTTGCTCCCAAAAGCCCTTCAGCTCTTCAACGGGTCACCTAATCTCCATGTACCAAATTTCAGCCAAATTGATCCAGTAATTTGGGTTATAACGTAGTGTTATTAGTGTTATTACATTTCGATTTTTTTACCCAAAAGGTATTACTGCCAAAGCGGCACTTTCCGTGGGTCGATTGAATCCAAAAAAAAATTCAGCTCTTCGACATGTAATACAATCCCCCCCCCATCTGCGAAATTTCGGCCAAATCGGTTCAGGGGCTTGGGTTGTACTATAGGATTTTTCTCGATTTTTTTAGTTTTCGAGAGTGAAAACATGCATGTTTGCAAGCAGAATTTGAAGGCATTTCTTATGGTGACTTGAAAAATGGGGGTTTTGCTTTTAAAATTTGAAAGTTGATGTGCCAAAATGGCATTTCTGGTTACACAATTTTCTCCAAAAGCTTTTTAGATCTAAGTTACGTTATGATGAGATGCCTACGTACCAAATTTCGGTTTACGGAACGTTCGCCCACGGACGCTTCGCCCCCGGGACTTTTCGCCCCTGGGAGGCCAAACATCCGGGGGCGAAACGTCCGAGGGTGAAAAGTCCCGGGGGCGAATAGTACCGAGGGCGAAACGCCCGGGGGCGAAATGTCGGGTGCAAAATATTGGAGGGAAAGTGTCGCGGGCGTCAGACCTGTAGTTTTGGCTGTGGCGTGTTTGCAAACGTACGTACGTACGTACACACACAGACACATTTTTCAAATTACTTTTTTGGGTTCCTAAAACCTCAAAATATGAAGATCTGGTATTATTTCAAATTCGAAAGTTTTAGTGATTGCAGTTGTAGCCTCCCTTTGTTTTAAGTGGTGAAGTGGAGTGGGTGGTTAATACAGGTAACAAGAAAACAAAACAATTATGCAAATTAAACTTTTGTGGGGGTTGAAATACTTATACTCAATGCGAAGGGAGCTGAATAATTGTAAAAGATAATCAGAATCCAAATGAGTTCAATTTTGTAAAGTTAACACTTAGGGGGTTGAAAATTTGCAAATGGGGATGAAAAGCTAAACAGGATGAGAATTAATCGTAGTTAAGTAGAATTACAGAAAATAACACGAAAATAAGCTAATTATAGAAAAGCTTTTGTGGGGTTAAAATATTGCGAAGGGGGTCGAAAAAGTGAAAAAGTCAAACAATCGCAAATGAGTAAAAATTCCCGAAAAAAGACAAAATTGCGCGAACTTTACAAAATCAACGCTCGGAGGGTTGAAAAATTGCGACAAAAAAAACGAAAAAATAAATAAACCGTATTTACTACGCTTGCTAGGGGTTAGGTGTTGCTAGTAGTCTAGGGGTTGATTTTAGTTTGAAGACTCATAAAATTAAATAAATTAAATTGAATTAAATTATGTCTTCCGCTGAAAATATCCGTTGCTTAATGGGACAGAAACAGCAAGGCTGATCGGTTGATCCAATCTGCCCTTGTGAACTGATGTTCAAACTGGGGGGCTGATCACTAGTGGAATTAGTTGTACATCCGGCTTGGAATTAATTCCGGAATTATGGAATTATTACGGAATCATTCTGGAATTAATGGAATTAGTTGGAATTAGCCGGAATTAGTTGGAATTAGTTGGAATTAGCTGGAATTAGTTGGAATTAGTTGGAATTAGTTGGAATTAGTTGGAATTAACTGGAATTATTTGGAATTAACTGGAATTATTATGGAATTATTTGGAATTGATATGGAATTAATAAGGAATTATTTGGAATTGATAAGTACATCATTTAAAAGGAATTAAAGGAATTAGTTGGAATTAGCTGGAATTAGTTGGAATTGGTTGGAATTGTTTGGAATTAATGGAACTAAATCGGAATTAGTGGAATTAGAATGGAATTAATGGAATTAGAATGGAATTAAAGGAATTAGTTGGAATTAGCTGGAATTAGTTGGAATTAGGTGGAATTATCTGGAATTAGTTGGAATTAAGTGGAATTATTTGGAATTGATAAGTATATCATTTAAAAGGAATTAAGGAATTAGTTGGAATTAGCTGGAATTAGTTGGAATTATTTGGAATTAATATGGAATTGTTTGGAATTAATGGAACTAAATCGGAATTAGTGGAATTAGAATGGAATTAATGGAATTAGAATGGAATTAATGGAATTAGAATGGAATTAATGGAATTAAACTGGAATTATTGGAATTAATTCCCGATTGGAATTAATTGTACACAATTTTTTTGAGTGATCAGCCCCCCAGTTCAAACTAAAAAATAATTGTTTGAAGTGCTGTTTTAATTGGAAATCTATGAGATGGGAAAAGGAATACATGACGTTATTGATATCATAAGACATTAGTTTTTAGACTTTTTTTTCAATGGTTGACCGAAATCTTTCTAACCCTGTACTTTTATTCCACCATTTTACTGAAAAAGTTTCAAGTTTCAACCCTTAAATTTCATCCACCCTGTTAGATCGTAATGAAAATTTGTTTGATGAGTTGAGCGGTTTTTGAGTTCTCGTATTTTAGTGTTTCGGCATTTTAGGGGTGGTAGGGCCTTTAATGGTGGCTTTTCGCGAATGATGATTGAGACCTTTTAGTGCCGTAGCAGAATGCGGAGGTACTCTTGTCTTAGCTTATTCGCTCGCTCGCTCGCTCGCTCGCTCCTCAGTCTGTCCGTCGGATAACTTGAGAACGGATTGAGATATCGAGCTGAAACTTGGTAGGCAGCTTCGTCTCCCGAAAAGTAAGGCGGGGATTGCTTTTGGGCCATATCGGACCAAGGGGGTGGGAGCTAGGGGTGAAAAACCGAAAAACTACTAATTGCAATAACTCGAGAACTAGTGGAGATATCTTGCTGAAAATTAGTATGCACGTTCGACCTTCAAGTCTGTTGAAAGTGAGGGGGTGCCAATTTCGGGGGATGAAATTTAGGGGATGAAAACCACAAAAAATATGATAACTCCGCAAGGGTTGCACGCAGCTGTCGGAAACTCAACGTACACACATATATCGGTGAAATCTTGTGGGGGATGCGTTTTTTCGTAAAATCGAACAAATGGGGTGGAAGTTAGGGGTAGCAACTCGAAATTCCGCTTAATAAGTACTAGTCGAAATTGGCGTCATTCGATAGCTTTCCATTAATTATTCAAAAAAGGTGTCATTCATATTTTGCGAAGAACCGCCCTTATAGGCGCTACAACCCCTAACATGCAGAAACACAAAAATACGAGAACTCAAAAACTACTCAACGTATCAAGGCAGAATTTGGTTTGTGAATTTCCAGTGACATTATAGGTGGATGGACAAATTTTCAAAAATATCTAACAAAGGGGATGAAATTTAAGGGTTGAAACTTGAAATTTCTTCAAGTAAATGGTAGCCTAAAATTACGGGGTTCGATAGATTTCGGTCAACTATTGAAAAAAGGTCTTATGAGTTTTCAATCTAAAACCAACCCCTGGGCCATTAACCACCCCTAACTCTTTGCAAGTCGATAATTATATTTTATTTATTTTTTCTGAAACCCTATTGGTTTATTTATGAACAACTGAAGTCAGTAAATACGCAAGGAGTTATGTCACACCGGAAAAATAAACTCACCCCTGTAAATCATAAAGGGGTGAAATTATGAGGTGTTGAAAACATGAATCTACAAATTACCTTAATTTTTAAACGAATTGGGTTAGGGAGGTGAAATTGAAAACATAACTTCCTTTAGGGCATGTGGGGGTGGTGAAATAGGGGGTTGGAGTTTAGGGGTTGAAACGTCCATAAAGCCCTGTAATTTGACACAGAGAAGCAATATCTTCTGCGAAACTGTGACATCTTACACACTGCATCTTCGAGAAGGGAAGATCGAATTTTAGGAGAAAATTATCGAAGGGGATGAAAGTTAGGGGTGGAAACTCGAATTTTCAATGAAGAATGTATAGTTGAAAATATTACCATTCGATAGCTTTCTATTGATGGTACAAAAAAGGTCTTATTCATCATTAGCGAAAAACGACCCTTAAAGGCGGTACAACCCCCTAACATGCCGAAACAAAAAAATGCGAAAACTCAAAAACTGCTCAACGTATCAGGGCTAAATTTGATGTGGTAATTTACAGCGCCACTGTAGGCGGATGGGCAAATTTTCATTAATATCTAACAAGGGGGATGAAATTTAAGGGTTGAAACTGGAAATTTTTTCATGTAAGTGGTGGAATAAAATTATGGGGTTCAATAGATTTCGGTCAACCATTGAAAAAAGTCTTATGAGTCTTCATCCTAAAACCAACCCCTACGCTACTAACAACCCCTAAGCCCTAGCAAGCGGAGTAAATATATTTCATTTATTTTTTTTTTGCTTTCTTCTAATTTGTTATTAATTTAAAGTGATTTTCATTAATTTTTGACCCATCCACAATTTTTCAACCCCTTTCATGATATGTGAACCCTCAAAGAGCAAAATTTACCCAGACCGCTTCTTTTTCGGGTGATTTCCGCTGGTTAATTTTGTAAAATTCGCGCAGTTTTGCCTTATGAATTGTTCTTGCCTTTTTCACTTTTTCGACCCCTTCGCAATGTTTCAACCCCCAAAAGTCAAATTTGCATAATTGGCTTATTTTCGTGTTATTTTCTGTAATTCTACTTAATTACGATTAATTCTCATCCCTTTTAACTTTTCATCCCCCTTTACAATTTTTCAACCCCCTAAGTGTTTATTTTGCAAAATTCACATAATTTAGTTTTCCTTCGGTAATAAATTGAACTCAATTGGATTACGTTTATCTTTTTCACTTTTCCAACCCCCTTCGCAACATTTCAACCCCCAAAATCTAAATTTGCATAATTGGTTTACTTTCGTGTTATTTTCTGTAATTCTGCTTAATTACGATTAATTCTCATCCACTTTGACGTTTCATCCCCCTTTACAATTTTTCAACCCCCTAGGTGTTAGTTTTGCCAAATTCGGATATTTTCGTTTTTCTTCTGTAATAAATTGAACCCATTTGGATGATGATTAAATTTTTCACTTTTTTCATCCCCCTTCGCAATGTTCCAAGTCTTCAAATGCTAAATTTACATAATTGGGTTAATTTGGTGTTATTTTCCGTAATTTTACTTAGCCACGGTTAATCCTGATACCTTTTGATTTTTCATCCACCTTTACGATTTTTCAACCCCCTAAGTGCTAATTTTGCAAAATTCGCATAATTTCGTTTTTCGACGTTTATAAAATTGAACGCATTTGGGATTCAGTTTACCTTTTACAATTTTTCAGTTTCCTTCGCAATAGGTAGGTATAAGTGCTTATTTCAACCCCCACAAAAGTTTTAATTGCATAATTTTGTTATTTTAGTGTTTTATTTCGTAATTCTACTTAATCCACACTTCATTTTCATTCCTCTTGACTTTTCATCACCTTTTTTCATTACCTTGGACTTCTCATTCCCTTTTTCAACCCCCTTAGTGCTAATTCTACATACCTACTTCGCAAATATGATGTTTTTTTGTTAACTCTCTACTGTTTAATTATGTACGGCCAATTTTCATAATTTCGTCTTTTTAACACCACTGTGCGTCTGCGGAGGCACTACTACTAGGTGCAGATTTATAAAATCTGCACCCGACTCCACCAGTAAATTCAGCTCGCCCCTACATACACATTAACAAGGTAAACATCTACAGGGACACACATCGCATTGATATACATCTTTCGTTGGCTTTTTATACCATCAATAGGATGTTATCGAATGGTATTAATTTCAACCCTACATTTTTCAGTATAAATTCGAATTTCCTCCCCTAAATTTCTCCTAAAATTCACTCGTCCTTTCTCTAATATATAGTGTGTAAAACCTCACAATTTCACAGCATATGTTGCTTCTCTGTTTCAGCCCCTAAACCCCATCTCTTTATCTCACGATCCTCACCATAAGTATCAAGGAAAGTTGTTTCAATTTCACCGCCCTAATCCAATTCTTTGAAAAATTGCAGCAACCCCTCATGATTTCACCCCTTTAATATTTACAGGGGTGAGTTTATTTCTACGGTGTTACATAACTTCGCGCGTATTTACTTACTTTCGGTTGTTCATACTAAGCGTTAGAGGTTGTTAGTAGCCTAGGGGTTGGTTTTAGTTTGAAAACTCATATTTTTCGGTGGTTGACCGAAATCTATTGAACTCCGTCAATTTACAAGACCATTTATTTGAAAAGATTTACAGTTTAAAACTTTAAATTTCACCCCCCTTGTTAGATCTTATTGTTAATGAAAATTTGTCCAACCGCCTACCTGTCACACTCTCACACTCTCACCCGCTTGATCCGATATGGCACAAAGGCAATCCTCGCCGAGCATTTAGGGATACACAAGCGATACGACGATACGACGAGCGAACCCGAACAAGCGAGCAAATATCTAAAAACAAGAGTACCGCATTCTGTTATGGCACCAAAACAACAAAAATCCCTCGCATTCTGCTATGGCTATAAAAAACTGTAAGTCGAAATCTTGTTTCGTTCAAAAGTTATTTTAACACTGGAACGTCTTGACTGCGCCACCCGGTATAGGAAGTAATTTTACCTCTTTGGGTAAATTTAAGAATACAACAGGTAGATTTCAGGACAGCAGGAGACCGCTCATTTCAACTTTTTGAACGTTTCCACACTGTTCCTTAAATAGGCACGTGAAACTAAATTTATTTTAAAAAAAGCATCATTACGCTAACAGTACCAGCAATGAAAGACAAATTTTGTCATTTATATGCGCCTTGTTGATGGCTTAATAAATACAGTACGAGATACAGTAAAGTTGTTGTTAAACTCTTCATGGCATCTGCTTAAACGTAATGAACAGTCTCATTATAGTGCAGGTATACTAATTAAGAGACATAACTAATTTAAGCTAATAAGAAGTTGGCTCACAATCCCCGGCAATTGAACACAAATTTCACTTAATTAATTCACTTATCCATCTTTGGCAACGTTTTATCTCGCCAGTTTATCTTTTGTCATGGATCCATAGAATGTGGACGCCACATTCCTCTTCTGACCTCTTATACTGTAGTAAAATTCGCAAATCTCTTGCTTTCGTCCGGCGTTAATGCGATTAATTAAATCGCAATTATTTCAACGGTCGTTTCTAGAAATCAAAAAACTCGTTTTGCACACAAGAGGAAGTGCAATTTTTTTAGGTCAGGTTCTCGTAAGTTAACGTTTCAGAGAAACAGCAATTCTTGACGGTATGTCACCGTAACAGTAGTCATGATTTTCATGTTTATGTAGAGGTAAGTGTACCTAGTTGTGGAATAGCCATCCATGAAAGGAACGCTTTTTATTTTATGCGAAGTGTCAGCAAAACATTGTTGCTGTTTCCACGACTGAAGACAAAGTGATTGCTTTGGTTATGTTGTAACTCTTCTTCATGTTTTGTATCATGACGATTTCTTTAAACGAAGAGCTTGAAATTGCACAAGGCGGTACCTGTTATTTAGGTTCTTTTGTTAGATTTTTATTGGAATTCATGAGTTAAAACGTCTTTCATTTCCGTGTAGGTAGCAGCTAATTGAGCACGAAAATTTTTAGACCGCTCGTCATTGTGACTAATTTCACAGTTCTAACAAATAGCGACATTTAATTTTAATACTCTGTGGTTAATACCATGCCACCTCTACTGCCATTTTCCTGAGAATTTTCATTATTTTCCGCCGAAATTATAGAAACTGTGAATAGATTTTTAGAACCAAAATGTAATGATCTTTCTAATGATGACATAAACAATGAGGCCTTATAATTAAAATTTTAAAGTGATATGCCTAAATGGCACTTCCCGTGAACCAAATGCTTCCAAAAGCTTGTCTTCCAGCTCTTCAATGGGTCACCCAATCTCAATGTTCCAAATTTAGGCCAACTTAATACGATTTTATTCTTTTCCTGCTTCCTTAATTAATTTAATGGAAATCTTAGGCTTTCAGGTTTTAGATACTTATAGCCTCTACCTGTGAAAAAATACTCAGTGAACAGTTCCGCGGGGTTAATTAAATTTCCCGCGAAGACGAACGAGCACGATCGACACTTCGTTAAATCTCGAGCTGATAGGTCGTCAAGGATATTTGTGTACCGTGCTCTGATTTGCCGTAGTTTTGTGTTTCGTAGCAACATATTAGCGGGAAATTCGAATAACGGCCACTTCTACCTTCGGTTATGAACCTCGGTATCTAAAATCTGTCAGCCTAAAAAAAAATTAAGTCGAATTTCCCACGTAAATCCCTATGGACACCTTGAAGAGTAGGCATACCATGTAATCTGCTTTTAGCGTTATTATAAAAATTTTTATTTCCTCGAAGGACACCAATTGCAAATGAATTTTGTCTTATCTAAAACAAGAATTTGAAGACTTTTCTGATGGTGACAATAAATTTTTCTAAAACTTGTTTTAGATGGATAAATAAGAGTATAATTAAATTTTTTAAATTGATGTGCCGAAACGGCTCTTGTCGTGGGTGGATTTTAACTAAATCGGTCCAAAAGTTTAGGCTGTTTCGTGTTTTTAAAGTACGTTAAAAATCTGGAATATTTGAATTTTTGTCGAATAAAGCGGTTATTCAAAGTCACTCTATGTTATGTGAATGTAGTCACACTCGAAAACGGGGTGCACTAGCGACATGCAACAAGAGCAGCTTTTTTATGTAGAATAAATCACAGATTATTGTTGTTTGGTGTGAGAAATGATTTTTGAAGGAAATGTGTGGGTAACCCCTCAAAGCAGGCGCATGTGATTGGAATTAAAATCTGAAAAAAATTTAAGGATAAGCCCTTTATAGCACAAACTTTTGCTCCAAAATACTTTCCGAATAATTTTAAGAAAACTGACTTTTTGACGGGCCCTTTAAGGGGGCGTAGCTCTCTTACAAAGCGTTACTATTTTTCTAAGGATCAGGGCAGCACTGCGCTGTGATGACAGTGTAGATCACCTCCAGGAAGGACTAACCCAATAATGGGTTAATCGCACCTGGTTTTAATCTAAGATCGATTTTATAATCAAAATTAAAAGCCCATGTAAATTGTATTTCCATTTAATTTAGTAGAAACTAAACATTGCATTATATTACATCACAGTAACGGCATTTTTTAAAATCGAATTCGCTCCCGATATTTCGCGAACAGTCGTTCGACTCAGTTTCAAAACAGAAACTTTAAATTTACATCAGGTAAGTGGCGATGTAGGTACCTAAAAATCTATACCTACACATACACAGTATTTTTTACTTTTAGGCTCGTAAAAAAAGTAGATGCGTCTTGGGGCAAAAGTTACTTAAAATTTACTTGTTACAGAGTAAAGTTATATTTTAACTTCTACGCTCGCGAAGCAGTTATTAACTTCTACGCTCGCGAAGCAGTTACTGGAATCGATCGGAAAATTCAAAAAAATTGAATCGCCAAAAACATGAAATCTTTACGTTTCAGGGTCCTGGGAACCCAAAAACGTGTTTTTGAAAAAATGTCTGTGTGTCTGTCTGTCTGTCTGTGTGTCTGTGATCACGCTGCAGCCCAAATTACTGAACGTATCGAGATGAAATTTGGCACACATATTCAGTGGGAGATTTGTAGGTGCTGATTAGAATCTGGGCCACATCGGTTCACGGAAAGTGCCTTTTTGGCACATCAACTTTAAAAATTTAAACGCAAACCACCATTTTTCGCGTTACCATATGAATGCTCTTCGAATTCTGCTTCTAAAAATGTATTCGCACTTGTGCCTTTTTGGCCAAAAAATAGTGCCGGGAAAAAAAACCTCTGCATAACTGTACATTCTTATTACCGGATTTGATAGCTGATTTTTTTTTCAAATCGAAAACCTTTGTGCCATTTTTTCGAAAAATGTCATTTTAGTGGAAAAAGGGTCCTTGTTTCAATTTACTTTACAAAAAATTCGACAGCTGTTATATTGTCGGATCAAAAACCTTAGTGCAATTTTTTCGAAAATGTCCATTTTAGGAGTGAAAAACATTTGTATTTATTGTATTTATATTATTTTAGTATAAATCAGCGCCGGGTGCATCAGCTATCCAAACGCTCTGCATGCGGACCTTGGTTAAATAAAGTTTAATGCTACATTTACAAATTCTGTGAAAAAGTAGAAGTTTCTACCGTCTCCGAGACTGCCAATTTTTTTTTTGTATTTAAATCCCCAGCACCTCCCTACTTGTGTAGAGTTTTTTTCAGATTTTGCACACTTTTTAGCCATTTTGAAAGCTGCTAAACAACATGGCAAGTGTTATTAACGAAACATGCACAATATTGGAAAAAACTCGTCAAAATCGTCAAAGTTGAAAAATACATATACTCCGTTTACAATGTTTTAAAACGGCAGTAGGCTGTGTTGGGGTGACAGAATTCACTGGGTATTGTAGGGGAGGGGGGGTCTAGTTGTCTCAAGTACTAGTTGTCTCAGAGGCCATAGTGCCACCTTCCGGTATAAATTTCAAACAAAAGGTGACAGTTTCCCATAACTTACACTAGTCTTTAATACCCCAAGAAATTTCAACTCATTTCTGCCATTTCTCTAGAAGTGACCGCGACTTGAAGAATTTGTTGCTTATAAGTAAATTATTTCTTTTTCATTATCCCTTTATTAATCGCGTTTTAATTATGCTAATACAGTTCATATGCGTACTAGGTCACTTTTTGATCTCTACTGCTGGGCTCGCCACATATTTAGAGGTTGCAAATGGTTAAAATTTTCCATTAGGTCAAAGTTAGATGGAAAACTATAATGGGGTTCATTGTCACACAGTGTTTGGGTCAAGTTGTCATATGGCGGCGCATTAGTGAAATTACGGGAACATAAAAAAAAATTGAAAAGCTCAAAAAGACACAAAAATTGACAGATTCTGACAGCGATTCTGTGGCGAGTAAGGCGATTTGCGGAAATATAGTAAAATCCTCGGTAAAATCAATGAAACAGGGGTGGACGGGTTCTATGCACCATTTGTAGATAATTGGTTCATGACAAGTGTGCAGGGGATGATCCTACATTCTCTGTGTCTGAATTGCAACTCGGATGAAGATGTTTAACCTATATGTTACGTTATGTCCAAGTGGCACAACTGTGACAACTTACCCCAACCTTTGAGACAACTAACCCTCTACTCGGGGTAACTTGTCACAGCTGCATTGCTTTGTTTAGAAATTAATAAACATGATTGTTTCAAATATTTCTTAATTTTTTTAAGCTCATATTGTAGCTAAATGTTTCTTTGTCAGAATAAAAATTTAGCTGTGCATTAATTCGAATTATCCCAAAATATAATTGTTGTTGAATGAAAATTGAGACAACTAGACCCCCCCTCCCCTACTTTTGACACTTGTCAAATTGTTTGTCACATTGAAATCAGTGCTCAAAACTATCCTTTGTTGCCAAATCGTAGACCACAATAATGTCGAAAAAGATTCTAAAGAACTAAGAGAGTCTCCTTTTACTGAATACACAGTGATTTCTAGATAGCCGTAAAAGTATACAAGTTGGTGAAATGGTTAAAATTCGTACCTCTTACACAAATTTGGTATCAAACTGTAGGGAATAACGTAAGGAATCCATTTCTAGAGGTGGAGCGTAGAAATACTTAGTTTTTGCAGAAAAAAGTTGGCTTAAAAAAATCGCCATTTACTAGTTCAAAATTTAGTTTACTAAAATTTATTAAAATAATCAAAATACTTTACCACAGCCAGGTTTCGCCTTATAATCTGTTCCCTTATTATGCCGGCATGAGGCCAGGCAGTTAATTTTGATACGAGCTTTCGGCGGAGCCGAAAGCGAGTACATAGTCGATAAACTGTTGTTTATCCTCATACTGACACTGGCTTGATTTTACGACGACCCAACGCGCCAAATCTTGAATGCTCCCTTCCCTTTCTTGATTGCTCCCTTCCCCTTCTTGAATGCTCTCCCTTGCCCTTCTTGAAAGCTCCCTTTCCCTTCTTGAATGCTCCCTTCCCCTTCTCGAATGCTCCCTTCCCCTTCTTGAATGCTCCCTTCTCCTTCTTGAACGCTCCCTTCCCCTTCTTGAATGTTTCCTTCCCCTTCTTGAATGTTTCCTTCCCCTTCTTGAATGTTCCCTTCCCCTTCTTGAATGTTCCCTTCTCCTTCTTGAATGCTCTCCCTTGCCCCTCTTGAATGCTCCCTTTCCCTTCTTGAATACTCCCTTCCCCTTCTTGGATGATCCCTTCCCCTTCTTGAATACTCTCCCTTGCCCTTCTTGAATGCTCCCTGGCTGTGGTAAAGTATTTTGATTATTTAAGTAAACTAAATTTTTAGCTAAGGTCTGGCCGGGATGCTCGTTACCCTATTTCCATGGCGAAACATTGTTGACAACAATGGAAATAGGTTCGCGTGGATTTAAACCAAGTTTTTTCTGCAAAAATTAAGTATTTCTACGCTCCACCTCTAGAAATGAATTCCTTACGTTATTCCCTACAGTTTGATACCAAATTTGTATAAGAGGTACGAATTTTAACCGTTTCACCAACTTGTATACTTTTACGATTGGTAATTATTATAGAAGACCGTGAAATGCTTTAAGGTACACACTTAATATGCAAACTCGCAATTTCCTTCGCTCCACCTCTAGAAATGGATTCCTTACGTTATTCCCTACAGTTTGATACCTTTGTATAAGAGGTACGAATTTTAACCATTTCACTAACTTGTATACTGTTACCTAGATAGCAATCAAGCATGGTATACGACGTAGGTAAGCATTTTGGAAAGCCCTATTCTGAGATTTGAAGAGCTGTTTCTAGGTGCAAGATTGTGATTGTGACGGCCATTGAAATGGTTGAATCTTAAATCTATACCCTCATGCAAGTGTTTAATGAGATGTAGTCGCTATTTCTAAATCTTCATCAATGGATTGCTTTCGACTCCTTGCAAAAATGATAATGATTGTTTGGAAACTACTGCGTCTATTAATTAACAGAAGACGATAGAAGATATTTTCCTCAGGTTACTAAAACGAGATCAAAACCTACCGTAATGCCTACTTAATGAGATAACTAGTTTAACGGTTTACAAGAGGTAAAGTAAACGTAAATTCTGATTACAAGAAAGGTACCACTTTGTAGTGTAACTGCATTTTAGATCGACGATGACATTTCGGAGGAAAATTGGAATAGTCCTCTTCTTCCATATCATTAATTTCTATATGATTGGCAATAAAGAAATGCAAGAAGGCACTAACTGGAATGCATCAAAATCACAAATAAGCGGTTCACATCTTCTGTAGGTTACCTGCTTCCTACATCAACGAAGAAGTTGCATTGTAAATGTAATTTTAATGGAGGATAGTACCTAGTACTTATTGTATGGTACAGACAAAATAAAGACAGATAAATAGGTGTAGTAATAAATTATTGGCTTTATCTACTATATCTAAAGGTCTTTGCTTAATTGTAACTCTCTTAAAAAAGATGAATATAAGTATCCAAAAATGAGATATCCTTATTGCTTCTGAATGCTCGTTGGAACTTCCAAAGGGGCTTCCTCCCTCATTTGATTGCTTATAATTAATTATAAGCTTACCAGATCATAGCCTAATGAATGTTTAGGTAAGCCCCATTTGGCGCTTCTGCACTAGGAGTATGTAGCTTTTCAGTATTTTTTTGTAAATGTTCCATACTCAACACTGACCGAATAAATATGTGTTAAATAACAATCAAAGTACAAATGTGACAACACAGCTACGAAGTTCCGTCAAATACAAATTTGGTCATTTAATGTTGACCAACTTAAAGAAAACATATCATGGCGTACTGGCCTTTTTAAACATCATGAATGAATTTATAAATACAAACCCCACCCTCAAAACCTGACCCTTCGTATTAGCGCCATTTTGGATAACTTGGACCTGATTAGCGAAGCATTTGTAGTCCAAATCCTGTAAGGTTATATGGCCCTCATAAAAATTTTGCATTGTCTGAAAGCTAATTGAGGTAACAATGGGCCAGCAGTGATGATAATGTAAACAAACCAGGTAAAACAGGCAAGACACCTTTGCAAAGCTGCCAGAACCGGACTCCAACTTAGCGCCAGTCGAGGCCGCAGCGATTATATACGATTCCAGCGCGTATCTTGTTCTATATCCGTAATTATTTGATGTATTAATTGAAGGTACAGTCTTAAAATGAATTATTAATTTAATTAATTAATGTTTCTGGTGTTAATTTTATTTCATTGGGGAAAGAAATTTTGAAGCCGGTCCTGCGAAGCTACCAAACGTGCAGTGTGGGAAAAACCCTAGGTAATGACCTATTAGGATTATTTACAAATTTTATTGCTGCCATATAACCTTACAGCATTTGGACTACTATACCAAAGTGTTGGTAAGAGAACGTTCGTTGTGGTGCTTTTTGTCAATTTTGTTGTACCTATCTCTTAAGTTAAGTCAAAGGGGAAAACCTTTAATAGCTTTGGAAGGCCATAAGTTTTCAAATAAGGGTCAAATGTGTACAATAAAAACGTGCCAAGCTTATTTTTTTATGGAAAGTGCAGCATCAACAACAATTCTGAGTACCTTCTTTTTGGTTTTCGATTTTCTATTTTTGAACAATTCATCCGTCATTATAAAAATTTTTGTTTGTTCAGCTAACCTATGCACTTACGTACATTATTGTTTATCGTTACAGGAAAGTCTCTGGTCCACAATCATTAAATATCCTCTACGTTACCTCGACAGAAAATTTCCAACGGACTCAAGAGGAAAGCTGTGGAGGATTTGAGTGCGAAACCCGGGAAAATGTTATGTGCCGAACTAAAAATGACAAACCAAAATGTGAAGGCAACAATTACCACTGAAAACATATACAACGAAGAAATGTATGTATAAATCACCCCGCAAAGTTTTGCCAAAATTGTTTGAGAATATTTCTGAAGTATCATAATTCTTTGGACATATTAGGTGAAATAATAACTGATAGAAAGGAACCTTTCTTTTGAGCAACGAGCGAGAATCACATATAGTGATTTTTTCCTGAAAGTCGAATCTTCAATTTCTAGTAACGAGTAATATTTTTCTACGACCACTTTTGTACAATGTACATACAAACTAAATAAACCGTTCCTTAAGCACGCAAATCTAAAAGTGTGCGTAAAGAGTGAAAATCGCACAGTTTTCAATCGTCATTTGCCAAATGTCATTTTTCACTCATTTTTGTTAAAGTCATCGTTTTCACGTTCTCCCCTATTAATTACAATATTTTTAAAACGTAATTTGTGCTATAATGTATTTTTAGTGTTATTACAAAATTTCGATTTTTTGACCCAAAGAGCACTAAATGCGAATGAATTTTGTCTTATTTAAAACCAGAATTTGAAGACCTTTCTGATGGTGACAATAAATCATTCAAAAACTTGTTTTGGATGGTTAAATGAGAGAATAATTTTATATTTGGAAATTGGTGTGCCAAACGGCGTGGGCCGATTGAATCCAAAATTTGTTCAGCTTTTCGACGTGTAATACAATCCCCATGTGCAAAATTTCAGCCAAATCGGTTCAGGGGCTTGGGCTGTACCGCGATTTTAATGTCCGATAATAATAATTTTTGGTCAAAAGGGCAGCAAGAGTGAACACATCTTTAGAAGCAGAATTTGAAGGCTTTCTTTCTTATGGTGACGTCAAAAATAGGGGTTTGTATTTAAAATTTAAAAGTTCATGTGCCAAAATGGCATTTCCGGATGCACGATTGGCTCCAAAAAGCTTTTCAGATCTAAGTTAGACTGTGAGATGCCTATGTGCCAAATTTCATCCAAATCGCCCCAGTTGGGCTATAGAGCGTTTACAAACGCACGTACGTACATACATACAGACAGATTTTTGAAACCTCTTTTTTGGGTTCCTGGGACCTCAAAACGTATAGATCTGATGTTATCTCAAATTCGAAAATTTTCATTTTGAAGGCCATTTTTGAAAGAGATAAGGGCTGCCTTCAACCCTATCTATAAACACCACTGTCATATGTCAAAGGGTAACTAACAGTGGCCTAAATAAAGGTGTTAAATAAAAGTTCTTAGGAGGACAAGGATCATGCGATCTAAAACTCTGATGGGTGGTATCGAGAGTCCCAACCCTCAGCTACGTCCTATATAAAACTGAAAAATGTCGCACAAAAATTAACAAAGATACGGGGAATATAAAAGTGACCGGTTTTTTTTGGCCCACTCGTTATTTCATCAATTTGCGTTAGTAAAACAATCATTTATCGAAAGGTCAAAAACTGGAAAAAAAGTGTTGTAGGTAGCACTACTTTAGAATAAATAGGATAAAGCTATAAATGCATTTTGATAAAAGTTAAATTAACGTATTCAAGTTGTCATCTTTGTAATTTTTTTTGAGCTGGGGGGCTATTTTGTCGCGGCTATTTTGTCACGGCTATTTTGTCGCAGGCCATTTTGACGGGTCACGTGTCTTTTCAATGCTCAGCAGCGCGAAACTCGAAAATCGTTCTCCGCCGATTATCGATCTCGTATAAGACTTTATTAATTTTCAGTCTATTAAAACTAAACTAAATCAGTCAACGAAGTGAAAATACAAACAAAAATTACTGCAGATTTGCAAATTGGCCGAAGTTGTAGCTTCAACCATTCTATTGAACCTACCAAAAGTCCCCAAGGATCACTTCGTGACGTAATGTAAAAAAAATAACAACGTCAAAAGATGCGATTATCAGTCTAATTCAGCAGTCGAAAAGCGATCGCAGGAATTTAATGTTCAAGCTTTTAAACCCTGTCTTAAATCACGTTTCCATTTGAACGGCAGCGGTTAATCCAGAACTCAAAAGCGCGTGAAATCGCTTCCGCAGGAACTGAAAGTTGGAGGTATGGCGACCATCCCGCAGCAGGACATGCGAATCCTGCCGGGGCTGCTGGTATTGACCACGTGCAAGAAGAAGGCCGACCGTTGCATCAACAGAAGGTCGACTCTTCTTCGCTCTGAGACCTAGTGACGTTGTCCATACACACAGTCCTGTAAGCTAACTGCTCTTGTACCGCTAACCAGCGTTCCGTTAGTCGGCGGTGTGTCAGTGACCTCCGTTGCCTCCTCACCTGGCCCATAGCCGCTCAGTTACTGGCGCAACGCGCAACAACAGGTGCGTTTAACCCGCTGTGGTCCTAAAGTGAGTGTTAAATTCCTGCCACCCCCGGAGTTTCAGGACAACGCACCCCCGTCTCTAATTGTAGTGCGCGCTTTCTTTGAACAAGTGTTGGTGCCGCAAGACACGTGCTGTGGAGCTTTTAAAGCTCAACTTTTCGTGAACCCCGAGATTTTACTGCAACTTTTTTAAACATCTTTCTTTCTGGATTGACGTGAATTAAGGTATTTAAGTGCGGCCTGCAACAACTGCCTTCATCCTCAATTCTTACGGTCTCATTAATTCAGATTGCGGAGGAAGCAAAAATCACAGCAATTTATTGTAAAGACAAAATTAAAAATTGAATGAAGAGGAGAAAGACGGTTCAGGAAGAGGAGACCGAGGTTTTTGTTGTCCAAGAACTTGATGGTGTCATTGACATTGAAAAAGAATTTATAACTCTACCTACTCAAATTGTGCTTATCTATTTTTATTTATAAATTGATGGATTTCTGAGCGATTGCGTAGTGATTTTGAACAGCGTGCACTTTTTTTGTTAATCTGCAGATTTTAATTGCCGCGGCTTCCAAGTACGATTTCAACAATGAATCCTTCAAATTGAAAGTAACTGTTGGAAAGTTATCAATTTCTCTCTTTTCGGAAATGTTAAATTTCATTTCGGCTTATCTCAGATCTAATTACAGCTATCCATTCTCAGCTTTTTGCTGCACAGCTCCAACAATACCTTTATAACAGGTAGTCATTATGTATTCGACTTGTAAAATGAACAATCCTCGATTCAAATACATCTAGATCTTTAAATGAAAATCTAATCGTTTTTGTTGTTACTGTTGACGGAGTTTTTCTCAGGACAATATAATTATAATTTAAGAAATGTGTGGTATATAATTTTTCACGTTATGGAGGGGGGGAACACTGAAATTAATCATAACCGTATACTTGATTTGAATACCGAAAACCACGCCTCCTAGATGAGCAATGATCTCTGGGTTCTCAGCTTCTTGAAGCATCTTCGCCTTAGGCATTTCAGAGAATGAATTAATAGTTTGCGGCGACGCGCGACGAGTTCACACGCTTTGATGATAAACCTATTTTCCGTAATGTTATTCTTTTAAGATTGTAATTTATAACGGATTAACATTTTTTTGTGTATCAAACTGCATGAACCTCAACAAGTGAATGAACAAAATCTACAACAAAAATTAAATTGCAAAAAATTCTGTTGAATAATCCAGTACTTAACTATAATCTTAGGTTAATGGCTTTCGCAAATACCGTCGAAATTTAAATTGCTTATTTTGACTTTGAATTTCTAATTTGGCTTGAGTATTTTTTTTTAACTCTCAATTTCTTGCCGCCAAAGTGACAAAGTGTTCTTGAAGTCACTGAAATAATTTTTAATTGTACATATTCATATATTACTCATCCTCAGTTGATTTTGGAACTGAAAGTCATGTTGATGAGTTGATACTGTTTAAGCGTCATATTATTTTCAAAAATTGACAATCTGGGAGACAGACGGTAGAAACATCTACTTTTTTACAGTATTTATGTACATCTCTTTCATTTACTATTGACTGAACTGTCACAATCTCCTACCTCATTCTTCTACAAAATATCAAAAAACACTGCCGCCAACATTACAATTTCGGGCATATGTAAGTCGGGGGGACGTCATCTGTGGTAGCTATTTTTTTCTAAATGTCTTCAGAACAGTAATAGTATATTATTCAATAAGTGTGTAATGAATTTTGTTGCTCCAGAGGATGACGTTTATGGTACGAGCCGTAGGCGAGTGCCATATATCATCCGTTTCGGAATCTATGAATTTTTCTAAATTAGAAACAGGTTTCACACTTGACCGGAGATTAAGTCACGGCCACTCTAGATTTTCAAAAACATCGAACAAATCGGTGATATAGGTGATATACGAACATTTTTGAAAATTGCAAAAACACGTCAACCTTATTTTTTTGATGCGAATCGACTGCCCAATTACATTTCTCTAATTTCTTTTTGTAATTTTGACCAATTGCAAAAAATCAGGGAATTTGAAAAATTCTAAACGAAGTAAAGAAGAAATTTAACTGCTGAGTTGAATTTGTGTCAAAAAAATAAGGTTGAAGTGTTTTTGCAATTTTCAAAAATGTTCGTTTTTAATCGATTTTTTCGCTGTTTTTGAAAATATGGGGTGGCCGTGACTTGATTACAGGTCAAGTTCGACACATGTTTTTGACTTTAATTTGCACCCTCAGCACTCTCAGACTGTATGAAATTAATAAAAGTTATGTGAACTTCTACGCTTTATCGCAGCAAGTTACTAAAATCGATCGAAAAATCGAATCGTCAGAAACATCAAATCTTTAGGGGTTTCAGAGTCCTGGGATGAGTCCTGGGGTGATTTTTGAAAAATGCTGGGTGTATGTGTGTCTGTGAACACGCTACAGTCTAAATTATTGGACCGATCTGGCTAAAATTTCGGCTGGATTTCGGAAGAGCTGAAGAGGTTTTGGGCCACATCGGTTGACGAAAAGTACCCTTTTTACATTACATTAACTTTCAAAATTTAAGCACAAACACCCATTTTTCACGTCACCAAATGAAGGCCGGTCGAATTCTGCTTCTAGAAATGTATTCACACTTGGTGCCCTTTTGGCCAAAAACGGTGCCGCAAACAAAAACTTATACATAAATTTGATAACTTTTTTTTTTTCAAGTCGAAAACCTTAGTACCATAAAATATAATTTTAGTGGCAAAAAGGCCCTCTCTTGAATTTATTTTAGCAAGAGCATATTTTTACTATCGGATTCGATAGCTGTTGCATGAAAAACATTTTTGTTTAAGTTTTGTTGTGCTCTGTATTTTATATTTGCCGCATCCATCCTCGTCCGCATGGTTCGGATAGCGATATGGGGTCGATGCGCATCTCTCTCCCACTAGGGATGTTTTACAACAAAGGTTTTCCGCTTTACCGGCTTTATGCAGTCCACATTTTTATCATACATGATAGTTCTTCGACACGTTCAACCTGCTATATTTACAAATTCTGTGAAAAAGTAAAAGTTTCTACGGTCCCGAGATTGCCAATTTTTAACTTCTACGATTCGCGAAGCAAGTTAATAAAATCGATCGAAAAATCGAATCGCCAAAAACATCAAATCTTTACGTTTCAGGGTCCTGGGAATCCGAAAAAGTGGTTTTTGAAAAATGTCTCTGTGTGTCTGTCTGTGATCACGCTGCAGCCCAAATTACTAAACATATCGAGATGAAATTTGGCACACATATTCAGTGGGAGATTTGTAGGTGCTGGTTAGAATCTGGGCCACATCGGTTCACGGAAAGTGCCTTTTAAAAATTTAAATACAAACCACCATTTTTCGCGTTACCATTTGAATGCTTTTTTAATTCTGTTTCTAAAAATGTATTCACACTTGTGCCCTTTTGGCCAAAAAATGGTGCCGTGAAAAAACCTGTACATGACTGTGCATTTTTATTACCGGATTTGATAGCCGATTTTTTTTCAAGCCGAAAACCTTAGTGCCATTTTTTCGAAAAATGTCATTTTAGTAGCAAAAGGGCCCTTAATGCATTTAGGCAGCGTTCGCAAAAGAAGCGCACTTTTTGTCCGAATTAATTGGAGGCGCTCGTATGTAAACACACACTATGGTTTGTGTTTAAAGTTTTAAAGCTGATGTGCCAAAATAGCACTTTTCGTGGATCGATTTAGACGAAAATCTAATCAGCACCTACAAAGTGTCCACTGAATATGTCTGCCAAATTTCATCTCTATACGTTCAGTAGTTTAACCACAGACACGCAGACAGACACACAGACATCCTAAAACGTAAAGATTTTATGCCATTGGAAATTCGATTTTTCGATCGAGCGTAGTTAAATTGACACATATGTCAGCGAAAAAGAAATAATCAAACACAGATGTTTCAATTATGTATAACACATACTGGGGTTGAGTTTTCTCTTGCCTATTGCTATTTCTCGTATTTAATGACGATTCAGGCGATTTCGACCTCTTCATATACTGAAGTCAAATTTTCCCTTGAAACCGAGAAGTTGTATACTATTAAGTGGTACTTTAATTTTTGCGAAAGAAAATTAAAAACTAATTTTTATGTTTGATGTCTCGTTACTGTAAACATATTTTAAAAGGGTCTACCAATACAAATTATGGCTCATTGGTAGGGTATTGTATCTATTGTGCGGCAAGGCCCCGACAATGTTCCATAAACTTTATTGCTAGACACTTTTGAAAGATTTTAAAAATCATACAATAACGACTTACTACCTCACTGCCTTACTGCCCCTTTGTATTTTCGGTAGCTTTTGGTTATAAATTGCACTGGCGAGTAATAATATAATAATAACCGAACCAGGTTCTTTTAAGAACTTCAAGTAAAATAGACAAAATTTTGATAAAATTGTAAAAGGTTAAGCACTATTTGACAAGCGGGCGTTAGTGGGCCACATGCCCCGTATGCCCTTATTGAAAGTTCTTATGAAGTGTTCGTATGAGTGTTACGGCCGTGTGACACGATACTATATTTGGTCCTAAATTGCATACAATGCCTATTATAGTCCAGTCGTATTAGAATTTTTTTTGCAAATGTGAAAATAATTAGAAGACAATGGTTTTTTGCTTTGAGATGCTCCACTTTATGTGCTGTTTAATATAGTAAAAGTCCTGACAAATCTTGTGTGTGGGTTAGCCGCAATCTTCAAAACATGGTGGAGGATGTGGGTGCTTCCGAGGTTTTCCCTTTATATCTCGAAACCGTGAATTTTTCACGTGACTAAACTGAAATAAATAGAATTTTCAACAAAATGAGTATTGCATTCATAGTTTCTTCTGTTTTCGAGATATAAAGGAAAAACCAGGAAAAACTTCGGAGAGAGCCCTGCCCTCAATATTTTTTGAAGATTGCGACTAACGCACACACAGGATTTGTCAGGACTTTTAGTATATCAAACAGTATATAAAGTAGAACATGTCAACGCAAAAAACTATTATCTTCTACTTATTTCCACATTAATTTGCATAAAAAAAATTGTAATACGCATCAAATTTTTCAATTTACATTTTTTCTGCATGACAGAAGAAGACATGAATGCAAGTATATACTCATTCTATTGCAAATTTTATTCTTTCAGTTTAGTCACGTGAAAAATTCACGTCGGATCAAAAGTTTTCGAGATATAGAGGAAAAACGTCAGTAGGACCCACGTCCTCCACCATTTTTTGAAGATTGCGGCTAACGCACACGCAGGATTTGTCAGGACTTTTAGTATGTTAAACAGAACATAAAGTAGAACACTTCAAAGCAAGAAACCATTGTCTCCTAATTATTTCCACATTTTTTTCTAATACGGCTATGCAATTCCATTGCAATGTAAGCAATTTAGGGCCAAATATTGTATCGTGTCACACGGGCCTTAGGAAAGTGCGCTAAATAAATTAATTCTAAGCTGAAAGCTCAAGACAGTAAGCAGATTCTTCTGTACTTTCAACACGCGTAATAATTAAGTATTTGCATCGGAAGTGAAGTTGCCCTTAAAACTAATCGTTTTCTCTATCGTCTTCTTGGCGAATGCGTCACTTTACATTCTAATATGGAATAGCTGAAACATTTCACGCACCTTGCCGAAAAAATTAGCAAATTAAAATAGTAATTAAGTTAAAAAGAAAAATGAGGTTAAAAACCTGAGGGTTAAGGCCCGGCCTAATATGAAACAAATCCATCATCCGCAATTTTCACACACCTGAACTCTAAATAATCCCGGAAGTATTTTTTTTTGAGATTGCTCCGCCTTTAATTAAAAAGCGCTCCAGACGCAATCGACACGCAACCTCCAAGTTCAATGTCTCCTGTGGGTGGTCAATTTTTCGACCACAACAAACAAACAATGAGAATCAATTAATCGATTTGCATTTTTTCAGATGGCCTCTTCGGAGTGGTGTTGAGCGAGGGTCCACCATGCATTGGCAAATCTTCGGACCGTGTAAGAAAAAAAAGCTGGGATAGTACCCCGCTTTTCGTTTAACAAATTCGAAACTTCCGTTCCGTGTTTTCTAATGATTTACGGTAGATAAATCGTGTAATCCCCGGTTATTAAATTAGAGTGCATTCAAGGGACTATTTGTACAAGGATATGCTACGATGCCCAGCACTATCAGAGGTAAGTCTTTACTTTTATTGCCGCTTGATGGGAATCCCTCGAATTAATTTGGATAATTGCGTTAAAATGAAGCCATAACGTTAACGGTACATAATCACGGTACCAAACATGGGTACCGTTTTTGATACACCTGTACGCGATCTCACGGGGCGCTTCGCATTTTCATATTGTTTACGTAATTGGCCTTATCGATTCCACTGACACCAATTAAGGGGTGCTGAACCTACGACGAGGTGCTATTGACCCCCCTTATCTTGACACTTTTACTTCTTCCGGGTGGCGAAACTGCTTTTTATCGCGACGCAAATCACCGTCTGAAAATATCCACTTCCGGTCGAGTTCGTGAATAAAACTCCTATTTTAAACTTTTTGCTATTTTTAGGCTTTTAATACTAATTAATCACGCTAATCGGCTATGTTGAGTTGGAATGATTTCTGGCCAAACAAGTGTGTTTGATCTAAAAGTAGGCGAGGTTTGTTCCTTGATTAGCGATTTCGTGCTAATAAGGAAGCCTAAAGGCTTCATACAGAGTCAATAAAGTAAAATGAATGTGGGTTACAGTTTTTTTAATTAGTGATGTTTAACGAAAATCATATGGAAGTGATTAAAGATTTTCTTGAATAATAATAATTAATGAAAGAACCGCATAAGAAAATAGCTGAAGAATACATAAAGAAAATTGGGGTTTTATTTATTGTGTTGCCCCCTCTCAAGCTGCAAATTCAAGAACTGCATGGATGTAACTCTGTGTACGTTCTACTTTTATAACATTATTTATATGACACCAAACCAAATTGCATCAAGAAAAGGCTTTGTAGAGAAATTCATTAAAAGGGTGTTCCTAAATTAAAAGTCCTAACTCCGGGGCGCTATTTCTTACATCATTCTGGGAAAGAAACGTTCCTATGGACATATGTCGGGAAAAGCTTTAGGGGAGTTACGCCCCTTCAAAGAGGTACTTAAAAAGTCAATTTTTTAAAAATTTCTCGAAAAATGTTATGAATAGAATTTTGAAAGTTCGTATTATAACGAGCTTTCTCCTCACTTTTTTTTAGATTTTTAATAACATCACGTAGGGGTGCGTTTTTGGAAGGCCTTACATATTTTTATACATTTTCTTTTGTTGTAGTCATTTTTCTCACCAAATAATAATAAAATCTTAATCGGTGGTCGATTCTACCCAGAAAAGAGGCTCTTGCTGAATGTCGCTAAAACGCACCCTTTTCGATTAAAGTGACTTTGATTGGTTTAGAGCGCGAAAATTTCTGTTGTAAGATTTATTTTATCTACCTAATTAGTGAAAATAAACTCAGAATATGATTTCTTACATCATTTTAGAAAGAAAAGTTCATATGGACATGTAGCGGTAAATAATTTCTAAGGGGGCTATAGGCCTTCAAATAATATGCTTTCCGAGACACCATAAAGGACCATATCTCTTTTAGGAAACATTTTCTGCCGGATCTTAATATGAACTTTTCTTCCTTAAATGATGTAAGGGATCATCCTCCTTCTTTATTTTCACTAATTTGGTAGATAAAAAAATGCAGCAGAGAAGCGGCTGGAACCTCCCCATCGCGTGGATCTTTGTATTCTGTGTAGATAGTAGTCAATTCAACAAACATTTTTTTATGCTTTTCGTCTGTGGCTATAATTTCGCAATTTTCTGACAAATACCGACATTACCTCGAACAGCACCCATCACATTTGACAATATGTTCCCTTTAAAGTTAACATTTTGCCACATTTTTGACAATAACTGCCACTTTGTCATCCACTGTCAGCCCGCTCCCTTTTAATGAGAAAAATTTTTTTCTCTATTTTCCACTGAAGTGGCAGAAACTGTGAATACATTTTTAGAACCAGAATTTGATCATCTTTCTAATGGCGACGTATAAAAAGAGGTCTTGTATTTAAAATTTTAAGTTGATATGCCTAAATGGCACTTTCCGTTTACCAATTGCTTCCAAAAGCCTTTCAGGTCTTCAACGGGTCACCCAATCTCCATGTACCAAATTTCAGTCAAATCGATTCAGTAGTTTGGGCCATAATGTGTTTTTAGTGTTATTACAAAATTTAAATTTTTTCTACCCAAAGGGCAGTAAATGCGAATGAATGTTGTCTTACTTAGAACAAGTATTTGAAGGCCTTCCTGACGCTGGCAATAAATTTTAAAAAAAGTTGTTTAGGATGGTAAAATGGGAGTATATTTAAAATTGAAAATTGATGTGCCAAAACGGCACTTTCCGTGGGTCGATTGCCTCCAAACTTATTTCAGCTCTTCGACGTTATAATACAGTCTCCATGTACAAAATTTCAGCCAAATCGACCCAGAGGTTTCGGCTGTATCGTGTTTTTAAAGTACCTTAACAATCCCGAATATTTCAATTTTTGTCAAAAAGGCACTAAGAGTGAATACATTTTTAGAAGCAGAATTTGAAGGCCTTTCTTATAGTGACGTGAAAAGTGGGGGTTTCCATTTAAAATTTAAAAGTTGATGTGCCAAAATGGCATTTCCGGTTGCACGATTGGCTTTTCAGATCTAAGTTGGGTTATGAGATGCCTACGTACCAAATTTCAGCCAAATCGGTCTAGTAGTTTTGGCTGTGGCGTGTTTACAAACGTACGTACGAACGTACGTACGTACAAACGTACGTACGTACGAACATACACACAGACACATTTTAAAAACCACTTTTTTAGGTCCCTAAGACCTCAAAACGTGAAGATCTGGTGTTATTTCGAATTCGAAAATTTTAGTGATTGCAGTAACCTCCCATTTTTTTTAAATTGTGAAGTGGAGTGGGGAGGTTAATAAAGTGCTAGTCATAAATTTTCGCCCCCTAAACCAACTGGAATCGTTTTATTCGAAAATGCTACATTCTACAAAAGCACCTTTTTATGTAGATAGGCCAGAGATTACGATTTTATTATTATTTGGCAAAAAAGAGGGTCACAACAGAAGAAAATGTAAAAGAATGTGTAAGTCCCTCCAAGAAAGCACACCTCTGATGTTATTACAAATCTGAAAAAAAGAGAAAGCCCTTTATATCACTACTTAACCATTGCTCTGAATTTCAAAATCCCATTCTTCATATTTTTTGCGAAATCTTCAGAAAACGGATTTTTTGAGTATCCTTTTGAGGGGGTGCAGCTCCCTTATAAAGCATTTCCGGACACATGTCCATAGGAACTTTTCTTCCTAGAATGATGTAAGGAAGAACGTTCCGGAGTTAGGACTGTGAATTTAGGAACATCCTGTAGCTATCTTTACCATCAGCCGATTTTACGCGTTCAAATCAAGCAATAATAGTTTCACTCGCCTTATTTTTGCAGTTTCCTTAAACGAAACTTAACAAGAACACAGGAAGAGACAGTATAATAAAATAATTATATGAAAAATTGAGATTCCCTTTCTTCACCTTTTCTTGCTCTATTCCTGGTCCCTGGTATGTACCTACTTACCCACGGAACATCTAACATAGTCGGTGGCTGCTTTCTTTTTGCAAGTTATTTACCTTTTTCCAACAGTAGTACCCAAAGTGTTTTGAGCAAATCTATCGTCTTTAAATATTTGCTTTCAAAAGAATTTCTCTATCTATTCGGCGACCCAGGTATAGAGTATATAAACCCACTCATTCCATTTCTAACTTATTCTAACCTTTCTTGATATTGAACTTAAAGAAAAGACAAGAAAAAGCTGAGTGGAGAAATTAGTAAAAAAATACCTGGTCAGGGTCAGTAGAGTGTAAATTTCAGAGCGCAACCTATCTCTATAGTAGTTAGATATTTTGGTTTTTAGAATGAGTACGTGCGTACGTTTGTAAACACGCCACAACATAAACTACTGGACCACCATAAGACACCATAAGACAGGTTTTCAAATTCAGCTTCCAAAGATGTATTCGCTCTTAGTACCGTTTTGACAAAAAGCTCAAAATTCGAGATTTTTTAAGGTACTTTTAAAATACGATACTTACAGCTCAAATCCCTGGACCGGTTTGGCTAAAATTCTGCCCGTGAATATTGTATTACCCGTTTAAGAGCAGAAAAGATTTTGGAAACAATCGACAAGTGTCGTTTTGGCACATTAATTTTCACAATTTTAAGTTATACAAGTTGTCTCTGGTTATACTCTCATTTGACCATCCGAAACAAGTTTTTGAAAAATATTTTCACCATCAGAAAGGTCTTCAAATTCCGGTTTCAAGTAAGACAAAAAGCATTGTGCCCCTTTCGTAAAAAAATCGAAATTTTGTCAGGAAATTAAAAACACACTACAGCTCAAACTACTCGATTGATTTGGCTAAAATTTGGTACATGGAGAGTATGTGACCTGCTGAAGAGCTGAAAGACTTTTGGAAGCAGTCGGACCACGGAAAGTGTCATTTTGGTATATCAACTTTCAAATTTTAAATACAAGACGTCATGGAAATCAAAGACCCGCGCGATGGAGAGGTTCCAGCTGCTTCTCTGCAGGAATTGAATCTCTTGTACCTGCTTATACATAACTGGAGAACTGTTGGAACCTGGAAATTTTCAAAAACACGGATCGACTTATAAATTTTAGGAAATTTCCATTGTGAATGATTTGTAAGAAAAATCACATCTAACATCACCTTAAGCAGATTTTAAATTAATCTGCTACTTGTTCTCTCCAACCTCGATGCGGCATTTCAAAATCTTTGACTGAAAAATGACGAATTTTCGCGACCTTTTGATGTACACATTGATATGTAGAAATGGCTCAGGACTCGGGTGAATAAAAATTTAGCAATTTTCAGTGGTTTCACAGATTCTAAACCTAGGTTATAGGTACTACTGGATTTTCTCTTATACAAGCCGCCGTTTGTTTTCTTTTCTAATCTCCTTTATTAGTATTCATAGCTTGCAGTTTCGCACACAGCTTTTCTAATATATTTATTTCATGAAATTCACATGAAATTGCAAAATATTCTGACCAAGAATTACAAATTCGCATAGCCGAAGCAATTAACATTGCTGTTATTTCTTTCAACGTCCTCTGAACCGCTACATGTCAAGCGATTAAAGGCTTCTTATGCAGTAGCAAGAAACGCCCCTCTTATAGTACGTTTTATTTCAAGAAAAGTTTTATCTAATCGAATTATTGTAAAAATAATTAGCATAACCGTAACGTAATACAATATTAACATTCCTATACGTGATGTTACCCTCTTCTGTTCAGTTACAACCTCCGGGCTACACCTAATCCTAATACGTATTTTATCTATTCATCGAAAACGGCTTCTTGTAAATTATCTTCATGGGTCAATTAATTACCTTCGTAGAGTAATTGAATCGGCTCCAAAAGAGTCCCACACATTGTCATTATAGGTAGTCGTCATTAAAATGCTTGCATTCCACTTTTAAAGGTGATTTGGAAAGAGATTTTTAACCTGTAGTTAGCTGCTATTTACCTGGTGATAAAGATCAAGTTCAAGGTTCACTAAGAATTAATTATTGAACTTCATCGGAAGTTACATAACTGTAAAGCTTTGATTTAGCAAGAAATTCGTTATTTCCCACCCACTTTATGCTGCTGAATTGAAATAACCGTCCTCGATGTAATAGTAATGATACATTTATTGGTATTTAATTACCTCACTCGTGGGAAAATCGATGCAAATAGATTTCCCTTTCTGAACCTGATATCTGTGTCGTATTACCCGTATTATCACACAGAAGAGTGAAAACCATAACATGTCCCTGTTTTCATTTGATGATCTCCTTTTCCGCACTCTCGACCTCACTTTTGCTTTCGGGTGTTAAATGACCCGACGGAAAATGAATCGATTCCAGTCGACCATGCAGACGTATGTTAATTCTAGTTTCAACTAAAGTGGAATTTTTAGTGCCGTAGCAAAATGCGAAGCACTCTTGTTGTAGCTTACTCGCTCGCTCGTCGTATCGATCGCTTCTCATGCCTGTCCGTCGCATAACTTGAGAACGGATTGAGATATCGGGCTGAAACTTGGTATACGGCTTCGTCTCCCGAAAAGTAAGGCGGGGATTTTGGCCATATCGGACCAAGGGGGTGGGGAGCTAGGTGAAAAACCGAAAAACTATTAATTGCCATTACTCGAGAGCTACTTGGCATTTGCGTAATTTCGTTTTTCTTCGGTAATAAATCGAACTCATTTATGGAGGATGTTTACATTTTTCAATTTTTTTGGTGTTATTCTCTGTTATTTTATTTAACCACGGTTAATCCTCATACCTTTTGACTTTTCATCCACCTTTACGATTTTTCAACCCCCTAAGCGCTAATTTTGCAAAATTCGCATAATTTCGTTTTTCGTCGGTAATAAAATTGAACTCATTTGGGATTCAGTTTACCTTTTACAGTTTTTCGGTTTCCTTCGCAATAAGTAGGTGTAAGTATTTCAACCCCCACAAAAGTTTTAATTGCATTGCAATTTTTCAGCTCCGAGTGTTAATATTTCAAAATTCGCCAAATTTTATTTTAATTCCGGTAATTCTTTTCATTTACTCATTTGTTTTATATTGTCATTCTTTTTACTTTTCGACCATCAAAATTCTTGTGTAATTTCTGTTCGTTTTTTATTTTTTAATTCTGTAACAACAGTTTTTTAACATTTCGCATTTTTGACACATCTGTGCGTCTGCGGAGGCACTACTTCTACCCTATTCCACCAGTAAGACCAGCCGCCCCTACATACACATTAACGTGATAAACATCTACATGGATACACATCGCATTGATATACATCTTCCGGGGGCTTTTTGTCCGGCTAATTTTCATGCGGACGAGGAAAATGAGATTTCCTCGTTAATTAATTCAAAATTTATCTTCGCATTGTTTGTGGATTCGTGATGAATATTTAAAGGTGGAATAAAAAAGTTCGGAGTGTGAAAGGTCGGCGACCGGCCACCAAACCGCCGAAATAACAGCCCGTCACGCATACTGGTTACTTACACCTCCCGCTTAGGCGCATCTTTAATGAGTTTGGGCAGCGCCTTTATTGCTTTTCTTTGTTTGTTCTTCATGGGCGCGAGCGAACGAGTCACGCTGTAGCGGGGTCCGAAAGGCCTGGAATTCTTCGGCGAGGCTTCTTCAGATTGAAATTCAATCGAGTTTTTACCGGCCAACAAGAGAGGATCATTGTGCACCTTTTCGGCTCTATTGTGTTCATTCATGCTCGAATTTTAAAATGGATTTTATTTCATTAGATGCCCTCGATCTTAAGATGACAATTTAACCTCCCCAATCCACTTCACCACTTAAAAAAAAGGGATTAACCTGTACGTACGTACGTTTGTAAACACGCCACAGCCAAGACTACCGGACCGATTTGGCTGAAATTTGGTACGTGGGCATCTGATAGCATAACTTAGATCTGAAAAGCTTTTGGAATAAATCGTGCAATTGGAAATGCCATTTTGGCACATAAACTTTTGAATTTTAACAAACCCTCATTTTTTACGACACCGCACCGTAGGAAAGACCTTCAAATTCCGCTTCTAAAAATGTATCAACTCTCAGTGCCCTTTTGACCAAAAATTAAAAAAATTGAGATTTTTATCGGACTTTAAAATCGCTGTACAGCCCAAGCCCCTGAACCGATTTGGCTGCAGTTTTGCACATGGGGATCGAAGAGCTGAACAAATTTTGGATCAAATCGACCCACGGAAAGTACCGTTTTGGCACACCAATTTCTAAATTTAAAATTATTCTGTCATTTAACCATCCAAAACAGGTTTTTGAAAGATTTATTGTCACCATCAGAAAGGTCTTCAAATTGTGGTTTTAAATAAGACAAAATTCATTCGCATTTAGTACCCTTTGGGTAGAAAAATCGAAATTTTGTAATAACACTAAGACCACGTTCAAACTACTAGATGGAGATTAGGTGACCCGTTGACGTGCTGAAATGCTATTGGGAGCATTGGTACTTTTAAAAAGCAAGTTTTTGAGATTGCATCACCAATAGGTACCTAATAGACTGACAAAGAATATTCAAATTATTAAAACTCACATCAAAATATGCACATTAAGATGTTGAAATAATTGCTGTCCATTCTCTTCTATAGAATTGAATGGGTTGCAATCATAATTCATAAATGGAAAGTAATGGATTATATCATTATTCGGAATACAGGGTGATGACGCGTAATCCGAACACACTTTTTCATTAAACATAACGTTTTGGTTACTGGACCAATTTCATTGAGATTTGGCATACAGATGGTGCGATAATCGCAGTAATCACTAAATTGAGAAAATCACCGTTTTTTTTTTTAATATGCAGATAATTTGTTGTTCACTGTCAGCACATGGCCGTGTCAGCTAATAGGAACGGGAGTCACTCAATAATGTAAGACCGTTTTTTTTCTCTTTATAATATTGCATTCACGATTTTCTAATGAACCGGTGCACCTATAGCTAAAGGAAACGAAACTTCAGTGCTACGCAAAGATTAAAAAAGTCCAACATCGTCGTTTTGGGAATTACAAAAATTGTTTGAAAAATTACCTTTCGGAACAACCTTTGGTAACAACTATCGGTGTCCCAAAAAAAAACGGACAAAATATTTTTGGGAATAAGTCAGCCATTTCTTAACAGATTTGGATGAACGCGGTCTTAAATTAAAGTTAAGGAATCAGGCTTTCGAACTCTCTAAGAAATTACGACAGATGGCGCTGTCGTAGTATTCCTATTAAAGTCACTAGATATATAAAGTACCGCGAATACGCCGCCATTTTGACTCCAAATTCAAAATTGACATTTGTCAAATAGTTGAGCAATCGTGATGTTGGAAATGAGGCGGAGGCATGATAACCTTATTGAAAGAATTTTGATGCCAAAAGCTCGAAAAATTTAATTTTTCACCGCCATTAAATTATGGGCAACTGCAAGCACGTTCTGGTAAATTTCTTCGGCCTATAAAATTGCTCCAAAGAAGCCGTCTCCGTTCATTATGTGGAAACCGAAACCCTTCTCCTGAACGACTCCTGCATCATGTAGGCACACAACATCCAGGCTTTGTTTAGTGCCTTACGGAACGCAAATAAAAGAAAAGGTAATTCAGCATTTATGCGATTTTCGAAATTATGACAATTTGAAACTTGTGACAACGTCAAATTATTTTAAAGCGGAAATGCCAAGACGCCATTTTGACTCCAAAAACTAGCTGTCTCCCTCGAGCACACTGGCCTAATGAATTGCGGTACTTTATATATCTAGTGACTTTAATTCCTATTAATAGTTGTTTTTACGGCTTACTTTAAGTGAGTCGGGGATTGGACCAACCAATCGTTATGGGACTCAGATATACTTAAAGTTCGTTCTTTGTCTTCAAAAACCTTTTTTCAGAAGATGATTTGGTTCAAGCATTCAGTTTAAGTGATTTTTTGAAAAAATGTGTTTTCTCGTATTTTCAAGCTTTTATGATATGACTAACGAGATGCAAAAACAGCTTAATTTTCAGTAATATCTTTCCAATTTGTCCCTCATTGGCTGTTACCTCTGTTTTCATCAAATAGTTTATAACTAAAAATTGTGCGTCACTAACTTTACTCATCGGTCATTATAGGGCGTAAAAAGACATATTTTTTAAAAATCACAGAAAATGAATGCATAAACCAAATTGACTTCTGGAAAAGTTTTTTGCAGAAAAAAGAACGATCTTCAAGGCCATTTGAGTCGTATAACGATTGGTTGTTGTCTGACCAATCCCCAAGACCTAAAAAAACCTTAAAAACAAGTATCAATAGGGCCACTACGGCAGCGCCACCGATCATATAGTTTCTTGCACGATTCGGAAGCTTGGTTCTTTAGCTTTAATTTAAGATCAGGTTCATCCAAATCGGTTGAGAAATGGCTGACTTATTCCTAAAAATATTTTGTCCGGTTTTTTTTTTTGGGACACCCGATAGTATTAATTGTGTTAGCGGTAGCAATGATTTTAACTTTAGTTATGATGTAAGAGGAAAGTTTTGTTTAGTTTAAGGCATAGATACCTAGGTATAATTTAAATTTTTTCGAGTTCAATGAAAATGTATAGCGAATTAGATTAGCTATCGATTGGAATAAAACAAAAGTAGTCACTCCATTTGAGAAAATTAAGCCTCAATCAGGACCGTAGCCCCGTAGTTCAGGTGGGGTAGAGGGGGTGGGGTAAGCTATTTGGCAGACTACAACGGGGACTCACCTAATGGTTGATAAAAATCTGTGACTATCGCCTTCTTTGTCCAGGAATCACTCTTTTTAAATAATCGTCAAATCATTAAAACATCTGCGTTACTAAAGTTAAGTTTTTCATTTTCTTTTGTTTGCGTTTTCATTATTGCCTGCGGCGCTCAATTGCCTCTTCAGTTAGAAGATTCGGTCGTTTTGAGTTGGCAAAATTTTACCCCCCCCCCCCCCAAGTCTACAGGAGCTATGGCCTTGCTTCAATTGTTTTTTCTAAGGTGACAAACGCCACTGACTGTAGGCATCCATAAAAGTATTTTCTGCCTTTGATGGTACACTGACACTCGGATGTCGTAAAGGCATACGTTTGGTACAGAAGATGTAATTTTCTGAAGTAGAGCGACTTCCAAGAGCTACTGCTGAAAAAGTGTCATGAAAAAGTGTCAACGTTCTACCCCTTTTAGTACCGAAGATATAATCGACTTTATCTTCTGTGACCATTCAAAAATAAAAAAAATGTAGCATAGAAGCGGCTGGAACCTCCCCATCGCGTTGGTCTCTGATTTCCGTGTCTTGCATTTAAAATTTTAAATTTTGATAAGCTTAAATGGCACTTCCCTTTCACCAACTGCATCCAAAAGCCTTCTAGTTCATCAACTGGTCACCCAATCTCCATTATGTTCCAAATTTCAGCCAAATCGAGCCACTAGTTTGGGCTATAATGTATTTTTAGGTTTTTAGTGTTAGTTATTACAAAATTTCGATTTTTTCACCTAAATGGCATAAATGTGAATGAATTTCGTCTTGATTAAACCAGAATTTGAAGACCTTTCTGATGGTGACAATATTTTTCACAAACTTGTTTTAGATGATGGTTAAATAAGTAGAATTTTAAATAATTTGTTTTTTTAAAGCTGTTACCTACTTTATTTAACTCCAGCGGCCGAGTTTCTCCGTCCCGTCCGTTGTAAAGATTGTTTCGGGTGGCCATAAATGATTAACCACTAAATTACAACGTTGCTTTCAATACGGCACTAATACAGCTTAAGGACGGCACGACACTCCTTTTAACCTCCCCAACCCCATCAAAATTTAAAAAAATGGGAGGTTACTGCAATCACTAAAATTTTCGAAATAGAGATAAGACCGAATCTATACGTTTTGAGGTCTCAGGAACCCAGAAAAGTTGTTTTTAAAATCTGTCTGTATGGAATTGACGATCAACCACTCATCGAGAAAAAAGAAAGAAACAAGAACAGTTGAAGTTGAAGTTGAAGTTAATCTAAAATAACATGATTGTCATTGTTCGTATTGAATAAAGGTCACGATTATACATTGAGCCTCTCGCACGTAGTTAATTACAACAGAAGTGTTGTATGCTCCAGATTTAAAGATAAATTTAATCTCTGTAGCGAAAATCACCGATAAGAATCACCAAGTAGTTTTCAAGAAAAATTGTGCCGAAGTAATTGATCAGCGTGGAAATGTCAAGTTAACAGCTTCACGACGTGGAAACTTGTATTTCGTTCATGGTAACAGAAATAGAGATGCGACGGAATTTGCTGGAAATACAATTCAAGATGAACTGGAAATGTGGCACAGAAAAATGGGACATTTAAATGTAGGAGACTTGTGTGAAATGTCGCGAAACGGTGTGGTTATTGGGATGAACGAATTGAAAGTACCCCGTAATTTTGAATGCGAAACTTGTCTTCAAGGAAAAATGACTAAAAGCAGTATACCGAAGAAATCCGATAGGAAGACGGACATTTTAGAAATTGTTCATTCGGATTTAATGGGTCCAATGAGAAAAGAGTCATTAGGAAAATCTAAGTATGTTTTGACCTTCATTGATGACTCATCCAGATGGTGCGAAGTATATTTTATCAAACAGAAGTCAGAAGTTCTTGAGAAATTCAAGGAATACAAGGCTTTGGTTGAAAAACAAACTGGAAGGAAGATAAAATGTCTACAATCTGATAATGGAACGGAGTACGTGAATGGTAGTTTTGAGAAGTATTTGATCTCAGAAGGAATTGAAAGAAGAATCACTGTGGCCTACACACCCGAACAGAACGGAGTGGCGGAAAGAAAAAATCGTACTTTGGTAGAAATGGCAAGGTGTTTGCTGATTCAGTCTGGACTATCAAATGGTTTTTGGGCTGAAGCAATCTCTACAGCGAATTATATAAGGAATTGTTGTCCTTGTAAACACTTGAATGCACAAACGCCACATGAAATATTTAAAGGAAAAATACCAAACGTGAAATATTTTAAAGAATTTGGTTGCAGAGGTTACGTATTAAACAAGAAACCTGGAAAGGGGAAGTTTGAACCACGATCTGAAGAATGTATCTTTATTGGTTATGTCAGTAGAACCAAAGGTTTTAAAGTTTGGTTACCAACGAAGAAAATTATGAAAATTGCAAAAGATGTAAAATTTTTGAACTCGACAATTTCCCGTGGTAATTATGAAGACTTTTATGAAGAAACCCCAAAGAATACTGGAAAATATGCAGATATTACCATTAATACTGACGAGAATAGAAGCGAAGAACCTAGAATCGCAAGAATAACAGAAAATAGACAGGAGCATGTAGAGGAAGAAATTCAAGATCATGAAGAAGTAGAAATTCAAGATCACGAAGAAGAATTGGAATTGGAGGAAAATTACGTACGAGGACCTGGTAGACCAAAAATTGTTAGAAATGGCTCAAGAGGAAGACCAAGAAAGGAATACAATTTGGTTCGCGTCAACGCAGCAAATGAAATGTCAGATGGAAGAAACCATGACAGCGATCATCATGAGAGTGACGAACAAATTGAGTCAAGTTTTGCTGCAAACGAGATCACATTGCGAGAAGCTATGAACGGGCCTAACATTGACGAATGGTACTGCGCAATAGGGACAGAAATGAAATCCATTATCAAGAATAATACGTGGATACTGGTTGACCGCCAAGATAGAAAACCTATTGGTAGTAGATTTGTTTTATGCAATAAATTAAATCCTGATGGAACATTAGCTAGACGAAAAACCCGACTGGTTGCTAAAGGATTTACACAAAGATACGGAATCGATTTCCTCGAAACCTACTCACCGGTAGTTCGATTCAGTTCTGTGCGATTATTAACCGCACTTGCTGTTCAACATAAATTGAAGATTCAACAATTTGATGTTACTACTGCGTACCTGAACGGAAAATTAGACGAAGAAATTTATATGGAAGTTCCTCAATTGCTGAAAGAAGGTTTGGAATGGATTATAAAGCATGAAAACAAAATGAATTATATTCGAAAAAAGGCCGAGGAAATGTATAAAAGTCTGAATTCCGGAAATAAAATTTGTTTGCTGAAGAAGGCATTATATGGATTGAAACAGGCGGGAAGACTGGTATTATAGATTGGATGAAGAATTAAAGAAATACGGAGCAACACCCACTAATTCAGACCCTTGCTTTTACTGTCTGAAAAAAGGGGAAGAAAAGTTGTTCATTGCTGTTTATGTTGATGACATTTTGGTTGCGTATAAAAACGAAGCTCACATTGCGGATCTGAAAAGGCATCTATTGAAGAGTTTCGAGATTAAGGACCTTGGGGAGGTGCATCATTGCCTCGGAATGGAATTCAAGAAAATGGAGGACCAAATTGCCATTTCTCAAGGGGGTTATATTAAAGACTTACTGAAGCGATATGAAATGTTGGAATGTAAACCTGTAGCAACGCCAATGGAAGTTAATTTGGCGTTACGCAAATCTGATAATCTAATGTCAGAAGAAGAGAAGAAGTTACCGTATAGGGAGTTAGTAGGATCACTGATGTATTTAGCCGTCACAACCAGACCAGACATTGCGTATTGTGCTAGTTTCCTTGGTCAATTCAACAATTGTTATCGGAAAGAACATTGGGTGGCTGCCAAGAGAGTTCTGCGATATTTGAAAGGTACTATGGATGTTGGATTAATCTTTAAGCCAACCTCTCAAGTCCTAATAGAAGGTTTTGTTGACGCCGACTGGGGAGGAGATATCACTGATCGACGATCTTATACAGGATATACTTTTATAATGAATGGAGGAGCAATCTCTTGGGAATCTAAGAAACAACGTACTGTTGCTCTCTCCACAACAGAAGCAGAATATATGGCGCTAGCAGAAGCCTGCAAAGAAGTCATATATTTGAGGAGATTTATATCTGAACTTAGTGGCAAAGAAGGAACAGAAATTACCTTGAAGAACGATAACATGGGGGCGCTAAAGTTAGCGGAAAATTCCGTCTACCATGGAAGAACCAAGCACATCGATATAAGGTACCATTTCATCCGAGAAACATTAGCCCAGAAATTCTTGAAGGTGGAACACATACCTTCCGAGAAAATGCCTGCTGATTTCCTAACAAAGGGCCTCACAAAAATCAAGCACGAAACATGTATGAAAATGTTGGGGCTCCAGAAACTACAGTAGGTAGAACGTTTTTCTTTTGGATCGATGGATCGAGGGGAAGTATTGGAATTGACGATCAACCACTCATCGAGAAAAAAGAAAGAAACAAGAACAGTTGAAGTTGAAGTTGAAGTTAATCTAAAATAACATGATTGTCATTGTTCGTATTGAATAAAGGTCACGATTATACATTGAGCCTCTCGCACGTAGTTAATTACAATAGGCGGAGGACAGGGGTCCTCTCCGAAGTTTTTTCTTTATATCTCGAAAACAGAAGAAGCTACGAATGCAAGTTTACTACAGATACTCATTCTGTTGCAAATTTTATTCTCTTTCAGTTTAGTCACGTTAGAAATTCACGTAGGATCAACGGTTTGCGAGATATAAAGGAAAAATCTCGAATCGGAAGCACCCACATTTTCCACCATTTTTTGAAGACTGCAACTAACCCACACACAGGATTTGTCAGGACTTTTAATATAGTAAACAGCACATAAAGTAGAGCATCTCAAAGCAAAAAACCATCATTGCCTTCTAATTATTTCCACATTTGCATAAAACAAATTCTAATACGCATCAAATTTTTCAATTTACATTTTTTTTCTGCAAAACAGAAGAAGTCACGTGAAAAATTCACGTAGTATCAACGGTTTTCGAGATATAAATGGAAAACGTCGGTGGGACCCACGTCTTCCACCATTTTTTGAAGATTGCGGCTAACATCCACACAGGATTTGTCAGTACTTTTAGTATGTTAAACAGAACATAAAGTGGAACACTTCAAAGCAAAAAACTATTTTACACCCATTTTTTTAAGCATCTGTTGACGTAAATCAATCATTTAGAAATGCACCCTAGTACTTTTCATTTTTAGGTGTTGTAATGGTCACGTGACTTATGAACGAACATGGCTGTGATAAATGCATGTGATAATTTTTAAAAAGTTTAATGTTATATTTATTTGTGTTTTTAATACCTTGTTATAGGTCCTGAAGAAGCCTTATCAGGCGAAACATGTCGATATTTAAATAAATCTTATGCACGGCCACTACCATTTTTTTCAAACAATTACATTATTAAGTGCATACTCACCACTCAACAACAATTCTACCAAAAAACTATTGTCTTCTAATTATTTCCACATTTGCATAAAACAAATTTTAATACGACTGGACTATATATTTTTGTTGCCATTTAGCGGTCAATCATTTATGACCGACTGATGATAATACATATCCTGCATCTCCATCTACTGTATAACTTACCTACAAGTAAAATGTTTTTGTACCTTTTAATCTAAATCTATTCATGCAGCTTCGTGGGTACTTTCAGATCTATTGTGACAATTTTGCCCAAACCTGGACAGGTTGACGACACTGCGATTATTTCGCCATGTCGACGTGTTTTTCCTCAAACAGATGGCAATCGTAAAAACTATTGACGTCACCTTCCTTGCCAAGTTAGTTGCTTAAGCTCTAAAAACAGGGCAATAAAAGAAATGCATCCTCTGCATCACAAAACATTTCAGATTTCGCCGCCGAAAAAGTCAGTCAACCTGGCGAAGTCGAAGATCGCCAACGATAAGGAACAAACCGTGACTCAAGTAAATGGGTGTGTTGATGGAAGACACTCATCCTGCATTACAATGAATGTAAACATCGAGTCTAACCCATAATATCCGTGCAGCATTTGTAATTAGTTTGAGAGAATCGGGTGGCCATTATACGATACCGTTAATATCGCATCGCATCGCGACTCCGGTTGCACAACTGACCCTTGGGTCGACATCTAACTGTTGACTTCTTGATTTAATCACGTGATATAATTGGTATTTCCTTTAGCGGAAACGACAAAAATATTAGAAAGATGGGTCGCGACCTAACTGTATGCTAATCGACATACGATCTTCAGCATCTGTCTGTACCTGAAACGTGGGAGCCCCATTGTGCAATTCGATATATCTTCATATGAATTTCTTTGAGCTTTTGAAGAAAAGCTCCAGGTTCGTTCAACTTGATTAACAGTTAAGCACGTTTTTCATGGGTGAATCATGTTGCGAAAAGTATCGATGTTACACTATATTGCACAACAATTCTTCGCAAAAACCGGAGAAGACACGACTAATTTACCTGAGCATGCATAATGTCCGGCAAACTGTTTATTTTTTGCATTCATCGCAGTTGAATTCATTCAACAGATGGGTAAGGAATCCTGCTGAGACCAGTTGGATGCTCCGGGACCTGCAGAAAGATTCCCAGAAGTCTCGTGAAATCCTGTTCAGGCTCTATAATTTACCAGTAATTTACCGCGGTGGATCCACTGTAATGAACTACAATTTTAAGAACCTTACGTGTTTAAATTACTGTATGTCTACGTGCGTATCAAAGAAAAAGAAAATGTCGTTAACTTGCAGTGGAGTTGTGTAAATAGAAGAAATTCCACTCATATGAGCGCTAATTTGATTCATAAACAGCATTTTAAATTTTTCGTTGTACAGAGTGTGTAAAAACTAAAAAGTAATGCATTTTCCAATATCATCGTAATTAGTCTAAAGGTTATGTTCCACAAATGACCGTGAATGACCTTGAATTGATTATACTAACTGTCCCTGTTTTATTCTAGCTTTTGACTCTATGTGTTTTTGTGTTTAGGATGACATATGCTTAACAGTTATTTATGCACCAAGTGAGTTAAGTTAATATTTATTGTTTACTACGCGAGCTATCGAAAAATTTTATGAATTCGCGGAATATTGATGGATACGGAACTGATGGTAGCATGGTGGTCAATCACTATAACGTCTTGCACGTCCTGTTTAAAGATGCGTTCCATGTCTGAATCAAGTTTTCTAGGCTGCATAAGGGCATAATTAGCTTAGCATTGTCAGCACTAAAATCGGTTGTCTCGATACAACTGTTAGCGATTTAAAAAATTATATATGAATGGGCAGTATTTACTTCACACAAAATATGCAAATTTCAGTTGAAATTCCGTATTTGATTGAATTTGATTATCTGTATCTACTCTAAGTTGCAAATTATTTATTTGTATACATCAAAGGCAAATATCTAGAATATTTTATATTAATTATGCACACAAGGAATAGAACCAGATGTAATTATTTCATTATATGGAAAGAAGAGTAGTTGTAATAAATAACTAAGTTATCTTAATTGGTTATCGGTAAATAATGGTTGGATTATTAAAATTATGTAAACGCAATACCGTGTTTCTTGTAATTTATAGTAAGTTTACTGGGCTTAAGATATTTTGCTCTCTTTAACAAACTATAACCGGAAATGGGCCTAATAGGTACTTTTCACAACTAATTTAGAATATACGATTTTTAACCTATACCACCAAACCACAATTTTAAAAAAATGGGAAGTTAGGTACTGCAATCACTAAAATTTTCGAATTTGAAATAATAATAGATATTTACGTTGTGCGGTTCTAAAAATCCTTTGCTGGATGGCGAGCAACAAGAAGGCCCATTTAGACTTCGCCTGTAAGGGCCTTCGCATTTCAGCGAGTACGGAATATCGCTACTATTATATGTATATGTTTAGAGTTACATGCATTAGGGTCTATTCTGTAATTTAGGCGTTAAAAATTTTAACGTGCCGTTAAATGGGCAATATGCGAGCTGTGACTGGTTTTGTATTTTCGCTGTTATGGCAACGTTAAAGCAAAGGCGTTAAAACAGTGTATTTTTAGCGCCTTCTACTACACCTTTTCCAGTAGTAGTTCAGAAAGCGTCAATTGAATTTCAGAAAGCATCAGTTGAATTTCAGAATCCATCAATTGTAGTTCAGGTTAGTCAATTCAAATTCAGAAAGCGTCAATTGTATTTCAGAATCCGTCAATTGTAGTTCAGAAAGCATCATTTGTAATTCAGAAGACATTTTTAATTCAGTTTATTTTTAAAGACATGACTTACATACACATGCACATAGTGTCGAACAGGCGCAGCTGTTTAGGATGCCAAAAGAGCATAAATCAAATTAGGGAGACGGAACCTGTAGGAAGGTACCTATGTATATGTAAAAGCATCATATACCTCATACCTCATGGCGCTTAAGCGAAACAATAATGTGTATTTATTACATAAAAACAATGAAAACAAGAACAGGATTAACGCTCATAGCAAAGCATCGATTTTCAAGTTGTTGTTGAAGCTTTTTGGTGGAAAACTTAATTTTTTTGTAGGTGAAAACTTCTTACGTAGAAGTCCGCAGGTTGCAGTTCTTCGTACACCTGACTGGCATTTCTTAGATTTGGTAGAAATAGGTACATAAGTAGGTACCTGGAACAAATAACTCACCCAGAGAACAATGTCATTCAGATTTCCAAATGATATATTCTTAGGTAATTACAAATCATGCTTTCTGAACTACAATTGACGGATTCTGAAATTCAATTGATGCTTTCTGAAAATCAATTGACCGATCTGAAATTCAACTGACGTATTCTGAAATACATTTGATTATTCAACTTATCTGTCATTTCACTAAAAACAGACCAATCAGCGCACAGTTTTAGGCGAATCATGTCGAATATTTTCACGTGTGGGTATTTCATCGATTATACCACGTGTGGTCAGGCGCAGATACTCTTTTAGAAAAATTTATTCAGGTAGCTACCATTTATAACATTTCTAACAAAATTAACCAAATTCTAGTCCTAATGTAATGGAAATGAGTTTGAGGACGTTAATAATGCTGCTACTCTGGTTCAGAACCGGCCTGGAAGATGATGTAGTGCCAGCGGTCAAAAATAGGTACTTGTACTTTAAGCATGAGGGCACCTACTGGAAGATTTTAAATATACGAAGCACTGCTCTCTCCCATTATTCTCCTTTTTTACTTTTCTCTCCGGTACAATCTAAAAAAAGATCAGATTTTTATGTCAAGATGAGATTTTCTATTTACCCTATAGGGCCGGAGCACAAATGGATGTTTATTTCCTTCTCAATTAGCCAGTAAGCCGCTATTTCGCACCACGCTTTTGAGCCTGTTTTTGAAAATATCCAATTCTATTCCATTCTACCAGTGGATGATTCACCAACACCAACCTTCCATGTCAAAAATTGCTTTTTTCACAAGCAATTGCAGAGAAATTTAGTTTCGAGTCGGAGTTTTTCAAAATCTGTCACATTTTTTGTGAAAGCAAAGTTTGTTTTCACCATGGAAACGACATCACACAAACGCGATTTTGGAAAACATTTTATTTAAAATTGTTTGTTTCGATGAATAATCCTCCGTATACCATTCGTAGTAAAAGTTAAGTAGATTATTTTTGGCGTGGTAATCACTCATGAACATTACGCTTGGGAATAGCACTCGTGCTATTCATTTCCAAGCGTACTGTCCATTCGTGATGACCACACCAAAAATATTCACTTATAATCTCATAAGAGCATTAATTCTTTCCGGAAATTTTTGGAGTGCATTCCAACAACGTATTAATCGGCCCGAGTGGAACACGAGGGCCCGATTACGTTGTTGGGATGCACGACTAAAATTTCCAGGAAATGAATTAATGCTCGAATGCAGATTCGGTAAGAAAATAGCAACGATACAGCCACAGAAATTGAATAGAAATGATTTTTGACATTTAATTTGACATACAAATTTCCACTTATTAATTTCGTTTAGGTTGGTCTAAGTCGGTATCAAAAATTTCCAGGAAATCCTCGAGTTGCCATGGTAAACACACAGAAATCAATTTTTCTATTGGTTAATAATTAGTATCGTGCGATTTTCGACATAACTTTCACTACTTATGGTATAATATATGACTATTCTGAAATACAATTGACGCATTCTGAAATTCAAGTGATTATTCTGAAATTCAATTGACGCTTTCTGAACTACTACTGGAAATGGTGAAGAGATGTCCTTAGTTAATCAAGGTTTAATCGCCTCAAAAAAGATGTAATGGTAGTGCTACCAAAGAAACGAAAAAATTGGCCAATGGTCATGTCGAATTTTAGCAGATAACGTGCAGCCATTCCTACCACAAGAAGTGAAATTTTGGCACCTTGGAGATTTTATATGCAAACCCCCAATCTTCACAGCACTATATGATTAGAACTTGAGTTCTGGGGTTAAAAATGTATTCAGACTCAGGGACTGATTCTAAGTTGATTCGTCAAGACATAAGTCTGATTAGGCACCCAACTCATGAGATGGTGGCAGCAGTGCGATTTTGCAGATTTCTGCAGCCATCTGGAGCATTGTGAGAGAACTTTCAGGCTGAAACGGATTGTTCTCGATACGTACGCTCTGACGAGGACACTAAGTTTCAACATGAATATGCGCTATGATGAGACGCAATGCTGCAGATGGCTTCAGAAATCTGCAAAATCTTGCTACTAGCGTTGATTCGAAAGTGCGTAAACACAGAAGCATCCAACAAATTGTTGAAAAATTGGGTCAAATCTTTTTGAAATACGTGCAGGCTTCTGCCCGTGTGTAATACAATGTTTTTAACTTCTAGCAAGTTAATAAAATCGATCGAAAAAATCGAATCGCCCAAAACATAAAATCTTTACATTTTAGGGTCCTGGGAATCCGAAAACGTGGTTTTTGAAAAATGTCTGTCTGTGTGTCATCATCAGTCATCAGTCATCACGCTGCTTGTCTGTCTGTCAAATGAAATTTGAAGGTGCTGATTAGATTTTGGGCCACATCGGTTCACGGAAAGTGCGCATTTTTGGCACAACGACTTTAAAATTTTAAAAGCAAACCCTCATTTTTATCGTCACCATAATGAAAGCTCTTCGAATTCTACTTCTGAAAAAATCATTTTGGTTTTCGTTTGATTGACTTGTAATCCCATCTTGTATGCCGCGTCTACCATTCTTCTTGTTACTTCCTTTAGTTCTTTATCGTTTCTGGCTATTATAGCCACGTCGTCTGCATAACCTACGACTTGGTGGCTTTTGTACATTAAATGTCCGTCTCTGTTCAGTTGACTGTCTCTGGTGATATTCTCTAGCACCATATTAAATATTAGTGTTGAGAGAGGGTCTCCTTACCGTAGTTCTGTTCTGATTACGAAGTCTTCCGATGTTTCACCTTTGAACCTTACATTACTTGAAAGAAGTATTGACAACTTGTTATGAATACAAAATCCCAGCAGTCGCACTGTTCATAGACTTCAGAAAGATTCAACTAAAAGGGCTAGTTTGTCGAACATAAGAGAAGTATTCGGCATACCTCCGAAGCTGATAAGACTACTGAGAATTACTTTAGGGGCATCATTTGCAAGTCATTAAAGATGGCCATTGTACAAGGTGGTCCAACGAAAATTTTCCCATCCGAATATCTCGTGAACGAAAGATTTTTATTCCGAGAGGGACACCTAAATCCGTGCTTGGTGAATTTTTTTAACACACCACCCCCTAACCCAACACTAAACACTAAACCACGTTCCAAATTTCATTCAAATCTTGCAGACATTTTTTAAAAACCACTTTTTCGTGATCCTGAGACCTTGAAACGTAAAGATCTGGCGTTATCTCAATTTCGAATTTTGGACTGATTGCAGTAACCTCCCATTTTAACCTCCCCACAACCATATAAAAATGGGAGGTTATTGCAATCACTCCAAAATTCGAAATTGAGATAACACCAGATCCTTACGTTTCAAGGTCCCAGGATCACAAAAAAGTGGTTTTTAAAAAATGTCTGTGTGTATGTACGTATGTATGTACGTACGTATGTATGTATGTATGTGAGCACGATTTCTCGGAAACTACCGAACGGATTTTAATGAAATTTGGTATTGAGGTTAGCGTTAGCCTTCCGGTGAGCCCAGTTAATTTTGTTGCGAATCCGCAGACGCCAAGTGCCTTTTTGGCATACCAACTATGAAATTTGACTGATGAACACTAATTTTTCTTATCAGTACATGAAAGGTCTTGAAATTCTGTATCTGAAAGTGTATTCACACTTAGCACCTTTTTGGCATAAAATCGAAAAATTCGAAGTTTCGAGGAAACAATAAATAACACGCTACAGCCCAAATTGCTGGCTCGATTTGGCTGAAATTTGGTAGGTAGAGATATCGTTACCCGCCGAAGAGCTGATTTAATTTTGGTGGCAATCGGCGAACGGCAAGTGCCATTTTGGCATATCAACTTTGAAATTTTAATAATGAACTCATATTTTCTTTATCAGCACATGAAAAGTCTTCAAATTTTGTTTTCAAAATTGTATTTAATCTTAGTGCCCTTTTGGCAAAAGATCGTAAAATTTGGAAAAGTCACAGAAAACACCTTAGGCTTGGTGGAGTAAAACTTAGGTATAGTAAATAGTAAAAATTTACTTGATATTGGTGATAAGATTGGATCATTGACCAAGTGGGGAGGTTCCAGCCGCTTCCGTAGCTGCCCATTTTTTTTTTTACTTTTGCGAATCAAAAACCTCAACTTCACGTTCGGAATTTCTTTGTCTCTTTAGTTGCGAATGACGCAAAATCTGTCTATTTTAATAAATCTCTACATTAACATTCAACGTACACTATATTATCCTCTCAGAAATATGAGTTGAAAACAATATTTAAAATTGATTGAATCTCGTACTTCGAGTAGGCCCGCCTGTTCCATCATATACATTGATTTTGCCTACGACGAACGTGAAACAGCTCGATCGAAATAAGGATTCCTCTCGTGCCCTATATAGCGCACGCGTGAGGACGAAGGATAATTTACAATGTTCAAAATCACCTCGTTGTCGCATCTCTCACTTTTCTCAATGCCCTCTCGGGATCGTCAAACTGCATGCATGCATCCCATTTTCCGCATCCTCCATTTCGTTTTATATCTTTTCGCCATTTCCGTTTCGTTTTATCGACTTTAAACCTCCTTCACCCGGTTTCCCAGCAGAGCGAAAATAAAGACACCTTCCGCTAATTGAAAGGGGTCGTTTGTGGCTTGCCGCCAAACGCCCGGAGTGTGTCAGGATGCACACCCGGAATTGGGCATTGTAAATCCGGCGTTGGCGGCGTCCCTCTGGCGGCGTAGTATCGAACTATACTACATCGCTTACAATAATAGACTCTGTAACATAAAAACCATTAAAGCCCGTTTAGTCCGAAGAAATAATAAAATAAATTGTGAAAGAAGAATCGAAGTGACTCGGAAACGCCTGAAAATCCGCTTTGAAATCTGCGACACTACTAACCCGCATTCGAATCGATCTTAAAAATTATTGATCGACAAGTAGTGTTTACGAGTTGAATGAAACCGGAGGACCGTTCTAAACCCAATGTGTTCCGCATTTTGTGATGTACAAAGTCAGTGTTTTCGTGTTCATCTAAAACGGAGTACCTTTCACTTGTTACCTTTTTGAATAGTTTATGGACGTTGGTTTTTGCAAGAGAATCTAAGAGGAGTTGGCACTGCAGAATTTTATTTACTCATTCCCGCAACCCCCCGTATGTATCGAGGCCTTTCTACACGAAACAAATCACCTCTCTTTACATGGGAAACGTAATAATTAACAAGCAATACGCTACAAATTTATTATTTAAAAGACGACGTAATAACTCATCAAGACTGTCTCAGACTGAACTCGACTGAATTTGATCGACTGATCCAACACCAATTTGAAACGCAATTTGGTGTCCATTCGGTGTTTTTCAGAAAAAAATCTCTTAATGTTCGGTGTTTTTTATAAATTCACTTTATAGTTCGACGTTTTTGTAAATTTTTACCAGCTTGCTACCCTTTATTGCCGATTCTCGACATAAGAGTGCTTTATATTATACACGCGCGCGATATTTTTCCATTCGGGCGTTTGGAGATTCGTCGAAACTGGCTGGACAACAGGAAATCGTCACCGTTGACCTCCAGGAGGTTGAGGATGCTTCTTCACCTCCTCCGCCCACGACTGAGTCACGAGGAGAGACTACTCCTACATCGACAGCACAGCAACCGCCACCGCCGGCCACGTCTCCATCCAACACCGTGATGACAGGTATAAAATAATAAATTCTGAAAAACATAAATATTATTGAGTGCTTTCTGCGGTTGAGAGATAATTTGGGGTTTGTTTTTGTCGATTAAGTTGTGGTGAATAGTAACTGAAATCTTGCATAGTCTTATTTTTATTTAGGGTTGACAGCATTTTTAAGGAAGAAGCAGCTGGTAAGAATTATTTCGGAATAGAATGTGCAATTTGCATAGATTTTTAACTTCTACGCAGCGCGAAGCAATCGATCGGAAAATTCAGAAAAATCGAATCGCCAAAAACTTGAAATCGTAACGTTTTAGGGTCCTGAGAACCCAAGAAAGTGGTTTTTGAAAAAATTTCTGTCTGTAAGCACGCTGCAGGTCAAACTACTGAACGTGTCGAGATGAAATTTGGCACACTTATACTCAGTGGGCCTTGTAGGTGCATATTAGACTTTAGGCCACATCGGTTCACGTAAAGTGTCTTTTTCGCACACGAACTTTGAAAATTTAAATGCCAACCCCCATTTCTCGCTTTACCATATAAATGCTCTTCGAATTCTGCTTCCAAAAATGTATCAACACTTGTGCCTTTTGGCAAAAAAATCATCAATGACACACTGCAGCCGAAACTACTGAAGACATCGAGATGAAATGTTAGTTCAGTGAGTAGTGATGATGCGATTTTGGGATAAATCGGTTGATTACATTATATCCAGATTTATACGTCTATATGGCCCTCGCCCACGTTTGCATAGGTAGCGCCTCCGATAAATCCGGGAAAAAAATGCGCTTCTTTTGCGAACAATGCCTAAACGTTTGGAGATGGAACAAAATCTTATATTTTTGTGTTTTAATTTTTTGTCACAGACGATAAGGACAAAAAAAAAATTGTTGAATTGCCTACTATCTACACAGAGCACAAAGATCCACGCGATGGGGAGTTTCCAGCCGCTTCTCTGCTGCATTTTTTTTTGTCCCGAAATACGAAATCTGACCCCGCTGCGATTAGTTAAATAACGAAATCGTGTTGGGAATTTTTTATCGAAAACATTTATTAAGAAAAGTCGCTGAGGATGTCCCGAAATGAGTAAATCCGAAGATTCAGGCCAAAATAAAAACGTTGAATTTCTGGAAGTAAAAATCAAAAAATAAAACAATATTTTTGCAACGAAAGGGTTGCTGTATAATAAAAAACAGTTAAAATCGGTTTGTTTGACATTTGCTTTTGGTTATGGCTGCAAAAAAAAAGTTCAAATTATAAGCTTTCACCCAAAATCTTAATAATTTCAACTTTTTCTGCGATTGTTAAATTATGCCCAGCCATTGCTAACAGCGAAGCTAATCGCAAATGCCAAGCAAACTAATTTCAATTATTTTTTATTTCACAGCATTCCTTTTTGTTGTAAAAATATTGCGTCGCCCTAGTACTTATTTGATCCACCGACCATCGACAACGCAGACCGTTGTAGACCTTAACGTTCCAAAGCATATTTGAGACACATCCACCACTTATACCGGAATAGTTCAGCGCTCATTGATCCATATCCACCGGTTACAACTTTCGGACTTATTTGCTCCACAAACCTTCTCGCACGTCACATTTTCTACAATCTGGACGACTAACAGAATTTGGCTTTCGGCATCGGCAATAAATTCTCCTGTTAATATAGGTACCCATTTTGACTAAGTACGCCTATGTTGTGGTAGGTAGGTAAACATTTTCCACATTACAACACAAATACCTAATTAAAACCAGTCCAAAAAAATATGTGAGGGATTTGGTTCAATGAAATAAACGCAATTTCAATAAAGGGGTAGGTAGTAGTAGTAGTAGTAGTTGAACGATTAAATCGCTAAAATTAGAATAAATTATAAAAGACGGGGAATGTGCGGTAATGGATGAGCAAGATGGTTGGTTGCTGCTTGTAATAAAGCCATTTGACTTATCTTATTTATGATGTTGATTGTCAAAGACACCCTCCTGTTTTCTTTTATTTATTACCCTTAACAGATGTGCTGATGTTCAAACGTTGTCGCTCAAGAACCCAAAACAATATTAAACAAACCATTATGGTTAGATGTGTATCACTACCATGTTTAAAACGTTAAGGTCTAAAATCGCCTGCTTCGTCGATGGTCTGTGGATGAAATAAGTACTAGGGCGACGATTGGTTTTCGATTTTTCTCCAGAAATTGAACATTTTTGTTTTGGCCTGAAACTTTGGATTTGCCCATTTTGGGTCATCCTCAGCAACTTTTCTTAATAAAATTTGTCGATAAAAAAATACGATTTCGTTATTTTTGGCTTCTTTAATTAATCTCAGCGGGCTGAGATTTTGGGATAAAAAAGTGAAGTGTCACTCAGATGCAGATTTTGGAGCTCTACAGAAAAAAAAACGCCAATTGATTTGCTCAATATTAACCAAAATATTTGGGTAGTTCCAATTAAAATGAGACACACTCGTGTCGGCAAAACATGACACCATATAAGTAGGTAAAGCAAAAATTTAAAACTGTGTTTGGGGAGAGGTAAAAATTTGAAAATGGCAAAAAATATACGATATTTACGTTTCGATATTATTCAGAAATGCCTTGGCTAAGTCTGGATATAAATTATAGAGGATAATAAATTACTTAAATAATAGTGGCAGAAAATTCAGAGGGTGCATGATTCCTCACACTATTTTAAGTCGACATATGGACATATGTCCGAAAATGCTTCATAAAGGCACAAAAAGTTTAAGAGCGCACGATTACGATGTTATTGCAAGACTCAACCAAAATAAAAAAATATATTTTTATCAATAACCTATATTTTCAAAGTCCTGACACTTATAATTTTCGAATAATTGTAAGAAAACTGACTTTTCGAGTATAACTGGAGGAATCCCAGGAGGAATCACCCCATGAATTTTCTGACGCAATTTAAGAATCACTCTGTACAATGTAGAAAGCGCGAAGAATAGAGTTTCAAAAATATGAAGTGCAAGAAATCGTCACTAAGTTCCTATACAATAAATAGTACGTACGGCCATAATTTTAAATAGAAAAAAATTGAATTTTCAAAAGGACCCCGCATCATCCTTATGGGAAAATGGTTTTCTGTGGATTGGCTGAAATTTTAGTATGTTGTAGATTTTGACATCCTGATCAAAAGTTATCATTGCCACAAAGCAATCGTACGGACAGTTTTTGCTCCAGAGGGTGCCGAAGATAAAATTTTCGAATAAGAATTGCATGCAGTGAAAATTAATTTGCATTTTTGCCATCATAATAGCACATGATAAGTCCAGGGGCACTTTTCTTACGTATATTATTAACATACTTTTATACAGGAATCTTATGGGGTGTGTTTGCTTATTATGCTGAAAAAAGGAGGTTTACGACGCGACGGTCTCAAAAATGTGTATGTCCTTATGGGGAAAAGTTTATCTTCGGCAGGCTCTATATCAAAAACTGTCCGTACGATTTCTTTGGGGCAATGATAACATTTGATCAGGAGGTCGAAATCTGCCATATACCAAAATTTCAGCCAAATCCACAGAAAGCCATTTTCCATAAGGATGGTGCGGGGTCCTTTCAAAGAAACTGGCTAATCTGCGAAACGAATCCAATCCAAAAAGGAAAGAAATCCGTCGGCCGGTTCTCTAGAATAGGAATAGGAATAGGAATAGAAGCGTTTTTTGTAAAGGTTTTAAATATACATATGTATATAGATATCGGTGGTATTTATTCCATTTCCATAGTTGGTAGAGTTTGGTAAAGAGGCTTTTAAAGTTTCGATTTTTCTTTAAGTTAGGATGAGGACTTGTGATGGCAAAGGTGATTCAGGGACGTTCAGGAAATTACTGGAATTAAAGTTGCCACTAAAACTTAGTTTTGCGAATTTTCAGTTTAACTACCTAAACTTTATGTCACTGCATGTAACAATATTACCAAATGACAGAAATTCGCTATAAAACACCGGAGTGCCACGCAATTTCAAGGATTATTATTTTTATTAGATCGGTATGTCATTGCGGACATAATCTAGGATTTTAGAAACTCTTATGAGGAGAGTACAGCGATTTCTTATAATAATCTTGTTCTAATTAGGCTCCATAAGTGTCCCTTGGCTCTTTGACATAAACGGCATTGATTTCTGTTCATATTTCACTGGTTAAGTTGGGAAAGGTACCTGAAAGTACCTACAATTAATTAATAGTAGTTTATAACCCAAATCGCAGTGTTGTTAAGTATTTAAATACAAGTATTTAAAAATGTATTTTAAATGCTTCAATTGTATTTAAATACGTATTTAAATACTTTTGCCGGCATTGTATTTTAATAGTATTTCAAATACTTTTTTTGTCATGTATTTAAATTCATATTTAAATACATTCTCAACTGTGAGATGGAAATTTTACCGTTGCGGTTAAAATCGATATCCTGGTTTTTCTAAGAAATTTTGCCTGAGGCTTAACCCACGACGCCGCAAAAGGCTTATTGAATTCCAGGTAAAAGTACAGCACAGGATGTAGGTAATCATCTGGCCACCGTAAATTAACCCGGACTGCAAAATTTATTGCTTTTCTCAGAATGAATCACAAGCTGTAACGTGGTGTTTTAATTTAAATCAAGTGGATAAAAAAGTCATTGCTTCATTGAAGTGTCTTCTTCGCTGTCTTATTCTGTTTATAAGTGTCGAGCGCCATAATTTTTTGAATTGACATTATGGATACCTAACTCCAAAAAGCTGCCTTGCTCCCTCAAATACTAAATGGTACTATTTTTAAACTAATTTCAAGTGACAAGACCTCTAATTTTTTACCTACCTATTCTTAAATAAAAATAAAGGTTTCAAAAATTAAATCCACCGGTTAGTGCTATGAATCCATTCTCGCTAGCTGATGTTGCCCTCAATAGAAGAATGAAAATGTATACGATCGTCTATATTAAATTTTTCGCCCTTTTTAGTTCTTATAGACCTACAGACCAACTTAGATTTTTTTGACTTTGAGTATTTAAGAGTATTTAAATACATTTTAAATGTATTTGTATTTGTATTTAATTACATCTGTAAGAAATGTATTTAAATAGTATTTGAAATACATTTTTAGAAAAGTATTTGTATTTGTATTTAAATACTTAGAAAAAAGTATTTTTAACAACACTGCCAAATCGTGAAAGTGATGTTTTACGCGGCGAAAGAAAATATGGACAGTCGAGGCGTAGTCGAAACTGGCCATTTCCTGAGACGCGTAAAACCACTTTCTCGCTGTGGTTTATACAACATTTTTCTTCCTTCACGAGTTAAAAACAAATAATGAATTAATTTTCAAATTTGAGAATCCAAGTGACAAATCAAGAACATCTAGACGTCAAGTCCTACAATTTAAAGCCGTTTTCTGGCGGTCGCTATGTTTTTGAAAACAAACTTGCATTTGAAAACATACGGCAAACGCCTATTTTGTATTAAGACAGTGTCAAAATAATGTCAGTTTTGAAAACATTTTCAAGATGAATTTGAAACTGACAACAAAGTGACAGTATATTAATTCAGAACAAGAGTTTATCCAATGCTTCCAAATGCAAGTTTGTATTTGAATACATACCCACCGACAGAAAACGGCTTAAATTTGGCAAAATCGCGCGTACTGTCTCCTGTCAATCCTGTCATACGCCATCGCCGTCACCATTTTGCCCATTTTACACGCCTAGCCGTTAGTATAATTTTTACACGGCTAGCCGTGAGAAGCGTAACTTTCACAGCCCTTCTGAATACCGAAAATCTCATTTTCAGTTAGTGTAGGAAGAAAAGTAAATTTTCTTATTGGGTTTGACTTTGACAGTACTTGAAATGTGTAATTTTTGGCTTTCATTTTTTTGCGTTAAGTGGAGCTTATAATACATTGCCAGATACTAATATCGTTTACATGCTTACTTACAAACAGGGCTGTAATATTTAAATGGGCGTCCATGGGCTGTAAGTATTACTTGCCCTTCCTGAAGTATTTCTCTTACTGTGACCATAAGTACTGGAAAATGTTGCGTCCAGACATTATAATAAAGGTAGGCCCAAAAAAAAAGATATTGTTCAGAATACGTTGTAAATTATTCACTCTTATGCTCTTTATGGTCTGATTAAGGTAGTAAATTAAGCAATTCCCATGGTCTTTCTGCTTTAAGTAATAAATTATGCGATTTCCGGTGATGGAAGAAAATTTACAAAAAATGAGGAATGGATTAATTTTCATTTTGAAGGACATTTTGAAAACAGAAAAAGACAGGCTTCAATTCTGTCCAACCAACACTGTCATTAACGAGACCTCATTACTTCGGAAAGCCCATCAGGGGGTTGAAATTTTGCATGCACGTTCCTTTGATATTTCAAAAGTTTTCGACAAAAGAGGAGCTATACATAAATAAAGCTCTTTTCATTTTCTACCAAAAAGGTTCTATCAATTCCTTCTGTAGTCGCCATTTCAGTCGCAACGCCAGACAAAATAATGTGCGGCATACTTCGTGGCGCAGCGTTGATGTTATTTAACAAAAAAGTTGTTAATTATTTGAATCCATGATTACGTCCGTGGTGTAGATTTTTTTGGTGTTTTAACGGGATATCGTGCAAAAACAAGCAGAAAAACTTCCTAGTTTATAAGCGACGTTTCGGTTTAATTTAGACCTTTTTCAAACTACAACACAAATAATACAAATATTTAATTTCCAATCTGAAACCCTACCTTCTACCTTCTTTTCTTTTCTTCGGTGACCATGGTGGTTCACGGACTTGCCCACCCGACTCTTAGTAATTTTAGTAATTTCATTATCTCGTAGAAGGTAGGGTTTCAGATTGGAAATTAAATATTTGTATTATTTGTGTTGTAGCTTGAAAAATGTTTAAATTAGACCGAAACGTCATTTATAAACGAGGTAGTTTTTCTACTTGTTTTTGTCCGATATCCTGTTAAAACACCAAAAAAAAGTTGTTAATTATTTCATTTTATGGGGTTTTTAAAAATATTTCATTAATATTGTATAACTCAGTACATCAGTTTTCGAATTTTTCTTATACTTTTTCGATTTAAAAATGCCGTTTTTTGATATTACATGGAAATTTAAAAGTTTGTAAGACCGGGTCGGCTAAAATGGGCTTCTTAGTACCTTGCAAAAAAAATGGGCAGCTACGTAAGTGGCTGGACCTGGAACCTCCCTACTTGGATACTTGGTAAATGATCCAATCTTATCACTAAAATCAAGTAAATTTTGCTATTTCCTATACCTATGTTTTACTCTACCAAACCTAAGGCCATAAGTTTGACTGCATTTTCGAAAACAGAATTTTAAGACTTTTTATGTGCTAAAATTTCAAAGTTGATATGCCAAAATGGCACTTGCCCTTCGCCGATTGCCGCAGAAATTAAATCCGCTCTTCGGCTGGTAATGATATCTCTACATACCAAATTTCAGCCAAATCGATTCAGTAGTTTGGACTGCAGCGTGTTATTTAATGTTTCTTCGTTTCGGCTTTTTTTATTTTATTCCAAAAAGGCGCTAAGTGTGAATACAATTTTAGATACAGAATTTGAAGACCTTTCATGTGCTGATAAGAAAAATTGGTGTTAAACGGGCAAATTTCATAGTTGCAATGCCAAAAAGCAATTGGCGTTTGCGTATCGAAAAAACAATTAACTGGGCTCACCAGAAAGAAGGCTAACACTAAAACCCATTCCAAATTTCATTGAAATCTGACTGGCAGTTTTCGAGAAATATTGCTCATATACGTACACTCAACCGCATTAGTAATAAGCGGGTGAGATAAAGAGGGAAATACGATTAGAATGCGTGTCTGCTATTTCTGTCTCCATCAGCCCGCTTATTGTTAATGCGGTTGGGTGTACATACACACAAGACATTTTTTAAAAATCACTTTTTCGTGATCTTGGGACCTCAAAACGTAAAGATCTGGTCTTATCTTGAATTCTAAAATTTTAGTAACTGTAGTAACCTCCCATTTTTTAATGGACAGTAGAGAAGCGGCTGGAACCTCCCTATCGCGTGGATCTTTGAGTTCCGTCTAGGTAGTAGTTAGTAGTCAATTGAAAACTTTTAGACCGCTCGTCATTGAGACTAATTTCTCACTTTCTGAAAAATAAAGACATCATCTGTCATATTTGTCAAGATCTTCCTTTCAAGGTTAATATCCTGTCACATTATTGTCTCCACACATACCTTTACACCATACACTGTCAGTCTGCAACTTTTTAAGGAGAATGAGAAGTTTAGTAACTTATGTTTTTTTGCTGGCCTGTAAACGATTTTTCAATTCCGTCAATGTCAAATGAAAAGAGTAAGAAAAACCTTTACATAAATACAAGTTTTTCTTCTCTTTCTGTAAGTGCAAGGAGGACGAAATATTTAACTTCAGTGTGCAAATGGGTTCCAAAACAGATACTTTCGGCTACAGTCGACTAAAAATATTGACTTGGCAGACAATCATTGATAATGTCAACGATCTACACAGTAAACTGCTTTTCAACCCATTTATTTTCTATCAAATAACGCTTCCAAAGCTATCTTTTTTACCGGATTTACATGAATGTACTTTAATTCATTACAACATCCATTATCGAGGAATTTGAACAAAATGGCTTCTTTATGGATGTCTACCGCAGGGGTCTAATGTGGACCCCCTCCTGTTTATACTTACAATAACAATTTATTCTATTGCTTGTAAATCAAAGTGCTTTTGCTTTAAACCACTATGTTTCCAACCTAGACCTAGGTCAAGCATATCTGAGGTCAAAAAAGTCCACAGTTACGCTAGACCAATAATCACACCTTGTTAGTGTTGGATCAATTATCTGCATAACCCAGCATTATTTTCTCATATTTCAACAATAATCACACCATCATAGCTGCGGGCTCATAAGTTGCCTGTTTTAAATTAATAACTCAATTTTCCTTCAGTATCGCCTGCAATTACGGAGAACGAGGGAAATTCTGTAATGGTCAGTTATTTCAGTTTCTCGGGATAATCTGCTAATAATTATCATTCATCAACATACCCTTCGTCAATTTAAATTTACTGGAAGGCGGATCAGTCAAAAAAATAGTGTACAATTAATTCCAATCGGGAATTAATTCCAATAATTCCAGTTTAATTCCACAAATTCCATTAATTCCGATTTAGTTCCATTAATTCCGTCAATTTCAGATCAATTCCAGTTTAATTCCATCAATTCCATATTAATTTCATTACTGGTTCCATTAGCTAATTAATTCTTTTCCATTACAGGATGGTTCCTTTTTCACTGTTCACCATTGGCATCTCCTAAACGTAAAGAGGTTGGAGGTCGTATAAATTAGAGAAAAGTGCACTCTTTCTTGTCGATTAAGAATCTGAGTAGAATTTCCTGATATCTTGATTCGTTTTTGAGTTATCCGGAAAACACTGGGGAAAAGAACTGAAAAATGCGACTTTCAAGAAAAGTTCATATCTTTCTCACAATTGATATTATTTAATTGAAACTTTAAACTTTTATATTTTTGATAAATTTTTCGGGATAATTCAGGAACGAATCAAGATACCGGAGAATTTTCTTCAGATTCTTAATCACCAAGAAATAGTGCAATTTTTCTCTAATTTAACCGACTCCATATCTTTTATCGTTTAGGAGATCCGAATGGTGAGCAATGAAAAAAGAACCATCCTGTATACTGGCATTAATTTAGTGCCAAATTAGTTCTTCACCCTGTATACTTTAGTGCCAAATTAATTTTTCCTTGTAATAAGTAGGTACTAGACATAAAAATACCTAAGTCTTAAATTTTCAGGCATGGAGGTACTGTCAGGGGTCATTAGGTACTTTATACAAAACTTTCAAAACGGAAACATTTTAATTATTAAAATAAAAGTTAATGAAGATATCGGACTAAAATTGTTTTTATTTAATTTTTAAGCTTAACGTTTCGGCCGTGATTCCGCCTTCATCAGAAGCTACAAAAGTTTTACATGTCAAAGGTGTTACAAAGTGACCTAACTTACCTAAAAATTATTGTTATTAAGAGAAAGAGCGTATGGGGTTCCTTTCATCATCGGGGTTACCAAAGGAAAGAAAGAGGGAACTGTCAAAGTGAAGTGTCACCATCGTCAAATTAAATACCCCTATGACTCCACAACCCACCACTAAGAATGTTGGGTGTATGGTGGGTTGTGGAGTCATTCGTATTTCGTTCTGCGGTGCGTTTCCCTGACGGGTCCGCTGCATTCAGACCTTATGGTCCATTATGCCCGCACTGTGACAGTTATCCATTTCCTACAGGAACCCCGGTTCTGCAAAGACCCAGTACTTCTGCTGTAGAAACTGAATAGTGTTAATCGGGTGCTAGAAAAGCCACCCCGCTTTGCTATACCACGGCGGGTACTTCTGCTCTTTAGGGAGTTTGTTGAAGCTTCGTCCCGCGAACCCACTATAACCGGCAGGTCTTTTTCAGCCCTGCCGGATACAACTGGTTTCTTGGTGTCGAAGGCAGCTTAAAGTGTACCCTTAAAGGGTTCAGTTGAGGTATCAATTTATGTCCCTCTATGTTACAAACTGCAGACATCTTCCCCCAGTGTGGCCGACGGTTCTTGGTGGACAGCCCCATCAGCCACAACTGGTTGTTGGTGCCACAGTCCCTGAGGGTCTGCCAGTGTCACGGTACCTGTGCAGCTGTGGTATCTTTTTCAGTCCCATCAGTTGTGGAGTCATAGGGGTATTTAATTTGACGATGGTGACAGTTCACTTTGACAGTTCCCTCTTTCTTTCCTTTGGTAACCCCGATGATGAAAGGAACCCCATACGCTCTTTCTCTTAATAACAATAATTTTTAGGTAAGTTAGGTCACTTTGTAACACCTTTGACATGTAAAACTTTTGTAGCTTCTGATGAAGGCGGAATCACGGCCGAAACGTTAAGCTTAAAAATTAAATAAAAACAATTTTAGTCCGATATCCTCATTAACTTTTATTTTAATAACAAAATGGCGGACGCGAACCCAATTATGAATTTTAATTATTATTAAGTTAAGAACAATTAATTAATGTATCGCCGAAGCCGATCTGTAGGTGGTATTCCTGGTATTTTTCGTAAGTGCCAAACCAAGGTACTTTTCTTAATTTTCACGACTTAGGGCCGGTTTATCGATGCTCAGTCAAAACTGGCTGTTATCTATCTGACGGTTTACTATAACTGACAGATAAATCAGATTCACGTTTATCGACATCGACTTTGTCTGTCAGTTACGTGCCTGACAGTTTGAGTTGTGTTGGCAACATTTGGGGTAGCGGAGGTTGAATTCTATTGGACAGATTTAAATTTCGCGCTAATATAGTCAACTGTTTCCATAGCAATGCCTTACGGTCTTTGTTTACTGTGGCAGGTGCTGATGCAGTTGAAATTTGCATTGGTGACAGATAAGAAACGAGGAGTAAACTTTTCTGCCTATAATCCAGACGTGCTTTGAAAAGTAACTAGCAGGAGATGTAATTGAGGATAAAAAAACGGATGGTAGAAGCAGGAGGTCTGAAAGAAAGTTGAGGAAATCTTAAGTATTGGCAAATTCCTCAAAATAGTTTCAGGTAGATTCCTAAACTTTATATTGGCTAGATTCATGTTGAAGAAAACCAAAGATTCACCTTCTTCGTCATTTAAATGACTATGGGCGATGCTAACCGTCGGTTTTCTGCCCTAGCTGACACTTTCAACTGTCAGTCAGTTTGCCCCGCACTTTAGCAAAGATTTTGCAGTCAACTTGCTGTCGATAAACAGTTTAACTATCGGATAACGCAAACTGTCAGATATCTTCATTTAACTGAGCATCGATAAACCGGCCCTTAATGTGCTTCAGAAGGCTTGACCTGGCGCGCAACAGACGTTAGTGAAAAATTTTGTCTTTTTAACCTCCCCAACCCCATCATAATTTAAAAAAAATGGGAGGTTACTGCAATCACTAAAATTTTCGAATTTGAGATACCACCAGATCTTTACATTTTGAGGTCTCAGGAACCCAAAAAAGGGGTTTTTAAAATGTGTCTGTGTGTATGTACGTACGTTCGTTTGTAATCACGCCACAGCCAAAACTACTAAACCGATTTGGCTGAAATTTGGAACATAGGCATCTCGTAACCTAACTTAGATCTGAAAAGCTTTTGGAGCCAATCGTGCAACCGGAAATGCCATTTTGGCACATCAACATTTAACCATCCAAAACAAGTTTTTGAAAGATTTATTGTCACCATCAGAAAGGTCTTCAAATTCTGGTTTTAAATAGGACAAAATTAATTCGCATTTAGCGCTGTTTGGTTCAAAAAATCGAAATTTTATAATAACAGTAAAAATACATTATAGCCCAAATTACTGAATCGATTTGGCTGAAATTTGGTACATGGAGATTGGGTGACCCGTTGAAGACCTGAAAGGCTTTTGAAAGCAATTGGCCCACGGGAAGTCCCATTTAAGCATATCAACTTAAAATTTTAAATACAAGACCTCCTTTTTTATGTCGCCATTAGAAAGGCGATCAAATTCTGGTTCTAAAAATGTGTTCACAGTTTCTGCCATTTCAGTGGAAAATAGAGAAAAAATTCTTTCTCATTAAAAGGGAGCGAGCTGACAGTGGATGACATAAAGTGGCAGTTATTGTCAAAAAGCTGACAAAAGATTAACCTTAAAAGGAACATATTGTCAAACGTGATGGGTGATGTCCGAGGTCACTTCGGTATTTGTCAGAAAATTGCGAAATTAGTCAAGGATTAAAAAAATTCTGTTGAATTGACTACTATCTACACAGAATACAAAGATCCACGCGATGGGGAGGTTCCAGCCGCTTCTCTGCTGCATTTTTTCGTTTGAAAATAAAATATTGTATTTTATTCGGAGTTTAAGCGACATTATGTGACTCGTATGGATTTAATTTAAACTTCCATTCTCCGTCACATAATGTCGTACTTAAACTCCTAATAAAATAAATATCTATTATTTTTAAACGAAAAAAGACAAAATTTTCTACTAATGTTTGTTGTGCGTCACTTTCGCACTTATTTGCAGCAATAATGGCAATTGAGTATTTTAAAACTTTGTTGCATTAACAATGTTTTAAACTCCTCCGTTGTTTAAGATTTTTTTTTCTACGAACACTATTAAAACTACTTGTTTTAACGTTTGTTGACAATTCTTAAAAATGGCGTTTTCTGACACCAGTATTAAAAGCACTGGTGTTAATAGTATATTAAAAAACACGTTTCATAAGGCCAATTATTATCGCACGAGGAAGTTTGGACAACGAGGGCGAAAAGCCCGAGTTTTACAAAATCCGAGTGCGATAAGAGCCTTATGAAACACGTTTTTTATACAATTTTTTCTATTGCGGATACCCGTAAGCTGTTAGAAAAAAATTGGTTTTCCATTTTCATAGACAGGTCAATGTTCGCTTGACAGTTCGCGATTGTTGGACACAATCATTGTCTAGGTTATGATGTAAATAAAAGCCGTGCTCTAATAGAGCTCATTAGAGAACGCGTTTGGGTTAGGAAACCGAAATAGAAAATAGTTATTTTTCTATTTCGGTTTCCTAATGAACACTTTATAGCACCCAAACGTTGGACAAACATACTCGTGCGATAATAATTGGCCTTATGAAACGTGTTTTCTAATATACTATTATGATATAAGTGTTATAAGTGGTATTTTATTTTGTCTGAAGGGAAGTTTGGGACACGACGCGCAGCGGAGTGGCCCATCCCTTCGAAGAAAATAAAATCACTTTTAACACGCATATCATACAATATTTTTTCTACAAACACGATTAAAAGCAGAAGTGACAATTCGTTGCCCCGGCTTGTTTAATTGTTGTTGCATTGTCACTTTTAACACTGAGTGTAAGTAAGTAAGTAATTGTTAAATGACGTTTGAAAATAAACACATTTTATAATAATAAATGATATTTCTTAACTTATCGTCCTACTTCAAAATGTTTAATCGATGTTCTTATTGGGTTATCGGACTATTGAACTTAGTAACTTAGTAACTAATCAATACCGCCCCGGAACCCCGTCAGGGTTTCGGTGGTTTTCATTTTTATACAAAAATTTTCAATGTTCGTCAGTTAATTAAGTTTGCCCTTGAAGAAGGCCTTAAATAGAGGCCGAAACGTTGGCTATAACTTGAAGAGTTTTATTGTATTCAATAGTCCGATAACCCAATGAGAACATCGATTAAATAATAAATAATTGTGGATTGAAATTTATATAATAAGAAAAAGTAGGATTGTATATTATTTGTCAGTGGGGAGGTTCCAGCTGCTTCCGTAGCTGCCCATTTTTTCATGTTGAACACAAAATTAAACGCTGCATTGGCATCTTCTTTGATGCAGATATAGATAGGTACATATATGTCTTTATCCAACACAATCCATCAACAAACTGAAAACGTGTACCTACCTATGTACCTAACCGTGTAGGCTAGCTATTATACCTACTTAGGTATAGGTACCTAATTAACAAGTTTAGATTTTTCTACCCATTAGGTATACATATGTAAAAGTATAGTGATATTATGGTTGAAGATGGAGAATTCGTAAAATGTCCTCTCTGCGCCTTCGTAAAATATTGAAAGTTTGCATTTTTGACCAACACGATATTTTAGAATTAGGCGGGTTCTAGTCCGGTTCTGCCTCCGGGTCAACAAAACTTTCGTTACCCAGAGTTGTGCCATGTACTTCACGGGTATATTTGGGCGCATATTCAATAGCTTATAATGGGTATAATGTTGTACTTAAAATTAATTCCAATCAATTTCGCGTCAATTCCATATAATTCCTAATAATTTCAACTAACTCCAGCTAATTCCAACTAATTCCTTTAATTCCCTTTAAATGATGTACTTAAAAGTAATTCCAATCGATTCCAAATATTTCCATAATAATTCCAGTTAATTTCAGCTAATTTCAACTAATTCCTGCTAATTCCAACTAACTCCTTTTAAATTCCATCAATTCCAGAATAATTCCGTAATAATTCCAAGTCGGATGTACAACTAATTCCACTAGTGATCAGCCCCCCAAAATTTACCACAGCGACGGGATCGAGCTGTAATTTAACTCCGCTGTCAGTGGCCAAAAAAACGGTATCAGCAGCAGCTACACGAGCATGCAAAATTATCTCCAACATCTCCGATATCAACATGCAATCGTCTATACCCGAGGATCTGACAGTTGTAAGCATAACGGTACATTCGGACAACCGCAAGAGAGTTTTCACAAAGAGACGCGAAGCGTAGAGGGGGACTCGCAGGACTGGTTGATGAAGAAGGCTCGGCGTCAGGCGCGGCAAGACACCGTGGAAGTAACGGACCCAACACACACATAACTGTACCATGGTGCTGGTAACCCAGTGCTGGATTACCGCTACTCAGGCCGTGCTTCCCATCAAAATACAGACGCGCCGACACACTCATACCTTTGGAAATCTAACGCTCATTACGTGCCCATTTTCTTAATCATGCACGCGAGGAGAGATAATCACTTGAACTGTGACCCTCGTGGTTTATGTTCGAATGCATAATGGGCAAGTGGAAATTATGCTTTTGTTTGGTCTCGTGAAGGAGGTTAGGTAACTGTCGATATGCTGAGGAAAAAATTTCGAGTTCTCAAGTTCTCAGCAATGTAGGTCAAGAAAATTAAAATTCTTCTGATTTTGAGATTGAAAGCTATCAAAGCTTCTACTTCCAAAACTTTCTAACAATATTAGGCATCTTGCATCAATTTTGTTTTTGATGTTAAATTGAAGTTCGGGATATATTTAATCCTTCCAGATACCTTAAAGGCACAAAAGAACAGAAGATTACTGGAAACGCTAACATGCCCGCAAAAAGAAAATTATTTTATTTTCAACCCCAAACAGCGCCGCAAAGATCCGTCATGTCGTCATATGTGATAAGCCGCGTGTGCTTGCACTTGGAAAGCATTGTCGCTGCATCAAAGCATTTCCTAATTTCAAGCGGCAACCCCTATCTCACTTGCAATACATCATTTGAAACCTAATTTCAGTATTCCAATCCAATGCTGTAAATATTTTTAATATCCGTCTACCTTCCAACCCGATCAACAGTAAAATTTTAAATTACATTTGGATCTTTTGTGATGCATCACTTTAAAGAATATGAAATCCTCTGTAAACCAATGCAAAATTTTTGAAATCCATCCACTCGTTCAAAAGTTACAGAAGAAACATTAATTATTTCTACGGCGCGAAATCCATAAGATCACTGCAGGCTGACAAGCACGAGCGGGCGGCTGTATCACAAATGACGTCACGCGCCTCACTCAAACCGATTCTAGCAACGAATTGAAGTTCTTTGGGGCAATTTTATTTACGGCAACTTTTATAAAATGCTATAAACTATCAATTAGACTAATTTTTTTTAAATTAATACTTTTAAGTTTACTGTGCCTTTAAATTATTAATGTGACGTTTGTGACCCAAGCTTTAATAATAGTTATTTACAAATAACCAACCGTTTTTTAAATAAAATTGATGTTCGCGGACGCTTCCTTGTATCTTTATTGATGCATTTACATTAAAATAACCCCAAATTGGGAAATTTGCAAGATGTCTATTTTCTAAATGCTCCATTCTTTTATACTGGCAGCAATTATTATAGACTACAGCAACAATGAAGGTCTTGTTCTTGTGGACATAATGAGATTTGAAGGAAACACTTCTCGGGTTCTTCAGCACTTGGCATTGAATAGGTAATCAGTCGGCCAAATTAGCCCATTGTTCAATGTTTTTGCAGAGTGGACCGAGGAATCTCCAGTTTTCAGTTCAATAACCCGTGACAATTGAATTCCGCATTTGAAGAACCGATTGAGAAAAAGAAGACATATTCTAAGAAGCAATAGCTTCAGCATATAATTTAACACTTATTAGAGAAGCAATAAATCACCTCTTTGTCGGTGCATCAGTCAGATAGCGTTGACTAAGGTTATAACAACTCTATTTCATTTTTTATTTATCTGCAAGTAGCTGTTTAATTGAGGAAAAATCAGAATGTATAAATAAGTTCAAGGAACTTTATTTAACTCCTTGAGCCTTGGAAGGGAGAGATTATGTTGTAATGGTGCTAATATCGCCAGTGTTTATTTTGCGCCAAAAAAAGGCAACAATATGGATCATAATATAATGACACTTACTGCCACCATTATTTGCATTTAATTTTGCTCCTCCCAAAGGCTTTATTCCAGATTTCTTCTTTTTATTCTTTGGAGATTCTAGACATCTTTGTTCTGTTTCCCTAGATGGTAGATAAAATTAATTGAATCTGTCTAGAAGCACTATCACTTTATTTTTCGTCAACCACAACAGAAATTTGACTCTTGTATTGTCCAAATAAGTGATCGCAAACGCTTACTTTAACGAACTATACTCTGTCCGGGATCCACACGACCGAGATTCACCCGATTTCCATGGCGATTCATTGTTGACAACAATGATTCACCATGGAAATAGGGTGAATCCCGGTCGTGTGGATCCCGAACAGACCATAGATGACAAAGTTTTCAACAATGACATTGTGAATGATTTTCCATGGCAACGAGTCAGCAATATTGATTTTGCTTCAGTAGAATAGCGAAAAACAAGCTGATTTATTTTATTGAAACGCCATTGAAGGAAAAAATCTCGTGTATAAATCGGTCACAAAGTGCATTGCCGGCATTGTTATTGTTAGCAACAGTGTCACAGATAAACGTATCTGAGGCTTTTTCGTGAATATTTTTCTTTGCACTTTACTCAAAACTGCACGCACACAAAGGCCATTTTGGGCCAATTCGTTTCTACCAACTCCCCTGTTAGTAAAATTCCTTACAAAAATTTCCTCATACCAACCTAAAATTCAAATTTTGACGTTCTGTCTGAGTCGATCACTGAGTTGATCAGTTAGGGATCTGCAAGAACCAGTGCATTTTCTTAACGTGTTTCTTTGATAGAGTGGTACTTTTTTGCTTTTTATATTGGATGCCCCTAAGCTATCCATTTAAAAGAGCAAACGATTTGGCTCTTTGCATTCGTAAGAAAAAGATGGCAGTGTGCTTAGTTTACTATTTTAAAGTATTTTATTCAAATAAGGAAATCAGACTGTAACTCGAACGAAATTGAGATGTTCATGTAAAACGTCTACGGATTAGTAGGTGAAAGGTTGCCAGGAGTTGACAGACGTTTTTCAATTCCATAAAAATTGTCTTTGAAACGAAAGAAAAGCAAAAAGTTTGACGAACCCTTAAAATTCGTGGTGCAAACGGTTTGCAAACGGCCATAAAATCCTACTTTTACAACCAAACTTTTGGTGCAAATGACGTGTTTTCCGTATTTTATCATTCTGATTCCGCTGGTTTAAAATAAAATGTTAAATCTGAAACGAAGAGCAGTCCGTCTATCGTCTTTTGGTACCGACTTTGCGAACTTAACCTTTGAGATGGCACAGCTTAGCGACATCGATTCTATCGAATAAAAACGTGCCATCACTGCCATCCATTTAAAGAAACACATGAAGAAAATGTTCGAATTTCGGAAGATCCTTAAGTGATTCACTTTTTATGATGCTTAATAAGAAAGCCTAAAGTATCAGGATTCTGCCAAAGCAACGATAATTGTAATCAAATTTCAAACAAAAAAGTTGCTATACATAAACAAAAATATGGCAACATTAGAACCAGAATTTAATGATTTTTTAATAATGACATGAAAAATGAGGTTTTTTATTTAAAACTTGCAATTAATATGTCAAAATGGTCGATCCCGTGGACTAATTGCTTCCAAAAGCCTTTCAGCTCTTCTCCATGTACGGTCTGGGACACTGAAAAAGGGACATAAAATTTTCTGTTACGTGAAAAAAGGCTATGCGGTCCACGCTTTATTTGTCATTATGACTGATGTTTTGACAAGTGATGTCCCATTTACCAAATTTCAGCCAAATCAATCTAGGTAGTAGTTTAAGCTATAGTGTGTTTTAATGGATACTGTCTTATTTAAAACCAGAATTTGAATACGCTTCGGATGGTGACAATAAATTTTTCAAAAACTTGTTTAGGATGGTCAAATGATAGTATAATTTTAATATTTGAAAATTGACGGGTCAAAAAGGCGCTTACTGTGACCCCATCGCTTGGATCTTCTATTTCTGTGTAGTCAATTCAACAGAATTTTTTTATGCTTCTCGTCTGTCCGGAATCCACATGACCTGGATTCACCCTATTCCCAATTCCCATGGCGAATCATTGTTGTCAACAATGAGTCGTCATGGAAATTGGGTGAATCTTGGTCATGTGGATCCCGGACAGAGTAAAGTTTTGCAATAATTGTCTGACAAATAATGACATCACATCACATTTGACATGTTCTTTTTTAAGGTCAATATTTTGCCACTGTTTTGACAATAACTGTCACATTACGTCATCCACTGCCAACCCGCTCCCTTTTAATGAGAAAGAGTTTTTTCTCTATTTTCCACTGAAATAGCTGAAATAGTGAATACATTTTTAGAACCAGAATTTCATCGTCTTTCTAATGGAGGCCTTGTATTTAAAATTTTAAGTCGATATGCCTAATTGGAACTTCCCGTGGACCAATTGCTTCCAAAAACCCTTCAGCTCTTCAAATGGTCACCCAATCCCCATGTACCACATTTGAGCAAAATCGATCCAATAGTTTGGGCTGTAATGTTATGTGCTTTTAGTGTTATTACAAAATTTCCATTTTTTCCCAAAGGGCACTAAATGCCAATAATTTTTGTCTCATTTAAAACCAGAATTTGAGGACCTTTCTGATGGTGACAATACCCTTTCAAAAACTTGTTTTGGGTGGTTAAAAGAGAGTATATTTAATTTTGAAAATTGATGGTTCCAAAACGGCACTTGCCGTGGGTCGATTGCTTCAAAAAAAATTTCAGCTCTCCGACGTGTAATGCAATCTCCATGAGCAAAGTTTCAGCCAAATCGGTCTCGAGGTTTAAACTTTATCGCGTTTTTAATGTACCTACGCTCTTGTAGCATAAAATCAAAAAATTCGAAATTTCGAAGAAGCAACATTAAATAATTCGCTACAGCCCAAGCTACTGGATCGATTTGGCTGAAATTTGGTAGGTAGATACCAGTACCCGCCTAAGAGCTGATTTAATTTTGGTTGCAATCGGCCAACGACAAGTGCCATTTTGGCATATCAACTTTGGAATTTTAATAATAAACTCAAATTTTCTTTACCAGCGCATGAAACGCCTTTAAATGTCGTTTCCGAAAATGTGTTCAACCCTAGTGCCTTTTTGGCAAAAAATTTTGAAAAATTTAGAAAAATCCCAGAAAACGCTTTAAAGGTGGTGGAATAAAATTTAGATATAGCAAGCAGGAAAATTGACTTAATTTTGGTGGCAATCGGCCAATTACAAGTGCCTTTTTGGCATGCCATCAATGAAATTTGAAAGGTGACCACCATTTGTTTTATCAACACATGAAAGTTATTCAAATTCTGTTTCCAAAAATGCAGTCAAGTGCCCTTTTGGCAATAAAAAATACTGTAGGTTGAAATTTATAGATGATGGGATTGCATGGATCATTCACCAAGTGGGAGGGTTGTAGCCGCTTCCGTAGCTGCGAATTTTTTAAATAAACAATTTGTTGTCGGATATTTGCAATATTACAAAGCTCCGAACTCCGAACCCATCAGCATTTGGTTATCCTTTTCTCTGCAAAAACACGAAATCCTTTATCAGATATTTATTACAATCGCTGGCAGATCTGGGTCAGCTAAGGCATTGTTATTTTTGCAAATCGCCGACACATTTTATCAGCGTCAATATCTCTAATTTTTCGCACTTGCATCTTTAACCTGGCGACTTTCTTTTAACTAAACGAGCTGTAATGTGCTTCCGGTTAAGTCGGAAACGGGAATTTTCTCGTTCTTGTCTGAGTTACTAGAGCAAATCGGATTATTAGCTCAACAATATGATCAGTTACAAACAGATTGTTGGCATTTTTGCACCGTGTAATAACAGAGTTAAATGTCTTGTTGGATTAAAAGCTTAAGGCAGTACTGAAAACACAATATATGAATTTATGAAGCGTACAAGGAATTTCAAGCTCTGTAGACGTCCAAAAATCAAAATTCTCGCTTCATTGCAATTCTTAATTTTCGGAATCAGAAATCACCAAAAAACAGAGGTGCGAATTGAAAAATAATGTTAAACAATCATAGAGATTAACTTTGACAATCGCAGTTGCTTTTCTTCTTATTGTGTAATTTGTGTGCCACTGGCGTAAGCCCCTATGTAAAGTCCCGTCGCATATTAACGAACGCGGAGGTTGTGTGTCTCAGGCTTTTTTTCTGTTGGTTTGTAAACGGGACTTCATAGTTCTGGCAAAATTCCTGTAATAGTCAATAATTAACAACAAAGATCCCTTTCAACCCCCATTGTTACTGTTTATTGACATTGACAGTGACAGAGATGACGGGAGTTTGACGGATGTGAAATTCCGTTTACAAACCAACAGAATAAAACCTGAGACACACCACCCCCGCGTTCGTTAATATGCGACGGTACTTTAAATTTGCTGGAGGTGAGGTTATTGGCCTGAAATTTATCTCAGACGGAAATTATCATCGACTGCTTATTAATCATCCCTTTTTATTTAGAAAAAACGGAACTTTCCGAGAATAAATTTATGGCACTTTTATCGCCTTCCAAGAAGTGGGACATAAAAACTTCATCATTTTTCTTTTGATGCGAAAATAGAATCTGCATAGCGAAATCTATAATTAAAAGAATTTTATTTTAGACATTTGATGAGGTTAAGCACCCTCAAAATTGATCGTCTCGGACAAACAGCGATCGGCAAAGCAAACACATCCCTCCTCTATTTCCCATTTTAAATATAGAAAACAGTTTAGAATTTATTTACATTCTCAACTCTCCGTAATCATTCACTGACGTGTATCGCCGTCTCTGTCATCGTCGCCGTCGCACATCTGACGCTGCGTTGCCAACATCCGCAGTCGATGTGCCTGCCCTGGTGACGTCATTACTTCCGCATACGTCACTTGGGTCAATAAACTGCCTTGAAAGGTCGCCGAGGTTGTGTCTGCGGTTCGTCTACTCGCCACGGCGTGGCGCTGCCACCCGGACGCGATTTTGTTTTGTGCAGTACTCAGCGACCGACGACAGATGACGCTGAAAAATGGGGCGCCGGAATTTTAGGCGATTCTGGTGGATGCGCCGCCGGTTATCAAAATATTTATTGCTATTGCAATTACTGAACATGCAACGGAGATTTATTTTATTGCTATTACGTTTCTAATGGGGACATGACAAGGCGTTTGAAATGGAGAGGTGCCGGTTCGTAATGGACAGGTGTATTTACTTTTAGAAGTGCAAGGTACATGCCAGTCATTTACATAAATATTCTGCCAGTACCATTACTTTTACCCATATTGAGGTTATGTTCTGCTATTTGTTGCTTGTACTGAAATGCTTGGTATTAAATAATATTTTTATCATTGCTAAAATGGCCATAAACAATAAATAAATACGAAAGTTGGATTATGGCATTTTCTGCGATTGGATTGTACACATATAAAGGATAAAGGACGCCTTCTACTGTAATGTCGTCGAAAAGCAAATGTTTTTTACCTAAAGGATGCTAGTGTACCTACCTAAGTTGCATAAAACCAACAAATCTTATTTTGCAGCCCTCGTTGGGGAATTCAGACAAAATTACGTTTTCTGTAAAATTGTTTTGTAAACTTGTGATAATGATCTGGATCCTATTATATTAAAAAAAAAAGATTATAATAGTAAATTATTGATGGAAGGCAATTTTTCTTTAGTTTTAAATAATTACAAGTTGTTACCTGATAATCTTATTTTTACCGATTAGGTATAGATAATAGTATATTATACACTAAGGTAAAGAGAAGACTACCATTATAGCCCAAGCTGCGAAGTTTTACCCCGAGGTACGAAGCACCGAGGGTTACAAGACGCGGGGGCTACATTTTTATTGACCTAAATTAATAACGAGGGACGAAAGATAACCTTTTGTGGCAAGATAACCTCAGATATCCTCATGATTATCTAAGATATCCTCTGGATAACCTCAGAAAACACGTATTTTATTCGTTCTTACCATGTTTTTACTATTTACTTAATCTATCATTAGGTAATTATGATTGTTTTACATATGTGCAGTGCGAATGTTATTGGTATTCAGCCAACAGTGGATTATTATTCAAAAAATCTAAATAAAATAAAATTGTCCGGTCATCTGTCAGCAAAATTCTCCGACATATGGCAACCCTGCTTTTTAAATGAGAACCCGGTGTGATGGTGTTATAAGATATACCAAAAGAAAAATGCAGCAGTGAAGCGGCTGGAACCTCCCCATCGCGTGGATCTTTGACTTGTGTTTCTAGCCGAATTAGCACAGAAATTGTATAAGACTGGTTTCAACGACCGTTTTAGAACTTTGGGGGTCCTGCGTAAAAAGGACTTACTAGTACTTATACCTACTCTTCTCTGATGAATGTTTCAATTTGTGCGTTCTAAAAAAGTTCTAAAACCATCATGGAAACCAGTCATACATTTTCTATGCTAATTCGACTAGAAACACAAGTCAAAGATCCGCGCGATGGGAAGGTTCCAGCCGCTTCACTGCTGCATTTTTTTCCACTGAAACGGCAGAAACTGTGAATACATTTTTAGAACCAGAATTTGATAGTCTTTCTAATGGCGACATAAAAAAATGCAGCAGAGAAGCGGCTGGAACCTCCCCATCGCGTGGATCTTTGTATTCTGTGTAGATAGTAGTCAATTCGACACAATTTTTTTTATGCTTATTGTCTGTGACTAATTTCGCAATTTTCTGACAAATACCGACATCACCCATCACATTTGACAATATGTTCCTTTTAAGGTTAACAGTTTACCACCCTTTTGACAATAACTGATACTTTATGTCATCCACTGTCAGCATGCTCCCTTTTAATTAAAAATATTTTTTTCTCTATTTTCCACTGAAATGGCAGAAACTGTGAATACATTTTTAGAACGAGAATTTGATCGTCTTTCTAATGGCGACATAAAAAGGGAGACCTTTGTATTTAAAGTTGATATTTCTAAATGGCACTTCCCGTGGACCAATTGCTTCCAAAAGCCTTTCAGGTCTTCAACGGGTCACCCAATCTCCATGTACCAAATTTCAGCCAAATCGATTCGCTAATTTGGGCTATAATGTATTTTTAGTGTTATTATGAAATTTCGATTTTTTGACCCAAAGAGCACTAAATGCGAACGAATTTTGTCTTACTTAAAACCAGAATTTGAAGACCTTTTTGATGGTGAGAATAAATCTTTCAAAAACTTGTTTTGGATGGTTAAATGAGTGAATAATTTTAAAGATACAAATTGGTGTGCCAAAACGGCAGTTTCCGTGGGCCGATTGAATCCAAAATTTGTTCAGCTCTTCGACGTGTAATACAATCCCCGTGTGCAAAATTTCAGCCAAATCGGTTCAGGGGCTTGGGCTGTACCGCGATTTTAAAGTCGGATAAAAATCTTTTTTTTCTTAATTTTTGATCAAAAGGGCACTAAGAATTAATACATTTTTAGAAGCAGAATTTGAAGGCCTTTTCTATCGTGAGGTGAAAAATGGGGGTTTGTATTTGAAATTTAAAAGTTGATGTGCCAAAATGGCATTTCTAGTTGAACGATTGGCTCCAAAAGCTTTTCAGATCTAAGTTGGGTTATCACATGCACACGCACCAAATTTCAGCCAAATCGGTCTAGTAGTTTTGGCTGTGGCGTGTTTACAAACGTACGTACGCACGTACGTACGTACGCACATACACACAGACACATTTTAAAAACCACTTTTTTGGGCTCCTGAGACCTCAAAACGTATAGATCCGGTCTTATCTCGAATTCGAAAATTTTAGTGATTGCAGTAACCTCCCTTTTTTTTTAAATGGTGAAGTGGAGTGGGGAGGTTAAAAGGAGGCCTTGTATTTAAAATTTAAAGTTGATATGCTTAAATGGCACTTCCCGTGCACCAATTGCTTCCAAAAGCCTTTCAGGTCTTCAACGGGTCACCCAATCTCCATGTACCAAATTTCAGCCAAATCGATTCACTAATTTGGGCTATAATGTATTTCTAGTGTTATTAAAAATTTTGGATTTTTTGACCCAAAGAGCACTAAATGCGAACGAATTTTGTCTTATTTAAAACCAAAATTTGAAGACCTTTCTGATGGTGACAATAAATCTTTCAAAAACTTGTTTTGGATGGTTAAATGAGTGAATAATTTTAAAGTTGGAAATTGGTGTGCCAAAACGGCACTTTCCGTGGGCCGATTGAATCCAAAATTTGTTCAGCTCTTCGACGTGTAATACAATCCCCATGTGCAAAATTTCAGCCAAATCGGTTCAGGGGCTAGGGCTGTACCGCGATTATAAAGTCCGATCAAAATCAATTTTTTTTAAATTTTTGGTCAAAAGGGCACTAAGAATGAATACATTTTTAGAAGCAGAATTTGAGGGTCTTCCTTATGGTGATGTGAAAAATGGGGGTTTGCATTTAAAATTTAAAAGTTGATGAGCCAAAATGGCATTTCCGGTTGCACGATTGGCTCCAAAAGCTTTTCAGATCTAAGTTAGGTTACGAGATGCCTATGTTCCAAATTTCAGCCAAATCGGTCCAGTAGTTTTGGCTGTGGCGTGATTACAAACGAACGTACGTACGTACGAACGTACGAACGTACGTACATACACACAGACACATTTTAAAAACCCCTTTTTTGGGTTCCTGAGACCTCAAAACGTGAAGATCTGGTGCTACCTCAAATTCGAAAATTTTAGTGATTGCAGTAACCTCCCATTTTTTTTAAATTGTGATGGGGTTGGGGAGGTTAAAAATATTCCAGTTCTTCAGCGGGTCACACAATCTCCATGTATCAAATTTCTACCAAATCGATTTAGTAATTTGGGCTATAATGTATTTTTAGTGTTATTATAAAATTTCGATTTTTTGAACCAAAAAGCGCTAAATGCGAATTAATTTTGTCCTATTTAAAACCAGAATTTGAAGACCTTTCTGATGGTGACCATAAATCTTTCAAAAACTTGTTTTTAATGGTTAAATGAGGGAATAATTTTAAATTTGGAAATTGGTGTGCCAAAACGGCACTTTCCGTGAGCCGATTGAATTCAAAATTTGTTCAGCTCTTCGACGTGCAATACAATCCCCATGCGCAAAATTTCAGCCACATCTGTTCAGGGGCTTGAGCTGTACCGCGATTTTAAAGTCCGATAAAAATATTTTTTTTTTATTTTTTGGTCAAAAGGGCACTAAGAATGAATACATTTTTAAAAGCATGATTTGAAGGTCTTTCTTATGGTGACGCGAAAAATAGGGGTTTGCATTTAAAATTTAAAAGTTGATGTGCCAAAATGGCATTTCCGGTTACACGATTGGCTCCAAAAGCTTTTCAGATCTGAGTTAGGTTACGAGATGCCTATGTTCCAAATTTCAGCCAAATCGGTCTAGTGGTTTTGGCTGTGGCGTGATTACAAACGAACGTACGTACGTACATACACACAGACACATTTTAAAAACCCCTTTTCTGGGTTCCTGAGACCTCAAAACGTGAAGATCTGGTGTTATCTCGAATTCGAAAATTTTAGTGATTGCAGTAACCTCCCTTTTTTTTTAAGTGGTGAAGTGGAGTGGGGAGGTTAAAAACGAAACCTTTGTCCTACATTATGTCATAGCTAAAGTCCTGCAGGTAACTTTTCAAACTGTTGCTGTAGATATTCATATTAAACTATTGAACTCGGAATTCACAATATCTCTACCTATACCTATATTTAAAATCCGATGATGGTTTACTCAAGATAACCTCAAGGTTGCCTTAAGATAACCTCAGATAACCTCAAGTTAACCTCAGATTACCTCAAGATTACCTCAAGACGACCTCAGATTACCTCAAGATAACCTCAGATTACCTCTGATAACGTCAAGATAACCCCAGATATTCTTATGATAACCTCGGGCAACCTCAGGTGAGGGACGAAAGATAACCTCAGTGGGCGACCCCTCGGTTAATTTTGGATCCGTTATTAACCGCATGTGGAGAAAAAACGACTTCTCAGTTCAAAGATAAGTCAATAATGGCATGTTTTAAAGCTAGTAGTGAAAAAAATTAAATCTTTACTCGCATTCTGAACCAGAAGAGCTATTTTATTCCAAAATTGTGTGTCCTAGCGACATTCATCAAGAGCACTCTTTTTATGAACCAGATTTTATTATTTTTAACCTCCCCAATCCTACAATAAAAAAATGGGAGGTTACTGCGATCGCTAAAATTTTCGAATTCGAGATAAGACCACATCTATACGTTTTGAGGCCTCAGGGGCCCAAAAAAGTGATTTGAAATCGGTCTGTGTGTACCTATGTCCGTATACGTACGTACGTTTGTAAACAAGCCACAGCTGAAACTACTATACTATAACCTATAACTTAGTTCTAATCTGAGAAGCTTTTGGGGGCAATCATGCGACTGTTTTGCCATTTTGGCACATCAACTTTTAAATTTTAAATTCAGGCCCTCATTTTTGACGTCACCATAAGACAGGCCTTCAAATTCTGCTTCTAAAAATGTATTCACTCTTAGTGCCTTTTTGACAAAAACCGAGATAAAGACTCAAATATTCGAGATTCTCAACGTACTTTTAAAACACGATTTTACTGAAATTTTGCAAATGGAAATTGCATTACACGTCGAAAGTCTTCGGTTAGATTTTTAAGCCACGTGGTAGCTACGTTGATAAACCTAGTGAAAAACAATATTGTCGCCGAGTCCAAACGATTTTCGTAGCCAGTAATATTTAGGAATTTGTTTTGATTATGATTTATGTAATTAGATAAGTAAATAATTGACACATCTTTCTCTTTTATATAATTTATGTGAATTGTTACTAGGGCTGTGCGACATTGAGATTTGAATATCGATTATCGATATTACAAATTGTATCGATACATCGATATATCGATATACCGATTTATCGATATACCGATATATCGAAATATTAATGTAGATATCGATATGACGATATTTTTGTATCCATATTTCACGAATTTTTCGGCAATTATCGGTGAATTTATGTAACGATAACCATACCGATACATTATATCGATAACTTATATCGACTAATTGAGATATCGGTATATATCGATTAATTATCGGTATATCGTTAACTTATCGATATATCGATAACACATTTTTATCTATATATCAGTAAATAGTCGCGGGCCTAATTGTAACAAAACTAATTTTATTATTATTATTATTACTACTAAAAATCTATTCACAGTTCCTTGGCAGGTACCTTCACGGAAATGAAAGACACACGCGATAGGGTGTCGCACAATTATACCAAGAAAGTCTTGACCAAGAGTCTTGAAGCAAAAATCTTCAGAAGTCTTGGTCTTGGTTCTCTTTTTGTAATAAAATGTCTTATTAGGTAACATTGAAATTTTTAAGGAAATGCAAACAAGGTGATTTTTTAATATAATAAAGTTTCTCAGAATAATTAAGTGAAAGGCTGTAGCTATAACGAACAAAAATGCAACTGCTATGTGTCAAAAATGCGAAAAATATAAAAGAAAATCTCAACATTTATTTACTTGGACGACCATAAACAGTAATATTAAAATAATCACTGAGATAAACACGAATTCCATTACAACCCCATGACACCCATAGAGCTCGACCCAGAAATTATTGTTTCGTTATCAAAAACAAAATCACAATCATTCACAAATAAGCACAGAAAATGGTGAAGTAAACTAACATAACTTTCTTGAAAAGTTCGAAACTTTATCTTCTGGAAATACTTCAATGACCAATACCCAGCCAAGACCAAGACTAATCAAAACCAAGACCAAGCCTATAACCTAAATCTTGTCTTGGTCTTGCCTTGGGGTTTGCCTTTCAATACCAAGACAAGACCAAAATACAGTATTGGCAAGATAAGACCAATACCAAGATTCATCAAAGTCTCGTCTTTTCTTGGTTTCACATTCTAGATGGGGAGGTTCCATCCGTTTCGCTGTTGCCCACTTTTTAGTGAGAAAAATTTCCGCAACAAAAAAATATGCTGAGAATTTTTAAGTGCCCTCATCAGAACAAACGTGTTACTATAAAAATCCAAAAGAAGAGAAGACTTTTTATATAATACTAAACTTTACTCCGAATTTCACAATCATTTACGTTTTTTGGGGAATTTGTAAAAACTGAATCGTCAAGGTCCCCTTTAAGAAAGCCGTTGTGAAGCATTTTAGGCCCCTGGAAGTTTTCGACTTAGAACAAGGCTAAGAATCTCCCCATACGTTTTTGCGGATGCATTACCTAACAGTCTAACACCCTGAATAACACATTGAAAATTTGCGAAATGGGTAGGTACACCAACAGTAAACAAAAAAATTAATTGTTTCCGTTTAATTCATAATAGTTATTGATACTTTAGGCTTTTGAACGTTATTGTACAAAATGCTGCTTTGGCCCATTTCCGCTTCTTGCAAGCATGTTACTCTTATGTACTCGATCAATATCGTTAATTCAAATATTAGTGTTTGCTCCATTTTGTTTGTTTTACATTACACGTGTTCTAGTTAACATTTAACAACATCCTAGATCTTTTTGACCTTTATCTTTTAAAAGAATTGCTACTTGCTACAATGCTATAGTGATACAGTGAGGTTTGAGGTTAATTTATTCATAAATATTGATTTGACTTATGAACGAACTAACCCCGGGGGGTTGTTCGCCTATCATAATTTTTTCAGAGAACTGGAGGTTTTCGTGTCCTGAAATTTTCAATTGAACTACAAATGTGAAGCCATACGTAACAGGGTGATGTCTCAGAACGTTCTAGATGTCGCTGCGTGTTCTATGTTTCTCATTATGTATGCCTTTTGACATAGAAAACTTTTATTTTTTCGCATGGTTATTTAGAAAAACTCTTTCTTTTTTAGAAATGAGTGTGGTGACATTCGGATTAGGTAATCTACACTGGTTATACGGCTGAGAGGTAGAGAGAGAAATTAAAGTAAATTTTATAGTAAAGAATTAGCTGATGTGAAGATTGCTATTAAATATTATGCCACTGTTGAACACATTAATCCGTCAAATAAAGACTAAAGAAAATAGTAGCAAACAGATACTACACTGGGATACATTTGAAAGAAAAATCAATTTGTTCATAGTTTACAACTACAAATGTTTATTGTCACACACCCTTTTACTATTAAGTAACTGGAATCGACGTTTCTAAACTATAAAAAACGATGATTGTCAAGAACTTGAACTGCCGATTGAGCAAATTACCCGCGAGACCGCCTGATATTTATAAAATTTTACGAGTAGTTTTATATTTCAACTTTCACAAAACAATAAAATTCCAGGAGCTGATTTTAACCAGTTGCAGCTTTCCCGCGATACTTATCCATTTTTCACATTTTTGACTATACAAAGAATTTAAATGCGAACGCCTAGACAGATGCCGCCGACAATAAGGGCGTCAAATTACATCATCACCGTCGGAGATTTCAACGATGGATCAGGTAACAAAACAGGTGGGCAAGGTGAAAAGGGGGCTGTATTTTGATTCTTTTTTATCCCTTAGTCATGAGGCGTCATATGCTATTATTGCACAACCGTTATTATAACAGTGAAATCTCAGTTCCAAATAAGCACCTAAACCATATGTATGAAAATTCGGTAATAACATTAATGGGCGTCATCAGTTCTTAGAATTGGCTTGCCAAAATGAAAGTTATTAATCACGGCATCGATCAGAAAATTAACATATAGCTTTCGAAATTTCGTAAGCCGGCGGCAAAATCGCACGAATCTCAAACAATCGAACGGATAAAAGATTAATGCGATAATTACAACCTCTTCGTTGTATTGAATGGCAGCAATAAGTCTGCCAAAAAATTCCTGTTCACAATGGAACAAGTATCATCCGTTAACTGTTTTTTTCTTTTTGCAGGTAAGCGTTATTGCGAAACTACCAAGCGGTAAAGGTAAATATACAAGACATTTCCAAATATGTTTGTACATGTAAAAATATCCGAGGAGAGCGGCTGCACTCAATCTCTCGGGATTTCAGTAGAAAGGCGCTTTTTTTTAAACACCAATCTTTACATGTCGCTTATAATTAGTGCTTTTGGGAATAAAATCAACGTGAAAATTTTCAACCGCAATTTACGCTGACAACGTGTCTGGTGTACATGCCAACCCACCCAGAGCGAAATTTCTTTTTTTCTTTTTAATTGAGCCGCACAAAAACTGCCGTGCCTCGCAAAAATCTTGTAATTGCTAAGCAATAAATAATTAATTTTTACCCAAGCATTACGTAAGCACTCCACCATAATGCGTAATGTGAAGATTAAGTAGATTTAATTATAGTAGTTTAGTTGTAGTCTGTCATGCGACTATAGGTATGCAGTATGTTCAGCAGCAAGGAATTATGCTCCTCGTTAAGCAATTGCTAAAAATGGGTTTGTGATAAAGGAGATCAGTGTGTGTCAATTTGCTTCAATGTTATATTCATGGCTTTAATTTTGAAAATCGTAGGAAATGTTAATGGGTATATTAATTTGTCATATTATATTGACCGTCGTATTGGCAATATTTGTCTTTTTACTATTGCAAATTAAATAGCATTACTTTGACAGCAAATAAGCGGGTGGACCTTCCCACTGGTGGATTTTTGATTCGAGTTTTTGGTCGAATAATTAACGCAGAAAAGGGTCCATTCTGTAATTTTAACGTTAACTGCTATACAATTCGACAGCCATAATTGGTCAAAGTCTTTCGTTTCCTTAGCTCGATTAATTAAATACTTTGACGTCCCTATAGCAGGGAAAATACAAAACTAATCACGTAGCTCGCATATGTGTGTACATACAGGTTTGGGCAAAGGTATATGGAATAATGCCCACAATTTGAATCGTAATTTTTTTATAAAAATGTTTTGCATTGTAACTGCCAATTTTTTTGGTCCAACCGTTTTTGACATAATGGCGTCATCATTGTTTTTAACTTCTACTGGAATCGATCGGAAAGTTCAGAAAAATCGAATCGCCAAAAATAATGGAAACCCACTTTTTTGTCAACTAATTTAAAGATTTTTTTTGGAACACAGGGATGTATCATACTCGCCGGGTGCAATCACGCCCACCTTAGATTTTCAAACACAAGGAAGAATTTGAAAGCAAAACCACGCCAACTTTATCATTTTGAAGCAAATTCAACTGCATCACAATTACCTACGTTTTCTTATTCTTTTCAAAAATGTTGACTTTTCATACATTCCTATTCAAAAACATTCAGTTTTTGATAACTGCACTTCCGGTCGACTATGATCCATGCTTCTGCCTCAAAAAAACTCATAAATTCCGAATTAGTTGAGTTGCCTTTATAAGAAAAAGCGACTAAGCCAAAAAAATGACAATTGCACCATCGGACGTAGATTGCAAAAAAAAAGCTAAATGGCACTTCCTGTAGCTCCAAAAGCTTTTCATATCTAAATTCTGCTAAGAAATGTCTACATATCAGATTTCAGCCTAATCGGATCATACGTATAGGTACGTAGATATTTATACATAAACATAACAGACAGATTTTAAAAACTACTTTTCTTTGTTTTGGTCCACAAAGCAATTTCGTACTTGAACGTCACTATTCAAGCATGCATTCTAGTGCTAAAATGAGCTTCATACTTAAACGATTTTCGGTGGCATTTTTCTCTTCAAGAATTGTATTCCTTCAATAATACACGTCTTCAGTTTGTCGGATAATGCACACCCATCAGGTTGGTCTCCAAGATCACAAAGAAACACACAGATCTCATCGAGAAAAATTTTTCCGTAAATGAAACTCACTTGTCAAATTTCTTTATAAAAGTATACCGAAGCAAAAAATGAAAGCCAAAACGAGGAAAATAGCATTGCTTCGTATTCGATCTCGTGCATTAAGTTATAGGTTATTACCTTCTGCAACTTGTGATGTTTAAGGGAGTTGTGTTGTTATGGTAGAGTAGTAGCTAACAAAAGTAATTTTGGCAGTATTCTCCATGGAGAAAGAAAGTGGTTCAAAATCACAACTTTTTACTTTGCCAGTGCATTTTATCGAAATGTTTGCTTTCAAATTGAAATAAGCTTTTATTTTCTAGTGGGTACCTAATTGAAACTTTATCATACATTAATACAAAATCTACGCTTGCGGAGCAGTTAAAATTTTTTTATTTCTAAGCTTCAACGCAGCAATTTTATAGAATCGATCGAAAAATCAAATCGCCAAATACATAAAATCTACGTTTTAGAGTTTTGGGAATTCGAAAAAGTGGTTTTTGAAAAATGTCTGTCTGTTAGTCCTGGAGACAGTGAACATTTTTGGTATGTCATTTCAGCAAAGTTAGTTCAGCAATTTTATAGTTATTTTTATGCTGGAGAATAAGTAGTACTAAAACGGAAGTCTGGCATAAATCTTGACATCTCGCAAACCGTAGAAGGTACGAAATTTTATTAAATTAGAAAAAAGTTGTATTTTTCAATGTAGATCAAAGATCTGAAGAGAAATTCGAGATATCTAGATTAGTTACTAATCTGCAGATCATTATCAAAATTTGGTTCAATTACATTACCTTGCCCAAAGTACAAAGTGAGACGACGAAAGCTTTTCTAAACCTTCAAGATTAAAATATGACATTTTTCAGTTTTTTCGGTATATTTCTGGAATTATCAATTATATAATTTCTCTCAGATTCTTAACTTATATGCTGACAAACAACTTTTTTCTAATTTCATAAAATTTGGTATCTTTTACGGAGATGTCAATTTTTTTAAAATTGAAATGGTCGCCATTAACGGCGTCCCACAAGGTTTATGGCAGACTTCCGTACTAGTATTCTCCAGCATGAAAATAACTATAAAAATGCTAAACTAACTTTGAAGAAAACATAGGTAGGTATATACATATAATTGTATATTTTTATTTTATTATCGGATTTGATAGCAGATTTCTTTCTAAGTCGAAAACCTTAGTGCCACTTTTTCGAAAAATGTCATTTTAGTGGCAAAAAGGCCCTTTTAGAATCTATTTTAGCAAAGGAGCTTATACTATCGGATTCGATAGCTGTCGCATTGCCGGATCAAAAATCTTAGTGCCATTTTTTCGAAATTCTTCGACGCGTTCAACCTGCTATATTTACAAATTCTGTGAGAAAGTAGTAGAATTTTCTACTGTCTCCGACATTGCCAATTTTTTTTTCTGAAAAGCAGACCTTATAGTTCATAAATTAATAACGCTACAAATTAGTGCTTGTTGAATTTCAGAATGTTGTCATCAATTTTTGCTAAAAAAAGTCAAAATATATCCCAATTCCTATAAGACTGGGATAAATGGAAGAAGAAAATGGTGTAAAATCAAACTTATCATCATTTTCTTCTTCGATTTAAATTATTAGCCCACTTGGAGCATAATGGACCAGGTACATGTAATTTTTGATTTATATTTCTCAACACCTTTCTAAAATATCATGAAACTTGAACTGAACTTTTAACTTCTACGCTCGCGGAGCAGTTACAAAAATCGATCGAAAAATCGAGTCGCCCCAAAACATCAAATCTTTACACTTTGGGATCCGGAGAACCCAGAAAATTGGTTTTGAAACATGTCTGTCTATGTCTCTGTGTCTGCCTGTCTATGGACACGCGACAGCCCAAACTACTGGACGGATCTGATCGGTCCACGGAAAGTGCCCTTTTGGCACATTTTTATTTTAAGTGCAAACCCCTATTTTTCGCATCACCATAGGAAAGCTCTTCAAATTCTGCTCTTATTTTGCATTTCTCAATTTATATACTGGATTTGTTAGCTGATTTCTTTCAGGGCGAAAACGTTAGTGCCATTTTTTTCGAAAAATGTAATTTTAGGGTCTTTTGGCAAGAGATCGTAAAGAAAAGACGCTACAGCCCAAGTTACTGAAGATATTGAAATGAAATATGGCATACATATTCAGTGGACAACAACATAATATAACTGTACATTTTTATTATTGACCTGGACATCTTTTATCTTTCAGGGTCAAAAACCTTAGTACCATTGTACCTTGTAGGTTCTGTCGCAATGTGAACTTAAAAACTTTGCTCATTGATTCTACATAATATAGCACCTACCTTTAGTGATCATATGGCTAGTTCACGATCTGTGAAAAAGTAGAAGTTTCTACCGTCTCCGAAATTGCCAATTTTTTTTCATAGTCCGACAGGAACTTTCAGTGCCTGAGTCAAGCTAAATTGAAATAAGTCTGAAATAAGTCACATTTTAACCGTCTGGAGTCGAGTGCCAACCACAACAATGTTCGTAAACAAAGCATTTTTGATAAATCTCCGGCTAGCGGACGATTTCGGTATGGTAATCTGTTGCCGCCACTGTGTTCCATTTAATCCCCATTTACATTTAGATGTCAAAATAAATTCAGTGCCTATTAAACACAGGTGTCACTTGTGTCAGCGTCCTCTGCTTTCGACGCCCACGTACGGCACGTACCAATGAATCCGTCGTTTACTAAAAAATCCCGTTTTGCAGCGTTTTTTCATCCCGTGTATAAAAAAGGTGCAAGACCCATTCTCATCACGCTGACAGAAACGTTGCGATAAATAAATAATGCGCCGTCTTTAGCGCGTCGTCGACTCGTGAAAAAAGCGCCGGATTTAATGCAGGCGTTAAAAATACGCCGAAAAACAACTCTTATAAATACTCCTTAATGGATGGGCACGGTGAAAAATGTGCCAGATTTTCCTCTCGTTCCAGCGAAATTGCACCGGATTTTACACATAATTACGATGCTGATGATTCACTGGATGCATCACCCGATATAGATAAACGCGTTAAGGGATAAATGGGACGAGGCTTATGGAAAAATAATTGTATTTACTCTGAACGAATTACGTGCGAATACACTCGGCCAGGGTTTGTTTATTATCTGGTTGTAAAAATTTATTACTGGAATATTGCACAAATCAAACGGGACTCACAACAGTGTAGGTACAAGACGTATAAATAATTAGTGCAATTGGTTGATAGAGCAATGTTGCAACAAATTATTTTAAATGGACGCTCTTACACCCAAATGGTGAACCTCTGCGGATGCTGCAAAATTGTTGAGCTTTTGACCCGATTTTTTTTTATAAACGGATAATGGCCATTGTTTATTTATATGCGAATGCACACAGGTGAAACTTTGCGATTTATTTACGAATTATGCGTTCGGTGACAATTTAGCATAAATTATGAGATAATAACATGAATAATAAATTAAATGTCAATTGAGCTCAGTATAAATTCAAGTTGTTATGAAAATTTTAATGCTGTTCAGTTACGTTATTAAATGAGGATAATTAGATTTTAGCTCATTTCAAGACGTTTATGGTATATTAACAATAGAATCTTTCCATTCCTTTCCTAATTGACGTTTATGCACTATTTTCTTGCTTCATCCAACAACTGGATAAAATTATTGAACAAAAAATCACATCAAAGACGAAAACGGAAAACTCTAGACTTACAGATATTGTATACAGTAAGTATTGATCCAATGCAAAGTTACATTTTGTTTACAGCAAATTACAGCAAATTCTACATTGCAGTGGATACAGGCTGTCCCGAAATTTTAACTGCACTATTTAACTAGTGCGTTCGATAAGCATGGGTCGAAAAATGTACCCTAATAGTCCGGGAGGCAGTGAACATTTTTGGCATGTCATTTCAGCTTTGCTTTAGCAATTTTATAGTTATTTTCAGGCTGGAAAATACTGAAACGGAAGTCTGACATAAATCTTGTGGGACAGGGGCTAATGGCGGCCATTTTAATTTTTCAAAAATCGACATCCAGCAAACTTGTATTTTTCAGTGTGAATCTGAAGAGAAATAATGAAATATACTGAAAAAACTTAAAATTGACAACGTGTTGTAATTTGTTACTAATCGGCAGATCATTGTGAAATTTGGTTCAATTATACATTGTCTTACACAAGGGACAAAGTGGCACGACGAAAAGTTTCCTAAGCCTTCTATAGATTAAAATATGACATTTTTCAGTCTTTTCGGTATATTTCTGGAATTATCAATTATATAGTTTTATAATTTCTCTCATATTCTTGACTTATACTGACAAACACAACTTTCTCCTAATTTCAGACAATTTATCTTTTACCGTTTGCAAGATGCCAATTTTTGAAAAATTAAAACGGCCGTCATTAGCCCCTGTCCCACAAGATTATGGCGGACTTCCGTTTTAGTATTTTCCAGCCTGAAAATAACTATAAAATTGCTAAAGCAAAGCTGAAATGCCATGCCAAAAATGTTCACTGCCTCCCGGACTGTTAGGGTACATTTTTCGACCCATGCTTATCGAACGCACTAGTTAAATAGTGCAGCCAAGATTTCCACTTGGGGAATGTGAATTTTTCAAAATTTCAATTTTTTATTGCCAAAAGGGCCTTAAGTTTGATCGCATTTTTGGAAACAGAATTTGATTTGAAGATCTTTCATGTGCTGATAAAACAAATGGTGGTCATCTTTCAAATTTCATAGATAACATGCCAAAAAGTCACTTGTAATTGGTCGATTGCCAGCAAAATTAAGTATAAATTTTCCTTCTTGCTATATCTAAATTTTACTACACCAACCTTAAAGCAGTTTATTTTTTCCTTTAGGCTACTCTACAGCGCCAGGCGGCGAAGTGCGCGAGTTTTGAGACACCCTGTATGGAACACAAACAGGTGGTTAAATGCAAATTATTAGAACAATTATTGATATCGAGAAACAACCTATTCACATTGAATTAATTTACTGTTAATTCCGATCACAAACCATCATTAAAAATAAAATGTATCTTCAAACGAATTGTCAACGGCCATTGTTAGTAATTAAGAATATGCCTTATTGCCTTCAATTAATCGAAAATCATTAGATAAAAACATTCACATTATAGCTTGTCAATATATAATTGAACTGCCTACAGGGGCGGACTGGCCCGGGGGACAACGGGGCAAATTCCCTCCGGGCTTTTGTAGCGTGGGCCTCAACGGAGGAGTCATCAATTAACACAAAATTTCAGTTGATAATTTTATTATAGTTTACAATTACAACAAATCGTTAACCTACCACTTTTCAGTACCTAAGTATCGAACGTCTTAACACCTTAATATCTACAACATATATAGGTATACCTACCTACAAAATCGATGGTTAGGTACTTACCTATTATAAGGTTTCACTGGTTTCGCATACTTCACATTAAAGGAAAATATTTTTTTATTCTTCTTCAATCCGCGCCTGAAAGGCCTATTATACTTAAACACAGGTGACAAACCCGGAGAGGAGACGCCACTGAGAAACACCACCGGATGTGTTTAAAAAAATGATCCACCCTTCTGAATAAAATTCTTGTTTTTGAGTTGTGTTGTTAGTAATTAATTAGTTTTTCTCATGTATTTCTATTTCCATGTCTCGTGTCTTACTTCTTACTGTGTTGATGTTGTCATCTATTGATACATATACCCAAAACTACTAGACCGATTTGGCTCAAATTTGGTAAGTGGGCATCCGATGACCACTTAGATCTGAAAGGTTTTTGGAGCCAATATTGCAACAGGTAATGCTATTTTGGCACATCAACTTTTAAATTTTAAATGCAAACCCCCACGATTCGAAAGATACTTTAATTCTCTTTACAGTCAGATTAAAAAGATTCAAAGATGACCGCCATAAAAAGCTAAGTTGGCTGTGATTTCTGCCATTTTAAGTTGAAGTAACGATTCAGATTAACACAGGAATCCTAACAGGCGCATGTTTACTAAATAGTAATAGAATTGTTTGATTTTCAGAAAAAATGTGAACACATCAAATCAGAAATTTTCAAAATAAAAAATTAAAAATAATTCCACCTTAGTTGGGGCAAAATTTTTTATTCTTGTAAAGAGGGAAAAAATCAAATTTTTCGGTTTGCTTAAAAAACGGGTTTCTTTCCATTTAAAATTAACGTAAATTCTATCTCGGAAAGTTAACTTTTCGGTGATGGTAAAACATCGACAAATAGTTATTTACGTAAAGAGTATGGAAAGTGATCTTTCCTGGACGAATAGGCAGATTTCAGGCTGACGCCGTAGGCGGAAGCCTGAAAGCCTCCGAGTCCAGGGACACTTTACATGTGAGTTACGTATTAAATTTTTTAGGTGCTCGCAACATATTTTCTGGGTGAAATTAAATATTTTAATTCAAATTATCTACAACTGAAAAATGTGAGGAGCCTAGTAAAAATTAACACGATAACAAAATCCCTAATATTTCGGTGAAATTTCACTTTCTAGAATATTTCGGTGAAATTTCACTTTCCCGGACTTCGACTTTCCCGGACTAGTCCGGGAAAGTTGATTTTCCGGTCCCAAAATTGACCGGGAAAATTAATTTTTCACTTTCCCGGACTAGTCCGGGAAAAGCCACTTTCCGGTCCTAAAATTGACCGGAAAGGTTAACTTTCCGGTCGAGCGCCTAAAAAAGTTTCTGGTCGACTTTCCGAGCAAAACTTTGCCTTAACTTATAGAAACCTAATTATTTTTCATCCAACACCAAAAATTTGGTTCTTTCTCTCTTTAGTAAAATAAAAAATGTTGCATAGTTACTGAGCGGGAATTACTTTTAATTTATAATTTTGAAACCTTCTGAAAACCCTGCTTTTACACTTTATACTGAAAATCATACAATTTTGGATGAAACAATTTTGAAAATGCCTGTTATTTAGTAATTATGTATGTATTAGAGGACTCCTTTCCTGCGCTAATTCGAACCATTACTTTAACTTAAAACGGCAGAAATCAATGCCAATTTGACCTTTTAAGGTATGGCGGTCATCTTTCAAAATGGTGTAATTTTTTGATACGACTATAATGTTTCAAATCACGTAACAGAACCGTAACCTTGCTATTTTAAACAACCAGAAGCGACAAAAAAATGGGCAGCAGGGAAGCGGCTGGAACCTCTCCATCGCGTGGGTCCTTGATTTCCGTGATCAGGAAAATTTTTAGATCGCGCGTCAATCATCATTGTAACAAATTTTAGACTTTCTGACAAATAGCGATATTTAAGGTTAATATATTTACCATTCTCCGTTAAGTCCGCAAAAGTTTTAAACAAGATTTTCATTATTTTTCGCCGAACTGTTTGAATATATTTTTAGAACCAGAACTTAATGATCTTTCTAGTGAAGCCATCCATAAAATTGAGACCTTGTATTTAAAATTTTAAAGTTGATATGCCCAAATGGCAACTCCCGTGGACAAATTGCTTCCAGAAGTCTTTCAACGGGTCACCCAATCTCCATGTCATGTACCAAATCGATCCAGTAGTTGGGCTATAATGTGTCTTTACAGTGTTGTTAACAAAAATTCGATTTTTTTACCCAAAAGGGCACTAAATATGAATTATTGTTTTCTTATTTAAAGCCAGAATTTAAAGATCTCTCTGATGGTGACAATAAATTATTCAAAAACTTGTTTTGGATGGTTAAATCAACTATATTGAAAATTGATGTGCCGTGATTCGATTGCCTCCAAAAAGTTTTCACTCTCCCGTGTGCCAAATCGCTCCAGGCGTTTGAGCTCTAAGTGCGTTAAGAATAAATTAATTTTCATTTTTTTTGAAAAAGGGCACTAAAAGTTTACTACTGAAGCGACAGGTCGTCAAGATTTGAGTGTTTTTTGGCTAAACAAACAAATTTTTCAAGAGATTAACCAAAAGGGCTTTGGTAACGGGAATTTTGGAGAGATTTGTCAGGTACTGGTAACAAAAAAACCGCAGGTTCACCCCTTTTATACAGTCCAATGAAAAGTAAATGAATGAGATGTAGATGTTTGGAAGCAGAATTTCAATGACTCTCTAATGGTCATGTCAAAAATAGGGGTTTGTGTTTGGAATTTCAAAGTTGATGTGCCAAAATGGCACTTCCGGTTGCACGACTTGCGCCAAAAGATTTTCAGCACTATTCCGGGTTATGAAATGCCTACATACCAAATTTCATCAATTCGGTCCAGCCGTTTGGGCTGTAAAGTCTTTACAAACGTGCGAACGTACGTACATACATACAGGCAGATTTTAAAAAACACTTTTTTGGGTTCTTGGTACCTTCAAAACGTGCACATCTGGTGTTATGTCGGATTCGAAAATTTTAGTTTTTAGTAACCTCCCATTTTTTTATTGTGAGGTTAGGGAGGTTAATAAATAGATGGGGAGGTGTTACATGATGGGTCCGTTAACACTCGATAACAGAGCCGATCTGGACAACAAGAGTAAAATCAGATCGAAATATTTCCTTCTTCCTCTTAGAAACAATAAATTCTCATTTTCACCAGGTCTAGGAAAAGAAGAAAGATTTTCTAAAAATGTTTTTCTGTTCTAAATATTGCCTTTTCCTGATTGCAATGCCATTCAGATTACAATGCCTCTGTACGTTAAAATGTACAAGGCGAAAGGAGTTCCGCAGCCCGAAATAGACGTTTTTCCTGGCGATAATAGATTTCGTACATGTTCCCAGCAGGAATGCCGAAAGCCGCCCGCATGTTGCCGAACATAATGTTTATAATTAGAGTGAGGTAGTTAACCCAGGTAAAAGTGATTTAAATTTAGTACCTGACCTATATTTTCGAGCTTAGACGTCTGCTCGACGCTGTTGCACCATATGTTTAGGAGATACGTCGACGAGCTGCGATTTACTGCCGACGAATGCAGCGAAAATTTATATGCGCACAACAGTTTTATGCAGGACCGAACTCAATCAGCGCCCACGCGCTTTTTTCGCTTATCTAAAATGGAATCTCGGCGAAATTTCTTCGGACGACAGCCCGGAGCGGAGCAGAAGTGAAATCGACGGAAGGTTGTGTGGGTCCTTCCGGTACACCGAGATATGCAGCTGCATAACTACCTGCTTGAAGTGACTTAGGAATGGGGGGGGGGCTGATCACTAGCAGAGTTAGTCGTACATCCGACTTGGAATTAATTCCGAAATTATGAAATTATTACGGAATTATTCTGGATTTGATGGAGTTTAAAAGGAATTAATGGAATTAATTGGAAATAGTTGGAATCAGTTGGAATTAACTGGAATTATTATGGAATTGATATGGAATTGATAAGGAATTATTTGGAATTGATTGGAATTACTTTTAAGTACATCATTTAAAAGGAATTAAAGGAATTAGTTGGAATTAGCTGGCATTAGTTGAAATTATTTAGAATTAATATGGAATTGACGGGGAATTGAAATATACACGTGAAGTGTGACGTGAAGGGCCTGGCACAACTGGTTAACGAAAGGTTTGTTAACCCCGGGGGCAGAACCGGACTGGAACCCGCCTGAGCCCAATTCTAATATACAGGGTGGTCGTTTCATCTTGAGACTGGCAAATGTCTCGAAAAGGAAGCATTTTAGAAAAAAATGTTTTGTGTAAAAGTTTTATGACTTCGAGGGGGAAAAGAGATGGCATCAACGCCATTTTGGTTCAAGGTCATCGTCAAGGTCAAATGGAGGGCAACTTCATTTTTTTAAATGGAAACCTACATTTTTTATTACAGATTCATATTCCCCGTAAAAGAATAAACAACTCTCATCTAAACTATTTTTGGATCCGATGGATAGTTTGTCAGATATTTAAATGAAAAATTTAATCTTCTTCGATATCCATTGCCTTCCCTAGCAACAGCGGCATGACAAAAACAAAATCTACAACAATTTTTGTGGTTTATTTATCTAAAATTCATCGTTGCTAAGATACAACGGTTGTTCATTTGTTTTGTCGTGCCGCTTTTACTAGGGAATTTCTAAGCATTTCGAAGATTAAAATTTACATCCATCGGATCCAAAAATAGTTTAGATGAGAGTTGTTTGTTCTCTTAAGGGGAATAAGAATCCGTAATAAAAAATATAGGTTTTCATTAAAAAAAATCAATTTGACCTTCATTTGATCTTGAAAATGACCTTGAATCAAAATGAAGATGATGCCATCTATTTTCCCCCTCGAAGTCATAGAACTTTTATACAAAATATTTTTTTCTAAAATGCTTCCTTTTCGAGATATTTGCCAGTCTCAAGATAAAACGACCAACCTGTATTGGTTCGGCAAAAATACAAACTTTAAATATTTTACGAAGGCGCAGAGAGGACTTTGTACAAATTCTCCATCTTCGACCACAATATCACTATACTTATACAGTGAGATTCTTAAAATTTGTAATGAGGGTTGGCCATGAAAGACAATTGAATCGAAAAACGTTTGTCCGATCGAGTTCGTATAGTTCCCAACCAATTCCCTAGATTAAAATGGTGGACGTTAATTTTTTTTAATTAATCGTATTTTCATTTATTAAAATGAAAAAGTTGAGAATATCTCCACTTCCCCGATCAAATTTGGCGCGCCCGCCCACCTTCGACCTTGAATGGCCCCCACAAAAACAAGTTGTGCGCAAGTGAGGTTATGCCGGAATATTTGTTTCGAAGCAGCTGTTGTGTGTTGTGAGCCCCCCTTTCGATGTTTTGAGTCCTAAACAACTTGAAGAAATGACAAATGAACCGCACTTCAGCAGGCGGTCAGTGGAATTCCAAAGTCAAAACAGAATCGATTGATGTGAACGACAGGAAATCAAGTAATTTTATTATTGTTAAAATGAAACATTCCTGTTAGAAATTGTTCTAGAAAGAATGCAAAAAGAGAGTAATGATGGACATCGATGGATTTGGCATATAAAAATGGGAGGATGTTAATCAACATCTTTATGAGGTTTCGTCTTTCGACATTCATTGTAGGTCTCCACACCACCTCTTTGAAAACTAGATAGACAAAACTTTTAACAAAAGGAAAGATGTATTACATATTTTTGGAAACTAAAATTGGTGTTTCAGGTCTAAGGTTTATTTACGTGGCTTTGGAAATTATAGACATTTGCTACGGCTGTTATAATTTAGATTTTATGAAGGGGCCAGTGATTCATCCATACTGAGAACATTAGTGGCTTTATTTTTAACTGCAAAAGAAGCTTGAACACCAAACATAAAAGTTCAAAGACTGTGGAATCACTTAATCTGGGCTTTACCGATACTGAATTAGAAAACCAGCCCCTAGAATATGCTGTACTTACCGAAAAGTTAATAAAACCGTTCAAATAACATGATTAATTTATTTTGCACCTGTTTTAGTGCACTTAGACAGGGTTAAGGGGGCACAGAGGGGTCGAAGTTTCTGTGGTAGCTTCAATTACCTTCACTACTGTTTTTAACCTTGACTGGGGCATTCCACACTCCAAAAATTTGTACGCCACTGCTGACTGTGAAGCCCCCCGACAGCCTTTGCTCAATTTTTGCAACCACTGTCTGACATTTCCCACTAACACTGTCGAAAATTTTGTACACCACTGCCGGCTGAAATCCCTCCTCCCCTCCAACATGGACTAACAACCTCCATCCAAATTCCTTTCCTGGCAAGGAAAGCCCTTGCTTGAACAGTAATATTTTGCCTTTCCAAACTAACCATTTTATTTAGAGAATTATTTAACCTTAAAATACTGCAAAATGTTATTAACGAAGACCATACTTACTTTTCAGTTAGGTCTCTAATTTTTACAAATTAAAATGTTTTTACAAAAGTACCAAGCTTTATTCAAATAAATGTAATTTTAGATGACAAAACTATTAAGTAATAAATAATAAATTATTGTCAGTACAAACGTCAGTGAATCACTGGCCCCTTCATAAAATCTAAATTATAACTGACCCGTAGCAATAGCTATTAACATACCTAGGAATGTTATGACTATCATAACAGACGCAGATGTCAATTGAAATCCGAGCTCGGAGAGCGAGGATTTTAAGACATCTAAGTCTGTTATGATTCATAACATCCGAGGTTTGTTCAATAGTTTATCGGTTTAAAGCGATTAAAGCCAAAATTAAAAAAATGTTGCGTGAATTCGCGTCATTTTGACAATCGAGATGACAGCATTTGAATGGGGTCATTGTTGTCATGAATGGTTAATGGGCTTGTTGTCTAGAAACCATTAGATAACGTTATGATCTGCTTACCAGCCTATTTTTATGCATGTTAAGAACGCTTTAATCGCCTGAAACCGGTAAATGTCTATAATTTCCAAAGCCACGTAAATAAACCTTAGACCTGAAACACCAATTTTAGTTTGCAAAAATATGTAATACATCGTTCCTTTTGTTAAAAGTTTTGTCTATCTAGTTTTCAAAGAGGTGGTGTGGACTGTGGAGACCTACAATGAATGTCGAAAGATGAAACCTCATAAAGATGTTGATTAACATCCTCCCATTTTTATATGCCAAATCCATCGATGTCCATCATTACTCTCTTTTTGCATTCTTTCTAGAACAATTTCTAACAGGAATCTTTCATTTTAACAATAATAAAATTACTTGATTTCCTGTCGTTCACATCAATCGATTCTGTTTTGACTTTGGAATTCCACTGACCGCCTGCTGAAGTGCGGTTCATTTGTCATTTCTTCAAAGTTGTTTAGGACTCAAAACGTCGAAAGGGGGGCTCACAACACACAACAGCTGCTTCGAAACAAATATTCCGGCACCGAAGGTGGGCGGGCGCGCCAAATTTGATCGGGGAAGTGGAGATATCCTCAAATTTTTCATTTTAATAAATGAAAATACGATTAATTAAAAAAATTAACGTCCACCATTTTAATCTAGGGAATTGGTTGGGAACTATACGAACTCGATCGGACAAACGTTTTTCGATTCAATTGTCTTTCATGGCCAACCCTCATTACAAATTTTAAGAATCTCACTGTACATACAGTATGCTTACTCGGCGAGGTGTTCATAGGGATTTACGTGGGGAATTCGGTTTTATTTTTTTTTCCTGCTTCCCTAATTAATTTAATAGAAATTTTAGGCTATCAGGTTATAGATACCGATAGCCTCTACACTGCGCAAAGGCGCCTCTCATAGTTGCCTCTGGAAATCACTCAACGGAGAGTGACATAAAGATCGTGCCTCAAATTTGAGTATTCCAAGACTTTTATTACTATGTTCTTAGTGAATGTTGTTCTACTGTCGTTAAGTGCGCTCAGAAATGAGTTCATTGATAAATTATGATACAATTTTAACTCAAAAACATATACTCAAACCATTTTTACTCTGACAAAATCATGATCACTCTGGTAAAATTTTGTACCGTGTACCTGTGGGAAAATACTGAGCGAACAGCTCCCCGGGGTTAGTTCATAAACGTATTATCCTGCTTAAAGCCCCAACTCAGCAACACCAACCGTTTTCGAAATATTTCAAAAATATCTTGCTTGATAACGTCAGTTCTGGCAACCAAGTGGAAGCAGGAATTATGGGACCTGCTCCTGCTTCTGTTGCTATATTCCTGTATTATCCTGCTGAAAGCCCCAACTCAGCAACACCAACCGTTTTGAAGATATTTCAAAAATTATCTTGATAGATGACGTCACTCTTGGCAACCAAGTGGAAGCAACAAGTCGGTACCTGTTCCAGTTGTATGTATTCCTGTATTATCATTCTCTGCGTAGAGTTAATCACTTTTCTTGTTTTATATTAGCAATACAGTCGGGGACTTTGAAAATGCCCACCTCACCGCGACGATTCACTTTGTCAGCTGCCACTATACTGCCATTCGATTGTTATTTATCTGACAGGTAGGCAAAATATTGAGCACGTTGTCGACCAAGTGAATCGTTACTGTGTAACAAAACGTTATAACTTTTCAGTGTGGAACGTGGATTAACATCTGAAATAAAATTCAAGATAGTCCCTGAAATATTCTCTGAAAAAACTTGTTTATCACTCAACTTTGATTGTGTACAGCCGGGGACTTTGAAGATGCCCATCCCGTAGCGACGATTCACTTGGTCGACTGTATCGCAACGTGCTAAATGTTTGCCAATTTATCAGGCAAACATTAAACGAATTTCAGCGATGCAGTCGACCAAGTGGGGTGGGCATTTTCAAACTCCCCGACTGTACTACTCATATAAAACAAGAAAACTGAAAAATGATTGCCATTGTTGCTGCAAATAAGTACTAAAGTGAGGCGCAACAAACAATAGTAGAAAATTTTGTCTTTTTTCGTTTGAAAATAATAGATATTTTATTAACAGTTTAAGTACGACATTCTGTGACGGACTATGGAATTAAATTGGAATGGAATGGAATTAAATCCAAAGAAAGACAAAATTTTCTACTAACCTCTGTTGCGCGCCAGGTCAAGCCTTGCGAAGCACATCAAGTCGTGAAAATTAAGGAAAGTACCTTGGTTTGGCTCTTACGAAAGAAACCAAGAAGACCATCTTACAGATCGACTTCGGCGATACATTAAATAATTGTTCTTAACTTAATAATAATCAAAATGTTTCCGTTTTGAAAGTTTTGTATAAATTACCTAATGACCCCTGATAGTACCTCGATGCCTGAAAATTTAAGACTTAGGTATTTTTATGTCTAGCATTACAAGAAAGAATTAATTTGGCACTAAATTCGTGGAAGTTACTGGGTGAAGAATTAATTGGGCACTAAATTAATGGAAGTATACAGGGTGGTTCTTTTTTCACTGCTCACAATTGGGATCTCCTAAACGGTAAAAAATACGGAGTAGGTTAAATTAGGGAAAAGTTGCACTATTTTTTGGTGATTAAGAATGTGAAGAAGATTTTCCGGTATCTTGTTTCGTTCCTGAATTATCCCGAAAAATCTGTCAAAAATATACAAGTTCAAAATTTCAATTAAATAACGTCAGTCGTAAGAAAGATATGAACTTTTCTTGAAAGTCGCATTTTTCAGTTTTTTCCCCAGTTTTCTCATAATAACTCAAGAACGAATCAAGATATCGGGAAATTCTCCTCAGATTCTTAATCGACAAGAAATAGTGCAACTTTTCTCTAATTTAACCGACCTCCTACCTCTTACGTTTAGGAGATGCCAATGGCGAGCAGTGAAAAAGGAACCACCCTGTATTGGAAAAGAATTAATTAACTAATGGACTTTGTAATGAAATTAAAATGGAATTGATGGAATTAATCTGGAATTGATGGAATTAATCTGGAATTGATGGAATTACTCGGGAATTTATGGAATTAATCGGGAATTGATGGAATTAACCTGGAATTGATTTGGAATTAATAGAATTAAACTGGAATTATTGGAATTAATTGTACACAATTTTTTTGAGTGATCAGCCCCCCACTTAGGAAAGTTCAAAAAATTGTCAAGAATTGAATAGCCGCGAGCTGTAAATCCGCGTTGTCCAGTTAAGTAATCACATGTATGGCAAGATTTTGGCCCGTCATTATCATCCATTCCAACTTTCACTCCGACTCTGCTTCCTCGTGTGGGATTTATTTTATATAGAAACCCAATACCGGAAAGGTGTTTGCTATGTTTTGCGTGAAAATCCCGATGCACACGTGCAATATTTATATTATAAGTGTTAATGCTAGATTGCCACATGTAGACAGACCAAACACAGAAATGCACAAATTGACGGCTCTTACTCGGCGTGTTTTCTTTAATTAACGGCGATATATTAAAAGCCGGTATTTCAATGCAATAAAATTTCTTGAGCAATCGCTATTTTTCAGTTTCAGACGTTAATTTTCATCCCGATACAATCCGCCAGAGAGCCGATCAATGTCGCCAGTAAAAGAAAAACGTGAATCGAAATGATACGGGGACAATAATGGATTGAAATTTAATTAACTTAAGCCGGCTTTTATTGATCTGTTCTATCTGGTTCTATGGAGCCAGGATAATTATACAGGAACTAATTAACTGCCCGAAGAAAAAAATATAGCAGCTCTGCAAGCTTCGCTGGAAAGTTATGTGTTGTAAGGTGCAAGCTGGGACGGAGAGAGCTCGCTCTTTGCTGTGCCAAGTCCACCCCTTTTATGGTATATGATGTAAATTCGTTGCCAGTTGCATGCACGAACTTCTTGGCCAGTCACATTCAATTTTGGCGAGGAAAGTTACTGTTAATCTTAAAATCTGCTCACAAATTAAAGCGGCAATAGAAATTAGTTTACCTGACAAAGATCTAAAACGACCTCTTAAAGGAGGATTCAACTCAAGAAATCGATCTTGAGGTTATGGCTGATTCTAGTGAGAAAGGAGCGTCTGAGTTCCAATGGTATTATCAGAATTTAAAAATTCTTTACCGTTTTGAAGATATTCAGAAAAAACAGCGGGAAAGATGACGTGACCTTTCCACGATTTCTTGCCCATTTTGAGGATATTCCAGACGTCTTCTGAGTATTGGTTTGTGCTAACTCCTACGTATTTCCCATGGAGTTAGCACAGTCGATGTCTGGAAACATCCTCAAGATGTCCAAGAAATCGTGGAAAGATGACGTCATCTTTCCTGCTGTTTTTCCGAATATCTTCAAAACAGTAAAGAATTTTTAAATTCTGATAACACCATTGGACTCAGACGCCCCTTCTTACTAGAATCAACAGCAGCCTCAACAATTTGTAAGATTTTTTAGCAATTTAAGAAGTGCTTGAAAGGGAACGACAAACGATAAGAAAAGCAATTATTATCATTGTTTGTTTTTTACGAAAGTTGGCATAATTGGCATCGATGGCTTTAATGTACTTTTGCTCACTTAACCATTCATTTTGTAACTCTCACTTAACGTCGCAGTTTGTGCAACAGAATTACAATAATACTATTAAAGAATTTTCCCACCAAATTAGCAAAATTTTACGGAAGATTGTTAAATGAGAAACTTCTTTAAATATTCAGAAACGGGTGACTTATGAAAGTTAATTTCATAATGGAATCTTTTCAAAATGAACGAAAAAAGTAGTTACTTACAGATTTTACATAGAAACGATCTAACTCTGTCTGATGATTTGGCGCGAATAAATTTATTAGGTGTAAGTAATGGAATTATTATAAAATTCTAATTGGACCCATTGCAACGATAGCCTAATTATTGCTCCCACTCGGGTTCATTCCATTATCTTACATGCATGTCTATTGTCTAACGTTCAGAATATAAATAATAGTATATTATTAAACGAGCACATTATGAAGGCCATTATTCACGAGGTTGAGTTTATAACCCGAGCGTAGCGAGAGTTGTAAATAACCAAGTGAATAATGGCTCATGATGTGCGAGTTAAATACGACGTTTTATCCACGATTATTGAAATATATTTATCCAAGATTATTGAAATTCTTCGAAAATTTTTATCACCTTATATTTATTGTAAACACGTCATAAACCAACAAAAACAAAATGTTGACAAATGATAGGAACAGCTTGATGCTTGATCTACTTTGGCACACTTCCGCTTGATTTTGAAACGTCATAATGTGACAGAAGCGTGACTTATGATCATAAGTATTTTATGAACAAGATTATGTATCCATGGTTACGTACATAACGATGGCATTATTTAATAATCGTGGATAAATAGGTTAAATAAGCCAGTAATGAAGTTGTTTTCGGAAATTCGAAAATGTGGTTAGTCAAAATCTAGAAGGCCTCGTAAATTTCTGTCAAGGTCCATTCAATTAATAGATTACAAAAATATGAAATTATAAATTCCCATCCAGTCATACAGGGTGCGAGATTATAACTTATTTATAGCTTTGTTATTTGTGGCCCGATTTTAGTGAACCAAAAGCCAAATGAAATTGCTCATAAAACACTACAAACGCAAGGTAGTTTTCATTTTGATCAACTTCAACTTGAATGTCGACTGTATGTCAACTTTTCATTTTCAAACGGACATACCCGGTTTTTTTACTCACTCTAAAAGCAAATTTTTTTTTGCATCTTTTGATGTGCAATAAGGCGAGTTTGGTTAATAGCTGTTAGACTGAGTAAAAAAAACTGGGTATGTCCATTTGAAAATGAAAAGTTGACATCCAGTTGACATTCAAGTTGAAGTTGGTAAAAATCAAGACATACCTTGAGCTGGTAGTTGGTAGTTTGGTAGTGTTTTACGAGCATTTTCATTTGGTTTTTGGTTCACTAAAATCGGACCACAAATAACAAATTTATAACATGTGGAATTTTAATCTCGCACCCTGTATATACCCATTTAAATAGCGCTAGCGATAATTAGGAAGACAGTTTTTCCCTTCTCAAATTTGTATAAAATTCTGCTCATTTTTGCCTATATTCGTCCACAAATTTAGAGAGAACTAATGGAGGGATTGATATCACAAAATTGACAATCTCCGAGGGAGCAGAAACTTCATCTGTTTCACAGAATTTGTAAATCTAGCAACTAACAGTATAAATAACAATTACACAGAAACAAATTTAAGATTGAAGTAAAAAATGTATACAATATTAGTAGGGGAGATTGGAGCACATTGGGGCACAGTGGGGCAGTTTTGTCAAGCTTAAAATTTTCGCACATCTTAGCTTAAGTGCTTAACTTCGTTTGGTTCAATTTTGGCAGTGGTAGAGACAGTTTTGTAGTTTTTCTAGAGATTTTTCTTAAACCTTAAGGAACTGAATTAATTTTGATGTATCCTTTGGGGCATGAAATTTTCTTTTTCAATCTTTCTTATTCCTGAGACCTACGATATTTACGGAACATTCACAGAATCTAAAAACAATTTGCATTTTTTATAGCATCCGTCAACATTTAATTTTTGTAGCGAAGGGGCACATTTAACACGATCAAGTGGGACACCTTTGACAATGTATTATGTATGGGGATAATAAATTTTATAAATTGGTCCAGTTTTCAACAAAATGGACAGTTATGTATTGCAATAACGTACCAAGAATTTAAAACGAAGTTTTTAAGGAAAAAAACGGGACAACTTCGACTAAAATTTTTTTTGATCCAGGAGTCAACGATATTTCTAAAATAAATCTAATGTATGTCATTGCAATCTTATCAACCTTAAACGGTAAAAGATACGGTGTCGGTTAAATTATAGAGAAAAGTTGCGTTATTTATTGGCGATTAAGAATCTGAAGAAAATTCCCGATATTTTGATTCGTTTCTCAGTTATCACAAAAAATCTGAAAATTGACAATTTAAAGCACATTAGAAAACGCGTTTGGGTGCTATAAAGTGTTCATTAAGAAATCGAAATAGAAAAAAAAATTTAAGAATAACGCTGGTACTATCTAAAATCTAATTGGTGTTATCGAGAGCCGCAACCCTCAGCTACAAGACTGAAGAATATCCCTAAAAACTAGCGAAGATACATGGAAAATTAAAGTGACCGGTTTTTTTGGTTCATCCGTTATTTTAACTCCTACCTAAACCTAGACCATAAAAATCTTCTGTACCTACGCTTCCCGTTTGGTGCAATCGTTTATTTACTACAAGCATCATTGTATCTGATTAACCCAATTTTCTTGTTATAAATCCACTCACAAACACGTGTCTGAAAATTTTCCCTGGTAAATACAGTAGTTAATAAACGTAGCTGAATTTATTGCGAGGGTCTAACCCAATTCCACTCATGCATTTAAAATTGAAAAGACCGCGAATTGTAGAAAACTTGTTATTTTTGCTCTGAAGGCCGAACGATTTTTGCTTCGATCGCCTCATGAATCGAGAATGAGCAAACGTAGTAAATATGATGCACATGCATAGTAAAGCCGACCTTGAAGATCTGTTACATTTCATTCCATCAATGTCAAGGGCAGTTCCCGATTAAGTGTTGTTAATTGTCGATTTTACAGCAATGCATATTTTCATTATCTGTTTTATGTGACGGCAATAATTTTTCGTTGCATAATTTCGGCATCGACTTTCGTCTCAACGCTTTTTATTTTATTTTGATTTAATTGATGTTAAAACTTTAGGATCACGGCTTTACCAATTTTATTCCTATTATGCAATTTTAATTAGCTGCACATGTTATATTTTTATAATTATTTTGTACTTTCACAATTTTACTTCTCGTTTTGCATTTTATGAGTCAAGCTGTGTGGCATGGAGAATTTACAACGGTAACCACGTCAAATTACCGTGGATTTATCGCGAAAATAGAGCAAACGAGGAGTTTAATTTTCACTTGGATTAATTTCTTTTGTCTCGATTTTACAAGCAGTCCATATCTGTTGATCTTTACGAGGAATTGTGCGAAGACATGTTGCGTAACGCTAGACAAAAACGCATACAGGAAAAGATGTCTTGCAAAAAATACAATCACATCCGCTTTGAGCTTTATTATTGCTCGTCATGTGGTTCTTCAGTTTATCGGGCCGGGTGGTTCCGCGTTAAAAACTAATAATGCTTTAATGATTTTCACAACGAACGCCGCTTGTGGAAGATGCAGAATAGGTTCATTTCCGCTCTTACTTATAGCTGTTACAGTTTTCAAATTAAGTTACTAAAATGGATCGAAAAATCAAATCGCCAAATACATTAAATCTTTTCGTTTTAGGGTCCTGGGAATCCGAAAAAGTGGTGTTTGAAAAATGTCTGTGTGTCTGTGATCACACTACAGCTCAAACTATTGAACATATCGAGATGAAATTTGGCACACATATTCAGCGGGCAGTTTTTAGGCGCGGATTAGATTTTGCGTCACGTCGGTTCACGGAAAGTGCCTTTTTTGACACATTAATTTAAAAAATTTAAATACAAACCCCCATTTTTCGTGTCACCATATGAAAGCCCTTGGAATTCTGCTTCTAAAAATGTATTCATGGTGTCCTTTTGGCCAAAAACGGTGTCGTGAAATATGTATAACTGTATACAATTTATATAACAAGTCGAAAACCTTAGTACTATTTTTTCGAAAAATGTCATGCATATTCTTACTATCGGACTCGATAGCTGTTGTATTGCCTGATCAAAAACCTTGGAACATTTTTTTGGAAAATTGCATTTATAAAGGCAAAAGTTCCCTTTGTCAATTTTGCTTAGCAAAAGGGCATATTATTATTATCGAATTCGATAGCTGTGGTATTGCCGGATCGAAAATCTTAATGCCATTTTTTCGAAAGATGTCATTTCATGGACGAAAAATATTTGTATTTTAGATTTTAGTAAATGAGCGCCGAGCACAATAAGCACGACAGCTTCAGCGATCGACAACCGCCCGCACGCCCGACATTGGTAAACGTTAAATGCTACATTTACAAATTCTGTGAAAAAGTAAAAGTTTCTACTGTCTCCGAGACTGCCAATTTTTTGTTTGAAATTCGATTTCAATTATCGTTGCTGTGGCAGAAGCAAAAGGGCATATTATTGTTATTGTCGAATTCGATAGCTGTTGCATTGCCGGCTGAATTTTGTATTTGCCGCACCCCATCCTCGTCCGCATGGTTCGGATAGCGATACGTGGTCGATGCGCATCTCTCTCGGACTGAGGATGTTTTACGCAGTCCACATGTTTATCATATAGTTCTCATGATAATTTTTCGACACGTTCAACCTGCTGTATTTACAAATTCTGTGAAAAAATAGAAGTTTCTACCGTCTCCGAAGTTGCCAATTTTTCTCTAATGGCTCATCTTTCTAGTAGTTAAACTCTCTCTTTTTTAATTGATTTGCAATGTTCAAATAATTTTCGACATATTTATAGTTAGCGAGCCTTTCACTCCTGTTGGGATTCAGCTTTTTAAACGCTCGCCCATCATAAATTCTCTTTCTGTAATTTTTATCCATCATATTCTTCAGAAACCACTTAAGCAAAGACTTCGTTGTCTTGGCTCTTATATGTATAGTCCTAGCGGTTAGGAACAAATATCGAACCGATACCGTGATACCTACTATGGACCATAATGAACAATTTGAGATCGGGACCCACTCGAAATTTTCCTTAGGATCAAATCACCTTAGGAAATCACCTTCAAAAATGGAATTATTATAAAAATTGGCAGCAGAGAAGCGGCTGCAACCTCGCCATCGCGTGGGTCTTTCAAATTTTAAAGTTGATATACCTAAATGGCACTTTCCGTGGCTCAGTTTCAACCAAATCGATCCAGTAGTTTGGGCTGTAACGGTGGTTTTAGTGTTATTACAATATTTCGATTTTTCTACCCAAAGATAACTAAATACGAATGAATTTTTTCTACATTATTTTTATTCCGGCGGCGAAAAAATTTTTTTTCAGCCGCTTAAGTAATTAGTGACGTTCTTCCTTTCACACCACTTTGTGAATCTTGGGTAACCTCATCCCATAGCAATCTAAGTCTATTTTTAAAGATCTGAGTAATAATTTAATCAAAAATACTCGCTTTTTAAAAACTCAAAAGCTGCTCAACGTATCGAAGCTTAAATTTGGTGTGTGAGATTGTAGATGGACGGGCATATTTTCACTAAGATCTAACAAGAGGGATGAAATGTAGGGGTTGAATCTTGAAATTTCTTCAAGCAAATGGTGATGGTATAAAATTACGGGGTTCGATAGATTTCAGTCAATATAATACATTGTGAAACACCTCAGTTTCACAGCAGAAATAACTTTTCAATGTTTAATAGATAATACCTTATTATAAGATAATTATTATCTTATAATAAGATATTATCTTCGAAAAGATCATTATCATCATTCACGAAAAACCACCCTTAAAAGTGCTACTAACATACAGAAATAGAAAAAATACGAGAACTTAAAAACTGCTCAACGTAACAATGCAGTGCTAGTTTACAGTGACACTGTAGGCGGATGAGCCAATTTTATTATGATCTAGAAAAAGGGGGTGAAATTTAAGGGCTGAAACTGAAATTTTCTTCAGGTAAATCTTGGTATAAAATTAGAGGGTTCGATAGATTTCGTTAACCATTGAAAAAAGGTCTCATGAGTCTTCAACCTAAAACCAACCCCTAGGTTATTAACAACCCCTAACTCCGAACAAGAGTAGTAAATTCATACTAAATACATTTTATTTATTTTGTAATTTGTTTGTGATTTTTCAATAATTCAGTCATTTTCAATAATTTTTAACTCATTCACAATTTTTCAACCGCTTTCTACGAACATTCAAAAAGCAAAATTTACCCAGACCGCTTCTTTATCGTGTAATTTTCGATAGTTCTAATTTACAGCACTCCCCTTAACTTTTCATCCCCCTTCACAAGTTTGCAACCCCCCGAGCGTTAATTTGGCAAGATTCGCGCAATTTTGTCTTTCCTCGGTAACAAATTTTACTCCTTTGGATAATGTTTACCTTTTTCGCTTTTTCCACCCCATTCGCAATATTTCAACCCCTCAAAAGCTAAATTTGCATGATTGCCTTATTTTCGAGTTATTTTTTATAATTCTACCGTACGTACCTTAAAAAAACTAGTCATGTCAGGCTGCGGAATTTTTGTATTTCGGAAACCCATCATGTAGCCCAGTCAAATAAGGATTCAACCTCGGAATGAAAGATTATAAGCTGAAAATTGGCATAAATCTTTGTTTTCACATTCTAAATGTTGGCTCAAAAGTCTCATATAATCTCGCGTCCGCGTCACAAGATATTCGAGGTCAAAGGTCGCGAAAATCGTTTTTTTGTAAATATCTGGTTTCCTATGCTTTAAGCGACGTTTGAAGTTATGACATAACTTGTAGAGCATAAAATTCTCTACAAATTTGGTCTTAGGCGATATTTTATATAATTAACCGTTATCGAGATAGAGCGCGAAGAGTGAGAGGCCCCATCCTCAAACGGCGCGCGCATTTCGGTTTGCGGCAACCAGCAAAACAATGTTTAAGGTCGCGTACCTCCATTCCTATTGGTCGTCGAAATATTTTGAAGCTGTCGTTTGAAAGCTTTTTTTATCCTCTACAATGTTTATTTGGTGCATTTTTGCGATATCTCTCACAGAACACCGTCTAATTACAAATTTAAAAACAATATTTTTTTCCTTATTTCGAGGGATTTTGCCACTTTCGGGAGGCCCGGATACAGTTTAAAGTCATTGAAAAGTACTTAGAAAGATAGCCCGTTTCTCATACAGTCGTTTGAGATCGATTGGAAGCCGATAGGACTAACCGTTTGGCCGTAGCGTCAGTTCTAGCGCAAACCTGCAATTCTATACGGTTATACGGATGGGGGCCTCTCACTCCTCGCGCTCTATCTCGAGAACAGCTAATTATATAAAATATAGCCTAAGACCAAATTTGAAGAGAATTTTATGCTCTACAAGTTTCGTCATAACTTCAAAAGTCGTTTGAAGCACAGGAAAGAAGATATTTACAAAAAACCGATTTTCGCGACCTTTGACCTCGAATATCTTGTGACGCGGACACGATATTCTATGAGACTTTTGAGACAACATTTAGAATATGAAAACAAAGACTTATGCCAATTTTCAGCTTATAATCTTTCATTCCGAGGTTTGCCCCTTTTTTCGCCTTATTTGACTGGACTAATGGCGGTTTTTAAAATCAGCCACTATCATTGAGAAACGTCAACATGCAACATTTTCGAAAGTGCTTGAGTGAAAAGCTGTGAGGACATAGGACATGGGACGTGGGGGTCGGGCTGTTTTGCAGTTCCACAGCCTGCCATGACTAGTTTTTTAAAGTACACCCTTAACTACGGTTAATTTTTATCCCCTTTGATTTTTCCTCCCAATTTATATTTTTTTAACTTCCTAGCGTCTATTTATGCTAAATAATCCGCCTAATTTCGTTTTTCTTCGATAATAAATTCAATTCATTTAGATTATGTTTACCTTGTTCACTTTTTCAAGCCCTTTCACAATATTTTACCCCTCTTGACTTTTCAATTACAATTTTTCAACTCTCTGAGCGTTAATTTTGCAAAATTGTCTGATATATGTTATGTATTCCTATTTAACTGCAGTAAATTTTCATTGCCTTGGACTTCTCATCCCCTCCATAATTTTTCAACATTTCGCCTTTTTGACACCACTGTGCGGAGGCACTACTACTAGGTGAAGATTGATAAAATCTGTACCCGAATCCACCAGTAAATTCAGCCCGCCTCTACATACACATTAACATGATAAACGTCTACAGGGATACACATCGCATTGATGTACATGTTCCGGTGGCTTTTTGTTACATTCGCCTCGACAACATGGCTGATGTAAAGACCCTTAGCAATGCTTTACTGACGTTAAACCTCGACGAAATATTTGGTTTATCATCTACCATACATTTTTGCAAAGAAATATCAATGTTACCAAAGTTACCAATGTTACCGATCTTGCGGTAGGTAATAATATTACCAAAGTTACCGGTTCTTCTGAAATCGTAACTTATAATAAATTATAAAATGTGATTTGCCTACTATTATACAACTGCACGAAATAAAGGGTTTTTCTTCTTTCCGTGTGCAATAATATCCTCTTAAAACGAGAAATTAGTTTTTTGACAGTTGTTTAGAAACAGTTGTAGATTTTTTCCCTTTTATACATTTTATAGGTAAATAAGTTGCTCAACAGTAGCATTGTTATACCTTCTGACGGATGTCATAGACTTATAGGTAGTAAGGGCTGTCATCATCGTAAAGGCTTTTTTTGCCAAATTAATGCCAGCCTATGAAATATCACTAAAGATATATTGTAGATCTGAAGTCAGCGCCGAGATTTCCACCTTGAGATTAATTCAATTAGAAAGACTGGAATACTTCATCGGCTGTGTTCAAAGCACTTATCAAAAATTGAGAATTACGAAACAGTGAACGGTAAAACAACAAACATTTTATTATTTATTGTCACTTTTGACTAGAATATAAATTTTGTTATTGTAGCTAGTTTTCCAATGATAATTATGGGACAGGTGATTGTAGAAAATCGACGCAATAACACCACATATAAAAATCGATTAATAGCCGCTAAACATTTGACTCAATTATAAGCAAATCGGAAAATTAGAGCACAATTTAATCGGTTTAACTATTATAAGTCCAACGAATTATAACCATATATGAAAATGAGCGGTTTGCGCAATTTTCCATTTATAACAGTCTTCATTGCTCTACGGAGGTTGTTGAACCATTTTGGCAGAAGCCACCGGTTCAAAGTCCACGCAAAGTCAATAATGTGTAATACGATTTTTTATGCGGAATCGCCAGCACGAAAATAATTTGGAAGGAAATTCGAGTTTGCGACCTCGTTGATAATAAATTGCATTTTTAAGGAAATTAACTTCCCGTTAGGAGGAAGTTGGATGCTGATGTGCGTTACGCGTGGACCAGGTGATGTTGATTCCCACGGAGGTCCTGTAATTATGATACAAACCTCCAGCTGTCGGAACACATGGCTAACCTAACTGTAAATTTCTTTGTACGGGATGGAAAAAAATTCACCCGCTACCTGTCGACAGCATCCCTCATGTTTATTTAGCCTGAGGCTGCGGTGCTCTTCAAATCGAAGCGGCCTGTTGTTGCAAACCCGACAATATTGCACCCCGCTGAAGGGGTGTAAATATTTATTGACCATAAAAATGACACCACAGGATTGAGTTAAGGGATTTGAAAGGGTCTTTCCGAGTTCCGACGTTGGTCCATTTTCTGTTGTCATTTTGCTAATTCAGGGCGCCTCACTCAGACATAAAAATATTTGGATGCTTTCCGATAAATGGGCAGCAGTAGTCGTTTTAACTGAAAATCACGATTTGACTTGAAATAGCGAAAAGAACGCGCTATTGGACCCTCCCGAGCTAAAAAGAAGGATTTTAATTCCAACAATAAGTCAAAAACTCATTTTGGAACCGTTTTTGAGATATTCTGAGCTGAAAAGAACGATTTTAGCTGTCATTTCGTCAAAAACTCGTTTTTTTTTTTAATTTTTACCTGAAGATCACGATTTGACTTGAAATTGCGAAAAGAATGCGCTATTGGACCCTCCCGAGCTAAAAAGGAAGATTTTAATTTTATCATGGTCAAAAACTCATTTTGGAAGCGTTTCTGCGATATTATTCTGTGCTGAAAAGAACGATTTTAGCCGCAATTTCGTCAAAAACTCGTTTTTTAAAAATTTTTAACTGAAAATCACGATTTGACTTGAAATAGCGCAAAGAACGCGCAATTGGACCTTCTTGAGCTAAAAAGGAGAATTTTAATTTCAACACGCCAAAAACTCATTTTGGAAGCGTTTTTGAGACATTCTGAGCTGAAAAGAACGATTTTAGCCGCCATTTCGCCAAAAACTGTTTTTTTTTAATTTTTAACTGAAAATCACGATTTGACTTGAAATAGCAAAAAGAACGTGCAGTTGGACCCTCCTAAGCTAAAAAGGAGGATTTTAATTCCAACAAAGTCAAAAACTCATTTTGGAAGCGTCTTTGACACATTCTGAGCTGAAAAGAACGATTTTAGCCGCCATTTCGTCAAAAACTCGTTTTTTAAACATTTTTACCTGAAAATCACGATTTGACTTGAAATAAAGAAAAGAACGCGCTATTGGACCCTCCCGAGCTAAAAAGGAGGATTTAAATTTCAACAAGGTCAAAATCTCATTTTGGAAGCATCTTTGAGACAATCTGAGCTGAAAAGAACGATTTTAGCCGCCACTTCGTCAAAAACTCTTTTTTTTTTAATTTTTAACTGAAAATCACGATCACGCTAGTTTAGTGCGATTCTTCTTTTTCTACCGTTGCGTTGCTTAATACATGACTCATGCTAGTGATGATAGCAATAAGTTGATTGTTTGAAGATAGCAGCCGTTTTAGAGGTATAGAAGGTAGTAGTGAAATAAACCTAGGAAAACTTAAAAATTTGCTCCGGTCAGTAAATTAGATTTTGTCTAAATTTTATTTCGCAAAAACCTCACATTATTTTCATCTGATGAAAAACTTCTCGTCTACTCGAATCCAATAAATTATGTCCATTTCTGCTTTTTGAGATTTATATCTACTACATTTCAAAACTTACATTGACATTAGGTAATAGAGTACAGTCTCTTTCAGCTAAATTTTCCGTTTCCAGATTAAGTCGGGACAGCAAAGCGCCGACACTTAATCCGAAAGCGGAAAATTTAGCTGAAAGAGACTGTATTGCAGTATTGCTGCTCAAAAATTAAAAACTTAGAATAGATACTGCTTTCTTTTAAAATGAGGAAGGTCGTATTTTTTTGTTTCGCTGAATTCCTCACCGTTTTTGAGAAAAAATTAATAGAGATAAACTTCCTTGCAAAAAGGTGGTTTTGAGTGACGTCACGATCCGTGGGTATATTTTTGTGATTGGCTGCCAAAACCAACCAATAATAGGGTTGCCAGACCAACCAACTGCAAACAAATTATGAACAAAGCATTTTTGACATAAATCTAACCTTGCCTTCTCAATAGTTTTTGATGAGATGATCTCTTTTGGCTTTTATGCATTAACATATTTGACCCGGTTTAGTCGTAGACTTGTATGACACGATGCTAATTTTCTCATTATATCGCTTACAAACAGATGCATGCGCTTCTTTAACCCAATATAATTGGAACAAAAGTGATATTGCGCCGTGCCGGCAATTATTTAGGATGCATCTTAAAAAAAAGCAGCAGAAAAGCGACTGGAACTTCCTCATCGCGTGGGTCATTGATTTCCGTGTCTTGTATTTAAAATTTTAAATTTGACATGCCTAAACGGCACTTCACGTTCACCAACTGCTTGCTTCCAAAAACCTTTCAGCGCTTCAACTGGTTGGTTACCCAATCTCCATGTACCAAATTTCGATTTTTTTTACCCAAGGGGCATAAGTGTGAACAAATTTCGTCTTTTTTAAAACCAAAATTGGAAAACCTTTCCGATGGTGACAATACATTTTTCACAAACTTGTTTTAGTTGGTTAAATGAGTACAATTTTAAATTTGAAAATTGATGTGCCAAAACAGCACTTGCCGTTTGTCGATTGCCTCCAAAAAAATTTCTACTCATCGACGTGTAATACCCACTCCATATTATGCAAAATTTCAGGCAAATAGACCCAGAGGTTTGGGCTGTATCATATTTTTAATGTGCATCAAAAACCTCGAATATTTGAGTTTTTGTCAAAAAGGCATTAAGAGTGAATACATCCTTAGAAGCAGAATTTGTAGGTCTTTCTTATGGTGACGTAAAAATGGGGGTTGTGTTTTCAGATCTAAGTTAGGTAACAAATTCAGCCAAATCTGTGGCTGTGGCTGTGGCTGTGGCGTGTCCTCTAACGTACACACAGACTCATTTTTAAAACCACTTTTTTGGGTTCCTGAAACCTCAAAACGTGAAGATTTGGCGTTATCTCAAATTAGAAAATTTTACTGATTGCAGTAACCTCCTTTTTTTTAATGGTGAGGTGGAGTGGGAAGGTTAAAATTTGATACCACGTCACCTGCTGATTTTTATTGGTCATGTTCACGTGTTATCGTGTTTTCGATAGTTTATAAAGTGCAAATATGCTTCCGTGGTCCCTTTTTCTCTCTCCTTCCCATACCTCCTTCTTGCGCGAATAGCCAAATATGAGCTCCTTTTTTATGTTTAATATAATAAAATGAGTACCTATTGGTTCAGTTAAACTATATAAGATGCCATCAATCAACTAACGACGCAACTGATTAGTTGTACATGGTACTTTTGATAACTACAGTTTATTATCAAATCTCATACAGTTGCACATATTTAGGAACTAAAAGGGAATGAAAAAATGGACCGTGTCTTGTATTTAAAATTTTAAAGTTGATATGTCAAAATGACACTTTCGTGGACCTATTGCAAGTTCTTCAGCTCTTCAGCGGGTCACATACTCTCCATGTACCAAATTTCAGTCCAATCGATCGAGTAGTTTGGGCTGTAGTGTGTTTTTAATGTTTTTACAAAATTCCGAATTTTTTCTCAAGGGGCACTAAATGCGAATGTATTTATTTTGTATTATTTAAAAGCGGAATTTGAAGACCTTTCTGATGGTGACAGTATTTTTCAAAAACTTCTTACGGATGGTTAAATGAGAGTATAACTTAACCTCCCTTTTTTAGTTTGGAAGTAGGAGGTGACTGCAAAAAGATAAAAGCAGATCTGTAAGTTGTCTGGTATGGAAAACGCGAAAAAATAGGTTTTAAAAAATGTCCATGTGTTGTCGTTGTCGTCGTTGTCGTCGTTGTCGTCGTTGTCATCGTATGGAAACACGATTCCGCCGAAACTACCGGACCGATTTGTCTGAAAAGGTCTTCAAATTCTGTTTTTAAAAATACATTCACACTTTGAGTCCTTTTGGCAAAAACCTAAAAATTTCAGGATTAATGGCATAAAGTGACAAATGATTTCTGACGTTGTTAAGCTTAAAAAAGGGAGACGTGAAACATAGGTGTCAAAATGTGACAGAATTATTTGTCGACCAGTCTCCATTCGGGAAGTTCCTGTCGCTTCAACCGCCTACCTTTTTCTAAATCGCTTCGCCAAAAATGGGGGGCTGATCACTCAAAAAAATTGTGTACAATTAATTCCAATCGGGAATTAATTCCAATAATTCCAGTTTAATTCCATTAATTCCATTTGGTCTGTCCGGGATCCACACGACCAAGATTCACCCTATTTCCATGGCGACTCATTGTTGACAACAATGATTCGCCAAGGAAATAGGGTGAATCTTGGTCGTGTGGATCCTGGACAGAGTATAATTCCATTAATTCCATTTTAATTCCATTAATTCCATTCTAATTCCATTAATTTCATTCTAATTCCATTAATTCCATAATAATTCCAAATAATTCCAACTAATTCCAACTAATTCCAACTAATTCCACCTAATTCCTTTAATTCCTTTTAAATGGTGTACTTATCAATTCCTTATTAATTCCATATCAATTCCAAATAATTCCATAATAATTCCAGTTAATTCCAACTAATTCCAGCTAATTCCAACTAATTCCAACTAATTCCGGCTAATTCCACCTAATTCCATTAATTCCATTTTACTTCCATTAATTCCATTAATTCCAATCAATTCCGCGTCAATTCCATATTAATTCGAACTAATTCCAACTAATTCCTTTAATTCCCTTTAAATGATGTACTTATCAATTCCAAATAATTCCATATCAATTCCAAATAATTCCATAATAATTCCAGTTACTTCCAACTAATTCCAGCTAATTCCAACTAATTCCAGCTAATTCCAAGTAATTCCAACTAATTCCGGCTAATTCCATCTAATTCCATTAATTCCTTTTAAATTCCATCAATTCCAGAATAATTGCGTAATAATTCCATAATTCCGGAATTAATTCCAAGCCGGATGTACAACTAATTCCACTAGTGATCAGCCCCCCAGCCAAAAAGGCACTTGTCGTGGGTCGAATGCTTCCAAAATCTTTTCGCCTTTTCAACGGGTAATAAAATCTCTACGTGCAAAATTTCAGCCAAATCGGTCCAGGGATTTGGGTTGTGCTTTAAAAAATTTCGAATTTTGAGCTTTTTGTCAAAAAGGCTCTAAAAGTGAATACATCTTTGGAGGCAGAATTTGAAGGCCTGTCTTATGGTGACGTCAAAAATGGGAGTTTGTATATAAAATTTCAAAGCTGATGTGTCAAAATAACATTTACAGTTCTACGATTGGCTCCAAAAGCTTTTCAGATCTAAGTTAGGTTATGAAATTCTAGTAATTGCCGTAACCTCCAATTTTTTGAAATTGTGGGGTTGGGGAGGTTAAAATTGAATACGTGTCATACAGAAGGTTCATACTTTCTTCAAGAGAAACTCAGTCCTAAAATTAGTTAGGCGGGTCTAATACACAAAGATAATGATTTCTTTTTCCAAGTATTTATGGGAAGGGAAGTAGGAGAAACATTTGGCAAACAGCATATTTGATAAAGTTAAATAAATCTACAAAACGAAAAAACAGTAAACACACGAATAAAAGTAAAACGAAAACACAAATAAAATTAAACTCAAAATACAACAGGGGCGCAGTTTTTGGTGATAGTAAAAGAAAAAAGGCGGTGAAGACCGGTACTCGATAGGTAGTAGAGATGCAGTACAGGAAATAGTGAAGTGTGAACTTATTATTTATGTTTCATTAACCTTTACGTCTTTGACTTCATAAGTTTCACTTGCTATATAGCATTACTTCATTTCTGGCAAATTCTGACCTCATGACGTACTTAGTAGAGTCAGGAAATAAAATGTTGGCCCTCGACCGCGAACAATGTCGACAGATTCTTAGAAAAGGCACTCAAAATAGGTTTGTGAAGGCTTGTATCCGACTCGAGTCATTTTAATAGAGGTTTTCACGTTCATTTTGAATTTTTTTGATAAAGCTTGTGAGAATCTATCCACATTGTGAGCGGTCCAGGGCCATTATTTTATCTCCTGAGTGTATTACTAATTAAACATCTGATGCAGTGTGTGCCGTTCTCTGCAGTTTCCCAGCAATCTAAACTTTTATAACACTTCTATTGTTTACTTACAACTTCAGTCAAATTTTATTATTTCTCGTATACCTACATCACGAACTTAAAAAACAGTATTAAAATAGCAAGTCAAGTATCAATAGTCTAACATTAAAAAAAATTATTCCAGAATATTTTTTCTTCATCAAAACGTCCAAAGGGCTTCAACCAGAATATGCTCTTTTAACCTCCCCACTCCACTTCACCAGGGATGTAACTGCAATCAGTAAAATTTTCTCAGATATCCAAAGGAGTGGTTTTAAAAACGTGTGTGGTGTATGTATGTATGTTCGTTTGCAAACACGCCACAAACAAAACTATTAGACCGATTTGACTGAAATTTGGTACTTGGGCATCTCATAACGCAACTTAGAACTGAAAAGCTTTTGGGGCCAATCGTGCAACCGGAAATGCCATTTTGGCACGTTAACTTTTAAATTTTAGACGCAAATCCCCATTTTTCACGTCACCATAAAAAAGGCCTTCAAATCCTGCTTCCAAAGACGTATTCACTCTCAGTGACCTTTTGACCAAGCACTAAAAAAATTGAGATTTTTACCGGACTTTAAAATCGCGGTACAGCCCAAGCCCCTGAACCGATGTGGCTGAAATTTTGCACATGGGGATTGTATTACACGTCGAAGAGCTGAAATTTTTTTGGATTTAATCAACCCACGGAAAGTGCCGCTTTGTCACACCAATTTCCAAATTTAAAATTATTCTCTCATTTAACCATCCAAAATAAGTTTTTGAAAAATTTATTGTCACCTTCAAAAGGCCGTCAAATTCTGGTTTTAAATAAGACAAAATTCATTCGCATTTAGTATCCTTTTGATGGGTAGAAAAATCGTAATTTTGTAATAACACTAACACCACGATATAGCCCAAAATATTGGATCCATTTGGCTGAAATTTGGTATACGGAGATCAGGTGACCCGTTGAAGTGCTGAAAGGCTTTTGGGAGCAATTGGTCCACGGGAAGCGCCATTTAGGCATATCAACTTAAAAATTTTAAACACAAGACACGGAAATCAAAGACCCACGCGATGGGAAGGTTCCAGCCGCTTCTCTGTGCCAATTTTTTGCACAGTTCTACTAGAATTGATAACAGGATGTTTTTATTCACTTTTCGTTCTATATTAAGAGCTTATTGTTAACGTGACCAAGGACCAAGATATTTTCCCACCCCTTTATATTAATTATCCTGGAGATTGTCGGTCTAATTATTCGCAGATTAAACATTAATGCACAATGACACTAATCCAAAATGCTGTCAACATTGATAATGATAATTACCACCATTAAATTTTAATTGCAATCGATGTTTAGTAAATAAGCCGTATACACTTAATTAATAAATTAGACCTTACAAAATAAAAAGTCTACTCGAAAATAAAACATCGCTAATATCTACTTTTAAATTATAGTAATCTACGGCACGCAACTTCAACATTGTCTTCATCTTCATAAAACGGAGCTTAGATCCCAGCTTTATAATACGGAAAATTCACATAATGGACCTGATTGTTCCTTTTCACAGAACGACCGAAACATGCGATTAAGTTTGTTAATAAAGCCGCAATTCGTCCGGCAAATGAAAAGTTCTTTTGCATTTCGCAAATTCCTCCGACAATGGTAGAAGCGTGCATATCGACGCACATAATTACGTCACCCGACGTCGTCAAAACATGGCGTTGTCACGGCAACGACGTTGGCGCCGCGCGGGACGCTCCAGAACTATACAGCGTCTGCAATGCATAATATTCCCTTTATCCCAGTCAACTATTCAAGGGAATTCTGAGCGCGACAAGACGAATAAAAGACCTTATCATCTCTTTATATTAAGCCAGCGCGCAATCATAATCCGCTTCTAACAAGATCCTCTCGAGTTTGGTTTATGGCTTTATTTCCAGTCGCTAGGTTAGTCCAAATGTAAAAATTGCGCTAAAAACTGAACGTAAAATTTATTATATAAATTGCCGCTATGCGACTGCAAAACCCGGATGTTCTAAACTGGCGCTCCTCCGCAAGAATGCCGAATTCTTGTTCAACTGACTTCTGATGAATTCTTCCTGAAATTCTTGCATTTTATACAGGAAATTAACAATGCCAATGCTTTTGTGCATTGTTTCAGCAACCAGGACTGTGCACATAAGATATACAGACTTTAATTTTTCTAGACAAAAGAAACAACCCAGAAGTTAGTACATAGCACTTTTCTTGTTTCAAGAAAACAGTTTATTCGAACATTTATACCCTGTTGTCTTATCGTATATAATACAAGTGGTCTCAATATTGCCGGCAATTTTTGACACTTTGATGCAACGAGCAGGCGTTGGGACGAAAATTATCACGAGCGCTTGCGCGAGTGATAATTTTCCAAAAACAACGCCTGCGAGTCATAATCAAAGTGACAAAAATTACCAAGATATTGAGACCATGAGTTGTATTCGGCAAGACAATTCAACGACTTGACGTTTCTCGTTTTTGACAACTGCCTGGCAATCACCACATGTACAAATTGCCAAATTAGTCACGTTGTGATTGGCTTAAGCGGTTAATTCATATTGGTTTATAAAGTAGAAGTTGAATTGTCTGTGAACAATTTTAATATTAGATAAATAAATAATATGGATGGCATTACAGGGTGGTTAACTTGTCGATGCTCACCATTGGGATCTCGGGCACCATAAGGGATGGAGAGAAGGTTAAATTAGAGAAAAAATGTTTTTTTTCAAGGTGATTAAGAGTCTGAAGAGAATTTCCCGATATCTTGATTCGTATACCGGAGTTATGTCGAAAAATCTGGAATTTTAAACAAAAATTAATAACTTCCTAACAATTGATGCTATTTAAATGAAGCTTGGCACTATTTTGAGCAACGACAACGATAATCAACTTCTCTTTTTCTTATCCAAAAATATAATCAACATGTACTTTTTTGAAAAAACTTGTTTGAATCACACGTCTACAAGACCTATTTTATTGTTGTTTAATTCAGTTGTTATAAACGATTAAAAAAGTTGCTGTACTTTTTTGGAGTTTTTTCTTTCGCACTTTTTGGCTAACTTGATAAATTATACATACCTACAGGTATTTAAAAAACGCTCTTTCAACGCTCTTTCAAAACAAAATTAATGTTTATTACATTTCTGAAACACAATTTTTTTTGTGAATCTGTTAAAGTTCAGTATGGCGGCCATAAGAAAAAGAAAAGTTGACTGTAGTTGTTCAAAATTTAGAAGGCCTAGAAAATGCCACTCAATTGACAGATGCCACAATGCCACTCAATTGACAGATACCAAACATATTAAAGTCCCAAATTTCATTTAAATAGCGTCAATCGTTAGGAGGATATTAATTTTTCTTTAAAATGTCAATTTTCGTATTTTTCGGGATAACTCGCGAACGAATCAAGATATCTGGGAATTCTCTTCAGGTTCTTAATCACCAAGAAATAGCACATTTCTCTAATTTAAACTTCTTTCCATTTCTTATCATTTCCGAGATTCCACCTACTTATAGTAACTTAGTTATACAATAAGTATTCGTATTCGATCTTTTTGCCGATAAACAGTGTATATTGGCACAACACAAGTATAGTGATTGTCCAAACGCAAAAGCGAGTGTGTTTGATAACAAACTTTGCAGAAAAAGTCGTACCTTTTATGAAATGGCAAATATCTTATAAAGATGTTCAATCTAGGCAAGTGAAATTATCGATCCTCCTGCTATAAGAGGTTGTCTTTTTGACAGAACTATACCGCGTTCAGTCAAATCGTTCGAACACGTTGTGCTGTGTAGTAGGTATAACTATTTCTAAAATTGTAAAACCACTTTTCGTGATCCTGAGAGCTCAAAAGGTTTGTATTTTCTCGAATTAAAATTTGAGTTAACATCATCAGTGTTAGTACTATCGTATACCGTGGGGATGACAAAAAATGCGCCGAGCTAGAAAAAGTTGCAAAAAATCGTACAGCAATGGATTATACGTCAAACTTAGGTATATCATTTAAAAAATACTACATTCTGGATTGTATCATTTCGTAAAAAAAATTTTTTTTACTAATTTTTTTTGGTGAATTGGAACTTGTGATAGATACATCATTGAACTCAGAAAAAAATACTGTTACTAAACAGAAAAAAAAATCGTAAGTGCCCATTTAAAATAAGAAACTTGAATATCTTTACTATAATCAAGTAGACCTAAAAATTTTTTTTCAATCATCCAGAATGTAGTATTTTAAAAATTATCATGACGTATTTGCTGTAGGATTTTTTGTAAAGACACTGTAGCGCTTGCAAGGCATTTTTTGTCAGCCATCACACGATATAATATACCACGAGTGACAGCAAAATTTACGACTGATTTTTTGCTTTGCGGAAATCATCATCACGAGTCGAAGAAGAGGATGATTTCCGCGGCAAAAAATCTGGAGTAAATGTGAAAAATAAATTTCCGGAAATTTTAGGGATCATTCAGCGAGAAAATTTCACTTAAGTACAAAATCCTGACAGTAGGAAACTGACCAACAAATTTTCGTTATAATACTAATTACTAAGGGGAGGGGAGGTCTAGTTGTCACTTGTCATAAACCAATTTTCTGCAAATGGTGCATAGAACCCGTCAACCCTTGGTTCATTGTTTTTACAGAGAATTTTACTATATTTCCGCAAATCGCCTTAATTGCCACAGAATCGCTGTCAGAATCTGTCAATTTTTGTGTCTTTTTGGGTTTTTCTATTTTTTTTATGTTCCCGTAATTTCACTAATGCGCATGTGACAACTTGACCCAAACTCTGTGAGACAATTGACCCTGTTACAGTTTTCGATCTAACTTTGACCTAATGTAAAATTTTAGCCATTTGCAACTTCTAAATATGTGACGAGCCCAGCGATTAATAAGGGTTATTATAAAAGGAATAATTTACTTACAAGCAACAAATTCTTCAAATCGCGGTCACTTCTAGAGAAATGACAGACATGAGTTGAAATTTCTTTTGGTATTAAAGACAAATGTATAAGTTAAGGGAAACTGTCAACTGTCACCTTTTATTTGAAATTTATACCGGAAAATGGCACTATGGTTTTTGATACAACTAGTACTTGAGACAACTAGACCCCTCCTCCCCCAATGAACATTTTTTGGTTTATAAAAGTGCTCACGACTTTGCGATCACCTGCTAATAAAACTGAAGGTCACATGATGGTGGTGATCAAAACATTTCTGCTACCACAATATACCTCTTAAAGAGCTTAAGTGGCGAATCATATAAGGGTCACGGTGACAACAAACTAGTCACCATATAAAACAAACAGATTTATAATGAATGGTCCGCAACCCTTATATAACTGCTATATATCCAGTCTGCTCAAGTTATTGGTTACCAGAGTGGGTTCCCGCAATATCTTGGTCACCGTTATAAAACATAATTTATACCGGTAACTGAAACGTTTCTGTTGCCTTTGCTTTCTGGTTTTCTCTCTTTCTCTTCTGATCACCCCATCACCCATAATTATTTTATTGTCTAGTTTCTCTGTCTGATTTACGGAAGATTAATGGTGTTTGTTCGTTTTAGCAACCAGATCTATGAGCGACACTTGACACTACAAGTTATTACTTTTCACCATTTTTTCACGCATTAAAAACGAAATAAACGAGAATCTAGCGGTAAAAAATTATGGCGCATTCTATGTTACCGTGTAATTTGCTGATCTGCCTTCTGAAATTTCATGCGCCATTGAAATTGAGAGAATTTCAGGCCTTACTACTGTTGAAAATAATTAGGTAGGGGAGCGTGGGCTATAGTGATCACCGCGTTATTTTTGTAGTTATTAATATTAATTATGTGAAGTTAGAAAGAAAATATGACTAATATGTATATAATTAGCTATTATTATAACATGTGAAATAATTAAGAAGCATAGGCTGATATGTAAATAAGTTATGTTAGATCATGTAAGTACCTATCTAAATATTTTATGTTGATGGTTTATTCAATGTTAAATAATCTACTTTCGTGAATATGCGTCCTCTACTTATACGGTTAATATTATATTAATTATATTGTTTAATTCTGATGTTAAAAAAAGGGTCGTGCAGCACGCCCCGCCAACTCGTCGGTGTTTATTCTACATCATGCCTCGTCTAAACAATTAATTCTATCGCTGTCATTTTTTGAAACCATGATTATATTTTATTAGTACATATAGAATATAGCATACCGGGTGACAACGAGACCATATACGCTCCAATAACTTTTCTATTATCTAAGATAAATATGAAAAATTGGGTTTGGGCCGGGCTTATTTAAATCATATATTTGGGGTGCTTCAAAATATTGAAAAACGTTTTTTGATACTTATTTTTTTTAAAACGGCACTATGCCGCTTACATCTAGTCCATGAAAACGGATAATTTTTTCTTCTCACAAATTACAATGAGACCACCAACTTGGCATTTTTGTCCACCAACAAACAAGTTTCCCAAAAAAAAGAAAAAACTTAATAAAATGACACTACGATATTCAGGGCACCTAGATTCCAGAAATGTAAAAATAAGCCGGGTGTAAAAAATATCAAAAATAAAATTAAAGCTCTTGAAAAATGCTATTCATTTTTCAAAACAGTTTGAAAATGTAAATGAACCGTTTTCATGAGACAAAAATAGAAGTACTGTATTTTAATTAGGTACCGGTAATTAAAAAGTAAAGTTCGCGGAAATCTTTGGAAAATTGGATTAAAAATTTGTTGATATGTTGACTAAAAATGTGTTATTAGAAATCTAGAGAGTTTTATTCGCTATTAGCTTTTGGCCATGATGCCCCGATCTCCCCTAATATATTTCTGAATCAACCTGGAGCCAAATGAAACATGGCAGCCGCTCGATAAAACCATCAGGACCATTATAAACTTTAGACAACCTTAATATACCAACGATTACTTTGAGTACGGTTATAAAACAAATGGAAATGTAATATATGTAACTTAAAGTAAGGGTACGTATCCATAAAAGGCAAAAAATGGTGTCCTTATATATCTTCTGGGGGTATAAAATTACTAATGGTACCATCGGGGCTTCGAAGTGATGGGAGAATCGGGGAATCCTTAAGTTATGTTCCGTTACTGATTGTAGTCCTTTAGTGATCTTATAAAACTTCTGTTCTTGATCAGTCAACCGACGTTTACTCATAACCTCAAATTTATGTAAGGTGAAAATTGAACTTTTAACTTTTTTCCAACTTTTCTTCACCGCACTCATTTTGTACGTTGGAAACTCTACTGTATGATGTGCATATGACATGAAGGAAAATAAAATAAAATGGTGGATATTGTTTGCTAAAGGAATTAAATGTTATATAAGGGTTGTATTGCAAACTTATACATACCTAAAATGTAATACTTGATGGTGACTATTTGTCACCGTGTTATATAGTGGTGTCATCCATAACTTCCAGTTTTCGCAATTTATTAGAGTAACTATCAAGACAGTTATAAAAACAGGTTACTTTCGGTTATATAAAAAAGGAACGGTAACCTTTATAAATTTTTCTTATATACCATTTAGCTGCGGAAACTTGAGGTTTTATAAGACGGTGGCAATGATGTTTCGGCAACCAAGTTATAAATCCAGAGGTAATTGTTACTTTTAGTGATCTTTTAAAACTGTTATAGACTTCTGATACCAATTAGTAATTTTATAAACTGACGTTACTAGATTATATATCCCGGGAACCACTATAAACAGTCTATAAAACAACCTGTGACTTCGAGTCGCCACTAATGTTCATTGGGCCCCTACCTATAACATTTTTAATGCTATCACTCCATAATTATAAATTGAGATAACACCAGATCTTGACTTTTCAAGGTCCCAGGATCACGAAAAAGTGGTTTTAAAAAAATTTACTTAGGTACTTATGTGCCTATACTTATACAGGGTGTAGGTAACAGAAACATACGGCAATATTTTAAAAACGTATTATCCGCAAAAATACAAGACGAAAATTCCCGAGAAAGTTTTTCCTATAGTCATTAATAAAGGAGGTAGGGGTGACCACAGTAGAGGGATATGGATGACGGTTTTAGGGCCTCACACGTACCAAATTGAAGGCGATTTGAAAGGAAAGGAGTGCCCAAATGAAAAAAAATTAAGAGGCAGAAAAGTTTCCAAATGAAATTGCTACCTGAAAACACTATAGCAAATTTAGTGATAACTCAAAAGCTATATCTTTTCTAATTGAATTTAACAGTAGCTGCAGATGAAAAACCATTTTCCTCTTTGTCGTTTATGGTGAAATTTTTACTTGTTGTGTCTAATGATAAGATAAACGTATAGCCAAAAAATAATTTATTAATTAAAATCATTTCCGGAGTTATTCTAAAAAAACCGTTATCCATCCCTCCACCTTGGCCAGCCCTACCTTAGGAAAAACTTTCTCGGGAATTTTCGTCTTGTATTTTTGCGAATAATACGTGGTTAAAATATTGCCACATGTTTCTGTTACACCCTGTATACAGTCGGTTCCAAAATTGTCTGGGACGTATAACTTTTTATAAATTAAGTTTAAAAAATGAAGAGGCCAATTTGCTGGTCAAAAGCAATGTCTGAGGCTGGTAGACTACCCTGCCTATTGGAGCATAATGTCTTAGAAAGGTAATTTGGCTCCATTTTTTACTAAGTTTATGAAAAGTTATACGTCCCAGACAATTTTGCAACTGACTGTACCCACGTATGTGAGCAAAATTTTGTAATCAACTTTGAACGTACATTTTTCCCAACTTGTACCCTGAGTTGTACCTGGTCACTTGCATCCTTATATTTAATTGAGTTTTATTCTAGAACATTATAGGAAATTGGCAATATTAGTCCAAACTTGCGGAAAAATTGAGTGTGCATTTTTTTCTGAAGCAGAACTTGTGCAAATAGCATCATTAATTAATTGTTTAATTTTTCAATTTGCCAAGTTAATAAAAAAGTAAAATAAAACAGCAAGCATTCAAGCAATTCTATAATTCTAAAAGAACATTATTATTTAATTAGGTAATTACTCTAATTTCGAATCTCGGACATTCAGGAGTTTACGTGGGATTTGTGTAGAATTCTCTATCTGTCTAATGGAGACAATCCATTAAATATTTTCCAATCTGCTACAAAATTGCCCTGAAACAGTCCTCCACACAACAATCAACATCCGATCAATCATCACCTTGAAAGTAGCACAACATTCGGTCCTCCATTCAATAATGAGAAGTTCAAAGAACCGATAAAACGGGGATCACAAAAATCGCATTCTTCCAGTCCGAAAAAGTCGCGCAATCAATTAAGGCGATTTCATTCATTCGCGCGGGTTTAACGACCCGGGGGCAATAAAAAAACGGTGGTTTGATTTTACCGACCGGCAATACTGTTAGCAGTTATAAATTAAAAATTTGAATTTAGGAAATTTTCTAACAATTCCGGTTGTAAACGGACCCGACTTTATGGGGGTGACATTTAGTTGCAAACCATTGTGGCCACCACCGAATATTGGGCCATAAAATATGGTTTGTAGGTTTGTTCCGAACCCGATTCCTAGGAAATCTGTTTCAACAAATAAATCATATTCACTGCCACTGGAACTTGTGCCACCGGACTTGAAGCAGATCGGACGTGACTGGAAACAGAAAGTTCACAGAGAATTTATTATTGTTTATCATTAACGTCGGTTACTTGAAAATTTTAAGTTTGGGTTAGTCGGAAAATTACAAACTTTAATGCTTCATCATGATGTAACTGGTGGTGGAATTTCGTTATGGAAATATGGATGATTCCAATAATGCAATTATATTTTAATTGCAAGCAAAAACGTAGTTGTGGACGTGATTAAAGCATTTTATATAGGTACCCACTTTTTCAGTTTCTGGAATTTAAATGTTTGTTATCATCATTTTTTAACTTCGCGGAGCAATTTAATAAAATCGATCGAAAAATCGAATCGCTAAAATCATCAAATCTTTTACCCTCCTTGTGTCTGTCTATAAGCACGCTGCAGCTGAAACTAGTGAACGTTTCGAGGTGAAATTTGACACATATGAGATTTGTAGATGCTGATTAAAACTTTGGCCACATCGATTCACGGAAAGTGCCTTTTTGGCACATCAACTTAAAAGATTGAAATGCAAAACCCCATTTTTAGCTTTAACATATGAGAGCTCTTTGAATTTTGCTTCAAAAAATGTATTCACACTTGGTGCCTTTTTGACCAAAAAATGGTGTCTTGAAAAAAATTTAAGAATAACTATATTTTTATTAACGGATTTGATATCTGATTTTCGAATCAAAAACCTTAGTGCTATTTTTTCGAAAATTGATACTTTGGACAGTTAGCCCTTTACGTGACAATGATGTTATCATATAATTTCCTCAGTTTACGCGCCTCTCACGTCAAGGGCTGCTAGATTGGAACAGTTTTTGATCACTCTTATTTTGGTGGACAGGCAGAAAGTGGCAAAATTTTACTTCAAACATGGGTCAAATTATTAATATTACCTACGATAATAAAAAATAATGATAATAATAACAATAATGAATGGAATGGAGTTCTAAATCGATTTTATTCTATTGTAATATCTAATTTTCTTCTTTCATTGTTTTTATAAATAATTTGATGTTTTTTTTTTCGTTTCAGGTAAGCTCAACATCCATTGCAACCATAGGTATAAATGAAATTAAGTACCTCACGTAAGTATGGTATAAATGCTTTATTAAAACCAAAATGTGAAATATGTGTAGCATCATGTGCTTATCTAAATTTTATAATTGAAGCGGGCTGTGCCCAGGACGACACACGACGGAATCTACTTAGATTATGTCACACATTTGCAAATTCCAGCATACGTCATTCAATTGAAATTTAAAGAATCTCATGTTATAGTAAGTTTAACATTACCTTCACTAGATAAGATAGTATATTACATCACGAGCATCGAAAGTGGTACATAACGTACTAGTGGGAATAATGCTCACGAGGCGAAGCCGAGTGAGGCTATCACACGAGTACGTTATGTATTTGTTTCCATCAGCGTGTTATGTAGACTGTTTTTCCCACGAGCACAACAATAGGTGACTTTTTTATGGACTGTCGTTAATTTAGGTCATTTTCGTCATTCGTCGCCTTTACCTCTTCGAAGCAGTAGGGCGGAAATTCTGCGTTTGTTGTGCCTGGAAAAAATCTTTAACCAAGTAGAGTTTCACAGATTCCACACCTTCGCACTAAGCCCTAATTACTTCGAACTGAAACTACATGCAAACAGGAAGATATACCGGGTGACAACAAGACCATGTACGCCCCAATAACTTTTTCAATTATCAAGATAAAAATCTAAAAAAATTCACAGTGAACATGCTCACCGAACGTCATTTTTTGACATTAATTGCAACTTTTTATCACTTCCGGTTACGCCGGAAATGGCTGCAGTTTTGAATTTTTAAAAGGGACACCCGGTATATTTTTATATTTTTGGAATCTAGGGGTCTTTCTGAGTATTTTAGTGCCATTTTCGCGAGTTTTTTCATGTTTTTGGCGAAAATTTGTTGTGGATCTAGAGTGCTGCGAAACGTTTTTTTTCTTTTATGGACAGTATTCTAATAAAATTAAAAATGTAGGTACCTATCGGTTGTCCCATTTAAAAATTCAAAATTAAAGCCATTTCCGGCGTGACCGGAAGTGATGGAAGCTTCTAGTGTATATCAAAAAATTACGTTATGTGGATATTATTACTGTGATTTTTTCCAAATTTTTACCATAAAAGTTAAAAAAGTTATTGGAGCGTACATGGTCTTGTTGTCACCCGGTATGTATATTAAAAAATAAAGGATATCTGACCTCCTTCATATTCGTTTTAGCTCATGCTTACTGCCCTCTCATCTTCAACCCTCCATACCTATACAGGGTGTAAACGAAACTCATCGCCAAATTTTACCTGCAGATTCTTCTATGAAAAATATGAAAAAAGTTCCTGTGAACATATGTCGAAAAATACCCCCTAAGGGAGCTAGGGTCCCTTAAAGGGGCCACTTTGAAAGTGGTGTTTTCTCAATATCTTCAAAACAGTTAAAGATAGTAACGTGAAATTTGCTATTTTTAGTAAGTCTTTGATGATTTGAAGTTTTTGCTGTTGACAAAAATTTAAAATTTTGATCATAACCGTATGTATGTGGGGGGCTCAGGAATAAATTTGCTCAAACATTTTTCTAAGTCGTTTTTTCTCAAATTTCACATCAGAATCTGAAAATATGAAGTTTTTTGCGTAAAAATGGTACTCTTGTGTGACATGGATAGGATGCACCATTTTCGAAAAAAATGGCTCTTCATTGGTTTAGGTGTCCAAGATTTGTAATGGAAGACATCAAAATACCGTAAACAAGTCCATGGGAGGGTTCCTTACTTCATTCTAGAAAGAAAAGTTTTTATGGGCATGCATGGTTCGAAAAATGCTTCCTAAGGGAGCTAGAGTCCTTCAAACAACACATGCTTTCGAAGACCCCATTAGAAAGCATATTGCTTCCTTAGGAAGCATTTTTAGACGCAGGTCCTTAAGAACTTTTCCTTCTAGAATAAAGTAAAGAATCTTCCCGTGAACTTGTTTACAGTATTTTGATGACTTCTATCACAAATTTTTGAGTCCTGAACCAATAAAGAACCATTTTTTTTGAAAATGGTGCATCCTATCGATGTCACACAAGAGTACCATTTTACGTAAAAAACTTAAAATTTTCAAATTCTAGTGTCCAATTTGAGAAAAAACGACTTAGAAAAATGTTTGCCCAAATTAAGTCCTAAGCTCCCCCTGTACGGGACGCTTATGATGAAAATCTTAAAATTTTCTCCACAGCAATAAATTCAGCATCAAAGACTGGCTAAGGATACCCAATTTCACGGTACTATCTATAACCGCTTTGAAGATAGAGAAAACATCACTTTCAAAGAGGCATTTTTCGACATATATGTTCATAGGAACTTTTTTCATATTTTTCATAGAAGAATCTACTGGTGAAATTTGGCGACGAACGTCGTTTACACCCTTTATAAGAAACGGTGAGGTCCACAAAGTTGGTGCCCTACAATATATTATGTATTTTCCAAAAAAAATCTTACCCAAATCCAATTTCCAGAAGACAAGTTCTAGACTTTCTAGATTTAGAACAACGACAGTCAATTTTTCCTTTTCTTTTGGCCGCCATATTTTAGCACCATTAGACACAAAACAAATTGGTTTTTCAAAAATTCAGCCAACATGGGCTTTTTTGACAGAGCGTCAACATTTGAAAATTGGTACGAATAATTTGTCGAGCAATTTGTGAAATATGAGATGTAAAAAATAATTAAATTAGACGATAATATAAAATTGGTCTTGAAGTCCTATGACTCAAACTTTGACATATTTTTTCAAAAGAATATGTTGGTTACATTTTTGGAAAGCCAGTTGATTTGTATATTTATAACTGTGTTAAGATCTAATATGGCGGTCATAAGAAAAAGAAAAGTTCACTGTCGTTGCTCAAAATCTAGGTCTACAAAATTTCTGTCAAAGCCATTCAATTGATAGCTTACAAATTACAAAAATATAAATGTTCCAAATTTCATTCAAATATTGTAAACTGTAAACTGTAAAACTCAATTTTTAATTTTATCAGGATAAATCAAGAACGAACCTTGATATCGGAGAATTCTTTGCAGATTCTTAATCATCCCAAATAAACGCAACTTTTTTCTAATTTAACAGATTTTATAACTCTTACGGTTTCCGAGATCCTAAAGTAATGGGAAATGAAAAATGACCCACCCTGTATATCCATCAAACTTTTTAGAATAAAATGATGAAGTCGTAAACAGGTATATCGTCCCTAGTTAAACTTTATAAATTATAGGAAATATGTAGAATTATATCGCGATAAGATAACGAATACAATCAGCCCGTAGGTTTTCGATCCAAGGTAAGAAAGACACTGGTAGTCAACGAACAATAAATCTTTGCAAACACCTTTATCATTTTTATGTGTAAATACATAAACATGCTCGGATTACATTAACGAGAGCTGTATTAGTATTGTATAAATTATGGCGAGATATCTTAATAAATCGTCAAGTTCTTGACCTGACTTAACGCCATAACATTTTTTTTAATAATGGAAGGCAAAATGAAAAGTCCATCCCATTTCGCATGGAGGTTCATTTTATTGCGAATTGTTGGGATTCCCGGCTCGCAATAAAACTATAATGCTATTATTAAGTAGGAACTGCATTCTGTCCAGCGCATTTTTCTTTCGGCGTGATTTCGGCCGCGTGTTGTCTGCTGTAAAAAGTACAGTTAGTATTGCAAGCATGCGCCGCTCTAAAGTTTGTGCCTACTTTCTACTCTAGCACGATGGTGGTTGGAGTTTAGTGTTTGCCAAGACCTGGCTGTAGAAGATTGTACACGGAAATCGCGTGGTGCGTGTCGGTCGCGTCCTTACGCACATTTCAGGAGGCGCGGATGTTCGATTGGTGCGAGTGCGAGCACGTGCTGAAACGGCTGAAACGCCATGGATCTCTACCGGAATTTCAGCGTGAAATGCGTGGTGGTTTGTGATACAGTGCTGCTGTGATCCCGATTTTTTTTGGATTAACTATTTATTCTCGCCCACCGGTTACATCATCGAAGGTGTGTAAGACGTCGGAAAATCGTGATTGGCGATACTGTGGAAATTAATTTCACCGCTGATTTTCCCGGTTGTGTGCACCGCGAGTTTTTTAAATGCAAATTCAATCACGCCGATTACCAGACACGAAACGGTGTGTTACATGTGGCTGGATACTTGGCGATTCCGACTTTTTAATCAACACTTTCTCATCGAACGGTTTATTTGTAACCATTCCGTGAAATAATCCCGAATCTTCATTTGTTTAAAAATAAACCGGAACGACTTCGAACAATTATCTCCATGGCATGCGGTCTAATTTTAAATCGAGACTTAACGGACATGTCATTAATTTTCTCGCCAGATTCTTCGGCCCATTTTAATAACTGGTCATTCATTTTATCGAAATCTCCTACTGACAGGATGATAAATGTTTCAGGGGTATAAATAAACAGAAAGCCTAAGGTGTAGACCCGGATCAGTTTCACCTGAAAAGGGCGACAATTTAATGGAGGGGTAAATTGGTGTGATATTCGCCAATGTAAATAATTAATTGGACGGGTGGTCGGTATAAAACGTTTATTTTAACTCGAGTAAAAGGGTACAAGTGGGAGTACAGGTTTTATTTAAGAGACATGAATGATTAAACGGGCTCATTCATGGATTTTTGTGGTCTATGTTGCTATCGTTAATTTATTCAACCACAATCGTGTCAATTGTGATTGTTATTATTAAAATTTTTTGGGAAGTTGAGAAATGTTTGTATTTTAGAGGTAAACTGCAACTCCTCGGACATTTAAGCTTAACATGAAACATGACATCTAATGGAATAACACACATTGGAGGACATCAGTGACCTCACCTCGGTGAGGCTCTGCCTGGTAGGTCACCGAGGTCCTAAAGCGGTTCTGGAGAGGGTGAATTTCAGGAAATTCACCCTCTCCAGAACCGCTTTAGATAAGAGCTTTGAAATTTTGAACGTGGAAAATGATGCTGATATTACTGATAATGTGCTCTTCGCGATTAGTTTGTGACGAGGTTTGTGCAAAGGTTCATAAGGGGTTTATTATATACCTCGTCATATACATTCTGAATTCTTTGGTTAAGTATATTCTTAAGGAATCTCGTAAGGAAAATATAGAATAATCTGCGGGAATTTCAAGGGGAATTCTGGGACATTTCTTAAAAGAATTTCTCGGAGTTCCCCAGGGAATTCCCAATCTTTTGGACTGCATTTTCAAGGAGTGACGACAACCCCTCGGAAAATTAGTAACCCGCTTTTCAAATTTCCCGCGAAGAAGAACGGGTATACGAACGGCATTACGTTAAATCATGAATTGGCGGCAATTCTAATAATAAACGAATAATAAATATAATAAAAACACTCGTAAAACCATGTTTACTACTCGATTTACAAATTTAGCCTCGGGTTTAGCATTTATGTCCTGTAGCAACATATCAGCTCGAAATTTAACGAGATGCCGCGGAAAATTTGAAATTTGATATAAGATATAAAGCACTTTCCATTTACACATTTATCTGAGCGGCCTCAGTTAATCTCAGCAATTTGATTGGTTCATTTGAGTATTGCTCAATCAATTTGCTGAGATTAACTGCGGGGTTCCTCAGATAAATGTGTAAAAGGAAAGCGCCTATAATATGATATACCTCGTATGGGCAGCAGAGAAGCGGCTGGAACCTCCCCATTTCTGATCGAATTAACACAAAAAAAAGGCGGTCTCGGAGACGGCAGGAACTTCTACGCCGCACTGCATTGGATTAATAACAGCAGCATTTATTAAATTTTTAAATATTTAAAATAAGAAAGTTGCTATGCCAAAAGGGCACTTCGGGTTGACTGATCGGCTTCAAAATCTAATCAGCTCCTCTCCCGCACAGACAATAAAATAAATTGCCACTAAAATGACATTTTTCGAAAAAATGGCACTAAGGTTTTCGGCTTGAAAAAAAATCAGTTATCAAATCCGGTAATAAAAATATACATTTATGCATAGTTTTTTTTCACGGCACCATTTTTTGGTCAAAAGGGCCCAAGTATGAATACATTTTTAGAAGCAGAATTTGAAGAGCATTCATATGGTAATGCGAAAAATGGGGGTTTGCATTAAAATTTTTAAAGTTGATGTGCCAAAAAGGCACTTTCCGTGAGCCGGTGTAGCCCAGATTCTAATCAGCACCTACAAATCTCCCACTGAATATGTGTGCCAAATTTCATCAAAATCAGCTCAGTAGTTTCGGCTGTAGCGTGTCCACAGACACACGGACAGACACACGGACAGACACACACACAGACACACAGACACACATTTTTCAAAAATAGGTTTTTTGGGTTCCTGGGACCTCGAAACGTAAAGATTTGATGTCAGTTCAATTTCGAATTTTTGATCGATTTTATATACTGCTCCGCCTTGAGCGTAGAAGTTAAAAACTAAGACTGGGTTCAATGGCGGGTTTGGCACTTGGTGTAGGTACTGGCTCGAGTATCGATAGGTAAAGTCTTGTTCAAAATATAGTAGAATGTGACTTAAGCAAAAAATAATTTGAACAATGAATGGATGGCAAGAATCGACAGGGGGTTAACATTTCTGATGGATTTCAGATAAAACAGCGTGTGTCATTTATTTCCATCTTATTTACGTTTAGAGCAGACCTTTCAAAGATGTTTTTGTTTACCTAATGAAATACACTTTGTTTTACCTGGAGATCCATAAGTAATAACTTAAGTCACGTTCTACTATATTTTGAACAAGACTTTACCTACACCAAAAGGAAATGAAACTTTCGTCTTTCACGAGGTCTTTCATCACAACTAAAATCATTGCTACTGTCCACACAATTATTACGAATTGCTGCCAGTAAAGGCTATCCGAAAAATAATTTTTCTAACTATTTTTGCAAGCAAGTTGGAATTTTTCAGTCTTTGCGTAAGACGAAACTACTATTATGTAAGTACTCACTAAATGGCATCCTTTCAAAGTTACTTAAAATTTTTGGGTTTACTTATAGCTTAATCAGTCTATTCTAATTCAAATGTTGATCTTATTGCGAGTCTTATTGTCACCATCATGGTTAGAAATGAATTTGTTAATTGCGAGGTTAATTGGCTTTGCTCGAGACTTTGCTGTTAAAATATTTTTTCTTGACTTTAGAAAATATTGCCGAATTAATCAATGTTTCCCTCTATTGTAAGTTGCCTCACCTGATTTGTTAAAAATATTTTGCACACTCGGTTAACCGTATTACTTTGAATTATACGTTGTTATCTCGGTTGTTACTTGTTATACACTGTAGGATTGTCGTTTTAGAGGTATGACGAGTACTTTCATCAGTAACTCGGAAACGAATAAAACTACAACGCGAACTTATGGTGATAATTTCGAAGATAATTTGAAAAACATGCCATTTAGGTACGAAAGTCGACCCATGAATTTAATAGTCTATTCAAAAATTTTCAAGGTCAACCCCTCCGTCAACCCATTTGAAACTTTAGAGATTTTGTTTTTTAAATTCCTATATGAATTTGAAAATTTACAAGGGCAACCCCTGGGGGACACCCTGTGCCCGTTGACATCAGGTAGCTCTGAATCTCCATTAGGATGTGGCACAAGTTCGGAAAAGAAAGGCTTCAAGGTGTCCAAATATGAATTTTTTAACCGAAGTCTTATTTTCGCCTTTCACACATTTTATTTTTTATTAAATAACTCAAAAAGGTTGACCGAGTACACACCTGACAAAATTTTCACAGAAAAATACATAGAAACCAAGAGTTCTGCGTACTATGTACAAACAAAGTTTAATAACTACTTTATTAGCTTAAACTTGGTTTGGTTTCTATAGGCTACAGCCGAGGCTACAGCCAATCAGAACACTTAACTCTGGCGTTTAAACTAGGTTTAAGGTGATTAAAGATTAAAGTTAACCTCACACTGTACAACCACCCCTTAGTCACATTTGCCATATAGAAATTTTGATGAAAAGTCTAAAAATAGAACACATTTTTAAACATGCGACTTAATCTCGAAATACTCTAAGGGCCGGTTGTACAGTTCGAGGTTAACTTTAAACCTGTTTTAAACGCCAGTTTTAAGCGTTCTGATTGGTTTGTAGCCTTAAGCGAGACTCAATTTGGATCTCGATTTGGATATAGTCATAGAATGTAAATTACGAAACACTTGCTAGGCATGAACCTCGGTACGAACTTAATCGAGGGATGTTATTTAAGTTGGCGCTTGAGTTCAATGAGCTAGAAAAACATAGGTGTTAGCTCGGGTGTTAGGAGTGGCGTGTCTTCTTATCACGGTTGGCTTGAGTGCATATTCAAAAGATATTGAATATAGTAAAAGATAATAGCCTCGAATATAGCGAAAAATCCAAGAAAAATTGTTTAAAGGTCAAACAAGGCACCGTATTATAAAGTACAATAAGATACATATATACTACACATATACTATACACTCGACTATACAGGATGTTTCACTGAAAAATAAAATTTTTCGATTATGCCCAGAATTGTAGGTATAATTCCAAATGACCAACTATGTTTTTATCTGATAAAAATGGTTCCTTTGGGCTCGAAATACACAAGATTTTTTCGATAACATTTAAAATGAGCGAGAAAATGACTAAAGTCTGTTCCACGACAGTTTGCAGTGGTGGGCGGGGCTTATCAAGCTCGTATTACAAACTTAACTTAACACACTGCTATTTCAATCAGTTTCGCACAGTAAATAATTTAATTCGTCACGTAAGATCATTGCGTTTGCGAAGCACGAGTATTTAATTGAAACATGTTACTTTAGAATTTTAGACGCACGTCATTATGACATTATTGATGCCTAATTCGAAATTTTTCATTATCGGTTGTGAGCTCGGTCGCCGGCTGCACCAATGTTTGCTTCTATCCCTGCCAACGCTGCAAACTCTTCTGGAACACAGTTTAATTACATTATCTGAAAAAAATTGCGGAGTTACGGAGGGGGCTGGAACCTCCCCACTTGGTGAATCATCCAATCGTATCATTCCTATCACCTACAAATTTCAAACCAGTCTAATGTTTCTGGAGCTTTTCAAAATATGTAATTTTTTGCCAAAAGGGCACATTTTTGGAGAATTTGAAAACCTTTCGTGCCGAGTTTCGTGCTGATAAAAACAAATGGTGGTCATCTTTCAAATTTCAGTTGACATGCCGAAAAGGCACTCCTCGTTGGCCGATTGTTGCTACCAAAATATTTTGCCAAAAGGGCGCTAAGTTTGAATACGTTTTTGAAAAGAGAATTTGAAGACAGTGGCGCCACCTAACTTCTGCCACACAGCAGTCGATGTCCCCCTTCTATTGCTAATTGACCTCTTTTTTTCACACAAATCGGTTCAGCAGTTCACGAGTTATTGCAGCTCGAACTCCATTTTAGGCTTTGTCGGGACACCCGGTATACGTGAAGCAAATTATCCATAATCCATATATCAAAAGATTCTCCATAAAACTGGCTTCCGGGCGATGTGTCACAGGCCGTATATTACCTATGATAATTCGTATGTTAGTGGCGCCTAACTTCTGCCACACAGCAGTCGATGTCTCCCTTCAATTGCTAATCGACCTGTACTTTTATTTTTTTTTTGAATAAAATCGGTTCAGTAGATGAAAAGTTATTGCCACTCGCAATCATCAATGCGACACCCCCCGCGACTCCCTGTGTGTATAAAATACTATACAGGGTGGTTTCTTTTTCACTGCTCACCATTGAGCTTAAATGGTAAGAGTTACGGAGTCGGTTAAATTAGAGAAGAGTGGCGCTATTTTTTGGCCATTAAAAATCTGAAGAGAACTCCCCGATATCTTGATTTGTTTCTGAGTTATTCCGAAAAATCTGAAAATACCGATTTTAAATAAAAATTAATATCTCCCTAACGATTCATGCTATTTAAATGAAACTTGGTACTTTGATATTTTTGACAGCTGTCAATGAAAATGGCATCGAAAAAATTTTTCTAGGCGTTCTAGATTTTGAGCATTGTCGATTAATTTTGGCACCATCCGATGCACAAAAAAATTAGTTTTTCAAAAATGTAACCAGCAAGAACTTTATTGAAAGAACGTGAAAAGTTTCAGTTACACGATATCAAAATCTATTTTATTGAATTTTTAATTCAATTATTTTAGAATTTTGACGATTTTTCAAAAAAGTCCGTATTAATTACATTTTTGAAACGTCTATTTTTTCTGTAAAAATTTCTGTCAAAATTCAATGTGGCGGCCATAAGAGAATCAAAAGTTGACTGTTTTTATGCAAAATCTATAGAAGGCCTAGAAAATTTCTGTGGATATCTTTCAATTGACAGGTGTTAAAAATGCAAAAGATACAAGTTTCATTTAAATAGCGTCAATCGTTAGGGAGATTTTAATTTTTATTGGCAATGGCAACTTGCAGATTTTTCGGAATAACTCAGGAGCGAATTAACATATCGCGAATTTCTCTTCAGATTCTTAATCACAAATTTAACCGACTCCGTATTTCTTACCGTTTAAGAGATGCCAATGGTGAACAGTGAAAAAGGAGCCACCCTGTATATATGCTGTATTTTGTACCATGAGATCAACAAGATTTATAATTAGAGTTTGCCATGATCCTTGTTCTTTGCTTAGTAACACAATGAAACTGACATGATGAAACTGGCCTGTTCTAATTATAAATCTTGTTGATTTCATGGTAGTTCTCTTTTTGACATTTGGTGTAGGTACAGTTTTACTGATGTAAAAACCGTGAGTGCATTATTAGGTGCATGTTGACCACACTGTATGTAGGTATCACGCATTCCCCATGGACCATCAAGTTATCGTTGCTGAATTATCTCGGGAATTATTAAAATGCCAGTAGGTACATTACCATCCTAATTGCTATACCTACTTGCCACGTACTTAAATTTGGGCCGAGGTCAGTACCTATTCTTTTACCAAAAATAATGGCCCCAAATTCACTAAGATACGATCGACAATCCTAAAAAAAGCAAGCAGAAGATAATTATTATAAATTTTGTTACCTGGCTAACAGTGTAGATAGGTACTTAGCGCCTTTTTTCATTTTGTCAATAACTTCTAAACGAAATGAATCATTACAAAGCTTGTTGCTTTCAAAAATTACATTTTCCCAATCCGGCGACAACAGCATTAATGTTAAGGCGATTGTTGCTTTCCATTTAAGGAAAAAACAGGTCCTATCTAACCTAAACGGAACGGATTGCTTCATTACATCGCTATTGCCGCTCGCAGCAGCGATAATTCACAATCATGAAAATTTTCAGATTCGCCAATTAATTTCGCGTGGACTATTCGCCAAAAGTCATTTCGAAATGAATTTTTATTTATGACCCACACGTTGACCAACCGGCATGTCCCCGGGCCACGCGCATTTCCATGAAAAGAAAGTGCTTGATTGAAAATAGCGGCGGTATTTTCTGGCGGAATAAAAATTCTTTAAAAAGCTCCGCGTCACACGACTGACTTGGTGTAGTTGAGTGGATGCACACACAGCGAGAGAGCAGGGAGAGAATCAATACCATGCACTTTAAAGACGATATGACGGAATCTTCCGCATTACGTAACACATGTGTTGACATTTCCGCTTTTTCGTTAAAAAATAGGGAAATCGTCGCCATCATTATGGATCGATCCTTATCTTCCGGGGATCCTCCTCACTCGACTCTGGGTTGTGATAGGTCATATCAGTAGTGCTAAAAACAGAGGTGTAAAAATTTCTATCTCTAAGCAAACAGTATCGCAATGATCACGATTACGCCGAAAACAAGTAGTTGATGATTTCTTGTCTGCACCTCCTACAGGTTTCCTCGATGGACGACACAAGGGACGCTCTGGTAGCATGAAGAGATGGAAGATATACTGCACCAAACGTACCAAGAACAGGGGTGATATGGACCCGGACCCCTTTAACCACGTCGGTTTCGGTTGAATACCAGTGATACCATGAGAAACAGTGCAATTTGTGTTCTTTTGTGATTACTTTACCCAGTTACCGTCAAAATGTTTGAGATGTGGAACAATGTCAGTTCCAAATTGGAACCAGTGCAGCAGTCCCAAAGCCAAACGCAGCAGCCGCACACCTCCAGCGGATCCATCAAAGGTTATTATTCAACAGTAATTATTAATTCAAATAATAATTATCGGCGAACTCGATTACGGGAATTTTGTTAATTATTGATTGTCATAACAGAGATTGAGGATAACTATTCCGCAGGATTGGTGATGGACGAGGTGATTTTTATTTTATCTGTTGATAATTAATAAACTTCTAAGCCTTTAATTTAAACCATCAAAAACAAAAATTACAGTTTTTCATGTTAGCTCGCGAGTTAGCCAAACGCAGCAGCCGCACACCTCCAGCGGATCCATCAAAGATTATTATTCAACAATAAGTATTACCTAATTCAAATAATAATTATCGGCGAACTCCGAGGCGAACTCAATTACAGAAATTTTATTAATTAATTGATTGTCATAACAGAGTTTGAGGATAACTATTCCGCAGGATTGGTGATGGATGAGGTGATTGAATTTTATTTTATCTGTTGATAATTAATGAACTTCTTAGTCTTTAATTTAAACCATCAAAGACAAAAATCACAATTACAATCAGTTTTTCATGTTATCTCGCGAGTTAGCTAAAGCGTCGGGATCAATTGGAACAATATGATAAAACCTCGGATAAAATAAAATTGCGGAGCCATGAAAGGTTATTATTCAACAATAATTATTAATTCAAATAATAATTATCGGCGAACTCAATTACGGGAATTGTATTAATTAGTTGATTGTCATCATAATTCATAACGGAGATTAAGGATAACTATTCCGCAGGATTGGTGATGGACGAGGTGATTGAATTTTATTTTATCTGTTGATAATTAATAAACTTTTAAGCCTTTAAAATTTAAACAATCAAAAACAAAAATCACAATTACAACCAGTTTTTCATGTTAGCTCGCGAGTTAGCTAGCTCATCGGGATCAATTAGAACATTATGATAAAACCTCAGATCAAATGGATTTTTACGAGGAATTTTATGAGAGTGCAAAAACCTCGGCAAAAACCGAGGCAAAAACTTAACTCGCTTAGCCTTATTATTATTACATTTAAATGCGTCAATGTTGTGCGTATATGCAGATTTCGATGAAGATTTAAATTCGAGAATTTTTCTTTTTCATGGGCCTTATTGACTGAAAATCCTGAGCTTTACTGTCTTGAAGTATAATGTACTATTAATAGTACCCACAAGTATAATGTACCATGAGATCAACAAGATTTATAATTAGAGTAAGCCAGTTTCATGTCAGTTTCATTGTTTCATTGCGTTATTAACCAGAGGCCATAGTACTCTCTAATTATAAATCTTGTTGATCTCATGGTACTATTAATAGTACACAAGGTAGTATATTATAGGAGATATTATACTTTTAGATATACATAATAAGCATAAAATGTAGAGCATTTTGCATGCACGAAGTACGAGGTGTAGGTACAGTCAGGAGATAAAGTCTTGACCCCCCGACCATGAACAATGTCGACAGATTCTTAGAAAAGACACTCAAGATAGGTTTGTAAAGACTTGTATCCCATTCGAGTCGTTTTAATAAAGAGGTTTTCACGTTCAATTTTATTTTTTTTAAATAAGGCTTGTGGGAATCTATCCACATTGTGAGCGGTCTGGGGCCATTACTTTATCTCCTGAATGTACCTAAAATACATTTTTTAGTCTCATCATAAAGTTTATTTTTTGGTGACTGGGAGAAGAACAAGTTGAGCTTTCTGGTACATTGTACCTTAAAATAATGATTTTACGGTACTATACAGGGTGGGAACTATTTTAATGCGCACTATTAGGATCTCGGAAACTATAAGAGATAGAAGTCCGGTTAAGTTACAAAAAAGTTGCTGTTTTTGAAGGTGATTAAGTAGAGTCTAAAGAATTCTTCGATATCTTGATTTGTTCCTGAGTTATTCCGAAAAAATTGAAAACTGCATTTTAAAGAAAAAAATTTTTTCCTAACAGTTGATGCTGCGGTTGATGCTGTTTAAATGAAACTTGGAACTTTAATATTTTTGACAGCTGTCAAGTCAGCACTTTAAGAAATTTTCTAGGCCTTCTAGCTATTTTTTTTGTGTGTGTAATGGTGTTAAACTCCAATATGGCGGCCATAAGAAAAAGAAAAATTGACTGTCGTTACTCAAAATCTAGAAGGCCTAGGAAATTTCTACCAATGCCATTGACTTGGCAGCTGTCAAAAATATAAAAGTTCGAAGTTTCATTTAAGGCTACCTTTATGGTACTAGTACTGTAAACTAAACATTTTAAGGTACTTGTACTGTAAAGTTGGCTAGATTATTTTTCAATTTTAGCCCAATTTCGAACGAAGTTTTCTGTGATTTAGAAGAAACCATTTATGCATCGCATACCGAAATACGTTTTCAGTACTCTTGTGGTTACAAACCACGGCTTCGCCTTGGTTTGCAATAATTCGCGTACTGAAAAATAGTTTTTTCGGTACTTGATACACAAACTTTATTATTTGGTGACTAGAAGAAGAACAGAAAGTACTAGTACTAGTACCATAAAGTTCGGCTTTCTATTCTTCTCCTAGTACTAGTACTAGTAACTAGTACCGTAGAGTAACTGTTTTACGGTACTAGTACCGTAAAGTGAAAAATTCACTGCTACTTTACTAGTACTAGTAAGATAAATTAACACTTTACAGTATTAGTACTGGAAAGTGGACAAGTTTATTTTTCAGTTGTAGCCCAATTTCAAACTAAGTTTTTTGTGATTTATAAAAAACCGTTGTATGCATCGCGTACCGAAATACGTTTTCAGTACTGACAACGTATTTACAACACTGTGTGTATTTATTTATTTATCAAGTACCGAGAGTACTCATCGTGGTTGCAAACCTTGGTTTGCAATAGTCCACTCCACGCTCGTACTGAAAATCTGTACTTTCGGTACTTGATAAATAAATAACTATTATGATGTGATTTAGAAAAAATAACTATTTTGTGCGTTGTACGATATAATGATATATGGTTTTCACGAGAAAACACCATAACTACACCGAAAAATCTAAGCCAAACAATGGGAGTTTCTATAGATATACGACTCGGATACAAATTCCAGCTTTATCCCGCTTGAAAATTTATACAGAAAATGTTTAAAATAATTGTTGGTAGCAAAGATTTACTAGCTTTGCTGCAAAGATACGTTATAACACGACAACAAAATTTTACATCCCAATTTTGCTACAGAAATGGGACCGTGTCAGACGAGGTGTCAGACAGCCTTTAGAAAAATCCGCTAATATAATGCTCACCGGATGGCCTTAAGCATGAACGTTTTATTTGGGCTCATTATTTCCTATTTCACCAAAATCACCTGTTTGGCAGGTTGTGACATCTCTACGTACCAAATTTCAGCCAAATCGGCCCAGTAGTTTGAGTTGTAGCGTATTATTCAATGTTCACCTGTTTGTATTTTTATAAATTTTGTGCCAGAAGTTGTTTTTCATCTTTCAAATTTCATAGTTTTTTCTACGTTAACTTCCTTTTTTAGTACAATTCTTGAGACAATAATTTATTTTCATCTTGGCTTTCACCTTTTTCAGGAAAGATGGTAAACAGAATTTTTGATCAATGTGGGAAAATCAGTATCACAATGAAATCACAATTTTTTTTACTACAAAAATCCGTCGAACTAGATTCTGCAACATTTTCTTTGTTTTAACTACTGAGTACTCGACATGAAATGTAAATAATTGCAATTTTGTTTTTTCTAGCAAAGCCAAACACCTTGTCATAATAAATTCTACGATTTTACAGAGCCCAGCTCCAAAGCAGACTACAGACGAACCCCTTAAAACTGCTTTAAATCGCGAGTTTTTGCTCCGTGAAAATTACCCAATACGAGATAGATAATACAGCAACATCAAGTAACCATTTGCACTAATGATTGTACAATAATCTTGTTGGCTACAAATTAGCCTCTACTAACATAAATTGTAAGAAAAGCTTAAACTGTTTCGCAATTTTGTGGTGAAGCGTTTAATATCTGCTCACCCCCAGCAAGTTAATAGCGACTAGAGGCCTGCACGGGCCGGGCCGGCCCGGAAAAAGCCCGGCCCGGCCCGGGCCCGTATACGGGCCGGGTCGGGCCGGGTCTAATATTGTCGATTAATATCGTGGATATGGGCCGGGCCGGGCCTGCATACGAATCGAAACGGGCCGGTCCGGGCCCAAAATTATTGCGATTGAAAATTATTCGAATCAAATCTCGTTTTCAAAATAATATATTTGGTTAAAATATACGATCATTTAAACGGCAAATTGTTGATCAAAAACGTCGATCTGAGATTTCGCAGCGTTGCATTTACTGATGTCGGCTCGGCAGGTTTCAGGTTTCTAGATAACAACAATAAATCCTAAATTATATTACGTTACGCTTTAATCAGTTTTGACTCTGGATTCAGCTTTCAGATTTTGAAATATGGTAATGTAAAAAATATATTCTGGATTCTGAAACTAAAGTTATCATGAATATCGTGAACACTTTTAAGGAACGCCTAATTTTTCTGCATACATACAAGCTACCGGGCCGGGCCGGGCCATTGCCGGGCCCATATATCAGTCGGGCCGGGCCGGGCCGGGCCTGACACAATATGTACGTAATTCAGATCGGGTCATACCGGGCTGTGATTTCTGAGTAACGGGCCGGGCCGGGCCCCTAAAAATCGGCCCGTGCAGGCCTCTAATAGCGACCCTGAAAATGCCAGAAACACTGCAACAAGCGTTGCCATTTCTGGATCAATTTCATGAACCGAATAATATTAATTTTAATCTTCAACAAGTGTTATTTTGTAACCATCCTACCACCATAATTGAAGCTACTTATCATGTATCATGTTTTGCCTCGGTGACAAATTTGCATCGAAAGTTACAAGCCAAAAAAAACCTACTCGAGAGGTTCATGAACTTTGCTAAACAAAGATAGATAATATCTCGGGAATAAATTGAGTCATTAGACTTTATCTAATGAAGTAACAAACTAATGCGATACTATTGTTAGGTGTATTGACCGAATGTGGCAGTGTCAAATTTATTACAAGTGAGAAATAGCGCTGTGATCCTTGCACGACAGCCGATTAGATCATAGCTAATCGTGAGAATGGATCAAGGATGAATATTTTTTTATTTGCTATCGATGCAGCGTACGCATTTTACCATTTAATTAAAAGCTGAAAAGCATTTTTAAACAGTTTTTGGACATTCGAAAGGGATTGCTGCAAGGCCAACCCGGCGCATCCGCCATTTTTCCTATTCCCGACAGGCTCGACACCACCACGAACCACCTGTTTAACAGGTCATTAATTTAAACGTCGGTTATAATGTTTTCCTTTTGATAACTCCCATCATTCTTTTACCCTTTGTCTCACTAATTTTATTGATCCTCTTTATCTTTTGACCACAATGATATCACCAAAATAGTACACAATGATGTCACAGACCCGATAGATCACAATAAAATGTAACCTCCTCACTTTTAAAAAGTAGATTACACATTGAGATTTCTAATTTTAAAAAAGAAAGCAGTATAGGAGACAATTCATTTTGCATTTTTTTTGCATTCGTTAACTCCCAAATTTTAAATTGCATGAAGGCCCTTTGTGAGGCATTATTTTGAAGGGCATGAAATCCTCTGTAAGGCTACTCACAAATTTTTGAAATCCGTTCACTCTTTCAAAAGTTACAGCAAAAAAATAATTCCCTTTAAAATGATGACTTAACGCAATTTAAAATTTGACCTCAGAGATTGCTGGAGGAAATTAGCTTTCAAAATTATGTATCATAAGTGGGGGGTTGCAATTTGAAATTTTGAAGTTGGGGTGGGTGGGGGTTAGGGGGTTCCGAGGGTGGTTCCTTGATAAATTTTACCAAGCACGGCCACTCGGAATAAAAATCGACCTGTCCGATAGAGTGTGGAAAATCGCCAGTCTAGGAGTGCCAAAGGTGGAGGCAAAAGTCGAAAATGTAAGATCGGATTTGACCTTCCGCATTGCACAATGTAAGAAAAACTAAGCCTGCAACACCTACATGTAACTCGCTTACACCAGCCACCTAGGTTTTATTAACATTTTTAGAAAAAAAAAGTGCGCAAACCAGTGCTGTAGAAAAGTGGCTATAACTTTTAAGCAACGGGCGATAATGATAAAAATACACACCAATGTAAAGTAGAAAGACCGTTCTACATTATGCTTGCCAAAAAGTCAAATGAAAGAAAGCTGATTCAAAGTCGATTTAAAGAAATTGAAATGTTGGACATTTAAAACCTGAATAAATTTTTTTCTTATGGAAAAAATTGCGATTTTAATCGTTTATTTTTTTGACACTTTATTGGCACCGTAGTCGTCAATAATTTTAATAGATTCCGGATGCGTCAATTTCTGTAAGAGCCAAATCTTACAACTGTACCTCGCTTAAGTCCAGAGAGACCAATACTGTTCCATATTCGTAAAGACACCCTGTATCGAGCCCTGTATACTTTTACATCAAGCCAATTTCAATCGAAGGTTAACCTACAGATCTGTTAGTTATCCAATCAGATCGTTAGAAAATTTTGAAATTGACTCTTTTGATCGGATAACTAGCAGATCTGATGGTTAACCTTCGATTGAAATTTCAGCCCTATAACATAGGTATAAACTATGAAATTCGCTGTAGTTTTCGAATAGCCATAATCTACAGAATGTCAATTTTCCGTTTTTATCAGTCTTACCTGCAGCTTAGTAAGACATTTAGTTTCATCCTTGAAAGCTGTTTCCGAGGCTTTTTTTCAAGTAAAAAGTGATAAGGCTAATTACATTAATATCGTTATTGATGTTTCCGTTCAAAAGATGCATACACAACAAAATATACACACCTAACTTCCTAGCTAACTATTGGCTTACCTTCTCAAGAGGGGTTGGCCACGCGGATTTTTCCTGTACAAAGTACTGCTTTAGTGCCCTACTGCTCGGTACTTGCTCAATATGCTGCCCAATACTACGCAATATACTGTTCGATGCTGCCTAGTGTACTGCTTGGTACTGCGCAGAATACTGCAAGGTACTGCCCAATACTGCTCCATACTACTCCACGATACTGCTTCTGAACTGCTCGTACTACGCAATACTGCTCTCCCGTTGTACCTACAAAGTATTGCGCTTTTGGCCAGCCTCGCCTTCTCATTACAGCGAAATTTTATATTTTCTTTGGTTTACGATATATTTGGGGTGGTTCCCTTTCATTTAAACGCTCTCTATATTAGGGTACACCAGGTGTATCATCGACACGCGACCATAGGCAATACCTTAGGTACTTAACAATGATTTTTTGAAAATTGATTGATTGGTGCTGTATGTGATGACGATTCCTACCGAGGAACAGGCTAGTCCATACTACCTTCCACACACGCTAAAACTTCTGGAGTAAATTCTCGACAGCAGGAAAAAAATATAATTCATTTTTCCATATTATTTGTCTATGGTCGCGGTCCGGTGATACACCTGCCCCAACAACTAGAAGTAGGAAAACGAAACATCAGAGAAAACTGAGGAGAAAACATTTAAAAAAAATCCACAAAGATTAGAAAAAGTTATACGGATAATTTCAATGTCCAAAAAAGGAAATGAGAAATTATGTTAACACGTCGTGTTAACATTACCGTCCAATAAACATCATACAATGGTTAGACTTTTTTGAGTAATATAAAAATAAAATAGAGTCGGCTAAAATAATGAAGAACAAATAACAACTGAGAAAAACAATCAAGCATATAATGGAATCTGGGGGGTACATTTAACTTTTTGCCGATTGCGTAATTAGACAAAAACGGCCAATAATAGAAGCACAAGATAAAGAAGACGTGGTGAAAGAACCAAAACAAGACTTAATTTCATAAATGGGATATAAACATTTACTTTATAGCTCGCTTTATAGGATACATTGTAGTAGGGAGGCAACACGGCTAAAAACCGACAATGATGCACACACAGAATATGTCTGCGAAATGGTACGGACACGTGTTGAAAGGATGCCCAAAGACCGAGAGGAAAAAGACATAGACTGAATCGATTTAGTTGAAATTTGGCTCGAAATTTGGTATGTTTGCAGCATGAAGCTGAAAAGCTCTTGAAAGCACTCGGCCGAAGGGAGTATCATTTTTACACATCAGCTTTGACCTCGGTTTTGACATTTTGAACACTAATTTTTTATTTGATCATAGAAAGGTCTTCCTGAGTCTAAAAATGTCCTTTTGACTGGTGGAGAGGTTTCAGCCGCTCCCGCGTTGGCTCATGATACCTATTGGAAATCTGCAGGATTAGTCCGGCGCATCCACCATTCTTATTGCCATCTCGTACATGATATTGAACCGCTGGTTTAACAGGTTCTAAAAGCAGGGATAATAAAGTTTTTCTTTTGATTCCATTGTTTTACCTTTTATTTCAATGTCATTGATCTTCATTATCGTATTTTGACCACAATGACATCACCACACAGTACAAAGCCATGTCACAAATTTTATAGATCCGAGTAAAATTTGTACAAAACATTAGCCAATTATAAAAGAAATTAGATTTGAGCAACGCATTGTGAAAATTCGAAATCGCCGTTTCTCCGCAATTTTAACCGCCAAGGTTATCCTTTTTGCCCGTTGGTTTAGTCAGCGCCAGGACATGTAAATTGATCATAATAAGAGTCCGTTCTCTCCATGCAAATTCGGCACGTTATGAGTTCATTGCCTTGTCTGTAAAATTTAAAAGTAACTCGACAAGTGGCAAATCCAATAATTATATTTTTAGACGTACATAGTAATAGTAGCTTGCGTTGCATAAACAGTAGTCGCATTTCAATTATTATTAAAACTGTGCCTTGAAATGTCAACTAATACCTACCAAGGCTGTGCTTTCGGTTTTTCGCGGAGATTCGAAGACATCAACTATTATCTCACTGACCCACATTCGCGTAAAGTTCAATAAACTGAAGTGATAAGGAATTACTGAAGAAAAAACACGCAGTGTTTACTTGCTATTACATGAAATAATTATCATATTTTATTTACAAATATTATCATTTAACAACAAAAAACTGTTTGCTCGTGAAAAGGGGACACCACTTCTGAGACAATGGGTGACTTATCGGAAAAAATCCTACGTGGTGTGGTTTCATTCAATGTGACAACCGAGCGACTTATCAATGAGGATTATAATGGCCTGTTGCAATGACAATTTACCCAGATTCAATGGGTTTCTCTTTAATTAACGTTGAAGCTGTCTACTGCTATTCAAGTCGCTTAATCAAATATGAAAGTCAATAAGTCTTTAATATTTTTTGCATTTAATTTCATCGTCTCCAGTGCCCGAGCTGAGGAATAAAATATAACAAGCTGCAACTGGGTCAATAGTATATTATCCTTTATAAATCCTCTCGATCCATAGAATGAAGTTTGTCAGGTTTATATTGACTTAATTCAAGTTCCGAAACTATTTCAATTGGGGCGCCGAGCTTGATCATAACTTAACTCATTGGTGGGGTATTTTATAAATTTTAAAATGTTAGGTTATAAAGATTTGAGTTTAGGAAAAGTCTGAGAATAAATTAATTCAGGCAAGTTTTTATTTCTCTAGATAGTACCTACCTACTTACGTATCTTACTTTGGACGAATTTAAAACAATGAACCATAAGACCCAGGGCCGACCGAGCGTCAAATTACGTATACCTACGTTCTGCAACGTGCGTGAGGCTGACCACGTTTTATCTGTTGCCATTCTGGATTAAAATGTAATAACCCTGCAACCGTCTCAAGATACGTTTGTTAATGAGAGGGAGAATGAATTATACAGCTTGGACCAGTGTAAATCACGTCCAAGAAACGTCATGTGAACCACGATTTTTTCCGTCAAAATTCCTGTCGGTGTCAATAAACAGTAACAATAGGCCGCGGGAACCCAAAATGGCGGATTGGAAATGGGAATACTTATCGATTGCAAATTATCCACAAATATCATCGCAACGCTTCACTAATAAAATATTCGCATAATGTATAGTAATTTACCATCAATGGGGACAAGTATCTGTATGTAGGTTTATGTTTTAATTAAGATTTTTTTTGAATGAACGTAAGAATCAGAGCTCATCTCCTCTGGTACCATTTGTACCAACAAAATTCGCAGACATTCGCAGACGCCAAGTTATGTCAAAGTTGACATGGCACTTGATTCGTAATGAATGGCAAGTCGTTTTTAGACATTTAAACGAAAGAACTGACAGATCTATGACAGACAACTTGTCGCTGTTGCCATATTTTTTTGCTACTGGGTTGCCCCTGTTGCCATAGCGGGTGCTAAAGTGACGAAATGCTTCCGTGACCTATATGGAGGTTTGGAGCGATTATTGTTGCTAATTCATTGTTTCCTCTTTTGGACACTGACACGAATTTTGAGGGAACCTAAAGCCCGTTTACAAACCAACAAAAAAAAGCCTGACTCCATGTCGGGACTTTATCCAATTCTCCCTATTTTGCGTTCTTTGTTGTACAGTTGCGGGCATAGAATTTTTTTCGACCCTGACATTTCATTGTCAAAAGCTGGAAAACAGGCCTTATACCCAAGCATGAGATAAGAAATGCAATAGAAAACGCTCGAGAAAACGTCAGTTACTCGGTCAGTCATGACAATAAAGTATAGTTTACTAAGTTTACATCGAGGTTTACATCGAATGACAGAAAAATCATGTACGAAATTTCATGTCCGCGACTGTACGCAAACATAGGTTACATATGTTAACATGGAAGAAAATTGTACCTATATTTTTGTTCTTGCTCTTAAGAAGTATTCGCATCGAAAGTACCGTGTAATCGTTTTAGGTGCACATTTCTCTAATCAAACAAAAAAAAAATGGGCAGCTACGGAAGCTGCTGGAACCTCCCCACGTGGTAAATAATACAATCCTACTTCCCTTAAACAATCCAAAGTGTCTTCTGAGTTTTTCCCAAGGGTTTACCAGTTTTTCCGAGAGTTTTTCAAACTTTCTGTGCTGATAAAAGAGCTGGTATTCATCTTTCACCAAAATCCAATCGCACCATACCTACCAAACACATGTACCTACAAACATTTTTAAAATCCACTTTTTTGCGATTGCGGAACTTCAAAAGTCAAAACGTTATCTGAATTTCGAATTAACCTCCCCATAATCAACATAAAATTGTGAGGTTACTGCAATCAGTGCAACATTCGAAATTGAGATCTTTTTGGACTGCGGTAATCTCCCATTTTGATGTTGTTTTTGGGGAGGTTAGTATCATTATCGAGATCATTATTTAAAATAAAAAAGAAGCAATTATTGCTGAGGTATGTTAAATTACTATCTACATATTTTAATTAAGCAGGCCCTGTTTGAATGAAAGAAAGTTTTCTATTTGTTCGTTTTATTGTGTTTATTGTGTTGTGATCGGGGTTAAGATATTATCGTTAGATTTCTCCAAAAACTGATTTTTTTACTGTATGAGATACCACCATTTTTATTACAAGAAGTGAGACTTTTAACTTTTTAAGTTCTCCAACGAAACAGTTTTGCCTCGTTGTTCATATAGACATTTTTGGGAATTTTTCAAAGGTGATTCAGCCTCAAGGACGTATAGCGAAATAAGATGGGAAAATTAATTTAATTTTTTCCTGCTCCACAAGTTTTAGCGTATGTGCGTATGTGTGTGTATTTAGGATAGTATGCACTAGTCTGTACCTCTTGAGATTTTTTTTTGTTCACGAGCTCCTCTTAACAATGATTTTTTCAAAATTCAATTTTATACCGAGGATGGAAATTTTTCGGGTACAATCGACACGCTTCGGCAGTTTTCTACTCCAGGATCAAACCAGTTTTGTTTCGTGCTGACATTTGTTCGATAATTATTCATAAAATTTGAAAGAATCCTCAGATTTCTTCAGTAATCGTCACATACAGCATCAATTAATCAATTTTCAAAAAAATATTGTTAAGTACCTAAGGGGAGCTGAGGAACGAACAAAATCTAAAAAGACTAGCCTGGGCTATCGTCCGCATAGGGTAAAACTTTTGCAGTAAATTCTGGGGAGCAGGAAAAAAATTAAAATCGTTTTCCCATGTTATTTCGCTATACGTGATACATCCCTGAGACTGAAACACCTGGTATTTAATGGTTAGCTATATTTCAGAAACTAAACCCGGTTTTTTGTTTGTCTGCTGTGTGTATCTCAATAATGTCGCTGTGTACAATTTTATTAGACAATGAACTTTAGAAAACGGTCTGTTTACTAAAATTGTCAAACAAAGTTTTAAACCATTTCTGGTAATATATTTAAAAAAGACCAAAAAATTTAGGCAGCTACGAAAGCGGCTGGAACATCCCACTTGAAGAATAATGCAAACCAACCTCATAAATTTCAATCTATCCCATCAGTCTTTAAAAGTGTTTTGTGGAGTTTTTTCGAACCCTTTCAATTTTTTTGTCAAACGGGAAGTAAGTTTGAATGCATTTTTAGACACTAAATTTGAAGACCTTTCATGTGCTGATAAAAACAAATGGTGGTCGGCTTTAAAATTTCTAAGTTGATATCCCAAAAAGGCACTTGTCGTTGGCGAAGCCACCAAAATTAATTTAGTTCTTTGATGGCAATTAATGTTGCTTTAAAATTTCGAATTTAGCGCTTTTATGCCAAAAAGGCGCGAAGTATGAATACATTTTTAGATACACGATTTGAGGCCCTTTTACGTGCTGATAAGAAAACTTAGTGTTCATCAATCAAATTTCATGGTTGATATGCAAGAAAGGTACTTGGCGTTTGCGGATTGGCGAAAAAATTAACTGGGTAGATTTCTAGAAATCGTGCTCAAATACATATGTACGAACACAGACATTTTGTGAAAACTACATTTTCGTTATCCTGGGGCCTTGAAACGTAAAGATCTGGTGTTATCTCAATTTCGAATTTTGGAGTGATTGCAGTAACCTCCCATGGGTAAAAGCATATTTGCACGTTTTTTGTTTATGGGTATATTTTGTTAACAACACAATACATAGGGATGTTTTACGTATAACATTTTACGCCTCAAAAACGTAATTTTATTTTGCATATCGTGCCTATTTTACAGTTTAGCTGCACGTTTTCATATATGCTCCATATTTTGGCACTATGTGCATATTTTGATATTTCTTTAAATAAAATCCTTCAAACACGGTTTTTTTATTTTTCCGGCTTAAAGCCCATGTTCATCGAGAGCTCTTATAGATGCCACATATTTGTCTTCCAAGAATTTTGCTCTTTGGGGTGCCCGCAATTAAGGTCTTCCAAGAAGTTTGCGTCTTTGGATTTTACCCTTTACTTCATATAATTTTCTGATTGTGTTTGGTTGTCAATTGGACACAAGACCAACAGCGCTTTTCTTTCGTAATATTTTGAAAATTTTCTCAAAATGCCGAAATATGGTAGTTCAAAAAGTGTGTTAATTAAAACAGTGTTCTGTGTCGTTCGTAAAAAAGAGCAAACTTATTTGAAGGTTTTGCTGCATATTTCACGGTTTTGCGACATATTGCGACGTTTCGTGGGGAGGCCGTCCTGGTTGTCGTAGTAACCGGGCCGTTTCGATGACGTGGTGACGGGGGGCGGGGAACCGGGGTGGGTGCTGGTCGGGGATTGGCCGCTGGTCGAGCTGCCCCCGTCACTGCTGCCCGGCGGGGTCAGGTTCTGCGGCTTTCGCCTTGAAAAAAAATCATTCGCCAAATATTATCTCGATATCTTCGTGGAAATTTAAAATTTGACCATAAAAGTGACATTTTTTACGGCAAGCTTTTTTCAGATCGCCGAACGGTATGTAGCCTGAATATCACGAAAAAAATGTTCAATATAACTTATATTGCTTATTGGTCTTGATTATTATTTCTATTTCTTCATACAGTGGACTTATCGTTCGACCACACAGCGAGCTAGAGGATTTTAAAGCAAACTTCGTGAACGAACCCACACTACAATAATAATTGGTTATTCCGTCAATTTGTATTACTTATGCAAAACCGTCCTTTTATGGCATCAATTGAATTCAAAAGAATGTCTCTTAAGAGGATTGCCATTCTTTGCGCTCTACCGAGTCTATAAATCGACTGCATAGTTGTTAGTTGCCTCAAGTGCAAGGTTTGAACATTATGCGAACTATTTATCGTGATGTCACAATTTGACAATTCAACCATGAAATTTAATTAGCAGTGAAAGGAGAGGAGGACGATGAGTTTTACCCGCGACAATCCTGCCGATCTAATGAAGGTTTGCAATCGTTGAGGTTCTCAAAGATAGAGTGAAATCTTGATCATTTTAATTAGTAACTCGAGGAAGGATTAATAAACCCGTTGTAATTAAAACAGACTCGATGCTGCACGCGTTGAAAACACGTCATTTTGGAAGGCAACCACACGTTATTTTGAGTTTTGTTTTGACGCCATCATAAATTAATAGAGGATCTCGTAGAGGATGTTCCCTAAGTAGCTACCCCGACAAACTTTTGTGGGTGATTTTTCGTTTAATACTTTTCGTCTTATATTAATTGTAGACGAAAACTTTTTTATGGAGTTATACCTAAAATTGATTTCTAGTCAGTTTTCAACAGGGTTGATAAAAATCATGATTTTTTAAAATAAATAAATAAAATTTTTTTTTTAAATCGTCTGATTTTATTGATTTTTTTAGAAACAATACATACTTGAATCTAAAACAGTAAAATATTTTAAAAACAAATATAAATAAGTTTTAACTTCGTTTCTATACCATCCCTATACATATTGGATCCAACGAAAAACATTTTTTGCATTAAGTGAAAGTGGAACTGAATAGGCTTCATTAGCATCAGAAAAATCTTGTCAATTTTTTAAAATTATGAAATAATAAAGAATACACTTCGTCAACACCTCCTCAATAAAGGTTTCCAATCTTTCAGGTCTCTCTCTATTTCGTGACGTCATTTTTGACAATGACATACTTTTGCATACCGGGCTTTGTCAAATTTTGCCTAAAAATCGTCTTATTGTCTCTCAATTGGAAATCAGTTTCAAAAATCCGTAGTTTTTTAATAAAAAAATTTAAAATTGAACATAGTTATTGGTTAAACTTTGCAAGTGTGACAAAAAAGGCGGTATTTTTTTCATTGGAAAGGCCCATTGCACGCAAAATCAGCTACTTTCAGAAAAATCATGTTTTCTGAACTCTTAGTTGGGAGGTGTTTTCTTCTCTTGGCCTGGTTAGGAGTGGAATCGATAGAAAAATTAAGAAAAATCTAATCGCCGAAAACATGAAATCTTTACGTTTTACGGTCCTGCGAACCCAAAAAAGTGGTTTTTGAAAAAATGTCTGTTTCTGCCTGTCTGTGACCACGCTGCAGCTCAAACTACAGAACGCATCGAGATGAAATTTGGCACACATACTCAGTGGGCAACTTCTAGAAGTTGCTGATTAGACTTTGGGCCACATCGGCTCATGGAAAGTGCCTTTTTATTGGCACATGAACTTTAAAAATTTAAATGCAAACCCCCATTTTTCCATATGAATGCTCTTCGAATTCTGCTTCCAAAAATGTATTAACACATAGTGCCCTTTGGCAAAAAAATCATCAAAGACACGCTGCAGTCGAAACTACTGAAGACATCGAGATGAAATTTTACGTACACGTTCAGTGAGCACCCTGTAGATGATGATGCGAATTTGGGGCGAATCGGTTGATTTATACGTCTATATGGCGCCTCGCCTACGTTTACATAGGAAGCGCCTCCGATAAAAAAAGTGCGCTGCTTTTGCGAACGCTGCCTAAACGTTTGGAGATGGAACAAAATCTTACATAGAAGATTGTTGGCAACAAATAGATCTGAAAAAAATTGTGTTTTAATTTTTTTGTAAAAATCGGTTTGATTGTTTGTTTTTGGTATATCTTTTCATAGCCAACAACTCTTCAATCTATGATTTTGTTATATCTTCAACCGTTTACTCAGCGTTCACATTTTAAATTGTCAAAGCGGAGTTTTTTCGCGGACTTAATTTAAATTTAACATTGTGGTTAAAATCCAGCCAGTAGATTCGGGTAAATTCCATGCTACTTTAAACTTTAAAACACAAACGGGACAAAACACTGTTCTCGCCTTGTGTAGTCAAGAGGTCTGACTGAGTGAGTCTGATGCTCAAGGCCAAAAGAGAGGGCAAAACGTGAGGAAGTTTCGGAAGTATACAGTCGTGGCAAAAAGTGACTAAAAACTGAAGGGATTTAATTTCTATGTAATAATGGCGATACGGTCAATAATAGGGTCGAAAACCTTAGATCTAGATACCATATTCTTTCGAAAAATGTTATTTTAATAGCGATAAGCTTCCTTGACATTGTAGGTTATTCTGTTGCGATAAATTGGCGCGTTCAATCGATAGGACCTACCTTTAGCGATAACCTGATCATATGGTTGGTTCACGATCTGTACGTTTACTAATTCTGTGAAAAAGTAGAAGTTTCTACCGTCTCCGAGACTGCCAATTTTTTATAATAAAATAAATAAATTGATGAAAATCAATGATTTTTTTCAAAAAAATCACGATTTAAATTTGCTCAACCCTGGTTTTCAGGACACATGGTCTGCAAGTCTCGAAAACTAATTTTCATTTTGTTTTTATTGCAAGTCTTTGAAATTGCGGTTTTCAGATTAGCGTATTTTCCTTTCTGTAAAATGTGGATTAATTAAAGCATAGTTCGTTAGCATACATATTGCATTACTCATTTTTTTGGAATTTACTTGCCTCCGATTAGTTTTTTCTGGTCTTCTCAAAAAGTATACTAAAAAGTATCAAATTCCCTACCAAAAACGACTCATATGCGAGCTCATATGATCATATCTGCAAAAATCCAGTTGTTTATTCTACATACTCGCCTGGAAAAGATTCATCTGATTACTAACGCCTACACTTCTGGACTTACGGTTACTATAAATACTTCAGCTTACGCAGATTGCTCATTATATTACAATAAATCGTTTCTGAAATATTTGCTCAATATATAATTTTTTTATTTGCAAAAACCTATAGAATCTGGCAAAGGTTGAATTATTGAAACATATCCACCGGAATATAAGTCCACCAAATAGGATGAGACGTTATTTTTGCAATTGGATGAAAAGGTGTAGGTACCTAATGGACAACGGATGTGTAATATGTTCTAGCTCAAATTTACTTCCCATGTCGTGCAAAATTAGATACTAGAAATTGGAAAACATGCATATACTGGAGCGTAAATTTTTAAATGTTTTAAGCCTTGCCGCAGTTTCCCTTTTATGACACTTGATTGATCGATTGAATTTCCTTTCCTTTGTGACCACCTCACCAAACTGTTCTTTTATTGCATTAAAAGGATGACCGCGCTGTGGATCATCAAATGAGTAATATCAGGCCCCAAAAATGCAGACTTGCTTTCGTTATTTAAATTCGTAGGTATTGTTTTTTCGGCGTGCGGGTACGTGCGAAGGATTTCGGTCTGGTTATGGTCTTTGAAAGTTTGTCATAGTAAACATGCTATTCAGCGAGTTCATGAGAGGTCGTTTTCAATGATTTTTATGCAATTTCACCTTAATCCAGCATTTACCAGTGGAATCTTGCCAAATAAATCGATGCCTCTCTTCAACTTACATGCGCTTACGCAATCCAAGAATGTGTTTTATTTAATCACTTTCATATGCCGGGGGCGGAGCGGCTTTCACACCACCGTCATTTCAGTCCCCGTTCCTTCCCTTACGCGCCACCAATGTCCCCTGTTTGTATGCATTGGGAACCACCTCGTTGCGTATGTGCACTGTTATGTCACAATAGTGCGATTATCTCGTATTGAGCGGTTTTATAAATAAAACTTGTTGATTTGCCGCACGAGGCGATCAGGGACCCCATTCCGACTCTACATAAGTAGGCCACAAGTTGAAAGACTTGTACCAAGGACATCGGGGTCCGCAAATGTACGATTCACCATGGTCTAAGAGATACACTTTAGCGTAATTACAGACAATTACAAATTACAGGTATTTTCGAACCGTTTCCACCAGTTAATTAATTGTAATTAATTAACGGAATTGGGAGCTTTCACTTTAACGACTCATTTTATCGATGATTAGTAAAAAAATTAAACAAAAATAATTTCTTACATAACACATTAATGGTAAAAATTACGACTCATCAATCAAACCCTCTTTTTTTTGGTTTCAGAAGCGAGATTTGCTTTCGTTTATCGCCGCAATTAATGGTTCTTAAAAATGTTGCACAAGACAAAATTTCCTACTTGAACAGCACGAAATGTGTTACTAAATTACTTCTGAACGTAGTTATAAATGCTAATCTGATAAGAGGATAGACGTTGCGGCGAATCCTTACTCAAGCTGTTATGAAGAGGAATTTAATTATTGGGCAGTTGTCATGAAAGCACTTTAAATAATTATTGTCGTAGAGGCTGGTAAAGTTCAGAAAATTTGATACCTTGGAAACTGTCAGGTGTTGCTTTTCAGGAGTAATCGATCTTTCTAAACTTTCGCTCCTGGTCGCGATCGTTGATACCTGTTGATTTTTGACGGAACAGTTTTAAACTTAATTCGGTTATTGTTACAACTTCTCTTCAAATAGTTCTCTCAGGAATATGCACATTCGATTCGATTGTCAATAAACACCAAAAAACAACATCGTTATCATTGGTTAATATCATTGGCGTGGATTAATTATGAAAATTTGCTCTCGAAATTCCCATATTTCTCAAGTATCTCGATATCTATTCTATACATCTATATAATACAGGGTGTCCCAAAATTAGAGTGTCAACTTTACCAGTAGATTCTTCTTTGAAAAATATGAAAAAAGTTCATATATGAACATTATATCGAAACATGCCTCCTAAGGGAGGTAGGGCCCCTAAAAGGGGCCACTTTGAAAGTGTTTTTTTCTAAATATCTTACAAACGGTTAAAGGTGACAAAGTGAAATTAGGTATATTTAATAAGTCTGATCCTGAATTTATTACTGTGGAGAGGATTTTAAAATTTTGATCATCAGCGTCTCGTACAAGGGGCGCTTAGGACTAAATTTACTCAAACATAATTTGTACGTAAAAAAACTCAAATTTTTAGATTCTGGAATCACATTTGAGAAAAATCTACTTAACAAAAATGTTTCAGCAAATTTAGTCCTAAACCCTTTCAGTACGAGACGTTTATGATCAAAATTTTAAAATTTTCTCCGCAGTAATAAATTCAGGCATTAAAGGCTTACTAAAGATACCAAATTTCACGGTTCTATCTTTAACCGTTTTGAAGATATTTAGAAAAAAACACATTCAAAGTGGTCCTTTTAAGGGGCCTTAACTCCCTTATGAGGCATTTTTCGACATATGTTCATAGGAACTTTTTTTTATATTTCTCATAGAAGAATCGACTAGTCACGTTTGGTCCCCTAATTTCGGGACACCCTGTATACAGGGTGAGCCTGAAAGACTCTACATCCTTTATACCACAGAATCTACTGTTCAAATGATGAAGCTTGGTGCAAAAATTATTGGTCAATTGTGATTCCTCTTGATGTTATAAGCCGCCAAAGATCTTCTTTTTTAAACATTGTTTTTAAATATCTTTCGAAAGGTGTATCGTAGGATTTTGAATTTTTGCACAGCATTGTTACAGACCAAGAAGCAACTGTTGATGATACTTAAGACATTATCCAAAAAGCGGAGCTCTGTTATACAGGGTGGCCCCGATGTTATTTGCCCTTGAACTTTTTTATGTTTGAAAATATTGCTAATTTGCCTATGCGGCCATATTCCCCGTATAATTCTAAAACTTTTTTGGCTCTTAAAATTTTTCAAAAAAACTAACCACTCACGAGAAAAATTTAAAAAACCGAAAACATGATGCAGTAGGTAATCACCTTAAAACCAATGATGAGTCTACCTCATAAAATAGTGAAATTACTATCAATGTTTTTTCTTCAGTTGTGAGCAATGGTTCTGGGCACAGATGTAGGACAACACCTTCAATGCAAAAAAACAGTTGAAATGTGATGCGTGTCAACGTACGCTTTGATTTTTATTAAAATTGTAGGTTTATCACGATGATCATGTTTTCGGTTTTTTCAATTTTCCTTGTGAGTGGTTAGTTTTTTCGAAAAATTTTAAGAGCCAAAAAAGTTTTAGAATTGAACGGGGAATACGGCCGCATAAGCAAATTATTAATATTTTCAAACATCAAAAAGTTCAAGAACAAATAACATCTGGGCCACCCTGTATAACAGGGATCCGCTTTTCAGATAATGTCTTAAGTACCATTGGTCTGTAACAATGTTGTGCAAAAATTCAAAATCCTACGATACACCTTTCGAAAGATATATTAAAAGAACCTTTAAAAATGAAGATCTTTGGCGGCTTATAACATCAAGAGGAATCACTCTTGACCAATAATTTTTGCACCAAGCTTCATCATTTGAACAGTAGATTCTGTGGTATAAAGGTTGTGGAGTCTTTCAGACTCACCCTGTATGTATATGTATGGATATACCCTTCGTGAAGCACTGGAAGCGAGAAAAATAGATATTTTCAAGATTTTTTGCATTAAGTAAATGGTATTTTCGAGCTTGTTGCGAAAATAGTAAGTACGAAAGCGGCTGAAACCTCCCCATTTGGTGAATGATCCAAATCTATCACCTATAAATTCCAATTCAGTCTCTAAGGGCCCTTTCCATCTCATGTTAACTTTAACATGAGGTTTATCACCCTAGTTTCCATTGTGACAATAATTGTTTCTTATAGAGATAACCTCTTAGCATTATGAAATGGAAAAACCGTGTGTTTCTGGAGTTTTTCAAAATTCAAAAAAGAGCACTAAGTGTAAGTGCATTTTTGGAAACAGAATTTAAAGACCTTTCATGTGCCGATGAAATCAAATCAAATGTCACAGTTGACTTGCCAAAAAGGCATTGTTGGCCGATTACCACCAAAATTAATAAATTTTTCTACTTCCTATATCTAAATTTTACTCCGACACCGAGCTTTCTGGGATTTCTCAAAATTTTACGATTTTTGCAAAAAGGTCACCAAAGAATACATTCTTGGAAACATAATTTCAAAGATGATATCCCAAAATAGCACTTGTTCGCAAGAATACCATCATAAATAAATCAGCTCTTCGGTAGGTTATGGTATCTCTATCTCAAATTTCCGCAAAATTGATCCAGTAGTTTGGACTGTAGCGTGTTTTTTTAGGCGCTAGGCGTGAATACATTTTAGTTCTTAATTATTCGCTGGCTCGTTCGCTCATCCGCTCGTCCGCTCGTTTCCTCTGTCCCAGCGATATCTTGAGAATCAGATCGGCGGGGTTTACTTTTGGGCCATATCGGACCACGGGGGTGGGAGTTAGGAGTGAAAAATCGAAAAACTATTAATTGCAATAACTCGAGAACAAGCTGAAATTCGGTATGCAGTATGCACGTTCGATTTTCAAGTCTGTTGAAGGTGAAGGTGTGTCAATTTCGGGGGATGAAATTTAGAGGATGAAAGCCATAAAAAACATGATAACTTCGCAAAGGGTGCACGTAGCTATTTGAAAACCAACGGACACATATTCTGATGAAATCTTGCGGGGAATGTTTTTTCCGCAAAATCGGACAGATGAGGTGGAAATTAGGGGTTGCAACTCGAAATTCCACTTAATAAGTATTTTTCGAAATTGACGTCATTCGATAGCTCTCCACGAGGCTTTATTATATATTTTTTGCGAAAAACCGCCTTTAAAGGCGCTACAACCCCTAACCCATAATAACACAAAAATACGAGAACTAAGAAACTGTCCTTGATAATATGCTCCAACTTTCAAAATCCTGCCATTTACAATATTCTAGTAATTTTAAGTGACAAAATAATGCTGCACTACACTACAACGTTGCCATCAGGACCACTTGCCGGTCCCGGTTTTAACAAAAATTTCTCCCTTTTTGGGAAATTTTTCTAAATTATATTACTTCAAAACTATGTTTTAATTTTTTCAATTCACTCTAGTCATGACCTAAAATTACGTCATGTGCCTGGATGATGGTCTTGTAGACCGAAATATGTTGTAGGGCAACCCAATAATTTTATTAAATGTTATTTTGTGGCAAGACCTCGTTTAAACCCAAGTTATCATGTAGATGATGTAGTTGATGTCACTTCCGGTAAAACCTGAAATGGAAAAAAATTGGTTATTATGCCTGAAAGTAAATTTTTTTGCAGTTTTCAATCTCTCATTTCCCATTGTAGAACTTCAAACTCTAAATGACTTTAATTGATTCTGACTGCCAATATGTAAATAAATTAGTTCTTGCGGGATGTTCCCTCCTGTGAAAACCACGGGCGGTCTGAACTGCAAGAATTGATGACTTTATAACTGGTTATACTTTACACGAGGGGGAAATCAAATGTCGAATTACTATCGTATTAGTGTACAGTATCCGTCAGATGTTTTGCTCGAACTTTCGTTACGCAACTGAAAACTTTACGGAACAGATTCGGTCATGACAATCACTTTGAACGATATGACAATGATTGGATTTCAGGTAACAATGGTTCTTAGCCGTCACGACCGAAGCTGTTCCGCAAAGTTTTCAGTTGCGTAACAAACGACCGAGCAAAATATCTGACGCATACTGTACAAGCTTCAACCAAATTAGTCGTATTAGTTCCGAATTAGAATTACTCTTGTAGTTAGGTATTACTTCGTATTACTGGTCGTATTTTTGAAAGGACTTCCGGAATTACGTGGAGTAGAACCTGAATTACTTTACGAATGACTCGTATTACAAAACAGTTGAGCTGCATTCTTGCATTACTTGTATTGACCGTATTACCCGTATTACTTGAATAATTCGAATTAGTGTATACAGCTTCTGAAGAAGTTATTTCCCCCTCGACTTTACACAACGTACCCCAAGTATAAGTATTTCTAAATTTCCTCCATTTCGTCAAATCTCATTTTCCATTTCCATTTATTAAACGATGCTAGAAAAAAAGTGCGGTTTACGTCAATGACCCAGGTTGAATAACTCAACTAAAAATGGTGGATGCGCCAGGCAATTTATAAATCTCCGTTACGTAAGATATAAAGGCAAGATACATTAAAGTAAATGTTTTCATACCTCGATAAGCGTGCATAAAAATTGCATAACATTAAGTATGACTCACTCTGTACACAGATCAAGAACCGCATCAGATTCCGAAGATAAAACGTTATTAAAATTTATCGTGAATAATGCAAGCTGTGGCGTAGGTTAAGAATCAAGTATCAGAGTTCATGAATATCAAGTTTGCAACACTGAAGGGCGTTCATTCTTCAACAACAAACCCAACTGTTAAATTCTCCTGACGAAAGAAGTATCAGCGAACGGAAGATGTGATGCACGGCTTTGCAAATGATGAGCCAGCCCGGCATAAATCAATCCGCGGCATAAATTAGAATAGAAAGAAGATACCTTCGCGAGCGGAACATCTGGATTGGAGTTGTCATTGAAATATGCACGCCTCCATCACGAAAACAACTCCATTACATACTTTTAAAACGAACCGCACCTCGCTATTGTGTCTTTAACATAACTTGAAGATCCCAGCAGATAGGATTTGATTTAAACACGCTGAAATTTTTCTTCAACTTTAATAAATTAGAAGACAATACCGAACGCAATATCCGCTGCAAACAATCAATCCTAAGCTGATTAAATTTAAATAAATAAAACGCACATTTGGTGAAAGTTTGCGTTGCGCAATTATTATTGTGTCATTACCAGACGCAATATTAAGTTTATTAACAGACGATGATCCGTCAAAAACCACGAAAATTTTTTGTTGTATGGAGGCCCATGCTCGGCTAAAAAAATGTTTTCAAGACAGGTTCTCTAAAAGAAAGTGGCTGTTACGAAATTCGCAACTTAATATGCTTCTCGTATATGAGCGGTGTTCAACGAATGTTTTAACGATATCAATTTAAATGTGGTGTTACGTAAACAAATTACTATGAATTTCCTTTGCAGTTTCGTAAAAACGACAGCGTGTTTGTTTATTAAATGATAGACTGCGAAATTGATAGCTTTGAGAATTGCAGCCTTGCACTTGATGCATCGCCAGTGTGTGAGTTATGACAGAGTTTGTTAATTAATTATGTCCTGGTCGATATATCGACTTCTGTGCTTGGCATTCAGGAAAATGCCACGTGGTGATTTCCTGGGTTTTCTGAAAAACCGTTGCGTGCAAGTGGAAACTAGGTAGGTACTGTGAAATACCATGGAAGATTGGTAGAACTACTAAAATAGACGAACACCCCTTCAAGTTTTACGAGAACGTTGTGATTTGGTGGCTTATCATTATCGACCACGTAGAGTGAGAAGAAAATATTTTCATCCTCCCATCACTTCCGGTTATACCGGAAGTGGAAGCCATTTTCTTTATTTTAAATGGAAATGACATTTGTTTTGTTTTACGTTTGGAACCGCCACTGAATTGTGAGTTCATTCGACCTAGGTTGCGTGAAGATCAAGAAACCAATTATGCAGCGTTTTAAAAAAGTAGAAAGTCTGATTTATCTTATGGTGAGGACCTAATTCATGCCGGCTCAATAATAGGCTGCCTATTAGTTTTTGAACATGATGAAAATAATTGCGGATTATTCAGTTTTTTCAAATGCAACTTTTTCAATTTTATTTCACTAAAAAATAGAAAATCATGATAATGCACCTCGAATTTGAATTAAGTTTGCTATTTTTTAGTGAAATAAAATTGAAGTAGTTGCGTTTGAAAAAATGGAGCAACGTTCTCGTAAAACTGGATCGGCAGTTACGGCCCGATCCTGCACTGTTGATTCACCCTGTATAATAAATAACTATTTTGCCCGACTTACACAAAAAACTCCATTTTACTCCCTCAAAAGGGGGACTAAAACGTTAGTTTTACTCCCTTAAATTTTAGGAAGAAAAAGTTGCCTTATTTATAAATTGTCTAGTTTACCATCTAAATATTCAAATTTGCTATCTGCGTTTTATCATGATTTTTTCTGCAATTAAAGGATTTTTAAAATTAACCGCTTGCGGTCGTGCAAAAAAATATCGTATGTAGCACTGGACTAAAGTACCTTTTGATCCCTGGTGTGTTTGTTGCCCTCGCCTGCGGCTTGGGCACCAAATCGCACCCTACATAATTATAAATTTTAATTATACAATACCGGGTGATTCTTAAATAGTGGCAGAAAATTCAGGTGGCGATTCCTCACACTATTTTAAAACGAAAATTTCCCATCGACATACAGGGTGTCCCAACGGTGCGACAAAGTTCATTAAACGTCCGTGTCATTAAGAATATCGAAAATCTGTGTACGCCAACCGTTAGTGAGTGAAAATATGTATAATTTAAAATACTTTGAACTTGTGAACTCACATGGGCGGTTCGTGCAGGGGGAACACAATGTCAATGCATTTTCGATTTCTACGTGTCATTCTCTGCAACTTTTTTCAGATGTGCACTTACTTAAATTCAACCGTTTTTGAGTGATTTAATAAAATGTGTAGCTTTTGGCGAAAACAGGACTTCAGTAATATTTTCGAAGTCTTGAATTTTTTCTCTTCAGAACTTGTAGCGGATGCTAAAGAAAGGTCAAGGCTACCCGATGACACACTTTAATGTCAAATTTCGTGCATAGGGTGTCCCTGGTAACTTTTCAAACAACAGAATTTAAAAATACAAAATCTCAAAAATTTCAAATAGAATGACCTTGAAATATTTTCGCCATCTAATAAAGAATTAAATTTAAAGTTGACTTTCTTAACAAATCCCTATACCTAAATGGCATCCTTTCCCAGTTAGGTATGTATTTAAAATTTTTGGGCTTACACCTTAATCCGTCTGGAGTTAATCACCTACTTTAATTCAAATATCGATCTTATTGTCACTATTACGGTTAGAAATGAATTTGGTAACCGACTTTGCCATAAACATCATTTTTGTTGACTTCAGTAAACATTTCCGAATTAATCAATGTTTTTCCCCATTGCAAATCGCTTTACCCGCAGTTTTTGGTAAAAATATTTTGCAACATCCGTTATCCGTATTATGTTTAATCATACGTTGTTATACACTGTAGAATTTATCGTTTTAGAGACATTGATTCTATTACGCTCATCAGTAACTCGGAAACTAATAAAACCACAACGCTAACCTAAAGTTGGTGATAATTTGAAACATATGCTATTTAGGTATAGGGATTTGTAGAGCAAGTCGACCTAGAATTTACTTCTCTAATAGTGGGCGAAAAAATTTCAAAGTCATTCCGTTTGAAATTTTTGAGATTTTGTCTTTTTAAATCCTGTTGCTTTGAAAAAGCAGGGAAAGAAATTTGACATTAAAGTGTGTCATCGGGTAGCCAGACGTTTTGAAAATAACTCAAAAACGATTCAATTTAAAATAACTGCCATTAACCCCTGTCCCGCAAGATTTATGGCAGACTTCTGTTTTAGTAATCTACAGCATGAAAGTACCTAGAAAATTGCTAAATCAAGTTCGCTGAAATGACATACCAAAAATGTTCACTGCCTCCCGGACTCGAAAATACTTAAAATTACTCGAAAATTATAAGTGACAGGACTTGAAAAGAGTTTACTTATTTCTTAAGTTAACTTATGTGCTTAAAGTAAAGTAGGTTAACCAATTACTATAGATATACCTAGCAGGCAAATTTGGATTTTGAACCCTACTGTCTCCTCGGAAATAGTTCCACTTGAATCTCTTAACTATTTTATCTATTTATTAATAAGGGTTGGAAGAGATATGCATACATTTTTTCAAGGCTGTCAGAAAACTGTCAGAAACTATCTGATTACTTTACTAGTTTCCGGCATTGCCAGATATTTTCTGGTAGTGCTGAATAAAAATGTATGCTAGTCCCTTCCATAAGCTTTCGACAATGGAATCTTAGTCTTAACACAAGTCTTTGTCATATTTGCGCATTAGATTGATTTACTAAATATTTTTAGAAACTTATTTCCGTCATTTCAAATTCCCAATTGGTTTTCGCAGATGTAAGACATTCGCCGAACTGCTTCATTTATATTTTTTATTTTTGGAGCCTCCTCTTTCGCGTTTTCCTAGAAATTTTATTAACTTATGCTTGTTCCGGACGACATCTTAAATGGTTGCAGAAAATTCCTCTCAAAGAAAGTTTCATCACCTTATTATTTTTAAAAATCGTGATTCTAATGGAGCGTTTGCAGCTTATTATTATTCTAATGGCATGAGTAGCCGCGGTAATACCGTGAGATAAGTCCGAATTCTGTTTCTGACCTAAAAATAGTTAAACTTGGATAATTAATGCCTCCTTCCATTTAGAGGAGCGATTTTTTCAATGGAAAAGTAGCTTTTAAGTATACTCTACGTTCCATTAGGCGGGTTAGTTGAGTTTGTTGTCTAGCGGCATTTTGACCCACAAACAGGTTACAAAATACAAAAAAAGTTTTGCCTCGTTTCTCGGGGGTGAATTTACAGCAAGGACCGAGGTCTGGAGGATCTCGAATGCAATCAACGAGTGGAAAGAAATTCGTGATTTGTGCAGTAGTTGTGTGGCGACTCCGAGTCCGCCAAGGCAACCAACTGAGCGAGCCTCGAAGTGCAATGACCCAACTCGCGAGTCAACTTAGTGACCTACTTACTGAACATATGGGTAGTCGGCTAATCTCGACAGGGATCGACGACACGATGCGGTTGATTCCCGTCGAGGTTTAGCCAATCTTACTTGCAACTTTGTCCAAATCACATTTACTAATTTATTGCCGCCGATAATCTAATTTTGTAATTATAAATGAAAGAAAGTTAAAAATAGACATGATATGAAATTGTTTGTGGGATCGAAATGTGTGAAAAGTACAAAGTCTTAATTTGCGCTCCAATTTTAATAGTGATTTTTGTTGTTTCAGGTGAGGATCGTTTCCAGTTACTTGTGAGTCAGTTGGACCTGGCAAGCAAAACCGTAATGTAAGTTGTATCCTTGAATATGCACCTGCACCTGTCGTTGGTCTAATGCCCATCAGATCTATTCTTCTTCAAAGCGGAAAAGTTTCGCTAAGTAATCCCTATAATCAGAATGTTAAAATTAGGCGATATAAATTATTCTTCTGATTCTTTCCTTCTTGAAGTATACAGGGTGTTCCAATGAAAAGTATCCACCCCAAATATTTCGTAAACCAAATAAAAGATGAAAATTCGCTCGGACAGGTCGATTTTTATTTGGAGGGGGACACTTAAATCCATGCTTGGCGAAATTTCAAAACTCACCCCTTAACCACCACCTACCCTCACTTTAAAATTTTAAATGGCAACCCCCCACTTATGATACATCATTTGAAAGCTAATTTCATTGCCAATCTAGCGCTGTAACAATTTTTTATATTTGATTAACCCTAGCACCCTCTTTGGTCAAATTTTAAATTACATTAGGGCCCTTTGTGATACATTATTTGAAAGGGATTGAAATTATCTGTAAACTAGTGCAAGAATTTTTTAAATCTATCCATTCGTTCAAAAGTTACAGCCTAATCTGGAGGATTCCTAGGCCCATAACCAGCACATGTCTTTCAATGTAACTTTTGAACGAGTGGGTGGATTTCAAAAATTCTTGCATCAGTTTACAGAGAATCTCAAACCCTTTCAAATGATGTATCACAAAGGGCGCTAATGTAATTTAAAATTTGACCATAGAGGGCGCTAAGAGTTGAACACATATCAAAAATTGTTGCAACGTTAGATTGGCAATGATAGCTTTCAAATGATGTATCACAAGTGGGGGGTTGCTATTTAAAATTTTGAAGTGGGGGTAGGTGGGGGTTAGGGAGTGAGTTTTGAAATTTTGCCAATCATGGATTTAAGTGTCCCCCTCCAAATAAAAATCGACCTGTCCGAGCGAATTTTCATATCTTATTTGGTTTACGAAATATTTGGGGTGGATACTTTTCATTGGAACACATAGGTCACCGTCACGGAGGAATATGAATTATGAAATAAGTAGTAAATACACAATTATCTACTTTTTAGGTTGCTTCAGGTTTAACACTTTTCGCTATCTAATGGTACAACATACTCTAACAGTCTGAATTTCGTTAACTTATCGTCTTGCTTTTGTTTGTAACAACTGTAATTTTTTTTTGTAACTCAACTGTAATTTGTTGAAAACTATGATTTTTTAAGCCTTTTACATTAAAAAAAATGTATTCGTCATCTAAAGTGTATACGTGTTTAATGACCACAATTATTGTTTCCAGTTAAAATGAAACCCCTAGAAACAACAGATGCAAAAGGGCCTTATGCACATTTGCAGCAGTTAAAATGAAACCACTAGCAACGATTCTTGACACAATTGTTTTGTTAGGAGAAGAACTGCGCAAATTACTCATTTGCACCTGTTTCGTTTATAGCTAATATAAGTGACAGTTCTTTTCTATCGACACAATTACGCCAACACATAATTGTTTCTATCAGTTTTAATCAGAAAAAATTAACCGGAACCGGTGCAAATGAGGGTTAAACAGAGTTGCATTAGCTAACCTAATAATTCACAGTTAAAAATTCTAATTAAGCAATAGTGATTGTTACCAACTTACAAACCATGTTTTAACGTCAATTATTGAGCCTATGCAAATAATACTGAAAAATTGCAATAAAATTGGGTCTTAGTTTTTTTAAAAAACCTCAACAAACAACTGAATAGGAAAAGGGATGATAGTTCACATACATCCCCAATTATAATTGTTCAAATTACACTGAGCAGAGTTTGCATAAACATTGTTGTTTTCTTTTGTATCAATTACGAAAAATATTTTCAAATATGTATGTATTTATCGTCAATTTTAAATCAAATTCCATGTTAGTGGATAATGCGTCGGAAGAAAACGACAACATTATGAGGCAATATTTTACAGCTTCTATTATAAATTCCGAAATTCCTGCACAAACGTTTTTGAAAATGTTAATTAGAGGTCATCAGAATGTCAATAAACTGCTGGTATACCCACGAAATTTAGTTTCTTGGAAGAAAAATGATTTTTAAAATATTTAATTTAAAAATGTTAACACTTTCCCTCTCCTTTTGATCTGCATATTTGCTATGGTTTTCAATGACGGACGATTACATACCCGTAAATTTTTGTCGATAAATACACTCAAAGTAAATGCTCCAATAATAATAATGTTATTTGAGACATGACAACCTGTGTCATTAACGTTACAGTGATTATTTTATACATTTGAATATTGACCAATCAACTTGCTGAGATTAACTGAGACTCTTCAGATAAATGTGTGAAAGGAAAGCACCTTAAGTATTGATCCAAAGCTAGATTTTGCTTACGGTAACCTATCAACTCTTCTAGTGATCTTACAGTGATAAGATTACTAGAAAACTGACATTTAATGAAACTGTCATTAAAAAATTGCAGAAATAAAAATATACAAGAAGTAAATTGTCTTGAAATGTCGTTTCCAAAAATGTTCTCAAACTTTGTGCCCTTTTGTCAAAAAATCATAAATTTTGAAAAATCCCAGAAAACGTTTAGGAGTAAAATTCGGGTATAGCAAGTAGGAAAATTTACTTAATTTTGGTGGCAAACGTAATAACAAATGCCTTTTTGGCATGTCGTTTATGAAATTTGAAAGGTGACCACCATTTGTTTTATCAGCACATGAAGTCTTCAAATTGTGTTTCCAAAAATTCAATGAAAGTTAGTGTCCTTTTGGTAATAAGTAATAACAATTTTGAAAAACTACCAAAACACTTAGGTAAAGACTGGATTGAAATTATTGAGGTTCTAACCCACTTCCGTAGCTGCCCATTTTTTTTTATGTAAAGAGTGTCAAAATAATGTCAGTTTTGATTACATTTCCGAGGTGAATTTGAAACTGACAGTATATTAATTTAAAACAAAAGTATCTCCTTTGCTTCCAAATGCAAGTTTGTATTTGAAAACATAGCCACCGTCAGAAAACGGCCTAGGTGAATGCTGTTAATTTTCTATTGGGGGCTAATTTCAAGTTGGTTTATGTCATGGCGTAATGACACAAGTCTGATTAGTGCATAACTCAGAAGAGGTCGCTAGTAGTACGGTCTTGAAGAGTTCTACATTATCAATTTGCTGAATTTCGTGCGGCAGTCATTTCGAACAACCACAATTTGTCGGTGAAGGGCGGTATTAAACACACGTCGCCTGGCGTACCGTTTTATCAATATAATAATGTAGAACTCTGTAAAACCGTACTACTAGCGACCTCTTCTGCGTTATGCGCTAATCAGACTTATGTCGTTACGTCATGACATAAACCAACTTGGAGTTAGTAAAGGGGTTAAATCACTTGAATCTGCCGTTTTTCGAGATAAATGTTTTCTTTCGATAAACTTATTTTTAATATCACTCATAACTTTGGGTATACGGGCGCAGGCACGGAATTTCGTACGACGCCGACGGTTACATTTCATTGACAAATAGCTGTAAAACAAGCCTTATACTGGTAACAATTGCATGCATAAAATAATAAAAAATGACATAGAAAACGTCAGTTATCACAATAAATTCCATGTCCGCAACTGTACAATTTCGTTAAATCTCTCCAATCTTGATCTCTTGGAAAATTCACTCGCGCTCAAGCGTTCGTGAATTTCCATTATCAAGATGGTACCCAATATTTCGTGTAAGTTAACAAGCCTAACGATAGATAGGTAGAAACTTCTATTTTTTCACACAATTTGTAAATATGGAAATGCAAGAAAATAAAACGTAAAGATTTCATGTGTTTGGCCATTCGATTTTTCTATCTATTTCAGTACCTACCTATTTGTTCAATAAAAAAAGGCCCCGTTCCATATTTGAACTCGGTCAGAAAAACACCGTTTTCGCCAGTTAGCGCGCTTCACCAGACACCGCCAGCGATCTTTTGGTTAAACGCATGTACCCCTTCATGGAATTTACTGGGTGGATAGGGCCAGTTTTTATCGGTAGTCTAACCACAATGTTAAATTTAAATAAAAGTAGAATTAAAGTCGACCATTCATATTAACAAGTTAGGTATCCGAAATAGTGTGTCTTATAACTCTTATAAGGCATTTTAGACGCCCAAGAAAAGTTTAGGTACGAGACCGAAAGTCGAGTGTCTTTCTTAACTGTCTAAAATGCTGATAAGACACGAGTGCCATATAACTTTTACCAACAACCTGCCTAGGCAGTGACAATTTAATGTCGATATCGCAGAACTAGGCTAAGCGGTCATGAGATACCGATTTGCTACCGTAACAAATGAAAAATAAAACACTAGTGTTTTATATTATACATTGTAGTAAGTAGCGAAGCAATAAGTGTTTTATGAAAAATAAAACACTAGTGTAAGTGTTATACCTTAATAATAGACAGGTTGTGGATAAATACATTACTCTGACATTACTAAAGTTGTCGGTAATATCACCGAGATCGTGACATTACAAAGGAGTTAGTTATTCTTATTGACCATACGCCTACCTTTGGGGAGCATTTTGAAGATGCAATTTTATCGAAAAATGAAAATTCAAATTCCTCAGCTCTTCGACAACAAGATTTTTATAAGGAAGATGTAGGTACATATTATTATGCAATTCTTTCGTGTCTTGCCGAGCGGTTTTAATGACTTTTACAAAATGATTTCATTGACTACTCCAACAAGAATTTATTATTGTTTTTATAATCATTTAATAGTCAATTTGCGACTCGTAAATAACAGGAGCGTTTAAATTGCGTAAACGTGACAGTATAATAATAAAAGTGTAAGTAATTATTTTTGGTCCTTGTACCTGATGCGCTGATACCGTCTGTTAGCTCAGAAACAAACAAAGTAAAGGATTAAGTAGCAACGACGTCCATAGCTCAGATCTTGCAAAATTGGTGGATGCGCCGGGGTAGGCAGCATTTAAATCGATTTCTCCGTATGCTCTTTCATTTCCTTGTTCAAGCACACTGTCATATTCTTCCAAATGCTTTTTTTCGTCTGACTCCGCATACCCCTACGCTGTCGACTCTTCATCGCAAACACAAACTCCTTATAACTCAGCAGCCCATCCCCGTCATAATCGAAAATAGCAAACACCGTTTTCACTAAATGTTCACTAAAAACATGTCCCGTGCATATTTTGACTGCCTTTTGAAACTCCTTAGGCGAGATCGGAGTGTGGAGTAGCGTGTACATCTTCATGGCCAGCATAAAATCGTCGAGGTTATTCAAGAACCTCATGAAATTGCTAAACTCCTCGAAATCTATCCCAGTCTGTTCTTCTTCGTCTAATCGTTCCAACAAGACGTCCAAGTATTCATCGTAATGCTCTTCATCCAAATCTGTGTACCTTAATATAATTTTCGCAAAATCCACTTCGGATATTACGGATAATCCATGGGCGTATTGCAGAAACTCCAGTTCTAGAACCTCCTCCTGGAAATAAGTCATGAACGTGTCGAACTGATCGAACTTGATCAGCTGATCACCGTTAGGGCCGAAGAAGTGCACCATGAGGGTTGTGTCAACCGCGTGTTTCTTCTGCAACCCTTCGTCGTCGTCCACAGTATTGCCGCTGGGTCCGTAATTTTCTCCGAATATTTTTTCAATAATTTGGTATTCACTTTTGTCCACTGTTTCATTATAATCCGTGTCAAACATTTTGAAGGCAATCTTAAACCCGGACACGGGTTTGATCAAAATCGACAGGAGAAACAAATACTCCATGTAGGAAATAATTCCTTTGTCTCTAACTGTCCTGAAGAACTTTGGTGACATGGCAGTTTGTTTGGGTGTAACCGCTTTGAATTCATCCAAATCTGTCTTTGTCAATTTCCTTCTTTTATGGCGTCTTCTAGGTTCCGTTTCCAAAAGAGATTCTATAAAGTCAATTGGAGTCATATAAATCTGACCGTCGTATTCAGTAGAAGCGAAGTTGATGAAGCGTCTTTCTGTCGATCTTCTCTTGTTCCCAGTTTCTTTAGATTTACTAAATTTATACAATAAATGACATGCGGTGAGAGTTCCTCCAACCGACAACAGCACCGGCAGGGGATGATTCCGTACAGTTTCCCTTGCCTTAGACCTCATGTGGACCAAGATTGCAACGTGGTTCGGCTTGAGGAAACCCCGCAACATTTCAATTGTCAAAATTGACAACTGTTTGAGTTTGTGAATGCGGAAATTGTCGGTTTTGATTAAAACCAGAGATTTACGACAGTCACTTCCGGTGTATACGCGGACAAATTTTATTACTGCTTTAGCACCGCCGCCGCCGGGTTGAGATCGTAACTTTGTGATTATTAAGGAGTTAGGTTTTAATTACGAATCGGAAACACCCTTAATCGCCCCGTGGGAAATCTGTAAAAGAGTTTGCGTAAACAGATTTTTATGCTGTCGATGAACTCTGGGAACAATTATTGTTTCAAATCTGGGCGGAAAATTTTATCACATGAACTGATTCATTGTTGAGCATTAGGTACAGTAAATTTAACACAGTTGAAGCTGATTATTGTTTACAACCGAAGCGTGGGCTGAATGAAGAATTGGCGAAAATTGTTGTTGTTCTTGGAATTGCAGTTTCGTTTGCGCGTAATCATAAATTAAATAAACCCTTTGTTCTTGAAAACTCTGACTTGGGATTATGATCAATTTTAAAAATTACTTGCCATTTTCAATTCCATGCCAATTTCTAGCCTAAGAAAAAGTTGGCAGTATTAGGAACTTCAGCTTCTTCAGAGAATTTATATTATGATCTATCACAATCGATCACTATATGACCATCCAATAATTATTATTTAAATTTGAAAAACTTCCAGGAAGTACGTAGTAAGTTTACGTAATTTACAAAAACAGTTGGTAGGTACCTATGCAGGTGTATCATTTAAAACGAAATACTTAGAATAACTACTAGAAACGCTGATTTTATCAGAAATCGTTCGAAAAGGTTTTTTTAATTGAAATGGTCACTTAAATTCATGCTTGATGAAATTTTACGACGCTCCCCTTAATCCCCACCAACTTCAGCTTCAAAATTTGAAATGGCAATCCCCCACTTGTGATACATTAGGTATTTGGAAGCTAATGCTGTCAATTCTTTTGATATTCGTTAATTCCCAGCGCCCTATGTGGACAAATTTTTCAAATCACGTTAAGGCCCTTTTTGGCATACCTGGGCAATATTTTTTGAAATCCATCCGCTCCTTAAAAAGTTACATACAGTGAGGTACTTGAACACTGGTTCTGGGCCTAGAAATAATGAAATTATTATTTATCTTTCTGTAACTTTTGAAGGCATAAATGGATTTAAAAACTATTTGCATATGTTTACAGAAGATTTAATACGCTTTAGAATAGAATGTACTGCACTGTACTGACCACGATTTTTCAGAAAACTTTCTGGGCTCACCGGAAGGCCAACGCTTACCCCCATTTTAAATTTCATTAAAATCCTTTCGGCAGTTTTCGAAAAATCTTGCTCACATACGTATGTACACTCAACCGCATTAGTAATAAGCGGGTGAGATAAAGAGGGAAATACGATTAGAATGCGTGGTCTGCTATTTCTGTCTCCATCAGCCCGCTTATTATTAATGCGGTTGGGTGTACATGCATACATGCGCAATTGCGCACATACGCAGATACACACAGACATATATTTTCTAAAAACCGTTTTTTCGTGATCCTTGGATCTCGAAACGTAAAGATCTGGTATTATCTCAATTTCGAATTTTGGAGTGATGGCAAGTTACCTCCCATTTTAACCTCCCCACTCCACTTCACCATTTCAAAAAAAGGGAGGTTACTGCAATCACTAAAATTTTCGAATTCGAGATAAGACCGGATCTATACGTTTTCAGGTCTCAGGAACCCAGAAAAGTGGTTTTCAAAATGTGTCTGTATGTATGTACGTACGTACGTACGTTCGTAAACACGCCACAGCCCAAACTACTCGACCGATTTGGCTGAAATTTGGTGCGTGTGCATGTAATAACCCAACTTAGATCTGAAAAGCTTTTGGAGCCAATCGTGCAACCAGAAGTGCCATTTTGGCACATCAACTTTTAAATTTTAAATGTAAACCCCCATTTTTCACGTCACCATAAGAAAGACCTTCAAATTCTGCGTCTAAAAATGTATTCATTCTTAGTGCCTTTTTGACCAAAAATTAAAAAAAAATTGATTTTTTTCTGACTTTCAAATCGCGGTACAGCCCAAGCCCCTCTACCGATTGGTCTGAAATTTTGCACATGGGGATTGTATTACACGTCGAAGAGTTGAACAAATTTTGGATTCAATCGGCCCACGGAAAGTGCCGTTTTGGCACACCAATTTCGAAACTTAAAATTATTCTCTCATTCACCCATCAAAAACAACTTTTTGAAAGATTTATTGTTATCATCAGAAAGGTCTTCAAATTCTGGTTTTAAATGAAATAAAATTTATTCGCATTTAGTACCCTTTGGGTAGAAAAATCGAAATTTTGTAATAACACTGAAACCACGTTATAGCCCCAAACTACTGGAGCGATTTGTCCGAAATTTGGTACATGGCGGTTAGGTAACCCATTGAAGAGCTGAAAGGCTTTTGGGAGCAATTGGTCCACGGGAAGTGCCATTTATGCATATCAACTTTAAAATCTTAAACACAAGTCACGGAAATCAAAGACCCATGCGTTGGGGAGGTTCCAGCCGCTTCTCTGCTGCCTTTTTTAAATTGGTTGTGGGGGGATTAAAAGGAGGTTTTTCTATTTCGGTTTCCTAATGAACACGTTATAGCTAGTACGTTATAAGCTAGGCAACGATTGTCTGTCCAAAAATGGAAAACCAATTTTTTTCTAAATAGTATATTACGTACCGAGGAATGTAAGTGTAATTTTTGTGGTCGAGGAATGCAATTTAGGAAATCGAGGCCCGTAAGGCCGAGGTTTCCTAAGCATTCGAGAACCCAAAAATAAGCTACATTCCGAGGTGCGTACAGTATTTTTAGCAATACCTGAATCAGGAAGAGAAAAATACTGCACACACCTTGCACTGAGTAACACTTACAGCCCATGGACCGTAAGTAAATATTAAACCCTGTGCGTAAACATCGAAACGACAGAGCAACTATGGTAATTTTGACACTAATGGAGAACTTACAATGCAGGTATTGCTAAAAATATTAATAAGTTGGGTATCCGAAATAGAAGAAATTGTATAAAAACGTGTTTCTTGTGGCACTCGGAATTGGTAAAACTCGGGCTTTTCTCCCTCGTTGTCCAAACATCCTCGTGCGATAATAATTGGCCTTATGAAGCGGGTATTTTAAAATACTAGCGTACTGTTTGTCTGCATGAAAGTCTGTGAACACGCTGCAGCCCAAACTAGTGGACCGTTTGACTTAAATTTATTATAGGGAAAGAGGAAGAAATGAGCAGCTGGAACCTCCCAGAATCATCCGATCCTATCATTTATAAATTAACAATCCACACAATTTCTAACCCCATATTTGCACCTGTTCTCTTTAAAGTTACGTGACAGTTCTTTCTTACGGAAACGATTGTGTCAATAATCTTTTCTATGTACTTAATCTCAAGATTAATTTCAAATGTTTCTGGAGTTTTTTAAAATTTTAATTTTTTACCATAATCGTATCATTGTCAGAGTCTGGACTTTGACCACAATGGGATGGGTGCTTAAACCGAAGGCTCTTGCCGCAATAACTGATGAAAAACGGCTGTTGCTTGCAAATATCGAGTTTAGTTCTACAACGCTTGCACAAATATTGTGTACTATGGCTACTATTGTACTTCAAGGTACCAAAAGTTGAAGTACCTACATACAGAGTTAGTAGAAAGTCCCGGAACGATCCATTTTCTCCGTTATTTCTTAAGATTTTGCTTTGAAAGGTACCAACGCGCAATTAAATATACAGGAAATTAAAACATTTTCTGAGCGACCCTAATAATCGTTTTTTAAATGTAATCACTAATCATACTTTTTTCTCAACGGAAAAACATCGAAGAAATCGGTCAAAAAGCAACATTTTTCAAAATCTGAAATGCACTTCAACCTTATTTTTTGATACAAATTCAGCTGCGTTACATATCCTTTTATTTTGTTTTTGCTTTTTTTAAATTTCTTCAATCCTCACATTCTACCAAATAGGAAAAAGAATTTCGAAAACTGTAATAATTGCGAAAGTTGTATTTGCGATTTTGAAAAATCTTGTTTTTTCATCGATTTCTTTGTGACTTGACTTCTGGTCAGCTTTGACTCAAAAAAATTCGCAGATTTCGAGTTCGTTAAGGAAAATGGTGGTTATTTTTACTGTTAAACCGGAAGTACGAGAGAATTTTTGACTACATTTTTGAACTCCTTGTGCATTGTGCATTAATTAGTACCTACCAAATTTCAAATTAAGATCTTAACAAATAACGGAGAAAGTGGACCGTTCCGGGACTTTGTACTAACCCTGTATAAAACTTATACGTTATCCGTTCTTTTCATTTAATTTCACCAGTAATACCTGGTTGATCAGGCAAAGTGGGGGTTAATTAACCTTATAAACTCATTTTTAATAGGCAAAGCGTAAAACAGTTTCCGGCACGAAAAATATTAGGCAATATGGAATGCAAAACTAATAGTCTCCTCAAATTATTATAAATTTAAACGATCGAACAGTGCCGGTTCTTTAATCTGTAATATATTTTCTTGTCTTGGTCCGCGGGATTCAGTAACGTTTTAAAAATGTCATCTTTCGTTGCGTGATAAACAAATACAATTATTCCTAACATTTTTGCTTTCTATTGTATTATTTTGTTGCAAAAACAGATCTCGCTTCGCTTCTCCATTGCTATCACACTGCGCAACACTCACCGTTGTTGAAGTGAGGTTACAAATAAGGGTTGTGGGTCCGTGGTTGAATGCCTCACTGTGAAAAATCCCGTGTTAAATTTAACTAAATAATAACTAAATTATGTGTTATTCCAGGTCCACCCAGCGTTTTGTAAAAATATTCACCTAAGATTTTTGTTAACTTCGTTACCTTACAATTATGTAGTTTCAAGACAAAAATCTGTTAAACACCCCAAAATACATTAGTACACCCAACGTAAACCCAAAATATTTGTAAAAGATGCACACAATTTTGTTGAATTTTAACAAAGTGACAATTAACAAACTACACAAGAGTTTTTACAAGCCTATAATTTTTCACAGTGTAATAGCCGGCAATCTGCAGATTGCCTGTTGATTTAGTCATTCTGCAGGATGCTTGGATGAACAATCCATGGATTGCCTGATTTTCAACATTGCCGGGAATAGGTACAGTTTGTAAGGTTTATTAGTCTCTACTTTGCATTCGACTTTGCCTGACCAACTATGCATTCTGCGAACTCTGTGGATAATTCTGCGGATTGCCTGAATTCTAACATTGCTGGTAACATTATACCTATTTTGGAAATATGAGAGTCATTGCTTGATTACTGCGATTCTTGATAAAGAGAATTTTTAATCTCCTCCTTGCAGCTAATGCTTATCCGTTATCTGCTTGTCTGAATTTTGGAAGTATAACAGAAACTTCGAAAACAATAAAGCTCTATGGCGCTCGCTAAAACTTTCTGGTTGCATCACGAGACTCGACAAAAATAAACATTCCTTGAATCGTTGAACCTGGCGCGCATTGGTCCTTCGATCCGGATATAAACAATAATGATCCTAAATATTCTAGCCGCTTACATAATTTTTCTCCTGCAGCACTGTGATTATAGCTTCTAATGAAATCAAGCCATAACTTAGGCCATAATTAACTATTCACGCATTTTTTATTATTTCCGTCAAGTGTCTGGAAAGTCAAATATTTTGTTTGCAAACATCTAATCTCGCATCCACTTGGATTCCGAGGTACATCCAAATTTTTTCCGCTATCATCGAGTTCATGACCGATAACGCGCTTTATTATTAAAACAATTCTTTATCAGATCTCTATTGCATTATTAACACTTAGTTTACACATCATTAATAAATGACGCCTCGTAAATAGATTCTTTCCCATGTTAATAGTTTTAGTTCCATTTTTCGTGGAGCTAATTGTACGAATCCTTACACCTTAATTACGTCGATTTAACGAGAGTAATTTCCATGAGGAAACGTTATGAATATTGAGCTGTGATTTTATTTAATGACCCATTATGAAAATTTGTGATTGTACACTTTGAGCGCATTCACCAGTGTTGACGCGTGAAATTTACATTATTGATGCTCCGTTACGCCCACAATACAGTTACACACGTTCAACCCTCGTCTAATATCTGCGTTAGGGGTGTCTGACATGACCTTTCGTAACGCACCGCCGTAATTTATTTTTTATTATCTTTAAATGGCACCCCTGACACAATTTGAAATTTCGACGGTTAAATTTTTTAGCAGCAGAACTGATATCGCTATTCAAAAAAAATGGGCAGCTACGGAAGCGACTGGAACCTCCATACTTGGTGAAAAATATACTTCCTATAATACACCATACGGCCACAATGCTTAATAATGCCCGAAATACTGCTATATACTGCCTGTTTACTGCCATAGATATTACCACTAATGCCTGTTATTGCATATTAATGCCACTACTGCCGAGGACTGCTGGATACTACCTGTAATGCGTAATGCCGGTAATGCTAGAATAATGCTCGTAATGCCTTTAAAATGTACATCTAATGCCAGTGGTGGATGACCCCTCGAATCCACCCCATTAGTCTTTAAAAGTGTTTCTAGAGTTTTCCAAATTTTTGCATTTTTTTTGTCAAAAAGGCGCTAAGTGTTAATACATTTTTGGATACAGCACCTTTCATGTGCTGATAAGAAAAAATCGGTGTTAATCTTTCAAATTTCATAGTTGACATGTCAAAAAGGCACTTGTCGTTCGCCGATTGTCACCAAAATCTAATCAGACCACCTACGGGCCAAACCTAACGCAGATGCCAAATTTCATGAAAATCCGTTCGGTAATTTCGACGAAATCTTGCCCACATACATACATACCAGGTGTATCATCGACACGCGACGCGACTATAGGCAAGATAAAATTTGGCACACATATTCAATGCGCAATTTGCAGGTTCTGTTTAGATTTTGGGCCATATCGGTTCACGGAAAGTGCCTTTTTGGCACATCAACTTTAAAATTTTAAATACGAACCTTCATTTTCAAGGTCACCATATGAAAGCTCTTCGAATTCTGCTTCTATAAATGTATTCACACATGGTATGGTGTGCCATTTCGCCAAAAAACTTATATACAGGGTATCCCAGGTATGCAATCATTAATTTTCAGGGGTGATTCTACGTCGAAAAATATTACGAAAAGTTTTTATAAACGTATGTCCGAAAATCGCTCCTAAGGGCCGTCCCTGAAGGGAGCGTCTAAAATTCGATTTTTATTTAGTCACTCATTAAGTTTTTGCATACCTTCCGACATTATTAAGTATCGCCAGATTACATTAGTTACTGATTTTTAGAATCCGTTCAGTTCTGTAATTTAATAAAAATAAATTGTCCCTCCTTGATCAGCCCGGTCAATGCAGATAAATTTTGGAATCCACTTTTCTCGAAAACGGTTGGTCTTACGTAGTAACAACAAGAGGGTCTTATTTATGTAATTTTAGCCAGACAGCCATAATAAATAATAAATAATAAATGTCAAAAAACGGCACATGAAAAAATAGCGAATTGACATAATCTGACAGAGCTGATTGATGTCAGTCAGTGTGCAAAAAATCATCGCTGTAGCCCAAACGGTTCCTGACTTATTAAATAAAAATCGAATTTTATTAGCCCCCTTCAAAGGGCCGTGCCCCATTAGGAGCGATTTCCGGACACGTGTTTATAGGAACTTTTCTTCATTTTTCGATGTAGAATCACCCATGAAAATTTATGACTGCATAGCTGGGGCACCCTGTATAACTGTATATTTTTATAAAACTTTGGTGGCAGTTTTTCGAAAAATGTCATTTTAGTTTCAAAAGGGCCCTTTATTTTACAAAAAACATATTCTTACTATCGGATTCGATAGCTGTTGCATTGCCAGATTTTTTCGAAAATTGACATTTTAGAGGCAAAAGGACCCCTTTTTAACTTTTTCTTAGCAGTATTATTATCGAATTGTCAATTTTTTTTATTGATCAGCTTCTCTTAGGGCCGGTTTATCGATGCTCAGCTAAGTGTCAGCTAACAGCAAACTGACAGTTTGTAGCCAATCAGATCGCTAGTTGCTAGGCAATAAAAAATCATTGTTAAGTACCTAAGAGGAGCTGATGAACAAAACAAATCTCAAGAGGTACTGGCTAGTCCATTCTACCCTTCACACACGTTTAAACTGGATTATTTTTATTTGCCTAATGGCCGCGGTCTGGTTCGCCGATGATTGCTATCAAAATCCGAGTCCAAATCAAATCAGCTCTTCGTCGGGTATAACATTTCTGGATTTTATGCTAAAGGGGCTCTAAGTATAAATACATTTTTGGAGACAAGTGGAAGACCTTGCATTTAATGCTGTAAGAAAAAATGGGTGTTGTGATTAGTTTTGAAACCATTCTAATAAAACTGGAGCTTTTAATTTTTTTATACAGGTGTACCATTTAAAACGAAACACCCCGAATAACTCCTGGAACAGTGATTTGAGGGAAGAACGCTGAAGCAGGTCGATTTTTGTTTGGAGGGGGGACACTTAAATCTTCAAAATTTTAAATGACAATACCCCGCTTGACAGTTAATTTCGTTACGAATTCAATTTTGCAATAGCTATTTATGTAACAATTGGGAAAAGTACATCATTTCTTTACGCGGGTGCTTATTGCAGAACGAGGCGAAGCCGAGTTCTGTAAGCACGCAAGTGAGGAAATGATACATTTTCCCACGTGTTACATACAAGATTTTTCATAAATCCCGATCGATACATTCAAAAACTATGCATGAAATGTTTAGTGATCATGTGGATCGTGCTGATTGAAACAAATTAAAGAAATTATATTAACATAATTACTTTTCGCACTAGTGCAGAAATGAATTCACTTTTCGCATTAGTGCGGAAATATGATGCATTTCCTAACTGAAATGAGTAGGAAAAACAACATTTTACGCACGGGATTATGAAAAATTTTTTAACTTTCGTTGAACTCCAGCGCCCTCTGCTTTCGATTTTTGACCTACGTTAGGGCCCTTTGTGATACATCATTTGAAAGCGTTTGAAGTTCTCTGTAAACTGATGCAAGAATTTTTATAAAGTCTTTTTATTTATTTTAAATTTATGAGTGTTCAAAACTTGTCAAAGTTACAAAAAAAATATTTAAGTAAATGTAATCGGGCTTTGGATCGGCATTAAAAAAATTAAGTTGACGTGTATTTTCGTTTTTCAAAAATCTCAATTTTTCACCGAATTGTGTGATGTTTTTGAAGATCTAGGGTGACCGTGATTCTATTTCCTGTCGACACATGTTTCTACCTCAGAAAAGATCGTAGGTTCCGAATCATTTGAGGAAAAGGTATGATCCCGTTCGAAAATTCAAAATTAGGGCCATTTCCGGTTAAACCTGAAGTGCAAAAGAATATCAGAGTTCACCATCGGATGCACCTCAAAAAAATAAGGTTGTCCTGATGTCCGAGGATATTTCCGAAATATTCTTCTCGAAAAAGTTTTTAAATTTATTCCTTGCTTTTGAAAAGCACTGTATAATAAGTAAGTATCTACTTTGGATCAGTAAAGAGAACTGTATTTCTCAAAAAATTGGCTTGTGTATTTCCAAAGATAGAAGCCTGTACACATTAGGTTTAATAGGTAGTAAGTATTAGCTATATTAATAATATGGGATGAAGAATTGCTTTGTTTTGCCATTCATTATTGTTAAGAAAATCGTGCGAAGAAATGGAGTAAAAATCTGATGTTATGTTCCATGCACGATGAGTCCATATAAGGGATATCTCATAACATGTCATCGAAAAGACGTAGTCACGTTCGATGACACATCTGAGAAACAATTTCTGCAGTTGTCGAGATGATTTCAGCAGAACCTCAGCAATTATCGCCTCTCCAGCTCAAAGTCAAAGCAAACCGTTGAAATATTGCGTAAATCGTAATAAATTCGTGGAACGGAAAGTTTTTACCACCCCCCCGTCAACGTGTTGAGAGCCACTGACGAAAAAGTAAAATTTCGTGAAAAAAAGCGAGCGTCATCGATATCGAGCGATCGACTCCGAAGAGTGTACACAATCATAGTGTATATGGTGGGGTCGTTGAACCCGCGAGTGAGTGGGGGTTGGACTACGTCACGGAGCCGGCGCTAGGACGTACGTTTTTATTTACCGCGAATGCGTTAGATAAGGACGACGCTGCCGCGGCCGGTCTTTGCTCCGAGTGTATTCCCGTATTACTACACACACAGATACATGGACAATTTGCTAGGGCAGACTTTCTTAAAAAATGTCGAAAATGTGTGTCGGAGTGGTGCGAAACCTTCGGTGAGGTGCACGCGAAAAATCGCCGAGAGAGGTGCGAGAACATCCCCGTAGTGGTCCCGTCAGTGCGGTGGTTTCCCGGTGGGTTTTAAGTTCTGTGAATTTGGCAGCAGTGGTTTTGCAATAAGAAAAAAGTGAAACTCGCTTTTTGTTGGTACAACCCATTGAGTAATTATTATTGGTGATTAGATTTAAGATCGGTTCGGCCGAATTAGAAAAAAAATCGATTGTTATTGTATGTTGTTGTTTTATCATAATCGGTCGTTCACATTCGCATAAAAATAGACGGGCTCTTATGCGCGTCGTTATCTCCGAGGCGATTTTTCCAGCGGTGGTCATTTTTCGGAATTTCTCCCGTATTAACGATCGCATCTCAACCATATTCGGCGGTGAACAACCTAGAGTTCAATGGCTTGCCGCGCCTCCAAACACAAACCGTCGTACTTTATGCTGGTTTGAACTAAACACACATGTGCCGCCCTCTCATTATTTTTTTTTTCGCCAAATCTTAACGACAACGTTATCGAGAAGGCGGTGGCGGGCCACCGCCACCGGAAACACGAATTTTCGGCGATAACGCGATTTACAATTAGGCAGCAATGACATTGTGCAAGGGTCATTGACCTCGCCAGATTTTACTTTGTTGAATTTACCATTGACCCCTCGGCGCCTTATCATTCTCGTTACCATCCCGAATTAACGAGAGAGCGGCACCTGCGAAAATGTGGCCACCACCTTTTCCAGCTCACGAGATTTGACGTAATCCACGGTCGTTTTTCTGGCGCGTCATTGCCCCGATATCTCCTATATCTCAACAATCTCAGTTTGCAAATTCGATGCCAGATACTTCCTATCCGTGTTTATCTCGAATTTCCAATCTGTTAAAATGGTCTTGAAAATAGTTGTCAGGGTAAGAAAATGTCTTGTTGGATGATGCATCAAAGATCCTAATCTTTTTGTCTCAAACGTTTAGTTTCACTTTTATTCTCAGTTTATATAGATCAAAAATTAATCAATTTTCAATTACCTAGTCCTATAAAATATATGTCTGTATTCGGTCGATATCTCCATTGCTGTTAGAGATAGCGAAAAATTGTTAAATGCAAGGTTGCGGAGGGTCAAGCCGAGGGGTTGACAACACTATTTCTATATTTCAAATATATTTCTATATTTCCATATTTAAAATATATTTTCATATTTCATATTTCAGATACATTTTCGTTATTTTCATATTTCCATATTTTCATTTCACTTCCGTATTTCCACCGTATTTCCTTCCCGCTTAGGCACTTGACATGACGTCGGTCGAAAAATCTATTCGCCAAAAACATCAAATCTTTACGTTTTATTTTCTTGCTATTTTTTTAGGTATTCACAAATTGTAGGAAGAAGTAGAAGTTTCTGCTCGAGTTTCTGCCATCTCCGAGATAGCCAATATTTTTATTTATAGACCTTTTGTCATTTGCTGAAATCGTCATGGGATGGGTAGTATTCCAAACATATTTAATGGCCCAAAAAAGGACATTGTCCACAATTTGAATGTCACTAACCTCCATACCAAATTTCATTAAAATCCGTTAGGTAGTTTTAGAGAAATCGTACTCACATACGTACGTATGTACATACGTAGGCAGTACACAGACGTTTTTTAAAAACACTTTTTTGTGATCCTGGGACCTCGAAACTTAAAGATCTGGTGTTATTTCAATTTCGAATTTTGGAGTGATTGTAGTAACCTCCCATTTTAAATTGGTTGTACCCTTATCTTACACTTCGCAATAAAACATTAAATTAATAATATAAATGATTCTATGATGTAGTCTGTTTGCGAAACACTCCTTAAATAAATAGATAAGCTAAATTATTTATTGCATAAGTATGGCCACCCTTGTGTGCTAAGTAGGGGTTAATGAAACTTACCGGTTAATGATTATTAAGTGTATAATTAAAGACAGCATAGTCTCGCTCTATGGGTGATGTTCGACGTTGATGCAATTTTTTTAAATAATTCTTTGGCAGCACAATTTCAGAAATGGCGACGTGTAATTGGTTCTAGATCACTATGGAAATCTTCCAAAATTTTAAAATGATAAGAATTTGAACAGATTTATAATAATTATGATAATATAATAAAAATGAGCAAAGGACCCTGTACAATAAGGCGACCGCTTGGGCCCATCTCTACCAAATTTTAAATTTTGGTTAGCGAGGGATAGATGAATGTTTGGGGGAAAAATAAAAGTTTTGTATCTATTAGTTTTCGAGAAAAAAAATCGTGAAAATTGCCATTTTCTCGGCCCAAATGTACCATATTTAGAGCCACATAAAAATGTGACCGCCTGGGAAAATTTCAATATATTTGTATTCAATCTTGTATTATACCTCCACGCCAAAAATTTCCTGGGCCACTATCGTATAGGGTCCTTTTCAGTATATTCCTTTCATATTTCCAATAAATTTCCCACATTTCCAGTATATTTTTCATATTTTCGGTACATGTTCAGAATATTTTCATATTTTCATATTTTCAATATACATATTTTCATATTTTCAATATACATATTTTCATATTTCAATATATTTTCATATTTCCAATATATTTCCATATTTTCGAGCCCTCATACACCATATTGTCGCCGTTGTTAACCCCTCGGGTCAAGCAAGGCACATTTTAAAAATACAATCCTCTATACTGTATACAGGCTGTCCTACTAATGAGTAACAACACAAACATAGGTTTTTTTAAATGGAACACCCTGTATTTTAATTTTTTATTGGACTCTATGATGAATTCCAAGTAACATATACGTTAATCATGTTTTCATCTGAAGCGAATGGTGGGAAAAATTACGTTTGCAGTACTTGTTTTGAAAAATCACCCTACAACCAATTTTCAAACTTTTGTTTTGGAAATTTAACATTATATTCAGAAAATTTGGGCTTTTGTTTGATATAGAACTCGTTATAAAATGTCCCTACATCCAAATTTCGTATTTTTCGTTTTATTCAGTAAAATATGATTTTTAAGAATTTCGATTTTTAACTTACAATGATGTTTTTGAAAGGCGGCTCGGACACAATGACATGTCATAATAGGTGTCACAAATTCTGTCAGCCGTAATCCTGCGTTAATTAAACATAAATTGTGATCAAGTGGTTTTTTTAAATGTTCATTTATGAAACACAAGAATGTACCTACTCAAAAAAGTTACAGCATTTTCAGCACTTGATGATGAAATAAATAGATAATTAAAAAACGCAACCTTAAATATTTTATTTGTTGTCAGTTTTAGTGCTGATGATGGCATTACATGGCTGAAATCTAGGTACACTTACAATTTTAATATACCCTATACATGGTATCGATTTTGAGTTATTTTCCTCATCCATTTAATCAACACAATAACCCGCTTTGAGATGGACAACTTTTATTATTTAAAATATTAGATATATAGAAATTGTAATTTGACTGATAACACATTTGACACCTACAATCTACAAAGACATGTAGACAGAAGCAACCGTCTAAAAACATCAAGAAGAAAAAGATGAAAATTGAGTTTTACTGAATAAATCGATAAATACTAAACTTGGATATAGGACGTTACATTTTATATTAAACGAAAGCAAATTTAATTTTACAACCTATAGCTATAACATTTGATAGAGTGGTACCATTTAAAAATATTAACCTTACATTTTTGAAGGTTCATAATGTTACTGGAGACGAACTTAAAAAGCTAAGACCGTTTTCAAGAGCTTTAAGGATAGCCCAAACCTTCCTTAATGACATGCAAAATTTCCAGAACCAAAGGTTGAAAATTGGTTGTGGGGTGATTTTTCAAAATATCTTCTAAACCATTCGCTTCAGATGAAAACATGATTAATGAATGTTACTTGGAATTCATCATAGAATCCAATAAAAAATTAAAATACAGGCTATTACATTTAAAAAAAACTGTTTATATTGTTACTCCTTGGTGGGACAGCTTATGTACAGGATTGTATTTAGAATGTGCCTTGGTTGACCCTTTGCAACTTTGTATTTAACAATTTTTCGCTATCTAGTCGTTGGGAGTTAAAAATAGAATCATGAAGAAAAACATTTTCTAAATAGGTACCTAAGTAGGCTCACCAGGGTAGGGTATCTTTGATTTGAGGGTGGTATCGAATTATTCAGAAATTATAGAACCGTACTTGTCATGACTAATGAAATGACTAATCTAACCAAGGGGTTTACAACTTAGAAATTTTGTAAATGTTGGTATACGGATTTTTCCTCAGTTGTCAACCCGTCGAATCCAACACTTCTATTAAAAACCGCCATTTTTTTCGAGTAACTGACTAAATAAAAGTATAATGACTAATAAGGAATCGAGTAAACTGGTCGTCCTGGGGATGTCATTTTGACATCTTTCGGGTCTTCTATATTTTGTGACTTTTAATTTAGGAAGTCACTTGATTTAAATCGTAAATTATATCATGGGTTAAATGAACAATTTATTATACAGCCACAGATTCCTTGCATGAAAATAAAACACCCGTATTTTTTTGTTTCGCTAGATGGGCCCCCATTTCGTCACTAGGGCTCCTCAAAAGTGAGCCCCAAAAATCGAAAATTAATTCCCGCGTCTTAACCATTCAACCGATTTTGCTGAAATTTTCCAAAAGACCATTACGAACGATGAAGATTTCAATAATGTAGCTGATGATGTCGTGGTGCCCACCACAGGCGCCCCCTGGGCCGCCCTCGACATTTTCGGCCCATTGTCTTTGTTAACGTAATTAAATTTCGTAATTAATTACACACCATCCGATGGTCGATTGAATTTAGAAACTACGCCTACCTCTTACACTTTTTCTGTAAAATGCACTATTTCCGAGTAAAATTAAGGAATGTGGAGCCATACACGTGCTTATTGGCAGACTTGTCACGATAGCTATAGCGCGATTAATGTCAGGGCTTTGTTAAAGTTTTAGATTATTGTCAGTTTTGCACCACTGTGGCACTGTTTGTTTTTTTTTGTAAATATTATAATTGCAGCCAATTTTGCAAATTCGGAGTATACATCAACATCAGATATGCGTTTAATTTATGGTATGGCTCCTCAACTCTTAGGTAATTTTACTTGGAAATGGTGCATTTTACAGAAAAAGTGCAAGAGGTAGCGTAGTTTCTAAATTCAATGGAGCATCGGATGGTGTGTAATTAAATAGGAAATTTAATTACGTTAACAAAGATATTGGGCCGAAAATGTCGAGGGCGGCCCAGGGGGCGCCTATGGTGGGCACCACGAAATCATCAGCTACATTATTGAAATCTTCATCGTTCGTAATGATCTTGTGGAAAATTTCAGCAAAATCGGTTGAATAGTTACGACGTGGGAATTAATTTTCGATTTTTGGGGCTCACTTTTGAGGAGCCCTAGTGACGAAATGGGGACCCATCTAGCGAAACAAAAAAATACGGGACTTTTATTTTCATGCAAGGAATCTGTGGCTGAAATTTTTGCACTCTGAGACGGGACAGCCTGTATAGAAAATTTAGGTGGAAACTATTATCCGATATTTCGCAGGAGGCCACAAGGTGGCCACCATTGTGACTTGGTGAAACAACTACTCAGAGAGCTAAATATCCTTACCTAAGTTCACACCACATCACGCTGCATCAGAACCGACTCAAAGGGTTCGGCAATTAAAAATGTTTGTGTCTCTCAGTAGAATTCGGTGAACAGCAGTTTCGACCTTATTGGGTCTCGTCAGCGCCGAACTATTCACCGAAAGACACTGTTTAATCTTATTGTATATGTTCTTACATGAAGTTTACAAGTATCTGCGAGCTGGCGCCACCAGTAGAATTTGCAAATTTTTACCCCACCGATCATGGGTTAAACCGAGTAGCAATATGCGACGCAACACCCCAGAGGGTAGAAGGATCTAAAAGAAAAGAACAAAGTTTTGGACGTTTCCTTCATTTCAAATAGACTTTATGCGTTAAAATGTAAGGACATTTTCAGAATTTTGCATTTTTTTACTAACCCTCGCTCCAGTCAAAATGTAGCTTCATTGAGCCTCGTCTCGTATACAGGGGAGCATTTTCGAAAACTGTCCACCCCGAATATCAAGTAAATGAAAATGAGACTTAAACATTCGCTCGCACATGTCATTTTTAATTTCGAGGGGGACAGTTTGGTCTGTGCGTGAAGATATTTTACAACCCACCGTCTAAGCCCTAGCAACCCCAACTTTGAAATTTCAAATGGTAATTTCCGAGGGAATTTCTATTACCAATCCAATGATGGAAAGCTTTTTTCTATTCAGACACCTCCTGCGCCCTCTATGGTCAAAATTTAAATTGCATAAAGGCCTTCTGTGATGCATCATCATTTTGAAGCACAAGAAATTCTCTGCAAAGTGATCATCAAAACTTACGCTGAAGAACGAATGGGTTTTGGGCTTACAAGTCATTATTGTTTTTACTATAACTTTTGAAATTTTTGAAATCCATCCGGTTTACCGGCACCGGTTTACAGAGGATTTCTTGTTCTTCAAAGCGATGCATCACAAAGGGCCTTCAAGCAATTTGAAATTTGACTATGAAGAGCGCTGGAGGTGGCCGAATAGAAAAAAAATTTGCATCATTGGATTTGTATTGAAATTAGCTTTCAAATGAAGTATCACAATTGGGGGGTTGTCGTTTGAAATTTCAAAGTTGAGGTTGCTGAGGGGCTAGGGGGTGTATGATTTTCTATAATTTAAATCGCAAATCAAATGTAACATCATCAAACATATTTTGAAAGCTGCAACCTCTGGTACTTTTTTAAGAATCTTAGCAAATTAATTGAAAATTTCAGTTTATTCAATATTTCAAAAGTAATCCCCGGAGCCGAGCTGAATAAAATAGTTTTGAGATAAAACAACAACCTAAATAGCAATCGTGTTTCCAACCAGCCAAACCGAAGATCTGGACAACACTTTCTGTCCAAGATCTTCCTTGTCCGCGTCTTCAGTTGCAGGTCCTTCAAAATGGAAGTTGATGTCTTCAACAATCACATAAAATTGTGCCATCGATTTAGCTATTCCGTAAACACAATAAATTAAACATAATATTCTAACTTGTGATATTGGCGGTGGAAGTGTGCATCGTGTGCATCGGCCATGCGCCGCCCCATCGGACATTTATTAACCATCAGTGCTGAGGACCAAAAAATAGTGCCGCCACCGGTCTTGGACCATGGACAATTTTCAAGAACTGTTTAATAGTGGTGGGGAATGGACAGAATTGAGAGACAGTAATATCAGGACCGATAACATTAGTTCAACGGCGGGTTCTGCGACCCCACCACCCCAGCTTGACCACGAGGACAAAGACGACAAGAAATCAGCAAACTCAATCAGAGGTACTAATTGTCTTGTTTACATAATAAGACGGGGTCAACGGTTGCCAAAAACTCGCAACGAATATTTATCAAGCAGTTGAGGACGTCATAAACGAATTCGGGGCCTTGTCGTGTTTCATGCTTGACTCATTTTAATCTCCTACTTTACGGATCCTTTAACTGCCGTCTCGAGAAAATCCGTAATTTGGAAATAGAAAAATAAAATTAGAAACATGCAGGAGATTTTTCATTGCTGAGAGAGGAATGCGCTGGAAGTTTTATTTTGATTTGGACTGATCTCGTGTTGACATCGTGTTTTTGCCAGATGCCTTCTTTGAATTCATTTGCAAAATCGACCATCTGAAACGAGTTGCAGCCTTTTTTGCAGAGCTCTCAGAAAATTTTTATTTCTTTTCTATTGGGTCTTTGAGCTTTTAGCTTAAGGAGGTTTATGGAAATTTTGATTTTCCTAAAGAATCACAGACCCTGTAGGCTGTAGGTTATTCACTCTTAAATAGGTGTTAAATAGGTGTCCATAAGGATTTACGTGGGCAATTCAATTTTATTTTTTCCTGCTTCCCTAATTAATTTATTGTAAATTTTAAGTTATCAGGTTTTAGACACCGATAGCCTCTACTTGTGAAAAAATACTGAACGAACAGTCCCCCGGGGTTAGTTCGCAAACGAAGGCAAAACTGTCCGCTATTTAAATTTCCCGCGAAGTCGAACGAGCACAATTGACACTTCGTAAAATCTCGAGCTGATATGTCGTCAAGGATATTTGTGTACCGTGATCTGATTTATGAACTAACCCTGGGGATTGGGGAACTGTTGGCTCAGTATTTTTCCACAGGTAGAGGCTATCGGAATTTAAAACCAAAACCTGATAGCCTAAGATTTCCATTAAATTAATTAGGGAAGCCGGAAAAAAATAAAATCCAATTCCCTACATAAATCCCTATGGACACCTTAGAGGGTAGGCATTAGGATGTATCGAAAAAAAAGAATTTTGGAATTTAGTTTTGTAATAGTCGCCAAAATTTGCCTTTTACTGTCCTAAGAAGAAAGTTTATTTAAGGTTTTGCTATAAGTTCATCATCTTTAGCCCTCTAGCGCCCCTCAAATATTGGTTATTTTGAAATTCCAAGTCTACAACGAATAATTTTTTTAAATTCATTATTTATTGTTTTTCTATCACTAGTAGGCTCGGAGTAGATTTTAAAGACCACTAAAGGCCGTTTTTTTTTCATCTCTAGTTAAATTCAGCTACCTACTGCCATATAGTTTCAACGACAATTAACTCCAATTAATCAAGTTGCTGGTGCATGCATGACAGAATTTATGACACTATTGGTTGACGTTCAGGCGTTATATTTTCGTGCGTTTTTTATTCGAATTTCTATGCTTCCCTTTCGAGTTAATAAGAATATTTTAAAGGCAAATTACACTAGAAATAGTCTCGAGTGGCCTATATTTGGTGGGCCTTCGAAGACTAAAAAACGCACAAAAATTTTTAACGTTTGAACTTTAGACGTCAACCAGTACTGTCATACATAAGTTCTGTCATGCATGCACCAGCAACTTGATTGATGAGTTAATTGTCTTTGAAACTGTAGTGCAATGGCCATGCATCTAGTAGGTAGCTAAATTTAACTAGAGATGAAAAAATTGGCAGTCTCGGAGACGGTAGAAACTTCCACTTTTTCACAGAATTTGTAAATGTAGCATTTAACTTTATTCAACCAAGGTCGGCCGTGCGGAGCGGTTGGATGGCTGATGCACCCGGCGCTCATTTACTAAAATCTAAAATACAAATGTTTTTCACTTCTAAAATGGAAATTTTTCGAAAAAATGGCACTAAGGTTTTCGATCCGGCAATGCAACAGCTATCGAATTCGATAATGATAATATGCCCTTTTGCTAAGAAAAACTCAAAAAGGGGCCTTTTTGTCCCTAAAATGGAAATTTTCGAAAAAATTGCACTAAGGTTTTTGATCCGGCAATATAATATTCTTTTTGTAAAGTAAATTGAAACAAGGGCTCTTTTGCCACTAAAGTGACAATTTTCGAAAGAATGGCACAAAGGTTTTCAGCTTGAAAAAAAATCAGCTATCAAATCCGTTAATAAAAATATACAATTATGCATAGGTTTTTTTTCACGGCACCATTTTTTGGCCAAAAGGGCACAAGTGTGAATACATTTTTAGAAGCAGAATTCGAAGAGCTTTCATATGGTAACGCGAAAAATGGTGGTTTGCATTTAAATTTTTAAAGTTGATGTGCCAAAAAGGCACTTTCCGTGAACCGATGTGGCCCAGATCAGCACCTACAAATCCCCCACTGAATATGTGTGCCAAGTTTCATCTCGATACGTTCAGTAGTTTGAGCTGCAGCGTGATCAGAGACAGACACACACACAGATATTTTTTCAAAAACCACTTTTTTGGGTTTCCAGGACCCTGAAACTTAAAGATTTTATATGTTTTTGGCGATTCGATTTTTTTGAATTTTCCGATCGATTCCAGTAACTGCTTCGCGAGCGTATAAGTTAAAGACGGCTGTTAGTGATCTTTAAAATCTACTCCGAGCCTACTAGTGACAGAAAAACAATAAATGTTGCATTTCAAAAAAAATTTCATTGTAAACTTGAGATTTCAAAATAACATAATATTTGAGGGGCGGTAGAGGGCTGAAAACGTTGAACTATAGCAAAACTTTAAATAAACTTTCTTTTCAGGATAGTAAAAGGCAAGTTTTGGCGACTATTACAAAACGAAATTCCAAAATTCTTTTTTTTCGATACACTCTAGTAGGCATACTGTAGATGTGGACGAAATATGGATTTAGTATCAGAGATTTGGATGAACCTGGTCTTAAATTAAAGACAGATGGCGCTGCTGTACTATTCCTTTTAATACTTATTGTTTTTAAGGCCTACTTTAGGTTTGCAGGGATTGGTCACACAACGTCCAATCGCTAGGAAACTTAAATAGCCTTAAAGATCGTTCGTTTTCCGGCAAAAATCTTTTTTCTGAAGTCGATTTCATTTTCCTAATGACATGATGAGCAAAGTTTCTGATGCACAAGCAGCGTAATTTTCAGTTGTAAATTATCGAATTATTAATTAAGCTGTTTGGGTATCACTGTTACTTTAGTTATGGTTATGGAAGCGCGAAAATACGCAAAAGCATATTTTATTTAAAAATTACAGAAAATGAATGCTTAAACAAAATCAACTTTTGTAAAAGATTTTTGACGACAAAAGAACGGTCTTCAGGCTATTTGAATCTCATAAACGATTGGTTATTCCCACGCACCTAAAGTAAGCCTAAAGGCCAATTTATAGTTCGCCCGTAAACGGAAGCGCAAGCGGATGCGGAATCGGATACGTAAGAAACGCGAGAAATTGCGGGGCGTAATCCCAATTAACTCCTTTTAATATCAAGCTTATTTTGGGGTCGTCCAACAACCAGGGGCCTTATCCCCGACTTCGGCGGATCTCATCCGAATGCACATCCGCACGAAATCGAAATCCGCACGGGCGACTCTCGGATCGCCAAACGGTATTCTCGAGTTCCCCTCCGCCTGTTCGCATTTCGATCGTTTCTTCCGCCCGAGAAACGTATGCCGTAGCGTAACGGCATTCGAAAACCAATGAGAGCACCGGTTTCGCACGGCGCGGCGGTCAAGTTTGAATTTATTTGATAAATCACAACCCAAATAAATGCAAATATTCTAATTTTACAGTAGATGATTGGGTGAAATTAAAAAAAAAGACATTTTATGTTCAATATTGCTATTTACCTTCATAGTTCATATACAGTGTGTCTCATTTTAACTGGAACCACACAAATATTTCGGTTAATTTTAACCGAATCAATGCGTTCTTTTTTTCTGCATCTAGAGCTCCAAAATCTGCACCTGTGTAATACTCAATTTTTTTTATAAACCGAAACCCCAGCCTACTGCGATTTAATAAAGAGGCCAAAAATGACGAAATCGTATTAGGCATTTTTTTATCGAAAAATATTATACAGAAAAGTTGCTCAGGATCGCTCCAAATGGCTATATCCGAAGTTTCAGGAAAATATAAAAATGTTGAATTTCTTGAGAAAGAATCAGAAAATAACGAAAACGTCAATATTTTTGCAACATAACGGGTGATGTGAAATAAAAAAACAATGGAAGCGCATGTGTTTGCTGTTTGTGGCACATTGCAACAGATTAGTTGGGATGTCCCTTGAAATCGTTAAGAAAAACGAAAATTTTACTCTATCTTAATAATTTCAACTTTTTCTGCGATTGTTAAGTTTTATCCATCCATAGCCGATAGCAAATGTCAAATCAATTCATTTCAATTGTATTTTTATTTCACAGCACCCATTATGTTGCAAAAATATTGAACTTTTCGTTATTTTGTGATTCTTCCTCAAGAAATTCAACATTTTTATTTTTTCCTGAAATTTCGGATTTAGCCATTTGAAGCCATCCTGAGCCACTTTTCCTTATAAAATTTTTCGATAAAAAAATACCTAATATGATTTCGTCATTTTTGGCCTCTTTATTAAATCGCAGTAGGCTGGTATTTCGGTCTATAAAAAAAGTGAAGTATCAGGCAGGTGCAGATTTTGGAGCTCTACATGCAGAAAAAAAAATGCAATGATTCGGTTAAAATTAACCGAAATATTTGGGTGGTTCCAGTTAAAATGAGACACACTGTAGCAGGTGTAAAGTGTAAAGTCTGGAATAAAATTCCTTAAATTTTTGTCCTTGATTTGTGGCAAAAATCATCGGACAGGTCAATTTTATTTTTGTAATACGGACTTGATGGAGGGGACAGTTATTTTCTCACACTTTTGGTTTAACCGGAAATGGCCTTAACTTAGTTTTCTCAAATGGAATGACACTTTTTTCTCAATGGATTCGGAATCTGAGAATTTTTTAAAGTAAGAAATATTTTCAACCAAAATTCTCAACGGTTCCCACGATCTTCGAAGCAAACCACAATAAGAAATATGTATTTACCGGAAGTACAGTCACGGCCACCCCAGATTTTCAAAAACATCGAAGAAATCGGTCAAAAACCAAGATTTTTGAAAATCACAAGTACCTATACACGTCAACCTTATTTTTTTGTTACAAATTCAACTGCTCGATTACTTTTTTTAAAAATTCTTTTTGCTATTTTGGCAGATTGTGAAAAATGAAAAAAATTGAAAAAGCAAAGACAAATAAAAGGAAATGAAATTGAAGACATTTTCCTAATCGCCCCATTAAGCATAAATAATAAGTATTAGCAAAATAATCCAACGGTAATGATTTTTGATATAAAAATTGAAAACCGAGTTGAGCAAGCAGCATCTACTTTCGTGCAAATGCCTCGATCCGCCTGGAATTATCATGCGATGCTGACGGTCGTACGAAAAGTTCCACATCGCCCGAGATTCGAATGGTACGGATCTCGAGAATACCAAAGTTGGAGGTTCGTGCGCAAACCGCATCACTTTCGCACGAAACGAGATCCGCCGAAGTCGGGGAGAGGGCCCCAGCAATGCAGCTGATATTGATCGGTAAGTTTCGTCGCTGCTCGTGAAGTCCTCGGTGGCGTCCTGTTATTTGATTGGTCGCCAGCAAGAAACACAACGCAAGAGATGAAACATGCCGTGCCCATCTCTTGCGTATTGCTTGCGGACTTTCCGTATCCGTTTACGCCTCCGATCGAACTATAAATGCATCCGTTGAAACTCGATAATTTAACTTTTGTATCCGTTGTCCGTTTACGGGCGAACTATAAATTGACCTTTAAAAAGAAGTATCAACAAGATTGAGGTAATACGAAGGAAGCGGGACAAAATTTGTAAATGCAGTTGCATAATGGCTGTATCAGTCTGTTTCCCTGTGCAAGTGCAATGATATGTCAAAAAAACACCGCAACTGTGTTTAAAAAAAATCCGAAAGTGCCCAAAAACGCTCCAATATACACAGTACGATAACTACATATATCATAAGACTATTAATGAATGTTTTACACAGGGAAATAAAATTGATATTTCTCCGTGTGCTTTTTAAAGTAAGAAGATTTTAGAATGATCTGGCGAGTCACAATTTTGTTTCAAATAATTGAATGATTTTATATTATTTCAGTTCCCTTTACATCCAGGCTTATTTGAAACAGACTGCGACAACCACTATGCAAGTGCATTTACAAATTATGTCCAGCTTCCTTCGTATTACTACAATTTTGTCTAAAAAACCGCAAAATAATCGCCCGGTTTTCGCCGGCAATCACCGCCTTCAGTTGAGACCATAACTTCATCTAAATCGGTTAAGAAACGGCTGACTTCTTCCTAAAAATATTTTGTTGAGGGTTTTTAAATCACGAGGGAATAGGTTTTAAGAACGAGCGATGACGGAGCGAGGGCTTTAAAATTCCCAAGTAGCGCATGGAGACTCAATAACGTTACGTGAATGTAACACGTCTTATTTCATTCTAAATGTTTCAACAAATGCGAAAAATGAACTTTGATGACACATTCTACCTTTCGTTATGACGAAAGCCGACAATGGATATGCAGAGGTATCCTAGGAACTCGTTTATTACGCTTTGTTTTTTTTCTAAGATAATATGGGCCCTATGCTGCAACTTGTTTGACTTTAACAACGCCGATTTGCTGAAATAAATTGCGGTAACTGATTGGAGAATGTTACCACTGTTTACGTTTTTGTCTTGGAGATGTCAATGTTGTCTTGAAATTTGTCAACATTTTGAGCAAGTGATGGTTGGGACTTGCTTTCATGTCAATTGACTTGGGAAAATTTTTGACATCAAAATTGATATTTCCAAGGGGACCTTCTTCAATCAGTTCTCTCAATTCATTTCAATGTTTATTAAAGTCAACGGAGTTACAGCATAGGGCTGATTAATTGATTGACAAATTGACATACCCGTTATGCTATGAGATTTATAACAATATTGAATGCTGTTAAATATGTCTTTAACACAACCTGTTACTAACGAGTTATTCATGTTATATTATAACAGAATAGGATGATACATAGTACATTATTCAATGAGTGTGTACCTAATGAATTTTATTGCTCCCGAGGATGACATTTATGGTACGAGACGTAGGCGAGTGCCATGCATCATCCGAGGGAGCAATAGTCATTACGCACGAATAGAATACTATGCTTTATTCACAGGTTTTAAAGCAAAAAAATCTCTCACTCCTTTTGTAATGAGTCCATTATGCAACGCCCGTGGATAAAATAAAATATTGTACAAATCATAGACCAAGAGTGGACCAAGAGCAATAATTTTTCCCTCAATCTTATTGAAATACTTGAAATTCATATAGCAGCCGTTATGAAAAAGTGAACCCACCGCAGTCTGTGGGTGCCCTTGAATTCTTATAAACCGATATCAACTTCCTCAATCCTCGCTAATTTTTAATGGTATTCGTGGTAATTAAATCATCGGGCCTCGTAGATGCTGCTTGTTTTAGTTATAATTCTTTCAATTTCTGTGATCGGGTTCTGAAACAAAAAGAATCGCAAATTGAAGTCCAATTTTTCCAAAATTTTATTAACGTCCACCAAAAATGATTCGACCCTGTAGGTAGTATCACTTGCTGATGTAATCTAACCTTCGAAGGGCTGTCAAGTCTCCAAAATTCGAAAAAATTTAAAAAAGCTACTCAGTTACTTATACCTCGACCTATACTCCTATGCTCTATCTAAGGCAATGAGCCATAAATACCGAGTGATTTGGTAATAAGACTTTAAAGCACGATTCCATTCATCATATAAAATTTTATTGTGGGTTAGAGGCGTCTCTTTTATCCTCCAGTAAGATTTTATGAACCACACAATGCTAACATCAGGCAGCCGACTTTGGTTACGGTCACAAACAGGTGACTAGATAAATGGTGATGTGAGTAGAATTTCCCGTTTTTAAAGTAAACATTTGGAGGTGCAAGACTTACAAAAATACAAAGAGATATACCGAAAAGTAAATTAAAGCAGGGAATAATGTCCCGAATAATCTTTGAACCGTAAATTTTCCTCCGGAAGGGGTATATTGTTGTTTTGCAATGGATGAAAAATCTATATTTTGGAAAATTACTAAGAGAATGTAGGTAGGTACAGGGTCTTTTTTTATTATTGTCCCACTTTTAAATTGGAATATCTCCTTTATTACTTGAGCTATTCGCCTGAAATAAAAACAGGATGGTAGACTGTACTCCCAAGTTTTGTTCTGGAGCTTACTTTGTTACTATGATACTAAAGAAGGTTATAATTTTCTTAGAATACTCAGACCTTCACTACATATAGCCATCATAAGTTATAAAAACAATTTATTTTCACGATTTTTTTTTTCGAAAACTATCAACCCCAGATATCAACTACCCTATATAAATTAAATCAGAAGAAAATTCTCTATCGATCTGTGTAAGAACATACCGGGTGTCCCGTTTAAAAAAAACAAGTTGCCTCCACAGCGCTTAAGATCCGACGGTGATCGCTGGGAGTAAGGTCCAGAACAAAACTTGGGAGTACGGTCTACTATCCTGTTTTTAGTTCAGGCGATTATCTCAAGTAATAATGGAGATATTCCAATTTAAAAGTGGGACAATAATAAAAAAGACCCTGTACATTCTTGTGCAGTTGAATATGCATCAAAAAATTAAGTTGACGTGTTCTAGCGTTTCTCTAAAATCTTTATTTTATGTCGAAAACGGCTGAACCAAAAAAATGGACAGCCACACCTCGAGTACACCGTCGGACTCAGTCAGACTGAGAATGCAAAAAACACTAGAACTACCCCTTCGAGGATTTTTGCAGAAAATTGACTATTCAAGAATTATGGGTATTATTAGATTCCTTAATTAATCCTTCTCATTATTTAAGTAAATGTACTGTTTTTGTTAACTTCCCCAACCCCACAATTTAAAAAAATGGGAAGTTACTGCAATCACTGAAATTTTTGAAAGTGAGTTATCACCAGATCTAGGTATACTTTTCGAGGTCCCAGCGTCTCAAAAAAGTTATGTATATGTTTGTAAACGCTCAACCCACTGATCCGATTTGGTTGAAATTTGGTACATGGGTATCTTATAGCTTAACTTAGATCTGCAACAGGAAATGCCATTATGGCACATCAAATTTTAACTACAAATCCCTATTTTTGAGGTCAATATAAGAAAGGCCTTCAAATCCTGCTTCTAAAGATGTATTCACTCTTAGTGCCTTTTTGGCAAAAACTCAAATATTCCAAATTTTTAACATACTTCAAAAGCACGATGGAGCTCAAACCTCTGGACCGATTTGGTTGAAATTTTGCACGTGGAAATTGTATTACTCGTCCAAGAGCTGAAAAGGCAATCGACAAACAGCACATCAATTTTCAAATTTAAATTTATACTCATTTAACCATCTAAAATCAACTTTTTGGAAACTTTATTGTCACCATCAGAAAGGTTTTCAAATTCTGGTTTTAAATAAGACAAAATTAATTCGCATTTAGTGTTCGGCGAAAAATAACGAAAATTCTCATTCTCGTTTAAAACTTGCGGACTATGCCTGAAATTTTGCACGTCGAAGGAAAGTGCCATTTCGGCACACCAATTTTCAAATTTAAAACTTTTCTCTCATTTAACCACTCATCAAGTTTTTGAAAAATTTATTGTCAGCATCAGAAAAGGTCTTCAAATTCTTGTTTTAAATAAGACATAATTCATTCGCATTTAGTATCATTTCCTTTGGGTAAAAAAAATCAGAAGTTGTAATAACACTAAAAACACGTTATAGCCAAACTATGGAAATTATTTGACCCTTTGAAGAGCTGAAAGGCTTTTGGTTTTTGAAAGCAAGCTACGGAAATCAAAGACGCAAGCGATGGGGAGGTTCCAGCTACTTTTCTGCTGCCTTTTTTTAGTTTTAATTTTAACGTTTTCCTCTAAAATTCGACAGGACCATTGACCAATTCTTTCGTTTCCTAGGTAGCACTACCGTTAAATTTTATTTGAGACTATCAAACCTTGATTAATTAAAGGCATCTCTAGTAGGAGGCGCTAAAATTACACTGTTTTAACGCCTTTGCTTTGACGTTACCACAACAGCGAAAATACAAAACCAATGACAGCTCGAGTGACAGTTCGCATATTGGCCATTTAACGGCACGTTAAAATTTTTAACGCGTATAAATTACAGAATAGATCCTTGTGAATACATAATAATAGTTAGTTATTTGTGCACCTCACGAGACTGCGGTTGATGGCTCACTCGTTCTTGTTGACAACAATATGGCCGAAACTAATTTTTAAAAATGGCGTAACGAAATTGTCCACAACTCAATTTTTTCAAATGCGAGTACCATAATTTTATGTATCCAAGAGATGCAAAATTAAATTCCCTGTAGGCTAGTATTAGCATTCCCTATACATATTTTCAATATTTTTGAGAATATTTGAAGTAAATGTATTTGTGCGAATTAAAAAAATTGATCAAAAATTAGTAATAGTTCATTTTACTTCTTCAAAAATTTGTCTAACAGCTTGCTGGGATCAATTTTTTAAATTTGTGATACAGAAAAAAATTACTATTCAAAAATGTAATCAATATGGACTTTTTTGAAAAATCGTCAAAATTGTAAAATTGGTATCAATAATTTGTAAAATGAGTGTAAAACTAGAAAAAAAGTAAAAATAAAACATTAACTTTTAATTATACATCTTTGGGGGATTAAGCTCCATCATGTCTTCTCCGGCGTTATTTAAAAACGAACATTGAAATTGGAATTTAAATTTGTATAAAGTTTGTTACATTTAAAGTATTTTGTAAAGGTTAAAATCGAAATACTTTAATATGTAACAAACTTTTTACAAATTTAAATTCCAATTTCAATGTTCGTTTTTACTTAATCCCCGAAACACATTAACTTACATAAAGAAATTTTTGTGGAGTGACCTTGAAACATACGTTTTAGCAAATTAATTGAAATCAATTTTGATGATGTCTTGTGACTCAAACTTTTCACGTTTTTTCAAAAAAATTCTTGCTGGTTACATTTTTGAAAAGATAATTTTTTTTGTGGGTCGGACGGTGCCAAAATTCAACATGGCGGCCATAAGAGAATCAAAAGTTGATCGTCATTGCTCAAAATCTAGATCTAGAAGGCCGAGAAAATTTTTTTTCGATGCTATTTCATTGACAGCTGTTAAAAATATCAAAGTACCAAGTTTCATTTAAATAGCATCAATCGTTAGGGAGATATTAATTTTTATTTAAATAAGCAATTTTCTAATTTTTCGGATTAACTCAGGAGCGTATTAAAATATCGGGGAGTACTCTTCAAATTCTTAAGTATAATAACCAAAAAATAGCGCCAACTTTTTTCTAATTTAACCGACTCTGTAACTCTTACCATTTAAGAGATGCCAATGTTGAGCAGTGAAAAAGGAACCACCTGTATAGGTAACCTGAAAATCAGAGAGAAAATATGCGAATAAATTAACAGTTATTGAACAGAATTGTAAATAATTTATGATCAACTATTTGAGATGATTAAAAAATTTAAGTACACTCTTAATTGTGTTTCCAGAAAAAATGTACCTATAACTAACTACACGACGTGAGTACCTAAGTGTTTTTTTAATACTTATTATAGGCATAGAAATTGTAAACCTTTGAAATCTGTCCTAATACAAATCCAAAAAAATACTTTATCCCTAATTACCCTAACCCTCGTTGTTACCGAGAGATCGAGCATTTTAAACCAAAGCAAACGACCAGAAAATAAGCTCAAATTAAAATCAATTGTAGAGATCTGAGATATACAAGCAACTCAACAACACTTGTATTACTGGTTGCCAAAAAGTTGTTTGTGGTTTGGTTCCTCACCCATCGTTGAAAGCTCCAATTCGTGTCCTCATTATATCCACAATTATCACGGTCGCAAGTTTTAATTACATCAACGCACTGTCGCTATAAATTCCGAATGCTTTGACACAATTTTTATGATATCGCCGGATAAAGTCGCTTGTTATTTGATTGAAAACAGCGCAACGCAAACGTGTCAAGGCATCCCCGCGTTATAAAACCCCATTTCGTCCTTGCGCACGGAATTATCAATGCAATTCCCGCTCCATATCAATAGCAGGTGCATTTCAAGGATATTTTTGAAAATCCCATGTAAACAACTTGTTTTTGATGATTCCTTTTTTTTCCAGCACAAATAGAGATAATCCCGTGCAAAGTATGTGGGGACAAAAGCAGCGGTGTACACTACGGCGTTATAACCTGCGAGGGGTGTAAGGGGTTTTTCCGAAGATCACAGAGTTCCGTTGTAAACTACCAGTGTCCTAGAAATAAGAATTGTGTCGTCGATAGGGTGAACAGGAATCGATGTCAATACTGCCGACTTCAGAAATGTCTTCGACTGGGGATGAGTCGAGACGGTGAGTCCTTTTTTTTCTTAGTAGGGTTGCCACCTTGCGAAGTTGCGTAACACAATAATTATATTAATATTTCTTTATTTCCATTTCACTATAGTTTAGTCTGAAAGACTCCACATCCTTTATACCACAGAATCTACTGTTCAAATGATGAAACTTGGTGAAAAAATTATTGGTCAATTGTGATTCCTCTTGATGTTATAAGCCGCCAAAGATCCTCATTTTTAAACGTTCTTTTTAAATATCTTTAGAAAGGTGTATCGTAGGATTTTGCACAGCATTGTTACAGACCAAGAAGCAATTGCTGATGGTACTTAAGGCATTATCCAAAGAGCGAATCTCTGTTATACAGGGTGGCCCCGATGTTATTTGCCCTTGAACTTTTTTATGTTTGAAAATATTGCTAATTTGCCTATGCGGCCCTATTCCCCGTTCAATTCTAAAACTTTATTGGCTCTTAAAATTTTTCGAAAAAACTAACCACTCACGAGAAAAATTGAAAAAATCGAAAACATGATGCAGGTAATCACCTTGAAACTAATGATGAGTCTACCTCATAAAAAAGTGAAATTACCATCAATGTTTTTTCTTCAGTTGTGAGCAATGGTTCTGGGCACAGATGTAGGACAACACCTTCAATGCAAAAAAACAGTAGAAATATGATGCGTGTCAACGTACACTTTGATTTTTATTGAAATTGTAGGTTTATCACGATGATCATGTTTTCGGTTTTTTCAATTTTCCTCGTGAGTGGTTAGTTTTTTCGAAAAATTTTAAGAGCCAAAAAAGTTTTAGAATTGAACGAGGAATACAGCCACATAGGCAAATTAGCAATATTTTCAAACATAAAAAAGTTCAAGCTCAAATAAAATTGGGGCCACCCTGTATAACAGGGATCCGCTTTTGGATAATGTCTTAAGTACCATCAATAGTTGCATGTGGGTCTGTAACAATGCTGTGCAAAAATTCAAAATCCTACGATACACCTTTCGAAAGATATTTAAAAAGAACGTTTAAAAATGAAGATCTTTGGCGGCTTATAACATCAAGAGGAATCACAATTGACCAATAATTCTTGCACCAAGCTTTATCATTTCAACAGTAGATTCTGTGGTATAAAGGTTGTGGAGTCTTTCAGACTCACTCTGTACCTAACGAATGTAGTGCGTGCTTATAGCAGAAGTGAGTAAAACGAAAAATATGGTTCTAAAACCGATAACTAAAGAAAAAATACTATATTATTCAACGAGTGAGTAATAGCCATTACACACGAATCGAATACTGTGCTTTATCCATAGGTTTTAAAGCCAATAATTCTCTCATCTATTGTATAATGAGTCCATTCTGCAACACCCGTGGATAAATGTTTTTATTTGGTTTTAAATAAACCATACTTTTCAGTTCACTCACTTATATTTATTTGCTGTATCACATCACATCACAGTTGATGTGACATCGCTGACATTAGTCATTCATGACATTAGACGTTGAAAGAATTAAAAATTGACATATTTATTGAAGGCAATTTTGCGCGCGCATTTTAAAAATTGGCGAACTTAGAGAATTCTGTTCGCAGTAATTAGGTGGCAACCCTATTTCTTAGTGAGTCATATGTGGGGGTGTGAATGGACGTTTGGTACAGCGCTTCGGTGCTCGGTGCATTTAATCATGTGACGCGATGGATATTGCCGTTATAAATTCTCATTACTTGTCGGTTTGTTAAATAAGGAAATCATTATTCATTTTTAGTTGGGTTAGTTTGTACAATGTGATGAGTTAAAACTGACTCTTGTCGACAGGTCAATTTATTAACGCTTGTTTACGTGATGCGAATTTGCACATGTTGCACAATTTGAACTCCCGAGACATTAATTTTGGTTGTTTCTCTGAACATAATTTTGTGCTGACGAGTTTATTTGGGCTTGCTCATTTTCAGTTTTGTTTTTATAAGTATTTCATCAACTCGCTAAATTCGTTCACGTAGTCGAATTGCCAAAACATTCAGTTTACATTCATGGGAGTCGTTACACCAGTGACGTAACTACATTGATTGCCTCCTCCCCGCAAGATCTAATTGGGGCCCCTTATTATCAATATTATTGCTATTAATGATTATTTTATACATTAAGTATGGAACCAATCCAACGCAGCATTTAGTACCAGCAACCAATCAAATCTTGATTACAGTGGTAATACTACAACGTCAACTTGACATTACTTACTCAATACTTTAATTTATAAAATAATCTGCAAAATACGACACTCGTAGTCTTTTGGTTGCCTTGTTGAGTCCTCATTGATGCACTATAGGACTTGTCAAATGGTAGATTTTTTTCGGTCAAAGAGGACCATTTTGACTCGTAGTTGACAACCGCACTCGGACGTCAAAACCCGCGGCCATCAAGAGACTACTCGTCGTATTACTATTGATAATAATGTTTTTGAAAGTAGCTAGGGACTCAAAAACAATTTTTGAAAATTTCAAGGTCACGCATTTTCTAAGAACGGTGTAAGGTTGACATGTGAAAAACTTAACTTCCATAAAAACATTTTTTAACGAATTCGCGCCTATTGCGATAAAATACCTTTGAAGCATAAAAGAGGACACTTCTAAAGAAGATTATCAATATATTGATAGACCACGAACAAGGACAAAAAAGTCGCATTTTTGCATAGGTAGGTAAGGCAGTTAGGTATAGGTATATCCGTATATCCACTTTTTTCCCAAGTCTTGCACATTTATTAGCGTTAGGCATAAACTATTATCTATGCTGCATCTAATAAAGCTTTGATTATTTTTTTCTGTGAGTAATAAATACTCCTGCTGTAGCTGTCGGACCTAATTGTAGAAAAACAAAAAGAAATTTTGCATTCTCATAGGTATTAGTTTGTACCTATTCATTTTAAATAACAAAAATTATTGTTAAAAGGGCAGGAACCCACAGGCCCCCCTGCACCGCGAGGTCTGCGGGGCCGCTGTTACGTCACTGCGTTACGCATTTTTGCAAGGGGAGGATGTGAAATAGTGTTACTTACGTAATTAGTTATGATAAGTCCTATATTGTTTGACGAGTCGTAATATTTGCCAAAACGAGCGATAGCGAGTTTTGCAACATTATGCGAGTCAAACAATTTCGGCTTTTCATAACGTACCTATTCCGTACAACATTTTACCTAATTGTGTAAAATCCAACTTTTCAAAACGCAATTAGGTAAATTATAGATATTATACAGTGTAAGAAATCAATTCAAGGACTTTTTCGAGAGGAGTATTTCGCAAGCATCCTCGGGCACGTCAACTTAATTTTTTTGATGTGCATCCAGTGATGTGGTCAGACATTTTTTTGCACTCCCGGTTTAACCGGAAATGACTGTAATTTTTATTTTTCAAACGGAATTATACTTTTTTCTCACCGGATTCGGAATTTTCGATTTTTTTTTGAGTAGGAACATGTCATACCAGAGTGGAAATGGAGTCACGGCTACCCTAGATTTTCAAAAACATCGAAGATCTCGGTAAAAAATGCGATTTTTGACAAAAACACGTTCACGTGGAAATATAAATGCGCATCTGAATTGGCATCAAAAAAGCAAAGTTAACGTGTATTTTCGTTTTCTAAAAATTTTAATTTTTCACCGATTTCTTCGATGTTTTAGAAAAAAGTATATGATTTCGTTTGGAAAATCTAAATTAGGGTCATTTCCGGTTAAACCAGAAATGCAAAAAAATTTCAGAGTACTTTCAGATGCGTCTCAAAAAAATAAGGTTGAACTGTCCGAGGATATTTCCGAAATATTTCTCTCCAAAAAGTTTTTGAATTTATTTCTTACTTTTGAAAAGCACTGTATGACGGTAAAAACTTCTACGTATATATACTATGTATATACTTGTTCACAGAGTTTGTAAACGTAGCATTTAACTTCAACTACTACAAAAATCTAGAAGTCCTAAAACAAATGTTTTTCACCCCTAAAATGACATTTTTTGAAAAAATGGTACTAATAATAATTGCTTAAACCTCAAAAAGGGGCCTTTTTGCCTCTAAAATGGCAATTTTCGAAAACATGGCACTAAGCTTTTTGATCCGGCAATGCAACAGCTATCGATTCCTGTAGTGAGAATATATATTTCGAAAAAAATGGCACTAAGGTTTTCGATTTAAAAAAAATCAGCTATCAAATACGGTAATAAAAATCAGTTATGCATAGGTTTTTTCACGGCACCGTTTTTTTGGCCGAATGGGCACCAAGTGTGAATACATTTTCAGAAGCAAAATTCGAAGAGCTTTCATAATTATGGTGCCGCGAAAAATGGGGGCTTGTATTTAATTTTTAACTTCTACGCTCAAGGCGGAGCAGTATATAAAATCGATCAAAAATTCGAAATTGAACTGACATCAAATCTTTACGTTTCGGGGTCCCAGGAACCCAAAAAACCTATTTTTGAAAAATGTGTGTCTGTGTGTCTGTGTGTGTGTCTGTCCGTGTGTCTGTCCGTATGTCTGTGGACACGCTACAGCCGAAACTACTGAACTGATTTTGATGAAATTTGGCACACATATTCAGTGGGAGATTTGTAGGTGCTGATTAGAATCTGGGCTACACCGGCTCACGGAAAGTGCCTTTTTGGCACATCAACTTTAAAAATTTAAATGCAAACCCCCATTTTTCGCATTACCATATGAATGCTCTTCAAATTCTGCTTCTAAAAATGTATTCACACTTGGGCCCTTTTGACCAAAAAATGGTGCCGTGAAAAAAAACTATGCATAAATGTATATTTTTATTACCGGATTTGATACCTGATTTTTTTTCAAGCCGAAAACCTTAGTGCCATTTTTTCGAAAAATGTCATTTTAGTGGCAATTTATTTTATTGTCTGTGCGGGAGAGGAGCTGATTAGATTTTGAAGCCGATCAGTCAACCCGAAGTGCCCTTTTGGCATAGCAACTTTCTTATTTTAAATATTTAAAAATTTAATAAATGCTGCTGTTATTAATCCAATGCAGTGCGGCGTAGAAGTTCCTGCCGTCTCCGAGACCGTCTTTTTTTTTTTTAAGTTGACGTGCTAAAAAGGCAATTTCCATGAATGTCGATACGTTCACTATTTTGGGCTGCAGCGTGATTACAGACACAGATATTTTTCAAAAACCATTTTTTCGGATTCCCAGGGCCCTAAAACGTAAAGATTTGTTGTTTTTGGCAATTCGATTTTTCGATCGGTTTTATTAACGCTGAAGCGTGACAATTGTCAATTACAAGTGACAATTTACTGATGCAACAAAGTTTTTTTTCAGAAAATTTTAAAAACTTTGTTGTGGCCCCTCTACGCCTTCGTATATTTCAAACCAAGGTAAGAAAGTGTTCTCTTGTAGGCCGCGGGCAAAGTTTATAAGCCTAGCCGAAGGTGAGGTGTATATAACTGCGCAAGGTCTGCAAGAGCACTTTTTTATCAAGGTATGAATACCAAGTATTTTTTCACATCCAACCCCATTACGTCATAATTTGACATACTTTCAAAATAATTACAAATCTTTAAAAATATAATAAATTTGATAAATTTTTGTTTTAAAACTGTCCGGTGTCATTTTTGTAAAGTTTCTTTAAATATTCACTCGTCAGTACAGTTTTAAATAGCACATACCTCAAATGAGGTGAGCAACGTCCACCTTTTTAACCGACTGGAAAAAAGTGGTTTTTAAAAGTATCTCAGGTCAAAGGATAAACCACCGTTCACAAGAATGAAATGCTGCGGATGGAATATTGAATGCCTCCCCCTAAATATTATATCACTCGCACAAGTCCATCAGAGTTGAACTTTAAACACAAACAAATTGCGGCCTCAGTTTTTGCAACCTGATGGATGTCATTTGATGTCATGAATAATTTTTGAGCGCAGCCCGGGGATTATTTGAAGTAATTTTGATTGTCACGAACATCATTAAAAGCACAGCAGAGATCATGTTTCAAATTAAAGAATGACCGACCCATAAATCAACGAAATGCCTGCAGTTCAGGTTAGCCAAGAAGAATTGATGGCACGTTGTTACAACAGAGATCGCTCTGGCATTCATCCCGCGTTGGCCAAGAAGACAAAAATTCATTGTTTCAGCGAGCTGATGCTGATATTTTTCCCTTTTCTATTATAATGAGGTAAAACTGAACAATGCACGCCGTTTTACTTTATGGGTTAATATATGACGCAATGTGGGAAGTCAACTTCAACTCAAACAATGCAAACACATTACGGTAATCCTAGTTAAATTAAGCGACTGTTGCATCCACACACACACACACGTATAGTGTGCCGTTACCGCTGCAATTGCAGGGTAATTGTCAAAATGGAAGTGGCTTAAGTGTACCGCAGCACTTAACACCTTCACGGCTTAAACGTGTTTGAACAGGAAACTAAGCCGATTTATCACGTGTATGCTGTGGAGATTATCAGACGGCGCGAGATATTTACTGTGGAAACGCATGAAAACGCCGTCTATTTATTCCTTTTGCATAATGAAATCGTAAATTTATTGTTTAAACGAATTGCACATATGCGGGAAAATGCAAAAAATTATCGGGTCTAATCTCGGTTTCCTAATAATTTATGTTAGCGCGAGACGCATACGGGGTTTGTTAATTAATTGTTATGCTGATTTAGATTGAATTAAATATTTGTTTTAATTAGTTTCATTAATTTGCACGTTGCAATGGTGGTAGAAGGGTGAGATCTGATTTTTGAGCAGCTTTCTTATGGAAATACGAATGACAAAGCAACGTCGATCACGTCACAACAAAGTTGTTCTTTCGTTTCATGACCACAACCCAGGTTACGAAACCGGAATCAAAAAAAGTATATGGTCATAAGGGGCTCCTAAGAAATTTGAGAGCACTTCCTGAAATAAAAGGAGTTTGGCAGTTGGCAAATGATAGATGGGTCAGTATTTAAAAACCTGCAAATCCAAAAAGTTGATGGTGACCAACTTTTTTGAAAAAATTGCTGCCCCGAATATCTTGTAATTAAACCAAATAAAATATGAAAATTCGTTTTAAAGGTAGAGTTCAAAATTTCAAATGGCAACCCCCCCCCCCCCTTGTTATACATCAATTGAAAGTGATAGATAATTTGAAAGCAAACGTTGTGAATTCAATTTTGCAATTTTTTAACCTCCCAACCCTAACGTCATAATTTAAAAAAATGGGAGGTTACTGCAATTACTAAAATTTTCGAATTTGAAAAAACGCCAGATGTATGTATACGTTTTGAGGTCCAAGAAACCAGAAACACAAAAATGTGGTTTTCAAAATCTGTCTGTATACCGTGTGGATGACAAAAAATGCCCCGATCTACAGCGATCGTTACAAAAAATCGTACAGCAATGTATGATACGTCAGACTTAATCATTTAAAAAATACTACATTCTGGATTATTGGAAACAAATTTTTAGGCCTACTTGATTATAGTAAAGATGTTCAAGTTTCTTATTTTAAATGGGCGTCTACCATTCTTTTTCACTATTTAGAAGAGTAGGTATTTATTTCTGAGTCCAATTCACCAGAAATAATCTTTGGCGGCTGCCAGGTGTCCTAAGTGGTACAATACAGAATGTAGAATTTCTTAAATTATGTAAGTTTGACGTATATCATACATTGCTGTACGATTTTTTGCAATTTTTTATAGCTCGGGGCATTTTTTGTCATCCGCATGGTATGCAGGGTGTCCTGAAATTAGGCTACAATATTTTGCCATTGCCTTCTACTATTAAAAATAAAACGAAAAACTGTATTTTGGTGTTTTAACGGGATATTGGACAAAAAACAAGAAGAAAAACTTCCTCGTTTATAAGCAACGCTTCGGTCTCATTTAGACATTTTTCAAGCTACAACACAAATAATACAAATATTTAATTTCAATCTGAAACGCTACCTTCTACGAGATAATGAAATTACTAAGAGTCGTGTAGACAAGTCCGTGAACCACCATGGCCACCAAAGAAAAGAAAATTGAAGGAAGTTACAAATGAATCACTGACAAATTTGTATTATTTTTGTTGTAGCTTGAAAAAGGTCTAGATGAGACCGAAACGTCGCTTATAAACAAGGAAGTTTTTCTGGTTATTTTTTATAAAACTAAAAGTTCCAATAAGCATTTGTCGAAAAATGCCTCTTAAGGGAGCTACAGCCCTTCAAAAGGGTACTCGAAAAGTCGGTTTTCTTAAAATTACTCGAATATTGTAAATAGCAGGATTTTGAAACTTTAAGCTTAGGTTAGTGTTATCAAGGGCTTTCTTCTGAGTTTTTTTCTGATTTTTATTTTAATCAAAGGCGTGCGTTCTTGGGGGAGCCGTAACAAGTATTTATTTCTTGAAATAGTAATAAAATCGTAATCTCTGGTCTATTCCTGACAAAACGTCGCTACAGTACACCAAATTTCAAAATCCTGCTGTTTACAATATTCGAGTATTTTAAGAAAACCGACATTTCGAGTACTTTTTGAAAGGGTTGTAGATCCCTTAGGAGGCATTTTTCGACAAATGTTCACTGAAACTTTTATACCCTTATTTTTGATCGTAGAAGGCACTGGTAAAATATTGCAGCCCCATTTCAGGACAGCCTGTATGTATGTATACAGAGTGAGTCAAACGGGAGGGGCCACCCTCGATAACTTCGTTCGCGTTTCTTATGGATCTTCACCATTTTTGGTAATGTGATATGACTGTCTTTGAACTACATTTCGACCGCATCAGTGGTCCCAAAACGTTTTTATTTCATTGGTTAACGACATGTCACTTTGTTATTTTAAATGACACGCTGTATATTTCTTTATTGTATCATGTAGCATTGTTTATTCTCTTTGCAGCGATGTAATAAAATCGTACTCTTACATAATGTAAATTTAGAGAAAATGTTAATTGAACGTGTCCCTAAAAGGATGGATCTGGCCTTTTATTTTACAAACTATTCACTTTATCAAAAAATTGTTCCAATAAAAGTCGAAGGGTAAATTTAGACGCAGTTGTTGATGTGATTAACTCGACATAATCTTGTAATTAAAAAAAAATGTGTATGACGTAATTACGCAATGAGACTCGGTGAAGAAGATATCAAGATAAAGTAAATCGCATCAAACGATGCACCTAAATTTACCTGTCTACTTTTACTGGAACAATTTTTTGATAAAGTGATCCATACTTTTATCAGCACGTTCAATTGACAATTTTCTCTAAATTTACATTACGTAAGAGTATGATTTTATTTTTAAATTTTATTATTAAAGAGAATCAAAAATGGCTGCTTGATAAAATAACGAAATATACAAGGTGCCATTTAAAATAGCAAAGTGGTATGTCGTTAACCAATGCAATTAAAATATTTTGGGACCGCTGATGCGGTCGAAATATCTCGGATGTCCCAAAAAAAACCGGACAAAATATTTTGGGAATAAATCTGCCATTTCTTAACCTATTTGGATGAACGTGGTCTTAAATTAAACCCAAAGAATCAGGCTTTCGACCGTATGAGAAACTACGGCAGATGGCGCTGCCGTAATAGTCCTATTGATACTAGCTTTAAAGGTTTATTTTACCTGCATGGGGATTGGTCAGTCAACGACCAATCGGTATGACACTAGAATAGCCTTGAAGATCTTTCTATCTTGTTCAAAAATCATTTTTCCGAAGTCGTTTTGGCCTAAGCATTAATTTTCTGTAATTTTTTAAAAAAATGGGTTTTTGGGTATTTTCATGCATTAATGGCCATGACGAATATGGTGAAAACAGTGGCGCGGATGCCAGTGGGGGGCAACTGAACAGTTATCATTGAAAATTAAGCCCTATGTGCATTTTAATGTTACTTTAGTCATGGTTATGGAAGCATGAAAATACGCAAAAACACTTTTTTTAGAAAAATTACAGAAAATTAATGCTTCCGTCAAATGGACTTCTGTAAAAAGATCTTTGAAGAAAAAAGAAAGATCTTCAAGGCTATTTAGGTCTCATAACCATTGCATGTTGCCCGAACAATCCCCACGCACCTAAAATAAGCCTTAAAGACAAGTATCAATAAGGCTAATACAGCAGCGCCATCTATCGACGTTTATTACAATGTTCGAAAGCCTGATTCTTTAGCTTTAATTTAAGACCAAGTCTATGCAAATCGGTTAAGAAATGGCTGACTTATTTCCGGTTTTTTTTGGGACACCCGATAGTTCAAAGGTAGCCATATCGCGTTACTTTAAAATCACGGTACAGCCCAAACCCCTGCACCGATTTGGCTGAAATTTTGTACGTGGAGATTGTATTATCAGTTGAAGAGCCGAAAGGATTTTGGAGGCAATCAACCCACTTTTTGAAATTTTTAAATTGTACTCTCGCTTCGAATTCGTGCTTGTTTGTGTTTTAATATACTATTCCATTATCAAAGTTTCGTGTTTGTATAAGATTTGAGGTGATATATTTATACCTAGATCTTCAATTATTCTTTCACATGTACCATAGGAAAGCTTAGAAAAATATCTAGGTATCCAGTTGTTTGTAAATGGTCAAAATGGTCAAAAACAACCGAGATATTTTTTAAATGACGCACTGGACCTGATGTCGGACGTTTACTATCTATATCGATGGTAATTTTCCACAAGTGTGAGGGTTCCTTTAATCATTTTCTTCTGCAGATCTTGCAGCTTTGACTTGCATTTGTCTCGAAAATGTCAAAATGTGAGTTAGATCGTTTTTCTCCTGTATAGTCTTCAATGTTAATAACCCATAGCTCCGACTCTCACTGACGTATTTTATAATTCACCCTTGAGAATTGGACCAATTTTTGTTAAATTGTGAACTTTATTAGCTTCGATTCTCAGGCATTTCAGTTTTATTTGTATGAATGAAACCAACGCAACGCGGATGCTGCTTTATTAAACGCCAGTTGTGGGTGCTGCGACATCGATTAGCAGTACACAACTTCGCGTTAGTTTAATCGTTGCACGATTTGGTAGAATGAATGTGAACATGATCGTTGTCAATCGGCAATCCTAAATGCCGTTTCTGTTTGCAGCCGTGAAATTCGGCAGGATGTCAAAAAAGCAGCGAGAAAAAGTCGAAGACGAAGTCCGGTTTCACCGAGCGCAGTTAAGGGCGCAAAGCGATTCCGCCCCCGACAGCTCGGTGTTCGAACAACAAACTCCCTCGAGTAGTGACCAACTTCACCACAGCTACAACGGAGGGTGAGTAATGCATTCTCATGTTCTCCATCGCCATTTTTCATCACGATAAGTGTTATGTTTATAGTCGCCACATTTCATGTATCGCTTGGGCACTAGAGTCGTGTCCGATTTTCAGTGGATCGCCGTCCATCAAGCGCAAGTTCTTGCTCGGCAGAGGTGCGGTTTAATTTAATGTTGGCGGTCGCTTCCAGGTACACGTACAACAGTGATGTCAGCGCGTACACCCCGGCGTACTACACGAACACGACGCAAGTCCCACCCAACTCCATAAGTTATGAACTCTCCGCTGATTACGTGGACAGCACGACGGCGTACGACCCCAGGCCGGGCCTGGATCCTCTTTCCGACACGGCAAATTTGATGCAGAATGTGGTGACCACGGGTAAGTTCCATCACCTTAAAGTTTAGACTACAGTACGGTCAAATTAAGCTTTTTCATACAAGTAATTTGTAACAATTAGTTTTCTACTGTAATACGTTCGTCTTGTTGTATTTCTCTTTTAACGGGAGTAAAGTTCGCTCAAGTAGCTACCTACTTTCAGTGAGTTGAACACTAGAGAAAATGTGCCCATTTAAAAAATTGCGAATTTTTAAATTTTATAAGCAATAACCATCATCAACTTATGTAAAACTTGAATTGAAGTTATTAAAGTCCTCGGGGACAGCAATTCATAGTTTTTGCATCACGAAGTATAATATTAAGCTAGGAGTGTGCACGGAGTCAGATTAGTCTCCCGCGTAACGTTCGGGCGAGCGAGAGAGAGATCCGAGACGAAGACCACTCAATGGGGCCGGCGGCACAAGACTAACACACGGTCCGATGCAGTTTCTGGATTCTCAAATCAGTATTCCTCAATTGTTTCATTACCGTATTTCGCAAAAGCGTCCACGTGTACACTTCTTAACGAGATGGATAAAAAGAATTCTGCGAAAGACAAAATATTGTCCCATTCTGATGCCGTGTGTGCAAAATATTTTGGGGAAAAGTGTATGTATTATGGTCACCAGCGGCAAAACGATGCCGTGACTTTAAGGATCAATCATACAAATTATTAATGTAGGTACCTACTCGCGTAGGTATATTTCTTTCAAGATGAAGGTTGAAAATTATAATTATCTATTGTTTATAAAAGATTCCACTTAAAAAACTGAGACTGACAAAAGATGCGATTCCTACGGAATTTCCGGGATGTTCTTCATACTAATATATACCTGCTAATACATAATAATAAAATATTCTGCCGAGGAGAGCTCGTCACGTTAAGTTTGCATCAGCATTGGTATGTAGAGATTCGGCATCGACGTTACCGATTTGCTCCTGTGTTGTTTTCCGATCATCAGACTTGATAAGAGAAGAGGAATGAAAATAAGTACTTTAAAGCAAGAAGCAAGTGAAACTTACGAAATCAAATACGAAAAACGCTCAGAAAGACATAAATATGTAACAATAAAACCTACACTGACGCCCATGCAGCTATCTTAACGTGACGATCGAGGACAATAAATACATAAAACTAACGTTTTCACAAAAATTAAGACCAGGCCAGCTGATTCAGTTTTTTAATTGTCAGGATCTAAATTTAAATCTCTATGCAAAGAAAGCAAGAAAATGTTCGAAATTGCAAAGCTAATAAAAATCTAATTTTCACATGTTAAATCTAAACCATCCTAAAACTAAGAACCCACTATAATGTAGCACGATAAAGAACAATGAATTTTATGTTTAATATTATTATTTGAAGCCATAGAAACCAATGTATCTTTAACTTACTAACGCCGCCGTATTGCAGCGGTGGGCCCCAACGCATTATCTTTGTCTCGGACCTCTCTCTCGCACAGGCGATCGTTGGACACGCTCTCCCGGAGCGAGAGATGGAGTTACGGAGTTACGGAGTCGGTTAAATTAAAGAAAAGTTGCACTATTTTTTTGTGATTAAGAATCTGAAGAGAACTCCCCGATAACTTGATTCGTTCCTGAGTTATTCCGAAAAATCTGAGAATTGCGATTTTAAATAAAAATAATATCTTGCTAACGATTGATGCTATTTAAATGAAACTTGGTACTTTAATATTTTTGACAGTTGTCAATGAAATGGCATCGAAAAAATTTTTTCCGGCCTTCTAGATTTTGAGCAATGACGATCAACTTTTGTTCTCTTATGGCCGCCATGTTAAATTTTCGCACCATCCGGCACACAAAAAAAAATATTTTTCAAAAATATAACCAGCAAAAGTTTATTGAAAAAACATGTGAAAATCTATTTAATTGAATTATTTTAAACATTAAAAGGGATTAAAAAAGTCAGTGTACTATTTTTACTTTTTATCAAAAACTTTTACACTACTTTGACGGTTCTCCAAAAAAAGTCCAAATTAATTACACTTTTTAAAAGTCAATATTTTTCTGTACCTCATGGTGTAAAAATTCAATATGGCGGCCATAAGAGAATCAAAAGTTGACTGTCATTACTAAAAATCTAGAAGGTCTAGAAAATTTCTGTAGATATCTTTGGATAGTGTTATTACAAAATTTCTAGTTTTTTAAACAAAAGGCATTAAATACGAATTCATTTTATCTTGTTTAAAAAAAGAATTTGAAGACCTTTCTAATGGTAACAATACATTTTTCAAAAACTTATTTTGAATGGTAAAATGAGAATATATTTAGATTTGAAAATTGATGTGCCAAAACGGCACTTTCCGTGGGTCAATTGCCTCCAAAATTTTCAATTCTTTCACGTGTAATACAATGTCCATGTGCGAAATTTTAGCCAAATCGGTCCAGATGTTTCGGCTGTATCGTGTTTTTACATTTTGTACATTTTGTATATTAAAAATCTCGAATATTTGAATTTTTGGTCAAAAAGGCACTAAGAGTGAATACATATTTTTTAGAAGCAGAATTTGAAGGCCTTTCTTGTGGTGACGTGAAAAATGGGGGTTTGCATTTAAAATTTAAAAGTTGATGTGCCAAAATGCTATTTCCGGTTGCACGATTGGCTCCAAAAGCTTTTCAGATTGAAGTTAGGCGACATGCCTATATACCAAATTTCGGCCAAATCGCTCCTGCAGTTTAGGCTGTAGATCGTTTACAAACGCACGTACGTACATACATACAGACAGATTTTAATAACCTCTTTTTTGAGTCCCTTAGTCCTTAAAACGTGAAGATCTGGTGCTCTCTCAAATTCGAAAATTTTAGTGATTGCAGTAACGTCTATTTTTTTATGTAGAGTGGGGAGGTTAAAATGTTTCATAACTTTGTTGTAGGTTCCTAGTTTTTTAATAAAAAATCTGGTTTCATCTCTGCCACTATACTAATTTGTGGACGTAGTTTTCCGCATGTTTTGTTCTAATTGGCATTGGCTACTTGCACGGACGTTGGGTCGCTTAAAGTTAAGCAATGTCAGTGCAAGTGGCCATTAGCCTATTAGAACAAAACATGCGGAAAAAAAAACTACGTCCACAAATTATGTACAGTTAACCATCAACGTCCGTGTAAGTGGCCACGTCTGTTTTTATTTTTTAAACAAGAGAAAGAGATATTTTTGTCAATAGTAATACAACGATACAACTTGATTGTCGCGGGTTTTGACGTCCGAATGGTTGTCAACTACGAGTCAAAATGGTAGATTTTTTTAGGCTAAATACGAGAGCAAGCTCTCGTCCTCTTTGGCCGAAAAAAATCTACCATTTGACAAGTAGTGCATCCATGAGGACTCAACAAGGCAATTAAGAGACTACGAATCGTATTTTGCATATTATTTTATAAATTAAAACATTGAGTAAGTAGTGTCAAGTTGACATTGTAGAATTATCACTGTAATTAGGATTTGATTGGTTACTGGTATACTAAATGCTGCTTTGGATTGGTTCAATACTTAATGAATAAAATAATCATGGAAATCCGATTGTGTAATTCTATTCGTTTGCTATTGTTGATCGAGTATTCCATTTTTCTTTTTGCAACTTTATTTTCTTTCATCAATTGTCATCATTTCTTTAGTTCAAGAAATTTTGTATTCTCTACAACTTTTGATTTGTTAAAAATTATCAGTAATCAGTAATGTTTACGTTGTTCTGCTTGCCTCAAATCCCCAATGCACGGTGGGTCTGAGATATTACGTTTTATAGGGTCCTGGGAAAAAAGTGGTTTCTGAAAAATGTCTGCCTGTCTGTAATCATGCACGGTGCCGCTACCGGATCGGAAACCTGAATTTTAGTACGCACCGCATTGATCGATTTGCATTTTTTTGAGATGCTTTTTTTGAGAATCTGCGGCATGATATATGCCAAAAATTAAAAAGACCTAATTTTAAAAAGCGGCGTCAATTTTTTTGGTCTTCCGCTTGTTAAACGTGATGAGTGACTGTTTCGCCTTTTAAGAGAAATGAAAAGGGATGTCTTTTCGGAAGAACATTTGTTACAAATTACTTCAGAGTTTGGATCTTTTTAAATCAATTTGACTGTACTACTATTTATAGTACGGGAGCAAGTGAAAAATTTTGCCCGTAATTTGCTACCGGTTAAGTTGCGTATCAATTTGTCACAATGTTTGTTGTGATCGTGAAAAAGGAAGTATGGTAGCCATTCTATGGTTACATGAGGGGCAGTCTTTTGTTAATATTGATGACTTTTTGATAATTTTTCGTGATATCCTCTACTAGAAAAATAATCGTCAAGTTAGGTTTTTTAGAAGAAATAATTTGTATAAATTTTGGCTACAGACTCCTGATGGCACCTGAAATGAAATGCCGAAATTCCCACCCACCAAGAGTGCGCTTCATCCCTTATTTAGTTATTAAGTTTTTAGCATTTTTCGCCGAACCTATGCATCTGACAAAAAATTTACTCTAATCAAAAACATTCCTTATGAAATGCTGTATTAAAAAAGTCCTTGTGATTATTTTGCTTATCCCCACCTAATTTTCGCAAACGACGTCCGAAGTTGTAGAACAGTCAAAATAGATTTTTGAGTAGAACTTATTGGCTACGGACTGCTGAGGGGCCCTGAAATGAAGAGCAGCAAACTTAACACACCTCAAGTGTAAGCTTCATCCCTCTTTTGGCGAAAACCTACTCCCAGACGTGGACATGGCGCTAGTTTTTAGCATTTTTCGGCTAAACTCTCAAGCGGACAAAAAATTACTCTATTCGAGAATATTCCTCGTGAAATTCTGCATTAAAAAGTCCCTTTCATCATTTTGCTTATCCGCACCTAATTCTTGCAAACGACGTCCGAAGTTGAGGGTTGTTTTTCGCTCGCACCGAAAATCAATGTAGCGGTACCCTCAACTTCGGACGTCGTTTGCAAGAATTAGGTGGGGATAAGCAAAATGATGAAAAGGACTTTTTAATGCAGAATTTCACGAGAAATATTCCTGATTAGAGTAATTTTTTGCCCGTTTGATAGTTTAGCCGAAAACTGCTAATGTTCTACTAAAAAATAATTTGACTGATCTACAATTTCGGACATCGTTTGCGTGAATTAGGTCCCGGGGATAAGCAAAATAATCAAGAGGACTTTTTTAATGCAGAATTTCATAAGAAATACTTTTGACTAGAATAAATTTTTTGTCAGATGGATAGTTTTGCCGAAAAATGCTAAAAACTGGAGCCATGTCACGTTTGGGGGTGGTTTTCGCCAAATAAGGGATGAAGCGCACACTTGGGGGGTGGAAACTTTTTGGACCATAATTTCAGGTGCCAACATTAGTCTGTAGCCAAAATTTCAAAAATATATCAATTATTTCTTCTATTCATCTTTTTTAGATCTAATATGACTGGACTAAAAACTTGTTTTTCGTCGATCGTACTGGAAACGTCACATTCTTGACATGCAATTATCATCCGAAAGCTTACGTTTCCAGGACTGCGTCATTTGCTAGGCAACACGCACTAGCTGTACAGGAATAACGCTTTTTTCGGCCTAGGCCGGAAAAATATTCCTGTACTTAACTACTTAACTACTCTTAAAAAATTGTTCCAAATTTCATTATTTCTGTCTAGTTGCGCGATCGACGAAAAAATAGTATGGCCAACACGAAGGAAAATATATATTCCTTCTAGTTACACAATATAACTATTCCGTACATTTGCTCGAATAATTTAAAGTGACCGAAACACATAGACTGTTTAGGCGGTGGGAAGGGGGTGCCATTCTGAAGTGAACATGTAAATTTTCAATCCTACCGGCTGATTTAGGTGTAAAAAAATTATTTGGACTGTAAAATATGTGGAAACGAAACTGCCATACGGATAGGGTGGAGAGAAGGACTTGCCATACTCGCACAAACTTTCTCTATTTTTTGATATTTGCAAATGTAATAAATCAATCAAGTGACGCCACGGTCGTTATGACGGAACATTAATATTATCATCCCAAAATGGCGAAAGTTGGTGCGAGTATGTTAAGCCCTTCTCTCCAATCTATATGTAGTTTATTTTCTACATATTTCACACACTAAATAATTTTTTAATCAGCCGGCAGGTTATCACGATTGTCTCATTTCAATATTTATACGTATGGCACCTCCTTCCCATCGCCCAAACAGTATTGCAATGTGTTTTGGACACTTTAAATTAATCGAACTATGAAAATAAACAAGTTTTTCCTGTTAGGTTATCGTGAAAAATTATCAAAAATTTAGCAATTTTAACAAAGGACTGCCTCTCATGTAACCACTGAACGGCTGCCACACTTGGATTTTCTCGATCACATCATTCAATGTAACAATTTGAAATTGATATGCAACCTAAGCGGCAGCAAATGGGTAAAAATGTCCACTGGCTCTCGTACTATTAGGTTACATTACATTTCGCACGTTGTCTCAACGATTCTTTATTAGGGAGTACTAACACAAATAGTGGTGGTGGTGACGGTGGCGGTGGAGGGAAACAAACGACACTGTCCTTGTCTGATTCACGTACTTTTAAACGAGTTAGTCAAACCTCTTCCAATACGACATTATCGGGAGGCACCACAGTGGTGAAACAGGAGTTATCTGTGGACACTTTGGTACCCAGCTATGTAGATAGTACCACATTCGTAAACTCCCCTTCAGTACAACAGACTAACACAGTTAGTAGGCAACAGACGAGTTCACAAAATGCCCAGCAGCGAAGCCGAGACGATTGTGAACCAGTCACTTTGCCTAGTAAGTCCTCTCCTTGGTCGCTCTGTATTCATTGTGGTACCCGTTCATCGCATGGAATAACTTGCATGTCCAGGAGACGTTCCTCTTTGGACGATAATAATAAATCGCCTCTGTTTCAGATCCCAGTCAGATATCGGAGCTGTTATCGAAGACAATATCAGACGCGCACACACGTACGTGTTTATATCCGCTTGAACAGATTCACGAAATGTTCAGGAAACCCCATGATCTCTCCCGACTTTTGTACTATAAGAATATGGCGCATGAGGAACTGTGGCTCGAGTGCGCCCAAAAACTCACTACAATCATTCAGCAGATTATAGAGTTCGCTAAAATGGTACCTGGATTTATGAAGTTGTCACAAGACGACCAGATCGTATTGCTTAAAGCAGGTTAGTATCACAAATCCATATTTTTACAGTCCCTGATCTCGGAATTGTACTTTTTTTTCCAAATAATTGATTCGATGCTAATGTCTTAGTGCCACTTTGCATCAGTCTATGAGATGAAGTTAATCTTGTAAAGTGCTATCAAAAACTTAGTAGCCTTTGTAAAGACGTAGAGCGTAGGCTGTGCAAACTTTTATGTTAACGTCACTGTCAGATTTCGTTTTAAGTGATAATTGAGTAGTCTACACCCTACGTCTAGCAAGGCAAGGGCTACTTGATCGGAAGAGTTTTTGATCACACGTATCACACCAATCAGTACAAAATTCAAAGTATATCGAGGTTATGGTCAATTTCGTGTCATACTCGTAAAATTCGCGTGACACGGATTTTTAAGATTCAGATGAACCAATTAAGTGATTCAATTTCTTGAAAAAGAGGTTAAGTATATTCTTCAATAATTCGTTCATTTTCAGTTGAGAAACATGGATTTGTATGAACGAAAAAGTTAGGGGTTTTGCAATTTTTCATATTCAGTTGTATCAGGCAGCCAAGCAAATGACTTCAGAAGGTTTTCATACAGTCCGGTGGTCTATTAACTTGAGCCCATAAATTGAAACGATTCTTTGCGATATATAAAATAAACTAGCCCTAAGGGCGAGGGGGAGATGTGATAATTCTTGACTCTTTGCATGTTAGCGAATGCTCGCAGTTGTTAGGACGCAACTATGGACGCAACCAATCTTATAACTCGTAACACAGCAACTGATCATAACTAGAACTCGTGCCATATGTAGCAAAGGGGCGAAGCGAATACAAATCTTTTGGCTTACTGACCCGATTTTGAAATTGTAGACTTTTATAGCTCAATAACAACATTTGTCTTTTTTAAAGACAATTTTTTTAATTTAAAACTAAATTTTTCATTACTTACAATCAAGCGGCAAGCTTAAGCAAAAATCTTCAAAAGCATAGTACTTTCCAAGCGTGACACTTTTTTAAAATGAGCTAATTCGTAGTCATTGATATTCAATAGTAATACGACGAGTAGTCTCTTGATTGCCGCGGGTTTTGGCGTCCAAATGGTTGTCAATTACGAGTCAAAATGGTAGAATGGTAGAAAAGAATCTACCATTTGACAATTAATGCATCCATGAGGACTCAACAAGGCAACCACGAGACTACGAATCGTATTTTGCAGATTATTTTATAAATTCAAGCGTTGAGTAAGTAATGTCAAATTGACGTTGTAGTATTATCACTGTAATCAGGATTTGATTGGTTACTGGTTTACTAAATGCTGCTTTGGATTGGTTCAATACTTAATGTATAAGATAATCTTACTGCGATAATACTGTCTGGCTTGTTGATTGAGAAACTTTGCATTTGTACCTCGCAACAAGTAGATACTCATTTCGTCGCATTTCACAAAAAAAAATTGGCAGTCTCGGAGACTGTAGAAATTTCTATTTTTTCACAGAATTTGTAAATGTACCTAGTAACAATTAACTTTAAGAGAAAGGGTACTAAATGCGAATAAATTTTGTCTTATTTAAAACTAGAATTTGAAGACCTTTCTGATGGTGACAATAAATCTCTCAAAAACTTGTTTTGGACGGTTAAATGAGAGAATAATTTTAAATTTGGAAGTTGGTGTTACAAAACGGCACTTTCCGTTGGTCGATTAAAACAAAAAAAAATTCAGCTCTTCGACGTGTAATATCCCCATGTGCAAAATTTCAGCTAAATATCGGTTCAGGGGCTTGGGCTGTAACGCGATTTTAAAATCCGATAAAAATCTCAAATTTTTGAGTTTTTGGTCAAAAGGACACTGAGAGTGAATACATCCTTGGAAGTAGAATTTGAAGGCCTTTCTTATGGTGACGTGAAAAATGGGGGTTTGCTTTTAAAATTTAAAAGTTGATGTGCCAAAATGGCATTTCTGGTTTGGCTCCAAAAGCTTTTCAGATCTAAGTTGGGTCATGAGATGCCCACGTACCAAATTTCAGCCAAATCGGTTTAGTAGTTTTGGCGTATTTACAAACGTACGTACGTTCACACATAGACACATTTTAAAAACCACTTTTTTGGATTCCTGAGACCTCAAAACGTGAAGATCTGCTCTTATCTAAAATTCTAAAATTTTAGTGATTGCAGTAACCTCTATTTTTTTTAAATGGTGAGGCGGAGTGGGGAGGTTAAAAAAGAAAAACCTGACTCATTCTGCCCATATGTTCGTTAGAAAATCATTTTGCTTTGCTTGCTTTGGCCCTTCAAACATCGCTTAAAACACGATTTCAGTGTTTTTAATGTATTGTTATAAAACGTTGAGATAAGTAAATTGAGGATTTAGAGTTGGTTGGCATCATGTTTCCGAAGGGAAATTAACTTTCAGTCTAGAGAATCTTGCTGTCTATTTCACTTTAAAATGCCGCAACTGCATACATATAAGTAAATGAAAAGATACTCCCTTCAGTGAAAGAACTTTTAATTTCCCGGCGATTGTTACCTATTCTATCCAGAACCTTTTTCATAAGAGCGCCAAACTTTAATTTGTCATTATACATATAATAATACTATAGTAAGAACTTACTGAATTGTCGACGATTCTGTGATGTTTATCTGCATACGATTGCATACTGCGATCACTTAGTCACTTTGTGTAGGAATATCTAGGACAAATTGTTGTGGTTGGTCAGAAATTCACCATTTGCTCTCTGTCATTCGTCAATTTCAAATGAGTCAAACAGGGTGTTTTTTTTTTAATTTCCCACCTTGAATATCTTTGGACGTAAAAAAGATATTGAATTGAAGTAAACTCTGGTCGCCAGAACACTGAGGGGGACACCTGTGCGTGTATTCAGGGAATTTTTTCCACTTCCGGTATCATACTTGACCGGAAGTACAGTCACGGCCACCCTAGAATTTAAAAAATATCGAAGAAATGGTGAAAAACTTGGGATTTTTGAAAATCGCAAAAACAGGTCTATACTCTATTTTTTAGAAATGTATCTGATGGTATAGTCTGATATTTGTTTGTCTATCATTTTAGTCTACATCGATGTGCCATAAAATAGTTGGGGCATTCCATTTGAAAAAAATTACTTTTTGACCAATGAAGTTGATGTTTAAAAATTTGCAGAGAACATCCTGTATGTATTTGACCCAATTTGAGTCCAGGGGCGGATACACCTTATATTAGACTTCATTCCAAATTAATATCGTTTTCTCATTTCGTACTGTAAGGATGTTACAGCTTTTTGAAGTTAGGCCTGCACTTGACATAAAAAAGGCAAATTCTTGATTTTCTCGAAAACGGTTGATTTTAGGCATAGCTTTCTTGCTAAAAGTTCACATAGAATTAAACGTAGATTCCAAAAATATCATAATATACAGGGTGTTCCATTTAAAATAAGGAAGTTATTCTCCATTCATTTTCTATTGAAGTGACAGAACGTCAAAATTTGAATTTTATGTTGGTAGAGGAAATTTTGCAAGGAATTTTACTAACAGGTGAGTTGATAGAAGCGATTTCAATGCGATACGGCAGAAAACATGACAAATGTCAAAATTTTGCAATTATTCTCAATTGGCCTAAAATGGCCTTTGTGTGCGTGTGAGTTTTGAGCAAAGTATAGAGAAAAATATTCACGAAAAAGCCCCAGGTACGTTTATCTGTGACACTGCTTCTAACAATAAAAATAAACCCTAGAAGATTTGGGTTATGCAATGTTTTTCTTTCCCGCCAAATTTCTATCAAATTGTCAAAAGTACAGGCCCTTGGGTTGTACCTCGGGTTGTACAGTTCCAGAAAAACTTTAGATCTTCAATAGAAAATGAATGGAGTTTAGTACTTATGCCCGGACTAGTACACAATTACCGCTGAAATTATTGTGGTTGGTCAGAAATTCATTATTTGTTCTGCGTCATTGACTCATTGGTCAATTTCAAATGAGTATATATGTGTCTAAGAACATTTTTTAATCAAAACGTATTCTTAGGGTATATGATTATGAATATATATTTTACAGGAAGTTTCGAGTTGGCAATAATCAGAATGTCTCGTTACCTGGACCTGTCCCAAAACTGTGTTCTCTACGGCGACACGATGCTGCCCCAAGACGCTTTCTTCACCTCCGACACAGCGGAAATGAAATTAGTCACGTGCGTTTTCGAATTGGCCAAAAGCATAGCTGAGCTGAAACTGACGGAAACGGAGTTGGCTCTTTACTCCGCCTGCGTCCTGCTCTCTCCAGGTAGGTATCTTCTATTTACGCTGTTATAGCTGGTGGAAACAATATTTGGGACAACCTAAAAACCGCCTCATTACGAGGGTTATAACTGTGACAATGATGCCCCGCTGCGTGGACAAACACAGGTGTCTGGTGTACCTACTAACTAGTGGGTATTTTAAATTTATTCCCCACGGGCTGTACTCGACAATTTTAGTTTTAAAACCCACCAACACATTATTAAAAAATTCGAGAACATACTAAAAAGATAAACAATTATTTAACACAACTATCGGTGTTGTAATCAGTTTCACTGTCATTAATTATTTAGACCTTAGATCTTGAACAAAGTTTCGTCGATATTCCTCATTCTCATTCTCATTAGGATAGAGACAGAACGATTTAGCCAACAATAATCGAAAAGAAATGAAATAGCAAGAACTCTGTAACAAACTCATTTCCTAGAAGGCAGGTAGGTAGGTAGGTAGGTAGGTACTCCTGCATATCTACCAACAGCGTACTTTTTTAAATGCACGCTAAGTTTTATGTGTCTCGTCAATTTTAAACTCATTCTAATTCCAAATTACTTGACTTGTCAAAACTTTATTGTTGTATGAGTTGCTTGGGTGCCTGTGCAATCATATTAGTAGTATTTCATTATCTATAATCAATCAAATTTTAAAATATCCACGAGCCTCAGGTAAGCCAAACGTCTGGGTTTGTCCATGCAGCGGGGCGTGATTGTCACTGTTACAACCCTCGTAACGAGGCGGCTTTTAGGGTCTCCGCCAGCTATATTCTTCGTGATTTCGTCAATATATTCTATTTTTTTTAGACCGGCCGGGCATAAAAGGACTAGCCGAGATAGGGCGACTGAGTCAAGCCGTGTTAAGAGCTTTGAGGCTGGAGCTGGACAGAAACCACAACATGCCGATCAAAGGAGACGTGACGGTTTGTGATGCCTTGCTTACAAAAATACCTACGTTACGGTGAGTTGGCTGTTGGAACAGGTGGTTGATGGTTCTATTTGTTCTTGTTTCAGGGAAATAAGTATGCTTCACATGGATGCATTAGGGAAACTCAAAAGATCTGCGCCACATCTCGAGTTTCCGGCGCTACACAAAGAGCTGTTTAGCGTGGATAGTTGAGAGACTCTGGCAGATTCTTCTGACTTGTAGCGGAATAGCTACTGTAAGTATCGCCATGTTTGGGGAAAATCTCGAAATTTTCTCAGAAATATGATAACTGCGAATGATCACCTGTTGGATTACGTCATAACTGCCAGTTTAATAGCCTGTCAGCTGTCAAATCTGAATCTCCTGTTTTAGATTATCTCATTTGCTCTTGTCGTCGTCTCTTATACCCTTGTCTAGAGCAGTTATGGAACCGATAAATTTATGATGCGATTGGAATGTTAAAGGTAGTACTCCCATCATACCAATCGCATCATTACTTTATCGGTTCCATAACTGCTTCTACAGTATGCCTACTCTTCCAGGTGTCCATAGGAATTTACGTGGGGAATTCGATTTTATAGTTTCTTGCTTCCATAATTAATTGAATGGAAATTTTAGGCTATCTGGTTTTAGATACCGCTAGCCTCTACCAGTAGACAATGGAAACACTGGACAACTTCGGTGGAAAAATGCAGTATCACTAGAAACACCCCACTACACCGAAACACTTGATTTTCACTGGTGACCATTTCTCGACCTGTGATTGGTCTAACTTTCACAGTCAAGGGGTGGAGCTACAAATACTTCAGTTTTCTGGAACGTAGGGTTGTATAGCTCCGGCTTTGATAATGAGCACATTGTGTTCGAAACGCGTCAGCAGTGAAAATCAAATGTTTCGGTGTAGTGGGGTGTTTCTACTGATAGTGTACTAGTAGAAAAATACTAAGCGAACAGTTACCCGGTGTTAGTTCATAAATGAAGGTAAAACGGGCCGTTATTCAAATTTCCCGCGAATATGTTGCCATGAAACATAAAACTACGGCAAATCAGATCCCGGTAGACAAATATGCTTGACGACATATCAACTCGAGATTTAACGAAGTGCAATCGTGCTCGTTCGTCTTCGCGGGAAATTTAAATTGCGGACCGTTTTGCCTTGGTTATGAACTAACCCCTTGGAAACTTTTCGCTCAGTATTTTTCCACAGGTAGAGGCTATCGGTGTCTAAAACCTGATAGCCTAGAATTTCCACTAAATTAATTAGGGAAGCAGGAAAAAAATAAAATCTAATTCCCCACGTAAATCCCTATGGACACCTTGGACAGTAGGCATACTGTATAAACCGGACATAAATCTTTTTTAACTCTTATGTCAAGTTATTTCCAGAAGAAATTGACCACTATTGCCGACATAAAATTATTTTACTGCTTTGATTTCGCCGATGTAGTACCACTGGGAAGGTAGCAAAGCTAGTAATAACCCTTTTGAAAGTACCTATTATAATGGTGTGACTAAGATGACGTCACGCTTGGACTATTAATTTTTTAATAGTTTATAAGTGCTAGAATAATTGCAACAATGACGCAGTAAATAAACAGTAAATTTTAATCGCCTTGCTTCCAAATAAACCATAAAAATCTGAATTTTGCGTCGTAACAAATAGTAACAAAAACAAAGTATCTGTCACGAGTCTCACGTACTGGTAAAGTATGTTCCACTAGCGTGCAAAGCCCGTATTGCACAGTGAATAATTTTTTCTACAAACACTGTTAAAAACAGTTGTTTTAACGTTTGTTGACAATTGTTAAAAATGGCGTTTTCTGACACCAGTACGTCTTATAAGGCATTTTAGACACGCAAGAAAAGTTTAGTCAACGAGGAAAAAGAGACACAAAGTCTTGCACTTGCCACTATTTATTAAAAAATCTTTAAAAAGGTTGGAATTTTAGCTAAAGTTGAATAATCATACGAGCCAATTTGTGAAAATGGATCTATATTTCAAACAGAAAAGTTTAGGCATGAGACTGAAGGTCGAGTATCTAATTTCTTAAGTGTCTAAAATGTTGATAAGTGCCCTAACGTTTTCCCCGCAACCTATCTCCTATTAAGGCATAAATAAATTAGAAATTATACATGACAGTGACAATTTATTATAATGTCGATATCACAGAACTAGGCGGTTATAAGACACCGATTTTCTATCTTAACCAGGTTTATGAGAAATAAAACACTAGGGGAAAGGGGAGTACATTCGACCACGGTTTACTTTCAATTCAACTATGCCCAATAAAATCTCTATTTTTTAAACTTGGCGCCTGTTCTTCCGTTGGTAGTTAAATATACCACTATGCGCCTCGTAAAGCATAGTAGGCCGATATTTAAAGCATAAACGTTTAGTATAAAGCAAAGTATTGGAATCGCGTCTAAAAAGTTAAGTTATTACAGTTTTAATTCTCGTTAAACTTTCAATTTCGGAATGAAATTTTAGCTGATTCATGTCTTAACTAATATCAGGTGTCAACATAGCATCACTTGATCAACTTTTGACCCTGAACTTTTGCCGTGAACACATTCGGGGGGTACATTCGACCTATCCTAGCTGGGGTACATTCGACCGCTAAATTTTCAAGAGGAAAAGGTAATAGTTCTACTTTGTATTTTCCCGATGTTGGAAATGTTTCGGAGGTGTATACCAATAATGTTGCTGCAATTTTGCAAGCTCCAGCTAAAACCAAGACACCACTATAATTTTGAAAACCTAAGTAGTTTCTTTTTTGATTTCTTAACTTTTCTGTTTAATACATATATTTAAGTCTAGAATAGTAATCTAGAATAGTAATAAACCTTATCCTGTGAAATAAAATGTTTAAAGCACTGTCAATGAAGAGGTCGAAAGTACCCCTCTACGCGGTTCAAACTACCTCAGTTACCTGTAGATTCGACCATTTTACATGTTAACATAGAAAAATTCATAAAATTAAAAGAGGCTGCAGTTTTATGCCCGTTTGCACCAACACTGATTAAAACCTAATCGTTGATTAGTTTCATTAATGACGGTTAATCCTTTGCACCATTATTTTAATCAAAATTAAATCAACGATTACCTTCGAAGCGATAAGCCACTCCGCTGCGCGTCGTGCCTCAAACTTCCCTTCTCACAAAATAAAATACCACTTTTAACACTTATACAGGGTGTCCGAAAATATCGTCACAACATTTCGGGTGGTCATTATACACCTAAAAATAGGAAAGTGCCTCGCTACATGCTTTAGAAGGTGCTTTTCAAAAACATGTATTTTTTTTAATTATTTTTGAAGCGGCCGGAGCTAGAATGGCGAAATTTTGGTTTTGGGGTAATTTTGGTGTGACAAATTATCTGGTGGGAACAAAACAGGTGATTGAAGACCATAGGCGTGCGAAACAGGGGGGCCTTAGGAAAATAATCTTTCTTAAATTTCTGAATTCAGATAACAATTCTCCAAACAATTCTATATAAAAAAGGTAATCTTGATACTAAGTCTTAGGATCAACCGTTTTCCAGAAAAACGCGCTCATGGTAAGAAATTTATAAAAATAAAAAAAACAAGTTGGCTTGCTTCACAAATATATTTACTCTGTCACTAACGACTACAACTTATTATTCTAGATCCAACCGTTTCAAAAATAATTAATTAAATACCTGTTTTTGAGGGACACCTACCTAAGGTCTGTAGCGCCCCCTGGTGACATTTTAGCGCCCCCTGGTGACATTTTCGGACATATGTTCGTATAAACTTTTCTTCCTATTTTTAGGCGTAGAGTCATCCCCCGAAATATTGTGACGTTACTTCCGGACACCCTGTATAATAAATAACTATAATTCATCTCGAAAGGATAGTTAATTAAAACATGTAACGTTTTTGAGTCATTTGCGACATTACAAAATGTCACCAAAAATCGTTAAGAATGAAGCTCATTCTAGCATTAAAATGCGTGCTCGAATCATAACTTTCAAATGCCAAAACATAGAAAATATATTCCAGAAAATTAAAAACTGTCGAATGGCTAAGTGATAATTATGCCACCAGTTTGTCCCTTCAGTCGTATTTCAACCAGTGTCATAACTACATTCGGTGGTCCCCCCCGCAAGATCTAATTATTGGGGCCCCTCACTATTAATTTTATTACTATTTATAATAATGTTTTTTGAAAGTACCAAAAAATAATGCACCGCAGGCGAAAATTTTTGAAAATTTCAAGGTCGCGCATTTTCTAAGCACTTCAGATTCAGAATGTTAGTGTAAGGATGAAATTATGTGAAAAACTTAACTCTTAACTTAACTTATTACTAAAAGATCTTTGAAACATAAAAGAGGACTGGGCGAATCGTATTGTCATCCTTTTTGAACGCGTTCAGATTTGAGCATGTTCTTTTTTTTCTCAAGAAATATTTGGATTATTGTAAAAAAACAAAAATATATGTTTTGCTTTCTCATTGGTATTTTATTAGTTTTTATAAATTTTTAAAAACAAAAATTATTATTAAAAGAGCAGAGGCCTGAAGAGGCCCGCCCCACCCCGCACCGCGAGGTCTGCGGGACCGTTGTTACGTCACTAATTTCAACCAGGGTTTCCAATTAATTAATTGAAATGAAAGCGCATTGTTGCAAGCAATAATAATTATCTACATGGCAATTTTCTTACTTGATCTAATTTTTTTCTTTCGTTGACAGTTTTGTTTGCAGAAGTTTGTAAATCTGTTTTTTTGTCGTGTTGAACACATATTTTTTTGGCCGATTGGCAATAAAAATGTGCATTTTTACTGCCGCAAAAGAGGCAGTATAAAAATGCACTTTTAATGACTACCGGCGAAAAAATTTGTTTGCTTCGGTTTAGAGCGCTGTACAAACAAAATGGTGCAAAAAATAACTGTCCAAGGGCTGCACTTATACAGGGTATCCGAAAATTAGAGGATAATATCTTAAGGACGTACTCTACGATCAAAAAGTGGAAGAAAAGTTTTAATAAACATGGGTCGAAAAATGCCCCCTTAAAAGAGAGTCTGAAAATGTTTTTTTCTAAATCTCTTCAAAACGGTTAAAGATAACACCGTGAAATTAGGCATCTTTAGTAAGTCTTTGATGCTGAATTCATTGCTGTGGAGAAAATTTTAAAGTTTCGATCATAAGCGTCCCATACAGGGGGGGCTTAGGATAACTTTGCTCAAACATTTTTGTAAATCATTTTTCCTCAAATCTGACACCAGAGTCTGAACATCTGAAGTTTTTTGCCCAAAAATGATGCTCTTGTATTATGAAATCGCTAGGACACACCGCTTTCGAATAAATTGACCCAAGTCGTTTGAAAGCGCGAAAATCTGTCGCAGAAGATTTGACTTTATTTATCAAATTATCAAAAACGAGTTCACGGTCTGATTCCTTGCCTGATTTTAGGACGAAAAGTTCTTATGGACATATGGCGGAAAATGGTTCCTATGGGTGGGACCTATGGGGTCCTGAAAAGCTAAGTACCACCCCATACCTCCCTTAGGAAGCGTTTTCCGCCATATGTCCATACGAACTTTTCTTCCTAAAACAGCACAAGGAATCAACCCCTGAGCATATTGTTGATAATTTGATAAATAACTAAATAAAATCTGTGACAAATTTTCGTTCTCTAAAACCACTAGGGTCAATTTATTCGAAAACGGTGCGCCCTAGTGATTTCGAACAAGAGCACCATTTTTACGTACAAAACTTCAGTCATTCAGATTCTGATGCTGAATTTGAGAAAAAACAACTTACAAAAATTATTTGAGCAAAAGTCCTAAGCCCCCCTGTACGGACACTTATGATCGAAACTTTAAAATTTTTACCACAATAATGAATTCAGCATCAAAAACTTACTAAAGATGCTCAATTTGAAGATGTTATTTTTAACCGTTTTGATAAAATCAGAGATGGGCGCGTAAACAATGTAAAGTAAACAATTGAATTGTTTACTTCAAATTTTGCTCGTAAACAATGTTAACAATGTAAGCAACTAGAAAATGCAGGTAAATTATTATAATTCTGACTTTTACAGCAGTATTTAACACAAATTATTGCCTTTGCCTCGGTTTCTCCGACAATATTATCAGTCTTGCAGACATTTCTGATAAAATAAATATTTGTAGTTAGTTGTTATTCTAATTCTATAGAAATGTTATAATAAATAAAGATGCGTTGTAAAATTAATTGCAATAGATTAACTTACCGGTGCGATTTTAGCTGACATTCCGCGGAATTGCTTAACTGTTTATTGCAAACAAGGCACTTTACATGATATTGTCGCCCTTTCGCAACCAATTTGAACTTATACTTGATTTCGAACTTATTGCTAGTAGGGCGCCCTGCCATTTTGCATTCACGACTTGGTTGAAAATAAGTCATATTTTAGGTTAAGTAAATCTAACCTTAAATAATTGTTTACATTGTTTACGTTGTTTACATGTGAACGTAAACAATTATTATTTACACGTAAATGCACATCTCTAGAAAACATTTAGAAAAAAACACTTTCAAAGTGACCCCTTTAAGTCTTTAAGCCTTCTGAGGCATTTTTCCACCCATGTTTATTAAAACTTTTCTTTGTATTTTTGATAGAATAGGCCCTTAAGATATTATCCCCTAATTTCCGGACACCCTGTATTTTATTTTATTTTAAAGTAAAGGTTAGTAAAACCGTAAGTGTATTCCCTCCTGTTTTACGAATTGCGAGTTTTTATTGATTGTAATTTCGACCCTATTGCTGAACAATTTAACAATTTTATTGACAGTGGTATATTAAACATGGCGGCGATGACGTAATGTTTTGTTTCCATCATATTTCTGAAACAGATTGGTCGGGTTCAGCCGACACAACTGTGGTGCAACAGTTGACATAATTCGGCTGAAATTGTGCGCTACATAGCACTGCCAGCCAATGCGTCACAACGGTTGGAGTGATAACCGTTTTAGATCCGTCGGCTGAATGCAACCAATGTGTCTCATGTGTCTACCGTGATCTCTTCTGAAGTGAACTTTTGTTACAGATTCCTTCATACTGAATGTATCGGCCTTAAATACATAAATATAAAATATAATTTCGTTAATGAGAAAAAATTTATTGTTGTGACATAGACTGCAGATCTCTTTTTATGAAACGTATCGTTTAATAAACCGCACGAGCGCGCTCCCAGCAGCCGGGCCCTGATTTCAAAGTACAACTTATCGTTTGTTGTTATTACTGGTTCTGAATCCTAGGTGCTGATCCTTTGTTTTTGAAACGAGAGCGGTTTTTTAAACGACGCACCTTTTACGTATCGTAATCTGCCACTTAACGTAACACGCTACTGCACATAAGATTAAAGTTATACCCATCATTAATACATTTAGTCGTCGGGCGCCGAAACGGCAACTCTCCGCCATTTTATCCGCATACTTTTAGTTGCAAGACTGCTGGATGCTTTGGGGACTTACCGTTTGCGGACTCGCCGAGGTTTTTAGTTAAGTTTTACTTGGTGACACATGGTTTTATATAAAATATATATAAAGAGATGTATATGTATAAAGTATATGATGAAAAATAGTATAGAGTATTTATGAAATAGAACTATATCTTTGTTTTATGGAACGACCCACGGATATTTTTTGCAATCGTGATACAGGATTGGTTTTGCTTAGGAAATTACACGAACACAGCTAATTTGCAGCTATTTTAAAACCTTGCCTAGTAATCTCATGTTTATGTAATTTCCCTTTTTCTCAAATGCCAGACATAGTTCTTAATTTTAAGTTAGTTAAGTGCTTGTCGTGTTAACCATTGTTAAATTATTGACGTTGTTGCTATACTCTCCCGGTGTTAAAATTTGTTGTAATAACATCACATTATTTTTATTCAAAGTTTATATATTATTGTATAGAGATTTTATATATTATTATTATATTATTAATTTAGTGTAAGTTTTTGACAATGGTTAACATATTTTAACGAGAGGCTATTGGTTATTTTTGTATCTAACGAACCATGTAATTCAAAATTACAAACATGGCTGTGTTACATACATGATAACAGGATATTATGTGTAAAGCCGCCTTTTGTGTTAACTTTTTGTTAAATAAAGAAATTACAAGACACTATAAATTTTATTTAGAGCAATATTAACACACACCACATATCATTTCAATGTTTCACCGTTATTTAACACAAGTTAACAGAAAACGCCGACTTTAAATTGATTGATCGAAATAGCCGCCGTGATGTAAATGAGGGTTGGCAGTGGGTAATGGTTTAGCTATTGTTATGATTATAATAAAAAATGTTTAAAACATGTACCTTGGTCTACAAAAAACTGTACATTTTATTAATTTATTAGAACCTTTATACAGATGGTAAAATTTTAGACTAGACTCTTAACATTTTTTTTTATTTCTGTTGGTCCATTTGTTTGTAAATATTTTTGTTGCATTCTTCAGTTCAAGTGCAATTTCACGACAAAAATATTACCAAACGCATAGCTCGCGACGCCAGTAGAAATTATATATATTTTTTGTAGCTTTTTTTTTTCAATCTCCCGCTCCTTAATTTCCCACGAGATCACCATCGCGGAAATCACATGTTTACCTTGATTTTATTCATGATGAACCTTCTCAGGAGGAAGCCTTTGTCTCGGTGTCAAACACCCCAGGTATATAATTACAGTTTCCTTTCTTCCAAAAAATCTGTTTGAAAAATAAAGAATCGTACATTTATTGTCTTATTTTTGTCTCCCGAGGCGCTTGACCTTCATCTACAAAAATTGAGGCAGCTTGACCGCGAATTCGAACCGCGCGAAGAAGAGCGTTTAATAGTCTTCCGACGCTTCTTCAGATCGGAGTGTGATGCTCGGATAAGAAAGTGGTCAGTGATTAAGAGGATTAGTGATGCATATAACGAGAAGTGTTTAAGAGTAGTCAGTATAGACATTGCGTGTTATGCGTTGCCGCATTAAGATGAGGACGGGTTTGGAAATTTTATTTTATGTGATGAGTGGGTTGTCTTTAACGGGGGTTATTGGAGCACTCACCATCGACTCAGAGCTTAGGCTCATCAAGAACGGTAAGAATGCATAGGTACATGTTTTATTTCTCCTTAAAATTTACTTACTTTAAAACAAATTAATAAAATATTATAAATAAATAACTACTGCCCTTTCGCGATCTTCCTCTTATTCGCAATTATATTTAGCACAAGCCGTCAGAAGCCATCAGAATGAACAGAACCCTCAAGTTGTAAAAACTGGCATAATTTTAAGTTATTGTCAACAAAGGGCGTTTTCCATTTACCTACAATTTTATTTGAGGAGTCTCAGTTAATCTCGGCACTTCATTTGTCAATATTCAAATGAACTAAGTACCTAAATGCTGAGATTAACAGAGGCTTCTCAGATAAATGTGTAAGAATGTAAACGCCTAAATTCTTGTTTTCAGCAATTATTGAGTTTAAGATAAAAGGGGATACCTAGTAAAAAATTTTCAAGAAGATTACTTACGGTAAGTATAGGTATAGGTACTGTTTACAGGGTTTTTGGCCCTAAGTATACGTTTTCAGTTTATTGGATAAAGAAAACGTATTTCAAATTGATTTGCACCGCAATTTGAGCTGTTGCTATGGTAATACTGTGGTAATAGCCAATCAAAAGAGACGAATTAAGTTGTGGCGCAACTCAAATCACTTGTTTTGACAGCAATGACAGCACACTGCACTGTTTTCCCCGACGCAAGTCAATTCAATCATATTGAAATTGACCATGGACTGGGTCAATTTCAATATATATACAGGGTGATTCACGGAGACCGCTCATTAGAAAATTTTGGGGGTCCACTAGTAGTAGAATTTTGAAATTTAGTACTATACAATAATCGCACACGCACACCAATAATAAAATAACGGGTGTCCTAAAAAAAACCTAACGAAATATTTTCGGTAATAACTCGTGCATTTCTTACCCGATTTGGATGAACCTGGCCTTAAATTGAAGCCAAGGAATCAGGCTTTCGAACTGTCTAAAAAATTACGACAGATGGTGCTGCAATAGTTCTCTTAGTGATACTTGTCTCAAAGGTTCATTTCAGGGGCGTGGGGATTGGTCATTTATCAACCAATCGTTATGAGACTCATATAAGGGCGTTCATTTTTCTTTAAGAATCTTTTTTCAGAAGTTAATTTGGTTTACGTATTGACTTTCTGCGATTATTTAAAAAATATGTGTTTTCACGTTTTTTCATGCAGAATGACCATAACAATGAAGCAACAAGAGCTTCATTCTCAGTAATAGCCTTTAAATTTCCTCCAATTGACATCCGCTTGGGTTTTTCATTCAATTAGATCCACTATTACTGAAAATTAAGCTGAAAATGCATCACTGTTACCGTCAACAGCCCTATCTTTGACTCGTAACCGTACTTTGACCGAAATGTCAAAAATAGTATATTACGATATTAGGTTGGTAAGTACAGTATAACAGAATCGAGGAAAGGTTTGCAAAAACGAGTCGAAGACGAGTTTTTGCAATTTCCGAGATTATGTTAGATGTACTTAACAACCGTGTATCGTATATGATTTTTCGCACAATTGAAATTAACTTATTGAACATTTTTCGTCGGCCATTAAACAAATCCTGTTTGACAGATCGCCGAATTTTCCAAATGCTCTCGATACCTTTGGCAGTTCAATTGTTTCACTTACCATGCCTGTGTCAGATATGCGTGCTGTTATGAATTCATAACAGCATTGTTATTTTTCGTTGCCTGGGAAACCAAACCGCGCTTGGTAAGTTGAACTTACACCTTATTTTAACTACGTCGGTAAAAGAGTTATAACATACGATTGTGCGAAAAAGATGTTTTCTACTACAGTGGTATTTCCGTAACGCCTATATTAAAATTTTTGTTGCGTGAACCTATAGAACTATATCACAGATGTCACCACACATATTGCAAAAATTAGGGTTGATATATACTCTTTCTTAAAAACATTGACCACTGGCGGTAGAAACGACGAAAACAATTAGGGGCGCAAACTTTTACTCAAATCGCAGTTATTATGTAGTGGCAAGAGTTAATTAGGCGTATGGTAAGTAGTCCCAATATGTTTAAGCTAGTATGCTTAATAGTTTCTGTCATCTGTGTCACCGAATGGTGAAAAAAAATTTTTTCCGATTTAACCTCTAAATTTCTGTTATGGAACGTAACTTTGACCGCCAGTCAAAGTTAGGACGTGTGGTCAAAGTTGCGGTAAATTAGTCTAGAATGGTATACTAACCAGATTTAATTGTCTCTTCTCTAGAGAAAAATGGCAACTGGTAAACGAGCATATAACAAGTACATAGGGGAGCAAGAAATTAAATTAAATACTGTCCTGAACCTTATTAACAACGATAGAATTTCGATAACTCAAGCTTCGAAAACCTACAAAATTCCAAAAGGGACCTTGATTAATAAATTAAAGGCTAGACATGCCGGTAAAATTGGTAGGCCCTTCGTATTTTCGAAAGATACAGAGGACATTATTGTTCAGCATATAATCACAGTAAGCGAATGGGGTTTCCCGTTTCAATACACGGACCTAACTCACTTGGCGCAACAAATCTTAAATCGTCAAGGAATTAGGGTTCGGCAATTCGGAGATGAAAACTTACCAACTCTTAAATGGGCTCGCCAGTTTGTCAAAAGGCGCAAAGAACTTTCAGCACGGATTTGTCAAAATATCAAAAAATCTAAAGCAAGTTTAACACCAGCCTTCAGGACTATTTTGTTAACTTGAAAGAAACATTAACCGAACCCGACGGTACCATGGTTAGTCCAAGCCGCATATACAATTACGACGAGACCAACCTTGCCGACGACCCTGGGGTTAAAAAATGTATATTCCGTAGGGGGAAGAAGTATGCTGAACGCATAAGGGACTTTTCTAAGTCTAGCACATCTGTCATGTTTTGTGGTTCAGCAGATGGAGCGATGCTTCCACCTTACGTGGTTTACAAAGCTGATAATATGTGGCAGAGTTGGATGGAGAATGGGCCCAAGTTTGCAAGGTATAACAGAAGTAAAAGTGGGTGGTTCGACGGAACCATATTTTCCGACTGGTTTTGTAACATGTTTGTACCGTACGTCAAGAAACAACAAGGACAAGGACGAGTGGTTCTCATTGGTGATAACCTATCAAGCCATTTTTCTGCTGAGGTGTTACGAGCTGCACAAGAAAACAACATTTCGTTTTGCTGCCTTCCTAAAAACTCCACACATCTTTGTCAGCCACTCGATGTTTCGGTGTATGGACCTGTTAAAAAGGTTTGGCGAGTAGTTTTAGATAAATGGAAGCAGTCGCTTAAGAAGAAAAATCAGACAATAAATAAAGAAAAGTTTCCGTCCTTGTTGAAAGTTTTATGCGACAAAATTTTTCCTCATGGTCAATCTGACAACATGGTATCGGGATTTCGGGCATGTGGAATAGCCCCCTTCGACCCAGACAAAGTTTTACATCGTCTTCCTGACCACCAACAAAACGAAATACGACCAGAAATAGTGTCTGAGGCTTTAGTAGATATGCTCAAAGATATGAGGTATGGACAAGGCACAAACGAGCCAAGAAAAAAAAGATCTAAAATTAATGTACCAGCAGGTAAAAGCATAATGTTCGAAGATCTCCAAGAAAATCCCGGTCCATCAGGCAGCACAAAAAGAAACGCTAAAGATAAGAAGCCAATATCAAGTAAAAAAATCCGCATCATCAAGGATGATAGCAGTGAGAGCACTGAAAGTTCAGGCGATATAACGTATATGGACTCGTCCGAAGAAGAGGACCTACAAACTTTTTTGGAACGAGAAATTGCGGAAAATGCATATATCAATGGCGATGACGAAGACAAAGTTGAGAACAATGATAGGTATTCTGACACGGAGAACAAGGGAGCTGAAGAAACTGATAATGAAGACAATGTTGAGAGCAATGATAGTTATTCTGACACGGAGAACAAAGGAGCTGAAAAAACTGATGACGAAGACAATGTTGAGAGCAATGATAGTTATTCTGAGGCGGAGAGCGACGACGTTAAAAAAACTGATGATGAAGACAATGTGGAGAACAATGATAGTTACCGTGACGCGGAGGACAACGAAGTTGGAAAAACTGATGAGGTCTGCTCCAGTTCCATACCAAAAAAAAGTTGTGATTTAGCTACTAAGACAATCCCCCAAAATGATTCGGACGTTTCTGCTAACATGTTCATTATAGTAGAGTTTGTTTACAACGAGGGAACAAGAAAAGAAGTCAAAAAGCAGTTTGTTGCCAAAATTATAGAAATAAAAGATTCGACATATAAAGTCAGCTGCATGAGGCAATATCGATCAAAAGGGGATAGCACTTTCGTCTTTCCGCAAGTTACAGATTTAATGGATATAAAATTTCATCAAATTAAATACAAACTTACGGAGCCAACAATTTTTCGTGGGCGGCACAATTTTGGTGCCCGTTTGTTGTAAGTATCTCCACCTACTAGTTTTTTAGAGTTAGATTGTTTTCTTAGAAATAGGTCGTTTCTATTTATGTTATTGCTAGAGAGGTATCTACTATAACAATTATTTGTGTTAACTACTTATACCTAACCAGTTTAATAATAAATTTTCTACTTTTTCATGTTTTTTGTTTAAATTGGCCATTTTTGATCGCGTAAAAAGGTTTCCCAGTAATTTTTTTCGTTTTTACTGGTCAATGTTACAAATAGGTTATGTAACATTGTTCTAACCCGCAGTTTGGAGGCATGGTCAAAGTTAGAGACCAGTGCCATAACATTGACCACTGAACATTTTTTTAAAAATCCTGGTAAATGTTCCTAAATGTAAAAATGTTAGTCATCTGTTGTAAAGAACTGTACATAGCCCCCCTGTTACTACGATCAGAATAGATTTTTGATTTGCAGTTATCGAATTATTAATGTTCAAAGTTGAAAACTGGTCAAAGATAGGGCTCTTGACGGTACTTCAGTTAAGTATGGTCATTAGGCGTGAAAATAAAGGAAAACATATGATTTTTAAAAGATCACAGAAAATTTATTCGTGAATCATAACGAACTTCTGAAAGACGCTTTTTGAAGAAAAGTAAACGTGCTTCAAGGTTATTTTTATCTCATAACCATTGGTTGTTAACTGACCAATCCCCATGCACCTAAAGTAAGCCTTTAAAACAAGCATGGCTAAGGCTACTACGGCAGCGCCATCTGTCGTGGTCTCTTGAATGAATCGATAGCCTGATTCTTTAGCTTTAATTTAAGTCCACGTTCATCCAAAGCGGTTAAAAAATGGATGAGTTGTCCCCAAAAATATTTCGTTCGGTTTTTCTTAGGTCACCCGTTATTTCCAACCCCCCAGCACTTCCGGTTTTACCGGAAGAGGCCACCATCTTTGTTATTTTAAATGGAAGACCCTTGTTTTGATTTTGGATTCGGATTCGTCTTTTAATTGCGAGTTAATCGCACCCAACTTTTGCCCACCTAACTGTCACCGTTTTTGACATGTCAAAATATATTTCATGATTTGCAATCCGCAATAGAAAAATTTAATCTTCCGAACGATTGAATATTAATATTAAGGGACCAGACTGAAAGGGTTGAAACTAGAAGGTTTGAGCTTTCTCATTTTTTCAAATGCGAGTACCTACCTACCACAATTTTCCTTTAGACTGCTATTAACGTTCCATATACCCATTACCCATTTTCAATATTTTCAAAGATATTAAAAATTAAGGCGTTTTTCAGGTTTAAAACTATGTAACTTTAGCCCTGGAAAAGACGAAATGTTCAAAAAGGCTTTCCCATCTTTAAAAATTCGTTTTTCTTCATATCTGGCGATTTTTAGGAAAGGAGCCCCCCTTGGACACCTAACTCTTTCAGAGTTGCTGAACGCATGTACAAGTAGAAGCACAAAGTATAGCTTATGTTGTCGATCTAGATTCGACGCTCGTAAATTATTCAACGAATTTAATTTTTCAAAATTAGCTTAAGACAAATTATTGAAGGTGTAGAACGAATTGTTGATACAAAGCTTGCCGGGAATGTTTCTTTTAAATATCATAAATAAATTTATTCCAAATATTTTTAAAAATATTGAATATTGAAGGGAATGCTAATACTATTCTAAAAACCAACGGAAGATTTATATCAATGCGATGTGAATCCCTGTAGATGTTTATTCACCGTGAATGATTCATATATCCAGTTGGATTTGGTGGTTTTGGGTACAGATCTAATCTGGACCTAGTAGTAGTGCCGAAGCATATGCTCATGATAAAAAATTCGTGAGGGTGTATCAATTAATGAATTTTTTGTAGTACATATAGTACAAGCATCAAATTTCCACCAAGTCAATTTTTTGTGTTGGGGGTTGAAGGGGGTGCAATTCTTTCCGTTCTATTATTATCCTCGGGGGTTGAAGGGGCGCTTACCTATCTTCCAATAACAGTGGTCCAAATCTTAAATTCATTTGCGCTCAATTAGTATCTTCCAGTAACAAGTAGTCTAAGGGTTAAATTTCCACCGAGTCAATTATTTATGTTTGTCAATTTTTCGTATTTGGGGGTTGAAGGTGGTGGTTTTCGGGGCTGCAACTTTTTGCGTTCAGTTAGTCATTTCTGTTGTAGATAGTCCAAGGGCTCAATTTCATCCAAGTCAATTATTTCTGTTCGAATTGAAGACTGTGGGTTTTGGGGGCACAATTTTTTGCGTTAATGAGTGGTAAAAGGATTAAATTCCGTCCAAGTCATTTTTTTGTGTCGGGGTTGAAGGGGGTGAGTTTTAAAGGCGTAGTTATTGTTCAATTCAACTCTTTCGGTTGTAGACGGTGCAAGGGTTAAATTTCCTCCAAGTCAAGTTTTTGTGGTTGACGGTGATGGAAGATTGATGGACGAGGCGCAGCCGAGAGTCCCGGAATATAAATTTTCCGTCGTGTTGCACATACTATTTTTTCGTCAATCGCGCAACTCTTCAGAAATAATGAAATTTGGAACTATTTTTTAAGAGAAGTACAGGAATATTTTTCCGGTTTAGGCCGGTTTAGGCCGGAAAAAGCGCTATTCCTGTACAGCTAGTGCGTGTTGCCTAGCAAATGACGCAGTCCTGGAAACGTCAGCTTTCGGATGATAATTGCATGTCAAGAATGTGACGTTTCCAGTACGATTGACGAAAAACAGTATTTTAACGTCACGAGTTGTATAAGTACCGCCTCCTAGTCAGTAACTTTATGTTATGTTGGTAATTCTTCAGCCAATTCGACATACCTAGTTTTAGAATATTATTCATTGCTAGTGTTGCCGTGTAGACAAGGCAAGACAGGAAATGAAAAAGTCTTGTCTTGTCTTGAATTTTCTAGACAAGACTTTACAAAGTCTTGATCTTGATTAAAAAACCATGGTCAACTCTTGTCTTGATATCAAGACTAGATTATTTCAAGAGTCTAGATTAACTCAAGGACAAGGTCATTCAGATCAGGTAGTTTTTCAAATTTGTTTTGATGCCGAAGCTTATTGTTCTCGTCGCGTTGTGGTCCTTCCTTGGCTGACTTCGACGAACTCATAAAATCTCATTATTATGACCGACTAGGTACTTCTACTTACTAGTAAAAATAATATGGTTTTTAAAGAGTGTGTGTGAATTCCGCTTTTAAAAATATATTCACACTTCAAACCTGATGATATGTTTTATTTTTGTTGTCAACAAACCTATCCTCGGAAACAGAATTACAACATTAATTAGTTAATATTTCCGAACGTTTAGAATAAGCATCTGCAGACGTGCCGACGTTCCCACGGTCCCTCTAGGCTTGGGTAGCCCAATAAGCAATAAACACTGTTTATGACATACCTACCCTTTAGACACAGCTAAGTATTTCTTCTAAGAACACTTGCCCCAAAATAGCAAAGGTAATCTAGAGTTTTCTAGACTCTTGATAAATTTTAATCAAGACTCTTCATCTTGATCATAAAACTCTTGTCTTGTCTAGAAATTTCTAGACAAGACTTGTCAAGGTCTTGTCTTGATTATTGTTGGTAATCTAGACAAGACAAGACTCTAGAAAGACCAACTCTAGACGGCAACACTATTCATTGCCTGAAAGAAAACCACTATTTTGACAGCTCGGAAGAACTAAACCCAAAACACTTAGATATTATATTTCGTAATAAGTTTAGCATGTTGTAATCTATCAAAACATAAGATTTGATCAATTGGTCATAAAGGAACTGGAAATACATCGGCACTAATAAAACTGTGGAGTCCTACATCTCACCCAGCCGAAAATTCAGCAGTTTGAAACGACTATGGTTTGTGGCCAATCTAGAAAGAAGCCAACACTGGTGACTACTGACTATGAACTAATAAAAGTGGATATATTCGGAATTTTATAAGCTGTTAAGAGAAGAAGCAAAATTTACAAAATAATTTATTTTTGAATTAAAAATTAAAAACCCGTAAATCAAAAACGGTACCGCCAACAGGTGTGAGATTACCGGTTGGAATAGATTCGTCGTCAACTTCTGTTATACTATCGGCGTTAATAGAAACAACGTGATTGTACATCTCGTCAGATCCTTTGTCGTGACCTGCCAGGTTAAAATATGAATGACTCGCCAAATTCACGAAGGTTGGTTTAGTGGTTGTGGCCTTAAAATCGATTAGGAATTCATTCTCATCTGTTAACTCAAAAATTGCATGAACTAAAACATCACCCGGATATCCCTCTTCTTGATCTGCGGAATGATAACTCAAAATCAACTTAGTACCATCCATAAAAGGCTCCCATAAAACTTTGTCGAAACCAATGAATCCACCGTGGAGTTGATGTTTGCTGTTGAGATTCTTAGTAATATTTAAGTCTGTATGGTGGAACTTGATTTTTCCAAATGCAATTCTGTTGGCGACTCTTCCAATAGTTGCCCCAAAATATGGGTTGTCTGATTGTTGATAGCCTTTGAGATCGTTAAATCCCATGACGATGTCTTCAACGTGTCCATTTTTGTCCGGAAGTTGAATGGAAGTAATTGTCGCTCCATAGGTGATAACTTGTACTAAGATTTTGTTATCGTTGTGCCAAGTAAAGCGTTTGATGGGCGAAGGTTTTGATGTAGTTTTGGAAATGTAGAGGCCCTCAAATGTGTCTTCTGTGAGTGTCACAACCATAAAGAGACGATTAAATGGAGTGGAAGCACGTTAGTCAAATGAAGTGACAAATGACAACTTGTTAAAGGAGGGACTCCAAATCAATGGACGTTTTCAGTTTTACCTGAGCGGCGCGCGCATGTTGGTTCTCTAGCGTGCTCACTCATTGGCTGGATGTCTGTCACAGCCTGATTTGGTAATTATTAGATATAGCCCCATCTTCTCAATTATTAATTTTTCGAAGAAATTGTTATGCAATCGTGTTAAATGAGTTAAACTAAGCAAGAATTTAATGTCGGAGGACCAGTTTTATTACGATTTTTTGTATAATTAATTGATTTTTTTGTTGGTGCTATATCTAACAATTAATAGGGAGTAACAGTTAGCTATAGCCCCATCTTTTCAATTATTAATTTTTCGAAGAAATTGTTATGCAATCGTGTGAACTTAATTAAACTAAGCAAGAATTTAACGTCGGAGGACCAGTTTTATTTCGATTTATTGTATAATTCTTTGATTTTTTTGTTGGGTTTATCTTTAGCACAGTAAATCCCTTTGAATTATACAAAAGAAGAGAATTGTTTCGACGGATTGCAATAAAACGCATCTTATATTATATAAGCAACTTTTTTTAATTGCGAAATAAAATGGTTGTACCCTTCTGTTTTAATGCTATGTTTTTCAACAATCAGTAGTTTTCCCACTTTTTCATGCAGGTCCCAAAAAGTCAGGTAAGGTCTCTCTCTCTAATAATAAATGTTTATCAACTACTTACCTCCCTCAAAGACATTTTCTAGCAGAATCAGTCGTTTTCTCACTTTTCTATTCAGGACTCAAAAGGTCAGGTAAGGTCTCTCTCTAATAACAAACGTTTGTTCTATATTCACGCTCTTCCTCAAGTATTTTTTCAGATCAGGTCTTTTCCTTTTAAAACAACGTATGAAAAGGCGTATCTGCGTGTATTTAAATGGTTTTTGTCAGGTAAGGTCTGATTTTTAGATATAGATCGCATATTCATCTCTGTTTACGCTACTTTAAGTAGGACTTGTTATATTTATACGTGTTCACCCTTGCGTGACCATTTCTCGACCTGTGATTGGTCTATCCATATCATGCGAGGGGCGGAGCTACGCGGGTGGGCCTATAAATATTTCAGTTTCTAGACAGGCAGGTTGTTTTAGCTTCGGCTTTGATAATGAACACATTGTGTTCGAAACGCGTCAGCAGTGTAAATCAAGTGTTTCGGTGTAGTGGGGTATTTCTAGTGATAGTATATAGATATTTGATATGTGTTACCTTTTTCTGTTTTTGTTTATTTACTATGCTAAAAATAAATCCAACAAAAAACAAAGAATTATACAAAAAATCGAAATAAAACTGGTCCACCGACGATAAATTCTTGCTTAGCTTAACTCATTTAACACGATTTCATAACAATTTCTGCGAAAAATTTATAATTGAGAAGATGGGACTATATCTAACTGTTACTCCCTGCTAATTGTTAGATATAGCCAGAACAAAAAAATCAACGAATTATACAAAAAATTTAAATAAAACTGGTCCTTATTGAAAAGATGGGGCTATCTAACTGTTACCGAAATTTGGGCCCTTTGCACCATCAGAACGTTCCTTATATTATTACAGTACTTATTTTAAGAATGTATTCTTTGTGAACAAAAAGGACCCGGTACAATTCTTATGGAAAGTGGCTCTCGGTGAAATTGTCTGAATTTTGTTGGATGTGTTGTAGTTTTAATGATTCTGAACAAAAAAGTTAACACTGCTGTCGATTGACGCAACTGTCAATTTTTTTGGTCCAGGTGTTTTTTAAATGGAAACCCACTTTTTTGTCAATTAATTTAGAATCTACGAATTTTTATGAGTTGGAGGCATGTATCATACTCGATCAGAAGTCCAATCACGGTCACTCTAGATTCTCTAAAACATCGAACAACTGGATGAAACATCAACATTTTTGAAAAAGACAAAAACACGTCAACTTTCTTTTTTTGGAGCAGATTCAACTGCACAATTATATTTTCTTAAATCTTACTTGAAAACATGTTGATTCTTTATGCATTCCAAATACAGGGTGTCCCGTAATTATGATGCCAAAACGCTTAACGAGAGCTTCCTTTCATAAAAAATTGTCGAAAAGTTCCTATCAACTATATGCCAAAAAAAATGCAGCAGAGAAGCGGCTGGAACCTCCCCATCGCGTGGATCTTTGTATTCTGTGTAGATAGTAGTTAATTCAACAGAATTTTAATCCTTGACTAATTTCGCAATTTTCTCACAAATACCGACGTCACCTCGGACATCACCCATCACGTTTGACAATATGTTTCTTTTAAGGTTAATCTTTTGCCACCTTTTTGACAATAACTGCCACTTTATGTCATCCACTGTCAGCCCGCACCCTTTTAATGACAAAGAATTTTTTCTCTATTTTCCACTGAAATGGCAGAAACTATGAACACATTTTTAGAACCAGAATTTGATCGCCTTTCTAATGGCGACATAAAAAAGGAGGTCTTGTATTTAAAATTTTAAGTTGATATGCTTAAATGGGACTTCCCGTTGGCCAATTGCTTTCAAAAGCCTTTCAGGTCTTCAACGGGTCACCCAATCTCCATGTACCATATTTCAGCCAAATCGATTCAGAAATTTGGGCTATAATGTATTTTTACTGTTATTATAAAATTTCGATTTTTTGAACCAAACAGCGCTAAATGCGAATTAATTTTGCCCTATTTAAAACCAAAATTTGAAGACCTTTCTGATGGTGACAATAAATCTTTCAAAAACTTGTTTTTAATGGTCAAATGAGAGAATAATTTAAAATTTGGAAATTGGTGTGCCACAACGGCACTTTCCGTGAGTCGATTGAATTCAAAATTTGTTCAGCTCTTCGACGTGTAATACAATCCCTATGTGCAAAATTTCAGCCAAATCGGTTCAGGGGCTTGGGCTGTACCGCGATTTTAAAGTCCGATAAAAATCAATTTTTTTTTATTTTTGGTCAAAAGGGCACTAAGAATGAATACACTTTTAGAAGCAGAATTTGAAGGTCTTCTTATGGTGACGTAAAAAATGGGGGTTTGCATTTAAAATTTAAAAGTTGATGTGCCAAAATGGCATTTCCGGTTGCACGATTGGCTCCAAAAGCTTTTCAGATCTAAGTTAGGTTACGAGATGCCTATGTTCCAAATTTCAGCCAAATCGGTCTAGTAGTTTTGGCTGTGGCGTGATTACAAACGAACGTACAAACGTACGAACGTACGTACAGCTTAGAAAGATGAACATGCCCACCCCGAGCTGAATATTTAGCTGGTCGCCTAGCATTCGAATAGCAGTTAGGTAGGGGTAACTAACTTCTGCACGGTCTCTTCGTGGCCTGGTCCATGCGACCAGGTAAATATTCAGCTCTGGGTGGGCATCTTCATGTTTCTAAGCTGTACGTACGTACATACACACAGACACATTTTAAAAACCCCTTTTCTGGGTTCCTGAGACCTGAGACCTGACCTGAGACCTATTTTTTTTAAATTGTGATGGGGTTGGGGAGGTTAAAATCAATCGTTTCCAAGTTACTGGGCTTAGAATGCGACCAACTGAGTATGTTTTTATGTTAATATTTCAGAAACCATGCTTTATCTACGGTTTTCATATTTTGCACATTTAATTAGCTTATCTTTTGGTACATTTTGTTTATTTATCAGTAAACGACAAGGGCCCGATTAAAAGGGTGCCCCACAGAAATATTCGTAAAAAAATATATTCGACAACTTAAGACAAAACTTTTCCATTCTTGAGATTTTTTCGTTTACGCGGTAAATCAAATTTTCACATTTAGGGTAGATACCCTAAATGTGAAACTTTCCGAGGACAATTTGATTTTTTCTCGAAAACTGTCGCGTAAACGAAAAAATCTCAATAGTGAAAAAACTTTTGTGGGACACCCTCCTAATCCGGCCCTTGTCGTTTACTGATAAATAGGCAAAATGTACCAAAACATAAGTAAGTACTCAAGAGCTAATTAAATGTGTACATGCTTCCAACTCAACAAAAATCGTAGATTCTAAATTAGTTGACAAAAAAAGAGGGTAGGTACCATCGGACATGATCGGACGCAGAATGCAAAAACCCCCACAATATCTCGAGGATTTTTTGCGAAAAATTTACAGTTCAAGAATTATGGGCAGTATTCCATACTCTTATCCAACCCTGTATACAATAATTTTAATAGGTACCTAATTTAATCATAGTTTCGTTCCATTTTTGCTCTAGAAAATCGTACAATCTTTATACCTAAGTATTTGATTTTGGAATTGCCATTATCCTTTTCTTAAATGTAAGAGCTATTGTCTAAAAGTTGAAGAATCTTTAAATACTTACTTCCTTTCCTCTATATTACACCATAAATACATTTTCACGTTCATTACCCACTTAACTGGAGGTAGGTAAATAAAAAAGCGCCATTCCCATTCCCTCAATTAAAGAAATTGACGATGAAAAAATTAAAACTATATCCTCAGGCTCGTCGAAATTACACACGTACTACTTCGATATCATCTCGCCAAATTACCCAGCTGACTACCTCACAAATTAGTTCTGATGGCTCCTTTCCTGTCCTTTCTTCTGCAAATAATCGCCTATAAAAAATTAATCATTAACATAACTGTAAAGTTACGAATTCAGGTTCGTGTCAAAAAAAAACTAGTTTATTGTGACTGACACGCTTTATCTTCCGCAGATTGTTACGACAGATTAGCCATTGGTCAACGACTCAATCCCAAATCGGTGCTCAAAACCTCGCACGTTTCCACGGTAAAGGAGTGCCAATACGAATGTACCAAAGAGAAAGAAGTTTGTAAATCCTTCAGTTTCGGGTAAGTAACTAGCGGTTAAGGTAGTCAACACGTTATACGTTTTGCAGAGTCGGAACTAAAGGTAATACCACCTGTGAGTTAAGTGCCGAAGTCATGAAAGAAACTGCAGATCTGAAACCGATTGGGACAAAGGCTGATTCTGATTTTGATCTGTTTATTAAAAAATTGGATTGCACGATTGTTATTGATGATCATGGGAAGCCTAGTAATCCTGGTGATAATAAGTACACTCAAGCGATAACTGATGGGCCTTCGACTGTAAGGCCGGTTTATGAGAAACCAGAAGGAGGGGTGGAGCATGTCCAAACTGTGGTTAGTGTTAGTACGGGGCCTTACAAGCCGGTTCTGCATCCAATTCATGAAATTTTGATTGGACAAGGGCCTTATAGTTATGGGCGACCTGTGAATCAAGTAGCGGAAGAAAGCTATGGAGGTAGGCCGGTGAGGCCTGGTTACATACCTTTCAGACCAGAGTCATATATGGACTACATCCGGCCAGGGCCTAATAGACCGGAGTCAGGTTATAGGCCAGAAAATGATAGACCTGTAAGGCCGCCAGAGCCAGGCTATGATCCAAATCATAGACCAGGGCCTATTAGACCCGAGCCTGGGTATAGGCCGGAACCAGGCTACGATTCAAATGATAGACCTGTAAGGCCGCCAGAGCCAGGCTATGATCCAAATCATAGACCAGGGCCTATTAGACCCGAGCCTGTTTACAGGCCGGAACCAGGCTACGATTCAAATGATAGACCTGTAAGGCCGCCAGAGCCAGGCTATGATCCAAATCATAGACCAGGGCCTCTTATACCCGAGCCTGGTTATAGGCCGGTATCAGGCTACGATTCAAATGATAGACCTGTAAGACCGTCAGCGCCAGGCTATGATCCAAATCATAGACCAGAGCCAGGTTATGGGCCGAGCATGGGTTATGTTCAAAATTATGAACCTGAAATGGGCTATGATCATAGACCTGAATCAGACCCAAGACCCGAACGACCAGATACAACTTACGGCTCTGGCCATAGACCAGAACTGGTTTATGGTGTAAAACCTGAGGGTCCAGAACCAACAGATTACCAGTTATCATTAAAACCAGATCCAGGTTATAGACCTGATTATAGCTACGACTCAAGACCGGATCCAGACAGATACGATAGTGGTTACCACTACCCAATTCCAGAGAAATATGGATCATATATTCCAAGACCAGATTATTACTATCCTAGCCCAAAACCTGACAAGCCTAAGCCTGGTACCGATTATTTGTACGATTCAAAACCGCGGCCAACCAAACCTGGAACAGCTAATCCAAACGACGGTGGGTACGGATCATCTAAACCTACGGACCCCCATTCAAAACCCATAATAACCCAAAGCATAGGACCTCACGGGGAAAAGATTACTTCAATAATCACGGAACTAGAGTCAGGTTAGTATTTTTTTATTCATCCAGATTCCACCGTTAAATCATAGTTACATCACGCGATAGAGATCTGCCCGAAGGACGTCACTAGGTACAACAATGGTCAGTTAATGTTGTTTACATGCATAACTAATTATTCCATCGTCCATCATAAGTCAAACCATTTCAGTGGTAAATCTGACCCAATTTAGAGATGACACCTTAAGACCCTGAGTCATCTTATATTTTCCGCTATTTGGCCAACAAAAAATCCCGGTTTCAAGGCCTGATCATCGCAGAACAAATTGGCCAATTAAGTAAACGATCGGTTTCCTTGAATCTGACAAATTCTTCGTCTCCTTTTGTTATCTTTATGGTAAACAGGATGCTTAAAGGTTTGAAAAAATCCCAATAAAACATCTTTATAGCCTACATTGAAAGGCAAATAGTTAGACCTAATTACCGTACCGAATTATGGAACTAACAAAAATCTTGCATGACATAATGAAGCGTCATCAAAATATGTAAAAAAATCGCTGTATTTACATGGGGAGGTGTTAATCCGTTGCAATTTAATTACTCCATTCATTGTAGAAAGTTGGTGGAACGAATAACTGTATTATTATTATCATTGGCGCGTGTGGAGTGTCACATCTGCTATTCAATTGGTTTAAGGAATGTTTTAAAAATCAACCGTAATCCAAGTACCTTGAAGCATCGCGTGTCACCAGGAACGAACTTTAGGATTTCACTTCGGAAAAAGCCACCGGAAGATGTACATCAATGCGATGTGTATCTCTGTAGAAGTTTGTCGCGTTCATGTGTATGTAGGGGCTGCTGGTCTTACTGGTGGAATCGGGTGCAGATTTTATCAATCTGCACTCAGTAGTAGTACCAGATGCACAGATGTGTAAAAAGGCGAAATGTTAAAAGTTTCTTGTTGAAAATCACCCAATTATGCAATTAAAGCTTTTGTGGGGGTTGAAATACCTACTTATACCTACCTATTGTGAAGGAAACTGGAAAATTGCAAAACTAGCACTTAGGGGGTTGAAAATTTAAAGGGTATGAGAATTAACCGCGGTTAGGTAAAATTACTGAAAATAAAACCAAAATAACCAAATTATGTAAATTAGGGCTTGGAGAGTTGAAAAATTGCGAAGGGAGGAAAAAGGGGAAAAAGTGAGTTCAATTTATTACCGAAGAAAGACGAAATTACGCGAATTTTGCAAAATTAACACATAGTTGGTTGAAAAATGATAAAGGGGGATGAAAAGTCAAAGGGTATAAACATTAACTGTAGGTAAGTAGAATTACATACAGAAAACAACACGAAGATAACTCAATTATGCAAATTTTGCGTTTGAGGGGTTGAAATATTGCGAAGAGGGGGTCAAAAACGTGAAAACGGCAAAACATAATCTAAATGAAAATGAGTAAAATCTATTACCACAGAAAGACAAAATTGCGCTAGTTTTTACAGAACTAACCTCGGACTAACGCTCGCTGGGTTGAGAAATTATGAAGGGGGTTGAAAAGTCCAGGGGGTGAAAATTAACTGTAGTTAAGTAGAACTAGCAAAAATTACACGAAAAAGAAGCGGCCTGCGTAAATTTTGCTTTTTGCGACTTTTGAGGGTGAAAGGGGTTAAAAAATTGTGGACAGGTTAAAAGTTAATTAAAATGAATTTGCCCTACAAAGGAAAATCCCGCAAAAATAAATTTTAAATATACAGTGCGAGTGTAAAGTATGGAATAAAATTCCTTAAATTTTTGTCCTTAATTTGTGGCAAAAATCCTCGGATAGGTCAATTTTATTTTTGTAGTGCGAACTTGATGAAGGGGACAGTTATTTTCTCACACTTCCGGTTTAACCGGAAATGGCCTTAACTTTGTTTTCTCAAATGGAATGACACTTTTTTCTCAATGGATTCGCAATATACGATTTTTTCTGAGTTAGAAACAAGTATCACACTTTAATGGAAGTACAGTCACGGCCACCCCTGATTTTCAAAAACATCGAAGAAATCGGTCAAAAAATAAGATTCTTGAATATCGCAAATACACGTCAACCTTATTTTTTTGATACAAATTCAACTGCGCAATTTCATTTCCTTTTATTTGTCTTTGTTTTTTCAAATTTTTTCACTTTTCACAACTTGCCAAAACAGCAAAAAGAATTTTTTAAAAATGTTATCGCGCAGTTGAAATTGTAACAAAAAAATAAGGTTGACGTGTATTTGCGATTTTCAAAAATTTTGGTTTTTGACCGATTTCTTCGATGTTTTTCAAAATCTGGGGTGGCCGTGACTGTCCGGACTGTTCCGGTAAAGTATGATACAAGTTTCTAACTAAGTTAAGGCCATTTCCGGTTAAACCGGAAGTGTGAGAAAATAACTGTTCTCTCCATTAAGTCCGCATTACAAAAATAAAATTGACCTGTCCGAGGATTTTTGCCACAAATCAAGGACAAAAATTTAAGGAATTTTATTCCATACTTTACACTCGCACTGTATTTACTCCTCATGCTAAAGGTTAGGGGTTGTTAGCAGCCTACGGCTTGGTATTAGGTTGAAGACTCATAAGATTTTTTGCAATGGTTTACCAAAATCTATCCTTGTTAGATCAAAATGAAAATTTGCCCATCCGCCTACAGTGTCGCTGTAAATTAACACACCAAATTGTTTCGGCATGTTAGGGGTTGTTAGGGATTGATGATTAAGACCATTTTGGTACCATCAATAGAGCTATCAATGGTACTAATTTCAACCCTACATTATTCAGTGAAAATACGAGTTTCCACCCATAAATTTCATCCCCTTCGATAAATTTGTCCTAAAATTCACTCCTCTCTTCCCGAAGATGCAATGAGCAAGACCTCACCGTTTCACAAAAATATTGCTTCTCTGTGTCAAATTACAGGGCTTCATGAACGTTTCAAACCCTAAATTCCACCCCGCCCTATTTCACCGCCCCACATGCTCTAAAGAAAGTTGTGTTTTCAATTTCACCACCCTAATCCAATGCGTTGAGAAATTGCCGCGATTTAAAGATTCATGTTTTCAAACCTTTATGATTGCATCCTTTGTGATTCACATGGGTGAGTTTATTTCTACTGTGTTACGTAACTTCTTGAGTATTTGCTTAATAAATCAACAGAATTTCAGAAAAAAAGGAAAAGTCGAGGTAAAAGTATTTACCCATTTGCAAAGAGTCAGGGGTTGTTAGTAGCCTAGGGGTTGATTTTAGGTTGAAAACTTATAAGAACTTTTTTCAATGGTTCAATCTATCGAACCCCATAATTCTATACCAGCTTGAAGAAATTTCAAGTTTCCACCCTTAAATTTCATCCCCCTTGTTGGATCTTAGTGAAAATTTTCCCGACCCCCTATATTGTCATTGAAAATTACCACAACAAATTCTGCCTGAGTGATTTTTGAGTTCTCGTATTTTTGTGCTCCTGCATGTTAGGGGTTGTAGCGTCTTTAAGGGTGGTTTTTCGCAAAATATGAATAACATTATTAACGCCAATTTCTACCAATACTCATTAAGCGGAATTTTGAGTTACAACCCCTAATTTCCACCCCCGTTTTTGCGGAAAACATCCCTCGCAAGATTTTATCGAAATATGTATGTACGTTGGGTTTCAAATAGCTGTGTTCAACCCTTGCGGAGTTTTAATATTTTTTATGGTTTTGATCCCCTAAATTTTTTATGGTTTTGATCCCCTAAATTTGTTGAAGGTGTGAAGGAGTGTCAATACACTCCTTCACACCTTCAACACACCTGTAGGTCGAATGTGCACACCAAGCTTCAGCAAGATACCTCCACTAGTTGCCGAGTTATTATAGTTAATAATTTTTTGGTTTTTCACCCCTAACTCCCACCCCCTTGGACAATTCTCCACAAAAAATATATCTTCTTAACTTTTTCAGTTTTTCCCGGAATTTGGCGATAACCCTGCTTAAGGGTTTTTGCCACTAAAAAATTGAAACAGACGTTGTCAACATTTTTCCATATACTCTAGTGCCTGCCCAACCTGCCCACAATACGGAAATTCAAAAGAATATATTGTTTGAAATAATAACACAACAAAAGATTATTTTATGGAAACTTTGCAGAATTAACTATCTTACTAGTTATCAAACGGCTCGATAAAATTTGACAAAAAAGGGTGCAGACATTGTCTAAAGAAGTATCTTCAATTTATATGCTCAACAACTGAATTTTGTTATTTATTTCTTGATTAGTCAACGCGAAAGTTATGTTACTTCTTTAATACAGGACCATTGGAATGTTACGCCGGAAAAGTTACAGTAGTGCTAAAAATCAAAACAAAATTCAGTTATTGACTTTGCAAGTTGAAGATACATCTTTAAACAATGTCCGATTCTTTTTTTGTAAAATTTTTTTTGAATAATATCGAGAATAAAATAATATGAATAATAATTTTTTTAAATATTTTTCCCGTATTGTGGCCTGTGAGCAGGTTGTTGCGCTAGAGTGTATGGAAAAATGTTGACAACGTTTGTTTTCAGGGAGATATGATTGAAAAACCGATTTCTTAACACTTTCAAGAGCTGTCAGACAATACGCACAGGGTCCATTCATGGGGACTTTTTACCTGTTACTTGTAATCACTATACGAAGGTCTGTACCACTGTATCTATTTCCAGCTCCTTTGTAATTATTCCGAAGTTTTGCCGTATTTTTGTCTCTAAAGTTCCCGGACTATACAATAAGAATCCTAGACTTACCGGCAGTAATACAGGATGGTCCAACGAAAAGTCCCCACCACGAATATCTCATGAACGGAACGAAATATAAAAATTCGGTTGGGCAGGTCGATTCTTAGTTCGAAGGGGCCAATTAAGTCTGCGCTGGGTGAAATTCCCTAACTTAACCCCTAACCGCCACTAACCCCAACTTCAAAGTTTCAAATGGCAACCCCCCACTTGTAATACATCATTTTACAGCAAATTTCATTGAGAATTAAATTTTACAGAAAAATTATAATTCATTTAACCCTAGCGCCCTCTATGATCAAATTTTAAATGACACTAATTTCTTTTGTGACACATCATTTCGAAGGGTATCACTTTCTCTACAAACTGCTGCAGAAATCCACTAACTCTTTCAAAATTTACACTGAAAAACATGAATTGATTCTGGGCCTACAGAGAATTAGTTTCTTTGCTGTAACTTCTGAAAGAGTTGGTGGATTTCAAAAATGTCTGCATCGGTTTGCACAGTATTTCATACCCTTTCAAACGAAGTATCGCAAAAGGGCTTTACTGTCTTTTATAATTTGACCATTGACCACCCTGTATAATACAGGAAGCGGACCCATACCTAATGAGAATTTTATTTTGAAATTGTTGCTTTTTCTCTCTATTCAAAACTTTCCAACGATTACAGAGGGCCTTTAAGAGAACGCTTGCACTTAATTTTAATGGAGTATTCGTCTTCAGATTCTGAATATTTTTGAAAACCTCCAGGTTCCAATAGTTTCAAATCACATTTTGAGTTATCAATTACTTCCCAAGAAGTGCGTTCATTGATGTCATGATGTCACCATGTCATATAACATTCGAGTTATTTCTTGCCTTCGTTCCACCAAAGAGGCTACCTATCTTTTATCTCACTTACCAGTTTAAGCCTAAGGTTACCTAACATGAGGAGTAACGTTTGTGAATACAACCTATAGGAAATTTAATTTTGGATGAAGTATTCCCTAGGTAACAAGATACAATCAAATTTTAAATTCACTTGCCATTTATGAAATTATAATAATAAGTACATGTAGTAGGTACATAATTGCTTCATGATCTAGCTTTAAATTAGGTATAGTAGTCCAAAAGCTGTAAGGTTATATGGCAGCAATAAAATTTGTAAATAATCCTAATAGGTCATACCTGGGGTTTTTCCCGCACTGCACGTTTGGTAACTTCGCAGGACCGGCTTCAAAATTTCTTTCCCCAATGAAATAAAATTAACACCAGATAAATTAATTATAGCTATTAAGACAACAAGTGTTTTTTAGACAGTTTAAAAATCGAGGTCGTAGTTTATATTTGAGCGGAGCGAAAATATAATAGGCCGAGATTTTTAAACTATAAAACACGTGTTGTCTTCATCATTTTTTCTAACACTAACCATATAATGCCATATATTAGCAGGATATTTTAATTTTTCTTTAAAATATACGTGCGAATGGTTGTATGTAAAAATAAAGAATGCCATGGTTGCTATGGTTATCATGTAAACAAATTTTGACAAATTTTGAAAAAAGTTTGTAGTTGAAATGTCCGAAAATATTCCGGACGAAATATTGAAGAAAGGTATTGAATTACGTGGAAAATTGTTACCTGCGAAATCTAAAGATGCGTATGAAAAGGTTTACGTGAGTTTTCAAAAATGGAGGACAGAAAAAGGTATTGGTGAAATGACTGAAGACATGATCTTAACGTATCTTGACATGAGGTCACAAAAGCTGTGCCCAGCATCTTTGTGGCCAGAATATTCTATGTTAAAAGCGACTCTGAAGTGTAAAGAGAACGTGGATATTGAAAAATTTGGTGCAGTTGTTCCTTATTTGAAGAATTTGAATGTTGGTTATCGTGGTAAGAAGTCCAAGGTGTTGTCGCGAAAAGAGATTGAAACATTTTTACTGCAAGCTGGAAATGAAGACTATTTGTTTATGAAGATCGCTTTACTATTCGGAATTGGAGGAGCGTGTCGTAAAGCAGAATTGTGCAGTATGAATTATGAAGACATAGAGGACTGTGGAGATGTTTTGAACGTTACTATTCCTGATAGTAAAACACATAAGGAAAGAAGATTCAGTATTGTCAGTGAAGGTTTTGGTGTTAACCCTATTGATTTGTTCAGACGTTATGTTGCTTTACGTCCCAAAAATGCACCTTCTAGATTTTTTCTTCAATACCATAAAGGCAAGTGCACTCGACAAGTTGTTGGAATTAATTCTTTCGGACAAATTCCAAAAAAGATTGCGATTTTCCTGAAACTGGCAAATCCAAAAAGTTATAGTGGTCATTCGTTTCGTCGCAGTTCAGCAACTCTCCTTGTTAACGCAGGTGGAGATATTACCTCCTTGAAAAGACATGGCGCGTGGGAATCTTCAAAAGTAGCCGAGTCTTATATAGAAGAATCATTCGGAGAGCGAGTGAAGATTGCAAGAAAGGTTTTTAGCGATGGAATGGTGAATTGTAATGAAATGGATCAAATTAAGAAGGTAGATGTTAGAACCAAGACCATCAATACGATTAACCCCGAAGAACCCAGCACATCCTCTAGATCTGGAATTACTGGAGGACTTGTTTACTACAATAATTGTAATTTCAATTTTTATGTAAAAGATAAATAAATTAATGTTACTTGTAATATTTATAGAAATGTAATTTAGTTATTAGCTATAAAACACGTTGTCATGGACGACGTGTCTTATAGTCAACGGCGTGTTTTATAGCAAACTTAAGAAGCAAATTCAAATGCACCATAGAAACAGTATAAAATGTTGGTGTTAGAAAAATTTAATTAATAATTTATTAAGACTATACCTACAATTAATACATCAAATAATTACGGAAATAGAACAAGATACGCGCTGGAATCGTATATAATCGCTGCGGCCTCGACTGGGGCTAAGTTGGAGTCCGGTTACCTGGTTTGTTTACATTATCATCACTGCTGGCCCATTGTTCCCTCAATTAGCTTTCAGACAATGCAAAATTTTTATGAGAGCCATATAACCTTACAGGATTTGGACTACTATATAAGAAGATGATTGGTAAAACTGCTTAAAACTTAAGCACTATAGTGGAGCCTGGGAAGTTTTGGAAAAATATGTCGTCTCTGGATTTGATGCGTTCTGATACACCCTGTAGATAGGTTACTTATGTATCTAAAGTGCAAAAATCTTTCATTAATTTTTCTGAAACTTGTAAAAAAATTAAATGAGTGGGAGAGTGGATGGTGGGAGCAATATTATTGAATAAGAGCAGGTGTATTGGTTCTGTTTCAATCCTCCGCTAGGGTGCTTTTTGCTGTTTTTTTCTTGCCACCTAATTTATACAAATACGTTTTTATATGGTAACTGTGGGTAGTAGTGGTAGTAGAGACTAACTGATGCGTGCTGCATGCAACAATTACCTTGACTATGCCCATAAATTACTATCGGATCTGCATAAATCTGTTTTCGCTATTGATCCTCCATGCAGGCAACAAAAATGACAAACCCATCAATTGTGGCGTTAAAAGATAGTTCCGCAATAAATAAACGAAACAACATAATAAGAGCAATAGGCCGTAAAATCGATGGGTGGGCGCCTAAAACTCCGGTTTCCGGATACACGTAATTTCCCACAATCTGCCACCACCACTTATACCCATTCAAAATCCGTCATTCACACTTCGCATATTGTATCCTTGGCTGGAACTATATTTACAGAAACCCTACTACATGCATCCAGTTCTTGAAAAACTGCCTCATTGTTCATTGTTGGTGTTGGTGTGGGTGTCTGTCAGATTTTCTCTGTTTTGGGCTTAACGTAATATTGGGGAAATATTTCAAAAAGAATTGCTCAATTTCTGTTTGTATGGTAATTTGGTATCTTGAGACATCATGGTCAAATTAAAATCACGCGTACAATTGCAAATCTCCAAGATATGTTAATAATTAAGTGGCAAGATGGCAGGAATCTGAAAATTTTCTCGACGCCCAGAAATGAAAGTGTTCAACAGATCTGTGATATTTTTAGCGTTCATTTGGATTTGCTCGCTCAGCGCTGCCACCATCATTGTAGTTGAAGATGCCAAAGGTAATGCTAAGCTAATTATTAGTCAAATTATATAAATTAATGAAGTGAAATTGAACAAACGCCTCTCATGATTTAATTAAGTTAATCCTGTGAAAAAGATTTTATTGCTTTTGTTTATGGTGCAATCAAAAATCGGTTAACCTTAGACATTTAGGTACTTTACATTATAGGTTACAATCTATAGTAAGTTTCTTCAAGTAAGATCACGTGTAGAAGTAAAAATAGTTACCAGAAATCAACAACTTCAAAGATAAATTTAATAAAATTTAAGAGACTGCAACAGTAAATCAAGCAGGGAATTACCTTAATATAGAAAATTTCAACTTGCGTCTTCACGTACCTAGTTGCAAAATAGACAGAAAATGTCGAGGAAAATGTCTAACTGACTAAGTATTACCTACCCAATCAAGTTCCACAGTTCCTCAGCTGAAGTAAATGTTTTTTTCAAAATTTACTTGACTTTACGACTACTTATACAGGGTGTTATTTTTAAAACTTCCCACCTTGAATATCTTTGGATGTAATAAAGATATCGAATTGAACTAAACGCTGATCAATCCCGCACGGAGGGGGACACTTGTGCGTATATAGAGGGAATTTTTTCCACTTCCGGTTTAACCGGAAATGACATTAACTTTGTTTTTTCAAATGGAATGACACCTTTTTCTCAACGGATTCGGAATCTACGATTCTTTCTGAGTAAGAAGCATGTATCATACTTGACCGGAAGTGCATTCATGGCCACCCTAGATTTTCAAAAACATCGAAGAAATCGGTGAAAAATTGAGATTTTCGAAAAACGCAAAAACACGTCTACTTTAATTATTTGAGGCAAATTCATCTGCCCATTGACATTTTCTTTTTATTTACTTTTTAGTTTTTAACAGATGTGAGGTAGGAGAAAATTTGATAGAAATAAGAGAAATCAAAAAATGAAATTGCTCAGGTAAATTTGCATCAAAAAAACTAACTTGATGTGTTTTTGCGTTTTTCGAAAATCTCAACATTTCACCGATTTCTTCGATGTTTTTGAAAATCTAGGGTGGCCGTGACTGCACTTCCGGTCAAGTGTGATATATGTTTCTAACTCACAAAAAATCGTAGATTCCGAATCCGTTGAGAAAAAGGTGTCATTCCATTTGAAAAAACAAAGTAAAGGTCATTTCCGGTTAAACCGGAAGTGAAAAAAATTCACTCAACATACGCGCAAGTGTCCCCCTCCGTGTGGGATTGGCCAGCTTTTATTTCAGTTCAATATCTTTATTACAGCCAAAGATATTCAAGGTGGGAAGTTTTAAAAATAACACCCTGTATAGTGATGTTCCTTGTTCAAATTATTCTTTTATAAAAAAATGCAGCAGAGAAGCGGCTAGAACCTCCCCAACGCGTGGGTCTTTGATTTCCGTGACTTGTGTTTAAGATTTTAAAGTTAATATGCCTAAATGGCACCCATTTGCTCCCAAAAGCCTTTCAGCTCTTCAACGGGTCACCTGACCTCCATGTACCAAATTTCAGACAAATTCATCCATTAGTTTGGGCTATAACGTGGTTTCAGTGTTATTACAAAATTTCGATTTTTCTACCCAAAGGGTAATAAATGCGAATAAATTTTATCTCATTTAAAACCAGAATTTGAAGACCCTTCTGATGGTGACAATAAATCTTTCAAAAATTTGTTTTGGATGGGTAAATGAGAGAATAACTTTAAATTTGGAAATTGGTGTGCCAAAACGGCACTTTCCGTGGGTCGATTGAATCCAACATTTGTTCAGCTCTTCGACGTGTAATACAATCCCCAAGTGCAAAATTTTAGCCAAATCGGTTCAGGGGCTTGGGCTGTACCGCGATTTTAAAGTCCGATAAAAATCTCGATATTTTTAGTTTTTGGTCAAAAGGGCACTGACAGTGAATATATCTTTGGAAGCAGAATCTGAAGGCCTTCCTTATTGTGACGAGAAAAATGGGGGTTTACATTTAAAATTTAAAAGTTGATGTGCCAAAACGGCATTTCTGGTTGCACGATTGGCTCCAAAAGCTTTTCAGATCTAAGTTGGGTTATCACATGCACACGTACCAAATTTCAGCCAAATCGGTCGAGTAGTTTGGGCTGTGGCGCGTTTACGAACGAACGAACGTACGTACGTACGTACATACATACAGACACATTTTAAAAACCACTTTTTTGGGTTCCTGAGACCCCAAAACGTACAGATCCGGTCTTATCTCGAATTCGAAAATTTTAGTGATTGCAGTAACCTCCCTTTTTTTTTAAATGGTGAAGTGGAGTGGGGAGGTTAAAACAGGAAAAAGAAATTCTCTGCCCTTAAAATTGCAATAACAATTTTTCATGTTTGGAGGTAAATACCGGGTGTAGGTAAACGAGACCAGGCGAACCCCCTTTTTTTCTTTGTTTATGAGCCCAGAATAGGTGATAAGTGTCATTATTTGCGAAAATTAAACAATTTTTAAAAGGGACACGCACGTTTATATTTTTGGAACCTAAATAAAATCTAAATAAGGATGAAAATAAGAAAAATCGCTTGGAAGTGGATCAATATTACGCAAGCGTATAGCTGCCATGATATTTGCCTGACTTTTTTTATTTTGTAATATTTTGTAATTTACAGAAAAAGTGTAAATTTACAGAAATAGTGTAAATTTATATTTTTGTTTTGAGAGCACCGTTACCGACTTATATACAGGGTATTCCAAACGCATCATTAATACACGGCACTTACAGCCAAATTTTAAAATGAATAGAATAAAAAATCCATGGTAAATGGTAAATAATTTAGCAATAAACAAAAAGTACATAAATTGAGCAGTTTTTAAAATTTTTATTTTTATTATTAAGGATGTTTTTTCAGAATGTAACATTTCTAGTTTTTGGTCATTTCTATAATTAACAGCTTGATAACAGCCCGATAAAAAATGTAGCAAATGGCTCGTAGTCCTGCACTCTGAAAAAACATCTTTTCCTTTGTTAACTAAAGAAACTAATGAAGCCCCGTTAAAACCCTTTAGGGGGCGTGTACAATTAGTGGGAGGCATGTGGTAACACGAGGGCGATTGCATCGGTTGCACAGTTGATGAAGTGCGTTGTTGCCGAATCTCCGCTCGAAATTTGAATTAATGAAAATTTAAAAATTTACTGTTTGATTTATCAAAAAAATTAAATCATCTCCATAAAGAAGGACTCATAGGGAATCCAAAAAAATAGAAACATGGGTGGTGCCACTAAAAAAAATTACCTACTCATTGTTTATCGCTAAATTATGCAAATTCCAAATTGCGACGAAATGAAGGTAATTTGTTCTAATTTATCTTATTATTTGGCCGTGGAAATTAATTAGGTAGGTCCCGTTAAAATCCTTTTAACCTCCCCACTCCACTTCACCATTTAAAAAAAAGGGAGGTTACTGCAATCACTAAAATTTTCGAATTCGAGATAAGACCGGATCTATACGTTTTGAGGTCTCAGGAACCCAAAAAAGTGGTTTTTAAAATGTGTCTGTATGTATGAACGTACGTTCGTAAACACGCCACAGCCCAAACTACTCGACCGATTTGGCTGAAATTTGGTACGTGTGCATGTGAAAACCCAACTTAGATCTGAAAAGCTTTTGGAGCCAATCGTGCAACCAGAAGTGCCATTTTGGCACATCAACTTTTAAATTTTAAATGCAAACCCCCATTTTTCACATCACCATAAGAAAGACGTTCAAATTCTGCATCTAAAAATGTATTCATTCTTAGTGCCCTTTTGACCAACAATTTAAAAAAAATTGATTTTTATCGGACTTTAAAATCGCGGTACAGCCCAAGCCCCTCAACCGATTTGGCTGAAATTTTGCACATGGGGATTGTATTACACGTCGAAGAGCTGAACAAATTTTGGATTCAATCGACCCACGGAAAGTGCCGTTTTGGCACACCAATTTCGAAACTTAAAATTATTCTCTCATTCACCCATCAAAAACAACTTTTTGAAAGATTTATTGTTATCATCAGAAAGGTCTTCAAATTCTGGTTTTAAATGAGATAAAATTTATTCGCATTTAGTACCCTTCGGGTAGAAAAATCGAAATTTTGTAATAACACTGAAACCACGTTATAGCCCAAACTACTGGATCAATTTGTCCGAAATTTGGTACATGGAGGTTAGGTAACCCATTGAAGAGCTGAAAGGCTTTTGGGAGCAATTGGTCCACGGGAAGTGCCATTTAGGCATATCAACTTTAAAATCTTAAACACAATAAGTCACGGAAATCAAAGACCCATGCGTTGGGGAGGTTCCAGCCGCTTCTCTGCTTTTTATTTTATTCGTTTATCTTTATATTGTTTGTACGTGAGTGCCGTGTATTAATACATTTGAACTACCCTGTACAACTAGGTAGCGGTGCTCTCATTTTGGAAACATAAATTTACACTTTTTCTGTAAACTGTTGTCATTTTTTTCTGTAAATTTACACTTTTTATGTAAATTGACAGTTTTTTCTGTAAACTTCCACTTTTTCTGTAAATTACAAAATAAAAAAAGTCAGCAAATATGATGGCAGCTCTACGCTTTCGTACAACATGTCTATTGAGGAGGCATTTAAAACCGTGTTCGGTAAACAGCCCCAACTTTAAAATTTTAAATGGCAAAACTTTTAAATTCCTCCATAAATTTTGAGTCATTTGATACCCATAACCGCTTCCTGCGATTTATCCTTACTCAGTTGTATTTAATGATACGAAACCATTTTTTGTACTTACCTACCTATTTACTTACCGCACAGCGTCGAAATTATACAGGGTGATTCAAACGGAAAGGGCCATCTTCCTTCATATTCCATGGATCAGAATTCAGAACCATTTTAGGTAATGCCATATGACTGCTTCTGAACTACATTTCGATTTTCGACCACATCAACGCAAAATGTTTTTATTCTATAGAGTAACGACATGTCACTTTAATATTTTAAAGAGCACCCAGAATCTTTACTTCTTTATTGTGTCAAGTGGCATTTTTGATTCCCTTTACAACGGTATTACCTATATTCTTACGTGATGGAAATTTCGAGAAATAATATTAATTGAACGTTGTTCCTAAAAGTATGTACATACCTGACCGTTTATTTCACAAACTATTCACTTTATAAAAAAATTGCATCAATAAATATTGAAAGGTAAATTTACATGCATCTGTTGATGTGATTAACTCCCTGAGTAATTACGCCATTCACATTTTTTATTACAATATTATGTCGAGTTAATCACCTTAATTTACATTTCAACTTTTATTGGAACACTTTTGTGATAAAGTGAATAGTTTGTAAAATAAAGAACCAGCACGTTCAATTGACATTTTCTCTAAATTTCCACTACGTAAAAGTATTATTTTATTACAGCATTGTAAAGAAAGACAAAAATGCTAATTGATACAAAAAGAAATATACATACAGGGTGCCATTTAAGATAACAAAGTGACATACATTCGAGTGCAAGTGAATGATAACGAACTTGTCAAAATTAGAAGGCAATCGGCCTGATACTGTAATTTGTTGATAACTAAACTAGTCAATATTGAAATCAATTGCGAAAAATGATTGGAGGCGTAAGCGTTGTTTACGTCGTTTCCTTAGAGATATCAATTTTTATATCAATACTTTTCACAAGTCAACTGAAATTCAAGCAAGTCCCAAAACCACTTGCTCAAAATGTTGGTAATTGCTGGAAAATATTGATATCTTCAAGGCAACAGCGTAACCAATAGTCTACATTAGCCAATCAGTTTTCTCAATTGATTTCAATGTTGACACTATCAACAGATTACAGAATTAGGCCGAATGACAATGTATTAGTGTCCTTTTGACTCTAAGTAAGGTAAAGGTCCCAATCATAGACACTGTCCCAGTGATTGACACATTGTTCGAATTTATTGAAAATTAAGGATTCTGGCAATCCCGGACGGGATTGGACTTTTCGGGATTTCGGGATTAGAATCCCGCACGGGATTGGAACTTTCGGGATTTTGGTATTCGATAAATTCAATCCCGGGATTTTTCGGGATCCCGGGATTGCTCACGGCAAAATTATTGAGCGGTGGATTCTGTTTTCAAATTATGCCAAATACAAATAAAATGGAAATGAGGTAATAGAAAATTTTATATAATTAGAATAATGAATATAAATGATACAAAAATTACAAGCAATCTGCCTGATTGCCTAAATATAAATGTCAAATGGATTAGTTAGTATTGCCCTTTCCTTTACTTGCACAAAATGCCATACAAAACCCTATAAATTCTTTACCAGGAACTTTTATTTAGAACTATTATTAGATTATGTAGAATATAGGAAAAATGAAGCCCAATAGTTTGTATGGCTAACGCGCACTCATTAGCGAGACTCAATGGACCCGAAAATGGTTCCACAAAGATCAATTTACACCAATGTGTTTTATTAATTATTTCCTGTCAGGATTTTGCAGTTATTGCAGCAGCTGACTTTTGCTTCGAAATCCCGAAAATCCCGAGATTGACTTGTCGTGATTTTCGGGACTGCGAAAATTCCGGGATTTGACTTTTCGGGATTGAATTTAGTCCGGGATCCCGGGATCCCGGGATTTGCATTCCCGGAATTGCCATCCTTAATTCTGGGACACCAACGTGCCATCGGCATCGGTTGTTTTTAGCTTCAAGCAGCAAGATTATTCTTTATGGTGGATAATGCTTTTCTTGAGAAATGTTCAAACAGACGGAATAAAAAAATCAAGTAGTTTGGTATTTTTTGTCTGACAGAAGTGCGTAGTATTTTTTCAGCGGTAAGCTGGCGAAACTGAACCTGCTCGAGCTGTGTTTTTGAATATCATCAGGTGACATTTTGTTTGTGGTCATAACATGATCTCATTCTAGTAAGCGCCGGGCGCAATACGCACGACAGCATCAGCGATCGACAACCGCCCGCACGCCCGACCACTGACACAGATTTTGACTTACTTAAAGTTAAATGCTACATTTACTAATTCTTTGCAAAAGTAGAAGTTTATACCGTCTCCGAGTCTGTCAATTTTTTTTAAATAATCACAGAAAATTAATGCGTAAATCAAACCGACTTGAAAGTACTTGAAGGTTATGTGAGCCTTATAACGATTGGTTGTTAACTGATCGCACCTAAAACGAATCTTTAAAAGAGGTATCACTAAGGCGACTAAGGGCCGGTTTATGGATGCTCAGCTAACTTCAAACTGACAGATTGTAGCCAATCAGAACTGTAGTTGCTAGGCAATTGGCTTTCAGTTAGGGATAACTGAGCATCGATAAACCGGCCCTAAGGCGATGCCATCTGTCGTAGTTTCCTATGCAGTTCGAAAATCTGATTCCTTAGCTTCAATTTAAGACCAGGCTCATTCAAATCGGATAAGAAATTCACGAGTGATTGCCAAAAATACTTCGTTCGTTTTTTTTAGGACACCCGTTAGATTAACATAACATCGTCTGATTGATTTATCTAGTTAGGTAAATTTTTCGAATGAAAGCAATTTTACAAGCTCAGCAATGTTAACCTTAAGTCGTTTTGCAATATGTAGGTACCTAACAATTACAACACTTGTAATTAGGTATATCTTTTCATTATCTACTCATCTTGTTGGTGATCAGAGAAAAGTACAATGATTAAAGCACCTACCTACCTTCTACTAGATAGGTATCTCTGTCTTAAAAGATGATATCAGCGGCGCAGAAAAACGGATCTCTCCTCTACCTGTAATCAATTACTTTTTTATTTCTTTTTTTCAATTTACTTTGAATTTGATTTGCATAGGTTATGTCATGATTAATTCTGGAGTAGCTAAAAAACTAAGTGGAGCCATCATACAACTGTACCTAGGTATATGTCGAAATAAGATAGCCATCAATTTTAATGAGTCCATTGTTTGTTTAAAATTGCTTTTCCTATATCCTTCAAGCTGAAATGGCAAATTGTCATTATTAACACAATTTCTGTAGCTTGTTTCAGGAGGGTCTTGGCGGGTAGACGAGTTACCCGAGCTTTTGTAAAACGAGCCACATTCTGCGAGAGAGTCGAAGATTGCCAACAGGAATGCGCCGACGAGAAACGCTTCGTCTGTGAAGGCTTTAACTACAGGTAAAATACTAATTGTTTAATTACCATTGTTAAGATCCGTGTTCACATAATTTTCATACTGGCGCGACACTGAAAATGTAATTAGGTGAGTTAATATCACACACGCGAAGTTGTGCAACGATTACGGCTTGTTGTAGACTAGAAAACAATACGTTCGCCTTAAGTGTATTAACTGCATCCTCTTTTTGGCCTTGCCTGAATTTAATTGTGTGTCAAAATCGACCTTCTTATAAGTGCAAAAATGACACGAGATTTAGTTTAATAACACAATTTTGGCTTGTGGATCAAGGAAGACAAAAAAAATAACTAAATGAATTTGTCAAAGACGAGTATACCTACTTAGCCAGTGCGATGCGACGAAAGTAGTGGAACGCGGCAGGATTTTGCTATGGATTTTCGGCAGGTACGGCTTTATTTTATCCCGGGGGTTAAGGCAGTAAATTATGTGACGAACGAAGAGTTTTGCCAGTTGGCACATAATTATGCTCCCAGAATCCAGCAAAATTTCCCAGCTAGGGGTGAAGCCACCTCTATATACAGCGTGTCCCGTCTCAGAGTGCAAAAATTTCAGCCACAGATTCCTTGCATGAAAATAAAAGACCCGTATTTTTTTGTTTCGCTAGATGGGCCCCCATTTCGTCACTAGGGCTCCTCAAAAGTGAGCCCCAAAAATCGAAAATTAATTCCCACGTCTTAACCATTCAACCGACTTTGCTGAAATTTTCCACAAGACCATTGCGAACGATGAAGATTTCAATAATGTAGCTGATGATGTCGTGGTGCCCACCACAGGTGCCCCCTGGGCCGCCCTCGACATTTTTGGCCCATTATCTTTGTTAACGTAATTAAATTTCGTAATTAATTACACACCATCCGATGGTCGATTGAATTTAGAAACTACGCTACCTCTTACACTTTTTCTGTAAAATGCACCATTTCCGAGTAAAATTAAGGAATGTGGAGCCATACACGTGCTTATTGACAGACTTTTCAAGATAGCTATAGCGCGTTTAATGTCAGGGCTTTGTTAAAGTTTTAAATTATTGTCAGTTTTGCACCACTGTGGCACTGTGTTTGTTTTTTTTTGTAAATATTATAATTGCAGCCAATTTTGCAAATTCGGAGTATACAGATATGCATTTAATTTATGGTGTATGGCTCCACATTGCTTAATTTTACTTGGAAATGGTGCATTTTACAGAAAAAGTGTAAGAGGTAGCGTAGTTTCTAAATTCAATGGAGCATCGGATGGTGTGTAATTAAATAGGAAATTGAATTACGTTAACAAAGATATTGGGCCGAAAATGTCGAAGGCGGCCCCAGGGGCACCACGAAATCATCAGCTACATTATTGAAATCTTCATCGTTCGTAATGGTCTTGTGGAAAATTTCAGCAAAATCGGTTGAATAGTTACGACGTGGGAATTAATTTTCGATTTTTGGGGCTCACTTTTGAGGAGCCCTAGTGGCGAAATGGGGGCCCATCTAGCGAAACAAAAAAATGCGGGTCTTTTATTTTCATGCAAGGAATCTGTGGCTGAAATTTTTGCACTCTGAGACGGGACACCTGTATAGGGTTAGTCCGTTATCTCCGTTATTTCTTAAGATTTCACTTAATTAAATACAGGGAATTCAAAACTGTTTTTAAAAATTTTCTTGGTCTGTTAAACAGGAAGTGACTCTAAAAATCGTTTTTTAAATGGAATCATAAATTCTCTCAACGAATTCGAAACCTGCAAATTTTTTTAGTCAAAAACATGTATCATACTTGACCAGAAGACAAGTAGCGACCACCCTGGATTTTCAAAAACATCGAACAAGGGTTCATTTGTGCCACAGCCACGGTCAAAATACCAAAAATAGCAAAAAATTGGCAATCTCAGAGACGGTAGAAACTTCTGCTTTTTCACAGAATTTGTAAATGTACAGATCGTGAACTAACCATATCGCTAAAAGTAGGTTCTATAGATTCAAGGCGTGAATTTTAAATTCAAATCGCAGCAGAACCTACAAGGCCAAGGAGGTTTTTCGTCATTAAAATAACATTTTCGAAAATATGTACTAAGGTTTTCGACCCTGAAAGAATAAAGATAACAGCTATCGAATTCAATAATGACAATGAACAGTTATACCGGTGTCGTATCATCTGATCCCAATGACCAACTCATCCCACGTGACCCCTCATCCCAGAAGACATCTCACCCCAACAACCAATTCATTCCACATGCCATTTCATCCCAAACCAAGTCATCCCAATAGACAACTCATCCCAGATCGCAACTCATCCCAAACCAAGTCATCCCAACAGACAACTCATCCCAGGCCAACTCATCCCAACGAACAACTCATCCCAACCGACAACTCATTCCAACTCATCCCTAGCGGCATTTCATCCTCGACCAACAAGTCATCCCAAAAGGCATCTCATCCCAGGTGTAACCCATCTTACTATAGACTACGTCATGTGTAAAGGGCGGATTAAAAAGCATTTATTTTCCAGAAATAAGCGCCTATAAAAAGATTCAAAAATCGAAAATTAAGCTACAAAAAAGTAAAAATAAGCACCTAAAAGTTCAACTATTTATTTCAAAATTAAATTTTCGCTAATTGCAGGAAATACCTAAAAGAAATGAAACTTGATTTTTATATCAAAAATTGTATTGAACAGGTTAATTAAGGAATCTTGTTTCTACGATTGTATGCGCGGGCATCCATCTCTGTCACTCCTCGGTCGGCTTTGTTCTCTATTTACGCATCTCACCATAGACAAAGAAACCTTCAGTTAAGGTTTCTTTCATTTCAGTGTCAGTACCTTATCTTAGTCAATTAAGGTTGCGAAATTGCAATTAAAGATCGGCTTTCACCGGGAAATAAATCAAAATATAACATCAACCAAAAACGTGGTAAGCTAGCAAGAAGAAGCACTAATAAGCTAGAAAAGATTTAAAAAAGTTCACAAAATCCGCAAATAAACACTTACGCGAATTTTAGACCAAAAAAAATGCAGCAGAGAAGCGGCTGGAACCTCCCCATCGCGTGGATCTTTATATTCTGTGTAGATAGTAGTCAATTCAATAGAAAATTTGTTATGCTTTTCGACAAATACCGTCATCATCCATCACATTTGACAACATGTTCCTTTTAAGGTTAATATTTTGCCACCTTTTTTGACAATAACTGCCACTTTATGCCATCCACTGTCAGCCCGCTACCCTTTAATGAGAATTTTTTCTCTATTTTCCACTGAAATGGCAAAGACTGTGAATACTTTTTTAGAACCAGAATTTGATCGTCTTTCTAATGGCGACATAAAAAGAGGCCTTGTATTTAAAATTTTAAGTTGATATGCTTAAATGGCACTTCCCGTTTACCAATTGCTTCCAAAAGCCTTTCAGGTCTTCAACGGATCACCCAATCTCCATGTACCAAATTTCAGTCAAATCCATCCAGCAGTTTGGGCTATAATGTGTTTTTAGTGTTATTACAAAAATTTAATTTTTTTTTACCCAAAGGGCAGTAAATGCGAATGAATTTTGTATTATTTAGAACAAGTATTTGAAGACCTTCCTGATGCTGACAATAAATTTAAAAAAAAGTTCTTTAGGATGGTAAAATGAGAGTATAGTTAAAATTGAAAATTGATGTGCCAAAACGGCACTTTCCGTGGATCAATTGCCACCAAACAATTTTCAGCTCTTCGGCGTATAATACAGTCTCCCTGTACAAAGTTTCAGGTAAATCGGTCCAGAGGTTTCGCCTGTATCGTGTTTTGAAAGTGCGTTAACAATCCCGAATATTTAAATTTTTGTCAAAAAGGCACTAAGAGTGAATACATTTTTAGAAGCAGAATTTGAAGGTCCTTCTTATGGTGAAGTAAAAAATGGGGGTTTGCATTTAAAATTTAAAAGTTGATGTGCCAAAATGGCATTTCCGGTTGCACGATTGGCTCCAAAAGCTTTTCAGATCTAAGTTGGGTTATGAGATGCCTACGTACCAAATTTCAGCCAAATCGGTCCAGTAGTTTTGGCTGTGGCGTGTTTACAAACGTACGTACGAACGTACGAACGTACGTACGTACGAACATACACACAGACACATTTTAAAAACCACTTTTTTGGGTTCCTGAGACCTCAAAACGCATAGATCCGGTCTTATCTCGAATTCGAAAATTTTAGTGATTGCAGTAACCTCCCATTTTTTTAAAATTGTGATGGGGTTGGGGAGGTTAATAAACAAAATAAGCAAAATAAAATTAATGTCAAATGTTTCGAAATTTTATGAAACGTAAAGAAACAAGAGCATTTCGTTCTGCTTACATTATTAAAGAAAAGCAAAATGCCAGAAATCCGCCCTCTAGTCATGTGATCGTAAAAGCCAAAACCCATCATAAACTCGGTTTATTTCTCAACTTCCAAGCATTCGATCCTCAAATTCTGTCCGCCTCCCTCAACACCTCGCTCAACACTTCATTCCAGGTCTATGTCAGGTAAAGTTTTTTTAAGTAAAATTATTTCTCAAATTCTGTCCGCCTCTCTCAACATTAAACATTATGCTTATTCTTTTTCAGCGTTCAAAAGTTTTTTTTAGTAAGATTATTTATCAAATTCTGTCCGTTTATTGTCTGAACACTTATGTCAGATAGCTACATTATTTCTCAAATTCTGTCGCCTGGTATGAACTGCCTGTTGAGCTGAGTTGTCCGTCGGGATGAGTTGTCCATTGGGATAAGGTAGCCTGGGATGAGTTGGTCGGGGATGAGTTGAGTTCTGGGATGACTTGTCTTTTGTGACTTGGTTGGGATGAGCTTTCTTTTGGGATGAAATGTGACTTGGGATGAAGTGTCACGTGGGATTAAGTGTTTGGTACAGCCCGCCCTTAGTGTTATTATGTATATTAATGTAGGTATTACGGAAACTACGACGACCGAAAATCGGTAGTGCATGCTTTCACTTGCTTTATTTTTTTTCCACGGAGTACCGTATCGAAAAAATGAAAGAGCCAGAAAAGTTCGCTTTTTATAAACAAGCTTTATGAAATTCGCATCATATGATTTTTTTAATGCTTTAGAACAAACGCAAAGTTTGAAATAATTTAACTTAATTGTAGGTAAGATAGGTATAAGTAAGATACCTTGAGACTGAGACAATGACAATAGGATTTAAAAGATGGGCTATAATTTAGCAGATTTTAATTTTTATTCTAATTAATTTCCTCATTTTAGTAATCCATCCAACCTTCAACTTAACATAATTTAATAAAGATTCATCGTTTTGTTATCCTTGCAAGGCCGTATCAATTCTACCGTCCATATCTAATTACATCATCATCGCTGCGCTTCGTGCGCTCAAATAACGGACGCTCATTAGAGCGCATTACAATGATGTCACCTGTAGTTGCAAGGATAACTAGGGGCGCCATTCACCATCTCCAAAAAGTAGTATAGGTATTTAAAAAAAATAAATAACTAAAAAAATATTTATCCTAACATAAGTTTTACTGGAACACTAAAGATGCGACACCTTTCTGAACAAAAAAATATTTTTTTTCTCTCCTGGAAGCAGGACCGTAGCAGATAAGTTTTGACAATTAGCCAGTTAGCAAATTTTGTATGTCGGTCTAGTGAGAGTTGAACCCCATGGTTGAACCCGAGTTTCATAAAATATCTACTCGATAGCCGATAGCCGGCCTATAACAAGCGGGGGGTGGACTTAACCTTATTTGATAATTTTTTTTATTTTATTACTATTATTACTAAAGTTCAGTTTTTTCTTTTCTTCCTTGCTTTTGTATTATTCTGAAGTGCTGGGAAAATGCGTGATCTTCAAATTTTCAAAAAATTTAGCCTGCGGCTTTTTAGTTTTCAGCCGGAAAATTGTACCGTTTTCAATTGGAAAATTTTTGTGCAAGCCTCTGACCCACCCTAAGGGATGCAGGAAACTAGGCCTTGGCCTGGAGGGGGACGCCATTTCAGAGACTAGCATCACCTGAAAAAAATCTACCGCACGGCCCTGGCTGGGCAAATGCATATTTGCATATTGTTTAATATTGGGCATAATCAATTGATACTTAAATTCTGCATGAGTTTATGTCTCGTTTAAATAAACAATTTGAATTTTGCATATTTTGCATGTTTTTAAATAATAATTTTTTAGAGCATGTAAGTGCATAATATATTTCTCATTTTCTGGATTTTTCAGCTTTATACTTGCAGCTCTCAGAAAATTATTTTTTTAAAATTTATACAGGTAGGTAATTAGTAGTTTCCGGAGATCATTATATCTGCTCACTGCATCAGGTACATACCTAAAAATCGATTTCTCTTCTTAGGGTCAACAGGGGATTAGGCATATTTACAAATCTTATTTATTACTTGTACTTATTTACTTGCATACATCTTCCCTTAAAATGCCATCAATGTTTGAGATGCGATACAGTGACAGGGTCAGTATTCTTTATTTATTGTTGATTGTTGATTGATTATCAAAAATGTAAAAAGCAGGCTAGTAGGTTAATATAAAATTGTAATTTCGATAATTGCAGGTTAATGTCAGCAAAAAGTTTCAATTAGGTAAATCAACACCTAACTGCCGGTCCACACGTTAAATCTAAGCCAGCTGACAATTATGCAACATCAGTTAATGCAATGTCTGAAGAAAATAAAAACAGAAAAAGTGACATATTGTAACAAGACTTTGTCTAAAAAAATGATGATTGAGTGCAATATTCCTGCATATTAATAGAGCATAGAAATTAGTTTTAGCGCATTTTTGGCTACGTTGGCCCATGTTCTGTTGCTTATTTTATGTTATTTTTAAGGCATATAACATGCATATTTTAGGCATATTTGCCCAGCCCTAATGATAACCTGCTTAATTCCAGGTTGGACCCTACAGGTCGTGGCAAAGGAGATTGCGAACTTCTAGATCTACCCCTTACTAGACTCGACATCCGACGAGATGTCTATCCTGATCCTGACTACGATTTCTATGAAAAAGACAGAAATGCCGCCAGTGTCAACTGTAGGGGGTTCTATAGACCTGGAGGACATGGCCCCGGGGGCTATGACAGACGACCAGATTATGGCGGCTGGGACAGAAATGATTATGGAAATCGAAGACCAAGACCGGATTACAATTACGATCGAAGACCAGTAGGAGGTTACGATTACGAGGGTGGAAATCGGCGAGGAGGTAAATATTACCCTATATATTCGGATAATATAATATGGGACGTACTGTGTCTTCGTTTTTAACAATAAATATCTTTAAAATATTTTTTGCTTCATTTCAGACTTCGAATATCATTCACATCATTCCCAGCACGATTCCGAACAATCTCATCATTATTACGAAAATAACCACGGAGGTCATTATTTACCACCGAGCACTCACTATAGACCACCATCATACGAACCATATTTACCCCCTCAAAGACCACCATCATACGATCGAGATATTGTCAAGTACTACACGGATAGAGAAAGAGATAGAGATTATTGGGGTGTTAATTCACATAGTTGGGGTTCTTATGGTACAAATTCTTATAATTCTAATAAAAGAAATTATTACTTACCCCCTAAAGATGAGGGTAATAAAGACTGGGGACAGTATGGAGGCAGCTACGGTAATTATGGTAGTTTGCACTACAACGGCTATGGGCATAGTCAAAGCTACGATTTTTGGGGTTTAAACAAATTAGAAGAAAAATTCCACAATTATGGGGAGTTACCCCCACGTCGCCCAGGGGGAGGAAGTTATCCGCCGGAACCTCACCGACCTTCACAGGGTGGTTACCTACCAGAACCACCACCAAAATCATCGCCGAGGCTACCAGAATCACCTCCAAGAAGACCAGAGCCGCCTCCAAGAAGACCAGAACCTCCACGAAGACCCCCACCGAGTGGTGGAGGATATTTACCACGCAAACCCGGCCATGACGACTTCTCCTACAACTCAATACTTCCGGCGGAACCGCGGTTCCCCCACTACGACTTTTTAAAAGATGGTTGGTTGTAATCCAAATAAAAAATGCGAAAGTGCAGTGTAATTTTTTAGAATGCTCTCTGAGGACGGCGACAGGTTTCAGATTCCACAAGGGGATAGTTAAGAAATTTTTTGCAGTGCCAAATATTTATCAGTGCGAGCTGCTCTGTTTCAAGGAGAAAGATTTTCCTTGCGCATCGTACGCATTTAGGTAAATTTTCTGTTAAGGCACGAGCGCTTCAGCTTCATCCAATGCTTTGCACTCACGCTTTTGAAGGCATGTTTCATTATCTTAATACGCACTTCCATTCATTCATTCCAGCCAGAAGGAAAAAATCGATTCAGCAGATCATACAAATTATAAAAATTAAAGGGTTGCACATTGTGATGAAAAAAATATCATTCTATTCTAACAGATACCTAGCCTGAAAACTGTAAAAGAAAATGCACTTCCACTTTCTTATAATACAGTGTCTGTTAGCGATATTTACAGAATCGTTTTGAGCAGCTAGACGAAAATTCACCACGATGCCACAATGCCCATCGAAAGAAAATATTTTCAGCTCTGACGCACTTCCGGTTGTACCGGAAGTGGCCGCCATATTTGTTATTTTAAAGGGAAAGCCTATGTTTTGACTCTAGATTCGGATTGGCCTCTTCATTGTGAGTTTATTGCACCCACACTTTCCTTACCTAACTGTCATAGTTTTTGACATGTCAAAATTTGTGGAAAAAATTGATTTTTATCCGGCAATAGAAAAAGTTGTATCTTACAGACAGTTGAAGATGAAGGAACCAAACTTGGAGGGTTGAAAGTACAAGGTTTGGACTTTCGGTTGATGGCTCACTCGTTCTTGTTGACATAACAATATGGCGGAAATTTGTTTGAAAATGGCGTCACGAAAGTATCCGGCGGTGTTAAATTCAATATGGCGCCCATAAGAAAAAGAAAAGTTGACTGTCTTTATTCCAAATCTGGAAGGCCTCGAAAATTTCTGTCAATGTCATTCAATTGACAACTGTCAAAAATATAAAAGTCCCAAGTTTCATTTAAATAACATCAATCGTTAGGAAGATATTAATTTTTCTTTAAATTGTCAATTATCAGATATTTTGTGGTAACTCAGGAACGAATCAAAATATCGGGAAATTTTCTTTACATTCTTAATCGCCATGAAATAGGGCAGCTTTTCTCTAATTTAACCGACCTCGTCCCTTTTACCGTTTAGGAGATCCCAATGGTGAGCATCGAAAAATTACCCACCCTGTATATACATAATAATAATATTTAAATCAAATTCAGAGTCTTCTTCTCCAGTTTATCTTCAATTTCTGTCTTCTCTTCCTTCCCCTCTCTTTATTTCCCTCGCCCTCTCTACTTCCTTCATCCATTCTAGTCCCGTTCCCCTTTTGCTCGATATAATTTTCTCTCCCTTTCTTCTTCTCTCATTCCCACGCACTGCTTCAACATATTATGCTCTATCGTCTCTCTTGCTTCCTCGACACTCTACACACTCTCCCTTCCTTCTCTAAACAAAATTTGTTGTCTCCTTTCTTACTTCAGCATCTAAATCTCGCTATCATTCTCTTTCGCACTCACTCCGTCCAAGTAACTTGGTAGCCCCGCACATATGATGTCCTTAAACTTTGCATTATACCTTTATTCTTTTATTCTTGTTCTCTTCTCTTGTACATCTATGTCTTTATCTCTCTCCCACATCGCTCCATTCATCCATAACTCTTGTTCTCTGCGTCGTTCGATATCTTCTCATGCGTATCCATTTCTCTAGTAGTATTTTTGTTTTTCTTTCCATTCTTCTTTTTCTCTCCTTTTCTCCTTCCAACACTCCTGTAACATCATACGTTTTGGTTATACTAACGAAGATTTTTTAAATTTGTTGTTGATACATGGTGAATGCGGACAAAAACATTTATTTCAAATATTCTAGTACCTACTAGCCAAAAAGGAATTTAATTTTGCATCTTTTGGATACATAAAAGCATGGTGCTGGCATTTGAAAAAAATAAATTGTGGTTAGTTTCGTTACGCCATTAAAAAAATATATTTCCGCCATATTGTGTGTCAACAAGAATGAGTAAGCCATCCGCCGAAAGCCCAAACCTTGTGCTTTCAACCCTCCAAGTTTGGTTCCTTAATTTTCAATCGTCTGGAAGATACAAATTTTTTTATTGCCGAATAAAAATCAAGTTTTTACTCTTTTGACATATATCTCAAAAACTATGACAGTTAGGTGGGGAAAGTGGGAGTGCAATAAACTCACAATTAAGAGGCCAATTCGAATCTAGAGTCAAAACATAGACGTTCCATTTGAAATAACAAACATGGCGGCCACTTCGATAGGTTGTTTAGCTGCTCAAAACGATTCTCCAAATATCGCTGACACTTTCAAAAAGACACCCTATCCCTACACATATATTGGGCGTTGATCTACATTTGCCCCAAAATTTTTACAGTCTTGGACCAAAGGATTCAGTAATTCCAAAGGACCCCGCACTTTTCTTATGGAAATTGGGTTTGGGTCAGATTTTTTTCAAAAAAATATATGTTGTAGAGCACGACTCCCTGAGTAATTGTTACCATTGCGCCAACTTTGTGGACCTCACCGTTTCTTACATATGGAGGGTTGAAGATGAGAGGGTGGTAAGGCACAGAGTTAAAACGAATGTGAAATCCGCTGTTTTCGCCATGGTCAACGCTGCATATTGTCAGAACAATAAGCAGGACATCTTTTGAAAGTCATTGAAGATCGTCATTCTTGTTATTTCTTGAGTATATTCAATGCTGTTTTAACACCTTCTGGGCTGTCGTTAATTTGGGTCAGATTTCTTTTATTTTTTATTATATGACACCTCAATGCATGTAGTCTCTCGATGATTTTTCAAAAGTTACTTCGCCCTTACCTCTTCGAAGGAGTAGGGTGCAAAATCTACATTTGTTGTGCCTGGAGAAAATCTTCAACTAAGCAAAGTTTCACCGTTTTCAAACACTTCTATGCTTGGACATGGTTTAATAAGAAGTAATATATTATGATAGCAATTTCAAAAATATTTCCTTTCTTAATTTCAATACGCGTACCACTAAAAAAGTCCCACACTTTGTATGTAGGTCATACCTTCACTCTACGCCTTAATTACTTGAAGAGGTAAGGACGACAAAACTTTTGAAAAATTCTCCAGAAACTAGATGTATACAGGCATGATATATTAAAAAATAAAAGAAATCTGACCCAAATTAACTACAGCCCAGAAGGCGTTAAAATAGCATTGAATATAATACTGAAGAAATACCAACAATGGCCATCTTCAATGAGTTTTAAATGATGCCCCGCTTAATGTTACGACAATATGTAACGTTGACCATGGCCAACACAGCGGCCTTCACATTCGTTTTAACTTTATGCATTACCACCCTCTCATTTTCAAACCTCTATATCTAAGAAACGGTGAGGTCCACAAAGTTGGCGCAATGGTAACAATTACTCAGGGAGTCGTGCTCTACAACATATATTTTTTTGAAAAAAATCTGACCCAAACCCAATTTCCATAAGAAAAGTGCGGGGTCCTTTAGCAACACAAAAATGTAAACAAAATTCTGAAAGATTTCATTCGGTAATCAACTAAATGTTTAGCTGCCAAGTAATACATAATTCAAATAATTTTCTTGCTTCTTAATGGAAATGTGAATGAAAAATTTTAGTAACGACGATGCATTTGTTGTATCTACTAATTATTACCTAAGTGCGCGGTCGAAAAACTATACAATCTTAATGAAATAATGGCAAAAGAAAATTTATTTTTGTCAACTTAGGCTTCAACTAACGGAATAATTGCAGTTCAGTTCTTCTCCAAATCGTGTTCAGAAACTCAGAGATTTTTTGTACTAACAGGAGAGGTCGATTCTAGACGACATTTAAGAAAATATTTCTCTCGATATTTCGCCTCGTACCTACTTATCTTAACATTGCTGTCATTTTTGACCCAAAAGAAAAGTTGTGCCAGTTTCTCTAATTTAAAGATTACAAAATAATGCAGACGGAAGTCGACAAAACTTTACAAGTTGATGAATTCAGGCCCTTTTTGTCAGTCTCTTCTCGCGTCTGCTTCAAATTGAAAATCGAGACTTTTGACTAAAGTAAGCTCATTCGATGACCTAATGAATAAGGAGGAATTAAAGTCCTTCTGCATTTCTGTAGAAAACTACGAAAGCGTAGAGCTGCTGACTTTTTTTATTTTGCAATTTACAGAAAAAGTGTACATTTACAGAAAAATGTGCAAGTTTACAGAAAAGTGTAAATTTACCGAAAAAGTGTAAATTTATGTTTCCATTCTGAGAGCACCGTTACCGAGTTTGTACAGGATAGTTTAAATGTATTAATACACGGCACTCACATCCAAACAATAAGATAAACGAATAAAACAAAAAAGGATTTAAACGGGGCCTTTCATTACAAACGAAAAGATGTTTTCTTCAAAGTGCAAGATTACGAGCCATTTTTCTGCATTTTTTATCGGCCTGTTATCAAGCTGTTAATTAATAAAATTACCAAAAACTGCAAATCTTGCATTCTGAAAAAAAATCCTGAATAATGAAAATTTAAATTTCAATTTACCTATGTACTTTTTGTTTACTGCTAAATTATGCAACCATTTACTATGGATTCTTTATTCTATTCTTCTTAAAATTTCGTCGTAAGAGCCGTGTATTATTAATGCGTTTGGACTACCCTGTACAACTCGGTAACGGTGCTCTCAGAACGAAAACATTTTACACTTGTCTTGTGCAAATTTACACTTTTTCTGTAAATTCCAAAATAAAAAAAGTCAGCAATATCATGGCAGCTCTACGTTTTCGTAGAAAACCGAAAAATAAAGAATGTGGAGTAGAGTCTTCCACAGTTTGATGGATTCGTTTCAACGCAAACGGAATTAACGGAAAAACCTGTAGTATACCTACCCGGGACACGGAACGTTCGCCCCCGATATTTTGCCCCCGGGACTTTTCACCCCCAGACGTTTCGCCCCCGGGTGTTTCGCCCCTGGGATTTTTCGCCCCCGAACATTTCGCGTTCGTACTGTTCATCCCCGAGGAGGATTATTTTGATTTATGTCATAAATTCTGTTAATATTTGTTAATTTCCTTTATTTTCAACTTCCACTCAGGCCTATATATGTCATCAGGTAAAGTTTTTTTTTTAGTTAAACTATTTCTTATATTCTGTCCGTTCATCTGAACGGGTATACTGTATACATTGACATTATATCATGTATATGTAGGTGCTAGCAAAGTCAGTCGTTTTCGAACTTTTCCATTCAATTCACAGAAGGTCAGGTAAGGTCTCTCTCTAATGAAAAACAAACGACAAAATGTCCAGGGGCGAAAAGTCCCGGGGGCGAAATGTCGGGGGGCGAACGTTTCGTAAACCATACCTACCCACTGATGATAGAAGTTTATTAGCTTCTGGGATGAATCGACGTTGAAAATTTGGCTGAGACCGAGACGTTTCGTCACTTGTAGCAGAGGACATCTTCAGGGTTGACTTTTTTGTAATTTTTTTACATAAGGCCGGCTATGCGGTCCATTTTGTCGCTAAACCTTGGTTAAGTGCCAGAGCTTAAGCGATCTGATTCATTGCCAATTATTATTGCCTAATCAAGTTTAAGTTAAGCCCAAAGTTTAATCCACGATTCAGAGGCGAAGCATACTTGAATGAAGAGCTAGCAGCCAAATCGGTCAAGTAGTTTAAGCTGTAGCGTGTTTACGAACGTACGTACGCACATACACACAGGCACTTTTTTGCTTTCCTGAGAGCTCAAAGCGTGAAGATCTGGTGTTATCTCAAATTCAAAAATTTTAGTGATTGCAGTAACCTCCATTTTTTTTTAAGTGGTGAAGTGGAGTGGTGAGATTAATAATACGAAAAATTGGCAGTCTCGTAGACGGTAGAAACTTCTACTGTCTCACAGAATTGGTAAACTGTTGTTGTTGAAGAGTTATCATGAGAATTATGATAATGATAAACACGTGGACTGTGTAAAACATTACCCTAAAATTAAATTTTTCAAAAAAATGGCGACCCGGCAATGTAACAGCTATCGAATTCGATAATAATAATATGCCCTTATGCAAAGAAAAATTCAAAGAAATTTTTTATCGGGCAATACAACAGCTAGCGAATCTGATAGTATAGTATGAATATACTTTTTTCTAAATTAATTCAAGCAAGGGCCCTTTTGCCACTATTTTTTGGTAAAAAGGGCACAAGTGTGAATACATTTTTAGAAGCAGAATGGGGGTTTGTATTTAAATTTTTAAAGTTGATGTTCGAAAAAGGCACTTTCCGTGAACCGATGTGGCCGAAAATCTAATCAGCACCTGCAAATTGCCCACTGAATATGTGTGCCACATTTTACCTCGATACGTTCAGCAGTTTGAGCTGCAGCGTGATTACAGCCAGACAGATATTTTTCAAAAACCACTTTCCCGGATTCCCAGGACCCTAAATCGTAAAAATTTCATGTTTTTGGCAATTCGATTTTTCGATCTATTTTATTAACTTGCTCCGCGGAGCGTAGAAGTTAAAATAAGCCATTTTTTTTACATTCGATCTCTCCTCTGGTATTAAGCTTGATTGGTAATGAATTTTCAAAAATGGCGGAAAAAAATTGCCCCACAACTCAGTTCTTCCAAATGCGAGTAGGTACCACAATTTTATGCAGCCAAATGATGGAAGATAAAATTTCCTTTAGACTGCTACCCGTTTTCAATAATTTCAAAGATATTAAAAATTAACGCATTTTAAGGTTTAAACAATGTAACTTTAGGAGCTGTTGAAGAAAAGAAATGTTCAAAAAGTCTTTCCCATCTTTCAAAAATTCCTTTTTTTTCATTTCTGGCAATTTTTAGGAAAGGTAAGCCCTTGGACACCTAATTCTATATTAGTTGCTGAACGCATATACAGTACAAACAGGAAATCAAATTATAAAATTCAACGAATTTTATTTTTCAAAATGAGCTTTTTGAAAGTGTAGAACGAACTGTTACTAATATTTGATCTAAAGCGTGCTGGAATTATTTTTTTTTAAATCGAACAAATAGATTTATTCCAAATATGAAACTTTCGTCTTTCATCACAACTAAAATCATTGCTATACTGTCCACACAATTATTACGAATTGTTGCCAGTAAAGGCTATCCGAGAAGTAATTTTAACCTCCACACTCCACTTCACCACTTAAAAAAACGGAGGTTACTGCAATGAGTAAAATTTTCTAATTTGAGATAACACCAGATCTTTACGTTTTGAGGTCTCAGGAACCCAGAAAAGTGGTTTTTAAAATGTCTCTGTATGTATGTACGTTCGTACGTACATAAAAATAATTCTGGCTGGTCTGCGGGAGTTTTGGTACGTAGGTACTTCATGCTGATGAATTTTGTCACTGAGAAATAATATTAGCTTCTTGCATTGGAATGTGGTTGATAATTTCGTTGTTTTTGGGCGAACAAAACGTGTCACGAACACACCAGGGGGCCAGATCTCAGGTTGCATGGCAATGACTAAGCCTATGATGGCGAGGGTTGTCCGTCGTTTCTTCTTCATCACCACCAACAGGAGACAAAGAAAAAATGCTCTTTCTTTATCTTTTTTCTTTTTGACAGATACACTATCTCCCTCACTGCCCCTTCAGACAACTGCTACCTCAGCAACAGAAACTACAAAGAATTAGATTTTTACACCGACCTCGAACCAGACCGAAACTTCGATCTTTACACCATGAACAACATGAACCAATGCCAACAACCAACCACACACGGACAAGACAATAGCGGTAATCAAAATTATTGCCAATCTACTACCTACCTACTTTTATATATTTTTTAGAATGTTTCTGGAGGGTACGAAGCGGACAAAGACTGCATCACAAAGTAGTCAGAGATTCATTAACAGCAAAGTCAATAGTCGAATGTCAGCTTGAATGTTTGAGGTCCAAACGATTCACCTGCAGAGCCTTCAGCTTTAGGTTAAAATTTTTTGCAAACATAACTATTCTAAAATAAAATTCTAGATATGGGTCACCCGTGATTGGCGGGGTGATTGACAACTGCCAGTTAACTGACTGGCCGTTTTATGAATTGGATCCAGCAACACATTTGGTGCCAGAATCCAGTTTTGAACTCTACGAAAGGGGAAGTTTTGGGCATGGATGTGAACCAGATCATTTCGGGATTAAGGGACGACCGTGGAATCACGACACTACCAAAATTGATCAATGTAATAAATAATGATAAGTTACTTCTTTACAAAATTTATTGCAGTATGCTATGTTGGAATGGGTTCTCCAGCTAAATTACTACCGCAGGCGATACGAAAAATGCTGGAAGTGCCTACAGAATTGGACTGCAAAGCTGAATGTTCCAAGCTGAGAGACGGCACCTTGTTTCAATGCATGTCTTTCAGTTTCAGAACGGATGGTCCTAAGTCAGGCCCAAATTGTGCCCTATCCGATATTTTGCAACGTGATCTCTTGCCTCACATAGATTACAGTTACGATCCAGATTGGTGGTTGTTTGCCTGGGACAACTATAATCCAGAATGCAGAGATTTAGCTCATGAACCTGCCAATAACCACATAGGTTCAGGAAGAAAAGAAAATCATCCTTACAATTCTGATGGTTATGGAGGGTTGGATGCCTGGAGGGGCTACAGTGGATTTGATACCTGGAGGATATACAGCGTTAGTGGTTGGCCTTGTCGCCGAGGAAGCATGTGTCGAGAAAATCGTGAAGCCGGATTCTGGTTTTGCGAATTAGAGGGTGGCGACGCAAATAGTTGGGATTACTGTTGTAGACCTGATCACCAGTGCGGCTTCTCAGAAGGCTTCCATTATCCTTGGTGCTACGTTGGCCCTGCAAGGACACAGTGGCGCAAATGTAGCGATCAATACTACCCCTACCCCTCCAACATAAATGACAGATTTGACCAATTCCAAGAGCAAAACCACGTTCCTCAACATCGCCCAGGGATTCGACCAGATCGACCTCCAGCACGTCCAACATTACCACCCCCACGTCCAAGCCTCGACGAGTACGAAATGCAATTCGACAACCAATTCCTGGACCCTCCAAAACCGGGAGGATTCGGGCAACCCCGCCATTGGCCCCTATCCTACCTCCACAAAGAAATGCCCCCCAACAACACAGACTCCCGATTAATAAAAGCCGCCAAAAGCGACTCCAAACCCAAATTTGCAGCCATTCAAAACCTGATCGACGTCATAAAATCGAATGATCTCAAAAACGTCCAGTATCAGATATCCAACGAATCCAATAAACAGGACGATATTTTGTTTGTAAGAATTCCACTGCCGACTAATTTTTCTCAGGAAACTAAGAGTGAGCGGTTTGCCGCTGCACCTTTCAGTATTTCTAATCCGATTGACGTTACGGAGGAGGTGAAAAATAACACGAAGAGATCTCAGAAAGCACTGCCGGCGCAGGAGCGACTTGTGCCCATTTACAGGAAGAGTTATATTACCAGAACTAATGTGACGCGGAATTATAGGAGAGCTTAGAAACAACGCTTTTTTAGATCTAGTTGTACTTATGTTTTTTATTCGAATAAAAAGAAAATAGTTATGAGGTTTTCAGTTGTTAACCTCTCCAATCCCAACACAATTCAAAAAAATGAGAGGTTAGGTAGGTACTGCAATCACTAAAATTTTTGAATTCGAGGTACGTACGAACGTTCGTTCGTTCCTTCGTAAGTATATTTGTAAACGCTCTACAACCAAAACTACTCGACCGATTTGGCGCAAAGGTACCTACATAGGCATCTCATAACTCAACTTAATCTGAAAAGCTTTTGGAGGCGATCGTGCAACCGGAAATGCCATTTTGGCACATCAACTTTGAAATTTTAAGTACTAACCTCCATTTTTAACGTCGCCATAAGAAAGGCAATAATTATAAGAATTCAAGATTTTTATTTTGATCACAAAGTTGGAGACGTAATATAGAGGCAAAATTTAACAATGACAGACTTTTGCATACCGGGCTTTGTCAAATTTTGCCTCAATATTGTCTATCTCTGTTAATTGGAAACCCTAACTGGGCCAATAATTTTCTGGTGTGTGAACAGAGAACGTTTCCCTGTTTAGTAAACTTTTCATTTCAGATGGGTGCATGCATTTGAGCAAGGTACCTACTTAAGTAATTAGAGTACCAACTGAGCAAAAAAATATCCAATACATTTCCGGCATAAGTTCGCCATTGTCGTTTTCAGTCTTGAACTGGATATTTTGGTGGATTTATTAGATTATTTTATACATTAAGTATTAAACCAATCCAATGCAGCATTTAGTATACCCAGTAACCAATCAAATCCTGATTACAGTGATAATACTACAACTTGACACTACTTACTCAATTCGCGAAAATCAGCAAAGTGTCTGACATCTGGTGGCAATACTTTAATTACACTGAGAGACAGGATACGGAAATACTTTTAAACGTCCGTCATCATAATTTCGGCTTACGTCAGTCAGTTGTCAGTTGCGAGGTTAGGTAGTAGTTTTGTTCGGAGACATCCTCTCGCTGACTCGAAATTTTGGGAATAATTCTGTGAAATTTTACGTTTTCTGTATTTAAGTGAAACATTGTAAATCCAGGAAAATTAGGTTTTTAAAAAATCCACGTATCGATGTCACTGATGTCACCAACTGACACTGTCAGGCACGTCACGCTAGAATTCTCACCTCCGACTCCCCAGTGGGGTGAGATCGCCATTTTGTGGTTTAGCAATGCAGCTGATTTTCGCGAATACCTACTTTAATTTATAAAATAATCTGCAAAATACGATTCGTAGTCTCTTGGTTGCCTTGTTGAGTCCTCATGGATGCACTACTTGTCAAATGGTAGATTTTTTTCGGCCAAAGAGGACCCGAGCAAGCTCTCGTCCTCTTTTTAGCCTAAAAAAATCTACCATTTTGACTCGTCCTTGACAACCATTCGGACGTCAAAAACCCGCGGCAATCAAGAGACTACTCGTTCGTATTATTATTGATTAAAAAATGCAGCAGAGAAGCGGCTGGAACCTCCCCATCGCGTGGATCTTTGTATTCTGTGTAGATAGTAGCCAATTCAACAGATTTGTTTTATCCTTATCGTCTGTGACTAATTTCGCAATTTTCTGACAAATGCCGACATCACCTCGAAAATCACCCATCACATTTGACAATATGTTCCTTTTAAGGTTAATCTTTTGCCACCTTTTTGACAATAACTGCCACTTTATGTCATCCACTGTCAGCCCGCTCCCTTTTAATGAGAAAGAATTTTTTCTCTATTTTCCACTGAAATGGCAGAAACTGTGAATACATTTTTAGAACTAGAATTTGATCGTCTTTCTAATGGCGACATAAAAAAGGAGGCCTTGTATTTAAAATTTGTTGATATGCTTAAATAGCACTTCCCGTGGGCCAATTGCTTCCAAAAGCCTTTCAGGTCTTCAACGGGTCATCCAATCTGCATGTACCAAATTTCAGCCTAATCGATTCAGTAATTTGGGCTATAATGTATTTTTAGTGTTATTATAAGCGCCAAATGCGAATTAATTTTGTACTATTTAAAACCAGAATTTGAATGAGGGAATAATTTTAAATTTGGAAATTGGTGTGCCAAAACGGCACTTTCCGTGAGCCGATTAAATTCAAGATTTGTTCAACTCTTCGACGTGGAATACAATCCCGATGTGCAAAATTGCAGCCAAATCGGTTCAGGGGCTTTTTTTAATTTTTGGTCAAAAGGGCACTAAGAATAAATACATTTTTAGAAGCAGAATTTGAAGGCCTTTCTTACGGTGACGTGAAAAATGGGGGTTTGCATTTAAAATTTGATGTGCCAAAATGGCATTTCCGGTTGCACGATTTGCTCCAAAAGCTTTTCAGATCTAAGTTAGGCTACGAGATGCCTATGTTCCAAATTTCAGCCAAATCGGTCTAGTAGTTTTGGCTGTGGCGTGATTACAAACGAACGTACGTACGAACGTACTACAGATGGACACATTTTAAAAATCACTTTTTTCAGTTCCTGAAACCTCAAAACGTGAAGTGAAGTGGAGTGGGGAGGTTAAAAAAATCAAAAATTTGTAAGAACATTCAAAACATACTACAGCTCAAACTACCAGATTGAATTGGCTGAAATTTGGTACATGGAGAGTATGTATGTGACCTGCTGAAGAGCTGAAAGACTTTTGGAAGCAATCGGTCCACGGAAAATTTCATTTTTGCAGATCAACTTTAAAATTTTAAATTTTTCTCAATAACAAGCTGCCTAAATATTATGGTCATGAAACTTCCTGATTTCTTTTGTTCTAAGATTTGTTTTAGAGCATCTCCAGAATCTACATGAGATGCCTTCAAAGGGTTTTCTTATTTTAGATTGTAATGCCTCAACTCCCTTTTAATTATACCATACGAATCAAAAGTAATTAAATTAACGATCATTAATGTCAAACATTTGCCTGGCTGTTTCACTAAAACCATTTAATTTAAGATTCAAGTAATTCCTCTTTACAATTAGGTATCTACCTAAATTATAAATAATCTCGATACTTATACAACAACAAAATGTCATTCAAACATAGATTAGAGATTAATAAAGCGTTAGTAGTGTGTTTAGGTTATCTTTACAATTTCTCCATAAAGTTTAGGAACCGCTTGTTGCAGGTTGGCAACTGTGGAGTGTTTCGGAAAACCTACAAAAAACTACTAAGTTTAGGGATCTTTTTTGGTGGAATGACAATTTGACTATATTTATCCAGAATAAACTGCTAGTTAAGCCACTGACGGTTTCTTATTCTTTCTTCTTCTTCTAATCTTCTAATCCTTATTTTAAAATGTTATCATTTTCCTCACTTTCATTTTTATATGTGGTTTGTTTTGATGATTTGATATCTAATCTACCCACAAAGGATTCTCGCTAATCACTAAATGCACTAAAATACAAAGGAAATGATTCCTAAAAAAATTTGATAACGAAAAAATGCAGGTTTTGTAAACTGTGCTTGCACTTTAAAGTTTAGTTCAAAAATGACATTCCTGTTCACTCTATGGACACTAAAGAAAAACAGCGAGCGCGTAGATTTTCTCATTCGAAACCGCAACTTCGATTTTGAATCTGAAAAACCGAGAAAGAATGACGCTTTTGCTAAAGAGCTCAGAAATAAGGCCAAAGAAATTTTAGCGATGGGAAAATATGAAGAAGCGGAATTTGGATTCACTTGGTCGTTAGCATTTGCAGAGACTTCAAAGTCTATGGCACTGTCATACGCCTGTAGGGCTTCAGCTTTGATAAACATGAAACGGTACCAAGAAGCACTACTTGTAAGTAGGAGTAGAAATACTTTTGATAGTTTTGATGCTTATTTCCTTGATTACAGGACATAGATCGATCGTTCAAAGCCGGTTGCAGGGAAGACCTGAAAGCAAATCTATTATCTGGTCGAAAATTGTGTGAGGAAAAAGAACAGTTATTGATCGAAGGACCTCCACCAATCCCTGATTGTGAGCAGCATCCCTTAATAGAATGTGCTAAAAACTGCATAGACATAAGAAAAAATGAACAATTTGGCAAGCATATTGTTGCTAACAGGGACATTGAAATAGGAGAAATATTAGCAGTTGACAAACCGTTTTCTGTAACAATAGTATCGACAGGTGATTGCAATTATGAATATTGCTCAGAATGTGGTAAAAGATCACATAATTTAATTCCATGTGACTACTGCGTAGTGACAATGTATTGCAGCGACACGTGCAAGAACAAGGCGGAAGATTATCACAAATATGAATGTCTTGTCCAACATTCCTTCTCAGGAAACATTTCTGCCTGTAAGAAAATACTGAAAACAACTCTCCTATCTTTTTGTGGTCCTAACAATGAATTGAACAGTGATAATAAATATCGTTCTGATAGATATAAGGAAGTGTACGAATTGACAACTCATCTAGACAAAGTCAAAATAGAGCGACTATATTTGGCCACCCTAGCAGCATCAATAATTTTTTTGTCCATCAAATATCACACCACGTTCTTCCGAGATTTCAGCAATTTGAGCAATGTAGAAGAGTTGTTCAAAGAACGTCTGGTTCACAATTTCGGCGTTCACGACGTTAATGATGTAAATCTTGGGTTTAATCCCTTGGATATTTCTGCAACTTATTCCTTGTTCAGCCTCTTCAATCACTCGTGTTCACCAAATGTCGACTTTACCTCACATGATAACAAGATGATTCTACGGGCAATACGAACTATCAATAAGGGGGAGCAGTGTTTCATTAATTATAAAAAGTGAGTACCTATCCTGAAGATGACATAGCTTGACTTTAATCATTCCAACTCTGTCTATAGCACTTGGTATTATGGGAGACCAGCAGAGTTAGTGCACAATTAATATTACATGAGCACTATTTTTTTACATGTAGCTGCATAGCTTGCTCTGAAAACTGGAAATTTCCATTAATTGGGAGGAACAAGAAATATGGAGACGCAATAAAAGAACTTCAGAAAAATGACGTTAACTTCGCGAAAAGACTTTTGCCTAAACTGTATGCTGAAATCAAACGCCTGGAAAAGTTGGAACCTTGTACTGAATTGATATTCGTTGATGATTTAGTTTCTAAATGTTACCAACTCTTAGCTGGCAAGGGTTACATAGCAAGTAACTTGAACAGAAGACTCGGTTTGGGACTTTGAAAATTTAAAGTGAAAGATAAAATAAAAAATTTAAAAGCATTTTCTTACTGTTGTTTCTCCGCCTCTAACCTACTTTTCCATCTCGAGTAAACCTTTGTCTCTTTCCAGTTTGGTTTACAATATAATCAACAAATATCATCTGGATATCTTTAGTAATGTAGGTTGTCGCAGGTTCATAAACGAAACAGACGTTTTTTGCAAACCGCTTTATGTTTGCATCTTGATTATAGAAACGATATCATGCAAATATCGGCTCTCTCATCTAATCAGTTCTATTTTTAATGAGTACCTACAGATAGACTGGGAATAACAGAACAGTGTGAATCGGAATTTTATCCGAAAACAAAATGTGGTAAGTTTTTAAATTATGCATTTAGAAAAAGAACATAAACAGTAATTTTGCAGCGAACCAATAAAAATTGAATATAATTACTCGTTTATGAATGATGTCCTGAAACAGACATTTACGGAAAAATGGAATGACAAGGAAGTTCCTGATAAACCTTACAAACTACAAGAGCTGGATGTAGATAGTGAAGAATACAAGAACCTCTTTTGCGGCGGTTCAAAAATATTTCGGATTGAAAATCCCTTCCTCTTTGGTCAATATTTATTGAAAAAAGAAAAAATGATGAGAAGTGGGGTATCTGAACTTAACCTCTTCCACGGAACTTCTGAAAGTAATGCCTCAAATATCTGCGCTTCCAACTTTAATTGGCGAAAAACCTGTAGATCTATGTGGGGCAAAGGAGTTAATTTTACACCGCAATTTGGTTTTGCGCGATTTATGGGAAGCAGCGTTGTGCTTCAAAGCAAAGTTTTGATAGGTCGGTGCCAAGGCCTCATTGAACGAGACGATCTAAGGGAATTACCTGACCAAGGTTATGATACAACTCAAGATGTTATTAAATATAGAACTTATGTGAAGTTCGAAGATGACGACTTCTATCCCCACTATTTAATTCAGTAGGTTCTAATTTAAATTGTTTGTGGTCATTTGTGCTGCCGTGCTAAGCCCAAAAAGCGTATTGACAGTTTCGATGGAAACGAGATTTTGACGATTTTATATTTTTTTCACTACTAGCTTTAAAACGTATCCCTATTGACTTATCTTTGAACTGAGAGTTCGGTTTTTTTTTGCTAGTAAGTAAAGAAAGTACTATATTCACCACGGTAGGGAAGACTACTTTAACCCTCGCGTCTTGTAACCCTCGGTGCTTCGCACCTCGGGGTCACAATCTTGCCTCTTGTCGCTTGGGCTAAAATTGTTCTTATCTGCCTTGGTCAATAATATACTATTAAAACACATAAGACCCAATGCATATTGGCTCAATTCATTCGCGAATTTTGACTAACATAGTGATTGGATGTCAACAAAAATTCTTGTCATGGTAGTTGAAGACATTCTAAACGAGATTCCGGTGTTAACTCATGCATTTTCCGCCAAAACTGTAGATACGCCTTTTGGGCTTAGCACGGCAGTGTGGAGTCAATTAGACTTGGCGTCAGAAATTTATAGTTCATCCTCTACCTACCTATGTATAATACTAAGGATAAGAACAATATTGTGTTTATTTAGTAGGCATTGCATAATCTAGACCATATTATTTTGCAGTCAATCATTCTCGAGTAATACAGTTATTCTCATTAAGTATAGTTACACGAATCACATAAATTATTATACCTACCTACCTTATCTACAAAACTATCGGAATAATACACTCATAGAAAGTAAAACTTATCCAAGTTACATCAAAAGTTAAAAATGTCAACAAAGTACTTAGGTAATGACAGAATACATAATTATTTCATTTCTCAACTTTTAAGTAGGTAACAATACTTTGAAGTTCAAAAATACATGTAATCGACAAAAGAAGGCCTTATTTGGGGTATGTGCATTGTGCTTTGAAGACTCTTCTTCATTGCAGAAAATTCATCAATTATATTTTACTAATCGAATTCTTTTACTGGAATTCAATAAACTCTGCTTTACAATATTTAGGGATGACGTTGAATCATGAAAATTGATTTTGTCCCCTTGTATCTGATGATAAACCCAAACTACTTCTTTTAGTGAGAAGAATTATTAAGTAGGTAGGTACTTACCTATCTATCCAAACCTGATCGTTTTCTTCATGGTACTGTTTTGCACCTAACCGGAAATTTTTCCAGTAGGCACCTACGTGCAAAACTCGTCAACTTTTTTGTTGCCTTTGGTCTAACTGGTAGAGGGTTAGTGCATAAGATATGCATAAATTCGTGCTCTACAATTTTATTAAAATGTAATTTCATTTTCGTCTTGATTCGCTTAATATTTAATATGTTAGTACCTACCTTCATAAGGAAATTGTAGTTGCCTGTTACTCCTAGAAAAGAAATTCCAATCGGCTCCATGGAGTGTGTTCTAAATAGCATAATCTCCTTCTGATTTCTAACACCCCATTCATACCAAGGCAGGCTCCAAGTAATTTCGGCAGTACGTCCCGTCTAGACAAGTCTTATAGGTAGGTATAACTTAATTCTAACGTCCAACTTACTTCGTATAAGAGAAATTCGGAAACCCAAATAAAAGCTAGCCAGATCAACGATGTGCTTAGGAGAAGACCAGCACACCGACACTTGGTAATTAGCGTAAGATCCTGCAAGTGCTAAGAAAAATATTTTCAGCAACATAAATTATAAGAACATTACAACCTTTAGGCAGAAAAACATCACCATAGCCAATATTAAAATACCCATTGTAGGATAGGTTATCATGAAAATCTTTATAAATTTTATATAAGCTTTTGTATGGCTAAAAATTAGAGTAGGTTTTATTTTTGTGGACAGGGATTCACTGATCTAAAAGATTCAAAACAAAAGGTGATGATGATATGGATATAGCAAAATATAGCAAGAAGAAAGTGTGATGTTGAAATGTGGGATAAAATCAGGAAATACTACCTCTTTAACGCAACATGTTGCTTTATGCAGAATATCAATTTCTTGCTAATGACTGCCTCTGATAAATCATTTTCCAAAATATTTGCCAAGTATTCATTAACAATTAAAAATTGCCTCTTCAGAGTTACGATATAAAAAGTAAAAATTAAACAGTTATAAATTAAGGCATAAGCTACAAAAGGCGTCGTACTAAAATAAATGACGAACAGCGGGTACTCCCAGTTATAAAAGTATTCTTTGAAGGCTTTAGTGGTAAGAATAAGGTCATCTAAATTGCCAAATATCGGAGTAAAGGAATTAACAGAAATCATATGAACTACCAGTACAACAAATATTAGAATGTTCAATCTCTTGGCGGGTTTTAATATTTTTTCTTCTTTATCATCTGCAATACCAATATCGATTGACCACGACATATTGTCGAGAATGTAGATCCATTCTATGTATTCTTTCCGAAAGTAGAGTATATAAAAAATATTCATTATTGCCTGAAATAAAAAGATTTAGAAAAGTATTGCTCCAGTAACATAAAATACAAATAGCAAAATAGACATGACTGGGCCATATCTCGTAATTAGTTCTATGCTGAAATGGTCTTTAATATAGAGGAGTTGAACCAAAAAAGCAATTGAATGAAACATGCCGCAGAAAAATATTATGCTCATGAGTATGGGATGGAGTCCATAATGATAAATTATTTTTCGTAACCATATAAAATCCTGAACTGAAATAGAGCCATTAAATAGTTTCCCAAAATGAAAGGAGATGAAACCTGTGTATGGTTTTGGTCTGTTATAATCAAAGCCTGCCATGGATGGAAAAGGAGAACTTCCTGATTTATCCCAAACTCTTATAGCTGAACCAAAGTAGAATATTAATTATTCTGTATTCGATAATCTCAGGGACGAAAACTCGGACATAAAACGTTAATTGCAAAACTCATGATTTACTTAAGTGTGGAAAACTATTCCAGCTGCTAGTTTTCGGATAGGTACCACACTTACATCTAATGGGAGCATTTTACTTGCACACACCAAGAGGACAGTAAATTAAACAGATACATAGACCATCAAATCCTGTTTAATAAAACAATATCATTATGTTATAATTATAATACTATAGCGGTTGGCTTGCTTTAACGCTCGGGGGGCTGAAAAATTGTTAAGGGGAATGAAAAGTCCCCGGAAAAGTCAATAGGGGTGAAAATGAACTACTGTAGTTAAGTAGAACCAGAGCTGGGAAAGTTACTTTGAAATAGTAACTAGATACTTTTCAAGTTACTTTTCATAAAAGTAACTTAAGTTACTGATGTAACCAGATGCTTTACTGAAAAAAGAACTTAGTTACAAGTTACTTATGAAAAGTAACTAGATATAGTATCTTAGTTACATTTGAAGTAACTTAGTTACTTTTGGTATCTAGATACTTGTAAAAAGTAACTAAACACTCCTGTAAGTACCTAACTAACGGGTGTCCTAAAAAAACCGAACGAAATATTTTTGGGGACAACTCAACTCATCCATTTTTTAACCGATTTGGATGAACGTGGACTTAAATTAAAGCTAAAGAATCAGGCTATCGATTCATTCAAGAGACCACGACAGATGGCGCTGCCGTAGTAGCCTTAGCCACGCTTGTTTTAAAGGCTTTTTAGGTGCATGGGGTGTCACGTCCATTTTCGAGCTCGCGAGGCGTCTGTTGGGGGCGGCTTCAGGTGGCGAATTTGCCTCAAAGGTCAGTGTCGATAAATAAGTCACATGGTAAAGAATTTCTTACCTGGTGATTTATGGGAGATTCGTAACTCCGTTTCGGTAATTAAGGTTGGGTTTCACGGCCAATTTGGCAGAATTATCATTAGTTTGCGGTCTATCAACAACTGTCAGATTTCGAGGTTAAGTTTACATCTACAAACTAGGGAATCTGGGCTACCAACGTTATTCTGTCTGGGGGAATTTTAGTTCCGGAGGTTTCCGTCAAGCTGTCAGCCATTTTCTAAACTCTCTTCCTGCTCAGGCAATCGAAGCGTTAAGAGGTCGTAGACGGCGTCCCGGTATTTGTGTAAATTCCCTCGGAAGATTGCAGGATTCCGCCCTAAGGTTGGTGAAGAGCCCTTGATCGGCATCCCAACATGTTGTTTATCGGGTTTTGGGCGACCTCGAAGCAGAATTCCATCGTCGGTTGTTTGACAGTACACCCTCGTCCCACGAGGTAATGCGTTGATTAATTATTTCTTGTTCTAATATTTATTGTAGGGTTCTAGGATAGGGCTGGAATGTCCCGTTTTCTGGTAGGGCTTGAGTACCCTCTGTTTTTGGGTAGGGCTTAAGTGCCTTAGTAATTTCGGTTGGGTTTGGAGTACCCTCCTTTACGTGTTTTGAGGGGTTGAAGACCACCCTGTGTTGGTTATTTATAGGGTTGGAAATTCTCCCCCCCATCTTCGTGTGATTCCGGTTAGAATCTTGTCGATTGTTGAACCACCAGTTCAGTACCTCCACTGTGGCGAAAGTAATCCTCAGCTTAAAACATCTAGCCGAAGGCATCGAGGGATCGAGGCCGAGTCAGCCACATTTGCTCGAAGCCACCCCCAGGCTAGGGGGCGACGATCTTGGCTCAGCTCAGCTGTTCGCTGCAGTCCCTCGCCTTCCTCCAGCGCTGTATTTGGTGAGTCCGTTCCTTTTATCACCGAAGGGCTTCGCCACATTCGGAACTGACCCTTCGACTTAGTGTTGCAGTGATTGAACACAATCTGCACCCCCTTCGGGCTATTTTGAATTGTGTATTTGGGCTTCACCCCCCTTTTAACTTGTTTCATTTAGTGCGAATTTGTCTTTTCTGCTACATTATTTAATTTTTGCCATTTAATTGTAAATTCATAATCTTCCATTGTTATTAATTCGGCCTTCAGCCATTTAGTACCAAAACCATCCGTTCGTGGCGGTACTTAACGTGTGGCCGGTTTTGGCCTCCGCTTAATTCGACCCTTCAGTAACTTGCGCGAACATTTGCGACATTTTGCGGCTTAGTAGGTACCTGCGACCGCCAATTTGCGCTCGAGCTTTACCGGTCAATTAAGTTGGAGCTCCGTGAAGGCTCTGTTTCGTCCGGATTGCGGTACGTTTCTGCTGTCATCATTTTAATTATCACTATTATAACTTGTAGACGAATTATTGTATCAAACTGATATATATATAAATGTACATAGTTTTATTGTTTGTGTGTTATTGCTAAAGCTAGCCACTCCCTTCAAATTATAGGAGATTTATATTGTGATTTCTGGCTTTCGACGTCGTCGCATCAGGGTAAATAAAGCCAGTGGCGTCCTTAGGTACCAACTTCAATTAGTAGCCTGCCTATTCGCTACCTACCTCCCGTACGGGAGAAGATCCACCGCCCTGGGATCGGGCTTGCGATTTATTTTCAGTACTCCTTTTTTTTTTGTGTATGCACTTGTCAGCGGTGGGCCCTCTTGACCAGTGGACCTACCCTACGCCCTGCGAGAACTGACTGTGACAGGGGATTGGTCAGATAACAACCAATGTTTATGAGATAAAAATTACCTTGAATCACGTTTACTTTTCTTCAAAAAGCTTCTTTCAGAAGTTCGTTATGATTCACGAACAAATTTTCTGTGATTTTTTAAAAATCACGTTTTCCCTTATTTTCACGCCTAATGACCATAACTGAAGTAACACAGATGCATTTTCAGCTTAATTTTCAGTAGTAGATGATCTAACTGAATGAAAAACACAAGCGAAAGCGACTTGGAGGAAATTTAAAGGTTATTACTGAGAATTAAGCTCTTGTTGTTTTATTGTTACTTTAGTTATGGTCATTCTGCATGAAAAAATGTGAAAACACATATTTTTCAAATAATCACAGAAAGTTAATGCGTGAACCAAATTAACTTCTGAAAAAAGATTCTTAAAGAAAAATGAACGTCCTTCAAAGTTATGTGAGTCTCATAACGACTGGTTGATAATTGACCAATCCCCACGCCCCTGAAATGAACCTTTGAGACAAGTATCACTATGAGAACTATTGCAGCACCATCTGTCGTAATTTTTTAGACAGTTCCAAAGCCTGATTCCTTAGCTTCAAATTAAGGTCAGGTTCATCCAAATCGGATAAGAAATGCACGAGTTATTGCCAAAAATATTTCGTTCGGTTTTTTTTAGGACACCCGTTAGATGCAATATTTTGGCTACTCTTGGCGTAATTTAGTTACTTCGCACCTCGGGGTTACAATCTTGCCGCTTCGGCTAAAATAGTTCTTATCTAACATTGGTCAATAATATAGGTACTATTAAAACACATAAGACCCAATGCATATAATAATAATAATGCATTTATTTAGCCTCTTCACAAAATAAATATATACAGGGTGTTTTGCAACCGCGTGTAAGTTTTTTAACCTCAGATTGCCCATCGAAAATGGTAACGATTGGCACAAAATTGTTTAGGTCGAAGTCGTCTCCTAAGGAAGTTATAGGGCTTTAAAGTCAGCCATCGGGAGCAGTTTTTCTTAGTTATCTCAGGAACGGACTAACGGATTTGAATGAAATTTGGTGGACACTAGTAGCCAGTGAATATATATCTACATGGTGAATTTCGTTGGATTATGACCACGGGATCCCCAGAAAACGGAGACACCTTTGACATTTTTCTTCCGGAAAATGTTTGAAGGTCACGCGTTTTAGAAATGGTGGTGTCCGTTAGAGGGCAATTCAAACTGCAACTTTTACTTTACTTGGTATTTTTTGATTTAATGCGTGGTTTTAGAGATTTCCTTACCTGAGGTAACTAGAAAAATTTTCAAGGTCACGCATTTTGAAAATGGTGGTGCCTGTTGTAAAGAGCAGCATAAACTGCAACTTTTACTACTCTTGGTATTTTTTTATTTAATAAGTGGTTTTAGAGAAATCCAAATAAGAAAAACTACTCCCTCTGGTAAAGCCCTAACTTCCTTAGGAGACGACTTCGACCTAAACAATTTTGTGCCAATCGTCACCATTTTTGATGGGCCATCTAATGTTAAAAAACTTACACGCGGTTGCAAAACACCCTGTATAGGTACATATGTCTTTGTCTATATATCAATACATATACTGCTTTATTGCTACTTTAAAACGTTTACAATTAATAGTGTCTTTCAAGTATTGCGATAACTTGGAACAACTTCTTGGTACTGTTTTGCACCTAACCTGAAATTTTTCCAGTAGGTACCTACGTCAAAACTCGTCAACTTTGATGTTGCCTTTGGTCTAACTGGTAGAGGGTCAGTGCATAAGATATGCATAAATTCGTGCTCTACAATTTCATTAAAATGTAATTTTATTTTGCTTCTTGATTCACTTAACAGTTAATATGCTAGTAGTCGCGGTCAAAAGTAATGTCACTGCCCTGATCCTGATACTGCCGATTATCCTATGACAATAAAGTGTGTTTATGATAATTTACAAATGCCGGCAAAAATTCGTTTCTTATTGACGAATTTCCTTCCTGATTATTGATTGATATATCTTCAACTGCTGTAGCTATACAGGGTGAGATTAGTGCAGAAAGCTATAACTTTGTTATTTGTGGTCCGATTTTAGTGAACTAAAAACCAAATAAAATTGTTCATAAAACACTACAAAACAAACTAAAGATGGTTTTTATTTTTATCAACTTCAACTGGATGTTGATTTTCCATTTTTTTTCAAATGGATATAGCCAATTTTTTTACTAATACCTATTTTTTTTCTGCGTCTGCTGATGTACAAAGTTGAGTTTGGTTTATAATAAATTTTGAAAACAATTAAAATTCTCAACATTTCAATCTTTTTATGCAAAATTTTCAAGTGTGCCACGAAAAACATTGTCGAAATGCATTACATGTTAGAAAATAACGAGGAAAATTTCTCTTTAAAAATTTGATCCAACTAGAAACGAGGATTTAAATCTTTACGACGGATTCTGTCCAATCAAGAGAAAATTATATCGGAATTTTTTCTGTCAGTTACCTTCTGTCAGGATTTTGAACTTAAGTGAAATTTTCACTTATAATCTCATAAGAGCATTAATACTTTCCGGAAATTTTTGGAGTGCATTCCAACAACGTATTAATCGGCCCGAGTGGAACACGAGGGCCCGATTACGTTGTTGGAATGCACGACTAAAATTTCCAGGAAATGAATTAATGCTCGAATGCAGATTCGGTAAGAAAATAGCAACGATACAGCCACAGAAATTGAATAAAAACGATTTTTTACATTTAATTTGACATAAAAATTTCCACTTATTAATTTCGTTTAGGTTGGTCTAGGTAGGTATCAAAAATTTCCAGGAAATCCACGAGTTGCCATGGTAAGCACACAGAAATCAAATTTTCCATTGGCTAATGATTAGTATCGTGCGATTTTCTCGCTGAATACCACTCGTGATCCCTAAAATTTCCGAAAATTTATTTTTGACATTTACTCCAGATTTTTTGCGGCGGAAATCAGTCGTAAATGTCAAAAAATTTCCGTGTCACTCGTGGTATTAGGTATATAGGAAAATAACATATTTTAAAGGTTTTGTTAAGTTTCTATCAGATCCACAGCACATTCGAAAATTTTTCGGAAAAAGATATTCTAATTTTGACCAATATTATTATTTTCAGAACGAATTATAAACCAAACATAACTTATTGTACAGGGTCTTCATTCCATTAGGTACCTACTTTAAATTGTCATAGCTCTTTTATTACTTGAGATATTCGCCTGAACTAAAAACAGGATTGTAGACCGTACTCCCAAGTTTTGTTCTGGACCTTACTCTTAGCGATAACCGTCGGATCTTAAGCGTTATGGATGCAACTTGCTTTTTTTTAAATGGAACACCCGGTATATTTTTGCACGGAACGATAGAGAATTGTTTTCATTGATATAGGGTAGTTGATACCTGGGGTTGATAGTTGTCGAGAAAAAAAATTCTGAACTACGAGAAATGTCTGAGGAAAAATGGCACTCATGTTGAATTTTTTAATTTTTAATGCTTTAAGGTGAATAAGTAAGTTACTTTCTTTGTTACTATTGAAAGTTTTAACTTACTTATTCACCTTAAAATATTACAAATTAAAATTTCGAGATGATTGCCATTTTCCTTCACACATTTCGCGTAGTTCAGGATTTTTTTTCTCGACAACTATCAACCCCAGGTATCAACTACCCTATATCAATGAAAACAATTCTCTATCGATCCATGCAAAAATATACCGGGTGTTCCATTTAAAAAAAAGCAAGTTGCATCTACAGCGCTTAAGATCCGACGGTGATCGCTGAGAATAGGTTCCAGAACAAAACTCGGGAGTCCGGTCTACCATCCAGTTTTTGTTTCATGCGAATATCTAAAGTAATAAAGGAGCTATGACAATTTAAAGTAGGTACCTAATGGAATGAAGACCCTGTACATCAGAAGACGCAGAAAAAAATTTGCTATTAGACTGAGTAAAAAAATGGGTATGTCCATTTGAAAGTGAAAAGTTGACATCCAGTTGGCATTCAAGTTGAAGTTGATAAAAATCAAAACCATCTTGAGATTCTAGTGAGCAATTTCATCTATAGTGCCAATTCACAATGAACGTAAAACATAAAGCCTACGTAAACGTAAAATTGACGGAAACGTAATTTTTACGTTGACTGTTCACAGTGTCCGTAATCGAATCGTACGTAAATCACATTCGCGGTCACACAAACATTCAAAAATAATATTACTACGCGTGCGCGAGTAGCATTCGGGTTAAATCGGCGATGTTCGATGATGTAGACATTACAGGCACAGCATCTTCTGACAGCTGCGGGTGATTTCATACATAAGCCGAACGTAAAGTTGGATATTTTTCAACTTTATGTATGTGTTACGGGCGCCCGTAATTTCAACGTAAACGTAAAATTTACGTTCGCACATTGTGAACACTTGTATTCCCTTTCCATGGTTTCAATATTACGTATTATGTATTTCTTATGTACATTTTACGCATTACGTTCATTGTGAATTGGCACATAGTCTGTCCGGGATCCACATGACCGAGATTCACCCGATTTCCATGGCGATTCATTGTTGACAACAATGACAGAGTATAGTTTTTAGTTCACTAACATCGGACCACATAACAAAGTTATAGCGTTCTGGAGTTTTAATCTCGCACCTTGTTTATGCATTTACTTAGTTTATATTCAATCTTATTTTGTCCTATATGAGGGGGGTGCATTTAATCAAAAGACCGACAGGAACCGAAAAAGTATCCGAATTAATCGGACTTTTTATAAGGTGAAATACCTTGGAAACGTCGCAGTTTTCATGGAATCTCTATATGGATACTTTTCTTAATTTCTTAATTCTACGGTAATTTCGTCATTGCGAATGAACCTCGGAATTAACCTTAACCGTATAACCAGCAAATTTAAAAAATTATAAAGAAAATAAAACGTAGAAGTTAAAATTAATGATTAGGTACATAAATGAAAGTAAATGAGAACGAGCTTTTCGCCTCTAAAATGTCACTTTTCCAAGAATTATAGCAGGTTGAACGTTTCGGTGAATTGTAATAGAATTATCATGATTATATCACAATCGTACGTGCGTAAAACCGAGCGTAAAACCAACACGTAAAACATCCCCGGCCCGCTACTGCAAAGTAGAGTGCCAGTTCGCCTGAAACGTGTCACCCTGTGGGGGTTTGAAGAGTAAAAGCTGAAACCTTCACAAAACGTTAGCTCATATTTTATTAAACTTAAGTCCAAAGTTGCCAAAAAATTGCCCTGGGCAAAAGGGCGTTATTCAAAATTTTCGAGTTATTCGCACCAGCCGATAGCCCATGTTGTCTACTATATTTTGCCGAAAATTTCCATAAATGGTTTGTACCCGTTTGGCCACAAAAAAATAAAATAATTTCGAAAATGCATTGACTCTTATGGCAGTCAGGATTTGCCGAGGCAAATATCTCCGTTCCACAACGGCGAAAAATTGATCGTTTCGACCGCTTTCTGCCGTTTCGCACTCAATATCTCGCAAACAACACCTCAAATCTAAAAATACCTCTCTTCCATAATTGAAGGCCCATCTATCCCGATTACGACAATGTCTTTCATTTAATTTTTACTATAACTATAACTCTGTAACTATTGAAAAACTACCATGAAAGCACATCTGAACGCGGCAGAGCGCCGCGGTTGTCGATCACCCGGCGGTACCCCGCTACCCCCTGTATCGCCATCAAGCTCCCAGCGCTACAGTTTCTTGTTTAATAATATCATTGTTTAATAGGATAATAATGAGGTTTAGACGGTAAAATATTACACTAAATGAATTTATTCGCTGTCATCCTCTTCTATATTCTCTTCGTTAATATTTGAAGTAGAAAAGGAAGACGTATTCCTAATAATAGACCCTGCAAATCCATTTTTGCATGCCTTTTGTCCCATGCAATAACAAGAGCCGATGCAGGCAATTTTGTTTTTTCTACAACTGCATGATTTGCTACTACAATCTGAAAACAAAAATTGTCATGCACACAACATTATGAAAAAGAATGCAGTAGAGAAGCGGCTGGAACCTCCCCATCGCGTGGGTCTTTGATTTCCGTGTCTTCGTAGGTATTTAAAATTTTAAAGATAATGCCTAAGTGGCACTTCTCATTCACCAACTGCTTTCAAAAGCCTTTCAGCTCTTCAACTGGTCACCCAATCTCCATGTACCAAGTTACAGCCAAATCGATCCAGTAGTTTGGGCTATAATGTGTTTTTAGTGTTATTACAAAATTTCGATTTTTTTACCCAAAGAACATAAGTATGAATGAATTTCGTCTTATTTAAAACCAGAATTTGAAGACCTTCCTAATAGTGACAATACATTTTTCACAAACTTGTAGATGGTTAAATGAGTATAATTTTAAATTTGAAAATTGGTGTGCCAAAACAGCACTTGCCGTTTGTCGATTGCCTCTGCTCTTCGACGTGCGATACCATCTCCATGTGCAAAATTTCAGGCAAATCCTCGGGCAAATCGATCAAGAGGTTTGGGCTGTATCATGTTTTTAAAGCGCGTTAAAAATCTTAAATACCTTAAGTTTTTGTCAAAGGCATTAAGAGTGAATACATTTTTAAAAGCAGAATTTGAAGGCCTTTATTATGGTGTCGCCAAAAATAGGGGCTTATATTTAAAATTTCAAAGTTGATGTGCCAAAATGACAGATTTTAGAAACCACTTTTTTGGGTTCCTGGGACCTCAAAACGTATAGATCTGATGTTATCTCAAATTCGAAAATTTTAGTGATTGCAGTAACCTCCCATTTTTTTTTGAATTGTGATGGGAATTGGGGAGGTTAAAAATAATACTTTTCTTGCATTTACACATAGTTAACTCCTTTAAATCCTTTGGGTATGGCGGCAATGTTTGAAAAACCGGAGTCATTCTGCCACCAACGATTTCCCATCCGTGCTCCAAATTGTTTAAAATGCGTTGAATTGGCTCTAAACTGTTTATCCAAATATTACATTGGTAATGAGCACGTAGACAATGCAGTTTGAAGCTGTCTTGAGTAGGTGGAAATTTAACAACAGTTTTGCTTCTAGCCAAAGTGCCACGTTAAATTGTTGATAGATTTAATATCTTCGTTAGATGTATATAATTTTATAACGAACTTTTCCAAATTTAGAAAAATATGGTCAATACAATAAACCGATTCGCTCCTAGATTGTCGAGTAAGAAATGAAAATTTTTGTATACCTACTTTCCAACAATTTTTTTTGCCAAGACCGGAAAATTGACTGGTAGTGGCTTTTTGGCTAGTAGCAACACTGTTGATAAATTGCCATCTGTCCAAGACAGCTTAAAACTGCATTGTCTACGACTCTACGTGCTCATTACCAATGTAATACTTGGATAAACAGTTTAGAGCCAATTCAATAATGCATTTTAAACAATTTGGAGCACGGATGGGAAATTGTTGATGGCAAAATGACGCCGGTTTTTCAAACATTTCCACCCTACACAAAGGATTTAAAGAAGTTAACTACGTGAAAATGCAAGAAAGGTACAATTTTTTTTCATTATGTTGTGTGCATGACAATTTTAACATCCCCAACCCTTTTGTTTTCAGATTGTAGTAGCAAATCATGCAGTTGTAGAAAAAACAAAATTGCCTGCATCGGCTCTTGTTATTGCATGGGACAAAAGGCATGCAAAAATGCATTTGCAGGGCCTATTGTTAGGAATACCTACGTCTTCCTTTTCTACTTCGAACATTAACGAAGAGAATATAGAAGAGGATGACAGCGAATAAATTCATTTAGTGTAATATTTTACCGTCTAAACCTCTTTATTATCCTATTAAACAATGATATTATTAAACAAGAAACTGTAGCGCTGGGAGCTTGATGGCGATACAGGGGGTAGCGGGGTACCGCCGGGTGATCGACAACCGCGGCGCTCTGCCGCGTTCAGATGTGCTGTCATGGTAGTTTTTCAATAATTACAGAGTTATAGTTATAGTAAAAATTAAATGAAAGACATTGTCGTAATCGGGATAGATGGGCCTTCAATTATGGAAGAGAAGTATTTTTAGATTTGAGGTGTTGTTTGCGAGATATTGAGTGCGAAACGGCAGAAAGCGGCCGAAACGATCAATTTTTCGCCGTTGTGGAACGGAGATATTTGCCTCGGCAAATCCTGACTGCCATAAGAGCCAATGCATTTTCGAAATTATTTTATTTTTTTGTGGCCAAACGGGTACAAACCATTTATGGAAATTTTCGGCAAAATATAGTAGACAAAATGGGCTATCGGCTGGTGCTAATAACTCGAAAATTTTGAATAACGCCCTTTTGCCCAGGGCAATTTTTTGGCAACTTTGGACTTAAGTTTAATAAAATATAAGCTAACATTTTGTGAAGGTTTCAGCTTTTACTCTTCAAACCCCCACAGAAATGTTTTCTAGGCACTTTATTCGCTCCTGAGCTCCTGAGCTCTCTACTATTAGTGGGAGATGCGCATTGCGCAGTCTGAGACCTGAGGCGTATGGAATCCGTGTCACTCTTGCCGAGGGCGCGGCAAATACGTGTTTTCACCCCTAAAATGACACTTTCTGAAAAAATGGCACTAAAATCTTCGATAATAATAATAATTGCATCACAAACTTTACTCATAAGTCATTAGGCGTAAAAAGATACATTTAAAAAAACAAAATTAATTCGAACACCAAATCGACCTCTGAAAAAAAATTTTTAAAGAAAAAACAACGACGTTCAAGGCCATTTGAGTTTCATAACGATTGATTGTTGTTTGACCAATCTCCACGCACCTAAAATAAGCCTTAAAAACAAGTATCTATAGGAATCCTACGGTAGCGCCATCTGTGGTAGTTTCTTACACAGCTCGAAAGCCTGATTCTTTAGCTTTAACTTAAGACCAGGTTTGCTTAAATCGGTTAAGAAATGTTTGACTTATTCCCATAAAAATATTTTGACCGGTTTTTTTGCCACACCCGATATATAAAATATACGTCTTGTCGTCTTGTGCACACACACTAAATCCTAGCCAATTATTCAAAGACTGATAGAGGAGATCAGTGTGCGTCAATCTTCAATGCTATATTCATAGCTTTATTTTTGAGAAACGTAAAAAAATGTTAACAACGGGTGTCCCAAAAAAAAACCGAACGATTTATTTTTGGATATAACTTTATTATTATTTTACCAATTTGCCCAAATATTGCACAGGACGTAGCCAAAAGATGAGGTTTTTAGAATTGACGATAATTTTCCAGATGGCGCCACTAACAAATTTTTTTTGCAGTTTTTTACAAAGCCATTTTTTTATTAGCTGGAGTTCAATCATTTGTGTACCAATAAAAATGAAATTTGTGTCCTATTTTTTTTACAATTTTTTTGCGGTACTGTTAAACAGGGATTTTTTTAGGTCAATTTTTTATGTTGCTAGCAATCTTGAAAAAAGTTATTTTTAATACTTCGTACCTACACCACTTGAGTTAAATTACCTGTAAAGCAACGTTATTTTGTGAAAAATTTATAATATCACTAAAGATCCGGAAAATTTTTCCAAGATCGGCAGCGAAATCAATAATAAATTTTAAAAATCCGTGTTTTAGAGCATTACAAAAAAATTGTAAATAAACCAAGAACGTTCAAAATAAAATCTTGTAAAGTTGCTTTGGAAAAAAAACATCAGCTTTAATCCTACACTATTTTTATTTTGAACCGTTCACACATGCTTCAACTCCTGCCATCAAAAAATGGATTCGCAATAAATACCAAGAAAAAATTTGTTGGTGTCACCATCTGGAAAATGATGGTTGACTCTAAAAGCTTCATCTTTTGACTACGTCCGGTACAAAATTGGGGAAAATCGGTTCAATAATAACAAAGCTAGAGCCAAAAATAAATCGTTAGGTTTTTTCTTGGACGCCCTTTAGTTTTTTCAAAATACAGGGTGCGAGATTAAAACTCCAGAATGATATAACTTTGTTATTTGTGGTCGGATTTTAGAGAACTAAAAACCAAATGAAATTGCTCATAAAACACTACAAAGTCAAGATGGCTTAAATTTTTATCAACTTCAACTTGAATGTCAACTGGATGTCAACTTTTCATTTTCAAACGGACATACCCATTTTTTTTTGCTCAGTCTAATAGCTAATTTTTTTCTGCGTCTTCTGATTTACAATAACTTATGTTTGGTTTATAATTAGTTCTGAAAATAATTATAAATTTTTGTCAAAATTAGAATAATTTTTACTAAAGATTTTCGAATGTGCTGTGGATCTGTTGGAAACTTAACAAAACATTTAAAATATGTTATTTTCTAACACGTAAAGTGCATTTCGAGAATGTTTTTCGTGACACACTTGAAAATTTTGCATAAAAAGATTGAAATGCTGACAATAATTTTAATTATTTTCAAAATTTATTATAAACCAAACTCAACTTATTGTACATCAAAAGACGCAGAAAAAAATTAGCTATTAGACTGTGTAACAAAAATTGGGTATGTCCATTTGAAAACGAAAAGTTGATATCCAGTTGACATTCAAGTTGAAGTTGGTAAAAATCAAAACCACTCTCAGTTTGTAGTGTTTTATGAGCAATTTCATTTGGTTTTTAGTTTACTAAAATCAGAGAACAAATAACAAAGTTATATGATTCTGGAGTTTTAATCTCGCACCCTGTATACGTCTTGTGCACACACACTAAAACCCAACCAATTATTAAAAAAAAATTGGCAGGTCAAAAAGTATGTATTTTGTGAGAAAAAAATATATACCTACGCGTTTATTTAAAGTATAATGGATCAATTTTATTGCCATGAGGGCAAAGTACAAATAGACCGTGAAACCAGCCCCTTCTGCTATCCCACATTAACGAGTCTCCACGGCGAGAGAGCCGGCAGTATGAGGGCAGGGACATTACATTTGACCGCGAGTATACCTACCTTCATAAGGAAACTGTAGTTGACTGTTACCCCTAGAAAAGTAATTCCAATCGGCTCCCTGCAGTGTGTTCTAAATAGCATAAACTCCTTCTGATTTCTAACGCCCCATTCATACCAAGGCAGCTCCAAGTAATTTCGGCAGTACGTCCTGTCTAGGCAAGTCTTATATGTATGTACAACTTAATTCCAACGTCCAACTTACTTCGTGTAAGAGAAATTCGGAAACCCAAATAAAAGCTAGCCAGATCAACGATGTGCTTAGGAGAAGACCAGCACACCGACATTTGGTAATAAGCGTAAGATCCTGCAAGTGCTAAAAAAATTTTTCAGCAACATAAATTATAAGAACATTACAACCTGTAGGCAGAAAAACATCACCATAGCCAATATTAAAATACCCATTGTAGGATAAGTTATCATAAAAATCTTTATAAACTCTATATAAGCTTTTGTATGGCTAAAAATTAGAGTACATTTTATTTTTGTGGACAGGGATTCACTGATCCACATAATCCAAAACAAAAGGTGATGATGATATGGATATAGCAAGATATAGCAAGAAGAAAGTGTGATGTTGAGATGTGGGATAAAATCAGGAAATACTACCTCTTTAACGCAACATGTTGCTTTATGCAGAATACCAGTTTCTTGCTAATGACTGCCTCTGATGAATCATTTTCCAAAATATTTGCCAAGTATTCATTGACAATTAAAAATTGCCTCTTCAGAGTTACAATATAAAAAGTAAAAATTAAACAGTTATAAATTAAGGCATAAGCTACAAAAGGCGTCGTACTAAAATAAATAACGAATAGCGTGTATTCCCAGTTATAAAAGTATTCTTTGAAGGCTTTAGTGGTAAGAATAAGGTCATCTAAATTACCAAATACTGGAGTGAAGGAATTAACTGAGATCATATGAACTACCAGTACAAAAAATATTAGAATGTTCAATCTCTTGGCGGGTTTTAATATTTTTTCTTCTTTATCATCTGCAATACCAATATCGATTGACCATGACATATTGTCGAGAATGAAGATCCATTCTATGTATTCTTTCCGAAAGTAGAGTATATAAAAAATATTCATTATTGCCTGAAATAAAAAGATTTAGAAAAGTATTGCTCCAGTAACATAAAATACAAATAGCAAAATAGACATGACTGGGCCATATCTCGTAATTAGTTCTATGCTGAAATGGTCTTTAATATAGAGTAGTTGAACCAAAAAAGCAATTGAATGAAACATGCCGCAGAAAAATATCATGATCATGAGTAGAGGATGGAGTCCATAATGATAAATTATTTTTCGTAACCATACAAAATCCTGAACTGAAATAGAGTTATTAAATAGTTTCCCAAAATGAAAGAAGATTAAACCTGTGTATGGTTTTGGTCTGTTATAATCAAAACCTGCCATGGATGGAAAATGAGAACGTCCTGATTTATTTCAGACTCTTTGGTGAACCGAAATAGAATATTAATTAATCTATATTCGATAATCTCAGGGCCGGAAACGTTAATTGCAAAAATCATGATTTACTTAAATATTTAAGGAGTGGAAAGCTATTTTAGCTGCTACGTAGTTTTCGGATAGGTACCACACTTACATCTAATGGGGGCATTTTACTTGCACACACCAAGAGGGTAGTACCTAAATTAAACAGACACAGAGATCATCAAATCCTGTTTAATAAAACAAGATCATAATGTGTATATTATACTATAGGCGCCGCGCCGGCTGGTTTTACTGGTGAAGTCGGGTGCACCTAGTAGTAGTGCCTCAGCAGGCGCACAGATGTGTCAAAAAGTCAAAATGTTGAAAATTTGTTGTCACCTGTTTTTCAGCTCCTGATCTGTAAAAACCACTTCCACTCATCGATACCCTGTTCTTCTTCTCATGCATACATGATTATTGTAACAATCACTTCCAACCAATTTTCCAAACCATTTTTTCTTTGAACTTCTGAAACTTCTGTGATCCGAGGGGTTTTGTTAAAATGTTAGCAATCTGGTTTTCAGTAGGTATGTATACAAGATCTATTTCTTTCCGATTTAATTCTTCATTGATGAAATGGTACCTAACGTCGATATGTTTACTGCGTCGATTAAATTGTCCGCTTTTAATAAGTTTCATTGCACTTTGATTGTCTATGTTCAATTGTACTTTCACAGACTCTCTTGCAGTTAACTCTTTGATAAGAGATTTCAGATACATCACTTCTTTGACACATGCTGCTGCTGCCACATACTCAGCTTCAGTGCTACTCAAGGCCACGATTGGCTGTTTTCTCGAACACCAGGCTATCGGACCACCACAAAACATGATCACGTAACCTGTCGTGCTCTTGCGACTCATTATATCACCAGCATAATCAGAATCACAAAACGCATGGATCTAATTTTGGGCAGTGTTCTTAATACCTTAAAACAGTCTCTTTGCATTCGAAAGATCCACAGATGTAGGTTTTTCCAAACTTCTACTTCCAAATCCGACTGCATAAGCAATGTCTGGTCTCGTTTTATTACTCAGGTACAGCAGATTACCAATTAACTCGCGGTAGGGAAATTTGTCCGAATTTAATTTTTCAGAATCTGTACAATCACTTCCTTGCAGCATTGGGGTTATCGCCGTTTTCGAGTTTTCCATTTCAAATTTCCTTAATGTTGATTCTATATAATTTTTCTGGCTCAGACTTACGTATTCTCTTTCCTTTTTAATTTGAATTCCTAAAAATGATGTATTATTCTCGGCTGTCATTTCAAATTCGGTTTTCAATTCATCTATAAGTTCATTCAACACGTTTTCTGTTTTCCCCATTAAAATCCCATCATCTACATAAATTGCCAGTAACAGGGTTCCATTTTCATTTTTAAAAATACATTGTTCTGATTTTAGGGGTATTAATTTTCTTGATTTTAAAGTAGTTTGTAAATCTCTGATTCCACTTCAGAGGAGCTTGTTTGAGTCCATAGAAAGATCGTTTTAACAGACATACTTTGCCTTTCTGATCATCATATCCTTCTGGTCTCGCCATGTATATCTCCTCGTCCAAGTTTCCATAAAGAAATGCAGTCTTAATGTCGAACTTCTTCATTATGAAATCATTTTTGGCTCCCAGAGCGAACATTATTCTTAAGGCGCTGAAGTTAACTACTGGACTAAAGGTTTCATGATAGTCAATTCCGTGTTCTTGCTCGAAACCTCTTATTACTAATCTTGCTTTGTACCTTCCTCCTTCTTTTATTCTAAAAATCCACTTACTAGTCAGGGTTTTCTTATGTTGCACTTCATTTTCATCAACCCAGATCCAAGTCTTGTTTTTACTTAAAGAATCTTGTTCTTCTTGAATAGCTTGTTTCCATTTTTCACTGTCAGTGCCATTTATTACTTCTTGATAACTTAAGAAAACAGTCATCGAATCTTTTGGGCCTTTTTGCATCTCTTCTTGGCATTCTTCTTTCACCTTCAACGTCATCATCTTCTCTCTCGATTTCATTTGTTACATTTTCTAATCCATGCTTATTTATTACGTTTTCAATTTGCTCTTCTTCAGGTTGTTCATAGTGGCGTGTTAACAATTGTTCTTTATTTTCTTCATCTCCATCCTCAATTTCTACTTCAGCAGGTCTTAATTCTTCAATTTTAGACTTTTCGAAGATCACGTCTCGTCGCTTTTCAGAATCCCACAGTCTGTATCCATCCAGTGCAAATCCAATAAAGGGATATTTCTGACTTCTTGAATCCAATTTTCTCAAAGATCCAAGAACTTTAGCATGACATTGGACACCAAAAAGCTGCAATCTTGATAAGTCTGGAACTCTATTAGTCCACATCTGTACTGGTGTTACGTCAAGTGAATCAGTGGGACTCCTGTTCAAAATATAAGCAGCAAATCTTACGGCTTCTCCCCAAAATTCCTTTTTAAGCTTGGAATCAAATAGCAAAGCTCTCGCCTTCTCCATTATCGTTCAATTTAATCTTTCTGCTTTACCATTTAATTGTGGAGAATGTGGGACTGTGTAATCTAATGTAATGCCTTTTCTTTTGCACAATTCTCTCAGGTTATTAGAATTATACTCGCCTCCATTGTCACATATCAATTTAGAGACTTTTACATTTTGAAAAGTTTCGACCTCGTTGACATATTCTTTCAAATGTTCCAGTACTTCAGTTTTGTTTCTTAGCAGGAAAGTCATACAGAAATGTGTAAAATCATCCAGAAAAGTGAGAACGTATTTCTTCTGATCCCATGTAGCTGGATCGATCGGTCCGCATAAGTCAGTATGAACAATTTCCAATGGTCGCGAAGCTTTATTTCTTACTGTTTTAAATGGCATTCTAGTCTGTTTAGCTTGTAGACAAGTTTCGCAGAAAAATTCTAGACATTTGTTAGCCTCAATGATGTTAAACCCAGTGCACATTTTCTTAAATTTTTTCATATAAAGCGGACTTAAGTGGGCTAATTTTCTGTGCCATATTATGCCATTTTCTTCTTCTTTTGCTAGTAAACTTCCTTCCAAGATATTTTTCTGAAGATTTACGAGATATAAGCCGTTTTCTTGCCTGGTTCCCTTTAGAACTTGTTTATCATCCTTCGAGATGAATACTTTGTTACCTTTAAATAGAACTTCTCCACCGGATCTGGTAACAGCATTTACAGACAGCAAATTTTTGGATAGATCAGGTACGTAGAGAACGTTTTTCAAGACACAGGTACTTGTTTCGATGTGTCCTCTTCCAACAGCTTTCATTTCTTGATTGTTCTTGGCAACTTGTATTACGGATTCTTCTTCTTTGAAATTCTTGAAAAGAGATTTATCATTCACCATGTGTGCAGAACACCCTGAATCCGCGACAAAGTCAGTTGCTTCATGTTCATCCTTATCCATGGACAGAAACGCGATTCTACTTTCCTCGGGTTTCTTTCTTCTAAAAAAGCAGTCTGACTCCTTGTGATTGTTCTTCTTGCAGATACTAAAGTTTTAAAATTAGTTTTTGGTTTGGTGTGTTCTGTATTTTTAAAACATGACCTGGCGTAATGTCCTGTCTCTGAGCAACGCCAGCATTTTACATCATCTAGATTTCTTGTATTCTTCTCTTTATATTTCTTCTCGGTGCATTTAAAGGTCACTGCTGTCTCATTTTTAGTTTCTTGATTACTCCTGGTCTCTTCTGATATTAACCTCGCTGTAAGTTTGGTTAACGTCTTTTCATTAATTGGGGTGGACTCCCAAGCCGAGTTGAAGTATTTGAATTTCTCCGGAAGGGTTGCCAATATTTTTGACATCAGCATACTCTCGTCAATTTGTTGATTAAGAGCGTTAAGCCGGCATGCCAGGTTTTCCAATTTACTGATGTGGGTCGAAATGTCTGCGTCCTTTTCAAAGTTATAATTGAAAAACTCTTGTAGAAGGTTACATTTTTCTTGTCCACTGTCCTTTTGAAAGATAGAACAGCTTGTCAAACATTTGTTTCGAGGTTTTACAGTTCAAAATATGTATAATCTGTCCGGGATCCACACGACCGAGATTCACTCGATTTCCATGGCGATTCATTGTTGACAACAATGATTCGCCATGGAAATAGGGTGAATCCCGGACAGACCATAGCAACAGTTTTCTGTCTACAGACGTTACAATTGCTTTTTGAGCCTTTGCATCATTTTGCTCCCAGCTTGCCTTTTCCTCTTCACTCAGCGTTGGCAGAAGTAACTTAACTCCGGACACAATGTCATAAACACCTTGGGTGATCTGAAATTTCCATACTTGAAATGATTCAGCATCACGAAGTTTTTCGATTTGAACAGTTTCTTTGCTTGTGTATGACATTTTTTAAGACTTGTCAAAAATTTTCTTGTCACAATTTCCAGATTTTCTTCTTGCTTCGGGGTTTACGCTTTTTACCAGTTTTTTTACTTTCCTTTTTACTCTCCTTAATTAGAGGAATATGCTGGGCCCATAACCAGTTAAATTGTATTGATAAATACAAGTAATTAAGGAGCTTATTGAACGGTGTCTGTATCTCTTATGGTGTTACCAATACATGCACCATGAAAAATTTACCACCCTGTACAACTTTGTTGTACATGATTCGTTGGATTTTTCATTGTTTGTTTTCTCTTTCACAGACTTAGGTGTAAAATGAAATAAGGAATAATCTTAAAGGTGCACGTTTAATTGTTTATCTACAAAATTTTCATGTTTAAGCACAATCAAAAGATTATTTAGGAAGATTTTTGTAGTTTTTAGATTAATAATTGTTCGGCAGTAAATGCAAAATAATGCGACTTCAAGAAGTTCGCATTTGGTAGAACGTCAGAGCGTACGTCAGGCACAACCTCATGAACTGAAAGCTTTCATGAAATTCTGAATGTTCTTACAGTAACTTACAGTAACTAAAAATCTGTAATTTATGGCGATTGATGCAATAGAGATTTTAACAGGTTTAGCTGTACTTGTTAGTATCAACATCAAAGCTTTGCGATTTTTCACATCCCACCATATCCAAGGGCAATTAGCAGCCACTTCTGGTATTCTTTGGGACTAAAACAGATTTAAGGAGCTATTCCTATTATCGTAGAATTTCTACATACCTCATCTATGAGTTGCTGACCATATTTGCAAAAACTGCCAACCCCTACGAACCCGTAGTTTAACAGTACGAAAAAACAGGTCAATATCGTCCACTTATTTTCATAAAGTTGGATATTTTTTGTCGTTATTACAATCAAGCAATTAAAATAAGCGTTAAGAAAACATAGCCCAGAGAAAAATACCACTGGTACCACAGCTGGGATTATAATTTCATTAACAAATTTCTTCACCAAACTAAAATTACAATTTCAATTTTCTAATGATGTCCCTTAGGAACCAACGTGGTAGTTTGAAGGTATCGGTCAACTTCCAAACATAGCTTTCTGTAAATTTCCATCTGATACTCCTTGTTTTGGAGCAGTGTTAATTCGCCTTCAGGAACGTGAACAATAGCAAAATTGTCATTGACGGAAGAGTACATTTTGCATGAAATTTTCAAATACACTACAATAGTATAAATTAAGAACACATCCGCGCACATACTGAAAATTAGAGAAAAGAAGAACAACAATTTGAAAATAAGAGACAAAGAATGAAAATAATAATCAAGAACTTCTAAACAAAAGAAAAATAATTCGAGGTGTGTAAACATAAAGGCGAACATAATGACGACGGATAGCCAACCCATTAAACCAACAAACACAGGCAAGGTTTGATGTTTCTTTTCATTCTCAGGTGGGCGATACATATTTTCGAATTTAACAAAATAGTCGTGTAATCGGCTTTGCACCTTGTAATAGTAGATGGCAGCATAGATCAGCTGAAAATTCTTTAAGTATAACTTAAAATCGAGAAAATTATTGCAGTGACCTTACAAATATTTGAAGTATTAACCAAAGTAGATGAACACTAGTGAAGTTCTCTCTAGAAACTACTACGATATAATATAATTCAATGGCGTTAAAAATAGTTTGGAGCACTACACTGAATGTGAGGATTCTGATCGACATTTTTCTGAATTCCATTTTCAACGGAAATTTTACCTGGGCTATGATTTTCTCTATTTTTAGGACACGTGGCATCTTTGCAAGTACAACGCGTAGTAATAGAGGTGACTTCATATTGACAATGGACGCAATAATGGGAATAAAACTCATTATACCTACTTATCCAAATTTACTTGCATGGTAACGAGGCAGGTAATAATCGTTTAAATAGGACATCACTTGTAGACAATAATTTTTCTCCAAATTATTTATCAGTTAAGGTCGATCTTGCCAAGTTCATCAGTACTTACCTAATTTTATGGATGGAACAAAGCATTATCAAGGCTTGAATATAGGTGGAGATAAAAGTACTTCTAGGACCTACCTACCTAATTTAATAAATATTTCTGTAAACGATACTTCGCCTAAAGCTTTTTAATTCGAACTGAATAAATTACATTATCGACAAAACAATCAAAACATTTACATCAATGTTCCATAAAATTAAACTTCTATCCTCACCACAGTCATTTCCACCAGTTTCGTTTCTCTATATTTTATTGCAAATGTGTGAATTAAACGTTTATTTCTAAGTGTAAAGACTGACTTGAGCTAATATCTACTTGTGCGCCTTATCCAGATTAAATAAGGCAAGGGTATAGGAAATACACATTCGAATGGCCTGAAAATTTAAAATCTGTATCAATATAACTTGATTGCTGCCGAATTACATTTAAAAGAAAATTGTAATTAATTGTAACTCCCAAGAATGAAACACCTATGCACTCGGTGCTCTGTTGAAGAAAAACTAGGAACATTTTTTGAGTTTCATTATTCCAGTTGTACCAAGCCAGGTTCCATGTTATTTTTGCAGTGCGTTCTGTTTCGTCAATAAGGGATTGTCCATTCCAACAAAATATCAACCATAATACAATTATATTGACCAATACTGCACCGTAGCGAACTGCGTTGATGAATGAAATGTCTTGTAAGTGCTAAAATATAATTTTTTTAAGACATATCGAGCTAAAGATCGGTACTTACGTTTAGGCAAAAGAATAAGACAAAAATTGATCCCATTATACCAAGTATTGGAAAGGTAACCACGAATACTTTTAAAAATTTCGTATACTTTTTGGTATAGCTACAAAATTAGAAAATGAAGTTTTGTTTTTTATCGTGTCTAGTTTACCTTTTGAGATTTATATGCTGCTTAATACAAAACATCAATCTTTTTCGTATTTCAATGTGGTATTCTTCAGCAGAGACGAAGTCTTCTTCAGTAGATATATTCGCAATATATTCGTTAATAATATAGAATTGTAGCTTGATCATCTCTACAATGTATGTGAATATGAAGCAGTGGTAAGGTAGCAGTAGAGCTACGAACGGGGTCGTAGTGAAGTATATTATCTGAATAATGATGGAATATGACTTAAAATATTCTTCAGAAGGTTGACTTATGAGAATTATTTCCTGTGTGTCCCCACAAAGGGGAGTAAATGAATTTAAAGCAATCGTATTAAAAGCCATGACAGATAAAACAATAATCATTATTCGATTGGAATAGACCAATATTTTTTCCTTTGTTTCCTTTGTGACACTATCCAGAGGCCAGGCGAAGCTTTCGCGTAACGTAATCCATTGAGAGTAGGTGTGGCCGAAAATTAGGATATATCCCATGTTAAAATCTGCCTGCAACTTGTGCGATAACTAAGGGAGAAACAAATTTAGTAAAGCGACATGGGTAAGGCAGAACGACTTAAACGCCAAAACAATCGAAATTTAGTTAGTTCATTACTACTCGTTTGAGCACATTTTGGCTAGTGCCTATGGTCGTCAATCACCTGTTTTGTTCCTACCATAGATAATTTGTCACCCCAAAATTACCCCAGAACCAAAAATTCGATATTCTATCTCCAACCGTTTCAAAAATAATTAATAAATATCTAAACGTTGCGAGAGGCGGTGATCCATTTTACTCGAAGTGGGCTAAGTATTTAAATCGAAGAGGAATGAAGAGGAATGAAAATTCAAACTCAAAGTCGATCCCACACAAATTATAATCAGATTTAAAAGTGTACCAAGGTTTCAGTCCACACTTGGACCATCTTCAGCACTACAAAAACAAAAACGAGGAGCTTAAATAGGCAGAAAAATAAACAAAATATTCTTACCCAAAAAATTAATTAAGGGGGTATGAAAAAGTCGATGACACTGGGGCTTATGATCTCACAAACGGGTTATTTAAGTCTCAGTGTCATGTACAAGAATCAGGGACCCAAAAACACAAAACACAAATTAAATTTTGGTTTAAAACTTTGAGCCTAGAATATAACGTTAGACTCAAAGGGTGATGATCGAAAAGATTAAATTAAGTAAAATAAAATAAAATAAAACAAAACATTGAAAGAGGTAGCTGTTTCAATGGCTACCTCTACCTCACGTTAGATTGAACAAAATGGCGAAAATTGTCAAATAAGATAAAATTGTACTACACCTGCGCCATCTCTTGGCGAAAAGCCTAACCAAACAGAATTATCTGTATTATCGATCATGTAGAAGCTGGAGGGAGATTCAAAGATGTTGAAGGGCTAAAGATCCAACAAGAAAACTAAGTACCTCAGTTAAGGACGATACCACGTTCAAATCCAAATCGCATAACCAAAAAAGGTGGACGGTGATGTCAGAAAATTAATAAATTTAATGCATTTAACAAATTTAATGCAGGAACAAGTTGTTGAGGAAATTACAAAAGAATTGGGTTTGATCATTGCAAAGGGTTTGAGTAGGATCTTTAATGGATTTAAAAATCTCCAAAATCTCCAAAAGGTCTAACCTTCGGCTCTTATTGGCAAAATGTAAAAGTTTAACGTTGTCTCTAGGGTGAAAGGAATGATTACAAGAGGCAACATGATTTGAAAAGGAAGAAGGGGTATTGAAACTATCGGAGGCTACAGCATCTCTAATATGGTTCTGATGTTCTTTAACCCTCAACGAAAACTTTCTGCCAGTTTGGCCGACGTAAACGATGTTGCAATCTTTACAAGATAATTTGTATACTCCGGATCTGGAATATGGATCAACGGAGTCTTTGTTCCTGACCAAAATGGAAGAAAGCGATCCAGAGGTTGAAACTGCTAAACGTATGTCAAAACGGTGGAAAATATGACATATAGATGACGTGAGAGGACCTAAATAGGAAATTGGAATTGGGATATTTGGCCTAGGATCATTATCTTAAACTGAGGGGTATGAAATATTGAAGGTTAACGAATATTTGTTATGATAACGGTAAAACATCTTCATGATATAACTTAATGGGAAGTTGTTATGTAGGGCAATCTGTTTGATGACCGCCAGCTCCTCTTCAAAAGCACCAGGGGAGAGGGGGAGGTTAAATAATCTAAAGAAAAATGAATGAAAAGCAGCAAATTTATGACCATAAGGGTGGAATGAATTGAAGGGAATTACGTTATCGGTAGCTGTCGGTTTTCTGTAAACTGAAAATTCAAAGGTTGAGGTGGAAATATTACGAAACAATTTTATATCTAAAAACGGAATGGAAAAATCTTGTTCAACTTCCATTGTGAAAGAAATGCAAGGGTGTAGTGAGTTTAAAAAAGCAAGAAAATCCACAGCCTCCTCCCTGGTACCCCTGAAGAGAGCCAGCACGTCATCCACATAACGATGCCAAAAAATGATCTTCTCTGAAGCAATAGGATTGGAAAAAATGGAACGTTCTAGGTTGTTCAAAAAGATTTCAGCTAGTAAAGGTGAAAGGGACGAGCCCATGGCTAAACCTGAGGTTTGACAGAAAAATGAATTGTTAAATTGGAAAAAATTTTGACGCAGCACAAGATCAACAAGCAAAATCAAATCTAAGGAATGACATAAAGGAATGGTGATCTCCTGGATGAGCAGATCACGTAAAATTGACAAGCATTCGTCAGGGGGAATTGAAGGGAAGAGGTTGCAAACGTCAAAGGATATGAGGAAGGAATCCGGGGAAGGGGAGATGGTCTTAATGGCATTGCAAAGTTGAATAGAATTGGAAACGGCATATTTATTAACGAAGACGTCCTTCAAACAAGATCGTAAAGTTGAATTGAGCCACTTTGCCAAATGATATGAAGGAGAGTTCACAAAGGAAACGACAGGTCGAATAGGGCAACCGGGTTTATGGATCTTAGGTAAACCGTATAAACGTGGCATAGAAGGGTTCATCGGAATTATTCTGAATGTTTTTCTGTTGAAAAATTTAAAGGTAGGAGAAACTGCAGCCAAAATCTCCTTGGAATAGGAAAGGAACCCATTCATCGGGGACCTCCCCAACTCCACAAAACCACCTGAAGACAAGAAATCAGAGACTTTTTGAAGGTAATCTGCTGTGTTCAGTATTACTAGGCAATTGCCTTTATCAGCTTTAGAAAACGTTAGACCTTCGTCTTTAATTCTCTGTTTTATATCCTCAACTAATGAAGCATGATGGGAACTTAAATTATGAGCAGGGTGGGCAAGTGGAGAAGAGGAGGTCACCGATCTCCTGCATTATGAGAACATTATGAGTACATGACACTGGGACTTAAATAACCCGTTTGTGAGATCATAAGCCCCAGTGTCATCGACTTTTTCATACCCCCTTAATTAATTTTTTGGGTAAGAATATTTTGTTTATTTTTCTGTCTATTTAAGCTCCTCGTTTTTGTTTTTGTAGTGCTGAAGATGGTCCAAGTGTGGACTGAAACCTTGGTACACTTTTAAATCTGATTATAATTTGTGTGGGATCGACTTTGAGTTTGAATTTTCATTCCGCTTCGATTTAATAAATATCTGTTTTTGAGAAACTTTCTAAGGCCAGTAGCGCCCCCAAGAGGCACTTTCGGACATCTGTTCATATGAACTTTTCTTCCTATTTTTAGGTGTAGAATTTCCGGACAGCCTGTATGTTACTCAAATGGAACATCTTTTGTTAACTTCCTGTAAGTAAAATTTTGTCGTAAACGACAATTGTTATAATCGGATGATCCAGTTTAGTATTCACCCCCCTTTTTCATTTAAATAGTGGGTTTTCTTAAAATTATAAGGAAAGTATAAATTTGAAGCAAACGTTAGTGTTATAAAGGGCGTTCTTTTAATTTTTTTCAGATTTCAATTTAACTTAGAGCAGTACTTTTAAGGGGTCGTTACACATTCCTAGCAAAATTTTTTGATGTGACGATTTCACAAAAAAAATAACTATGAAATCTTAATTTTATCTACTTAATTAGTGAAAATTAGGTCATGGAACGATTCCTTACATCATTCTAAGAAAGTTCGAAAATAGATATTACGAAAAATGCTTCCCAATAAGGCAGTTATGGTCTTTCAAATGGAGTCTTGTAAAGCGTGTTGTTTGAAAGACCATAGCTCCCTTAGGAAGCATTTTCCGCCGTATGTCCTTTCGAACTTTTCATCCCCAACAAAGAATCGTTCCATTTTTACTAATTACGCAGATACGAGCGCAGATATAATAACATTTTCCTTCAAAAATATTCGCTCTCTAAACCATTCCAGTCACTTTATTCGAAAGCGGGATATCCTAGCGACATGTAATAAGAGCACCTTAGATTAGATTACCTTATGGTAATCAACTACTTATGTCAACATATAGAAGAATTAATGACTTCATTTAATAGAGTTTGTCATGCGATCTACTATGAATTCAGCGAGCCCCAATTCGCCAAATATACCTAAATCAATCCCTAAAATTACAACGATGGCGTTTAGATCGTTCTGTGTTAACCTGGTCGAAATAATACTTTTAAACCGGCTGCAAAAAACAAATAAGTAAAGTTGGAAAAATGATCCACCTAAGTCGGTACCTAACGAAGATCCTTATCAATAGAAAAAATGCAGCAGAGAAGCGGCACTCGGAGTTTGTAAAACTCGGGCTTTTCGCCCTCGTTGTCCAAGCACCCTCGTGCGATAATAATTGGCCTTTAACGTGTTTTTATACTACTTTATTTTTACTGTTTTAAATGGAAATTAGATAATCCGAGAAGGAACTTGGCATTTTCACTTTAGTGTAGTAATTAAAATATTGCATTAAAACCGCGGTTTGTTATGCCGTTTTTATGCTGCGACTGCACAATGAAATAGAAGTTTTACGCTCTGATTTGTCTTTTGCAAAGCATATTAACGAACGGACCAATTAGCATTCGTCGATTTTACTGCACCGCGCAGCGCAGGACAAACCGAAAGAGGCATTATTAGACTGACGATTTCAGAGGTGTTTCAAAGCCCAGGCAGAGATCATTTTTCCTACGATTTCCCCAATTTGACAAAATGGTGTAAGGGGGAACCAACACTCACAAATAAAATTATTGACATCATTGGTCCATATCTTGTAACTAGGTCCAAACTAAAATGTTTTTTTATATACAGTACTTGCATGAATAAAACGGCGATATGGAATGCCATACAAGTCGTATTTATGGTTTTTGTTAGAGGATGAAGACAGAAATCGTACAGTATTTTACGCAGGAGGATGAAACATTCATCTAAAATTGTTGTTAGTATATTCTTGTTTTTGGAAAGTTTTAAAATGCTAAAGTGGGTACTTACCCTTATAAGCCAGGGGTTTGTCGTAAATTAAGGAAGCAGCCATGTCAATAAACTTACAACAGTCGGAGAATCTAAATAGGACTAAAATATTCTAAAATGAAATTTTTGCGTGACGGCGGTTTTCGTTTAATAATAGTAATAAAACGGTGACTATTAAGAAAAAGATGTGCTTCCTTTTGTTCCGCTATAATATTTATAGAAAGCAATTTACTTACTAATAAAGGCAAATGTTCATTGAAGACAATTTCAGGCGGTGGGAGTTGTCCACATGCAACTATCTGCACGTCGGCAGCCTTTGTTGCGAGTAGGTTAGTTGATTTTTATTGCAAATTTTGGGGTTTAGTCTTGGAGTGACAATAAAAGATAATTGTTATAAGTTTCCATTCTTTCATAAATATTGTGATAGAATCTCATTCATGAAGGTAAAATGAAAACTAAACAACTGGCGCAAGTTTTTCATTTTATTTTGTCTATAAATAAATAAAAATACAGAGGTTAAATGATCGAAGGTGTTATATCTACCTAATATTTATTAGAGGTAGTCTTATAAATTTCCACTTTTTCGTAAATATTATGATAATATCTCATTCATTATGTTAAAATGGAAAACAAACTGCTGCCCGTTGAAATAGTCTTCCGTCTACCGCTATGTTTTCCTTTTACCTTAATAAATGAGATTCTATAGCAATATGTACAATATGCGTAGGTGAAAATGCCCACCCGGGAAGGTGGGAGACAAACACTGCATGTCTGGTCCACTTCAGTTGCAAGTCGGAGTGGGAAATATCGATCGGTTCTTCAGGTAAGTACGAGCTTCCTGTTTAAGTAATTTAACCCGAGACAAGGCGCGTATTGAAATTTGCGTTCTTGATGGCCGCTTTTAGAAATCTGCCCTACGCGCATTTTTTTTTTAAACTTTCCCGCATCAATGATTTGTTATTAACTTTTCGTTACAATTTAACACGAGGACGTAGGTACTGAAATAAATCTCAACATAAAGATCATTAGGTAATCGAGTCATTAATGTCTAAATCATGATTGCGATTAGTGATTTAAATCTAATCAGGCTTCAATGAAAGTTTTCCAATCGATTTAAATCGAGGTTAAGAAAAAAAAGAAAAAATAAATTAGGTAGGTGTAGTGTATAGCAGTTACACCCCCCCAGTTTTGCCAGTTGGCAAATTTCGGGTGTCGTCCAGTTACATTCGGCAAACTAAAACCGGGCACCATGCTTTTTCGAAATTAAATCGCAGAGTTTTATAAAATACCTACTCGATAGCCGGCCTGGCAGGCATAAAACTTACCTAATTGGCAAAAAAAATCTGCCTTACCAAAGTTAAATTTTTCATTTTCTTCATTACTTCATTTGTAAGTATTATTGTGAAGTGTTTGGAAAATTCGATTGTTTTAAATTGCCAAATTTTTATTTACCCCTCCCCCCCCAAGTCATATAAAGAGATACGGTTCTGTGATGGGTTGGCCTTCAAGCAACTTTGCCCAGGGCCCCCAAAGTTAACTCTGCGTTTGAAAATTAAGTATTCTATTTTATTCAGAGTTTAAGTGACATTATGTGACTCGTATGGCTTACTAATGCCCGATAGCACCGCCGATGATTAATGCTAATCATGTTTAAAATCCTGGTTACAATTGTCGAAACAATCCATTAATGTCAGTTTAGCCACTGATTAGCGCTAATCAGGCAGCAGCGGTGCAAGCGGCCCTTAAACTCCTAATAAAATAAATATCTAAACTGCTCAAAACTCGAAGTGGATCACGCCGATTTTCTGATGAAATTCAAAGCTCAATAACTTCGAAAAAAATTACTCGATTTAAACGCGGTTTTTTGTAATCGTTAGCTCAATTCATCGGGCTTAAACCCTGTAGGCGAAGATGAAACACGAGTGGTCAGTGGCGTGTCCAGAGGGGGTTGAATCACCACTCCTCAAAATTGGTAAAGTTTAGACCATCCCCAAATCCAGAGAAATTTTTCTATAATTTTTTTAACGGTTCGATCAGAGGCATAGGGTCAGTATCTCTTGACCTTTTCGACATTTTTCTTCCATGACTCTTCTTTGACCGGGTACCCCAAAAAAACTGTTTTTATCTATGACCCGCGATAATTTTCTTACGCCTCAACGGATTATCAAGTTACGGGCTCTTTCTATGCTCACAGATGCGTGTAAACGAATTCATCAACATCATCTGGTTTTCCGTTTCAAAAAGTGGTATTTAGGGCCTCCGTAACGCAAGCGAATTTTCTCACCCCCATCATTTCATGATTTCAGATTTTTTTTTTCTTAAATCGCTTTAGTTTAAAAGTCCATATTCTGAAGAACCTCTGCACACCATTTGGAATCGTTTTGGAAATGAAATGGAGTACTCTTTTGTCGGAATTTTACTTGGGACTCCTGGTGAGTTTTTACATTTGTCTCTGCTGTTTCTGCTATGATTTTTCCCTCAACTGGTATAGGATAAATTGTAAATCCATTTTAGCAACCTAAAAATGGCACACCTATCACTTTTTTTTCTATCGTCGAAGTGGTGAAAATGATGCTGGGTTCTGAAATTTGAGTAATCCGGACATCATCATCGCTTCCGGTTGTCAACTCGACAGTGACGGCCGTCCACAGAACACCTTCAGCCGTCATTATGTGAATGACAATTATTGAAATTTCAACTTGTCAAATTCCCCAATTTTATATTCTTGCAGACGATATTAACGTTTACCTGAAGTCCATTTGACAAGTTGTGTTTTGAAGATGAGATTGACACCCCATGAGCTGGAAAGAGTAATCCACCTATCTCAGTTGAATTTCAATAATTGTCTATCACATTGACGGCCGAAGTAAGTGTTCTATGGACGGCCGTCACTGTCGAGTTGACAACCGGAAGCGATGATATGGTCCGGATTACTCAAATTTCAGAACGCAGCAGCATTTTCACCATTTCGACGATAGAAAAAAGAGTGATAGGGGTGCCATTTCTAGATTGCTAAAATGGATTTACAACTTATCCCGTACCAGTTGGGGGAAAAATCATAGCAGAAACAGCAGAGACAAATGTAAAAACTCACCAGGAGTCCCAAGTAAAATTCCGACAAAAGAGTACTCCATTTCATTTCCAAAACGATTCCAATGGTGTGCAGAGGTGCTTCAGAATCTGGACTTTTAAACTAAAGCGATTTAAGGAAAAAAAATTCTGAAATCATGAAATGATGGGTGTGAGAAAATTCGCTTGCGTTACGGGGGCCCTAAATACCACTTTTTGAAACGGCAAACCAGATGATATTGATGAATTCGTTTACACGCGTCTGTGAGCGATAGAAAGAGCCCCCTAACTTGATAATCCGTTGAGGCGTAAGAAAATTATCGCGGGTCATAGAAAAAAACAGTTTTTCTGGGGTACCCGGTCAAAGAGGAGTCATGGAAGAAAAATGTCAAAAAGGTCCCGAGATACTGACCCTATGCCTCTGATCTAACCGTTAAAAAAATTAAAAGAAAATTTCTCTGGATTTGGGGATGGTCTAAACTTTATTAATTTTGAGGAGTGGTGATTCAACCCCCTCTGGACACGCCACTGACCACTCGTGTTGGATCTTCGCCTACAGGGTTTAAGCCCGATGAATTGAGCTTACGATTACAAAAAACCGCGTCAAAATCGAGTCATTTTTTTCGAAGTTATTGAGCTTTGAATTTCATCAGAAAATCGGCGTGATCCACTTCGAGTTTTGAGCAGTTTATTATTAAAGTTTTATACTGATCTAAGTGTAGGTATACCTCAGTTACAGGGAATTTACACGGACGTTTTCAATTATTAATAATTTGAAGATTTCTGATTTTGAGAATAACTAGGTATTTTATAAAACCTTCCTGACATTATGAATTATTTAAACGTGTGTGATTCTCAGAGGTTAACCTAACACCTCCAGGTAATTTGTTTATGAATTATGACACACGAGTGATACCATTTTTCCATCCTTTCATGCATGGTAAACAATTTCGACCCATATAACACATTAATGGTTTCAATATAAAGAAAATGGTAGAAATTAAATTAAACAGACGTTAATAATGGAGGTGCTAATTTTAGCGAAAAATTCGTTCCTAGTTTTAACATATTATTCGTAAAAACTTCCCTTTAATTTGTGAAGATTAATAGGGCCGTTCAACGCGGCGATCGATTGCAATCGATACGAACCAATCGCATTCAACGCCTTAACCTCGATTTAAATCGATTGGAAAACTTTCATTGAAGCCTGATTAGATTTAAATCACTAATCGCAATCATGATTTAGACATTAATGACTCGATTACCTAATGATCTTTATGTTGAGATTTATTTCAGTACCTACGTCCCTCGTGTTAAATTGTAACGAAAAGTTAATAACAAATCATTGATGCGGGAAAGTTTAAAAAAAAAATGCGCGTAGGGCAGATTTCTAAAAGCGGCCATCAAGAACGCAAATTTCAATACGCGCCTTGTCTCGGGTTAAATTACTTAAACAGGAAGCTCGTACTTACCTGAAGAACCGATCGATATTTCCCACTCCGACTTGCAACTGAAGTGGACCAGACATGCAGTGTTTGTCTCCCACCTTCCCGGGTGGGCATTTTCACCTACGCATACTGTACAAAAAAGTGGAAGTTTAAAAGAAGGGGTTATATGTTTCTAATAATTGCTGCCTAATTGTTAGATATGCCCCTTCAATTTAATTTTTTATTTATTTTAATAGTCCAAATTGAAAAAACTCCCTTCAGCCAGCTGGTTTGTCTTCATTTTGTTGTATTTAATGAGATTCTATTAGGAATTTTCTAAAAAAGTGGAAATTTAAAAGAAGGAGCTATATCTAATAATTGCTGCCTAGTAATTGTTAGATATAGCCCTATCAATTTTAATTGAGTATTTATTTATTTTAACGAGTAAATTAAATAAAATCGCGCTTCCGCCAACTGGTTTGTCTTCATTTTATTGTATTTAATGAGATTCTAATAGAATTTTTTTTAAAAAGTGCAAATTTATTAGAAAATTTTCATTAATGACAGATTAACCAATGTAAAAAATACTATGGAGAGCGATACTAATAAGTGAATAGTTATTTACGTAAATTTTAGCCAAATCGGTCTAGTAGTTTTAGCTGTGGTGTGTTTACAAACGAACCTACACTCAGACATTTTAGAAACCACTTTTTTGAGTTCCTAAGACCTCAAAACGTGAAGATCTGGTGTTTTCAAATTCAAAAATTTTAGTGATTGCAGTAACCTCCCTTTTTTAAGTGGTGAACTGGAGTGGGGAGGTTAAAATCGATAATTTTTGTACAAATCAACTCATCATAACCCCAATCTTTGAAAATACAACTTCCCCTTCGAGGTAATATTACTTATGAGTTATGACAATTATGTTTAATTAAAAAGTGTTCATTAGCAGAACAACGTATAATTTACTTCTATGTCTACCTCATAAAATCAACTCGTAGCAGCAAAACCTTTTTCGTTGCTGTGTCAATCATTTCTTGTTTACCATAGAGCAGTGGGTAAATTAAATTAGGCAACTCTTACAAATAGGAAGCAACTCTAAGTTTATTAATAATGGCACTTGCATATAATGCACAATATACTTAATATCAAGGCACGAATGGGAACTTTACACACTATATTACATGATATAATAAGTGTTAGAATTATGCTAATTGTACCTCAGATTTAACCTAAATCACCAGTAAATCATAATATACATATGTATCCATTAACTATTGGTAAATGTACGATATTAGTAACAAACTTAAAACAATTATTATTATTTTATGCACCATTGTTGATACAGCATTTAAGTTGCTTAAAAATTAAGAAAAACAATAACAATCAAAATATAACACCAATAAACTAACTCAATAATAGTAATCGAAAAAACTTAAGGGCTGTGCTCTCTTTTTGTTACAAAAACAATAACAGTCTAACATACAATTCGGCTAAGGCAATAACACTCGATAAAAATTACAACTCTAAAAATATTTTCTTAAAACTTTTCGACTTTTTTAAAAATAAGACACTGTAATGCCATGAAATTTCATAAAGAATTCACCTTCGACTTCAACAGAAATATGAGGGAATTGTTCTCTTTTATTATTTCCACTGAAAACATAGTTTCTTCCTTGAAATGTCCAACTACTTCGTCACTCAACTGCACGTGAATCGAATGTGGTCCCTGAAGGTAAATGTCCCTTGCACGAGGTACCCCCAACACGTCTGACAGCTTCTGTGAAAGTTCTGAGCAGCTGTGCGATGACAAGAAAATTGCGTTGAAGATAGACGTGTTCTCACGGCACACGTAGATTTTCAACTTCGGGCTTATCGTCCTGAAAATGATCCGACATTTAAGACTATTAAACGAGCGCAGCGAGTCCTTAAAGCCACTAAAACCCCCTTTCTAACGCGTTGCGTGTATGTAAAGTCCGTTCATTTTCTATATAGCAGAACTAAAATTTTTCTGGTACTGTATAATCCTAATTTGTAAGGGTGTGTACTTTTGACAATTTGATCGAAATTGAGCGGGAAAGCAAAAACATTACACAACCAAAATCTTCTTTAGTTCATTTTTATTGTTAGCAGCAGTGTCACAGATAAACGTACCTGAGACTTTCTTTGCACTTTACTCAAAATTGCACGCACACAAAAGCCATTCTGGGCCAATTCAGAGTAATTGTAAAATTTTGACATCTGCCATGTTTTCTGACTTATCGCATTGAAGAACTTGCTTCTACCAACTCACCTGTTAGTAAAATTCCTTGCAAAATTTCCTAATATTAACCTAAAATTCAAATTTTGACGTTCTGTTACTTCAATAGAAAATGAATGGAGAGTACTATTGTTTAGTATTTAATGCGAAAATCAACTATGGTCTGTCCGGGATCCACACGACCAAGATTCACCCAATTTCCATGGCGACTCATTGTTGACAACAATGATTCGCCATGGAAATAGTATATTTGAAACTTACTTTGAATGCGCTGCGTTAAACAAACGAATTCCATCAGCTTGTCCGCAAATCTGGACAATGTCATCTTTAGACATGCGCAGCATGTCCGATCCTGAGAAATTGGCGAAGATCTCCACGTATTTGTCGAAGCGATTGCTCGTCAACCAAAGTTTGATCTCCTCTGGAGTTGAAATTGAGGATAACTGACCAACGGCAGGGCCAACAGGAACTTTCTGCATAACAAGAAAATGTCGAGTTAGGTATTCCTTAAACAATGTGGTCTTATTGTCGAGAAAGAAATGAATTAGTTTGTTGTAAATGTAAATGATGAGTCAGCTCTATAATCCAATAAATGGGAAAACGGAACGTTTATCCGAAAACGGCACCTAACGGGTGTTTCATAAAAAATGGGACAGAATGTTCTTGGAAATAAGTCAGCCATTTCTTAATCGATTTGCATGAACCTGGTCTTAAATTAAAGCTAAAGAACAAGGCTTTAGAACCTCACAAGAAATTGCGACAGATGGCGCTACCGTAGTATTCCTATTGATACCTATTTTTAACGCTTACTTTAGGTGCGTGGGGTTTGGTCAGATAACAACCAATCGTTATGAAACTCAAGTGGCTTTGAAGATCGTTTTTTTCTCTATGCAAATCTTTTTTCAGAAGTCGACTAGGTTTACGCATTAAGTTAATCAAGACTTACGTCAACAACAATAATTGCTAAATTGAAAAGGAGCAAAAAAAACGAGTATCGTATAACGTCAGTGAACTCTGTGTTATACAACAACTGGAAGGGATGCTGCCTAACATAGGCAAATGTGAAGCCGACTTTGGTATGTATCTCTCTCTGACTTACGAAGTGTGTTGTGTCATCCGAAAATGTCAATTTTTGAATTATTTTCATCAAAATTGGATATTTTATTCCTGATGGTTACGTCCTGTCTAGCATTAGGAAGCACAAGTTTGCATGATAAAAGAATGAAAACGCAATTTCACACGTAGGAAATTGCTGTTTATTAGGTATGTTTTCAAAAGTAAGTCTTTTTCAGTTTTCCATTTGATGGCCCAGAAGTGCTCAAAAAATGGATAACGGCAATTGAAAGAGATAACTGGAACCCGTCTAAGTCTAGTTTAAAGCACCTCTCGTAATTATTATTGTAGCCTCGTTCTTGTTCTTATTACCTAAACAATTTTTACTAACTTGTATTAAGTAATCGAAATAGACGTTTTTGATCTGTTTATTGTATTATTACCTAATAAAACGTTGCAAGAAAGAGTATCTTTTCATGGGAAAAGAGTTCACTGTTGAGAATTATTTAAATCGAACACCTATGTACTGTGTCAGACAGAGATAGATTTACTAAAGTACTGCAGGTTGCATACTTAGGCCTGCCTCACTTTGTCTACATTGAGTATCTGTTCCAGTTGTTGTATAACATATAGATTTCACTGTATAACGTAAATCTCAACAATTTTTGCTTTGACGGATTTCTGACGACAATTAAAGTCGACCCTTCGACGCCCATCCGTGATTTTGAGTGAAATTTTTGACGTCCATTATTCATGATAAGTTCTGTGCAAATTCTCCAATCCAGAACTCGAACCGTTGAGAAAATAAGTATAATTTCCAAATTTCCAATGGCCCTTTCGGCAGTACGATGAAATTTGTCGAAAAAGTACTACTGAGGTCTGTTTATTAAAACGATCTACACCAAATTCGTTCATAGAAATGTAGGTAACTAGAACCTCAAAATCCAAGTGTCCTTTTGACGCCTCTCGCGTGGTGCAATTTCGACCATAAATCAACTTGGGTTAGACATTTACGGTATCTACCCGTTTTCCAAATTTCAGGTCAGTGTCTGAAAGATTTCCAAAGTTTTCGCGTCCAACAGAAACAACGGGGTAGTAGCTAGCGCCAACCGCGAGTGTTTACAAAGTAACGAATATTGTACGTAATTCTTGAATGGTAAGTTTGCATAAAACATCCTGGAAGCGTTTTTTGCTAACATTTGCACCATTTTTTAAACTTAATTGTTGTGTGCAGAATGAAGTGAGTCTTCGAATGAGGGGTTACATGACCCAAATAAGTACCATTTAAAATCTTTAACTCCTACGTCATACATAACATTGACATTTGAAGGTCACCAAGCATTATGTAAATGGCAATCAGAATCCTTTACACATTCCAAACACCAAATTTCAAAGTTCTAGGAAATCAGTTTCCGGACATGCATGGGGGGGTCGCACTTTATGGCCGATCTGTACATACAGTATATCACGGTATATCATATTACATAATTTCATTGTGTATACCTTTCGCCAGACCTTTGGCTTATAACTAGTTCAACAGCTTTAAAAAATAAATGCCCTAATATTTACCCGTTTTAGGAATACAGGGTGGTGAATTTTTCTTTGCTCATCATTGAGAACTCGAAAACCAAAACAGTATGTTAAAATAGTGAAAAGTTTCCATTTTTCAAGGTGATTTAAGATCTGCAAAAAATTCTCCTTTATCTTGATTTGTTCCTGAGTTATCCCGAAAAAACTGAAAGTGGCGATTTTAAATAAAAATTCATGTATTTCTAACGATTGGTGGCAATTAAACAATTTTTATATTTTTGAAAGCTGTCAATTGACAGAATTTTTCTAGGTCTTCTAGATTTTGAGCATCTACATTAGTAAACTTTTCTTTTTCTTATGGCCGTCATATTGGATTTTAGCACGATTAGATACACAAAAAATTGGCTTTTCCAAAATGTAGTCAACATGATTGTGCTTTTTTGACAGATTGTCAAAATTTGAAAATTGACAGAATAAAAATAATTTATAAAAAAATCATCTTAAACTTAGATGAAAAACAATAATTGCAAAAAACTACACCGACTTTTTCAATCTCTTATGACATGTGAAATCAATTGAATTCAACGGTAATAAAATGTGTCTTGACTTGATTACATTTTTGAAAAGCAATTTTTTGTTGTATGCCCTGGTGTTAAAACAAGCTAATAGGGCGGTCATAGTCCGAGAGGCAGTGAACATTTTTGGTATGTCATTTTAGCGAACTTGATTTAGCAATTTTCTAGTTATTTTATACAGGGGCTAATGGCAACCATTTTAATTTTTCAAAAATTGACAACTCGTGAAAGATACGAAATTTTATTAAATTAGAAAAAAATTGTGTTTTTCAGTGTAGATTAGGAATCTGGAAAGAAATTGAAGATATTTGGTTTGGTTCCTGAAATATACTGAAAAAACTGAAAAATGTCATATTTTAATCTAGAAGGCTTAGAAAAGTTTTCGTCGCCTCATTTTGTTCTTCGTGCTGTAATTGAAGCAAATTCCATAATGATCTGCCGATTAGTAACCAAGTTATAACACGTAATCAATTTTCAGTCTTTTTAGTAGGTAATTTTTCGATGCTCACCATTGGGATCTCCTAAACGGTAAAAGATACAGGGTCGGTTAAATTACAGAAAAGTTGCGCTATTTGTTGATGATTAAGAATCTAAAGAGAATTCCCCGATATTTTGATTCGTTGCCGAGTTATCACAAAAAATATGAAAATTGCCTATTTAAAGAAAAATTAATATCTTCCTAACGATTGATGTTTGAATAACGACAGTCAACTTTTGATTCCTTTATGGCCTCCATATTGAATTTTAACACCATCAAATGAACACAAAAATTGGGTTTTCAAAAATGTACTCAACATGAACTTTTTTGACAATGTCAGAATTTGAAAATTGGTAGGAATAATTTGCAAAATTAGCCTAAACTTAGACGAAAAACATTTGCAAAAAAGTACGCAGACTTCTTCAATCTCTTATAACGTGAAAACAAATGAATTCAACAGTTAATAAAATACGTCTTGTGGTCGTGTGACTCGGGCTTTCACATATTTTTTGAAAAACGTCCATGTTGTATACATTTTTGAGAAGCTAATTTTTCTGTGTATCCGGCGGTGTTAAAATTCAATATGGCGTCCATAAGAAAAAGAAAAGTTGACTGCCTTTATTCAAAATCTAGAAGGCCTAGAAAATTTCTGTCAATGCCGTTCAATTGACAGCTGCCCAAAATATGAAAGTTCCAAGTTTCATTTAAATAACAGCAATCGTTAGGCAGATATTAATTTTTCTTTAAATTGACAATTTTCAGATTTTTTGTGATAACTCAAGAACGAATCAAAATATCGGGGAATTCTCTTCAGATTCTTAATCGCCCGGAAATAGTGCAACTTTTCTGTAATCTAACCGACCCTGTATCTTTTACCGTTTAGATCTGAGATCCCAATAGTGAGCATCGAAAAATTACCCACCCTGTATACTGGGTGGTCGTTTTATTGTGAGACTGGCAATCGGAAAGGAAGCATTTTAGAAAAAATGTTTTGTATAAAAGTTTTATGACTTCGAAGTGGAAAATAGATGGCATCATCGCCATTTTGATTCAAGGTCATTTTCAAGGTCAAATGAAGTTCAGCTTAATTTTTTTAAATGAAAGCCTGTCCATCGGATCCGAAAATACTGTAGATGAGAGTTGTTTGTCCTTTTACGGGGAATAAGAATCTGTAATAAAAATATAATTTCCATTAAAAAAAACAGCGATGATGCCATCTATTTTCCCCCTCGAAGTCATAAAACTTTTATGCAAAACATTTTTTTCTAAAATGCTTCCGTTCTGAGATATTTGCCAGTCTCAAGATAAACCGATCACCCGGTATAAAACTCAGGAAAGGCTCAAGATATCGGGAAACTCTTTACAGATTCTTAAGTTACCTTGAAAAAGTGCAACTTTTCTGTAATTTAACCTGCTCTCGATCTTTTATCCGAGTTCCTAATGGTGGGCAACGAAAAATTTGCGAAAAATTCCCCACCCTGTATACCCGGCATTAATGGATGGTAAATAAATACTCCAAAAATAAATACCGGGTAAATAAATCGCTATCACTCCAGGTGGCCAGTATTGATATAGTTATCGCATTCGGAAAAAAAGTGAACGTGACGGCCGAGCGAGCGAGCAAAATGACCTTGGGGTACAGAATAATAATCCCGAGACTGCCCCTAAAAGTGATTTACAGGAAAGTATATGTTAGGGGTATTCTCGGTTTTCACACTCTTTTCTTCCCCTCTCCACAACACTGAAGCATCAACATTGGATGACGTCACTGATGTTTACAAAAATAAATCATCTATACAATAATTTCGAGTTATATCCTACTTCAAATTAACTAATTAATTAGTTAATTAAGTTCAATTGCCCATTAAAACAAATAAACATTTACATTACAAATGAACTTGCAAGTAGTTGTTTACAAACGACAACATAATTAATTATTATTGCCAAATTCGACATACCTTATCGTCGACTTTTTCCACGCTCCCCGGAGTTGAGGGTTGACTCGACAGCGGCGTAGTATCGGGAGCAGGAACGGGATCGTTGCGCACGATTTGATTATTGTTAGGCCCACTGAAAAAAAAAATTCAAATCAGCGACACTTAACCGCGACGAGCCAAGGACGAGTCGTTCGTTTTATCCATCAACCTACAGATAAATCGTTTTTAGATGGTGTTTAATTTTGGCACTATTCCTCCTCATTATGGTTCTAAGATCAGGAGCGGGCAGCGTCCGCACTTTATTATTCCTGCCCCTCGGACGGTATCTCACCCTCTTCGCAACAAGTCTCACATCCCCCATTCTACGGTAATCGGTAAACGCGTGGAAAAATTGCGCCTGGACTACACATTCACGTTCGGTGATAGTCATCGTGTGTACCAGAAGGTACCATTGTCTGGTGGTTAGAGTCATTTCATCAAATGAGGGCCAGGGAAGTCCTTCCGTGGCAAAAGCACAAACCCTCCAGGATGAAGTCCTTCCGTTTCCTCCGAATTATTAAACTTGTGTCATCTGATGAGAAGCAGGTGCAGTACCAGCACAGTTTCCTTTTTTTCGACAACACCAACTGGAACCGCTTTTGTTTTAACCATGCCTGGGCGCGTTCAGGTGATTTCCTCGCAAATGCAACCATAAGTTTACGACCACGACGTGTTGTGCGAAGAATATGCGACACGATAGTTTTTTTTTTCAACGAGAGAGTATGTTAAATTCCATGGAGGGCACTAGCGATAAATCATAATTTTCCACAACCGACCAAATCTGTGCCTTGTTTCTTCAATGAGACCACTGTTGTATTTATTCGAATACGTACTACCACCACGACTACCGAGAAACGTCTGGTTAAAAGCGACTTTGATGCTAGATATGGCTTGAAACCGGATGGAACTAGTTGGGTCAGGAACGAGCGGTTTAATTCGGTACACAGCAGCACGTAGCTCCGCATAAAATGAATGCGATAACGTTTGTTACCTTCGGTTCGTTACACATCTTGTACCCCCTTTTTTACGCCCGGAAGGCATTTTAATCCCGACAGCAAGATGCGAACCGGCGGAAATTGATAACAAACGAGAGCGACTCTGTTGTTCTAAATATGTAAATCATTCATTACTCATCACTTTCCATGCGGAGTGGGTGATATAAAAACGTTTTCCTTTCATCAATACTGTTTGGGGGTATGAAAATCAATATTTTTTGTGGAGATTGACATAGATCCGGCTACCATGAGGCGTACGACGTTCGGGTCAAATGGGGTTACATCAGTTAATATAATTTCTCGTATAATTTAGACTCATGTCGAGAGCGGAGAGCTATAAATAACTCATTCATGAGATGGGATTCAAAGCAAAGTTAAATCAAGGAAGTTTTTATTTAGATTCGGTGGATAAGCAAGTCGATATTTTGATTAATGAACGCGAACGCCGACCAACAAACATTTTATTTAGTAGACGGAAAAAATCCGTAGAGTAAATTGGTGAGAATGAGATTAATGACAAATATTAAAAACATCAAAAAAGAAATGTATAATTTAAAGAGAAGCAGAAGGAACATTGTTGCCAACTCACTCACCGTGGGCAGGCCGTGGCTTAAAGTTTCTTTACATTATGGGATTTTTCTTAAGAATTTTTATAAGCAATTTGTTTTCGATTTTTTTATGAATGATTGGAGCTGATAAATTAGGTAGGTACCTGCTTACATTATTGAGAGTGTCTTGAGGAAGTGGATAGGAAACAACTGGATGTACGCTTATGACTTTTCTTAAGAAATTCAAGGGGTAATACACCCAACAAAGTTGTTAAGACCTCCCCGCAACCAATAAGGGAGGTTACTGCAATCAGCCCAAAATTCGAAATTGAGATAACACCAGATATTTACGTTTCAAGGCCCTAGGATCACGAAAAAGTGTTTTTTAAAAAATTTCTGTACGTATTATGTGAGCAAGATATCTCGAAAACTGCCGGAAGGATTTTAATGAAATTTGGAATGGGGGTTAGTGTTGGCCTTCTGGTGAACCCAATTTTTCTGCCGATCCGCAAACAACAAGTGCCTTTTTGGCACACCAACTATGAAATTTGACTTATGACCCACAATTTTTCTTATTAGTACATGAAAGATCTTCAAATTCTGTATCTACATGTGTATTCACACTTGGCGCCTTTTTGGCACAAAATAAAAAAAGTCGAAATTTCGAAGAAACATTAAATAAACACGCTACAGTCCAAACTACTAGATCGATTTGGATGAAATTTGTAAAGGATTCGGTGTTCATAGCGCTACGTGACCGGTACTTTATGAATTTAGTCCGAACTAGATTTAGGTGAGTCCACGACTAAAAATGATCTGATTTATGTTGCTTGGTCCATATGTCCATTAGGGTGTATCGAAAAAAAAGAATTTTGGAATTTCGTTTTGTAATAGTCGCCAAAACTTGCCTTTTACTATCCTGAAAAGAAAGTTTATTTAAGGTTTTGCTATAGTTCAACGTTTTCAGCCCTCTGCCGCCCCTCAAATATTATGTTATTTTGAGATCTCAAGTTTACAATGAAAATTTTTTTGAAATGCAACAATTATTGTTTTTCTGTCACTAGTAGGCTCGGAGTAGATTTTAAAAATAACTAACAACCGTTTTTTCATTTCTAGTTAAATTTAGCTACCAACTAGATGGCCATTGCATTATAGTTTCAAAGACAATTAACTCATCAATCAAGTTGCTGGTGCATGCATGACAGAACTTATGTATGACAGTACTGGTTGACGTCTAAAGTTCAAACGTTAAGTTTTTGTGCATTTTTTAGTCTTCAAAGGCCCACCAAATATAGGCCACTCGAGACTATTTCTAATGTAAATTGCCTTTAAAATATTCCTATTAACTCGAAAAGGAAGCACAGAAATTCGAATAAAAGACGCACGAAAATATAACGTCTGAACTTTAGACGTCAACCAGTACTGTCATAAGTTCTGTCATGCATGCACCAGCAACTTGATTAATTAGAGTTAATTGTCGTTGAAACTATATGGCAGTAGGTAGCTAAATTTAACTAGAGATGAAAAAAAACGGTCTTTAGTGGTCTTTAAAATCTACTCCGAGCCTACTAGTGATAGAAAAACAATAAATTATGAATTTAAAAAAATTATTCGTTGTAGACTTGGAATTTCAAAATAACCAATATTTGAGGGGCGGTAGAGGGCTAAAGATGTTGAACTACAGCAAAACCTTAAATAAACTTTCTTCTTAGGATAGTAAAAGGTAAGTTTTGGCGACTATTACAAAACGAATTTCCCAAATTCTTTTTTTTCGATACACCCTAATGTCCATGGTCGTTTACATCACACGTTCCATTCGTACCAATTTAGTTTCTTTTTATTTCATTTTTATTTCATTTCATTAGTGGGTCAAATAATAGCAATTTAGCTTAAAACTGTGACCCCGACACTTTCTAACGAACGCGGGGGTTGTCTGAGTCAGGCTGTTTTCTATTGGTTTATAAACGGGTTTTCAGTGCCTTCAAAATTAATTGCTATCATAGTATCAAATCTTCTCGATTTTGTGCTTTAAACCATAAATGCTTAGCTGCTATTTGTTTGTTAGTTTCACCCTCCTGGTCAGTAGATTTCAAACAGGCAGGACTATGCATGGCCGTCTCTAGTTCCAGGCCATGTCCTAACCATTTGGCAACGTGGCGAGAGGAGATTTACCGTCAATTTGACAACTTGTCTCTGATTGTCATTGATTGTCATTAAAGTGAAACTTTTGCGAAAAAAGACCAAAAATATTGGAATCTTTACCAATTTCAAATGATTAACGTACTGAAAATGAATGTTTTGAAGAAAGTATGTAAGATATGTGGTATTTAGTAAATTTATAGTGATAAATTTTGATTACAGGCCCATTTTAAATACTGTGGACAAGAGGGTTTTGTAAAATTGATTTCACCGTGTTTTAATTAAACATTCACTGGAATTGAGCTTTTATCATTAGGAAGTTTAAATAAATAGCAGAAAACTATTTGGACTTGATGGATAAATCGCATTTCAAGATAAGATTTATTTCGTCATTGCAGCGATGGTAAAAGGCAGGAATTAGACCATTCTCATCTGTAGAATTTTGTGTAAAGTCGACACAATGACGTAGGTATACCCTGCTAAACGAAGATCAATTGAAATTGATACCTAGTCATCGCTATTTTGTGTATCTAGTTAAAAAATTTATTTCTCAGTCCAACCTGTTACCTACTCATTATTAGAACCGTTACACATTGCTACCCCCTAATTATAGGTGCCCAAGCCCCCAAAAATTAACATTTAACATTATATTGTATTTATTTCTACACAAACTACATGCTCTCAATAAACAAGTCATTCTGTGTAAAAGTGTCAAGTTTCAATAATGATCTCGAAACTGTAAAACGTGGAGGACTCGCAGTGGCTTCGAAGGGAGTTTTTTGAGGCCCAGATGCTTAGAAATCATGCAAGCTGATGTAATCTCGATTGAATTTGAAAAGGATTTGTAAAAAATCTTTTTTTCTGGTTCTAGAAGCAGAATTTGTTACTTTAAAACTTACTTAATAGGGCACATTTTAGAGGCTTTCTTAAAGTATTGAATTTCAATTCGTTAATCGTTTTAAAATTGATAAAAATATAATTCTTTTTGGTAATTTTTGCAATGTTTCACTTCAATGACAATCTATGACAATTTGTCAAACTGACACTAAATCTCCTCCGGCAGCGATGCCAAATGGTTAAGGACATGACCTGGAACTAGAGACGGCCATGGACTATGACGTTGTCGTCAGGCAACAGCCTGCATAATAAGTGAAAACACCAATCAGAGCTAAGCATTTTGCCTATAGGACAACAATTAACAACAATGATCCATTTCAACCTCCTTATTTTGAACACCAATGTTTCTCATCAGCACATGAAAGGCCTTTAGATACAGAATTCTGTATCTAAAAATGTATTCACACTTTTGGACATAAAATTTAAAAATTCAAAATATTGAAAGGACATTAAATATTCAATAACACGCTACAACCTAAATTACTGGATCGATTTGGCTGAAATTTGGTATATAAAGATGTCATATGTACAGACAGGGTGGTCCAACGAAAAGTTTCCACCCCGACTATCTCGTGAACGGAACGAAATATAAAAATTTGCTAGGACAAGTCAATTTTTGTAGCAAGGGGGACACTGAAATCCACGCTTGGTGAAATTCCACAATCCAATCCCTAATCGCCACTAACCCCAACTTCCAAATTTCAAATGGCAACCCCACACTTGCGATACATCATTTGAAAGCTAATTTTACTGCCAATTCTTCGCTGTAAGCATTTTTGAGATTTGTTCAACTCCAGCGCCTTCGTGGTACATCGTTTGAAAGAGTTTGAAATTCTCTGTAATTTTACCACTGCTACACAAAATTATTATTATAGTTTGAGCTAGACATTTTGCTGTAATTTATTCTAAAACAACTTTAAAAAATTCATAAAACATCGAATTATTTTTTTATCAAAATATCCAACTTCGAATAATGTTAAAATAACGTTACGGGGGGGATACCAATAATTATCTTATCGGGAATAACCACAAAGCGTCGAAAGGTCAGTAAAAGTTTGATAACGATGGTAGCGATGACAACGATTATTCTGACGGGCTATAAGCAACTAATGATAAAATTCTCGAACTCAAGGTTGCAAATGGTTGATAAAGGGGAAGCACGGTTTCAGAAAAAAATTCTTGTTTTAGTACGTAGCAGAGGCACAGGGTGATCCAAACTCGACGCCCAGGCCATTTTTTTTTTGGAAACGGTTGGATATACCTACTGTCAAAATTTTGTTGCCATGTTGTAACTGTCAATGTAGGCTTTAAGCACGGATGCTAGATAATTTTGCTTCTTAATGGATCGGTTACTAGGGGAAAAAATCCGCACACTTTTTGCGGGGGGTCGGGGCGGGGGAACTGGAACTGAACAGGTAGCGCCACTACTGTCAAAGACGGTAGAAATTATAAACGTAAACGATCTGACATCTGTCATGGTGGTTCGTAGCAGTTGATGCGAGGTTATTATTAGTTTAATGTGCTTTTTAATGCACAATTTTAACTAAAGAAGAACTGTTTTAGGTATTTTCTGTTGTTGTATTAATTAATTGTGTTTTAAAACCGAATTTGTTTGAAGGCCGTGCGAATAATGCAATACCTACGTTTATCGTTTACCTGCAATCACGAAGTAGCCTGCAATGAATGTAAAAGGATCTGAAGGATTGCAGACAGCGTCTCATCACCTAACAGTTTATTCCCGACTGGATACAACAACAACAAAGAGTTTCACATACTTGTCACAATTTACTATCGTTTAAATGAAGAATGGTAAAACCTAGTAATTCTTGCTAATATTATACATATTAAAACGAATTTTATAGATGTTTATGTTAATAAATTATCGGTATCCTTTAAGATTTTTACAAGTTGAGCTTTTAGTACGTATTGGGGGGGATTTCACAGTCGGCAGTGGTGTACAAATTTTCGGCAGTGTTAGTGGAAAATGTTAGGCAGTGGTTGCAAAAATTGAGTAAATTCGACAGTGGACTATGAATTTTTAGGCTGTCGGGGAACTTCACAGTCGGCAGTGGTGTACAAATTTACGGCAGTGCCCTAAAAATTCGGCAGTGGTGTACGAATTTTTGGGGTGTGAAATGCCCCCCAGTACGTATTAAGTATCTATAATGTTAAAGAAGTTAGAAAATATTAACCACAGAGGTGCTAAGACGTGTATTATCAACCTGAAGAGTTCAGAAATAATGCTAGGAAGATATATGACAAAGGGCGCTGCAGCACCAGTCTCATGTGGAAATAGTGTGTGGTGTCGCTGAAATTTTGATATACCTTGGTCCATAGTGAATTTACTTAGACGTCTTGCTTCTTCATTAGAGAGATTATTTTTGACAAGTGGTAAATAAGTTTAAATTACATAGGTATATATTGCTTTGAAAAAGCAGAGTACAGTTAATCAGCTTTTAGAACATTTTAATCAAAAAAAACAGTAGTAATGATAAATTCACATAAGATACAGAAAATTTGCAAATTGATAAAGAGTAAATAGTGATTTAACATAAGTCCAACTAAATACAAAATCCTCGACTAAATCATTAACTGCATGGTGAACAGCACCTTCACCGGAGCTGACCTGGAAGGACAGGAAACTGAAGAAAAGCAAATAAAATCGTTTCATCGCGGTTTAGCAACAATAATTGTATATATAAATCAAACATTTGTTAAAAAGAAACTATTTGAAAGCAAAGTTTTTGAGCAAGCATAACCTACATGAATTTAATAACAATGTTGCGAATTGCGACTTACCCCAGACGTTTAAGGGAGTGAATTTAAAACAAGCTGCATATTTAGCGAGGAAAGGTGAAATTTTCAAACAAAACGTACTCAACAGGTCAATTAATAAAATAATAAAATCAGTTAAATTGAACTTATTATTTGACATTTGACAATTTGCAGACAAATGTCACCTAGTTCCTTGAGTGGCCGCTAGGAACCTCTAGGTGTTCAATTCCACCATTGCAATTGTTTTTCTCGTTTCTATGCAAAAAGTGTGCTAACAATTTGCCTACAAACTGACCCAAGTGTCCGATCCAGTAAAAAGCAAAATTATCTAGTATTCGTGGCTTTAAGCGAAGGTGCTTATAGAACATTTCATGCAACGCCGGAAATAATATTTTCTTCATCATTGAAGAGGTCTGACGATTCAAAAATATTAATACCAAAATTTCATAACTTGAACCCTTTTCATTTTATCTTCTAAAAAAAAAAGAATCTCACCTCAAGCTTCTCTAATCTTCTCTATCTAATCTATTCAGCAAAGTCAGTTTCACTGTATTAAACCGTAGAACCTGTAGGTAGGTACAATATTCTAAAACAAAGTGGAGGAAAAAATTTTATATGAACTTGTAGCCTTATTTTGTCGAGATTTATTCGAATTCCAGTCGAGTAAATCTCCACAAAATAAGGCGACAAGTTCATATAAATTTTTTTCCTCAGCGGCCTCCCTGAAATATTGCACCTACCTAGGTTCTTAAGGACGGTTGAATATATTGCAACTGATTTAGCTGGAAAACGGCTCATTTTATGGACATCAGACAAGAATACCTTTTAACCTCCCCACTCTACTTCACCATTTAAAAAAAAGGGAGGTTACTGCAATCACTAAAATTTTCGAATTCGAGATAAGACCGGATCTATACGTTTTGAGGTCTCAGGAACCCAAAAAAGTGGTTTTTAAAATGTGTCTGTATGTATGTACGTACGTTCGTAAACACGCCACAGCCCAAACTACTCGACAGATTTAGCTGAAATTTGGTACGTGTGCATGTGATAACCCAACTTAGATCTGAAAAGCTTTTGGAGCCAATCGTGCAACTGGAAATGCCATTTTGGCACATCAACTTTTAAATTTTAAATGCAAACCCCCATTTTTCACCTCACGATAGAAAAGGCCTTCAAATTCTGCTTCTAAAAATGTATTCATTCTTAGTGCCCTTTTGATCAAAAATTAAAAAAAAAATTATTTTTATCCGACTTTAAAATCGCGGTACAGCCCAAGCCCCTGAACCAATTTGGCTGAAATTTTGCACACGGGGATTGTATTGCACGTCGAAGAGCTGAACAAATTTTGGATTCAATCGGCCCACGGAAACTGCCGTTTTGACACACCAATTTGTAAGTTTAAAATTATTCTCTCATTTAACCATCCAAAACAAGTTTTTGAAAGATTTATTGTCACCATCAAAAAAGTCTTTAAATTCTGGTTTTAAGTAAGACAAAATTCGTTCGCATTTAGTGCTCTTTGGGTCAAAAAATCGAAATTTCATAATAACACTAAAAATACATTATAGCCCAAATTAGCGAATCGATTTAGCTGAAATTTGGTACATGGAGATTGGGTGACCCGTTTAAGACCTGAAAGGCTTTTGGAAGCAATTGGTCCGCGGGAAGTGCCATTTAGACATATCAACTTTGAATTTTAAATACAAAGGTCTCCTTTTTTATGTGGCCATTAGAAAGACGATCAAATTCTCGTTCTAAAAATGTATTCACAGTTTCTGCCATTTCAGTGGAAAATTGAGAAAAAATTCTTTCTCATTAAAAGCGGGCTGACAGTGGATGACATAAAGTGGCAGTTGTTGTCAAAAAGGTAGCAAAAGATTAACCTTAAAAGGAACATATTGTCAAATGTGATGGGTGATGTCTGAGGTGGTGTCGGTATTTGTCAGAAAATTGCAAAATTAGTCACAGTCGATAAGGGTAAAAAATTTCTGTTGAATTGACCACTATCAACACAGAATACAAAGATCCACGCGATGGGGAGGTTTCAGCCGCTTCTCTGCTGGTTTATTTTATGTAGAAATGTCCACAATATTCAAAAATTGCCTCAAAAATTGAAAAAACGTATTCAAAATTTTTTTACGGGGCTTAGGGCGCCCAGGGGGCTCCTCAGCTGAGCCTCCTTGAAAGTTACATTGAATTCAATTTCACCATTGGCAAGAGCGTCAAAAAAGGCTTAGGAGTTCCGAAAATAGTGAAATAATTTTGAATAATAAAAAAGTTATTGGGAATAAACGAATTTTAAGACTCATCTTCAAGGACGAATATCTCCACAGGGAGGCCGCGGAGGAAAAAATTTTGTATGAACTTGTCGCCTTATTTTGTCGAAATTTACTCGAATTCGAGAGCTTGGCCACGAATTCTGGGACACCCTGTAGTAACCTCTCATTTTTTTTTATTTTGGGGTTGGGGAGGTTAATTATGAATATCATGAAAAAAAACATTCCAAGAAAAATGGCCTGGACGTCGAGTTTGGATCACCCTGTTCGTAGGTAACTTAACAAAATATAATCAAAGAGAAATAACGTATGTCCCTAAAGTTTTCGGAAAAATTTTGAACACTGATATTTTATTTTGAAAGTTGTTTAATTTTTTATTTTACTTCAGAAGATCAGTTCTGCATCCATATTGGTTGTGATAGACCATTCAAATAACATCTAGTAGACGAGACTTTTCTATAAGCAATAATTTTGTTGACCCTTGCGCAGTCATTGTTTGGACGACACCCGCGTAGATTTGTCGAATCCTTTGGTTGATTGAAACTCGGCACCTCAACTTTTCCACATTTTCTACTTTTTAGGCACAATTGTACACATTTCTGCCTAAAAAAAATAAAAACATTTCAATCGGTCTAGCTTGAAGCACGCTTGAAGGATTCGCTACTTCGGGTGAAAAATCAAAGTATTGATGAGACAGTGGTTTTTGCATTATGGCACGATGTCAAATCAGACCAAAGTACTGCTAGACCATTAGGATGATGTGTATTTGTAAAACCGACGGTAAAACCAAGTATTTGGCTTACTTAACATTATGTAAGAACAACTACCGACTGGTTAAGTGCCAACACGCCACCCAAAGTATAAACAATTCACCAAGGGTGCTCGTCCAGTGGCCTCTGGCAGAATGTATTGAGTTTTTGGGCACTTTTGGGCAGAAAGACATACAATGATGACTGTGTGGGGGGTCGTCGAGATTCGATAAAATCAAAAAAACTGAGAAATCGGCGCTGGAGCCGTCCAAACAATGATGGCGCAAGGGTCAACTAAATTATTGCTTATAGAAAAGTCTGGTCTACTAGATGTTATTTGAATGATCTATCACAACCAATATGGATGCAGAACTGACCTTCTGAAGTAAAATAAAAAATTAAACAACTTTTAAAATAAAATATCAGTGTTCAAAATTTTTCCGAAAACTTTAGGGACATACGTTACTAAGCAGATTTCTTTGAGTTATCAATTTATCCTGCATAAAGTTTAAAAAGTTTATCTTTCCGCTTCAGATTTCGGTGATTATGAACACACAAACAAATTATCAATTTATTAACCAAATTCAAGGTTCGAATATTTTAAAAACCTAAGTTTGACAGGAGTAGATACCTATTACTCCCTTTGCTTTTGGCTAAATGTGCAACTTTTTCATAGGTAATACGTAAAACTCCAGTCGATACTTCCTTGAATCCTGCATCAGCAGGAGCACTACCCACAGGCCACAGGGTGCGAACTGAGAAATAACTGGTTAGGTCCGCATTTTCGATTGTTTTGCAACATCCTCGTGCCAGTCGAGCCCAAGCCCAATGTTTCAACTGCGTGAAATTTACAACCAAAGCACCCAGTACGAACCGGTATGTGTTTTTTGATGTTTAATAATAGTATTAACCAATTGCTTCACATGATAAAGACCCACACTTATTATGTAAATAAGAGCTAAAAATAGACGTGTTTTGTTTGGATGGCCCCTCGTTGTTTCATTTGCCTTTGAGGCAACTGGACCATTTTTTCCACACATCTTATTCAAATAAATAATAATTACTACCTATATTATCATTGGCAGCTCGTTTTTGCAAAAAACAGTTTATTAATATCTTGTGGAAGAATGAATGAAATCTCTTCCAGTTTAAACTAGAAGCGGCGACAGTGGATTGAGTTATCTAAGTTCTATTTCTTCAATTTACGGTTTTTAATGCAACATCAAGATTTGTAACTATGATGACTCATCGATTGCAACAATGCGCCATGTGATGTGATTTGCATTTGTTTTGAATTAATTCTCCAGGCTACTGATATGATAAATTTTAGTTTAATCGGAATGATACTCGCCCAAACTACTTATTTTATGTTCTATTATAACCGAGGTGGGGAGAATAAAGTTTAAGGCTGGCATTTTGACGTATATGCCTTTTGATTGTTGATGGCATTGTTGTAATCAATGCCTATGGAAGACGTCATCGGGCAAGTGGCTAAAGCAACTGCTGCTTATTTAATATGTACTTGTTCAGGAGGGTTCAAGGAAGGTAATGATTATATTCATAAGCTCGTCAGGTGTGTGTACAATTAGTAAATATATTGCAAAAGTACGCTATTTACCGAATATTTACAATTTATTTACTGATTCAACATAGACGTGAAGAGTTTATGAATATAATCATTACCTTCCTTGAACCTCCGGGAACAAGTACATCTCAAATAAAAAGCAATTGCCTTAGCCACTTGTCCGATGACTTCTGCCAAAGGAATTGATGACAACAATGCAACAACAATCGAAATGCATGCGTCAAAACCCCAGCCTTAACGTAAGTTTTTGTTTGCAAAAAAAATAATTTTTTTAGGCGCTCGACTGGAAAGTTAACCTTTCCGGTCAATTTTAGGACCGGAAAGTGGCTTTTCCCGGACTAGTCCGGGAAAGTGAAAAAATAATTTTCCCGGTCAATTTTGGGACCGGGAAATCAACTTTCCCGGACTAGTCCGGGAAAGTCGAAGTCCGGGAAAGTGAAATTTCACCGAAATATTCTAGAAAGTGAAATTTCACCGGAATATTATGGATTTTGTTATCGTGTTAATTTTTACTAGGCTCCTCACATTTTTCAGTGTAGATAATTTTAATTAAAATATTTAATTTCACACAGAAAATATGTTGCGAGCACCTAAAAAATTTAATACGTAACTCACATGTAAAGTATCTTTCCTGGACTCGCAGGCTTTCAGGCTTCCGCCTACGGCGTCAGCCTGAAATCTGCCTATTCGTCCAGGAAAGATCACTTTCCATACTCTTTACGTAAATAACTATTGTCCTTTATTAATTCATGCTCAAGCATTTGCTTACACGTTATTACTAAATAAATTATAAAAACTCAGATTGAAGAACTCACATAAGAGTCGGGAATGGCAGATTCTTTAATTATTATAATAAAACTGAAGAAAATCATCTTTTGACATACATTAGAACTTTCTATCACTTCCGGCGTAATTGTAGTGTTTATTAATTAAGTCTTTTCTTTTGCTTTGGGAAACTTGGTTGTGGATCTCATTTTTTTTGGACAAAAATGCTAAGTTGGTAGTATCATTGCACGCAGAAAAAAATATGTTATCATGATGGATCAGGTGTACCGGCATGGTACCATTTGAAAAAATTTAGTTATCCGCGAAAACTGTTTTTCCATATTTTGGAGCCATCCGAATAAGGCTTAAATGAGCCGAAATGAAATATTATTAATTTTATGAGAATACTGATGTCCATAAAAGACAAAAAAAGCGTATCGCAGCCTTCTAGATCCCTAACAAAATTTCTCCATTACCAAGAAAAAACTCACGAAAATAACACTACAATACTCAGGATGACCCCTAGATTCTAAAAATGTAAAAGTATACCGGATCGAGTGTCGTATTTAAAAATTGAAAATTAAAGCTATTTCCGGCGTAAGTGGAAGTAATAAATAAGAAGTTGTAATAAATGTCAAAAAATTACGTCTACCGATTTCGTATGCTACTCCTTCCACAATAGAAATAAATAGGTGGATTGTTGTGCCAAAACGGCACTTTCCGTGGGTCGATTGAATTCAACATTTGTTCAGCTCTTCCCCATGTGCAAAATTCCAGCTAAATCGGTTCAGGGGCTTGGGCTGTACCGCGATTTTAAAGTCCGATAAAAATCTCGAATTTTTTAGTTTTTGGTCTAAAGGGCACTGAGAGCGAATACATCTTTGGAAGCAGAATCAATCGACCCACGGAAAGTGCCGTTTTGGCACGCCAATTTCCAAATTTAAAATAATTCTCTCATTTACCCATCCAAAACAAGTTTTTGAAACATTTGTTGTCATCATCAGAATGGTCTTCAAATAAGACAAAATGTATGCCTATTTAGTAGTATTATGCCTTTGGGTAGAAAAATCTAAATTTTGTAATAACCCTAAAACCACGTTATAGTACAAATTACTGGATCGATTTGGCTGAAATTTGGTATAAGGAGATTAGGTGATCCATTGAAGAGTTGAAAGGCTTTTGGGAGCAATTGGCCCACGGAAAGTGCCATTTAGGCATACGAATTTTAAAAATTTAAATCCAAGACACGGAAATCAAAGAGTCACGCGAAGGGGAGGTTCCAGCCGCTTCCCCGCTGCCTCTTTTTGGAATAACTTTTGTCTGCCCCGATAAAAAAAGTCGTCAATGCCCATTTCAGATGCAGAAGAGCAAGACGAACAAATGCATGTCGGTCTGACCTGGTTCTAAACCAATTTTTTCTTTCTCTGAAACTAGCGACTTATGCCAGGTTTTTGTACTCTACCAAAGGTCAATGTCGATCTCCAAATAATTCACGACCGAACTTTGTTAATACGGTAAATAATCAATCACAATCAGGTTATTATTCCTTCCCAAGATCAAGATTCTCTTGGCTCGACACCATTTTTTAAATACATTTTAACCATTCTCGCTTCCTTTTTATAGACTCGGTTCACGCTCCCCGTACAACAGCATCATTCATTGTCTTTCGTTTTGCATTGAAAAGATTTCGACGAGTTGTATCCAGTTCAAACTAAAACAATAGCCTCGCAGGTACACTTTCCCCAACTAGCATGACTGTGTTTATCGTCGTTGTAAATTCATTACTGAAATTATCATTCTTACCTGTCGATGGCTGCAATCGGCGCTATCGGCGCGGAATTCAGCACGGCCTCGTTCGGTATCTGCAAAGAGCCAACGTTGGAAAAATTTCCGATTGCATTTTTTTTGCATGTGCTTCCTAAGCGGACGGATCTGGTTTGAACGGCATGAATGAAGTGAACTGTTTCGATTTTTTATCGAAAATCCGTGCGATCGAGAGCAGTCGGGAAACTCACGTGAGCATGCTAATTGATATTAGTCATTTAAAACTTACGTCGTTCAGTACTGTGCATTCGTAGCTGGGTTGGTACTTCTCCTGTTCGGACATGGGACGCTTCATGATCTTCTCCCGGTCCTGTTTGTGCTTGCGGTCGGCGCCTTTGAGCTTGAAAACTTTGATTTGACAGGCGGCGGCGTGGAGGCGTCCCGACGAATCCAGATCCTCGCCGTTCGGGTAAGTTTCCACCTGGATGCGGAAGGGTACGCCCTTTTCGCCCCCGTGTTTCTTGGGAGTGAATTCCGTGCTTATGCAATTTACCTTAAAACAATAACAATTTTGCCTTCAAACCACTCGCCATTTCCATTAAATAGTGGTTTTGAACCGGTATGGTCCAGTTGTCTCCAAAATTTTCTATTTTCATTTCAATGTATTATTGCGATATCATCGGTTATTCGTTGATACTGCTTCATTTAATCTTTTAATCCTATTCAAAATCTAATTTATTACGTTCCTGTTTGATATTCGGGACAGTAGACGAGGCTAGTTTTGAGATTAGCGACTCTTTAGAAGCAAATCTGATAACATTTTGACGACAAGTGTTTCTAGACTAATTGGACCCTGCTGAATCCGAAAATCTGTGTCGGCATTTCGAAGTCTTAACCGGAAGTCCGTAATTTTAGATGGCGCTTAAAGCAGAGCGTTTTATCCAAAATAGCATGAAAATTACAGTTTTAGACCAAAGACATGGTATACAGGGTGTTCCGGTTATGCTTGGCATTATTTTAACCTGAAATTCCCCATTCAAAATAGTGCAAAATGGTACAAAAATTTGTAGGTCGAAGTCGCTTCCTAAGGGAGCCACAGCTCCCCCAAGGTGCGCCATCGGGAGCAGTTGTGAATTTTATCGAATTCTAACAATAACGCAATCCTCAGAAACCCGAAATGACCTTGATATTTTTGCTTCTAAAGATGGTTCAAGGTCACGAATTTTAGGTCTGGTGGTATTAGTCAGCAAGGGTCAAACAGCAACTTTTCTTATTCGTTATTCCAGTAGCCGTTTTGGGGACAATTGAGGTTTTGCGTTAATAAGCACCAGTTACCTTGTGTAAAATCTACATAAGCCGGTTTCAAAATTAGAAAGCCACTTCGACCTACAAAATTTTTGTGCCAATCGTCACCATGTCATTCCCCATGGAAAATAGTGATGATTGGCATAAAGGGGTAAGATAATGAGGGGTTCAAAACATGAATCTACAAATCACCGCAATTTTTCAACGAATTGGATTGGGGATTTGAAATTGAAAACACAACTTCCTTTAGGGCATGTGGGGGTGGTGAAATAGGGGGTTGGAGTTTAGGGGTGAAACGTCCACGAAGCCCTACAATTTGACACTCCGTTTTCGAATAAATGGTATTTAATTGGTTTCACGAAAATGCCTTATTAATAGTTCAACATGTGCAACTTACTTTTATATAGACTCCGACTTCTTTTGTGGGGTCCCAGGTGAAATGGATAATGTTGAGGGCGTTCGTAGGTTGAACGATGTCGTAGGTACCGTAAGAAAGAGGCACGTCAACTTCCAAAATCCTGTCGCCCGGTCGTGCGCGCTGCCAAGTTGCCATTTGTTCTTTCTCCATGTACTGCAATCTTCTCTCGTGGAAACACATTCGAATAACTGACTGAAATATTTTCAAGTAAATTAGAACTTTCATGGGAAGACGAATGTGTGATTACGTCAACAAAAAACTACCTTTTCATAATCCCGTGCGAAAAATGTTATTTTTCCCACTAATTTCAGTTAGGAAATGCATCACATTTCCGCACTAGTGCGAAAAGTGAATTCATTTCCGCACTAGTGCGAAAACTATTTATGTTAATATAATTTCTTTAATTTGTTTCAATCAGCACGATCCACGTGATCCCTAAACATTTCATGCAAGTTATGAAAAAACAAGAAAATCATTTTCAGTGTTTAGTGCAGCGGCGGGAGGCCTCTATTGTGCAACAACCCAAAAATGGAGTAGAACAAAACAAAATTGGTACAGGCCTATAGATAAATGCCAGATACATCACATGGTGGAAGTTATCCATCGTGAAATTTGGTCTAAGAGGTACTTTCACCCCGAAAACCAAATTTTCCGGAAAACCGTGCATTCTCCGGTCATTTTTCGCATTATTTCGTTATGGTAGGTCGTGGGCCCCAGTTCTTTTATCCGTAGGATTCACAAGTCTTCAAGGAATCCGCCCATATGCATAAGTTGATGAAAATTATTTAAATTTTGTCTGCATGCCCGCCAAATGTTAAAAGTTTCGATGGTGCGAAAATATGACTCTCACATTCAACAGAGTATAACTTTTTACTTCACGCTTACCAAAACTCTGCATTACTCACCAAAAACTTCCCCATTCTTTCAGCTTTCATTTAAGTATAAACACATATAGTGGCGTATCGCAATTTGGTCGTAAATTGAAAGAAGCATGTTAAAGAGCACGTGAGCGCTCGGCATTTACCATTCAAGCGTCCCAACTTGTCGCTCTTATGCGATGGTGTCATAGAGTTCACATTCGCAGGCAACTGAGTAGCGTGGCGCGGTGTCGGCATTTACTTCGTTTAGCGCAGCGGCCAATCCATATTTTTCGGTAAAATATTATTTCGGGACCTTTAAAAAAATATGTATATTTGTTAAGTCTTTTTACATTTTAAATCAGAAATTACATTCTGTGTGTCGAAACAAAAATCACAGACCCTCAAATGAAAAAAATGTTGGTTTTTCGAGATGCATTTAATTTCCTATTTCATAAACTATAGGACAAATATCGGATTAATTTTTAAATTCTACCCTTTAGCGCAGCAAGTTGCTAAAATCGATCAAAAAATCGAATGGTAAAACGTTCTTCCACCTATTGGTTTATATTCCACTACTCATACATTTTGTACTATCACTAGAAACACCCCACTACACCGAAACACTTGATTTACACTGCTGACGCGTTTCGAACACAATGTGCTCATTATCAAAGCCGAAACAATGTGCTCATTATCAAAGCCGAAGCTTTCTAGTTTCTAGTGATAGTGCATTTTTCCACCGAAGTTGTCCAGTGTTTTCATAGTCATACATTTTGTATTTATTATAGTTTGAATTTTTTAATTTAAACCTCAATTTATGCTCCCACAATATATTATACTTACAAAACAATAATATAAACAGAAAGACGTTGTATATTGTATATTGTATTTGTGTAGGTATACCTACCTGCCTTTATTTCATTAGAATAAGTAACTATAGAAAAATTACATATAAATATAGGATATAGATCTGATGCACAAGCTAGCGAAAAATTAGTTATAACAGGATTTTTTTTGTTTAATGTTTCATAATATTGTATAGGTACTATGTGCCTGTAGTTTGGTGCAAATAGGTAGGAGGAATGGGATGGGGGCAGGTAAGTGAGGTAAATTATAGTAGGTAGGTTATATATTAGTAAAAATAAAAATGATCTACACGCATTTTAAATTTAACTAAACAAAGATACACACATCACCTATACAGCTATAGGTACTTACGTAAAAAACTATTAGTTAATTACACTTAGCCCCGATTGCACCGCTCTACCTTAACTTTAAGTGACCCTTAAAAGCCCTGGAAGCAATTATTAAGACAATCGTTTCCACGGTTTTTAAGGGTCACTTAAGGTTAAGGGAGAGCGGTGCAATTGGGCCTTAATGTTTTCGTATAATAGTTTGAACCTTCCTCATTTTTGGAGTAGGTACGCTGATTTCGTTCCGACTCAGATGTTTCTAATAAATTTTTGTTATTGTTGCACCAATGCGCCAATAAGGGTCGTTATGTAAGTAGAGGTAAGGTAACTATATTTACATTAAATATACCTACCCATACATAGTTGAGTTGAGAACAGAATGCTTTTTTGTAAGCATTTTACTGATTTATAGAAACGTTACATAGGAACTTGTTACCTATATGCAATGCATTGATACAGGTATTATTCTTTTAAAGTACATCAGGTGCATAATAATTAGTATACTGTATCTTTTTTAAAGGTATAAGGTATGGGTAATGGACATTTAGACGCTGATAGCAAAACCAAATATAATGGGTTAGGTATATTATAGGTATAAGTATTTTTGGTAGGATGGTATTATAGCTACTTATTTGTGGTAACTACTAATTGTCATTAGTGGCAATATTTTACGTCACAAAATACCTGACTAACTCGCCAGTTTCTGCTGAAATGTTCCTTTTTTCTGACTGAGGAATAATATACGAAAATAAAATAAATCCGTGTACCTTTTAAATACTCGAAGGTAGGTGGTAGGTAAGTATTATTCTTCAAAAACTAAAACTGTTTCCTTTCAAGGGTATTGAATGAGGCTTTAAATTATTTTACTTAGTAGGTACCTAATTGTTCCACTTCGAACATGGAGAGTATGAACTAACTCTACCAACAATTGTCTCAATTATTGATTTGTAAAATTAGGAAACAAATGACCTATAGGAATATGCTCATTGATACCTAAACCTATCTGGCCCGTAGGTAACTTTATGAATGTATACCAATGAAGCCAGTACAATTACTGGCTTCAATTTTTCGCCTTTTTGGACTATCTATATTATTGGTAAGACAAAAACATGGATCTCGTGAAATCTCTTTTATCTGTATACCTGTAATCAGTCGTACCCTTAGCAGGAAGGTACATTCTTTACAATTACAATAAATTCAGATTTTAAAACATTAACAAATAAAAAGGCAAACTAGAACGTGCAAGGTTTGTATTGTCAATAAAAAGGAATTAAATTCGATGTTTGTCTTATTTTTTTTTTTAAATAAGAAATTAAATTCACCTCGAGAAACCATCAATTTCTTCATTTGAGGGCCTGTGATTTTTGTCTTAACACACAAAATGTGATTTCAGATTTAAAGTGTAAAAATACATCTTTTTTTTTGAAGGTCCCATAAATATTATGCCGAAAAAGTATGAATTGACCGCTGCCCCCTGCGCTAAACGAAGTAATACCTGCACCGCGCTACGCTAGGCAGTTGCCTGCGACTGTGACCTGTATAACATCGTCGCATAAGGGCGACCAGTTGGGACGATTGAATGGTAAATGCCGCGCGCTCACGTACTCTTTAACACGTTTCTTTCAATTTACGACCGAATTGCGATACGCCACTATATGTGTTTGTACTTAAATTAAAGCTGAAAGAATGGGGAAGTTTTTGGTGGGGAATGCAGAGTTTTGATAAGCGTGAAGTAAAACGTTATACTCTGTTGAATGTGAGAGTCATATTTTCGCACCATCGAAACTTTTAACATTTGGCGAGCATGAAGACAAAATTTAAACAATTTTCATGAACTTATGCATATGGCCAGATTCCTTAAAGACTTGTGAATCCTACGGATAAAAAAATTGGGGCCCACGACCTACCATAACGAAATAAAGCGAAAAATGACGGGAGAATGCACGGTTTTCCGGAAAATTTGGTTTTCGGGGTAAAACTACCTCTTAGACCAAATTTCACGATGGATAACTTTCACTACGTGATATATCGGATATTTATCTATAGACCTGTACAAATTTTGTTTTGTTCTACTCCATTTTTAGGTTACTCCTTAAATAAGCGACTTTTGACGGCTCGGCCGCTGCACTTTACAGCTTCGCCTCGTTCTGCAATACGCACCCGCGCAAGGAAATGATGTACTTTTCCCACTTGTTACATAAATAGCTATTACAGTTCTTGTACGAAACACTCCACAGTTCTTGTCCCATTAAGGTTGCAAAATAGGGACTTACGGAGTGTTCCAATGTATTATTAATTCTTTATGTTGCATTGACATTTTCGTTTTTGATTTGATTTGAGTGAGGATTTCAGTAAGTTTCACTTGTTTTAAAGCATTTCTATTGCTCTTTTATTTATTCCGGTCAGACTTAGAACAAGACGCCAACGACGCTGTCACATTTGCGTTATTATTGTGAAACCAACTAATTTTGAATGACATAATCGACATCATCAAGTAACTAAGTGGTAACTAAAAGTATTTTTTCGCACAATCGTATGTTATAACTCTCTTACCGACGTAGTTAAAGTAAGGTGTAAGTTCAACTTACCAAGCGCAGTTTGGTTTCCCAGGCAACGAAAAATAACAGTGCTGTTATGAATTCATAACAGCACGCATATCTGACACAGGCATGGTAAGTGAAACAATTGAACTGCCAAAGGTATCGAGAGCATTTGGAAAATTCGGCGATATGTCAAACAGGATTTTTTTAATGGCTGACGAAAAATGTTCAATAAGCTAATTTCGATTGTGCGAAAAATCATATACAATACACGGTTGTTAAGTACATCTAACAGAATCTTGGAAATTGCAAAAACTCGTCTTCGACTCGTTTTTGCAAACCTTTCCTCGATTCTGTTATACTGTACTTACCAACCTAATATCGTAATATACTATTTTTGTTGAACGCCTGTTATTGAACAATGGAATAATTCAACAACTAAATAGTACAGATCTTTTTTGACTACACAAGAAGACGTTTATACAGTGTACAGCTTGAGTCTGAAAGACACCGCATCCTTTATACCGTAGAATCTGCTGTTGAAATGATGAGGTTTGGTGAAAAAATTGTTGGTCAACAATTGTGATTCCTCTTGATGTTATAAGACGCCAAAAACCTTCATTTTAAAACATTTTTATTTAATACCTTCCGAATGGTGTATCGCAGAATTTTGAATTTACGCACATTATCACCGACCAAGAGGCAAATGCTGATGGTACTTTGGACATTCGCAAAAAAAACGTAACCTTGATATACAGGGTGCGACTCAAGTTATTTGTCCTCGAACTCTTTTATGTTTGAAATATTGCTAAATTGCCTATGCGACCTTATTCCCCGTTCAATTCTCAACATTTTTTGGCTCTTAATTTTTTTTGAAAAAACTAACCATTCACGAAGAAAATTGAAAAAACCGAAGACATGCTTCTAGTAATGATCATAAAACCATAATGTTAAATTTACCCCATAAAAAAGTGTAATTACCACCGATGTATTTTCTTCAATTGCGGCCACAGCTGTCAAACAACAGCTTCCTTGCAAAAAAAGAGTTGAAATATGACAATTGTCAGCGCCTACTTTGATTTTTATTGCAATTCAATGCTTAATTTATTGTGATGGTCATCATGTCTTCAGTTTTTTCAAATTTCCTGGCCAATGGTTAGTTTTTTTTTAATTAAGAGTCAAATAAGTTTTAGAATTGAACGGGGAGCAAACTTATAACATAATATCAAGAGGAATCACAATTGACTATTAATTTTTGCACCAAAACTTATCATTTGAACAGTTAGTAGATTCTGTGGTATACACAATATACTATTTATTATACAGGGTAATTCTGGTATGCAGTCATTAATTTTCAGGGGTGATTCTACGTGAAAAAATATGAAGAAAAATTTCTATAAACAAGTGTCCGAAAATCGCTCCTAAGGGTGCTACGGCCCCCTGAAGGCGGCGTCGAAAATTCGATTTTTATTTAGTCACTCATTAAGTTTTTGCACATTGACATTATTAAGCATCTCCAGATAACTTTAGTTACTAATTTTTAGAATCCGCGTTCAGTTTTGTAATTTAATAAAAATAAATTGTCCCTTCTTGATCAACTCGGTCAATACAGATAAATTTTTGATTCGACTTTTCTCGAAAACGGTTAGTCCTATGGAGTAACAATAAGAGGAGCTTCTTTTATGTAGTTTTAGTCAGACAACCATATGCCGGTGAGCAAATGTCAAAAAATGGCTCGTCAAAAAAATTGGGTGAAAAAATCCGCAGGCCCCCCGTTTCGAACGCTCCTGGTAAAATTCGCTTTTTGCTGATAACATAATCTGATGGAGCTTATTGATATCAGACAGTGTGCAAAAAGTCATCGCTTTAACTTAAACGGTTCCTGATTTATTCAAGAATAACCGAATTTTGGGTGCCCCCCTTCCGAGGACCGTAGCCCATTTAGAAGCGATTTTCGGACATACGTTTATAAGAACTTTTCATTTTTTTCTTCTGAACTGTGATATTTTTCGATGTAGAATCACCCCTGAAAATTAATGACTCCATACCTGAATCACCCTGTAAAATGACATCCCAACATAATCAATGACTTTGGAGTTTATTGAAAATTCTTCCATAAACTCCAAATATAAATAAGCCAGTAGTACCAGAACCAACACTCTTATAATCAATGACATTACTTTCAGTTCCAAACTTCCAAAGCCCACAACAGATGAGTTTTTTTTTTAAATCGCATAGACTCGAAGTTGAGAAAAACAACAAACCGAGTAAGAATTTTGCCATGGATGTAATTGTTTACAATGTGTTTACCGGGGTGCATTGAACGAAGACATTTAGTTGGGGTTGTGCAGGCCCCTGCGCCTGGCTGTGTATACTTCCTCTGGTTACAGAGTATGTTTGGTTGCATAACCAATGTTACACTTTTTTTAAAAATAAACTTTGTATTTGTACTTTTCCATTTGGTTTGGTTTAGAATCCCCGCCAACTCCTGGAAGTGCAGATTTTTCTCTTTACTGAGCGAACAATTAAAAAAACGATCAGGGATGGCTATGGGATTTGACAAAATTATCTTTGGTTAAGTTTTCCGCATTAGTTTTGTTTCTCAATTCTCAAACATTCATGACCCCCCTTCATTGCTTTTAATTAAATTCGATCCCGCCTCGGACCACCCAGCATAACGCAATCTGCGCAGAGTCGCGTACTACACAGGGTGGTGAATTTTTTGTTGGCCACCATTGGGAACTCGAAAACCATAAGAGATCGAAAGTTGGTTAATTAGAGAAAAGTTGCGCTTTTTAAAGGTGTTTAAGAATTTGTAAAGAATTCCCGGATATCTTCATCCGTTCCTGAGTTATTGCAAAAAAACTGAAAATCACGATTTTAAAGAAAAGTTCATGTCTTTCTAATGATAGGAACCCAAAAAAGCGGTTTTCAAAATGTGTCTGTGTGTGTACGTACAGTCGAGAAACTAAATAATGCACCTTTTGTTGATCTTTTGGCCGGATAGCTCTTTATCTGCACACGGTCCAAAGTTCCTTGACCTACCAACACAACCCCCAACTGGTGCCGATCCTAAAATCAGATAGAATTCACCACTATCGATCGTGGTGTTCCAAATTTTGTGCGTAACGCTCAAGACCCGAGTGCATGACTTACTTTCTCGACTGTACGTACGTACGTTTGTAAACACGCCACAGCCAAAACTACTAGACCGATTTGGCTGAAATTTGGTGCGTAGGCATCTCATAACCCAACTTAGATCTGAAAAGCTTCAAATTCTGCTTCTAAAAATGTATTCAATCTCAGTACCCTTTTGACCAAAAATTAAAAAATTTTAGATTTTTATCGGACTTGAAGATCGCGGTACAGCCCAAGCCCCTCTGAACCGATTTGGCTGAAATTTTGCACATGGGGATTGTATTACACGTCGAAGAGCTGAACAAATTTTGGATTCAATCGGCCCACGCAAAGTGCCGTTTTGGCACACCAATTTCCAAATTTAAAATTATTTACTCATTTAATTCTGGTTTTAAATAAGACAAAATTCGTTCGCATTTAGTGCTCTTTGGGTCAAAAAATCGAAATTTTGTAATAACACTAAAAATACATTATAGCCCAAATTAGTGAATCGATTTGGCTGAAAGGTACATGGAGATTTGGTGGTTCCAGCCGCTTCTCTGCTGCATTTTTTTGTGCATTTAATGGTGATAAAATCTAATATAGCGGCCATAAGAAGAATAAAAGTTCACTGTTGTTCAAAATCTAGATGGCCTAGAAAATTTCTGTCAATGCTGTCGAGTTAACAGCTGTCAGAAATATAAAAGTTTCAAGTTTCATTTGATTGCCATTTGCGACCAATCGTTAATATGAATTTTAACTTCTACGCTCAAGGCGGAGCAGTATACAGGGTGAGCCAACAAGGCGACGGCGGTCCATAATTTCTGAACCCTTCCAGATAGGAAATCAATTCAAACGCCATTATGTACAACACCACCAATTCTACATCATAAAAATACTTTCAACTATACAGGGTGTCTCAAAACACTTGCAACGCATGGCAACTTGATTTTTTTAAATGGAACACCACCATTTTGATGTCATATTCTGGATCACCTATAACATAGCTTTACATCGCCATAAGACATTCCATGTTTTAAGGCTCTGTTCTAAAGTAATTAATTTTTTTTGTAAAATTTCGATCGTTGAGGGTGCTTCTTAAAAAAATTACTGAGAACTCAATTTTGCATCTAGAGGGCTGAGATTCGATACGAATATGAAGGAAGGTGTATTCCATCTACCTAATATGATAACTATCATTATCACTATACAGGGTGTTAAAAATTCTGTGTCAAGCTTGGAAAATTTCAAATATGCAAAACTCCATTTTTTCAAATGGCACCCCCTGTTATTATTGTGCCGTGGGGTTCGGCTGTTGAATTACTTTATTTTTTATTAAGTATGTCCTATACCTAAAGTCAATACTTCAAAAGATATTCTTTGTCTTATTTATTTTTTTGAAGATTATTACGATCTCAATTAAAGAATGCCATGGACTGTATGACAGTTATGATTAAAATTGTTTATTTACATAGTTACCAGACAGTTTGCCACATTTATTGACACACACAATGAATTTCAACCATAAACAGTAAACCATGTCAACGAATTCTTCCTGGTTGTGTATGTCAATAAATGTGACAAACTGTCTGGTAACCATGTAAATAAACAATGTTAATGATAACTGTCATACAGTCCATGGCATTCTTTAACTGAGATCGTAATAATCTTCAATAAAATAAATAAGAACAAGAATATCTTTTGAAATATTAACTTTTGGTATAGGACATACTTAATAAAAAATAAAGTAATTCAACAGACGAACCCAATGGCACAAGGGTGCCATTTGAAAAAATGGAGTTTTGCATATTTGAAATTTTCCAAACTTGACACAGAATTTTTAACACCCTGTATAGTGATAATGATAGTTATCCTGTTAGATAGATAGAATAGGCCTTCCTTCATATTCGTACCAAATCTCAGCTCTCTAGATACAAAATTGAGTTCTCAGAAATTTTTTTAAGAAGCACCCGCAATGATCGAAATTTTTCAAAAAGAATTAATTACTTTAGAACAGAGCCTTAAAACATCCATTGTCTTATGTCGATGTAAAGCTATGTTATAGGTGATCCAGAATATGGCATCAAAATGGTGGTGTTCCATTTAAAAAAATCAAGTTGCCATGTGTTGCAAGTGTTTTGGGACACCCTGTATAGTAGAAAGTATTTTTAGGATGTAGAATTGGCGGTGTTGTACATAATGGCGTTTCAATTGATTTCCTCTCTGGAAGGGTTCAGAAGTTATGGACCGCCGTCGCCTTGTTGACTCACCCTGTATAAAATCGATCAAAAATTCGAAATTGAACTGACATCAAATCTTTACGTTTCGGGGTCCCAGGAACCCAAAAAACCTATTTTTGAAAAATGTGTGTCTGTGTGTCTGTCCGTGTGTCTGTGGACACGCTACAGCCGAAACTACTGAACTGATTTTGATGAAATTTGGTATATAGGTATTGTCTGTGCGGGAGAGGAGCTGATTAGATTTTGAAGCCGATCAGTCAACCCGAAGTGCCCTTTTGGCATAGCAACTTTCTTATTTTAAATATTTAAAAATTTAATAAATGCTGCTGTTATTAATCCAATGCAGTGCGGCGTAGAAGTTCCTGCCGTCTCCGAGACCGCCTTTTTTTTTTAAATCGTGAATTTCAATTTATCCGGCATAACTCAGGAGCGAATGAAGATAAAGGAGAATTATTTACTGATTCTTAATCACCTTGAAAAAACGCAGCTTTTTTTCTAATTTAAGCTAGTCTCCATCTCTTATAGTTTCCGAGTTGACAACGAAAAATTCGCCACCCTGTATACAGGATGCGAGATTAAAACTCCACAACGCTATAACTATAGGGTTGGGCAAAAGCATATTTGCATGTTTCTCCTAAAGGCTCATATTAAGTCCACAGTTATGTAGCATGTAATGTTTTCATTTTTTATATATTTATTTTTACGGCATATATTAGGGCATATACTTGAAGATTGCAGCATGGTTTAGAGAATATATTTAAGGATTTTAACGGAATATTTAAGTGTATATATGCCTCATCTTTACGACATACTTGCCCAACCCTAGCTATAACATTGTTATTTGCGGTCCGATCTTGTGAACCAAAAACCAGATGAAATTGCTCATAAAATACTACAAACCCAAGGTAGTTTCGATTTTTATCAACTTCGACTTGAACGTCAACTGGACATCAACTTTTCATTTTGTTTTTTTTACTCAGTCTAAAAGCTAATTTTTTTCTGCAATAAGTTGAGTTTGGTTTCTACTTTATAATAATTTGTTTTGAAAATAATTACAATTATTGTCAAAATTTCAATCTTGTATTCCTAAATCTTCGAGTGTGCCTTGAAAAAAATTCTTGAAATGCATTTTGCCTGCTAGAAAATAACATATTTTCATTGTTTTGCCAAGTTTCTACCCCAGCTCCACAGCACATTCGAAAATCTTGAGTAAAAAATGCAGCAGAGAAGCGGCTGGAACCTCCCCATCGCGTGGATCTTTCATTTTCAAGTGGCAATCGATTTGACACGGAAATAAGGTATTATAATCGAAGCGTAAACTATAAACTTCGCCACTTTTCAGTGAGAATTATAATTTTCTACCCAAGTCGTTGAGGTGGCGAATACATTTTTAAAACCAAATTTAGAACTAGAATTTGAAAACCTTTCTAATGGTGACATTACATTTTAGGATTCTCAAAAGTTATGTGCCAAAATGGCACTTGCCGTAGGCAGATTGCTTCCAAAAACTGTTCGACTCTTCAATGGGAAAACGATCTCCACATACCAAATTTCAGCCAAATCGGTCAAGGGATTTGAGCTGTAGCGTGTTTCTAAAGTGCCAAAAGGGCACAAAATACATTCCTTGGAAGCAGAATTTTAGGGCCTTTCCTATGGTTGTATTTAAAATTTAAAGTTGATGTGCCAAAATGGAATTTCTGGTTGCACGATTGGCTCCAAACGTTTTTCAGATCTAAGTTAGGGTATTAGATGCCTTTTTACCTAATTTCAGCCAAATCGGATAAGTAGTTTGGTCTGTAGTGTTTACAAAATTTTTTACGTAGCATAGCATAATAACATAACGTAAAGATCTGGTCCTCTATCCAAACCAATTGCAGTAACCTCCCATTTTTTGAAATTGTGTGGTTGGCGGATCAAAAATATTCAAACTTTAACAAAAAGTTATAATTATCTTCAGAACTAATTATAAACCAATCTCACCTTATTGCACATGAAAAGATGCAGAAAAAAATTAGCTTTTAGACTGAATAAAAAAACTGGGTATATCTATTTGAAAATCAAAAGTCGACATCCAGTTGACATTCAAGTTGAAGTTGATAAAAATCAAAACTACCTTGGGCTTGAAGTGTTTCATGAGCAATTTCATCTGGTTTGTGGTTCACTAAGATCGGACCACAAATAACAAAGTTATAGCGTTGGAGAGTTTTAATCTCGCACCCTGTACATGTCAAGCTGAATTCAATGAAGGTTTCTGCTTTTATTTAATATCTCATTTTCCGTAACTAGACCAGGCGGTGGTGGGTCGAAAAATCTATAGAGAAATGGAAAAAATTCAATCAAGAACTTTTTTTGTTGGAATGGTTAAGTTCAGGGCCACGAAAAACATACTAAAAACCCGTCCTCCGTCCCAGCCTGGAAATCTGCAAATTATGCGCAATGCGCAAGTTTTCCCCCATAACTCGTTTTTCCTTCATCGTACAAAAAATATACTCGTATACAATATTGAAGGCTAATAAATTCTCTACAAGAAAGTTTCTATGCACTCTTCACCTGAGAGCAGCGGTTTGGCCGCAGGAGTCGCTCAAAATTGAGCGAATTTTTCGAAACAACCATAATCCAAGAGGTTACCAAAACAATACCTATTACAAATTTTGATCCCGGATGATCGCTTTGCACGATGATAGTGTGAATCATAGAAAACAATTTGAAACGGGGACCGACTAGAAATTTCCCTTGGGTTTAAAGATGCATAAGTATATAGAACGATTCCTTGCATCATTCTAAGAAGAAAAGTTCAAATGGACATGTGGCGAAAAATGCTTCCTAAGGGAACTGTGGCACCTCAAAAAAAATGTTTTCCTGGGCCTCCGCGAAAGGGCTATCTTTAAACCCAAGGGAAATTTCTAGTCGGTTCCCGTCTCAAATTGTTCTCTATGGTTCACACTTTCATCGTGCAAATCGTTAATCCGGGATCAAAATGTTTAGTATTGTTTTGGTAACCTCTTGGATTATGGTAGCGTTTCGAAAAATTCGTTCAATTTTGAGCCAAACCGTTGCTCTCAGGTGAAAAGTGCATAGAAACTTTCTTGTAGAGAATTTACTAGTCTTCAATATTGTATACGTTTATATTTCTTGTACGAAGAAGGAAAAGCGAGTTATGGGGTAAAATCTTGCGCCTTGCGCATAAGTTGCACATTTTAGGGTGCTTCCAGGCTGGAGTGGAGGAAGGGCCGGGTTTTTAGTATGTTTTTCGTGACCCTGAAATCTAACCATTCCAACAAAGAAAGTTCTTGGTTGAATTTTTTCCATTCAAAACTACCCACCGCCTGGACTAAACACAGAAAATTGAAGTATGCTTTAAAAAAATTCTTTCCTCAAAGCCAGATTTATGCTAATCAAATGACCTGTGATCAAAACGTGCAATACCTTCAACATTTTCCCTTTATACATGGACAAATCCCCCAACTTCTTCAATTTAATTTCGTAACTCTGTCCCTGGTTGAGGTACGTCAAAGTATCCTCGTTAAGTTTAGTGGCGATGCTCGTGGCAGCTGCCAAAACATACTGAAACCGACAATCCTCAGCAAAACTGCAATTTGTCGACGTCACCCTGTAGTTATCTTGTGCGGTCGGTGAAGTGGGCAAATTGGCATCGATGGCATTGTGCAGATTAGTGTAAACCGATTGTTGCAACAGCTGATTGATCGTGTTATTGATCATTGTCTGATTCGTGGCGCCATCATCGACCCCCGCATTGTGCAGTGTCATTGGCTGGGTGGACGTCGGCGAAGGCGCCTCCTGTTTGAAAACCGTCAAACCCGAAATCGACAGAATAGTATCACTGAAAATAAAACATAAGTCGTGGATTCGAGTCCAGTGAAAGCGTAATACTTGACATTGTAGGAATTCCCCGCTAAATCCGATCCCAGACTTAAGGAGCTGTCGATATCCCCATTTAGTCCCGTTATATCGTCCACCTGCCAGGGGGGCATCCTCATTGCTCCTAAAACGATCAGAGATTAAGTTTATGGCAGGGTAATAAAAAATTAACGCCTTTGCAACAATGTTGATGTTTTCTTTTAACGCTACACGTGCTGCAACATTTGACTTGTTAATTAAAGATTGTGACGATTCGCACATTTTTCTCCCCATGCCTACTTTCTGATAAAACTTGCAGTGATATATGTACAGGGTGGTCGTTTTATCTTGAGACTGGCAAATATCTCGGAAAGGAAGCATTTTAGAAAAAAATGTTTTCTATAAAATTATTCTGACTTCGAGGGGAAAAATAGATGGCATCGACGCCATTTTGATTCAAGGTCATTTTCAAGGTCAAATGAAAGTCAACTTCATTTTTTTAAATGGAAACCTACATTTTTTATTACAGATTGTTATTCCCCGTAAAAGAACAAACAACTTTCATCTAAACTATTTTTGGATCCGATGATGTAAATTTTAACCTTTTTCGAAATCCCTAGACATTCCCTAGTAACAGCGGCAAGACAAAACAAATGAACAACCGTTGTAACTTAGCAACGATGAATTCTAGATAAATAAACCACAAAAATTGTTGTAGATTTTGTTTTTGCTAGGGAAGACAATGGATTTCGAAGAAGATTAAAATTTTGTTTTAAATATCTGACAAACTATCCATCGGATCCAATAATAGTTTAGATGAGAGTTGTTTGCTCTTTTACGGGGAATAAAAATCTGTAATAAAAAATGTAGGTTTCCATTTAAAAAAATGAAGTTGACCTTAATTTGACCTTGAAAATGACCTTGAATCAAAATAGCGTATATGCCATCTATTTTCCCCCTCGAAGTCATAAAACGTTTATATTTTTTTCTAAAATGCTTCCTTTCCGAGATATTCGCCAGCCTCAAGATAAAACGACCACCCTGTATAGTCCTAGCGGTTACCAAAACAATACTGCATTTTTTGAACATGGAATGCCGCTTAGCATCAGGATAGTATGATCCATAAGGAACAATTTGAGATCGGGACCCACGATAACGTTAAAAAATGGGATTATAGTGAAAATATGAAGTAAAACCACGTGTGAGTGGAATTAATAAGTAGAAAAGAGAGAGTACCGTTTTGTGTTAAAATGACTCCTAAGGGAGATACGCCCCCTCGCCTGAATACGTCTTTTAATTAAAATTTACTCAAAAATACAATTGATATGAACCTGAAATTTTGAACATATTATTATAGGTATATTCAATCTTATTTCCCACGCCAGTAGGCCATGAAACTTTTTTCCTGTAGTGGCAGCATTATTTGTCAAAGTGACTGAACGAGAATTTTGAAATTGTCATGTCAGCTCTGATGTCAGTTGCAAATTGCTGTGTTGGCCGAAGGTAATTAAGGTATTTAAAATGCCAAAAGTAATAACTAAAGAAGAAAAACTAAAAATAAAAAGGTGCTACAACCACTTGCAAAGATTAAACAAAAATAATCAATCAAGAAAACAGATTGTTTGTATGTTGGTAGATATTTTTAAGGTAGGTAAAATGCATTCTATCACCTCTAGAACCAACTTTGTAGATTTCTGAAAGGACTATTAACCCTATTTTATCGAGCAGTCCGGGCGATTTGAAAACTTCTTTCTGTGTAGGTACCTATTTAGTATTTACCTCAAAATTCAAATCGGGTACCTACATAAGTTCGTCTGTGATTTGATTTTATTTAGCAATAGTTCGCTGATGGTTTCCCCTTTTCAAGAGAAAAATAAGTCAACTGGCAACAATGGCCATCATTTTGACAAAAAACTTAATCAGAAATTTACGTCAATCAAAGTGTAATAGGGATATTTTGATGTAACTATGTTGTTGCCACCGTATCACCAGATTTCCACGGCCTACTGGCGTCGGAAATAAGATTGAATACTATATAGACTAGTAGTGTAATGGCCTTTCTTATGAAGTTTTATCTTCAGCAGAGGCGTGCGTTCCTGGGGGCGCTTTACTCATTTTTAACATTTTTCCGTAAACACTTTTCACCAAAAAGAGTACGAAAATCATGATTATACTCTGTCCGGGATCCACATGACCGAGATTCACCCGATTTCCATGGCGATTCATTGTTGACAACAATGATTCACCATGGAAATAGGGTGAATCCCGGTCATGTGGATCCCGGACAGACCATAATTCTAAAAAGTGCTCTTGATCAAACTCGGTAGGACCGTTTTCGAATAAAATTGATCGAATTTCTTTATTTGGCTGAAAGTAAGTACAGTGGATGACTTCTTGCTTCATTCTAAGAAGAAAAGTTCATATGGGCATAGGACGCAAAATGCTTCTTCAGGGAGTTATGGTAATTTTTCTGTGTTCCCAGCGGTGTTAAAATTCAATATGGCGCCCATAAGATAAAGAAAAGTTGACAGCTGTCAAAAATATAGAAGTAACAAGTTTCATTTAAATAACATCAACCGTTAAGAAATAGCGCAACTTTTCTCCAATTTAACCGACCCGCTTTTACCGTTTAGGAGATCCCAATGGTGAGCATCGAAAAATTACCCACCCTGTATATTTCTGAATTACCGCTTCAACTTTTTCGAGGGACCGCAATAACTCAATGAAGAAGCATTTTTTGCCCTATGTCCATATGAACTTTTCTTCTTAAAATGAAGCAAGGAATCATCCCCTGTAATTAATAAGCGTTGTCATACTGATTTTATATAGATACGCATGCGCGAAATATTTTGACAGAGTCAGCAAACAAAACGCTGTCAACATTGACATTTCACTTGAATTTTGTTTTGTTTGGACTGTTTGTAGAGGATTTTGGTCTTCTAAAAATTTTGGAAGTGTTGCTTTCGTTATGGAAATGATGGAGGAAGACTTATAATTTAAAGTTGGTGCTTCGAAGTCTTTTGAAAGGTGTAAAACGGATAGCAGACGTTCTACAATTCCCTTCATTTCATTCCCTAAACCATGTGAGGAAAAATTCCGTAATTAGTGACAAAAACATAGAAAGGATTGCCCTTTGTAAATGTAATCGAAGCAATGGGAAGTAGTCCAGTCAAATTAGACCTCCAGGGGACCGGAGGTTACAATAAATGTTGGAAAGCGGGAGATGATCTTAAACCCTTTAGTAGGCATCTAATAGAAATACCCTAGTTTTGCAACTTCCCAAGATGTGTGCGCATGATAGGGCGTCCAAAAAAACACGAAATTTTCGGACTTTCTTCAGTTTTTCGCTTATAATGTTTAAACGGTGCTTCCTAGCGAAAAGTTCACTATTTTCGAAATTAAAGCGCATTAAATTCTGCGTCGAAGGAGCCACCCAAACGTTAAGTTCGACCATGTGGTAGGGTCGCAAACCATGGTCAAAAACGACAATTTTGTGAAAAATTGACAAGTAGTGACTTTTCGTCGTCTGTAACGTCCAAACGGCTACTCTAATTTAAAAAACTTATAGCTTGAAAGTTGTAGATCGTCAATCGCTGATTTCAAAAAGCATCACAAATTTAAATTTTGGTTAAAAATATTCAAAAAATAATTTATTTATAAATGTAGTTAAGAAATGAGACAATGAATAAAAGATCAATTTCTTCGAAATCTTTTGGACGTGGAGGGGCCAGGGTCGTTCGCAGGCCCGATGAATAGTGTGTCGCCTTCAAATAGTTGAGGCTTTTGATCTAGAAAATAAAAATAGAGCAATCCATAAACAGTCATAAGTAGTACCTAAGCCTCAACTATTTGAAGGCGACACACTATTCATCGAGCCTGCGAACGACCCTGGCCTCTCCACGTCCAAAAGATTTCGAAGAAATTGATTTTTTATTCGTCTCATTTCTTAACTACCTTTATAAATAAATTGTTTTTTGAATACGTTTAACCAAAATTTAAATTTGTGATGCTTTTTGAAATCATGGTCGAAATTAACGTTTGGGGGGCTCATTTGACGCAGAATTTAGTGCGCTTTAATTTCGAAAATAGCGAACTTTCCGCTAGGAAGCACTGTTCAGAAATTATAAGCGAAAAACTGAAAAAAGTCCGAAAATTTCGGGGTTTTTTGGACACCCTATCATACGCACACATCCTGGGAAGTTGCAAAACTAGGATACTTCTATTAGATGCCTACTAAAGCGTTTAAGACCATCTCCGGCTTTCCAACAATTATTGTAACCTCCGGTCCCTATTTGACTGGTCTAAAGTTCAATGACCTCCATCATATTTAAGAGGTAGCATTATTATCGATCCTTAAAAATGAGGGTCATCGTCACTCACAACTCACAAGAAAACGCAAAGCGAACTTTAAAGTTTAAATGTTTGACGTTTCGACGTTTGTCAGCTGATCTTTGTTTGCCGAAATTACAGTGTGTGCGCATGTGCATTGCGTTTGTGACAAGCCCTATTTCAGAGAAAATCGCGCGATACTAATCATTAGCCAATAGAAAAATGGATTTCTGTGTGTTTACCATGGCAACTCGAAAACTTCCTGGAAATTTTTGATAACTTCCTGGACCAACCTAAACGAAATTAATAAGTGGAAATTTTTATGTCAAATTAAACGTCAAAAAACATTTCTATTCAATTTCTGTGGCTGTATCGTTGCTATTTTCTTACCGAATCTGCATTCGAGCATTAATTCATATCCTGGAAATTCTAGTCGTGCATCCCAACAACGTAATCGGGCCCTCGTGTTCCACTCGGGCCGATTAATACGTTGTTAGGATGCACTCCAAAAATTTCCGGAAAGAATCAATGCTCTTATGAGATTATAAGTGAAATAATTCGCGAAAATCAGCAAAGTGTCTGACATCTGGTGGCAATACTTTAATTACACTGAGAGACAGCCCAAGTAACACAAACGTATTTATAAAAGCTGCAAGAACATCTACACAGGTAATTTATAAAGGTTTAAGTTTTATAAGAAAGCTGTAAGAGCAATTACTCAGTACTTATAAAGCACTTATATACCCAAAATAGGCGCAGCTTATAAAGCAAGTTTATAAGAGTTGCACCTACAACACTTAAACAACTTAAACACTCGGTGGTTACGTTTTTACAGCATCTATACAGGTGTTACAAAGTATTTATACAGTATAATACCTGTATTATAGCGAACTTTAATACAGCAAAAATGTGTCAATTGTACAGTAATATAAAACATTTTAGCTGTATATCTACTGTACAAAGATACCAATTTGTTTTATTAATAATTATTCATCAATATGGGCTTCCATCTTTAACAGGGAGCTTTTGTTATAGTACAAACAAATTTTAAAATACACTGACTGTCAAAATTTGCATCAGAAGGCAGAATCTAGGTGCGAAGAAAATTTTACTGTATAAATATACTTCAATACTCGTAAATCTAACAATGCCCCTCGAAAATTGTGCGGATTGTGTGGTCTTTAAAAAAAAAATTAAAAAATTAAATCAGCAGGCGGAGACCAAAATAAAACTGACAATTAATATAGTATGTCCTTGTTATCAGAAAAAAGTATATTAAGCAAATTCACGGAATTTACGACAATATTTTTAAATAATTTGCTTGATTTTACTGCAATAGCAAAATGGCCGTCACCATATTCCACTCATTGAGTCCAAAAAATATGGCCGTTGCGAACAACGCAGGTAAATTAATTTATAAAGGCATTGAATACAGGTGAAAACCTCAAACAGAGCATTATACCTTTATAAGACATTTTTAAAGTATGCGCCTTACTAGTGTAATACAACATTTATAAAGACTCTTTTTAAAGCCTGCTGCAAAGTGTATATAGCTTAAGGAGCCTAAAAGCTGCAAAATTAAGTTGTAAGAATATTCTTACGACTCTATTATACAGCTTTTATACGGAAAATAATAACCTCTATAAAAGGTTTATTAAATAGCATATAAGAGCTTATACAGGCATTGTACAGGCACTATAAATCTAAAATGCTAACGTGGAAGGCTAAGACTGTATAAGCATAGTCACGTGAGCCTTTATAAAACTGTAATAAAGGCTTTATAAAGTTACTTTATATTTTTGCTCGGAGAATGTTCTAACAGCTTGTATACAACACCAAATTGTTGTTGGCAGTAAATTGCCTCCGAAATAAGCTTTAATACAACCGATAAGAGACTTCTGCAGTTATTATAAAATAGGTATACAGCTTTAAGTGTTATGATTGTGGCATCTGTGTTACTTGGGAGGATACGGAAATACTTTTTCCTATTTTTGTGCAAAAAAGACTGTTTTCGGCACTAAAATGTGTGCCGAAAGTAGGCAATTTCCACTCACGGGTGGGAAAATAACATAAAGGTGCGGAAAAATTAAAAGCGTGCGGAAATTCATTTTTCCGCACACTTTATGAAAACAATTTATTTTCATTTTCTTTTAATTTTAAAATATGCAAACTATTTAAGAACAATATTTAAAGTAATACAAGAATTTGTACAGTTGCTAATACTAATTCCAGATGGTAAGGAAATATTAGCACAATTATTAGTTAGAGTGTTATTTAAATTGGTCAACACTGAAATGTCCTGATTCCCAGACAATATTGGAGCCTTAGGTACTGCAGTGGCTTCTGGGATGGTTGCTGTTTCCTGTTTGCTCGAAGAAGGAACTACCGCCGTTTCAGGAGCACCCTTGTAAAGAATCTGGTTGGAAATTCTCTTCTTATTTTCAATAGAATCGGCTAGATAACCTTCGGCCACCGCTGATGACTTCCACCCCCCATGTCGCTTCAAACTCAATAAATCTCCTCCATTATTCACCAACAGTGTTGCCGAAGATCGGCGGAAACAATGACCCGTATAGCTGGCTGCCTCTGGTAATTGGAGAAAAGCGGCAATTTGACTTGGAATTTTCCCAATGGTATTTATCCCAACAACTTGGCAGGTGCATTTTCCCTCTCGAAAATTAATGAAAAAGCTGCGATCATTCATTTTGGATGGACGAAGAGAAGCATATTTCCTGTAAATTTCTAACATATTTATGTCGGCCTGAGAATTTTGCGTAATCGTGAATGTGCGTTGAATTTTTGTTTTAGTTTCTGGAATTTTCACTATTAAAAGGGCCCCCAGGTCTTCAATGTCGTCTACTCTCATTTTTTTCAATTCGTCTCGGCGAAGAGCCCCGGCAATTCCCATAATAAAAATAACCTTAAATTAATAAAATTAATGAATATTTCTTTAAAAATGAGATACTGCTCATCTGGGGCATCTTTAAGAAATGTGTCCAAATCTTCTTTGGAAAAAATCTTCGACTTCGTTGGTCTGTAACCATCGCTTTGACGTTTCAAAAATGCGATTAACCTATTATATTTGCTAATATCGCAGTTTTCTTTCACGTTTAAAGTTGCCTTCAACATTGAGTAGGTGCACCAAAGTGTGGAAGACTTCTTGGTTTTTGACTTTTCGGAAAAATATGCCAAAAATACCTTTTCGTTGAGGATCATAACCTTCTTCGCTCTGCACCATTCACTGAACTGGGTGTACGCCAGTTCGTACCTTTCCCGCGACTTAACTGGCAATAAATCCATGGTTGCTGCTGCAGCTTCTTCTTCTATTTCAGATGGGCAGGCCATTTCTTCCAAAGTTTCATTCATATTTGAGCGCAAAAATTAAATTTTGCAAAAAGTTGACGTTTTTGTTTATCTTACAATTACGTTACCATGCCATCATCAGATTGCACAGCAAGCTGATTCCTTCTGAATTAATGCAGATTCATTCAAAATAAGACTACAAGAGCCTCTATTATGGCTTTTTTGCACAAAAATAGGAAAAATAGTATGTATATTTCGAGCCGAAAGTGCGATTTCCGCACTCTCGTGGTTACCACCCTCGGCCTTCGGCCTCGGGCGGTAATATCCACGAGTCGTGCGGAAATCTTACACTTTCGGCTCTAAATATACAATATACTATTAAACGTCCGTCATCATAATTTCGGCTTACGTCAGTCAGTTGTCAGTTGTCAGTTGCGAGGTTAGGTAGTAGTTTTGTTCGGAGACATCCTCTCGCTGACTCGAAATTTTGGGAATAATTCTGTGGAATTTTCCATTTTGTGTACTTAAGTGGAAACATCGTAAATCCAGGAAAACTTGGCTTTTAAAAAATCCACGTGTCGATGTCACTGATGTCACCAACTGACACTGTCAGGCACGTCACGCTAGAATTCTCACCTCCGACTCCCCAGTGGGGTGAGATCGCCATTTTGTGGTCTAGCAATGCCATTAGCTATTAGCAGCTGATTTTCGCGAATAGGATAAGAAAAAATTTGTTCTATTCGCGAAAATCAGCTGCTAATAGATGGCACTACTAAATCACAAAATGGCGGTCTTACCCCACTTGGGAGCCGGATGTGAGAACTCTAGCGTGGCGTGCCTGACAGTGTCAGTTGGTGACATCAGTGACATTGATACGTGGATTTTTTAAAAGCCAAGTTTTCCTGTATTTACAATGTTCCGCTTAAGTACACAAAACGTAAAATTCCACAGAATTATTCCCAAAATTTCGAGTCAGCGAGAGGATGCCTGGGAACAAAACTACTACCTAACCTCGCAACTGACAACTGACTGACGTAAGCTGAAATTATGATGACGGACGTTTAAAAGTATTTCCGTATTCTGTCTCTCAGTGTAGTTAAAGTATTGCCACCAATGTCAGACACTTTGCTGATTTTCGCGAATAAAAAATTTTCGCGATCTAAAGAAATTGGATCCATTTTTTTCCAAAAAGGGTGCGTCCTACAGAGTTTGTTCAAGAAGAGCACCATTTTGTGTGCAATGGCCATTTAATTATGATTTCGATGCTGTTCTTCGAGAAAAAATGTTTAAAGAACAAATTATGTAAAAAATGAGTAAAGCATCCCCAGAAACGCACGCACTGAGAGTGCATACATTTTTAGAAGCTGAATTTAAAAGTTGATAAGCCAAAATGGCATTTCTAGTTGCACGATTGGCTGCAAACGTTTTTCAGATCTAAGTTAGGTTATCAGATGCCCACGTAAGTACCAAATTCAGCCAAATCGGTCTGGTAGTTTTGGCTGTGGGGTGTTTACAAACGTGCGTAAGTAGTAAGTACACACAGACACATTTTTAAAACTACGTGTTTGGCTTCCTAAGACCTCAAAACGTGAAGATCTGGTGTTATTTCAAATTCGAAAATTTTAGTACTTGCAGTAACTTCTCTTCTTTTTAAGTGGTGAAGTGGAGAGGGGAGGTTAAAAAATGCAGTATCGGTTCCATACTTGTTCTTAACCCCTATGGGCAATGAGTAAGCAGGAAGAATGCAGTTCCGGTAATATCTATTTTTTTTCTTGAATGAACTATAAACAATTTTCACCTTGAATGAAAAAAATTAATTGTAAACTCACGCTAAATGGTTGCATGTCAGTTTTTTTAAATAAAAATTTATATAACCTGGGAAAACCACAGATTATATCAGAATCAGAAGCGTGTTGATTATAGATACCTAGTAATGTCAACTAAATAAAAAATGTCCCATTTTGAATGCAAGCTGCAAACAATATTTGGTTAAAATACTTATTTGTTTATTCTGTACGCGAAAGGAAAAATCGAAGGCGCTAAACACATTTCGTGACCGAGACATACACAATGTTTTTTGGACAACTGAAACGTTTGCAAATTAAAATGGGCAGCAGAGAAGCGGCTGGAACCTCCCCATCGCGCAGGTCCTTCATTTCCGTGTAGGTAACAGCCAATTGAACACGAAAATTTTTAGACCGCTCGCTCGTCAGTGACTAATTTCACACTTTCTGACAAATTGCAACATTTAAAGTCAATATCTTGCCACACTTACTGCCATTCTTTGTCAGTCCGAAAGTTTTAAACAAGAATGATAATTTTCATAATTTTCCGCCGAAATGGTAGGAACTGTCAACCGATGTTTAGAAACAGAATTTAATGATTTTTCGATGATGACATTAGAAATCAAGCCTTGTAGTTAAAATTTTAAAGTTGGTGTGCCTAAATGGCACTTCGCGTGGACCAATTGCTTCCAAAAGCCGTTTAGCTCTTCAACGTGTCACCCAATCTCCAAGTTCCAAATTTCAGCCAAATCGATCAAGTACTTTGAGTTGTAATGTGCTTTTAGTGTTATAAAAAAAAAAGGCAGCAGAGAAGCGGCTGGAACCTCCCCAACGCATGGGTCTTTGATTTCCGTGACTTATTGTCTTTAAGGTTTTAAAGTTGATATGCCTAAATTGCACTTCCCGTGGACCAATGCTCCCAAAAGCCTTTCAGCTCTTCAATGGGTTACCTAACCTCCATGTACCAAATTTCGGACAAATCGATCCAGTAGTTTGGGCTATAACGTGGTTTCAGTGTTATTACAAAATTTCGATTTTTCTACCCAAAGGGTACTAAATGCGAATAAATTTTATCTCACTTAAAACCAGAATTTGAAGACCTTTCTGATGATAACAATAAATCTTTCAAAAAGTTGTTTTTGATGGGTGAATGAGAGAATAATTTTAAGTTTCGAAATTGGTGTGCCAAAACGGCACTTTCCGTGGGCCGATTGAATCCCAAATTTGTTCAACTCTTCGACTTGTAATACAATCCCCATGTGCAAAATTTCAGCCAAATCGGTTGAGGGGCTTGGGCTGTACCGCGATTTTAAAGTCCGATAAAAATCTATTTTTTTTTAATTGTTGGTCAAAAGGGCACTAAGAATGAATACATTTTTAGACGCAGAATTTGAAGGTCTTTCTTATGGTGACGTGAAAAATGGGGGTTTACATTTAAAATTTAAAAGTTGATGTGCCAAAATGGCGCTTCTGGTTGCACGATTGGCTCCAAAAGCTTTTCAGATCTAAGTTGGGTTATCACATGCACACGTACCAAATTTCAGCCAAATCGGTCGAGTAGTTTGGGCTGTGGCGTGTTTACGAACGTACGTACATACATACAGACACATTTTAAAAACCACTTTTTTGGGCTCCTGAGACCTCAAAACGTATAGATCCGGTCTTATCTCGAATTCGAAAATTTTAGTGATTGCAGTAACCTCCCTTTTTTTAAATGGTGAAGTGGAGTGGGGAGGTTAAAAAATTTTTACCCCAAAGCTTAATGCAAATGAATTTTGTCTTTCTTAAAACCAAAATTTCACGACCTTTCTGATGGTGGCCATAAAATTTTCAAAAACTTGTTTTGGATGGTTAAGGTATAATTTTAAATTTGAAAATTGATTGATTTCAGCTCTTCGATGTGTAATACAATCTCCATGTGCAAAATTTCAGCCAAATCGGTCCAGAGGTATGGCCTGTATCGTGTTGCTAATGTAGGTACGTCAAAAATATGGAACATTTGAGTCACTTTGAGTTTTTGTCAAATGGCACAGAGTGAGTTCATTTTGAGACGCAGATTTTTAAGGCCTTTCTTATGGTGACGTCAAAAATGCGGGTTTGCGTTTTAAGTTTAAAAGTTGATGTGCATTTCCGCCTCCAAAAGCCAATTCGGCAAAGTAGTTTGGCTGTGGCTCTGTGTCACTTTTTGGTGTCACATAACCCGCTCCTATTAAAATTGTATAGAAAGCACGGAACAACGAGTGAAATGTCCATAAATAAAATTATCTAATTATGTATTATGACGTTAGATTTTATGAGCGAGATTAGAAGAACTACATGAGGCGAAAAGTAATGAAAGTAATTATCACGCATTTCATGCATTTGAGCTGCGCTCGATTATACAGTATGGTGGAAATGTAATTAATACACGGCTTTTACATCAGTAACATTGGACTAAACAAAAATCATACCAAATCCAGGCCCCAAGATATTATCTCCGACCACCAAAGGCAAAACATTTGTCAAGAAGGTGTTGGATGGTAAAAATAAAAATGGTATCAGTAATAAAGGACTTATAATACCTTTGGTTTACGTTGATTTCCACTTGCGTCCGATTTTATTTTTCACGTTTCTTTAATATAATTAATGTAAGTACAGTGCGTTCGCGAGACTTAGCCCCATCGTACCCTGTTATAATATACCTACGTTTTGAAAGCCATCTCTCTCCAGCGTTGTTGCACGTAGACCGAGAAAGTTTGAGCGTAACGCTCTGATCGTGTCGTGCGCTATGTCTCACTCCGACTCGTTTATCTGAGGAAGAAAGTAAACTGAACGTTCGACGTTCGTTGAAGCGTCACTGAGGACCGGTTGATCTCTCCACCACACAATGTACGACGACGGTTGATTTTTGTACGCGCTCTTACTGGCTTCGCTAACATTGGTGGAAATACCAAGCATCGCTTATTACAGACGTCGGTCACATCGTTGATAACTGCAGCCTCTAGCTCATGGGGCTAAGTCTCGCGAACGCACTGTAGTCAAAGTGGTATGTAACTCCATTCATTTTCTATTGAAGATCTAAAATTTTTCTGGAACTGTACAACCCTAATTTGTAAGGGCCTGTACTTTTGACAATTTGATCGAAATTTAGCGGGAAAGCAAAAACATTGCATAACCCAAATCTTCTAGGATTTATTTTTATTGTTAGAAGCAGTGTCACAGATAAACGTGAATATTTTTCTTTGCAGTTTACTCAAAATTGCACGCACACAAAGGCCATTTTGGGGTAGTTCAGAGCAATTGCAAAATTTTGACATTTGTCATGTTTTCTGACGTATCCCATTGAAATCGCTTCTACCAACTCACCTGTTAGCAAAATTCCTTGCAAAATTTCCTCATACCAACCTAAAATTCAAATTTTGACGTTCTGTCACTTCAATAGAAAATGAATGGAGAGTACCTTGAAGCTTTCAAATTTTCCTCGAATACGAATGAGTACACTTAGGAGATTAGCTTTTGACTCAAGGCCCCTTACACGGCAGATGAATTCTCAGAGCAGGCAGACGCTCAAGATAGGTTCGTTGTGAAAGGTTGTCCGACTCGTAATGCATGGTTATTTTTTAATAATATAATTGTCATTTCGCGGTCACTGCTAATAGCAACGGCCGTAAAAATAAATTCGCGGCCGCAGTTAAGAGCGACGGCCGCGAAATTTAAGTTCGCGGCCCAAATAGCGTCCGTATTTCTGTCTTTTTGACGAGGTTGCCCAAAAATTCCATAACGATATTAATAGATTAATGAAAGTTCAAAAATATAACTTATTTGCTTAATTTACGTCATTATGTCAAAAGACATTCGACTGGAACAACATTTTACAACTTATCTTGAGTGTCTGCTCTGAGAATCCATCCGCATTGTGAGGGCGGCTTCCGGTCAAAACTTAATCTCCTTAGTGTATACAACCGACGTTTCGCTAAATCTCGAGTTGACAGGTTGTGAAGGTAATTGGGAAGTCCAGGGCGATACTCTTTAATTTTGTGTTTAAATAAAAATTTCAGTCATAATAATTAGCGAGAAACCCCTCCTGTGAGCACTTTATCTTGAAATTCAAACGAAAAAACGCAACTTTCTCAATTATTATTGTCCGCTATGAAGAAATGAAAAACCAAATAAACCAAATGAAAGTCGACAAGAAATACTACTACATTGCCTTTCACGGAACACTTGAAAATTTTACGATTCGAGGGAATTGCAAGATCAAAGAGCGTTTTTGGGAAAATTTTGTCAATTTTTTTAAAGCAATGCCAACTTGTTAGAAACCCTCGAATTCAGAAAAAAATCTTCTACCTTTACTATTTGAAATGAAATAAAATACCTGAGACCTCAAAACGTGAAGATCTGGTGTTATCTCAAATTCGAAAATTCCCTTTTTTTAAGTGGTGAAGTGGACTGTGGAGGTTAAAATAAAAATATCCGGTAGGTGCTATGGCAACAAAAAATTACCGTCCAAATCTTGTCAAATTGACAAATTGTAGTAATAAAGTAGTAATCAACCTGCGAAAATTTATTGATTGCATTTTGTACGTGGCGAGTGGTTTGGCAAATGCAGAAAATGGTAGGAATGAATGACGATTTCCTTTAAAACGTTGCCATAAAATTTGAAAATGACAATGACAGGTAGCAATTTATAATGCGTCAAATTAATTTTTTGTTGTCATTGTACTTACTAGATACTTTATGGAGCTATTGGGGAATGAAATATTCCAACAGTTTCCAAACTTTCAGGAAAATATTTGAATATCAAGCTTTGAAGAAAATATGCGTCTTAGCCCACATAGACTACATTTATGTCATGGTTTTGCCGCTCTTAAAATTACACGTTACCATTCCCTTACACCCTGTATAGACATTTTAAAACCCGGAATAGTGCAGAAAAGCTTTTGGTGCAAATCGTGCAAACGGGAAATGTCATTTTGGCACATCAACTTTGAAATTTTAAATATAAACATAAACCTTCATTTTTGACGTCACCGTAAGAAAGGAGCTCAAATTCTGCTTACAAAGATGAATTCACTCTTGGTTCCTTTTTGACAAAAATTAAAATATTCGAGATTTTTAACGTGCTTTGAAAACACGGTACAGCCCAAACTTCTGGACCGATTTGGTTGAAACTTTGCACATGTAGATCGTAGGTATTATAACGTCGAAGAGCTGAAAATTTCTAGGAGGCAATCGACCCACGGCAAGTACCGTTTTGGCACACCAATTTACAAATTTCAATATACAGGGTGTCTCAGAACGCTCGCACCGAATTCTAATGGAGTATTCAGGATTAAATTCTGAGTCGATAGGCGTTTTTGAAAATTTCCAGGGTCCAATAGTTCTCAAGTTATAAGAGATTTCAGCTTTGAGTTGCTTCATAAGGTAATTTAATGCTAGATGCACTATTTCCTAGGTAACAAGATACTATCAATGAAAATTTATACTGTTGTATCTTGTTACCTAGGAACTAGTGCATCTAACATTAAACTACCTTATGAAGCAATTCAAAGCTGAAATCTGATTGGTCCTCTTAAATTTCTTATAACTCGAAAAGTATTGGATCCTAGAAATTTTCAAAGACACGAATCGACTCAGAATTTAATCCGGAATACTCCATTAGAATTTGGTGCGAGCGTTCTGAGACACCCTGTACTCTCCACCCAAAATAAGTTTTTCAAAAATTTATTGTCACCACCATCATCAGAAACGTCTTCAAAATCTGGTTTTAATGTCATCATTAGAAAGATTATTAAATTCTGGTTCTAAAAATATGTTGACAAGTGTTCGTACCATTTCGTAGGAAAATAATGAAAATTCTCATTTTCGTTTAAAATTTGCGTACTGACATAAAATGTGGCAGGATGTTAATCTTAAAAGGTAAGTGTTGTCAAATGTGATAGGCGATGTCGCTATTTGCCCGAAAGTGTAAAGTTAGTCACAATGACGAGCGGTGTAAAAGCTTTCGCATTCAAAGACCCACGCAATGGGGAGGTTCTTGATCACATTTATTATTGTAATTCTGCGAAACCCTGAAGAAGGTGTCAAAATAAACACCGACACCATGTCAATATCGTACGAAGACACAGAAGGGCCAATATGCAACCTCTAGTTTTTGACATAATAGTTATCGGTTCGAATTGTGTTGTGGTTAAAAAAAAAAGTTATTGTATTGGCCCCTCTACGCCTTCGTACTATGGAAGGTTATTCATACCGATATTTACATTTTTTTTTACAGATCTTGACATTCTGTCTCTGGAAGGGGAAAGAAAAGAGAGGCCGAAAAAACGATGTTGGAATTATGATGAAATAATGTTGACTGGAAGTAGGAGCAGCCAAAGAGAAGATGTGGTTACGCGCCGCATTGGGTAGTTACACAGCTACTAATTAAAAACTGGACCGCCACGAAAGTGGCTGGAAACTTCCCATCGCGTGGATCATTCATCTCCTTGTAGGCAGTAGTCAATTGAACACTAAAATTTTTAAACCGTTCGACATCACCGATTATCACATCTTCCTTTTAAAGTTAATATCATGTCACATTTATTGTCACCAACTGTAACTTTACGTCATCATGGTCAGTCCGCTTAAAGAGAATGAAAGTTTTCATTATTTGGCGCCGAAATGCGAATTCATGGTCAATATAAACTGATGTGCGAAAATGGCACTTGCTGTGCGTATGGATTGCCTCCAAGAACTTTTCAGCTTTTCGACGGGTAATACAATCTCACACAGACTGTTTTTATAAACCACTTTTTTGTGTTCCTTAGACCTAACAATGTGTAAATCTGGTGTCATCTCGAATTTAAAAAATTTAGTGATTACAATAACCTCACATTCTTTTAAATTGTGGGGTTGGGGAAGCTAAAAAAGCGCATTTTTTTTCATTGGAAGGTCAAATTGTTTAAAAAATGACTGCCGATACTTATTTATTATACAGGGTGTCTCAGAACGCTCGCACCAAATCCTAATAGAGTATTCAGGATTAAATTCTGAGTCGATCCGTGTTTTTGAAAATTTCCAGGGTCCAATAGTCCTGGAGTTATAAGAGGACCAATCAGATTTCAGTTCTGAATTGCTTCATAAGGCAATTTAGTGTTATATGCACTTGCACTATTTCCTAGGTACCAAGATCTCGAACAAGATACCTAGGAAATAGTGGTTCTAAATTAAATTACCTTATGAAGCAATTCAAAGCTGAAATCTGATTGTTCCTCTTAAATCTCTTATAACTCGAGAACTATTGGACCCTGCAAATTTTCAAAAACATGGATCTACCCAGAATTTACTGCTGAATATTCCATTAGAATTTGGTGCGAGGGTTCTGAGACACACTGTATTATCGCAACTTTTTTTAGTAGGTTGATACGTACATACGTAGATCTGTAAAAAATAGATAGAACAGAATATTCATGTAAGCATTAACTCAACGTACACTTCCGTTTCCAGCCCATCAATATATAAATTGTGTCCTTTCCAACTCTCATAGAAGTAAATTGCATATTTAAAAAAAACACAGTAAAAAAAGATTGTTAAAAATGAGCTTCTAGATAAATGCTGTCAATAATTTAAATAATGAGTTGGAAATGAGTTTATGTTATTAACAGTGCGTGTATCGCCAGAGGCCAGATTCTTGTCAAATTGAACCTCGTTTCATTCTAATGGGTGGTATAATACACATTAATTAATTAGACATGGGCCTAACCCGAGGCCTAACCATGTATGCATTTCAACACGTTCCAAAGATTTGCATCTGGCATATTTTTTGATATTTGCATTCGTTTCAGTGCATTAAAACAAGGAAAATAGATATGCCGAATATGAAAATAGATATGCCGAATATTCTCAATAATAAAACTTCTTAACGCGGTTTCATTAACCTCCCCAACCCCACAATTAAAAAAAATGGAAGGTTACTGCAATCACTAAAATTTTCGAATTCGAGATAAGACCGGATCTATACGTTTTGAGGTCTCAGCAACCCAAAATAGTATATTAAAAAACACGTTTCATAAAGCCAATTATTATCGCATGAGGATGTTTGGACAACGAGGGCGAAAAGTCCAAGTTTTACAAAACCCGAGTGCGATAAGAGCCTTATGAAACACGTTTTTTATACAATTTTTTCTATTTCGGATACCCAACTTGTTAGAAAAAAATGGTTTTTCATTTTCAAAGACAGAGGTCAATGTTCGCTTGACAGTTGGCGATTGTTGAACAGAAATCGTTGTCGTTACGATGTAAACAAAAGCCGTGCTCTAATAGAACACATTAGAGAGCGCGTTTGGGTGCTATAAAGTGTTCATTAGAAAACCGAAATAGAAAAAAGTGGTTTTTAAAATGGCTGTGTGTATGTATGTATGTGTGTGTGTATGTACAGGGTGGTCCAAATGTATTAATACAGGGCTCTCACGGCGAAACGGTAAGATAAATGAGTAAAATAAAAAATCCAGGGTAAATTAGAATTAAATACCTTTATCTTGTCGCAATTTGGAACTCCCCATCTTATTGTATAATTTAGCAATAAACAATAAATACATTTTTTTAAATGGCACCATGCATGTTTCAATTTTTTTTTGGATTCCCTTTGATGCCCTCTTTATGGTAATGATTTTATTTTTTTGACAAATTGAGCAGTGAACGTAGAAATTTTTGTTGATTCAAATTTCGCGCGGTGATCCGGCAACAATGCGCTTCACCATTACGTCGATGATACCACCCTCATCTCACCGAATGTCTCCCCACTACAGGGTAGTTGTACTCTGTACTGTGTACACGCCCTCTGGAAGAATCTGATTGGGCCTAATAATAAATAGCCTGTTTACTTCATTGTGTACACAGTACAACTAGTGGGAGTGGGAGACATACGGTGAGATGAGGGTGGTTCCATCGAAGGAATGGTGAAGCGCATTGTTGCCGAATCACCGCGCGAAATTTGAATCAACAAAAATTTCTACGTTTACTGTTCAATTTATCAAAAAAATAAAATCACCCCAATAAAGAGAGCATCAAAGGGAATCCAAAAAAAAATAGAAACATGCATGGTGCCATTTAAAAAAATGCACTCTTATTTATTGCTAAATTATACAATAAGATGGGGAGTTCCAAAATGGCGACAAAATAAAGGTATTTAATTCTAATTTACCCTGGATTTTTTATTTTACTCATTTATCTTACCGTTTGGTCGTGAGAGCCCTGTATTAATACATTTGGACCAGCCTGTATGTTCGTACGTACGTTCGTTTGCAAACACGTCACAGAAGAAACCACTAAACTGATTTGGCTGAAATTTGAAACATAGGCATCTCATAACTCAACTTAGATCTGAAAAGCTTTTGGAACCAATTGTGCAACCGAAAGTGCCATTTTAGCACATCAACTTTCAAAAATTTAAATAGGAACCCCTATTTTTTACGCCACCATAACTTCCTTATGGTGCCTTTAAAACCTGCTTCTAAAGATGTAGTTACTCCTAGTGCCTTTTTGACAAAAATTCAAATATTCGAGATTTTTAACGCACTTTAAAAACGCCAAACGCCTGGACCGATTTGCCTGAAATTTTGCACATGGAGATGGTATTATTGCACGTTGAAGAGCTGACAAATTTTTGGAGACATCGACAAACGGCAAGTGCCGTTTTGGCACATCAATTTTCAAATTTAAAATTATACTCATTTAACCATCTAAAACGATCTAAAACAAGTTTTTGAAAAATTTATTGTTACCATCAGAAAGGTCTTCAAATTCTGGTTTTAAATAAGACAAAATTCATTCACACTTTGCCCTTTGGGTAAAAAAAATCGAAATTTTGTAATAACACTAAAAACACATTATATGAAACTATACTGGATTGATTTGGCTGAAATTTGGTACATGGAAATTGGGTGACCATTTAAAGAGCTGAAAGGCTTTTGGAAGCACTTGGTGAACGGGAAGTGCCATTTAGGCATATAAAATTTAAGATTTTAAATACAAGACGCGGAAATCAAAGATCCACGCGATGGGGAGGTTCCAGCCGCTGCTCTGCTGCATTTTTTAAAAGTAAAATTAAATTTTTCTACTCTGTCTCTTTATGTTCTGCTTTGTTTCTTGGGCACTTTTGCTTTCTTACTTTTAAGTGTATGGCGTTAAAAAATGCTGTAGCATTAAGACCAGAAGGGCGAGCATTTAATTTTTTCAAACTCTATTTGTCATAGTCATACCTAGAATTGCTTTCAAGTTACCGAACAGTAGAAGGACCCGTCACGTAAATGCAGGTTGGGTCACGTGAAAGGTCCTTCTACTGTTCGGTCAACTTAACCAGTTTTTTCTTACTGAGAACGTTATTGCTACATGTACAGTCGGAACCAGTTCTATAAACCCGCTTAACCGTCAGCTTTGTAATACAGACTTTCATATTTGTAATCAAATCAGTGTTACTCACCTGAGGAATGTCATAGAAATGTCAGTTGTCTGTCAAATAAAAAAAACAGAAAAACGTCCGTAAACCATTTTACTCATGATGTTACTTTTGACAAAACGAATTACTACTTTGATATTAACAGACACCATGACACTGACTAGTTTGGAACCAAATCTATTTAAAAGTCTGAATTACAAAGGTAAAGAGTAAGGAGCTTGTAAGATTTAAGAGGTTTTAAAGAACTGGTTCCGACTGTATGTTATTATTCTTAACTTTTTTCAGGTTCATCTCTGTGATAGTGTTACCAGGTTGCTAGAGTGCTGTTCATCACAAATTTTGCCACATATGTGATGTAGCCTACGAAAGAAGTCATCAACGAAGCAACATCTGGATACAATACAATCATATTCTAAATGGACGAACACTTAACTGACAATTATGTCCTTAAAGGGATAGTTTCGAGGAACTAACTCAAAAATTATGTTAAGCAATATGGTATCCTTGAACTAAAAATGGTATCATTGAAAAGTTCACGGTTTTCTTAAGCGTAAGACGGGACCTTTTTAAATTAATAAAACAAAATTGTATTCATTCAATTTTGACGTTTTAAACCGCCATTATAAACCCCAAAAGAATAGCCAACAAGCAGGGCTTCATGCGCTAGTGAATTCAAGGTTTTTAAAACACGCTCAGCACTTTAATTCTCTCTTTTTAACAAATAAATGCAGTTTACTATACTATAAAGGTGAATTTTTAGTTGAGCACCATTGGAAACTCGGAAGCCATAAGAGAAGGAGAATAACTAAAATTAGAAAACAGTTGCGTTTTTTCAAGGTGGTTAAGAATCTGTAAATAATTCTTCTTTCTCTTGATTCGTTCCTGAGTTATCCTGAAAAATTGAAAATCGCTTTTTTAAAGAAAAAATTATATCTTTCTAATATCTGTCCGGGATCCACACGACCGAGATTCACCCGATTTCCATGGCGATTCATTGTTGACAACAATGATTCACCATGGAAATAGGGTGAATCCCGGTCGTGTGGATCCCGGACAGACTATAACGATTGGAACTTTTATATTTTTGACAGCTGTCAACTCAACAGCCTTGATAGAAATTTTCTAGGCCTTCTAGATTTTGGGCAATGACAGTCAACTTTTCTTTTTCTTATGGCCGCCATATTAGATTTTACTACCATTAAATGTACAAAAAAATTACATTTTCAAAAATGTAGCCAACATGGACTTTTTTGACAGATCGTCAAATTTTGAAAATTGCTATGAATAGTTTGTTAAATCAGCCTAAACTTAGATGAAAAACAATTGCAAAAGAGTAAACCTATTTTTTCAATCTCTTATGACATGTGAAAACAATTGAATCCAACTGTAATAAAATACGCCTTGGCATGGTGTGACTCAAACTTGGACATATTTTTTCAAAGAAGTCCATATTTGTGCATCCGCTGGTGTTAAAATCCAATATGGCGGTAATAAGAAAAAGAAAAGTTGACTGTCGTTGCTCAAAATCGGGATAGCATAGAAAATTTCTGTCAATGCCATTGAATTGACAGATGTCAAGAATCTAAAAGTTCCAAGTTTCATTCGAATACCACCAATCGTTAGAAGGCTATAAATGTTTCTTTAAAATCGCCATTCTGTTTTTTCGCGATAACTCAGGAACGAATCAAGACATCGAGGAATTCTTTAGAGATTCTTAATTACCTCAAAAAAGCGCAACTTTTCTCTAATTTAACCTACTCTCGATCTCTTATGGTTTCCGAGTTCCTAATGGTGGGCAACGAAAAATTCACCACCCTGTAATACCACGGGCTCGTGGGCTAAACATTCTTCTTGTGAATAAACTTTAACTTAACTCACTTGGTGTATAAATAACTATTAGTTTGTACAACGCTATATTTCAGCAACAAATTAAAGTTACTAAACAGCCATCAAATTGCTTGATAAATGAAAAGTTTTGTTTGGTTTCGGTGCGTGGTTTCATGACTAAACCAGTGGTCGGAACATTACTTTTAAAAAGTAATTCATTACCATTACACATTACTTCGTCGAAATTGTAATGCATTACAATTACTCATTACTTTTTTCAAAAAGTAATGCATTACAATTACAATTACTTAATAAATGTAATGCATTACTTTATACATTCCTTTTAACGTGACATTTCTTAAATTTCTAATTGTAGCTGACAGATTTTGAGATCTGCAGTAAATTGAAACATACGTCATTCCAGACACGGCCAACTCTAATTGGAATTTTAAAAAATGCCACGTTATAAAAAAAACTGTAGGTGTATTATTTTAAAACAGTAAATTTATTATTTCATTTTAATTTCATTCGAATAACAATTGTGTTTCAAAATTTACCACTGCTTGAGATGGCTAAAGTTAGTTTTATTTTCTTCAGCTAGGAAATTATTTCAATTCTGTAGAAATATTTAATCCGGAGTAATTGCAGAGAATATCGCTACTAAAAATAGCAGGAAAACCTCTTCAGAATGCATCAGTGTTTGCTTAGGAGGCGGTAGGTAAACAACCCCGCTGGGTTAGGGTTAACTCTGATACCAGTAGTACCTAGCTACTTCCTGTGGTGGTTATTTCATTTCACAGAATTACATTTTTCATAAAAGTTTTATTTTTGCGTTTATCAATTAAGGGTAAAAAAAGTAATGGAAAAAGTAATGGTTTTCCATTACAATTACTAAAAAAATGTAATGCATTACAATTACCCATTACTACTTAAAAAAAAGTAATGCATTACAATTACTCATTACCAGCTAAAGTAATTGCATTACAGTAATGCATTACTTGTAATGCATTACTTCCGACCACTGGACTAAACTCCATTCATTTTCTATTGAAGATCTCAAATTTTTCTTGAACTGTACAACCCTAATTTGTAGGGGCCTGTATTTTTGACAATTCGATCGATATTTGGCGGGAAAGCAAAAACATTGCATAACCCAAATCTTCTAGCGTTTATCTTTATTGTTAGAAGCAGTGTCACAGATAAACGTACCCGAGGCTTTTTTGTGAATATTTTTCTTTGCACTTTACTCAAAACTGCACGCACACAAACATCATTTTGGGCCAATTCAGAGCAATTGCAAAATTTTGACATTTGTCATGTTTTCTGACGTATCGCATTGAAATCGCTTCTATTAACTCACCTGTTAGTAAAGTTCCTTGCAAAATTTCCTCATACCAACATAAAATTCAAATTTTGACGTTCTGTCACTTCAATGGAAAATTAATGGAGAGTATTTTACCAAGATCATTGACATAAAGTTGGAACAAACCTCTTTTTCACCCTTTTAAATAAAAAATCATAAAATCAACTCGACGACGCAGCCTAGAGAAGGACATAACGGATGTCGAAACGTCGGCTTTTCAAAAAGTGCTAAAGTTCGATTTTCTTGGCTAACCCCGAATAAAGAAACCATTTTTCAACATCATTCTCTTTTTAGCCAAAAATGATTTTTCGATTACATTTTTCATGGTACAGCCGTTCTCGAAATTTGCGAGACCATTACCAACACAAACACAGCTTGCAGCTTGTAAACCATATTTGCAGACGGCGTTCGCAGTTGCTACAAAGGTCATTTTGTCACATTTGGAACTTCATGTGAGCAATAAAAACGCGACGACCCAATTAAAACTTAACATTGTGGCCATAACTCAGTGATTAATTAACGCGCATCTTAAACGGCAATTAAAGTGTTCGCGAAAAGAACATTTTTCAATTGACACTAATAATTATTGCCCACAACCTACCATTCTGTGCAGCTGCCTTGTCGTGTTTCTGACCGACGTCGAGCGGATCTTGGACCATTTTGTAACTGACAATCTGTTTGATCTTGGGCTGGACGCTCTCCTGTTGTGTCAATTTGCGTTTGCGGTTTTGTTTAGGGATTGCGTCAGCGTCGGCATTCGACTCATCGATTTTCAGGGTGTTCCATTCGAAGTATTCGCTGCTATCGTCCATGCTAGACCCGCTGGGGATGTTCCAGGAGCCCTTCGAGTTAGTCGGACTGTTTCCGTTCAGTAAAATGTTCGAATTCTCGTAAAATTCATGATCCATAATCGAACGGAGGAGGACCCCTCGAAGAGTTTTCTCCTCCGCTGCACTCTAAATTTCTACAAAACTTCCCTACTTGTTGCTCCGGATTCGAGCGAAGCGAGTTCTAGATTTCTCGATGGCCGAATCACCAACTCTTAGAACATAACAAAGAACGAATTGTACAACTTCTTGATGCCGGTGGTTTCTCGTTGACGGTGATTCTGCAGCAGGCTGTTGTTGATGGTTAACATTTTATTTTGCAAAAAATACGACTCAAAATCCATTGATCACTCCCTTGTTTAGACAATCATAAATCCCTTTCCTAAGGGTGCACTTCACACGGACACACCAGTTATTTAACGATTCTCGCCTCCTCGGGCCGTCTTGGCGAATTTTGTTTCACTGACAGTTGTCCCTCGATCAACAAAAACTTCATCAATTCTCACTATTGGTAAAATTCTTTAAATCACTTTCATACGGCAGCAACGCTTTGGAAGACAATCGTGCCACAACTGAGGAGAGCTTGTTTAAACAACCGCTTATTCCATCAGTCGCTGAATTGCTTTAAATTAGGCTCAATTTACACAATAAATGGCCGAGTTGTTTTTCTTATCAAACGTTCTAAAGCCAAGCTAATCCTGTGCGTGCCGTGAGGATGTTCATTTCTCGGTTCCGCTTCAAATTAGACCTCTCTTTTTCTCTCTTTTGGGCAGTATCCAAAACTCGAAGGCTCGGGGCAACTTAAAAGGATCGGCTGAGGAAGGCTTCGACAAAACAACTGAAGAGTTACGATAGAACCTTGAATGCATTCAGAATCTGCAATAAAATAAAACGACAATCAGTATACTGCCGTGCTTAGCTAAAAAACAGTAACGCCAGTGTACGTGAAAAAAAGTTATGCAACAATTTAATACAGTCAGTGAAGCAGACTGTTTAAATTCGATTGACAACTGAAACTGCATGATAATCATACAATAATTTAGGAAGACTTTAAGACCGTATTGATGTCTGCATGTTATACTTATCCTTAACTCTTAAAGTGGCGCTTACTGTTTTTTAGGCTAGTATTACCAAAGTAATTGAAAAATATGGAATGACCGTAATGACAGTATATCATCCCCAAATTACAGCTGAATGTCCGGAAGTAAGGTTACCTACGTACAGCTGCGCTACAAACATTTAGAGGGTCTTTCTGCGACAGAAAACTATCTTTAAATAACTCTCTATGAGTTTTCTTGTTCGGTGCGTTCATATTCTTCATACTTTTGAGCAACATTATGACTTTCTGCAACCCGCCGAAACGTGGCCAGGGTCTACATCCTCATGTTCAAGGCACAAATGGCTCAAAAATTTAAAGATGCTTGTTTTATATCCAAAGCCTATACATTTTTTTGGCATTCTCATATTTGAGAAAAAGTTAAGTTTTAAAAACATTTTGATCAAGTCGCTGTTCATTTTCATTAATTTACTCTAGTGTGCCTTGAATGTCATTACCTACATTAAAAACGTCAAATTGTGTTAGCATCACGGATGCTTGATAATTTTGCTTCTTACTGGATCGGTTACTAGGGGAAAAAATCCGCACACTTTTTGCGGGGGGTCGGGGCGGGGGAACTGGAACTGAACAGGTAGCGCCACTACTGTCAAAGACGGTAGAAATTATAAACGTAAACGATCTGACATCTGTCATGGTGGTTCGTAGTAGTTGATGCGAGGTTATTATTAGTTTAATGTGCTTTTTAATGCACTATTTTAACTAAAGAAGAACTGTTTTAGGTATTTTCTGTTGTTGTATTAATTAATTGTGTTTTAAAACCGAATTTGTTTGAAGGCGGTGCGAATAATGCAATACCTACGTTTATCGTTTACCTGCAATCACGAAGTAGCCTGCAATGAATGTAAAAGGATCTGAAGGATTGCAGACAGCGTCTCATCACCTAACAGTTTATTCCCGACTGGATACAACAACAAAGAGTTTCACATACTTGTCACAATTTACTATCGTTTAAATGAAGAATGGTAAAAGCTAGTAATTCTTGCTAATATTATACATATTAAAACGAATTTTATAGATGTTTATGTTAATAAATTATCGGTATCCTTTAAGATTTTTACAAGTTGAGCTTTTAGTACTTATTAAGTATCTATAATGTTAAAGAAGTTAGAAAATATTAACCACAGAGGTGCTAAGATGTGTATTATCAACCTGGAGAGTTCAGAAATAATGCTAGGGCGCAAAGGGCGCTGCAGCACCAGTCTCATGTGGAAATAATGTGTGGTGTCGCTGAAATTTTGATATACCTTGGTCCATAGTGAATTTACTTAGACGTCTTGCTTCTTCATTAGAGAGATTATTTTTGACAAGTGGTAAATAAGTTTAAATTACATAGGTATATTGCTTTCAAAAAGCAGAGTACAGTTAATCAGCTTTTAGAACATTTTAATCAAAAAAGACAGTAGTAATGATAAATTCACATAAGATACAGAAAATTTGCAAATTGATAAAGAGTAAATAGTGATTTAACATAAGTCCAACTAAATACAAAATCCTCGACTAAATCATTAACTGCATGGTGAACAGCACCTTCACCGGAGCTGACCTGGAAGGACAGGAAACTGAAGAAAAGCAAATAAAATCGTTTCATCGCGGTTTAGCAACAATAATTGTATATATAAATCAAACATTTGTTAAAAAGAAACTATTTGAAAGCAAAGTTTTTGAGCAAGCATAACCTACATGAATTTAATAACAATGTTGCGAATTGCGACTTACCCCAGATGTTTAAGGGAGTGAATTTAAAACAAGCTGCATATTTAGCGAGGAAAGGTGAAATTTTCAAACAAAACGTACTCAACAGGTCAATTAATAAAATAATAAAATCCGTTAAATTGAACTTATTATTTGACATTTGACAATTTGCAGACAAATGTCACCTAGTTCCTTGAGTGGCCGCTAGGAACCTCTAGGTGTTCAATTCCACCATGGCAATTGTTTTTCTGGTTGCTATGAAAAAAGTGTGCTAACAAGTTGCCTACAAACTGACCCAAGTGTCCCATCCAGTAAAAAGCAAAATTATCAAGTATTCGTGGTTAGCATTATTGTTGTTTTGGCCATTTTACTCGGTTTTCTTTTGCTTACTACAATGTCTGCGTTTGTAAAACTGGTTGATTACGAAATGTCTGATTCCGAGTTTTCATCTTCGGATGAACTGCCGCTCTCGGAGTATGCAAAAATTAAAAACTTATGCGATCAGGCCATACAATTCACAAAAAATGGTGATGTTCGGAAGAGAATTTTTTTTAAGAAATCAAAGGAAGAAAGGAGAAATGAGAGACTGGAAGCCATAAGACGAAAACATCCAGTTAGGCCCGGCTGTCATCAGAGTTGTAAGAAATCCTGTACTAATATTATTGATAAATCTCATCGGTTGGTAATTAATACAAATTTTTGGCTAATGGACTTCAATCGACGACGAGTGTTCATTGCGTCAAACATTTCTTCTTCGCCAATTAAAAGAAGACGACGATCGGGAGAAACTGGCCGAAAAAGAACTTACAAATATTATTTGAAAACAGAAAATGGAGAGAAAGTGGAAGTATGTAAAACTTTTTTTTTAACCACTTTGGGATTCCACAAGAAAAACGACGTTATAATTACTAATATATTTAGAAAGGGGGACTATGATGAAAATTTTCTAAAATCAGACGGAAGAGGCAAACATAGAAAAACTCCAATGGTAGATCGGGAAAAAATAAAACAACACGTAGAACTTTTTTCGCCAACAATTTCACACTATCGGAGAGAACACGCTCCTAACAGACGATATTTGCCAAGCGACTTAACAATCAAGAGCATGTATAAGGATTTTATGGAGACTCACCAAAATCTGAGCTGTTCTTACGAATTATACCGAAAGGTCGTCACCGACGATTTAAATATATCATTCACCCATCTTGGCCACGAAGAATGCGAGTCCTGTGAACACTTTAGGCTGCATGACACAGGTCATAAGGATGCTAAAAATTTTCCAAACTGTCAGGTTTGTAATATCTGGCAGAAACATATTCAGAAAGCTTCTGAAGCGCGTGCAGAATACAGAAAAGATGCTAATGCAAGTAACGAAAATGGCGAAACTGTATACGTTTCTGCAGATTTGCAGAAGGTCATTATGTTGCCCAGACTGGAAATGTTCAAAAAAGCTATCTTTTGCCAAAGAATAATAGCATTTAATGAGAGCTTTGTACCCATCGGTACAAAACAGAACCTTAAGGCAACTGCATGTCTTTGGACCGAATGTACGTCAGGGCGCAAAAAGGAAGATCTAGTTAGCACTTTTCACGCTTTTCTTTTGCAAGTTAGAGACTATGAAAGAATTACTATTTGGCTGGACAATTGTTCTTCTCAAAATAAAAACTGGACGTTGCTGTCATATATAACATGGATCGTTAATTCTGATTTAATAAAAGCCAAAACCATAACCTTGAGGTATTTTGAGCCGGGCCATACTTTTATGTCTGCGGACAGTTTTCATCACAAAATAGAACTAGGCCTGCGAAAACGACAAAAAGTTTATGACTTTGCAGATTTTGTTGACGTAGTTGCCAACTCAGGACGAGTAACAGTAAAACAAATGCAACTGGAAGATTTCTTCGAATGGGAAGACCACAGTTCACTTTACAAAATTAACCAGTTGGTCCCAAGGCCGCAACTAAAAGAAATAGTGGAAATACTGGCAAATCGAGGGGAGCATATTCTGAAATATAAAAACGACTTCAGACAAGAAAACTATATGGAATTAAATTTTTTGAAAGTTAAAAGCATGAAGAACATGAAAGCACCGAAGAAGAAAACTCAATTCAGAGGTATTAAATCAGACCGGAAAGATATGATTTGCAAGAATTTATTTTCATTGATTCCCGTAAATCGCCAGCAATTTTGGAAAGATCTTTATGTTAATGACCAAGCTACCGATCTAAGATTTGGCGAGGATGATTAGGAACATGCACATGTGTATTATATGCTTTGTTAAAAATTATTTGATTTTCATATAATTACAACATACATGGATAAATTTATTTTTTCCTGGGTTTATTCGTTATTGCTAAAAAATGTTTGATCAGTCAATACAAATTCTCTATCTTTATTTGTTGCCAAGGGAAATTCTATAAGAGCCGAACCTTTACTTCCTCGATACATACCTACTGTTTTCTAGCGTAGTACAAGCGACTTTATATTCACATACTGTATTTTTTCTTGTACCGAAATTACATGAAAAAAAGAAAATAAGATGAATATATACACTGGACTTGAAGGTGGAAAATACAAAGAATGAGCTAGTGCTGATAACTCAAAATCGGTAAAAGTTGGAGTTACTGTTTTTTAAAGTAGCACGGCAGTATACAAACAAACCTATTTTTCTTGCTAACTTAGAAAATTTATTTACAGAAAGAAACTACAGCAGGCAAACACTCGTGCATAAGCTGCTGGGAGCGATCAATAGAAACACAATACATATTTGTATCAATCATGTGTAAGCAAATCTCAAATAAAACGGATAAAATAACGTGACATTTTTTTAATTTCCAAATAGAGTTGGCCGTGCCCGGAATGACGTATGTTTCAATTTAATGCAGATGTCAAAATTTGTGAACTTCTTCGACATAACTTAACTAAAGGCGATTTTCCTTTAACCGTACCGTAGGTTATATACGGAATTGAATTTCGTTTACATCTTTTGACATACGATGACGTCACAGCTTACTACAGTATTTCCTTTACATCTTTTGACATACGATGACGTCACAGCTTACTACAGTATGTTCAAAGGGGTAAAGAGTTCGCAGAGTTCTTTAGACGACTTTTGCATTATTGAGATGTGAGGTTTAGGTCTGAACCTTTTTATGTTTATTGCAACTGAAAATTAAAGTAATTTATCATTTCCGTAAGACATCAAATAGTAAAAATTAAGTAAATAATTGACAATATTAATCTTCTTAGTACATGAGACACTGTTTACCACTTTATATCTTTTTTAAGAGTAAAACCATAAAATAAAAACCATAAAGTATTGACTTGTAGCGCATGCCAACCAAAAGCCCATCAACTATTCCTGTTGTTTGTCGAATAAGTTACGCTGGTGCACGAAATATTAACCTTCAAAACCATGATTGTAAATAATTTCATGCCGTCTCATTCGTTGGGTGCAAACTGTGAAAATGATGAATCAGATGGAGCCCTTGACAACCTAAGAAAGTTTCTAAGTACTCCATCAACTTTGGAACCATAAGTGCCACTAGATTATGGTTAGGGGAAAGGGATTAAATTGAAAGAGGTGAACGATAGTGTACTCGTAAGGTTACATGGCTATTTAGCTGGTTACGTTGCCAAGGGTATCTTGGGCGCTATTGGTCAATGTAAACAATGTAGAAGAGAACTGATTACTGACAGGACGACAGAGGAGAATCAGTTAATTGTTGATAGGCGCTATAAACCGACGGCCCTTCTAAAACCTAGAACCAAATGTATTGTGTTATTTGGGCTGTGTACAGTTGAGAAACTAAATAATGCATTTTTTGTTGATCTGTTGGCCGGATAACTCTTTATCTGCACACGGTCCGAAGTTCCTTGACCTACCAACACATCCCCCAACTGGTGCCGATCCTAATATAATATAATCAACAATCAACAATCAACAATCAATATAGTCAACACCTAAAAGGCAAAAGGTTTATTGAAGTTCACAAAGGTCGACATCATCCGAAATAGGGGCGCTCTTTATCTGCCGATTTATGTGCTAACTTATATTAAAGATTGATGTTACGAGAAAAATTAATAGAACCTTTTTTATAGAGAATTTTATGCTCTTCAACTTATTGTTAATAACATTTTCGATCAAGTCATTATTTTACGACATATATGCAAAAAAAGAAAAAAAGTTGTAATCAATTCAAAAGTGTCCAGTATTTTGCGCGTCATAAAGAGAAAAAAATTCTCTTTTCAACGATACCAAACTCGAACTATTACAGTTGTTAATAAAAATTATCACTCCGTGACGTAATCTAAAAAAAAAATCAACAACGTCAAAAGATGCGTTTTTAAGTCTAATTCAACCTTTATAGGAGCCGTTTTTCGATAATGTCAATAGTTCGTCAAATAAACAAATGGTTGCGTACTTTTGGTTAACACTGTATAGTTTGGACAGAGAGAGATTTTTTTTGAAATTGTTCCGAATGTAATTAGTCACTACTTGAATATACAATAGCATATCATTAATTTCGGTTTTGGCATAAATTTACCAAAATTGTGGAGGATGACATCTTTGGTTTAAGAAAAAACTTTAGCCGCCGATTTAGCCGTTAAATTATAGTGTTGGAAAAAAAATGTATATAACCTTTTTAATAAAGAATTTTATGCTCTGCAATTTATTATAAGACAATTTTTCGATAGAACCAGTCTTTCTCGAGATATTTGCAAAGGTAACCAAAACGGTACCTCTTCAGCAAGATGGCGGCTCGAGCTCACACCCGATCCTTGGGGACTTTTGGTAGGTTCAATAGAATGGTTCAAGCTGCAACTTCCGCCAATTTGCAGCTCCACAGGAATTTTTGTTTCTATTTTCGCTTCGTTGACTGGGCTAATGTGCTCATAAGGAAAATGGGAGTTTATACCTAATGGAAATGAAACTTTTGTCCTACGTCACAACTAAAATAATTGCTACCGCTAATACAATTAATACCAGCTGTTACCAGTAAAGGCTATCCGAAAGGTAATTTTTCAAACCATTTTTGTAGGTATTCACATTGAACTCAAAATTCAAAATACGACAACGGGGGAATTTTTTCATCTGTGCGTAAGACAAAAGTTTCATTTCCATTAGGTATATTAGGCATTTAAATTTCAAAGTTGATATGCCAAAATGGCACGTGCCGTTGGCCGATTGCCACCAAAATCAAATCACTCTTCGGCTGGTTACGGTATCTCTACCTACCTTTCAGCCAAATCGATCCAGTAGTTTGGGCTGCAGCATGTTATTTAATGTTTCTTCAAAATTTCGAATTTCTTGTTTTTGTGCTAAAAAGGCGCCAAGTGTGAATACATTTCTAGGTGCAGAATTTGAAGACCTTACGTGTGCTGATAAGAGAAATTGGTGTTCATCAGTCAAATTTCATAGTTGATGCGCCAAAAAGGCACTTCGCGTGTGCAGATTGGCAACAAAATGAACAGGGCTCACCAGAAGGCCAACACTAACAATCATACCAAATTTCATGAAAATCCGTTCGGTAGTTTTCGAGGAATCTTGCTCACCTTAAAACGTGAAGATCTAGTGTTATCTCAATTTCGAATTTTGGAGTGATTAATTACGAGGTATTTTGGTTCTACTGGCTTTTGAGCAGATAACCCCACCCCACATCGGTGAATTTTGGAGTGATTGCAGTAACCTCCCATTTTTAATTGGTTGTGGGGATGTTAAAAGGATGGAGATAAATTTCAATAGGCGCCTCATTAGTCCATTTTTTTGAAAATTCTGATAATGCTACCATCTAACTTCTTAAGGCTGGATCTATCAACTGGCATGGAGGTTTCTTGCATAAACCTCTCCTGGACCGTTAAAATTCGACTTAAAATGACGCAGTTCTTCTAAAAACATCATAAATAATTACGTTCATACTTTTTCTCACAAGAATATCGTATGTCCAGAATCTTTGACGTTCTTGAAATAAGAATATTTTTTGTTCAGTATCTTCTCAAATTTTTCATTTTGAAGAATTCTTTTCTCTTTACAAATGCATATTAGTGTTACAATAATGAAGCGGATAAGCTTAATTTTTGTAATGCCCAAATTAACCCTCCTTTTGTATAATTATACTTTTCTATTTTTTGCTATGCCAGCTTTTACTCTACCATTTGTACCTACTGATCTGTGCTCAAGTCAAAATAATCTATTTGACCCGTAAGCTCTTCAAACAAAAACTATTGCACTTACAATAAATGTGCTCTCTAAATTTTTTCTCACTTCAAGTTATGCTTCTGTTTCCGCCCACACCTTTCCGATCAGATTTTAAATTATATTTAGGCCCATCATGGTGATACATCATCTTAAAGGGTAGGTATCTAATTATACTTTCTCTGTAAGCCTGCAATTTTTTTTTAATATTTGTTTTAATACAAATTCAATCATATATTTATTAAAGTTCTTGTTGCAATTTTGTCTGCGAAAATTGAAGAAAGAAAACAACAAAAAGAATCTAACAAAATGTAACTAATTGGACAGTTGAATTTCTATCAAAAAAAAAAAGTTGACGTATTTTTGGCATTTTTAAAAAACCCTAATTTTTCAACGATTTATCGATGATATGCGTTGCATGTGAGGTTCAGTCATCTTTAATCTTTGTAACATGTAGGTACTTAACTAACTGCTTCGTTATAATCGGTTGATTATCGCCTTCGCAGAATTTTGAGGCAAATCATTCCGGACGACCATGGACATATGCAAATGCAAATAGCACTGCTCGCTATTGCAGAAACGTGCTTTTACTATTTTTTTTTTGTGTTGGGGCAGCGCCTTTTTGGAAAATCTGGCCGGAAGTCTGGGAAGCAATTTTGAGTTTATTGCTCGATTTATGATGATACCCTTAGGTACGCCCAACAAGCCAGATGTTTGCTTTATGGTTTTAGGTAGGTATTGTACTAGTACTAGTACCCTCTACCGGAAGGATGGTCAAGTGAGCACAAGAAAAGCGAGGGCACTTTGCAGTGACCTTCAAATTGCCAGCCGCGACAAACAAATTTAAATATCTGAATCTTTCTCGCCACCATTCAAAAACTTCGGGCCGGTTTCGGGTTATTTGACCCTCATCAGCGAAGTGCATAAAGACCACCCTAATCCAATTCATTGAAAAATTGCGGTAATTTAGTTTTTTCATCCCCTCATTACTTGAGGGGTGAAGTTTATTTCTAACTGTGTGTCGGGTTCCAGACCTCCACGTGCAACATTTGAGTGGTTTTCGTATTTTTGTGATTTTCAAAACCTAAATTTCATCCCCCAAAATTGGCACCCCTTTACCTTCAGCAGACTTGATGGTAGAACTCGAAAACCAAGTTTCAGTAAGATACCTCCACTCGTTCTCGAGTTATTACAATTAATAATTTTTCGCTCCCGAGAAAAAAACGCAGCTTCCCCCGATTCGACTGCGTACGCTGCCTAAACGCTTGAAGATGGATTAAAATCGTATAAGGAAGAAATGTAGACAAGGAATTGACCTACAAAAAAGTCCGTGACAGCATATAAATATCTGTTACGGATAGTCGACAATAAGAGACCGAAGCCATTTTCGTCAAAAATTAAAACACATCGTAGATAGCTTCCCGGACTTTTTTGTAGATCTTTTCAATGCCGCCGATTCCTCCTTTCAAACTTTTGATCTATCTTCAAGCGTTGAGGCAGCGTTTGCGATCAAACGTCGAAAATTGCAATTTCTTTCGGTTTTTCATCCGTAACTTCGACTACTATGGTTCGATATGGCCCAAAAACAATCCCCGCCGAGATTTTCGGGGTAGGTGGAGCGATTTCACTAACACTTCAGTACCTCCGCATTCTACTACGGCACTAAAAACGCTAACCTATTACAAACTTTTTGAAGTGACGAATATAGCGGCCATAAGAAAAAGAAAAGTTGACTGTCGTTGCTCGATATCTGGAAGGCCTAGAAAATTTCTGTCAACGCCATTTAATTGACAGCTGTCAAAAGTATAAAAGTTCCAAGTTTCATTTAAATAGTATCAACTGTAAGAAAGATTTTTTTCAAAAAAAGCGATTTAGCGTTTCTTTCTGATGCAATGGTGTCAGATAGATTTGACTTGAGCACAAATCAGTACAAATGGGTCACTAAAGGCTCCGGCATAGCAAGAAATAGGAAAGTATATAATTTTTGGGGGTTATCGAAAAGTTATTTTCTTTATCCTAGAAAGTAACTTAGGGCACTAATTGCTTTATGTGAAGCACAAATCAGTACAAATGAGGCACTAATGTCTGCCATCACAATTTTTTGGAAAGTACAATTTCTGGCGGCTACCGGTAAGTAGGCCCCCAGTACTCTTTTTTTAAAATTAACAATATCGCTAAGGGTACAAACAAATCTAACCTGGGCACAATTAAGCTCAAATAGGGCACTAATTGCGGCAAAAGTTTGCACTACTAGGGGCTTCCGATAAGTTGGCCCCGAAACGTTTTTTTTTAAATAACTTGTCAAGTAGTGAAGTACAAATTAAATAAATATGTGCCCAAATGAGCACAAATCAAGCACTAATTATTGTCATAACATTTTTCGATATAGCTCGACTGTAGGGGTCAACTTCACGGACCCACCGAAGAGCTGATTTAATTTTGGTGGCAATCGGCGAACGGCAAGTGCCATTTTGGCATATCAACTTTGAAATTTTAAGAATTAACTCATATTTTCTTTATCAGCACATGAAAAGTCTTCAAATTTTGTTTTCAAAATTGTATTCAATCTTAGTGCCCTTTTGGCAAAAGATCGTAAAATTTAGAAAAACTTAGGTATAGTAAATAGTAAAATTTACTTGATATTGGTGATAAGATTGGATCATTCATCAAGTGGGGAGGTTCCAGTCGCTTCCGTAGCTGCCCATTTTTTTTGTAGTGCAAATTAACACTTTTAGACTAATAACGTTTTTCCCAAACACGCCTCAATTGCATCTTATACCTTTGCTGCCCCAAGTTATCGGTAATGGGGAACATGAATGATTTTTTTTATTACACATGAAGATAGAGGGCACCAAAATACGCAAGTTTTAATTCATGACCTTGTGAATTTTCGTCATTGTTTTGGAGAAAATAATAAATAAAAATCGGCAATGACGTCATTTACACACACTTTTGTGTATTAGTGGACCAGAAATTATAGTTAAGTCATCATTTCAAAATTCATGTTTCCCATTCGACGTTTTTAATGACTCGAAACTTATTGTGCTGAGGAGTTCATACAAATTGATAATGAATACTAATAAATCCATGTCATTTGGCATTTGATTATTTTTCTTTGTTCGGATTATTATTAAAATAAATTATTGTTAATATGCTACTGCAATTACTTATTGTTTCACTAACAACATTATTTATTTTTAAAATTAACGCATTATCGCAGAGTTATTCAATATTTTGTTATTTAGGAAATTGATGATATTGGGTTGTTACATTTTTGGACCACAGAATCGTACAGTACTATTAAATTAAGTCACAATTTGATTTTTTTAACGAAACGGTGTGTAAAACTTGTCAGCCTTTATTAACCTCTGCATTAACCATACCTCAGCAAATGTAAGCTAAATTTGGTGGCTAAATAGAAATTTTGACGAGAGTTAAGTATAAAGATTTGTAACAGAGAAGCGGCTGGAACCTCCCCAACGTGTGAGTTTTCAATTTCCGTGCCTAATGTTTAAAATTTTAAAGTTGATATGCCTAAATGGCACTTCCCGTGGACCAATTGCTCCCAAAAGCCTTTCAGCTCTATGTATTGCTCTGAGGTCCAGATTTACTATTTACGCCCCTAGCAAAGCAAAATGTATAGCTAACTTTATTATTTATTCCTTAACCAAGTTTGAAGCACTGTTCTTTAGAATGAATTATATTTCGAATACTTAGGTAAGCTCACGGAAATGCCCATTTGAATAATTAATCTGCTTAGGAATAAAAGTGGTTTCCAATAAATAAACCATAAAAACCCAAAAATGAAAAAAATCCAACCACAACGACATAACAGCGAATAATAAAATGTATTTTTATAAAAACCTGTGGAACATGTTTGCTGCACATGGATGCAAATGCAACACATGAGGTTTGAATCACAATAAATGAAAAATAGAAAAGTATTTTTTAGATATTTTATTTCTTACTTACATTTAGTCGCAAATTACACTTCATAGTAATAAAAATTGAGAGTAACATGGTAAAAAAATGTGGATTTCATAAGCACACATCTACCTGCTGACCTTACTGCAACAAGTACTGAGTTAACTCTGTTACTAGTTACTGTTTAATAATAGTATTTTCGGGACGTCATCATCTGTCGTAAGCGACAAAAGCGTAGGTTCAAATCCATTCAGAAATAGGCGACAGTGACGTTTTTCTAATTTTATTCCAAATTCTGATGCCAAAACTATTACACTGAGCAGCAAGGCAATTTTTTGCATTGTGAGCAAGGTGAAGGTCAAAAAAAAAATTCCGGTCCTAAACAACATTCAGTGCACATCTTAATTTGAACATATAAAAGAGTGAGAATTGGAACACCAGGGGGGGCTAAAGGGAGGCGTAATTTTGCAATTAAAAATTACCTCCCACAAGAAATGAAAGAACGGATAAAGAAACGGGGAGCTTTCACGTCATTCATAAGGCATAATTGAAGTAAAACATTAAGGAAATTCATCGTTAATAATGAAATTGTATAAAGAGGCAATTGAAAGCAAAATTGGCTGCTTCAAAATGATCATCCAATTCCAATAACGGACTAAAGTGCCCGCAGGAAGATTCTGAGTTACATTTGACGTAGTTTAACGTGCAAATCAAATTGAGATAAATGTTATTGCAATCAAAAAGGTGATAAGTTATAAATAGGAGGATCTAACTCGGTGTAATTGTAATTAGCGGCAATTTTACAACACTGGATTGGCCATTCTTCAAGGTTATCTATTTTTTCGTATCAGTAGCCTCAGATGTGCCGGTAATGTGAATTGATTAATAGTACAACTTGTACAAACATGTGCAGACTCATATCGGAATTGAGATAAAGCGTTGCTAAACAACATTAATGTTTTTTTTGTATTTGGGGAACAAGTAGTCAGCAGTCTTAATTAACTACAAAAAAATTCCTGATTCACAGGAAATGTGGTCACTCCTTGACTTTTTAAGTAAGAGGTGCGTACGTTTAGTTAGCAATATCTTCTCGATAGGTATCCGATAAAAAGAAGATAATTAAATTCACTACAAAAAAGGCAGCAGAGAAGCGGCTGGAACCTCCCCATCGCGTGGGTCTTTGATTTCCGTGACTTGTTTAAAATTTTAAAAAATTGTTTGCCTAAATGCCACTTCCCGTGGATCAATTGCTCCCAAAAGCCTTTCAGCTCTTTAACGGTTCACCTAACCTCCATGTACCAAATTTCAGCCAGATCGATTATTATTACACAATTTCGAAAATCAGAATTTGAAGACCTTTTTTCTGATGATGACAGTAAATCTTTCAAAAACTTGGAAAAAATTGGAATCGTGTGGTGCATACCAACTTAGAATAGGAGGAACTCTCTTCGTACATAAAAACTGTCATAAAGTAATATGGGGTTTTCCCTATGGACAGACAGAAAACCAGATAGACCATATATGCATTGGATGATTAAATGGTAGAATAATTTTAAATTGGGAAATTGGTGTGCCAAAACGGCACTTTCCGTGGGTCGATTGAATCCAAGAATTTTTCAGCTCTTCGACGTGTAATACAATCACCATATGCAAAATTTCATCTAAATCGGTTCAGGGGCTTTTAAAGTCTGATAAAAATCGTGAATTTTTTAGTTTTTGGTCAAAAGGGCACTGAGAGTGAATGCATCTTTGTAAGCAAAATTTTAAGGCCTTTCTTATGGTGACGTCAAAAATTTAAAAGTTGATGTGCCAAAATGGCATTTCTTGTTGCACGATTGGCTTCAAAACCTTTTCAGTTTTCATATTTTTGACAGCTGCCAATTCAACGGAATTGACCTAAATTTTCTAGGCTTTCTAGATTTTGCGCAATGACAGTCAATTCTTCTTTTTCTTATGGTCGCCATATTGGATTTTAACACCGTCGAATACATAAAGAAATTAGCGTTTATATGTTGAATTCAATTGTTTTCACGTCATAAGAGACTATTTTTTATTTTTTATCAAGTTTAGACTGATCTTGCGAATTATTCAAGCAAATTTTGACGATCTATCAAAAAAGTCCAGTAGGTCACATTTTTGAAAGTTAATTTTTTTTCTGTGACGGTGTTAAAATTCATATGGCGGCGATAAGAAAAAGAAAAGTTGACTGTCGTTGCTCGAAATCTCTAATCTAGAAAGCCTACAAAATTTTCATTAATGCCATTGAATTGACAGCTGTCAAAAACATAAAAGTTCCAAGTTTCATTTGAATAGGAAATAGGATTAATAGTCCGGGGAGGCAGTGAACATTAATTTTTGGTATGTCATTTCAGGGAACTTGATTTAGCAATTTTCTAGTTATTTTCATGCTGTGGATTATTAAAACAGACAACTGCTGTAAATCTCGCGAGACAGGGGCTAATGGCAGCCATTTTAATTTCTCAAAAATTGACATATCTCGGATATCGTAAAAGATACGAAATTTTATTAAATTACAAAAAGTTGTGTTCTTAAGTGTAGATTAAGAATCTGGAAAGAAATCGGAAATATCTGGTTTCGTTCCTGAAATATACTGGAAAAAACTGAAAAATGACACTTTAATCTACACTGAGAAAAAATTTACGTAAATTCTAATAGCAGTTATTAGAAAGTTATATTAAAATACGGGACGGCAACGCCGTTTTGCTGGGGCGACTAAATTGGGAATCCTGGCGTTCAACAGTTCTCGTTAATAACAGCACATATAAAAATTTATTCTCCTAAATGAGCAGTTACTTAGATCCTAATAAACGGTTCTGTTACTGCCAACAACATTGGCTTAGTAACCTTTAGAATACGTATCTTTTGCAGTAGCAATAAGAAACTCTGGCCACAGCAGTTCTTTCGTATTAATAGCAAATAGAAGAATCTATTAGGAGCAATATGCCCATTTACCTACTACAATTCAAACCATGATTTTCTAAAAATAATTTATTATGTGATTATTAAAAATACATATTAGGCACATTCTTATATGATTAAACAGGAAACATACAATATACCTAATACATTATTGGTAATTATGTACATAGATGATTAAACAGGAAAAATACTATAATACATTACATATTCGCAATATGTATATAGATGATTAAACAGAAAAAATACAATATTACACGAGGTAGTTTCAAAGTCTTGTTTCACAAAATTTGCTTAGGTACTGTTTAGGACGCGTTTCGGAGTGTTACTCCATCTTCAGCTATAAAAGAAATTAACACAAAATACAAAACAGTTGCCTGGAAAACGAAAAAACGTTTGGGTCAAAGAAAAATAACAGCTTTTGAGTCACACTGTAAATTCATCGAAAGACGCTTAAACAACAAACTACCTCGTGTAATCAAACATCATAATTCCTCTTTGAAAAAATGGACCAAACTTTCAACCAAAAATACAATAAAACATTATTGGCAAAAATACAATAATACATATTATGTATGGTAATATCGCGTGAACCAAAAAAACCGGACAAAATATTTTTGAGTATAAGTCCATCGGCTATTTCTTAAGCGTTTCTGATAAACGTGATCTTAAATTAAAGCCAAGGAATCAGGCTTTCTTCAAGACACACCGCACAATAACACGTGTACACAACTACACACACACCCCCAGTAGTATTGAACTCTGACCGCGAGACCGCGTGTTCATTAGCACACTCAATGTTAGCACATTGCCAACAACTAACTACCCCAACCCAAACCGTTGTCGATGATATCCGATTCTGACATTTAGACCATTGTCTCAGGAGACAAAGCAAGCCCTGGAAACAATTTAGGCTGTGGCGGCAAATAAACGTTTAGTTGCCACAACAAAAATTTTCCAAAAAAACCTAGACAGCAACAGGAGCATTCACGAGTTCTGCCATCATTAAAAATTTACTCATAACAACATTACAATTCTAATAGTTCCTCAAAAAAATTTATTTTACTGCGGTAGATATTTCGTTTAATTACAGTCATACGCCATTTAATTATTAAAACTAAATTTCTTTCTGCCACAAACATACAAATCTTAGTATGACATTCTAATTGCTTGATTTTTCTCAGTGTAGAAGGTTTAGAAAAGTTTTCGTCGCCTCATTTTATTCTTCGTGCAGGGTAATGTAATTGAAGCAAATTTCATAATGATCTGCCGATTAGTAACCAAGTTGTCACTTTTCAGTCTTTTCAGTATATTTCAGTAACCAATCTAGATATGTTAGATTTCTTTTCAGATTCTTAATCTACACTGAAAAATATAATTTTTTTCTAATTTAATAAAATTTCGTATCTGTTACTGTTTTCAACCGCAAGTTTTTCCTAATTCAGCTGACCTTCTACCTCTTAGGGCCGGTTTATCGATGCTCAGTCAAAACTGACTGTTATCTATCTGACAGTTTATTATAGCTGACAGATAAATCAGATTTACGTTTATCGGCATCGACTTTGTCTGTCAGTTACGTGCCTGACAGTTTGAGTTGTGTTGGCAACATTTGGGGTAGCGGAAGTTGAATTCTATTGGACAGATTTAAATTTCGCGCTAATATAGTCAACTGTTTCCATAGCAACGCCTTACGGTCTTTGTTTACTGTGGCAGGTGCTGATGCAGTTGAAATTTGTATTGGTGACAGAAAAGAAACGAGGAGTAAACTTTTCTGCCTACGATCCAGACGTGCTTTGAAAAGTAACTAGCAGGAGATACATTGAGGATAAGAAAACGGATGGCAGAAGCAGGAAGTCTGAAAGAAAGTTGAGGAAATCTTAAGTATTGGCAAATTCCTCAAAATAGTTTCAGGTACATTCCTAAACTTTATAAATTGGCTAGATTCATGTTAAAGAAAACCAAAGATTCACCTTCTTCGTCATTTAAATGACTCTGGGCGATGGTAACCGTCGGTTTTCTGCCCTAGCTGACACTTCGAACTGTCAGTCAGTTTACCCGGTACTTTAGCAAAAACTTTGCAGTCAACTTGCTGTCGATAATAGTATTTTACAGTATAAGTCCATTAGGGTAGCCTTTACGGCCGTTGCCAGAAAGTTTGTGAGACGAGGTCGAAGACCGAGTCAAATAATACTGGCGAGGCCGTAAAGGCCCTAATGGACGTATATTGTACAATAGTTTTTGTAATATCTCGTTCGTTATTTTTGATTTCTATTTATTTAATTAAAAATCTCCGAAAAAAAAGTATGCGTCTGCGTTAGTGTCGCATAGGCAACGCGTTTTCGTTACCAACCAATTTTTGTTTACAAATTTATTTGCTGACGCGCCAGTTCCGAGCACAAAGCACTCACCTCTATAGAGATTTCAGTTAAATAGCGGCATTTTGGTCCAGTCACGTGACTTATATTATTTCTGCTCCCAATCCAGAGATGTCGCGCCGATAAAAACAAATATAAAATGGGTTTGATTAGTGAGATGTAGGTACCTAACTCAGACATTTTTACAGTAGCTAACGCAAAGCAGGCTACTTGTCTTCTTGTCTTTTTTGACAAAGCTTTCTGACTGTCACTAAATTATTAAAGTGAATCGTTTTTAATTTTAAGTAATTAGACTTGCAGTGATCAGTTGAATTTGTCTCTAGTTTAGTCAGTTATGTGTTCGTTCTACTATATTCAGTTCTTATGTTTACGGTGTAGAGACTCAAATCAAAAAGAGCACACATACGGGGATTTTTTTGTGTTCGTTCGTCAAAAACAGTGGCAATGGGAATTATAAAGTGCTGTAGTCTTTATGTGATGGTCCAACTTAATAGACATCGTTTGCCGAATGCCAAAGCCTCGAAAGCGGCCAGACTGTGTGATTTTGTGAACTACTTGAACCTTGTTTTCAATATTTCATGATGGTTTTATGACCCTCGGTCGGACTCGGACATTGCATTTTTTAGAACTGTTTCAGTTTTAACTTGTATTTAATTAAACAATGGTTTAAACTGCTGCTCTGAATCCTTTTATTTGTACCGAGTTTTTAATTTTATTTGGCAAGGAACATTTTAAGGAAAATTTTTAATTCCGCTCCCAATCACCAGAGGCGCTACTCTTTTGAACCAAGACAAATATATGGCCGTCGTACGTCTATAGAGTGAGTGGTCTGTGGTTCCGAGTTTCGAAAGAATGGAAGATGTTCCAGAAGATATTCCTGAAGATATTCGGAGGGTCGCAGAACAAGCCACTTCGTGTTTGTTGCCTTCCAAATCCCGGGGGAGGTACGAAAAAGCCCATGCTCATTTTATTGAATGGCGCCAGAAGAAGAAGGTAAACATCGTGAATGAAGAGGTCATATTGGCTTACGTTCAGGAGTTATCCCAGTCCTTTGCCCCTTCTTCTTTGTGGAGCATAGTTTCCATGTTGAAAAGCGTTTTGCAAGTCAAGGAAAAAATTGACATTTCTCGGTAAGCAACAATGCCTTTACTGGTGTGATAATACTTAACATTATTGTCAGATATTGTCAGGTGCGTGCACTGCTGAAGCGGAAGTCAGAAGGATACAATCCTAAAAAATCCAAAATACTGAGCGGAGAACAAGTTAGACAATTTTTACTGCAGGCGCCAGATGAAGTACATCTGCTGACTAAGGTACGTTACTGAACGAGGGATTGGTTGTTAACTCTAATGTGTTGTTGTAGGTGATCTTAATATTCGGAATATATGGGCTATGTAGGCGAGAAGAATTAACGCTGCTCACCATAGACAACGTAGTAGATACCGGAAAACATGTTATTGTTTTGTTGAAAGACACAAAAAATCACTCATCACGACGTTTTGTCGTTACGGATGATGGTTGTGACTTTCAGCCATATAGCTTGTTTCGACGATATGCTGCACTGAGGCCAGCAAATTTGCAGACCAAGCGGTTCTTTTTGGGCTATCGGAATGGTAAATGTACTTCGCAGCATGTTGGCATTCATTCAGTCGGTGGCGTGCCCTGTAAAATCGCCACCTACCTAGGACTAGAGACACCGCATCTGTACACTGGACATGCATTTCGACGCTCCTCTGCCACCTTGATGGCTGATAATGGAGCTAGTACCTTAACCATAAAGCGCCAAGGAGGGTGGAAGTCAACAGCGGTGGCGGAAAGCTATATAGAAGATTCCGTTGGGAAGAAGTTAGCAGTGGCAAAGGAAATGTTTCAAGGATTTCTGGCGGAATCATCGAAGCAGACCTCAGAAGTTGATATTGATGTACGGAATTCCGAAGCGTCATCGTCGATCTCGGCTGCAGGCCATTTACAGATCTCAAATAATTCAAATTGCCCCATTACCTTAAATATTAATAATAATTGTTGCAACAATAATTGCAAAAATATTTAAAAATAAAGTAAGTGTTTTCGTTGCTATAGTGATTTGGTCTTTAACGGACGGTCTTTACGGCCGCTCTTTACGGCCGTGCGGCCGTTAAGAAGTTGTTTACATGGTAACAAACAATACGCAAAATAACCTTTAACAGGTAGATATTACAAAAACAGTTTAACCATCGGATGACACAAACTGTCAGATATTTTCATTTAACTGAGCATCGATAAACCGGCCCTTAGTTTCCTAGATTTCAATAGCGGGGGAATGAAATTGGCAACACCCTGTATATACACCAGTAGACATCGAATGGTACACTTCGTACATTTTTACCTTTCAATCGGCCACAGAACTGTTTTAGAGACGAGTTGTTCGGCCGCGTCGTCTCTACTACTTTTTCTTTTTGCAAAAATATGGTTTATTATTCAAAGCTTCATCGTCTAGAAACCATATTGTTCATTTGAATGTACATAATTGGCACTTTCTGAAAAAATCTACACCTGTACGACCCAAGAATTCCTTCATAACTAGCTTCTGTAATTCTTTGGTGTCCATCACTGGCGGCTCGTGGCTGAATGCAATGGTGGTGCGCCATCCGGGAAATGGGGGTGCGAGGGGCGGTAGCCTCCGCGAAAATTTTTATCCCCACGTTCGCGAAATTCGAGGCTCTAACATCGTAAAACACGGTAAAACAATTTCGATATTTGAACAATATTTATTGTGAATTCAAAACACTTTAAAAAACCTAGTTCTTAAAATTGAAGTCCAAACGCCGGTTTTTCAAGGAAATAAACTTTTCCAGCACTTTTTCATCAAAATTTTTTATGTCGTGAACAAAGTCTCTATTTATTGCCATCATAGCAAGAGCATTCAGTCTCTCATTTGACATAGTGTTTCTGAGGAACGTTTTGATCCTTTTTAATGTCGAAAAACAACGTTCTGCTTCGGCCTGGGGGGCTGATCACTAGTGGAATTAGTTGTACATCCGGCTTGGAATTAATTCCGGAATTATGGAATTATTACGGAATTATTTTGGAATTGATGGAATTTAAAAGGAATTAATGGAATTAGTTGGAATTAGCCGGAATTAGTTGGAATTAGTTGGAATTAGCTGGAATTATTTGGAATTAACTGGAATTATTATGGAATTAATAAGGAATTATTTGGAATTGATAAGTACATCATTTAAAAGGAATTAAAGGAATTAGTTGGAATTAGCTGGAATTAGTTGGAATTGGTTGGAATTGTTTGGAATTAATGGAACTAAATCGGAATTAGTGGAATTAGAATGGAATTAATGGAATTAGAATGGAATTAATGGAATTAGAATGGAATTAAAGGAATTAGTTGGAATTAGCTGGAATTAGTTGGAATTAGGTGGAATTATCTGGAATTAGTTGGAATTAAGTGGAATTATTTGGAATTGATAAATATATCATTTAAAAGGAATTAAAGGAATTAGTTGGAATTAGCTGGAATTAGTTGGAATTAGTTGGAATTATTTGGAATTAATATGGAATTGTTTGGAATTAATGGAACTAAATCGGAATTAGTGGAATTAGAATGGAATTAATGGAATTAGAATGGAATTAATGGAATTAAACTGGAATTATTGGAATTAATTGTACACAATTTTTTTGAGTGATCAGCCCCCCACTTCGGCCGTATTCATTGGGGTTGTTATAATTATTTGCAACAATTTCGTTGTTTCTGTAAAAATGTCTTGTAAATTGTTCTTCCCAATGAAAGATAAAAGAGATCGATACTATCGATCCCTCCGTTAGTTTTCCCTTAATTTTACACTTTGTCAAGGGAAATATCGATTGAAGTCTTTAACAACTCTTTCTTCACACTAATTCATGAGAATACCAAAAAAAAGTTACATCTTATGCCTTAGCGTTTTGTTTTGTGAACGTTATGGTTTGAGCCGCAAATCCTGATACATGATGGAAGTTGACAATTTTATTAGATTTTCTGGGGCATTATGAAAAAAAATTGACAAATCACAGCATGACATCATGGTAATCCACTTTTCTAATCATTTATGGCCGTTTGCAATTAAAAGAATGACGTTTAAACATGGGAAAATGTTATCCTTGTCATTAAAATTAAGTAAGTTGAGCCGGTGCAAACGGCCATTAGCAGCTAAGCAACGGCATTAATGAAAATTAGCGTTGGCGATAAACCAATTCCAGCCAAACAACAAAACACTCGAGAATATCAATCAAGAATAATGGAACGTTAACATGCAGGATTCAATTTTGGCGGGATAATCATAAACACTGTTATTTGTTCGAACCATATACAGTACATACCAAGATAACACAAAACACGTTCACAAGAATATTGTCGACAACATAAAAAGTTACATAATCATACTGTGCACTTGAACAGCTGACAAACCTTTGAATATTTTATTAGACAAGACAGGTTCAATTGACTCGATTGTCGCTGCATTAATTAACGAAATTTATTTATCAATTTCCTCGGCTTTACAACAAACAGGAAGCACAGAATCGATTCTTGATTAATGTCCGACAGGCTCTAAAGTTTATAAGGAATAAACTCACCGAACATTATTAACAAGAGCACACACAATACATTTCAAATGTTTACTGTCACTAATCACGACCCGCTTATCACCCACAACAAATGTTAATAAGGGTCAAGAAGTTTTTCTGTTTTAATCACAAGCACAAAATAGGGGTTGTGGCGGCTTAGGATATTTACAGCAGACAATTATTTACGTCAAAACTTATCTGTTATCTACGTTATCACCAGACTCGCTTTGTAAAGAAACACATTCTTCTTCTAAAAGTCCAGCGAATGCTTCGTAGTGATGGTTCATGTTTTCGACGACGTGAATTTTGCAAAGACTCCCCAGCCCACCTTTAGTATTTTTCGCACCGTAAAACACCCTCTTCACTCGGCTGTGCACTAACGCCATGGCACACGTGATGCAGGGTTCAAAAGTCGCGTACACGTAATACCCTGTACACAAATACGGCCCTTCATCACTTGTGCTAAAGCCAAACTTTACGTCATAATTCTCTTCTATAAATCGCTTTATGATTGAATCCAGAGGATTCAGAGTCCAGACGCCGCCATTCTGCGTTTTAGCAACGTTATCAATAGCAACCATCACGGAGTGTTTAATCGGATAATCTCCACTCTCATCAAAACCAATCGCCACTATCGAATTTATTTTAGGATCGACGATAATCGAGCTTTGTTTTGCTCCCGACTTCCTTCCTACTTCTATGGCCACTCTCATAAAGTTAGCGTGAATTTCCAGCTCCTTTTCCGTGAAAACCGTATTTGTACTCAACTTTTCCAAGTAAGAGTTACTGTGGAAATTGCACGGCCATAGTTGATGTACCACTTCGTACTGCCTCCTCACTTTTGGGGACACCTTAGCCACGGCCACCACCTCAAAATCATCCTCTAAAAGCCCAAAATCGAATCCCTTGTCCTTCAAAACGTCCAGAATCTCACCATCTTTTTTGGGAAAGAGCAGAATTTTCTTGCCACGCACTCTTTTCAAATGCATCAAATCGGGTACTGGCAGTACCGAATTGAGTTTGACCACTACGGACGATATGGTTTTTGGGTCTTTGATAACGCCAACGTAAACATCGATCAGTGGCAGGTCCCGTGTCAGCTCTTCGGATAGTATCGGTGTTATTTTAGGCCCCAGTTTCATTCGTTTCGGCTCTGTCATTTTAGTCCAGTCATATTGGATCTAAAAAAGACGAATAGAAGAAATAACTTATATATTTTTGAAATTTTGGCTGCGAACTCCTGTTGGCACCTGAAATGAAGGGCCGAAAAGTTCCCACCCCCCAAGTGTGCGCTTCATCCCTTATTTGGCGAAAACCACCCTCAAACGTGACATGGCGCTAGTTTTTAGCATTTTTCGGCGAAACTATCCATTTGACAAAAAATTTATTCTAATCGAAAGTGTTTCTTATGAAATTCTGCATTAAAAAAGTCCTTTTGATTATTTTGCTTATCCCCACCTAATTCTCGCAATCGACGTCCGAAGTTGTACAATAGTCAAATTAGATTTTTTAGTAGGAACATATTTTTAATTTATGAAATTTTTGCTACGGACTGCTGATGGGCCCTGAAATGAAGGGCCGCAAACTTAACACCTCCCAAGTGTAAGCTTCATCCCTCTTTTGGCAAAACCTACTCCCAGACGTGGACATGGCGCTAGTTTTTAGCATTTTTCGGATAAACTATCAAACGGACAAAAAATTACTCTAAACAAGAATATTTCTCGTGAAATTCTGCATTAAAAAGCCCTTTTCATCATTTTGCTTATCCTCGCCTAATTCTTGCAAACGACGTCCGAAGTAGAGGGTTGTTTTTCGCTCGCACCGAAAATCAATCTAGCGGTGGTACCCTCAATGTCGGACGTCCTTTGCAAGAATTAGGTGGGTATAAACAAAATGATGAAAAGGACTTTCTAATGCAGAATTTCACGAGGAATATTCTTGATTAGAGTAATTTTTTGTCCGTTTGGTAGTTTAACCGAAAAATGCTAAAAACTAGCGTCATGTCCACGTATGGGAGTAGGTTTTCGCCAAAAGAGGGATGAAGCTTACACTTGGGGGGTGTTAAGTTTGCAGATCTTCCTTTCAGGGCTCATCAGCAGTCCGTAGCCAAAATTCCATAAATATACAGGGTCCTGCAGCAGTGCGTCGGGCTTCCATAGCGCCTAAACCAGCCGAGTTAGGAATTTCGTTTAGGTATATCCTTAAACTATTAATCAAGGCGCATTTCAGGAAAATATTTTTAATTATACAGGCCTTAACATATACAGCCTTTATTCATCCCTAAAATATTACGGCTTTCGAACCTCTGGTTTGGGAGTAAAAAAATATTTTCAAAAAAAATGAGAGTTTACATCATTCTGCTTAAAAATTCCCCATTTACGCAGGTACAGTTTTTATAAGAAAATAAGACGAGGACCTTGTTGTAGAGGCTCGAAGAAAGCTCTGATTCAATTTTAGTTGTCACCTTAAGTACAGGGTGTTCAAAATTAATTTTCAAAATTTGAGAACTTTGAAATTGTTTTTCTCAACTTTTTCAAATGGAACACCCTGTATATTTTTAGCTAGCGTAATGTAGAATTAATAAATGAAAGTTTTTTGTCCTACAAACATATTGGTTATTTTCATCCGTTTTCGAGTTATTCGCAAATATTACAAATTTTCTTGCTTGCAGACAATTGTTAAATACTTACAAAAAAAAATAAATGTTCAAAATGTTCTCTATTTTGGTTCATGAACCATTTAATTGGTTCTTGAAAAGACATTTCTATTACCTTTAACATTTAGTATAAAAATTATTTAAAAAAATGGGCAGCTACGGAAGCGGCTGGAACCTCCCCACTTGGTGAATGATCCAATATTATCACCAATATAGTAAATGGAAAAGAAACTTTCGTCCTACGTCATAACTGTAGTAATTACTATAGCCAACATAACTGTTACAAAAGAACCAAGGAAGCCATTTAATATTTTGGTAATTTAGAAGCCTTCACATTCGGTAGCATGTAAAACTAGGCAGCGCTGTTGCCGCGGTCTCGCGCGACTTTTGATTTAATTTTGACGTTTTTGATATTTCATTTCGTCGCCCATTTCGGTTTCAATTATCTTCCACTTACGTTTTGTTGCGTTAAAAATCTGTTCTTTTTAGAACAAAAATAGTTCAAATATCAGTTTTAGTGAGTATTTCGAGTTTACTACTGTTCGAAGTTAATTGGTCAATCAGTATGCCCAAGCCCTTAAATAGCCGCTGTAAAGAGCTAGTCGCCAATTTAATCAGCTATTTTAAAGAAGAGTGCGCTAATGGTGGTCCCCGGTTGCCAGTAACTCCTGTCACAGAGGTAAATAAGATTAAATTTTTTTAGTTTTTCGTGTTTGAAAATTTCGAAGTTTTGAAATCTATTTTTTTGTCCTTGAAGATACAAAATTCTCGTTTTAGCGAGTGGCTGCAGCATTGAAGTTGAGTATGGCGACAATAAGCTCAGTTTCTAAAAGTGTGAAGATTAATGAACCACTACGTTCACCACCAAAAAAGCGCCCACATCCTAAACCTGTGACCAATGTTCACAATTCGGCTGCTACTGCTATTCGTACTACTATTTACGAAATGTATGAGAACATTTTACAGGAAATAGGTATATTTCTGAGCTTTCTTTACTAACAAAGTAATAAGGAATGGTTAGGACCTGACTTGACCTATAATTTCATTTCATGAGTATTTTTGGGAAAGCGCCTCTTGAATAGGCAACACCTTTCGTTGTGTAATATTGGTTGCTGACTTCGATATTTATAGAATTTTGAATCCACCATTCGGCAACGTTGCACTTTTTGAATCAATGACGTAGGACTAAAGTTTCATTTCCATTCACTATATCAAGTAAATTTTACTATTTATACAAGCCTAACGTGTTTTCTGTGATTTTTCCAAATTTTACGATCTTTTGCCAAAAGGGCACTAAGATTGAATACAATTTTGGAAACAAAATTTGAAGACTTTTCATGTGCTGATAAAGAAAATATGAGTTCATTCTTAAAATTTCAAAGTTGATATGCCAAAATGGCACTTGCCGTTCGCCGATTGCCACCAAAATTAAATCAGCTCTTCGGCGGGTAACGGTATCTTTACCTACCAAATTTCAGCCAAATCAATCCTGCAATTTGGGCTGTAGCGTGTTATTTATTGTTTCCTCGAAACTTCGAATTTTTCGATTTTATGCCAAAAAGGCGCTAAGTGTGAATCAACTTTCAGATACAGAGTTTCAAAGCCTTTCATGTACTGATAAGAAAAATTAGTGTTCATCAGTCAAATTTCATAGTTGGTGTGCCAAAAAGGCACTTGGCGTCTGCGGATTCGCAACAAAATTAACTGGGCTCACCGGAAGACCAAAGCTAACTTCCATACCAAATTTCATTAAAATCCGTTCGGTAGTTTCCGAGAAATCGTGCTCACATACGTACATACATACATACATACATACATACATACGTACATACGCACAGACATTTTTTAAAAACCACTTTTTTGTGATCCTGGGACCTTGAAACGTAAAGATCTGGTGTTATCTCAATTTCGAATTTTGGAGTGATTGCAATAACCTCCCATTTTTATATGGTTGTGGGGAGGTTAAAATTGGAGTTGTCCATCTTGAAGTGGGCTGTGTAGAATTAAATGAGGAGGATATAACTCAAAATCGATCCCACGAGAAAACTTTTAATAAAGTGTGATTTTGAGTTATATCCTCCTCATTTAAAAATAATTTGCCTACCCCTACAAACAATAATACCAAAATTTCAAATGAAGATGTTAAGGAAGGGTAGTGGAAATGTCTTCACGAACAAATTAGATTGTTCGTAGTACTAGTCTGAGTGCTTCTGTTGCAACTTTACAAGTTAAAATTGTCTGCATACAAGAAAACTAGTAATTTTTCCGTATAACTCGAAAACGGATGAAAATAAGCAACATGTTCGTATATAACAAAAAATATTCGCTTATAAATTCTGCATTAAACTAGCTAAAAATGTACAGGATGTTCCTCTTGAAAAAGTTGAGAAAAACAACTTCAAAGTTCTCAAATTTCTAAAATAGATTTTGAACACCCTGTACATAGCGTAACAACTAAAATTGAATCAGAGCTGTTTTGAAGCCTATGCAATAAGGTCTTCATCTTATTTTCTTATAAAAACTCTACCTGCGTAAATGGGGGATTTTTAAGCAGAATAAACTCCCATTTTTTTTTGAAAATATTCTTTTACTCCCAAATCAGAGGTTCAAAAGCCGTAATACTTTAGGGGGTTGCAAATATGCTAAAATATACCGAGCATTCCATTTAAAAAAAGACGACTTTTCCTCCTCAACATTTTTCGGACCACCCTGTAGTATAATTAAAAATATTTTCCTGAAATGCGCCTTCATTAATAGTTTAAGTATTCATTAATAGTTTAAGTATTGTAAAGGAACCAGTCCACCAATTTTAAAATAATGGTACAAGGACTATGCCTTGTAAATTGGTGAACCGTTACTTGCTGACTAAAAATTCATTTTTTATTTTCAACCTCCTGATTTTTCCTTTATTGAGGAACATTCCTATAGCAGGCAGAGTCGTTAGAACAGTCAAGAAGACCAGAAATGTTACTCAAGCACCATCATTGCAGTTGCAGGTCATGAACTATCCAAAGTCACCGATCGTAATCATCTAAGTAGCCATGAGATTTTAATTTTCATTCACAATATCAAAATTACACCTACGATTCCACTCAGATGTGGGGGAGACACTTAGTAGAAGCTCTCAGGTTATGTTTATATGAAGACACACGACCGACAAAGCCTATAAGAGAGAAGAAGTGATAAAGAAAACGAAGATTGAACATAACCTCACCTTTAGACGTCAAGCTGGAGTGGCAATTGTTGCTACCAGTTTAATTGTTGATAATAATAGATGGCGCCCACGGAAGTTTCCATGAATACTAAAGAGCCGAAGAGGAGATAAAAGATCCCACACCAAAAGACATCGTCAGAGTTTCTCATGCAGTGAAGGTGTGGGAAGCTCTCACTAAAAACGGTCTCTCGGACATCCCATTCCGTCTAGCACTGTTCTCCTTTTATAAGGACATACCGTAAAGGTAAATACCGCGCTACATTCAATTATTTGATTCTGAACAGGGCAAAACCAAGACCTCTTCAATAGAATGCAAATTAGATTGGATAACCGAGTACGCATGACCATGATGGGCTAAAACGTCAAGTTTGACGTTTGATGACAGGCAGGGGTTGAATGACAGCGGTGTAAGAAGTAACACCAACGGTGGAAATTAAAAATCCCTAGATGTACTTTTGTTCTTTTGTTTTGTAGCCGCCTTTTGTTTGTAAATAAATTATTTTGTTGATAGGCGTCTATTATTGTGCAGTGCCAGAAAAAGAATTTGTAAGTACCGCAAAGCAGCGAGCGTAATGAGTTAAATCTAGTACAGCGAGATCAATCTAAATTAGTGGAAAGAGCATGTTCCTTACTCACTCCCTCTACCAGCAACCCTGAGCTAAGCTGAACCAGGCAAAGTAGTGTTGTCACAGAAAGTGTCGTTCTCTCACAAATTAAAAAGCATCTCTCTCATTTGTATTTCCCTCTCTTAGTCCGGGAATAAAAATAGACTAATGGCGGCGTTTTCGTCTCGGTGATCTAGATCTGCTCCAGATCAAACAGCGCATGCGCATCGTTCTAATTCTAGGGAGATCAACTTTTTTCTCATGTTCGCCTGGGATTTGATCTTTCGGCGGTTACATTTTGAGAGTGTTCGTCTCACTGCCATCGCCCTACTCGAGATCAGTTTTTTGGAACTAGCATCCTATGCTAGAGCGGCTGGAGCAATTTTCATACGCTTGCGCACTAGTGTTGAAATATAACCTGCAATGTGCAAATCACGTTTAAATTCTCATTTTTTTTCGCCTTTGGTGTCGTTATGGCTGAATCCATTCTTAATTTTTTGCAATTAGCCGAGGAATTGCTAGAAAGCAGCAGTAGTTCTAACGATGATGACGATCAAGAATTTCTGGATAACAGCTATGAAACATGGGCACCAACCTCTGCTTTAAAATAACACCAAATCCGTGGCAGAATCGCCTATACTTGGAGCAGATCTGTATCCAACGAGGAGCATTTGCCGCTCCGTTCGAGATTCAACCGATCTTGATCGTATTCAGATTGCTCTGAGACGAAAACGCCATAAGTGGCGCTCAAGGTGGACGTCTTGGTCGAGGGGATCAAGACGAGTTGTTTAAATGTTTCGAGAGTAATTCGAGAGAAAGGGTTAAACCTCATTCACAACCACTTTACGTACGTGACATAACAAAGTTTAACAATCGTCAACAATTACTAGAAAAGTCAGAAGCTGTCATGAACAATTGTTGACCATTGTTAAAGTTTGTTACGTTACGTACGTAAAGTGGTTGTGAATAAGCTCTTACTCCGAAAGAGGGTAGGTAGCGCGAAATTATGATGTTAACACGCCACGTTTGGAGCAGAATCCGAATGACAGTTGTCGAATCATGAGGAGTGGCAGACCGTCAGTAGCGACGAGCTGAAGTCTGTCGCTTTGGACGAGGTGTGTTACAGTATGTACCTGAACTAAATTCCTAACTCGGATAGTTTAGACGCTATGGAAGCCCGTTTAAATAAGTTCTACTCAAAAATCTATTTGGACTGTTCTACAACTTCGGACGTCGTTTGCGAAAATTAGGTGATAAGCAAATTAATCAAAAGGACTTTTTTAATACAGAATTTCAGAAGGAATGTTTTTGATTAGAATAAATTTATTGTCAGATGGATAGTTTCGCCGAAAAATGCTAAAAACTACCGCCATGTCACGTTTGGGGCTGGTTTTCGCCAAATAAGGGATGAAGCGCACACTTGGGGGGGTGCATTCATTCGGCATTTCATTTCAGGTGCCATCAGGAGTCCGTAGCCAAAATTTCAAAAATATATAAATTATTTCTTCTAAAAAACCTAACTTAATTGGACTATTTTCCAAGTCTGGACATCGAAGCTCATTCAAATGCGCGCAATTAGCACTATAGATGAGGCATCCTCAGTGTGACGTCACGTGACGGCACCTGGTACAAGTTGACATTATTGTTCCACGAATTAACAGTGTTTGAAAACAGAATTTCAATTTTATTAGGGAAATGGTGTTACGAGTTGGACTTTAAAAACATGCACATTTTGGATGGTGACCAAAAGGAGAAATAAACGCAAGATGCATGCACAATTTTAGTCTTCGATAAATCAGTATTATAAAAGACCTTAATTCCACCTTGCCAAGTCGAAACAAATATTAAGATGACTCAACCTATTCTAAAATGAGGTTCAAGGAGTCGTTTAGTTCCTATGAGAACAAAAAGATTTCAGCTTAAATTATGTACACATAACAAATCCAAAAAAAAACTTTATGTTGATTAGCAGAAACCTTGCTCTGACAATCAGCGAGAGAACTGAGTTAAAAAAGTTAAAAAAGCAAATCATTGAACAACGGCGCTAGCCAAACCGCCAGTGAAGCTTATAGTTTACAGGGTGAGTCTGAAATAATAGCAGTAACTAAATAAATCGGTAATAGTGCATCCAAAATTAAACAAAAAATAAGAACAGGGTTTTTTTAGAGAAAAAGGGTAGATACAAAATCGTTCCGGATGTCTGCTCCACCATATCCTTTCATTAAAATTTAAGAAAGTAGGGGGGACCGGATTCGGGTATTTAGAGATCCATCCATCTTCGGTTCCAACGATGAAGAATGAAGATGTTACCCGATATAATGAAAAAAAGGCATTGACCACTATTGTCCAGGGCGATCCAATCATTTTGTCCCACTTTTAAATTATAATATCTTCGTTGCCTTACAAGTTAGAAATTTGATTTAAAAAGTGGATTACAGGGCACGCTTTCAAACTTCATTCACGAGTTCATTCACCTATAAACAACTTTTGTTTCCACAGCACACCGTATTTTTTAATCAGTTTTTTCAATATTCAATAAAAACAAAAATATGTACAAACGTAATTGGTCAATTTTACTCGAAGATTCACTTTAGTAATAAGTCTTGACGTCAAAGCAGGCTGTGAACATGCAATTGTGAACACACCACAAAAACTTCAACTTTTTGCTATTTATTCAAATTCACTCCAGTCAATAAATTGTGACTCTTTTTTCATTGTTAGCATGAAAAACTGTATTGAATAATAAAACTATAACAAATGATTGAAATTACCACCCCCAACATCAAGGCATTACAGTCCAGGAATTGTTCAAAAAAAACTCCTCATAACAGGCTTTGCTCGCTGCCCATTACGAAAGTAAACTTTCGACCATTTATTAGGTAGTATTAGGTATACAGAGGTATACAGGGTGGTTAATTTTGCGATACTCACCACTGGAATTTCGTAAACCATAAGGGATGTGGAGTAGGTTAAATTAGAGAATGTTCCGATATCTTAATGCGTTCCGGAGTTAAGCTGAAAAATCTGGATATTGCGATTTTGAACAAAATTTAATTTCTATTCCATCTAATTAATAGCTTGAAGCTTTTATACTTTTGACATCTGCTAAATGAATGACATTGACACGAGGGGTGAACCGCAGGCCGGAATCAGTGTACATTTTCCGGGAATACGTCGGAATAAATGGGAATACATCGGAATACTCCGGAATAGTTGGGAATAATTGGAAATTTCCCTGGAAAACAGTAAAATTTATCGATTTGATGCGTGTACTTTAAAATAAATTGAAAATAGTTATTGTGGAATATTTAAGAACAGGTATGAATACGCGGGATACATTAGAATAATGCGGAATAGCTTCGGAAGCACCGGATGCGCCTGCGCCTGTTGGGCACACGCTGAGGATAGTGAATCTCGGAATACATGGGAATATTTCAGTGTACATTTTTTAGTCTGCGGATCACCCCTCGCACTGACAGCAATTTTCTAGGCCTTCTAGATGTCGAACAATGACAGTCAACTTTTCTGTTTCTTACAGCCGCCATATTAAATCTTAAAACGACGAGATGCACAAAAACATTAGTTGCTTTTCAAAAATATATTCAACATGCGGTTTCTTGAAAAAACATGTCAAAGTTCGAGTCACACAACTACAAGACCTATTTTATTATCATTTAATTCAGTAATCTTTCGCATGTCATAAATGATTGAAAAAGTTGATGTACTTTTTAGTAGTTTTTTTACCATCCGTTTTGGCTTAATTTGATGACAAATTATAAATATCTATCTACGAGTTTAGAAAAAAAACGCGCTTTCAAAAGAATCCATGTTTATTACATTTTTGAAAAGCTACTTTTTTGCGTTTTGGTGTTAAAATTCAAAATGGGGGCAATAAGAAAAAGAAAAGTTGACTGTCTTTTGGTTGATCAAAATCTAGAAGGCCTAAAAAATGTCTGTCAATTAGCAGATGTCAACAGTTTAAAAGTTCCAAGTTTCATTTAACTACAGGGTGTCTCAGAACGCTCGCACCAAATTCTAATGGAGTATTCACTATTCACTATTTCCTAGGTAACAAGATACAATAGTATAAATTTTCATTGTCAGTATCTTGTTACCTAGGAAATAGTGCATCTAGCATTAAATTACCTTATGAAGCAACTCGAAGCTGAAATCTGATTGGTCCTCTTAAATCTCTTATAACTTGAGAACTATTGCACCCTGGAAATTTTCAAAAACGCCGATCGACTCAGAATTTAATGCTCCATTAGAATTTGGTGCGAGCGTTCTGAGACACCCTGTATAGCATCAATAATCAGAAAGATATTATTTAGACTTCTCACTTACTGGAAACTGGAATCGATCGAAAAACCAAATCGTCAAAAACATCAAATCTACGTTTTAGGGTCCTGTGAACCCCCGCTTCTTTTCTGAATGCTGCCCAAACGTTTGGAGACGGAACAAAATTTTATTCAGAAGAATTGATGGAATAAAATCTTATTCAGAAAAATTGAGTGTTTGTTGTCGGCTATTCATCCTAGATGCGTATTGCTGTCGAGGACTTTTTGGTAGATCAACAATTCTTATACTTATTATTTTGTTATACCTTCAACCGTTTACTCAGCGTTCACGTTTTAAACTGCTAAAGCAAGGTTTTTCGCAGACTTGCAGGCGACGAATCACTGAGACGGTCTAAATAGGGTGAATGGTTGACTTTTATTCTATTTTTATTTAAATTTAACACTGGTTAGCGAGGTGGTTAGACGACTGATAAAAGTAAATTGATTGGGTAAATTCCATGAAGGGAGTAGAACGTATTCAATTAGCTCTCTCACATGCGTTTCACCAAAAGAACGTTGGCTGTGTCTGGCAAAACTAGGGAAAGCGGTGTATTTTGACCCGAGTTGAAATCTGGATTTTCTTGCTATTTCTATATTTACAAATTCTGTGAAAAGGTAGAAGTTTCTACCATCTCCGAGATTGCCAAATTATTCTTTAAAATGGAAATTTTGATATTTTTCGGGATAACTCGGGAACGAATCAAGATATCGGGAAATTCTCTTCAGATTCTTAATCACCAAGAAATCCCAATGGTGAGCATCGAAAAATTTACCACCCCGTATAACTCTTGCTGATCGTCTTCACTCTTCATCCATTTCAACCCTGCTCCCTTTTGATCTAGTACCTCACAGTGACTCCTCTCGGATTCCTTGACTTCTGCGCATTCCTTTAGCATGTGTTCTAAGGTCTCTCTTTTTCGTTGCACATGTGGCAGTCTTGCCACTTCTTTTTTATAAAATTTATTATCAGCTTCTTCGTTTCCACATCTGAACCGTCCAATTAAAGACTAGTGTTGATTCAGTCAGATTGTATCTTGATCTTGATATATTTAGCATGTAACACTTGTGCGCACTTGCTTTTGGCTATCTTTGTTTACGTCTTCCCTCAGCTCTTCGGTCATTCTGATCCCTCCCTTCATGTTTCAAAAATTTACTGTCGTCGTGTTTCTGACAGTGCCGCTATCGGTGCCGCCTGACAGTATTCTAGTACCTATTTACTTATTATTATGTATTTTTGGTATTAACTATGTATTAACTAATCAGTCAACCGATAATAATAATTAAATAGTGTTACTTAGCAACTAATTTGAGGTACTATTATTTACACGGTTTAAATATGTTCTTTATTAGTGCAGGAGCCAGTGATTTCTTACCGCTTAAATTGCATACCAATTTGGGAATCTTTGAGGGGTAGCAGCCATAGACTTGTACAGCTTAGAAATATGAACATGCCCACCCAGAGCTGAATATTTAGTTGGTCGCCTAGCATTCGAATAGCAGTTAGGTAGGGGTAACTAACTTCTGCACGGTCTCTGTCGTGGCCTAGTCCATGCGACCAGGTAAATATTCAGCTCTGGGTGGGCATCTTCATGTTTCTAAGCTGTACCTACCTACTAGATATTTTATGGATTGTATTGAATGAAATATTCCAACAGTTCCTAAACTTTGAGGAAAATATTTGAAAATCATATCCTGAAGGAAAAATGCTTCTTAGCCCAAAATTGTAAAGGACTTTTCGACTACATTTCTCATGGTATAGCCGCCCTTAAAATTATAGGATACCATTACCTAACACTCCGTATACGAAAATTTTGCAATGTCGACTTGAGTTCAAAAAAAATCTTCTACCTGATCGGACTGGAAAAATATAGTTTATCATTTGAAATAAAGAAGCCTCGAAAAAAGCACATACTATCGTCGTTTGGGGCTCGGTTTGAGGTTAAAATCGATGTTGGAAAAAATCGCGGCAAATGTCATTTCGTAGTATTTGTTGAACAGTTTCATTTGCTTTTTGCGAGGGTTTTTGATTCTATGAAATCCCAGATCAAATCGGACAATAAATAAAAAAGTTAGTAAGTTAATTGCAAAGGGAGCAAGACAAGGCAAGAGCCTTTTGTAGCTATGTAACACAGACTCTTTTTTGTTGCAAGTCTGTCAATACCATGTGTGTGAAGTTAGCGCTTTCTCCAGCGCCGGGTTATTTCCCTAGATTTGACGATGTGGCAACCGCGCATTTTCTTTCCAACCAATCAGAGCGGCCGACAGACACGTCAAACTAGAGCTACCTGTTGAGGTTATGTTACTATAATTTAAGTTTTCACCCCTTTTCAAAGAAATATAGATTAATCTTACTTTCGGCGATCCAAGGGCGACCCATACTGATAGAAATAATACCAAAAAACATGGGACGACCCCTGAAATTAAGGGAAAACATTGAGAATTACAGAAATGATTAAATTTGAACCCTTTTCAGAAAAATGTACCATACGCCCTTCATACCGATGAAAGCCCTATTCAAGCGGAACAAAATGCACACCAAAGCCGGGTTAGTATCATCTCATCCCAATGACCAACTCATCCCATCTGACAACTCATCCCAGACCAACTCATCCCAGATCAACTCATCCCAAACTAACTCATCCCAGACCAACTCATCCCAGACAAACTCATAACAAAACCAAGTCATCCCAAAAGACAACTCATCCCAGAACGCAACTCATCCCAGACCAAGTCATCCCAACAGACAACTCATCCCAACCGACAACTCATCCCAAACCAACTCATGTTTGGGCTGTTCGCTTTAAGGTAGCCGCGGGCTAATATCATCTCATACAATTTTCCAATTCATCCCAGGAGACAACTCATCCCAAATGACACTACAACCCAGGTCAAAAACCTGACCAGACCTGAACTGCCCTAGCTTCTCGCACTGCAATACCGATATTTCGAAGAGTACTCGCTTTCGGCTCCGCCGAAAGCTCGCGTCGAACTTTCCACGGGCAGAATTTAAAAAAAATGTTATTAAAAAACCTGACCTGACATAGACCTGAACTGCCATAGCTTCTCGCACCATTGCAAGACCGATATTTCGACGAGTACCTACTCGCTTTGCTCGCGTGAACTTTTGGGCGGGCAGAATTTGAGAGAAAATGTTATTAAAAAAATGCAGCAGAGACGCGGCTGGAACCTCCCCATCGCGTGGATCTTTGTATTCTGTGTAGATAGTAGTCAATTCGACAGAATTTTTTTTATGCTTATTGTCTGTGACTAATTTCGCAATTTTCTGACAAATACCGACATCACCTCGGACATCACCCATCACATTTGACAATATGTTCCTTTTAAGGTTAACAGTTTGCCACCCTTTTGACAATAACTGATATATGTCATCCACTGTCACCCTCCTCCCTTTTAATGAAAAATATTTTTTCTCTATTTTTCACTGAAATGGCAGAAACTGTGAATACATTTTTAGAACGAGAATTTGATCGTCTTTCTAATGGCGACATAAAAAGGGAGACCTTTGTATTTGAAATTTAAAGTTGATATGCCTAAATGGCACTTCCCGCGGACCAATTGCTTCCAAAAGCCTTTCAGGTCTTCAACGGGTCACCCAATCTCCATGTACCAAATTTCAGCCAAATCGATTCGCTAATTTGGGCTATAATGTATTTTTAGTGTTGTTATGAAATTTCGATCTTTTGACCCAAAGAGCACTAAATGCGAAACGAATTTTGTCTTACTTAAAACCAGAATTTGAAGACCTTTCTGATGGTGACAATAAATCTTTCAAAAACTTGTTTTGGATGGTTAAATGAGTGAATCATTTTAAAGTTACAAATTGGTGTGCCAAAACGGCAGTTTCCGTGGGCCGATTGAATCCAAAATTTGTTCAGCTCTTCGACGTGCAATACAATCCCCGTGAGCAAAATTTCAGCCAAATCGGTTCAGGGGCTTGGGCTGTACCGCGATTTTAAAGTCGGATAAAAACGAGGGGTGATCCACAGGCCGGGGTCAGTGTACATTTTTCGGGAATACACCGGGAATAGATCGGAATACGTCGGAATACATGGGAATACGTCGGAATACATAGGAATACGTCGGAATACATGGGAATACCCGGAATACTCTGGAATAGTTGGAAATAATTGAAAATTTCTCTGCGATATATTAAAATTTATTGATTGGATGCGTGTACTTTAAAATAAATCAAAACAATTGGAGAATAATTTGTAGGAATAGGTAGAATTACCCTGAATACATCAGAATAACGCGGGGTAGCTTCGGAAGCGCCTGCGCCTGTTAAAGTTAGGAAATCTCGGAATACTTGGGAGTCGACTTGGGAATACACCGGAATACATGAGAATACACCGGAATACATGGGAATACCCCGGAATACATGGGAATACACCGGAATACATGGGAATACTAGAAATATTGATGGAGAAAATTGCCGATTATCTACATCGGAATACCGGAATAGCTTTAAATCGAGTTTCGGAATAGCTTCGGAATACATCGGAATACTATTCCCGGAATCAGTGTACGTTTTTTAGTCTGCGGATCACCCCTCGGATAAAAAACATTTTTTTTTAATTTTTGATCAAAAGGGCACTAAGAATGAATACATTTTTAGAAGCAGAATTTGAAGGCCTTTTCTATCGTGAGGTGAAACATGGGGGTTTGCATTTAAAATTTAAAAGTTGATGTGCTAAAATGGCATTTCTAGTTGCACGATTGGCTCCAAAAGCTTTTCAGATCTAAGTTGGGTTATCACATGCACACGTACCAAATTTCAGCTAAATCTGTCGAGTAGTTTGGGATGTGGCGTGTTTACGAACGTACGTACGTACGTACGTACATACATACAGACACATTTTAAAAACCACTTTTTTGGGCTCCTGAGACCTCAAAACGTATAGATCCGGTCTTATCTCGAATTCGAAAATTTTAGTGATTGCAGTAACCTCCCTTTTTTTTTAAATGGTGAAGTGGAGTGGGGAGGTTAAAAAAAACCTGACCTGACATAGACCTGAACTGCCCTAGCTTCTCGCACTGCAAACCGATATTTTGATCTGGGATGAGTTGTCTGCTGGGATGAGTTGTCTGCTGGGATGAGTTGTCTGTTGGGATGAGTTGTCCGTTGGGATGACTTGGTCTGGGATGAGTTGTCTTTTGGGATGACTTGGTTTGGGATGAATTTGTCTGGGATGAGTTGGTCTGGGATGAGTTGGTTTGGGATGAGTTGGTTTGGGATGAGTTGGTTTGGGATGAGTTGGTCTGGGATGAGTTGGTCTGGGATGAGTTGTCACCTGGGATGAGTTGGTCTGGGATGAGTTGTCACCTGGGATGAGTTGGTTATTGGGATGAGATGATACGACACCACCAAAGCCATTCAACTAAAAACATCGGATGATCCCTAAAATTAATAGAAAACGTTGGAAATTGCTTATTCTATTTAACTTGAAGCACTTTGGTGTCAATTTGTCCCGCTTGAATAGGGCTTTTGTTGGTATGAAGGGCGTGTGGTACATTTTTCTGGAAGGGATTCAAATGAAATAAAATAAGCAATTCTCAACGTTTTCCCTTAATTTTAGGGATCATTCGATGTTTTTGGCTGGATGCCTTTGGTGTCATTTTGTTTCGTTTGAATAGGGCTTTCATCGGTATGAAGGGGATGTGGTACATTTTTCTGGAAGGGGTTCAAATTAAATAGAATAAGCAATTTTCAACGTTTTTCCTTATTTTTAAGGGTCATCCGATGTTTTTAGGTGGATGGCTTTGGTGTTATTTTCTTCCGCTTGAATAGGGCTTTCGTCGGTATGAAGGGGATGTGGTACATTTTTCTGGAAGGGGTTCAAATTAAATAAAATAGCAATTTTCAACGTTTTCTCTTAATTTTAAGGGTCATCCGATGTTTTTAGGTGGATGACTTTGGTGTCATTTTGTTCCGCTTGAATAGGGCTTTCATCGGTATGCAGAGGGTGTGGTACATTTTTCTGGAAGGGGTTCAAATTAAATCATTTCTGTAATTCTCAATGTTTTCCCTTAATTTCAGGGGTCGTCCCATGTTTTTTGGTATTATTTTTATCAGTATGGGTCGTCCTTGGATCGCCGACAGTAAGTTTAATCTATATTTCTTTGAAAATGGGTGAAAACCTAAGTTATATTAACATAATCTCAACAGGCAGCTGTAGTTTGACGTGTCTGTCGATAGCTCTGATTGGTTAGAAAGAAATTGCGCTGTTGCCACATCGTCAAGTATAGGGAAGTCGCCGGGCGCTGGAGAAGGCGCTAACTTCACACACATGTCAATACCTATCATTTTATATATAGTAAATTTCTAATAAATTTTCGAAACACTGCACATTTTCAGGTAATTCTTTTTAGTCAAGTTTTTAGTCGTCGTTCGTACATATTATGCGAAAACTCTTATGCTGCTTCGCCCAAAACTGTTTTGGTATTTTCTGCTCTTGCTGCAAAATTGAATGAAAATATGATAATAAGTCTCCTCCTCGGTCTCTTCTTTCTCTTCGTCATTCTAATACACACTATTTTACGTCTTGACTCAAGTCAGGTCAGGTCAACAGTTCCAAAATGATAAGTCTCAGACTGATTAGTGTATCATCTCTTTCTTTCACACCGCAGTCCGTGAACTGCAGGCGGACTGTAGGCGAATAGGTATTCATTACTTAAGTTAGGTACCAATACAGAACCGGTTTGCATGTGTACTAGCTGTTCATTTTTATTTTTGTTAAGATAGAAAAATATTTGTCAATAATACTTTACTTTAAACAAGAGAAATTCAAACGACAATGTTGTGCGTAGGTAGGTATGTATGTAGTAGGTAAGTACAATACAGTACAACCTAGGTACCTTATCTATAGGTTTATTTTATTGGGTTCAGCAGACTCGTTATGCAAATCGCGTATGTTTGGCAATACAATTTTCGACTATCACTTGTTCCGATTTGGCTGATGATTTGCTTAACAAAACTTTGGAAATTATTTAAGAAACGACTCTGTAATTACTTTGTCCTTTAAACAATCAAAATCAATTAACCTCTGTTTAACGCTGTCAACAAGTCGTCTCAACTTTGTTTGTAAAAAAAGCTTTTAACTAGCTCCCAGCAGCTCGATTAAAAGGAAATTGAATTTTATGGGGGAAAAGATCAATAATTTTCACAGACAAATTGATAGTATAATATGAAATCTGTTGAAGTAGTCTTACCTTCGGCGGGACGAAGTGAGCAAATTACAGGTCAACGTAACACACGGGATAGCACTTTATTTCACATCCGAGATATTTGTTGTTTGCGATGAACTGACACGATCGACATCAATCGCAAAAGGTGAGACACCCAACCAACGTGTTAACACTGTTAACTCAGGTTATGACAGACTTGACGACTTTTGACTTGATTGAAGAAAATAACTATATGGAAATGCTAGCGACATCTAGCGGCCGACTTGGTAATGCAAGCGATATTTGAACAATTTGAACCATAGGGAGCGTCTATACGCCAGTCGGCAAAGAAATCAAAAGTGCCTTAATTCAATAAGCGCGATTTTTGTGTTAAATGGTTTATTTAGATGTACATTTTAAGGATTATGTTTTGCACAAAAAAATTCCTGCCGGAAGTTGGTAATTTTTGCTCAGAAAGGTAAATTTTTTCGCACTTATTGGGCTATAAAAACATCCAAAATAAAAACATCCAACGTAAAAATTAATAAAATTATCCAAAAGCAAGGTCGATGCTGTCAAACTGTGGCACTAGAATCCGCGTAAAAACATCAAAAATAAAAACATCCACCGTAAAAATTATCAAAACTCAAGGTCATGTTGTCATTTGTGGTTCACATACAGACAAGCTGGGATGTATTCATGTATTCTTGGATGCCTCTCCTATCCACACAGTTTTCACGAGTGAACTCTGTTTGCACACGTTAGTTTTCACAAATACCTTAACTTTAAAAAATGTCGTCACTGATTTTCGACATTTTTAAAAATAAATGGGGGCTAGCGCCTCCTGCACCCCCTTTTCCTTTTCAATCATGGACTGCAATCATATGTAGGCATCCAGGAATACAAATCACCTGTGAAGTGATTTGCGGCGAACCGTATTCTATGCGGTGCGACGGCGCGACCATCTGGCATCAGCGACCTTGGTTTTGGACAATTTTATGTTGGATGTTTTTGCTTTGGACGCAATTATTTTGGATGTTATTACGTTGAATTACTTTATTTTGCATATTTTTATCTTGGATGTTTTTGTGCATCCCCACGGGCAATATCTCCGTCGTGACTAGAAGTTAAATTCTGAATTTTGGCAAGAGTATATTTCGAATCTTCATCTTTTCAGATAATAGGTAGGTATACTCATATGCTTCACTTCCGGTTATACCGGAAGTCGACATCAATTTTGTTATTTTAAATAGGTAGCAACCCACATTTTTTTTCTACACGCCAGTAGGCCATGAAATTCTGGTGATATGGTGGCAAAACAAGACAGTTACAGCAAAATATCTACTGATTAATTAACTGACTAATTTTAGGTTAAAGTTCTTGTCAAGATTTTTTTTTTTGCTAAAAAGGGAAAGAACAACACACCAAATCGACTGAAATCAAAGGCAGACTTAACATAATTGGATTAATTTTATTAATGTAACTGGAGCAGCAGGGGGGTCTTTTAGCACAGCGTAATGTACACAACTGACACTATACTAGCATGGCAGATAAAAAAAATTTCTCCCGTCAGTTTGACAAATAAGTACTGCCAATAGAGAAAAAAATTTTCATGGCCTACTGACACCTATAACAGACACCCTGGCACAAAACAAACTTTGTGAGCCATTAGTTGCTTTCCTTTTAGCCCAGGGTGCAACTCCGAACTGTTCAAGAATAATTCGCCCCGTGTTCCTTTTAGTTTGGGCATTTTGCCCCAGAGTTACTCGATCTGCCTTCCCCCTTCCCCTCAAGCACCAACGCTGGAGGTGGTGCTACAGGCCCCCGCATGCGCAGTGCATAGTTTGTCATTGTCAATATGAGCCGAGTGGTTTTTCGTCATTTTCTCCAACGTTTTAACGTTTTACCTGTGCCTTTTCAAAATTTTTGTATCGCCTTCATCTCTACTCCGCCACTATGGCATCACCTTGCGAAATTAGCGATTATCTACTTTTGATGCGGTTAGGTTATCTATCAAACAACGCAAGTGTCACTCACGCGGTGAATAATTGCCTGAAATGCGTGTTCCTTTTAGGGCAGCTCGGAGTTGCTTCAGTGCTTGTAGCTCTAGAGCAACAAACACGTAAAAGGAAAGCGCTTATTATTTCCTTTAACTAACGCGTTTCAAATTTTAGCAAAATTGAAATAATAATTTAGTGTTGTGAATGATTACCCCTCACTTAAAATGAAAATTGTCAGTCTCAGAGACATTAGAAACTTCTACTTTTTCACAGCATTTGTAATTGTATACAGGGTCTCCAGAAATAACGATGAAATATTTTAGGGAGTGATTCTACAGCTCAAAATATGAAAAAAAGTTCCTATAAGGGTCCCCTGAAGGGGGCGCTCAAATAAGTTTAGTCAATTTTTAAGTTTTTGCATACTATCTGACATCAATAAGCAGCATTAAATTACTTTAGTCACAGTATCTTTAGTCATTAATTTTTTAAATCTGCTTAGTTTTGTAATTTCATAAAAATTAATTGATAAACCTAGGAAATGCAAATGGATCTTTAAATCTAATTTTATCGAAAACGGTTGAGCCTACTGTGTTATAACAAGAGGGGCTTTTTTGCGTAATTTTAGTCAGGAAACCATATTGACAAATTGACATCGACAAAAAAATGGCACATAAAAAAATTTGGGTGGGAAAAGCTTAAACGCCCCCTATTTTCCACGCTGTTGCGCATCGTATCCGGCGTTCATTTACTAAAATTTAAAATGACATTTTTGGAAAAAATGGCGGTAAAGTTTTCGATCCGGCAATGCAACAGCAATCGAATTCGATAATAATAATATGCCCTTTTCCTAAAAAAATTTAAAAACGTCAATTTTGGAAAAAATGCAACTATGGTTTTTGATCCATCAATGCAACAGCTCTCGAATCCAATAGTAAGAAAATGCTTTTTGCTAAGAAAAATTCAAGAAGGGCCCACAAAAAATGGAATTTTTCGAAAAAATGGCTCTAAGGATTTTGGCTTGAAAAAACACAGCTATCAAATTCGGTGATAAAAATATGCAGTTATACATACGTTTTTTCACGGTACCGATTTTTGGTCAAAAGGGCACCAAATGAGTGCATTTAAATTTTTAATGATGTGCCAAAATGGCACTTCCTGTGAGCCGATTTAGCCCAAAACCTTGTCAAAATCTATAAGATGTCCAAGTCCCAAATTTCAGCCAAATCGGTCCAGTTGTTTCGGCTGTAGCTGTAGCTTAAAGACGCAGACATTTTTGCAAAAAAAACAGATTTGATGTTTTTAGCGATTCGATTTTTCTGAATTTTTAGATCGATTCCAGTAACTGCTCCGCGTAGCGTAGAAGTTAAAAATGGATTTAGGAATGATCGAATCGGAAAACATGAAATACGTACCTCTGATTCATCTTTCTTGTGTAACAAATATACTTATTGTACAACAATGTTGTGATCACATGATTTTTAAGGCAATATGCAGATAATTACATTACTGCAGTTAAAAATCTTGTAGATCACACTGCAGTCTGAACTTAAAAGGTATTACATTAATAAAATATTAATTTTGTTATCGTCAGATAATTATTGAATATATTTCTTATATTTAGGTCAGTCACATTTATTACAATATGGTTTAACTATTTACCTACAGTAAAAAAGATTCGTAAAATATGTTACATTAATTCAATCATTTTTGTAAGGCATATAAAACTCGAATTATGCCAGCCTAATAATTAATCACACGTCACAAAACGTACAAACAAAATGCGCTTTCAACAAAAAAAAAGAGAACTCTGACAAAACAAAAACCTACAAATACTGTGGTACCGTTCTTAAAGCATAATGTCGATCCTTTTATAAATTACACTAATATAAAATTTAAAGGGATTATACGACTAATTGTTATTTACAATGAATACAAAAAACAGGCGCGATGGCAATAAATACAAAATTAGCTTTGTACATTCATATTTACAAAAAAATGGCATTCTATTAACAATATGATTGTACTGTTTTAAACAAAACGGGCAAGGGCACGATATCAGAATCAGGGGGTTCGAAAGGCATTCTTAGCGGTTGGCTTCAACAAAGTCAAGGCAAGAACAATACTGGAGATAGTCGTCAACTAATATTATTATCACATTTCAATTAAAACTACAACTGCAAACAAAATTGAGCTGCTCAGGTGATTCGTTTTATGGCCATTCACAACAAGCACAAAAGTTCCACACAATCTGAGATCTTGCAAAGTAAATAAATTAAAAGTTTAGCACTCGAACTGATTGGCTGTGATGGCGTTCAGAGTGAGCATGAGGCCCTCCAAGTTCGCCATCTCTTGGTTCAGTTCTTCGGTTGAATGCGACGCCTGCAGTCTTTGTACTTCTTCGGCAGTGTGCGGGGGCGGATTTGACGGGTTTATTCGTGAAGGCGGCGTACTTGCTGAATTATTAATGGAAGGTTTTTTGAACGGCGACGAATTAGGCCGAACTGTTAAATTGAAACATTAGAATAGTGATGTAAAATAGCGTGTTATTTATTTTCCGGTGATATATAGCAAGATATACATCTTGCTATATATCAGCAGGAAATTACTAAAAAGATATTTAGCTTTAACCACCATATTTTGTCACTTTCCGACCAATTTGATACCAAATACGTCCGTATTAATTCCATATTTTTGATTTAAGTTTTTTGGTCATTTTCACTCTATTTTACAACTTTTCGGTAGAAGCGGTTGGAAGAGAACCTCGAAGAGAACATCAAAGTGTTTTAAATTATTTTGGACTGCGTTTGCATTCCGTTAAATGATATTTTTCCATTTGGTTCGGATGTTCCAAGAAAGATTTCTTGTATGTTTCTTATATGTATTTTCTGAAATGCTTACGTCCGAAATCTTTTCTGCAACCCATAAGATGTTAATTGCAAAGGCATTTCTTCTTAAGATAGTAATCAAAATTTACAACTTTCTCCTCACTTGTTAGGTTATGTTATGTTACTCCAACTAATAGTGAAATGCTAAATATCTGCTATAAATGATAAATACAGTGAGGTTCAAAAGTTGCTTCCCCCCTTTCGAACTCTATAGAGGAGGGGCACTTCGGAAAAACTCTGGGGCACATAACCTTTATTCATTTCATGCAGTCTGAGGGTGCTGTCAAATACTTTTTTCCACTTCCGGTTTAGCCGGAAATGACCCTGAAATTGGTTTTTTAAATTGATACCAACATTTTTTTCAACTAATTCGGAATCTACGAATATTTGTAAGTCGAAAACACTTGTCGCACTTGACCGGTAATCAAGTCACGGCCACCCCAGATTTTCAAAAACATCGAAGAAATCGGTGAAAAACGAAGATTTTTGAAAATTGCAAAAACACGTCAACCTTATTTTTTTGATACAAATTCAACTCGGCAGTTACATTTTTTGGTGATTTTTACAAAAAGAAACAAGAAAAATGTAATCGGGCAATCGAATTCGCATCAAAAAAATAAGGTTGAAGTGTTTTTGCAATTTTCAAAAATGTTCGAATTTCACCGATTTGTTCGATGTTTTTGAAAATCTAGGGTGGCCGTGACTTAATCTTCGGTCAAGTGTGGTACGTGTTTTTAACCTAGAAAAATTCGTAGATTCCGAATTAGTTGAGAAAAATGTGCTTTTCAATTTAAAAAAACAATTTTAGGATTAAATGATAAGTACATAGCTGATAAATATCAAAATGTGATATATCATTTTGCTAAATATAATTATTCACAACACTACATGAGAATGTTGCGATCATGGTCGTGGAAATGTTTTGCTATTATCGTAAGGTCACTGGATTTCTCTCTTTGGAGGTACGGCAATCAACCGAAAGTGTAAACAAATATAAAAAGGAAGAGAACATACCCTTACAATAAGTAAGAGAGGAATGAGTTTCTTCCATTGTTATTTTTTGACCCTAACACTGGCATTATTTGTCAGTTTGCAGTTATCATCAACACTAAAGACAAAAATTTGTTGATTTATCGTTTAATAATTGTGTTTTTCTTAATTGGGGAAGCAAGACGAAGTGCCACTAAATAGCCAAACTCGATCACCGAGATGATCAATAGGTTACGTGGTTGTCATAAATGCTTTTTGGTGTTTATAGAGAAATTAAAGACGCCTGTACGCCTGATTGCCTGTGTCTTTGACGAAGGAAAACGTGCGGTTTGCAGACCATAAAACTCAGTGGTCCTCCAAGTAGAAATGAAGTTTACTTCGATAGTGAGTCTTACTCATTTTGACCGCAAATAAAGTGCATTAACTTTAATCTTTAATTTATTATTAGCAGTGATGAGGGTTTATAATTAGTTGGGGCTAAATTCAAGCATATTGTTGTTGCTGCACTGCTTCTGCATTTAAACAATAAAACGAAATTAACTTGATTTAGTCTTTGTAAATCCAATTGTTGCAAGGAAATCCAAAATCACCAAAAATTAACACCGAAAGGTTAGTAAAGGGAACCTCTATAAAACCAATTAAACCATAACATATGGGAAATATACTGCAAAATACACAAAATAGACTTTTTAAGCACTAAAGCATCTATTTTACAAACAACTGTCAACTTTAGGTACTTTTTCTGACATCTAACGTCATTTTCGTACAAACTTAAAAGAGAAAGAGATATGTTCCCTGTTATATCTCCATACTGTTTGTCGTACCTCTCTAAAGAGAGAAATTCAGTGATCTTATGTTATTGGGTCTGGAAACTCCCTCTATCGAATGGTTTCACATAATGTGATTGGGAGTTACCTTTGCATTTACTTTAGATTTGTTAGACTACTAGCGCCAAGCCGTTGACAGATCAAATTTAGAAAATGGCGAGACGTTAGAAATTTGACCTTTTAGTTATATTTAGTAGGTAAACATTTATTTACGAAAATGAGTAATAATACTTACAGCCCATGGACCGTAAGTAAATATTACAACCTTGTGCGTAAGCATAGAAACGACATAGCAACTGGTAATGTTTTGTAAGATGCACTTAGACCTCATTCGCAACCAATTTACGTACGTGGCATAACAAAGTTTAACAATCGTCAACAATAGCGAGAAAAGTCAGAAGCTGTCATGAATAATTGTTGACCATTGTTAAAGTTTGTTACGTTACGTACGTAAAGTGGTTGTGAGTAAGCTCTAAAACCTCATTCACAATCACTTTATATACGTGACATAACAAAGTTTAACAATCGTCAACAATTACTAGAAAAGTCAGAAGCTGTCATGAATAATTGTTGACCATTGTTAAAGTTTGTTACGTTACGTACGTAAAGTGGTTGTGAGTAAGCTCTAAAACCTCATTCACAATCACTTTATATACGTGACATAACAAAGTTTAACAATCGTCAACTACTAGAAAAGTCACAAGCTGTCATGAACAATTGTTGACCATTGTTAAAGTTTGTTACGTTACGTACGTAAAGTGGTTGTGAGTAAGCTCTAAAACCTCATTCACAACCACTTTATGTACGTGACATAACAAAGTTTAACAATCGTCAACAATTACTAGAAAAGTCAGAAGCTGTCATCAACAATTGTTGACCATTGTTAAAGTTTGTAACGTTACGTACGTAAAGTGGTTGTGAGTAAGCTCTAAAACCTCATTCACAATCACTTTATGTACGTGACATAACAAAGTTTAACAATCGTCAACAGTTACTAGAAAAGTCAGAAGCTGTCATGAATAATTGTTGACCATTGTTAAAGTTTGTTACGTTACATACGTAAAGTGGTTGTGAAAAAAGCTCTTACTGTTAGAGAATCTTGACCCTAAAAGAGCTTATTCACAACCACTTTACGTACGTTACGTAACAAACTTTAGCAATGGAAAGGGTCAACAATTGTTCATGACAGCTCCTGAGTTTTCTAGTAATTGTTGACGATTGTTAAACTTTGTTATGTCACGTACGTAAAGCGGTTGTGAATGAAGTTTAATGGTGAACTTACAATGCAAGTATTGCTAAAAATTTATTTTTTCTACAACCACTATTGTAAATAGCCAATTTTGGTACGAGTCTTGTGATTGGTTATGTCCTAGCAACTGCCAACGTTCGCTAATTTGCGAAGGGTCAAAAATGTAGGCCCAGGGTTGTAATATTTACTTACGAATAAGCGCAAGGTGTGTGCAGTATTTTTCCCTTCCTGCCTCAGGTATTGCAAAAAATACTGTACGCACCTCGGAATGTAGTTTATTTTTGTTATCTCGAATGCTTAGGAAACCTCGGCTCCTGAACTGCATTCCTCGACCACAAAAATTACACTTACATTCCTTGGTACCTACGTAAATTTTTAGATTTATTTGTTCCGTTTACCTATGTGCTTCGGTTGTGGAGTTCCCGGAGCAGATATGGGTGGTGGTGCAGGCACGGTGAAGCTCTTCAAGGGATGTCCTTGTGCTTGCATTCTTTTACCCCCTTGAGATTCTGCCAAAACGCTCATACCTGGAGCGTAAGTTGAACCGGGGGGTACGTGCGCAGCCGGCGGTGGTTGACTAAAAATTTTAGTATACATAATACGTTAGTATATTACCCACTGAATGACAACATTGGGTACAGTAAGACGATAAAGTTAATAACATTGGGTACAGTAAGACGATAAAGTTAATAAAACAAGATACCTAGTATCCACAAGAAGAAAAGATTATTTTACGAGGCCGTAGGCCAAGATCTATAGGTCCTGTCAGCGTGACGTCATGCCGCCATGTATAGCCGTATGCGCAGTCATCTTTTGACCGCCGATAGAATTTACTTGTATGTCTGCTGTCAGTTATGTGTAATTTATCATCATTGTAGGTTAAAATCATATATGTTAAAATAGCACGTGGTAAACGTGAAAGGTCCCAGATTTTGCTGACAGTAGTGACAAATGACGTATAAATGCACTAGAAATGACACAAGATGAACGCAAACGCAATAAACCCCCACCAGTGCCACAAGGACCTATTAACTTCAACGGTCTCAAGACGATTTTTGTTAAAGCTACCAAATACATACAATTTTAAGAAGATTTAATACATAGTAATTTTCTAATACCCAACAATAGAAATATTTTCTTTACACACAATCCATAACTAATAAAAATATAATCACCTAATATTCGGATGCACATTTGAATCCCATCCTACTTGAGGGTGCACAGTATAGGGATTCTCCTGAGGCTGATTCGTGGGAGTCGAATCTATCGTTACATGCGCCCGTGGTGGCATGTTGTACTGGGTTCTTGGGTAAGAAGGTCTATTGGAGGGTGTTGAATCTGAGCTCGACTGGCTCAAGGAAGTTGGGTTTATCGCCGTGGCAATTGCTGAAAATTAACAATCACAAATCGGGATACGCCTCTGACATTAGTGAGTTTATATACAGCGCGGCCTCAATAAACTGTTCAGCACAGGAAGTGGAACACCAGGAAACGTTTTAATTTTTCAAGTTATTGTAACTTTTGAACGAATTGTTTGATTTTTATGCGGTTTTCGGCGTTCGATAGATCGTTGCGTTGGCTATAAGCGGTGTGTATCAAACGGTGAGGACGCGTAGTCCTCGTGGCCTGCAGCAAAATCTCATGAACCTCTTGCAAAAGATGTTAAAATTTAGACAGTCCCCAAATCTAAGATAATTTTTCATGTAACAGGTGGGTGGAATCAACATCTCGAGACGTTTTTGCCATTTTTTGCCAACAACACTTATTCGCCCAGTTGTTGCCGAAAAGCAGTTCTTCTCTGTGCTTGATTTAATCCAGTGGGGTTTCCTAAACCCGTAAGGGATGGGGTTAAGCAATGACATTAAAATGATCGACACCATTGCAAAATGCCGGGGTCCTCGAGGGTGCTGAACTCTGTGCATTTCTTTTTCATCTTAGAATTTGGCGACTAAAGGCGAGATTTTTAATTTGCGAACAAAATCTCGAAAGCTTGACTTTAATCAGCATCATACTATGCTTTGTTGGCTAAAAAAACTTGAAAGCAGTCATTTCTTTCAAAGAATTCCGCCTCTTGCGGTTCCTACAAAATTGCAAACTTTCGCATTAATGATAACGTTTGATATCGAAATTGTTATACCCATGCGTAATAAAAGTAAATCTGGTTTTGTCGTAATGCAACGATCTACCGAACGCCGAAAACCGCATAAAAATTAAACAATTCGTTCAAAAGTTACAAAAATTTGAAAAATGAAAAAAATTCCATTTATTCCACTTCGTGTGCTGAGCAGTTTATTTGTTATTAACCTCCCCAACCCCATCACAATTTAAAAAATGCAGCAGTGAAGCGGCTGGAACCTCCCCATCGCGTGGATCTTTGACTTGGGTTTCTAGTCGAATTAGCAAAGAAAATGTATGACTGGTTTCCATGATGGTTTTAGAACTTTTTTAGAACACACAAATTGAAATATTCATCAGAGAAAAGTAGGTATAAGTAAGTCCTTTTTTGGCAGGACCCCCAAAGTTCTAAAACCGTCGTTGAAACCAGTCTTATACAATTTCTGTGCTAATTCGGCTAGAAACACAAGTCAAAGATCCACGCGATGGGGAGGTTCCAGCCGCTTCACTGCTGCATTTTTTTTAAACCAGAATTTGAAGACCTTTCTGATGGTGACAATAAATCTTTCAAAAACTTGTTTTGGATGGTTAAATAAGTGAATAATTTAAAGTTGGACATTGGTGTGCCAAAACGGCACTTTCCGTGGGCCGATGGAATCCAAAATTTGTTCAGCTCTTCGACGTGCAATACAATCCCCATGTGCAAAATTTCAGCTAAATCGGTTCAGGGGTTTGGGATGTACCGTGATTTTAAAGTCCGATAAAAATCAATTTTTTTTTAATTTTTGGTCAAAAGGGCACTGAGAGTGAATACATTTTTAGAAGCAGAATTTGAAAGCCTTTCCTATCGTGACGTGAAAAATGGGGGTTTGCATTTAAAATTTAAAAGTTGATGTGCCAAAATGGCATTTCTAGTTGCGCGATTGGCTCCAAAAGCTTTTCAGATCTAAGTTGGGTTATGAGATGCCTACGCACCAAATTTCAGCTAAATCGGTCTAGTAGTTTTGGCTGTGGCGTGTTTACAAACGTACGTACGTACACACACACAGACACATTTTGAAAACCGCTTTTTTGGGTTCCTGAGACCCCAAAACGTGGAGATCTGGTGCTATCTCAAATTCGAAAATTTTAGTGATTGCAGTAACCTCCCATTTTTTTAAAATTGTGATGGAGTTGGGGAGGTTAAAAAAATGGGAGGTTACTGCAATCACTAAAATTTTCGAATTTGAGATACCACCAGATCTTTACGTTTTGAGGTCTCAGGAACCCAAAAAAGGGGTTTTTAAAATGTGTCTGTGTGTATGTACGTTCGTTTGTAATCACGCCACAGCCAAAACTACTAGACCGATTTGGCTGAAATTTGGAACATAGGCATCTCGTAACCTAACTTAGATCTGAAAAGCTTTTGGAGCCAATCGTGCAACCGGAAATGCCATTTTGGCACATCAACTTTTAAATTTTAAATGCAAACTCCCATTTTTCACGTCACCATTAGGAAGACCTTCAAATTCTGCTTCTAAAAGTGTATTCATTCTTAGTGCCCTTTTGACCAAAAATTAAAAAAAAATTGATTTTTATCGGACTTTAAAATCGCGGTACAGTCCAATCCCCTGAACCGATTTGGCTGAAATTTTGCACATGGGGATTGTATTACACGTCGAAGAGCTGAACAAATTTTGAATTCAATCGACTCACGGAAAGTGCCGTTTTGGCACACCAATTTTAAAAAACTAAAATTATTCTCTCATTTGACCATTAAAAACAAGTTTTTGAAAGATTTATTGTCACCATCAGAAAGGTCTTCAAATTCTGGTTTTAAATAGGACAAAATTAATTCGCATTTAGCGCTGTTTTTAACCTCCCCAATCCACTTCACCACTTATAAAAAAAGGGAGGTTACTGCAATCACTAAAATTTTCGAATTTGAGATAGGACCAGATCTTCACGTTTCGAGGTCTCAGGAACCCAAAAAAGTGGTTTTAAAAATGTGTCTGTGTGTATGTGCGTACGTACGTACGTGCGTACGTACGTGCGTACGTTTGTAAACACGCCACAGCCAAAACTACTAGACCGATTTGCCTGAAATTTGATGCGTAGGCATCTCATAATCCAACTTAGATCTGAAAAGCTTTTGGAGCCAATCGTGCAACTAGAAATGCCATTTTGGCACATCAACTTTTAAATTTTAAATGCAAACCCCCATTTTTCACGTCACTTTAGGAAAGGCCTTCAAATTCTGCTTCTAAAAATGTATTCACTCTCAGTGCCCTTTTGACCAAAAATTTAAAAAAAATTGATATTGGACTTTCAAATCGCGGTACAGCTCAAGCCCCTGAACCGATTTGGCTGAAATTTTGCAAATGCGGATTGTATTGCACGTCGAAGAGCTGAACAAATTTTGGATTCAATCGGCCTACAGAAAGTGCCGTTTTGGCACACCAATTTCCAACTTTAAAATTATTCACTCATTTGACCATCCAAAACAAGTTTTTGAAAGATTTATTGTCACCATCAGAAAGGTCTTCAAATTCTGGTTTTAAATAAGACAAAATTCGTTCGCATTTAGTGCTCTTTGGGTCAAAAAATCGAAATTTTTTAATAACACTAAAAATACATTATAGCCCAAATTAGTGAATCGATTTGGCTGAAATTCTGCACATGAGGATTGTATTACACGTCGAAGAGGTGGACAAATTTTGGATTCAATCGGCCCACGGAAAGTGCCATTTAGGCATATCAACTTTAAAATCTTAAACACAAGTCACGGAAATCAAAGACCCACGCGTTGGGGAGGTTCCAGCCGCTTCTCTGCTGCCTTTTTTTTTATTTGAATTTTGTTTCGTGAGAGAGCAGGAAATTTAATCTGTATTTAGTTGAACAAAATAGGAGCTGAATCACACTGGCAAAGTGATGGACAACTTCGGTGGAAAAATCCACTACGACTAGAAACATCCCACTACTTCTAAAAACTTAATTTAAAAAGCTAACGCGTTTCGAACACAAAGTGCTCATTATCAGTTTGGTTGTTTTAATAATGAGCACTTTCTGTTCGAAACACGCGAGCTGTTTAAATAGGTATAAATAAAGCTGCAGTTAGGTGTTTCCAACATTAAAAAAAAATCGAAGAGGAATGAAAATTCAAACTCAAAGTCGATCCCACACAAATAATGTGGGATCGACTTTGAGTTTGAATTTTCATTCCTCTTCGATTTAAATACTTAGCCCACTTCGAGTAAAATGGATTACCGCCTCTCGCAACGTTTATTAAAAAAAAATTAAAGTAATTATACCAAAGAAATGGACAATTACAACTTTTTTTAGTAGTACCAGAACTAAAGTTATTAAAATCGCGAAAAACATTTATTTTTTGGCTACCGCAATTTTTGTGTTTGGGAAAACAGTACAACTATCAGTTATTTTGTTAAACTTTGAAAAGCATGAAAGTACCTAAATATTGGGAAAATGTGTCTAGGGTACAGAGTAAAATGTAGTAGTCAGATAGGAGTGGTCCGCGGCCAGCGTCCGGATAAGGCACGCTTGTGCAAGAGAGAGGTCCGAGAGTGAGAGCGCACAGGTGGTGCCGTGCGCATTGATTTAATGGGCAAATACTAGCAAAATAACCCAATTTATTATTTGATTGATGTCGGTAATAGGTAAATCGGAGTCAAAAAATTGTATTTAATTTAGGGTCGACGTTTCGGCATTTATTGTAGCCTTCCTCGAGATACTAAATTTAAACTTAAACACATGACAATTTAGCTGATTAAACATGGTAATTTAAAATTAATGAATGTTTTCCTGTGATTAATTTTACGAACAAACGAATTTTTCCAGCGTTACTATGGTCTATGGTCCATTGCCATTACCAAACTTTTAGGATCCACCGTGCCTACGTATTGGTCTCTTAGGCAAATCTGTCCCTACACAATATCCGCACAAGCTTTCCGTAGCATACAATATGTACAGAGTGATCCAAACTCGACGCCCATATCATTTTTCTTGGAGACGGTTGGACGAACTTTCAAATTTTTCTTTCCATGTTTTAAGTTTTGAATGTTTTAAGCAAAGGTGTATAGAACACTTCAGGCAACGACGGTCAGTTCAAAAATGCAAATGCCAAAATTTCATAATTTAAAAAGTTTTCTATCAAAAAATAGATATAGATTAAACACTGACTACAGGAAACATAATAGTTTATTTTATTAATAACTTACATTAACGTTTGACGGAAGCGGCCACTTGGTGAATGATCCGATCCTATCACCTATAAATTTCAATCCAGCGTTTGCGGATCGGCAAGAAAATTAAGTGGGTTCACCAGAAGGCCCCAAACGTCCATTCCAAATTTTATGAAAATTCGTTCGGCTGTTTACGAGAAATGTTGCTCACATACGTACGTACACACACAGACATTTTCTAAAGATCACTTTTTTGTGATCCTGAGACCTCGAAACGTAAAGAAATGGTGTTATCTCAATTTCAAATTTTGGAGTGATTGCAATAACCTCCCATTTCTAAAGTGGTTGTGGGGGTTAAAATTATGAATATCATGAAAAAAACATTCCAAGAAAAATGGCCTGGGCGTCTAGTTTGGATCACCCTGTATTATTTGAGATACAATGAAGTCTAAATAAAAAATTAAAGAACTCGTCCAGCGTATATTTCAAAAATGTTGTGATATACAGGGTGTCCGGAAATTAGAGGATAATATCTTGAGGGCGTATTCTACGATCAAAAATATGAAGAAAAGTTTTAATAAACATGGGTCGAAAAATGCCTCCTAAGGGGGAGCTAGGGCCCCCCTTAAAGGGGTCACTTTGACAGTGGTTTTTTACAAATTTCTTCAATACGGTTAAAAATAACATTAAATTGAGCATCTTCATCTTTAGTAAGTTTTTCATTGCCCTGGTAAAAATTTTAAAGTTTCAATCATAAGGGGGCTTACGACTAGATTTGCTGAAATAATTTTTGTAAGTTGTTTTTTCTCAAATTTGGCATCAGAATCTGAATGATTGAGGTTTTGTACGTAAAAATGGTGCTCTTGTTCGAAATCGTTAGGGCACAGATTTTATTTACTTAGGGTGGGATTTCAAAAGATTTTATCTTTAATACTGGCATAACTTAGTTACCATTAATCCCTAGTGGTGGCGCTACCAAACTGAGGGTACCAACCTCACCACTACAGCGAAATAATTCAGCTGTCATCTGTCGAGCTGTCAATCAGCTGTAATTCTCGTTTAAATTTAACATCACAGTTTAATCTGGTCTTTCGTTGTCTGCAAAGTATTTGTGAAATCATCTTTAATTTTTGTGCTGTACAAGTGAATTTCAACAACGCGACGCGAGTGTCGCAGCATTCCAATTTGGTTTGTTTGACAGTTTGTCGTCCAGCCCAGTGCAAGTAATGATGACAATCGTGAAAGAGGAATACCAAAAGTACCTTTTAATCTACAGGAAATAACGGAGCAACAACTCTTCCAGCGAACTCGACTGGACAATTATGTCGTTGACCTCATTACACCGCATTTGACGCGGAATCCTTATACTGGAAAAGGGCGGTATATGCGTTTAACACCTACGCACAAGCTATACCTGGTCCTTCAGTTTTATGCGAGTGGTGGTTTTCAGTGATTGGTTGGTTCCAGCGCCAGAAGTTCGCAGTCAGCTGCCAGTCTTGTGATTCATGAACTAAGTAAAGCCCTTGTAGAACTTTCTCCACAATTCATTCAGTTTCCTACTGGGGAACAGTACCCTCAAGTCAAGGAGGCATTTCACGCACTGGGGAGAGCCATGCATGGGACTGGATTGTGAAATCGCACCCATCACGGATTAATGTGTCCCCTGATAAAACTGGCCTGTTTCGTTTGACCACCCTGAATATAAGTACTTTAGCAGTGGTCCCGCAGTGTACTGTGTTTCACTCTCATACTCAAACTGATGAAAATAAATATGTGTGTACCTACCTACATAAAGCACTCGTTTTTTTAATCAATTTCACTACCTTATTTGGAATTTTAAAAAATGGTCAACTTTTTTAAAATATTTTATGGGCAATAAGGTAATTACAAAAAATAATTGTCTCAAAATCACTTTGACTTGATTCGAAGCTGTTGAGTCCAATTTGATAAACAAACGATATATTATTTCAGTGCACGGGGAGGCTTTACGTAGTTTTCTGCAAATGCAATTGAGGGGATTGTTTAAAGGCATCTCATTTAGCTTCCATTCCCCTCTGGTAGGTACATTTCCAAACATGGGATGGGAGGTGCTTCATTTAGTTAATCAGGCACTGAAAAATTTGAGGATTAGTCCAACTTCCAACACATGAACTAACCTACCTAACACAAAATGTAAACAGTCCAATGAGAGCCGCATCACAGGTGCATTGTACCTCCAGATATAGTATGGGCAATCTTCTTCAAAACCAGATCAAAATTTGCCCAATCTTGTGTCTGCAAAGGCGATCAGCCGATGAGGAAACGTGGTTGCTTCCTTGATTTCTTCGTATAATTCACGCACTGCACGTTGTCGAAAAATCATGCATAATGCCTCAAATGCATGCTAAACGCGGTTGCACTGCGCTAGAAGGGCAAAATTCGATGCATCCTCTAATTTTCGCAAATAATACAATGACAGATCACTAACAGCTGATCTCGTCAATCGTCATTTTGCTTGATTTTGCTATGGTTGGTACCATCGGTTTGGTAGCGCCACCACAAGGGACTAATGATAACTAAGTTATCATGATTGTAAGTTACAACCTTTTTAAAATCTACCCCTCAGTTATTTACCAAATAGTACGGACGCTCTTGGGAAAATCAGGGGGTTACCCTGCACTTTATGATTAAGGGCTGGTACTTTGCACACTTCTTACCTAGATGCCAAAGATCACTTTTTGAGGTGTTGCCAAGTTTGAATTCTATGCGGCCACTTGCCTTGCCGGGTTGCCTATCTCTAGGGCGTACTTCCCGGAATCGCCTATTTTTCCAGCTTTTTCGCTGTCAAAGCTCTTCAACGGGTCACCCAATCTCCATGTACCAAATTTCAGCCAAATCGATTCAATAGTTTGGGCTATAATGTATTTTTAATGTTGTTACAAAATTTCGATTTTTTAATCCAAAGGGCACTTAATGCGAATGAATTTTGTCTTATTCAAAACTAGAATTTGAAGACCTTTCTGATGGTGACAATAAAATTTTCAAAAACTTGTTAAGAAAGTAAAATGAGAGTATGTTTAGATTTGAAAATTGATGTGCGAAAACGGCACTTTCTGCGTATCGATTGCCTTCAAAAAAATTTCAGCTGTAATACGGGTAATACAACCTCCATATGCAAAATTTCAGCTAAATCGGTCCCGAGGTTTCCGCTGTATCGCGTTTTTAAAAATACGTTAAAAAATCTCGAATAATTGATTTTTTGTCAAAAAGGCACTAAAGAGTGAATACATTTTTAGAAGCAGAATTTGAAGGCCTTTCTTATGGTGACGTGCAAAATGGGGGTTTGCATTTTAAATTAAAATTCCGAAAAGTATCGGCCCCGGAGATAGGCAACCTGCCACAGCAAGTGGCCGCAAAGGCTTCAAACTTGGCAACACCTCAAAAAGTGATCTTTGGCATCTAGGTAAGAAGTGTGCAAAGTACCATCGCTTAATCATAAAGTGCAGGGTAAAACCCAAGAGCGTCCCTACTAAAATTATCAAAAATGAGTGCAGGGATTGATTCCTTTGTGTTATTTTAGGAAGAAAAGTTCACATGGACATATGGCGGAAAACGCTTCCTAAGGGAGGTATGTAGAGATGTGAGTTTTCATGAAAAGTACATTTGTTGAAACTTTTCATAAAACTTTTCATGAAATTTTGAAAAGTTTCAAAAAAAAATGAAAAGTTGTCCTACGGTAGTATAAAGTATTCTGGAGAATTAAATAAACCTACAACAGCTGAATAGGGAACATAATAATATTAAATGACAAAAATAGTAAGTGTATAAGTAAACAAGTTAATAAGTCAAAATAAAAGCATTAAACATTAAAATTCATCGTTGTTTCCATCTTTTAAGTAGTATTTCACTTCATTTCATTGTTTCCAGTGCTCAATGAGTACTGATACTACTTAGAACGACTAGAATTGTCGACGCTGTCGGTGGAAGTTTATTATTACCGCATTGATACTTTCAACAACTTTTCAAGAAAAAGTGAAAAGTTTCAACATAGGCTGAAACTTTTCAATGAAATGAAAAGTTTTTGAAACTTTTCAACTGAAACTTTTCAAGCTCACATCTCTAGAGGTATGTACTGAAGAACGTCAGCTTTCCAGGACCCCATAGGTCCCATAGGAAGCATTTCCCGCCATATGTCTATACGAACTTTTTTTCCTAAAATTACGCATGGAATCAGACCCTGAGCTTGTTTTTGATAATTTGGTAAATAAACTAAATTTTCTGCGACTAGGGTCAATTTATTCGAAAACGGTGCGTCCTAGCGACTTCAAACAAGAGCATCATTTTTACGCAAAAAAGTTCAGATGTCCAGATTCTGGTGTCAGATTTGAGAAAAAACGATTTACAAAAACGTTTGAGTGAAGTTAGTCCTAAGCCCCCCCTGTACGGGACGCTTATTATCTAAACTTTAAAATATTCTCCACGGTAATGAATTCAGCATCAAAGACTTCCTAAAGATACCCAATTTCATGGTGTTATATTTAACCGTTTTGAAGAAATTTAGAAAAAAACACTTCCAAAGTGTCCCATTTAAGGGGCCCTAGCTCCCTTATGGGGGCATTTTCGACCCATGTTTATTGAAACTTTTCTTCGTCTTTTTGATGGTAGAATATGCCCTTAAGATATAACCCTTTAATTTCCGGACACCCTGTACAAGGTATTTCTTTTGAAATTCAAAAGTTGATGTAACTTCCAGTAAAACGGAAAAGTTTAGTTATTGTCAGAAAGTGGCCTTTGATAAGCAAGTACATTCGATGTTTCAAGTTTGAAAATTCCATTCCAAAAAAAAAGAAAAAAAAAAGGGGGGGTACCATGAGCCTGACAGCCTGTATAAGGATGAGACCACGAACTATGTGGGTAGTCTAGAAAACTTTATAACAAGTACTTCCATCCAAGTACTGCTCATAGCAATAACAGAAAAACAGATATTGTGAGAGTGGTACAAGATAAATAGAACAATCAGAATAATCACCCCGCCATCCCAACACAATAACACGTCAGTCAGACACAACAACTAAATATATTAATTTCAATGCAAACAGGTCCGGTGTGCATACGTTATAAAAAATCTCGATAATTGTATGCAAATTCTCACTACAAAAATCGACGACAGAACTCGAACTGTTTGCATTGCTTTAAATTCACCACACATGAACGTGACATGCATAAGCACAGTGTATTTTTTTATACTCACGTTCCCTGGGCGGCTTGGAATCCACTGGCAAACTAATGACCGGCTTAGATCTGACCGTTCGTTTGTTTTTATCATCGGGGGAAACACCTACATGTGCCGCAATAAAGCAAAAACAGTCAGTGCACAAATCAAAAAACAAATCGCATTTTCATGCCGTGAGATCAAAAAAAACGCGCACTCACCGTAATTAGGAACGTAGCTGCGTTTGTCCAACGAATTCGTGTGCAGGACGTCGTGGCCGTCGTATTCGCTGCCGCCGACGTTTCGAGGCAGCGTCATGGCGCCACTGCTACTAGCGCCATCTGTGTTCGATTGGCTCTTTTCCAAGTTTTTCAGTTCCATTTGGTCGTGGTGGATCCACAGGTCGGGGGGTTGTTTGACGTTTTGGGTGCCTTTTTGGTAGCCTTTCCTGTTACGGTCCGGCGAGGAATTTGGGTCCTTTCGGCGACAGCACAGAAATACCGCTACGACTGTTCCGGTGGCGATGGCGAGAAAACAGCCTCCGATGAGGATGCAGATGATCATAGTTCCGGAGAAGATGCTTTTGTTGTCTAATAAATACGTTTCTTAAGTGACTTGTGGTATAATTTAGATCAGGAAGCGAACCAATCAACACCCAAATCTAATGGTTTATTTATATTTTGTGATATATATCAAAGGTTTTTAACATTGTATATCATCGTATTTTCGTCAAAAACCAAATGTAGCTGGAAAACCTTTTCTTGTATTTATTACATCGCACTGATAATTTTGACACCAAACACAGATTATTCACCAATAAATATGTTTGTACTTTTTTAGCTACCTTGCAGTTTTTCTGCACTTGAAATTTCTTGCATTTGTACCCGAAACGGAACAAAATCACTTTGTGCCATGAAAATTGAACAGAATTTGAAATTTAACATGTTTTCAACACACATCTAAGTCAGAAACACATCAAAAACTACGGCAATCAACTGATTTAACCTCTTGTATATTCGCGGGAAAATTTTGATATATATCAGCTAAAAACATTTTTTATCTAATGGTTTCTAAACAACAAGCCCATTAACCATTCATGACAACAATAACCCCATTCAAATGCTGTCATCTCGATTGTCAAAATGACACGAATTCATGCAAAATTTTATTAATTTTGGCTTTTATCGTATAAACTGACAAACTATTGAACAAATCTCGCATGTTGTGAATCATAACAGACTTAGATGTCTTAAAATCCTCGCTCTCCGAGCTCGGATTTTAATTGACATCTGCGTCTGTTATGATAGTCATACTGCGTATGTTATAGCTATTAACATACCTAGGAATGTTATGACTATCATAACAGACGCAGATGTCAATTGAAATCCGAGCTCGGAGAGCGAGGATTTTAAGACATCTAAGTCTGTTATGATTCATAACATCCGAGGTTTGTTCAATAGTTTATCGGTTTAAAGCGATTAAAGCCAAAATTAAAAAAATGTTGCGTGAATTCGCGTCATTTTGACAATCGAGATGACAGCATTTGAATGGGGTCATTGTTGTCATGAATGGTTAATGGGCTTGTTGTCTAGAAACCATTAGATAACGTTATGATCTGCTTACCAGCCTATTTTTATGCATGTTAAGAACGGTCTAGGACGTTTTGGCGCGGCCGTTTTGGCGCGGCCATTTCGGCGCCGCCGTTTTGGCGCGGGCCAGTTTGTCGCCGACCCGTTTCGGCGCCAACTTGTTTTGGCGCGGGCCAGTTTGGCGCCGACCAGTTTCGGCGCGGGCCAGTTTGGCGCTGGGCGTTTTGGCACCAAAAAGTTACACTTTATTCGCGGAACATAGACCGATGATCTGGCAACTTCTTACGCTGTAAGTAAGCCGGATGGGCGGATAATATAATATTTTGTAAGTTATCCCAGATAGAATTTTAACCAACTTACTGTCAGTGAATTCTGACACCAATGGAGCACTTACAACGCAGGTGTTGCAAAAAATCTAGCCTTTTCCTGGCTTAATACATCCTGCCCTTCTTCTTGGAAACCAAATCGCCATTCTCCAACAAATATTCTAGTTTCTTCTGTTCTAGGGTGAAACCCGCAATATCTATTACATTTTCAATTTTAATTTGAGACTGCAATCAGTAAATTTAGTTTTTTGAACTGAGAATAAACAGAAAGTCTTTTGCTATTTACAGGGATATTTATTTATACCTTTAAAAATGGGTAGGGATGTATCAGCGACTAATAAACAAGTCATTAAGCCCAGGTACCTATATTTCAAGAAGTGATTATTGCAGCCAAACTTTTAGTTTAAAAGATAACATCAACTTTTATTGTAAGAAACCATAATCCCATAATCCATAATGGTTAATTGATATAAATGAATTTCAAGGTAGAGCGCACATTGCAGAACTCAGATACCTACATATACTTACCTGTAGAGCACGCTTACTGTCTAGAGGTCATACTACAGTAGCACCGACTATTTTAGCCCTCCCATCTTGTTACAGTCTTGTCGATAGTTCTTATCTACCTTGGTCAATAATATAAGTACTATTATTAGTTTATTAGGTAGATATACTTCTTCAATATTTAAGAGGGTACCGATAAACAAAATCAAATTCATTCAATGATTGGCGCCAAAATGTCCCGGCGCCCAAACCGCCAGCGCCAAAACGACCCGGCGCCCAAACGGCCAGCGCCAAAACGTCCGCGCGCCAAAGCGGCCCGGCGCCGGAACCGCTAGCGCCGAAACGGCCGCGCCAAAACGGCCGCGCCAAAATGTCCCATTCCGTGTTAAGAACGCTTTAATCGCCTGAAACCGGTAAATAGCTATAACATAGCAGATATTTATGTTATTTTCGATATATATCATTTTGATAAATAACCAACCCCACATCACTAGTTTCTCTTAAAAATCGAAGCTTCTGCTAAAAATTCTGTCAATCTCATTGGACAATATTTATATTCTAAAACTAGTTGCTAAATAGAAATAGTTCACCAAAGTGTACTGTTTTAGATGGTGATCAGAGCGGGTGGAGTTTTACTATTACTCTCACTTCATTGCAAATATGGCAATAACACACATCAGTAACAATAATTGAAATTTCAAATTGGTAATTTTCAGGAACAGTGAACCATGAGAGATAGATAATGCACTTATAATGATTGATGGAGTAAAGGTATGCAGCTCACTTCGTCGACGACAGTGTGTAAATCAGGCTTTTTCTGTTGTTTTATTTACACGGGTTATGGTTTATGTCATGACGTCACGCCATAAGTCTGCTTAGGCACACAAGTCATGTCATCTCACTATCGAGGAGTTTCATTTGCAGCTGTATTATAATAAATAAATTTTAGTGACTATGCTAAAATTGAATAATTTTACATTTAGTAACTTGGGATTTTTGAAAAAAATTAGTCCCCCGTGGATTAAATGCAATACTTCAATCCCTAAAAAAAGTCAATATTGTAGCATTTTTAATGTCGGAGGTGCAAAAAATTTCTTCTCCGTTCCCCTGTTTGACTCCTGACCTAAAATTAATGCTAAATAATAGTTATTTAAGCATCAAGGGCGGCAGGTGCAATTTACCGGTTGAGGGTAATAAGCTGTGGAATCTACCACCCGTGGTACTTATTTAATTTGTTGCATGATCAGAATAGTGATTAAAGCAAAAAATTGGCAGTCCCGGAGACGGTAGAAACTTTTACTTTTTCACAGAATTTGTAAATGTAGCATTTAACTTTATTTAACCAAGATCGGGCGTGCGGGCGGTTGTCGATGGCTGATGCACCCGGGGCTCATTTACTAAAATCTAAAATACAAATGTTTTTTACCCCTAAAATGAAATTTTTACAAAAAATGGCACTAAGGTTTTTGATCCGGCAATGCAACAGCTATCGAATTTGTTTTGGATAGTTTGGATAGTTAAATGGGTTTTCAATTCTGCGCCAACAAACAGTAATTAGGACAATAATTAACAAAATGATCCCATCCATTGTTACTGTTTGTTATTGACAGACAGTAATTCTGACAGAACTGAAAGCCCGTTTGACAAAAATCTGACTCACACACTTCCGCGATCGTTGAAAGCGTTTTGACTTGCATTTTGCGCACTTGATACTTAATGCAATAAACTGGATCAGCCGAAACGTAACATCTGAAAATTCCAGAATTTTCCCTGACAATTCCATGACTTTTCCAGGTGTGCTATAACACCCTGTAGGCCCGTGAAAAGTTTTTAACCAAAATGAAAGTATATATTACAGAGGTGAGCGTTCAGAGGATTTCATAGGTCGGGTTTCAACTGTATATTGACAACAAGATACTTTACAGTGAAGTATCCCTATCAGATTTTGGATGCAATTTAATCAACTGGAAACTATAAACGCGTAGACCGCACGTCAGAGCGGCACCATTTTAATTTCAGGTCAATGCTTTTGTCAAAATAAGATTTTTTGTAAAAATAAAAACGACACCATACCAAATCGACGCAAATAACATCCTAGTTGAATTTTCTTAACGTAAATGGAACATTGATCTTCTACACAACTACATTGTATTTTTGTACCTTTCTTACGTAAAAACCTTCAAATTTTCAAATTCTGGAATCAAATTTGAGAAAAAACGACTTACAAATATGTTTGAATAAATTTAATCCTATAAGCCCCCCTTGTTGAGACGCTTATGAACAAAATTTTAAAATTTGCTCCGCAGTAATAAAATCAGCATCAAAGACTTACTAAATAAACACAATTTCAATTTGCCATCTTTAACCATTTTGAAGATATTTAGAAAAAAACACTTTCAAAGTGGCCGCTTTTAGGGGCCCTAGCTCCCTTGGGAAGCATTTTTCGACATAAGTTCATAGGAACTTTTTTCATATTTTTCATAGGAGAATCTACTGGTAAAGTTTGACGCCCTAATTTCGGGACATACTGTATAAAGTCCATCATAATCGGAAAATATTACTTTTCTGCTACCATTTGAAAGTAGGCAATTGACATCGAGGACGAGGGTCGTAATCGGCTTAGCCTCGACGCATTGAGTCAAAAAGTATCACTTTCTTATTGCTCTCCGTTTCTTATCTTACTGTGAAACTTGTTATTTCTCAACATCAAGAATTCAAAAAAACTCATCTGAACACAATATGCACCATACGGACTTGTTACGAAGTACGAAGTACTGCAATATCGTAGTTGGCTTTGAAAACAAAAGTATTGACGTTTAACGCGTTTACGGTTACGGCTATTGTAGTTTGTAATAGTTACAAATGTCAAAACGAGTCATCAAAGTCACCTGTGACTATAGGCTTGAATTCTAATTGACGGCGTAAAAAATCGGTACCACAAAATAGTTAGGCGCGTAACTTTAAGATGCCACTAGCTATCACAATAAGTAAAGTAGATTTCTATAATTTTACTTCATGCCACGTATCCCACATGGCAAGGAATTAAAGAAATCTACTTGTGGTGACCGCCAGCGACATCTTAAAGATACGCGCTCAACTTTTTTGTGGTAAGGTAAATTTTTAAGGCCTCAATTAAAATTCAAGCCTTACTCTGCAAGATGATTGGTTTCTCTTTTCACCAGTGTAGAAAACAAAGAAAAAAATTTACATATTATGTACTACATCCATTTTAATTCCTTTTGATATAGTAATGTAAAATAAACAAATAAGTTATATTCTTCAACTTGAGGCTGCTTGAGAACCAAGATTTACTTATTTTAAATTTTCATAGCTATTTTTTCATTCTAACTATCGGTGGTCGATGAGAACGTTGCACAAAAATCTGATGGATTTAAAATCCGTGAGATTTTCGTGCATCGTTGCCATATTTGAGGACAATCGATTACGACCACCCGTTACTTCTTCGACAGAGTCATTATTAGTATAAGCATAAGACAATTTAAATTCCAACACAATGCAACACACGAATTTAATTTAGGGTGTTAATTGGTCTCTTAAGCAATATAAAGCAACAACGGAACCAAAATTACCTATTTCTTTGCCCGAGCTCACGGCCAAAGTGCCAACATCTAACAAAAAGGAAACAAAAGCAAAATTAAAAAAAAGAACGAAATCACAAATCGAACTTGTCGCTGTACTCACTTTGCCCTGTCGTAAACAGAACGACGTTGGAAAAGGGTCCGTAACCCCTGCTGTTCCTCGCTTGAACTTTAAAATAATATTCCGTGAAGGGCTTAAGGTCAGTTAGCACGGCTGAATGCTTGTCACCCTTGATCGCCTGCACCATCCATTCCCTGTCGTTCTTGGTTTTGTTATCCGTGTACAGAATCACGTAACCTTTAAAAAGTAACATTTTGAAATAAAAAAAAAAAAAAATTGGCAGTCTCGGAGACGGTCAAAACGTCTACTTTTTCGCAGAATTTGTAAATGTAGCATTTAACTTTATTTAACCGAGATCGGGCGTGCGGGCAGTTGTAGATAGCTGATGCGCTCGGCGCTCATTTACTAAAATCTAAAATACAAATGTTTTTCACCCCTAAAATGACATTTTTCGAAAAAATGGCATTAAGGTTTTCGAAAATCTTAACTAGATGACAAAGTCGTTTTAAAATCAAAATCTTAGATCGCTCTGGATCTCTTGGGACGGGAGGGTCCGGCTTCTGGCCGCCATATTGAATTTTGACACCATCGGACACACAAAAAAAATAGGTTTTTAAAAATGTAACTAGCATGAACTTTTTTGAAAAAACATGTCAAAGTTAGCGTGGCACGATTTCTAATCTATTATATTATCGTTCAAAATTCAATTGTTTTTGACGTCATAAGAGATGAAAAAAGTTGGTGCACTCTCTTGAAATTTTTTTCATAAGTTTAGGCTCATTTTACAACTTACTCATATCAATTTTCAAATTTTGACGATGTGTCAAAAAAGTCCATTTTGATTACATTTTTAGAAAGCTAATTTTTTGTGTGTCCGATGGTGTTAAAATACAATATGGCTACCATAAGAGAATAAAAAGTTGACTACCGTTACTCAAAATCTAGAAGTCCTAAAAAATTTCTGGCGATGCTATTCTATTGACAGCTGTCAATAATATAAAAGCTCCAAGTGAAATTTAAATAGTGCAATATTTCTCTAATTTAACCGACTTCGTACCTCTTACCGTTTAGAAGATGCCAGTGGTGAGCAGTGAAAAATGAACCACCCTGTATATATATATATTCTTGAAGGAAATTTAACGCTCTAAAACTTTCTTCCTGACGACTTTTCTGCAAAATCAAAGACTGAGGAATTACAAGCAAAAGTTTGTTTTGACAATTGCCGTCTTTTGAGACCGGATATCTCGAAACCGGTGCATTTTTCCTTAATAATGTATAATAGCAGAGTTGTAGAAAATTGTATAGGCTTTCATTTTCATGCAAGGATTTTTTCGCTACGACGCACCATTTTCGAGTTATAAGCGAAAAAACAAAAAAAGGGACCTATACACCCCCTCCCCCCCTGAAGCGGACGGGGTAGGAACGGGGACTTTTAGTATGTTTACCTCCTAACTACCTCCAACACATTCCCGAAGAGAAAAATTCTCCCCCCTTCCATGCTCTCTACAACCCCTTCGTTGCCTGGACTAAATTATGCATAGGTTTTTTTTCAGAAATTTTTTCAAAAACCACTTTTTTGGGTTTCCAGGACCTTGAAACGTAAAGATTTCATGTTTTTGGCGATTCGATTTTTTTGAATTTTCCGATTCCATTAACTGCCTCGCGCTGCGAATAAGTTAAAAAAACTTCTCAACTTACCGGTGATCCGACCGGTGGTCGTTTTCGGCGGCTGCCACGTCAACTCCACGAACGGGGAGCCCTCTTCCTTTAAATGGACGTCGAGATCGCGCGGGGCCGCTGGAGGAGTTTCCAAAGTGGAGTTCTGGACCACCATGCTCCAAGGGCTTTCCTTCCGACCTAAACTTGCGAGTAAATAAAGGGGAACACGTGTTTAACAAAAAACAAACCCTTAACAAGTTTAACTGCGAACTCGTAAACAGTGTTCGGTTTCAGGTCATCAATCATCACGTTCAGATCGGAGACGTTCAGTTGGCGGCTCTTGGAGGCACCCTCAGCGGAATATTTCACGACGTAGTGTCGATTATCCCTCACATACTGCAACAAGTAATTAATTAACTGAAGAAACGCAATCTATTAATAATACGAGGTTAACGAAAAATGGAAACCCCAGCGACATCTAGTGAAAGTTTTTGCAATGTGGGTAGCTATATCATTGCATGATAACCAGTGTGAAAATGGGGATAAAGACTGGTTTATAACAGGAGTTCGAGTAAGTGGATGTGAAGTTTGCTCCGCTAAATTGCTCCGAAAAATGGATGCCGTTTACGTCCGGCAACGCAGCAAATTCACCTGCCTGATTGTTGTAAACCAAGATGACAACTAAATGTCAAAATTAAAAACGCAATTTATCACGATATAGAGGACTTTTACGCAATTACCTCACTGAAAATGGTTCCATTTGAACATTATGGATCATACCACGTCCACTTTCGTGTGTCTTGCAAAAATTACTTAACAAAATCACTGCTTAAAGTTGCTCGTGTCAGGGCCCCAAATCTGCGTAATAAGGTCAACGTAGATCAAACCAATGTCCAAAACATTTAGGTGCATTGCCTATGATGGCATTTTCATAAAGAAATTTACAAAAAAAATATGGGAACCGTCTGCTCCCTCGCAAAATATAGTTGATAGAATCGAGACATGGGGGCGGCCCCAAACAGGTCAAGGAGGTCAACGTAGATCAAGGCAATGCGCGAAACACTTAGAGGCAACGCCAACGATTAGATTTAGAGAAAGAAAATTAAAAAAAAATAATGGGAACCTCCTGCTCCCTCGCAAAATATAGCTGATAGAGTCGAAGACATGGGGGCGGCCCCAAACAGGACAAGGAGGTCAACGTAGATCAAGGCAATGCGCGAAACACTTAGAGGCAACGCCAACGATTAGATTTAGAGAAAGAAAATTAAAAAAAAATAATGGGAACCTCCTGCTCCCTCGCAAAATATAGCTGATAGAGTCGAAGACATGGGGGCGGCCCCAAACAGGACAAGGAGGTCAACGTAGATCAAGGCAATGCGCGAAACACTTAGAGGCAACGCCAACGATTAGATTTAGAGAAAGAAAATTTAAAAAAAATAATGGGAACCTCCTGCTCCCTCGCAAAATATAGCTGATAGAGTCGAAGACATGGGGGCGGCCCCAAACAGGACAAGGAGGTCAACGTAGATCAAGGCAATGCGCGAAACACTTAGAGGCAACGCCAACGATTAGATTTAGAGAAAGAAAATTAAAAAAAAATAATGGGAACTTCCTGCTCCCTCCCAAAATATGTTGATAGAATCGAAGACATGGGGCGGCCCCAAATAGAACAAAGGAGGTTAACGTAGATCAAACCAATGTGTGAAACACTTAGAGGCTATGCCTACGATGAGATTAAGGTAAAGAAATTAAATAAAAGCTAATGGGAACCACCTGCTCCCTCGCAAAATATGTTAATAAAATTGAGATATAGGGGTGGCATATTTTGCGAGAGAGCAGATGGTTGCCATTAATTTTCTTTACCTCAATCCCATCGTAAGTATTGCCTCTAAGTGTTTCACGCATTGGCTTGATCTACGTTGACCTCCTTATCCTGTTTGGGGCAGCCCCCATGTCTTCGATTCTATCATCATATTTTGCGAGGGAGCAGGGGGTTCCCATTATTTTTATAAAATTTTCTTTCTCTAAATCTAATCGTAGATGTTGTCTCTAAGTGTTTCACGCATTGGTTTGATCTACGTTGACCTCCTTATCCTGTTTGGGGCAGCCCCCATGTCTTCGATTCTATCATCATATTTTGCGAGGGAGCAGGGGGTTCCCATTATTTTTTTTAAATTTTCTTTCTCTAAATCTCATCGTAGATGTTGTCTCTAAGTGTTTCGCGCATTGGTTTGATCTACGTTGACCCCCTTATCCTGTTTTGGGGCCGCCCCCATGTCTTCGATTCTATCATCATATTTTGCGAGGGAGCAGGAGGTTCCCATTATTTCTTTTCATTTTCTTTCTCTAAATCTAATCGTTGGCGTTGCCTCTAAGTGTTTCGCGCATTGCCTTGATCTACGTTGACCTCCTTGTCCTGTTTGGGGCCTCCCCCATGTCTTCGACTCTATCAGCTATATTTTGCGAGGGAGCAGGAGGTTCCCATTATTTTTTTTTTATTTTCTTTCTCTAAATCTAATCGTTGGCGTTGTCTCTAAGTGTTTCGCGCATTGGCTTGATCTACGTTGACCTCCTTGTCTTGTTTGGGGCCGGCCCCATGTCTTCGACTCTATCAACCATATTTTGCGAGGGAGCAGGAGGTTCCCATTATATTTTTAAAATTTTCTTTCTCTAAATGTCATCGTAAGCGTTGCCTCTAAGTGTTCCGCGCATTGGTTTGATCTACGTTGACCTCCTTGACCTGTTTGGGGCCGCCTCCATGTCTCGATTCTATCAACTATATTTTGCGAGGGAGCAGACGGTTCCCATATTTTTTTTGTAAATTTCTTTATGAAAATGCCATCATAGGCAATGCACATAAATGTTTTGGACATTGGTTTGATCTACGTTGACCTTATTACGCAGATTTGGGGCCCTGACACGAGCAACTTTAAGCAGTGATTTTGTTAAGTAATTTTTGCAAGACACCTACGAAAGTGGACGTGGTATGATCCATAATGTTCAAATGGAACCATTTTCAATGAGGTAATTGCCTAAAAGTCCTCTATATCGTGGTAAATTGCGTTTTTAATTTTGACATTTAGTTGTCATCTTGGTTTACAACAATCAGGCAGGTGAATTTGCTGCGTTGCCGGACGTAAACGGCATCCATTTTTCGGAGCAATTTAGCGGAGCAAACTTCACATCCACTTCGAGTAACCGAATAGTATACATATTTGCTTTATTCTTTGACCGCAAAAATTCAAACGTAATAAGGTTAATGTGTCGGGGGGGTCCTAAATGGGCGTATCAGATATGACAATGCTGCACAAAAACCTGTCCGATTTTTCATTTAAAATAGTGCAAGTTCCGTCCGAGATCCGCAGACTAACAAAAAATACACTGATTCCGGGAATACCCAAGTATTCCCATCATGTATTCCGAAGCTATTCCAAAACTCGAATTAAAACTATTCCGGTGTTTCAAATGTAGGTAATCCGCTATTTTCTCCATCAGTATTCCCGAATATCCCCTAGTATTCCTAAGTATTCCCAAGTATTCTCCAAGTATTCCCAAGTCGAGTCCCAAGTATTCCGAGATTTCCTAACCTCAACTTATACTCAACAGGCGCAGGCGCATCAGGCACTTCCGAATCTACCTCGCGTTATTCTGATGTATTCAGGGTAATTCTACCCATTCCTACCAATTATTCCCCAATTGTTTTCTTTTACTTTAAAGTACACACATCCAATCAATAAATTTTAATATATCGCAGGGAAATTTTCAATTATTCCCAACTATTCCAGAGTATTCCGGATATTCCCATCTATTCTCATGTATTCCGACGTATTCCGATCTATTCCCGAAAAATGTACACTGGTTCCGGCCTGCAGATCACCCCTCGGTTCAGTCAGATTTTTATGCAACGTTGTCTTATCTGCGGACAAGCATTTACGACCACCATAATGTCAAGATATCGCCAAATTTTATAACTTAGTGTAGGGAATAGAAAATATGGAAAGCCAATATAATGTACACTCTGACATTAGTGATAAATAAATTCCCTTTTATTGAAAATTCCCGGAAAGTTTCCATTAAAAAAAAGGCAGCAGAGAAGCGGCTGGAACCTCCCCAACGCATGGGTCTTTGATTTCCGTGACTTATTGTGTTTAAGATTTTAAAGTTGATATGCCTAAATGGCACTTCCCGTGGACCAATTGCTCCCAAAAGCCTTTCAGCTCTTCAATGGGTTACCTAACCTCCATGTACCAAATTTCGGACAAATTGATCCAGTCGTTTGGGCTATAACGTGGTTTCAGTGTTATTACAAAATTTGGATTTTTCTACCCAAAGGGTACTAAATGCGAATAAACTTTATCTCATTTAAAACCAGAATTTGAAGACCTTTCTGATGATAACAATAAATCTTTCAAAAAGTTGTTTTTGATGGGTGAATGAGAGAATAATTTTAAGTTTCGAAATTGGTGTGCCAAAACGGCACTTTCCGTGGGTCGATTGAATCCAAAATTTGTTCAGCTCTTCGACGTGTAATACAATCCCCATGTGCAAAATTTCAGCCAAATCGGTTGAGGGGCTTGGGCTGTACCGCGATTTTAAAGTCCGATAAAAATCAATTTTTTTTAAATTGTTGGTCAAAAGGGCACTAAGAATGAATACATTTTTAGGTGCAGAATTTGAACGTCTTTCTTATGGTGACGTGAAAAATGGGGGTTTACATTTAAAATTTAAAAGTTGATGTGCCAAAATGGCACTTCTGGTTGCACGATTGGCTCCAAAAGCTTTTCAGATCTAAGTTGGGTTTTCACACGCACACGTACCAAATTTCAGCCAAATCGGTCGAGTAGTTTGGGCTGTGGCGTGTTTACGAACGTACATACGTACGTACGTACGCACGAACGTACGTTCATACATACAGACACATTTTAAAAACCACTTTTTTGGGTTCCTGAGACCTCAAAACGTATAGATCCGGTCTTATCTCGAATTCGAAAATTTTAGTGATTGCAGTAACCTCCCTTTTTTTTAAATGGTGAAGTGGAGTGGGGAGGTTAAATTGCCTATTTTGCTTAAGATGAAACTATGAAATTTAGAATTTTAATTTTACGCACATCAAGTCTTATTGATTACCAGATTTTACTTGGGGGCAGGGCGTTTTTAGGTCAATAAAACGTTTTTGGGGCCAAAATTTAAAAACCGAGGAATATTTCCTGAACCTCATTTATTTCCTCCCGGAAATATTCTCATTCTGGAAACTTTTAAATTTCTAATGTATACAGGGTGTCTCAGAACTCGCGGAAGAGCCGGTAATAGTAGACTCCTCGAACCATTTTGAAATGAAAATTCCTTTGCAAGGGTTCAATATTTCTAAATTGAAAACAGTTCAATTTCGCCAATCAGAATGCATCACTGAGGGCCAGTTTATTGATGCTCAGCTAACTTCAAACTGACAGATTGTAGCCAATCAGAACTGTAGTTGCTAGGCAATTGGCTTTCAGTTAGGGATAACTGAGCATCGATAAATCGGCCCTGAGTCAAATAAGAATGTGCAAGCTATTTCTGGGGTACACAAAAAAAAATTTTGGTAGAATGTTGCTAAATGTGACATTTATCTCCCCTCTATCTAAAAAATGTGGTTTCGGATTCTAAAAAAATCCCGGAGTGGGTTAGACGAGACACCTTGGAGGACGGGAGGAAAGAGGAAAATTTCCGCGAAGGAAAGGACCCCGCACGATTTAAATGGAAAAGTGGTCTCGGTGAATTTGGTTTCGATATTTTTCTCCTCGACATAGTTACTTTTTGTTAGATGCAACCTTTAAAGTGTATGCTAGCTTGTCTTCGATTCTAAAGAGTCAGTTTAAGATATTTTCTTGACCCATAAATCCATTTTGGTCAATAAATCCCCGTAAACCATCGTAAATCCTAATATAATTTTGTAAATCCCAGGAAATCCTCGTAAATCCCTATAAATCCTCGTAAATCGTCAGACAAAAATTTAACAAATTCACAGAAATCTTTGTAAATTTGTTGTTTTCAAAGAGAGATGTATCTGGAACGCAAATAAAAAGACGCTTAAGAAAAATTTGCGTTGATCTATTTTAGCATATATACAGGGTGTCTCAGAACGCTCGCAATGGAGTATTCAGAACAAAATTCTGAGTCGATTCGTATTTTTGAAAATTTCCAGGGTCCAAATAGTTCTTGGGTTATAAGAGATTTAAGAGGACCAATCAGATTTCAGCTCTGATCTGAATTGCTTCATGAGGTAACTTAATGTTAGATGCACTATTTCCTAGGTAACAAGATACAACAACATTAAATTTTCATTCCTAGTATACCGGGTGATTCAGTTTGGTATTCGCCACCCTTTAACTTTTTTATTTCAAGAGAAAAATATATAAAACCATATACCAGGCGGTAACCTGTCCATCGGATCCGAAAATAGTAGTTTTTGACGGGGAATAAGAATCTGTAATAAAAAATATAGGTTTCCGTTAAAAAAATTAAGTTGACCTTCATTTGACCTTAAAAATGACCTTGAATCAAAATGGCTGTAATGCCAGCTATTTTCCCCCTCGAAGTCATAAAACTTTTATACAAAACATTTTTTTCTAAAATGCTTCCTTTCCGAGATATTTGACAGTCTCAAGATAAAACGACCACCACATATATTTGGAAATCGCATGACAAACTTTATTAAATGACGTCACTAAATCGTACACTTCCTTAAAAATATTAATTTCCAGTACGTTAATCATTTAAAATTGGTAAAGATTCAAATTTTTTTCTTCGGCAGTAAAACACGACTTTTACTGCCTAGGCATTAAAATCGATTTTTACTGCTGCATATGCGGCAGTAAAAATGCACTTTTTTAATGACAATCGGCAAAGAAATTATGTGTTCAACACGGCAAAAAAAAACAGATTTACTGCCGCGGCTGAAGTTTCATAGATAACATTTAAATTTGTCACGTCCGCCATTTTGCAAATTAGATGGGAGGTTGATGAGGTTATCGGACTGGGTTAATTAAAATTTACAATTAATGCTTACTAGTTTCGACGTATATTTTCGTCTTCATCAGAGCAAATTGTCAATGTTTCATAGATAACATAGATAACATTCAGAACTTTACCCAAATACCATCTTTGTTAGTAATATAGTGCATAAAATTAATTCTGTTCAATTTTATACTCGCTTTTATCTAACTCAGCACCTTCTTCAATTTTTGGTTTAAACACATTGCATTCAACTTGACTTTCGACTTGATCTGATTCGGAAACGGTTTCTGTGCCTTTGCACATTTTATCAATTTCGATCCGACAAACATAAACTTTAAAAGTGCGCATGCGCCAGAAGGATTTTTCAGAGCACGTGGCCTCAATAAATCCTCGGTATAAATCCCCATAAATCCCGTAAATTCCAATAAATCCTCGTAAATCCCAATAAATGCTCGTAATCCCAATAAATTCCCGTAAATCCGGTAAATCCTCCGACTTGTACACCGTAAGTCCTAGGTTGTTTCCCCCTTGCCCATGGGTGACTCGTCTGGGAGGGGCACCAAAATTTTTTTTAAGGGTAAGTAGTATAATTTCCAAGACTGAAAAAGTCGCTCCGAATGAGAATCCAGACTTTCACTTCAAGACAACATACAGGGTGTTCCTTTAAAGAAAAAATTGAATATCAAAACGACAGCCCAAAATTTTAAAAAAATTGAAAAAAAAAATCTAAAGCTTCCTCGTTCACAGATTTGTAGTAAAAGATTGCGGTTGCTTCTCTTTCTGCTCTGTAAATATATGTCTACACAACCGTCGTTTTGGCACTATATAAATTGTGTAATTGAAAAGTCAACAATCCGTTTAATAATCAATTTTTTCTTTAAAATAACACCCTGTATATTGCCTGAAGTGAAAGTCTGGATTCTCATTCCGAGCGACTTTTTCAGTCCGGAAACTATACGGTACTTCTTTAATATCTTTTAAAAAATTCCGGCATCCCTCCCGGGCCACCAAAATATCTTAAACTGACTCTTTAGAATCGAAGACAAGCTGATATGCACTTTAAAGATTGCATCTAACAAAAAGTGTAACTAAACGGAAAAACTGGTCAAAAATTCAGCCAAATCCACCGAGACCACTTTTCCAATTAAATCGAGCTTTCTTAGTCATTTGTAAATCAAACCGAGTGCTTTGTGATCAAACCATCTAATCTAAAAATTATGTAACTATCCGAAAATAAGTAAATGCCACAAAGTGTAATCCAAGACAAGAAACACACGACAGAATAATTTGACTTACCTGACTTTTACTCAAAGTCGTGTCAGTCCAGTACAACACCACAGAAGTCGTACTTATAATTTGCGCCTTCAACCCGACGGGAGGAATCAGCGGTGCCTGCGGTTCCGGCGGCGGCTCGTCTTGCGTTCTAACGGTGGTATAAACGGAAGGACCAGCTCCCATATTGTTCACTGCCCTCAAACTTAAAACGTATTCCGAATTCGGATCGAGTTTCTCGATTATATAGTTTCTAGTCTTTTCATCCAGATCCTGTTTATAAGAATCGGGAATGCCCTTCCCCCACCCCAGAGTGTACCCCCTTATTTTTACATTGTGATTGACTGGAGGTGACCACAACACGAACAATTTGTCGGAGGCAGGATGCACTGAAATTAGAGTCATTTCTTAGTTTTAATCATTGGTAGATTCCGGGTGAACTCGGCCACCCTTTGGCAGCCAATTTTATTTTCTATCTATTTTATGCGTTTTGGAATGACCAAATGACATATTTTCACCCTTCATTACTTAATTGACGGAAATATACGGGGTGGATTTTTTTGAAACATTGGTTCAAAATAAAGAAAAGATCTTTTCAGTGGTTCTTATAAAACAATAAATGCTCTTTTCGCCTAGTGTGAGCATTTTTTGGTAACTGTTTGAATAATACTGTTGTTTTTTTCAATTATTGCGATTTTTCACAAAGTACGTCGTTTTTTATTTATTTTTATATTTAAATCGTACTTTGTGAAAAATCGCAATTGAAAAAAAATATTTTCGAGTATTATTCAAACAGTTCCCAAAAAACGCTTACACTAGTCGAAAAGAGCATCTATTCTTTTATAAGAATCACTTAAAAGATCTTTAATTAATTTTGCCAAAAAGTGGCCGAGTTCACGTGGAATGTACCCCTTGTTTCTTTCACTGCAAAAATACCTCTCAAGGGTCCCGGAGAATCGGGCACTCGACTTTCATCGACGTCGTTTTCGAAGGTTTGCGTATCGTACCAATCGGTCGGCGGGCTTGTTCCGTTCATATTCATGGCCCATAATTTAATTTGATATTTGGCACCTCTTTCCAAATCTCGTATTACGAAAAACCTCTTATCGGCAGGGGTGGTGATCGTCGTACCCCGTTTGCTAGTCTCTCGATACCTCAACTTGTAACCGGTGATGATTCCGTTTTGGTATTCCACAGGAGGCGGATCCCACCTCACGGCTATGTTCTGAGAAAAGAAAAACACAAATGCATCCTATTCAAGTTTAATTTATGCCAAAGAGTTTTATACTATTGAAATGAGGCCCGGTTGGCTCACGTACGATTTGATCTTGCATCATAAAAATTGCGCCAACTCATGTTCATTTTAATATCATCACCATATAGAGAATTCTTTTGTAATGTAATTATTGTGTCTGGAAATGTAATGAGAGTGTTTTGGGTGTCCCGTGTTGTACAACACGACAAGAAAGTCTTTATATTGATTGATCAACTGTAAGGAAATCTGTTTTGCAACATGATTAACTATGAATCTTTTCGGACATAAGCAACGCGTAAATAAGTGTTTACTGCACAATTATATATGTATATTTTTCGACCTAACGACAAATGGGATCTAAGGTTTGGGCTGTGGCGTGTTTACAGACATACGTTCGTGTGGTACTTAATTCGTTGCCAACCATTGAGACCTCAGAAACCAAGGGAGTTAGAAGATCGGTAAAATTAGAAAAAGAAACAGTTTATGAGCGATTTCAGATGAATACTGCTATTTATTAATTGTACAGTATCTGGACGAAATTTTTGTCTGGTTTGTCTAGTTCATTTTCCAGCACGATATTCCAGAAACTAGATAATGCAGAATACTTTTCAGAAACTGGATAGGACTCTAGACATCCAAAGTGTTCCAGAATAGTATCGACACAGTAAGTATTCTGCAGTAAATGCTGGAATAATGGGCTGAATTAGCATCATACTAATTTTCCAGCTCATAAACGATATCCTCGACGATATCTTTTGTCCAGATTTTGTAAAATTAAAGAATTACAGCATCTGTAAGAAATATGATTACAGTTCATGAAATGGACAAAAACTTTGTCTAGTGGTTAGAAATAACGATGTTAGATTTGACGTTTATAGGAAAGAATCTATGACATACCGCTATATCTCGGCAAGCTCATTGTGCACAACACAAGATGGCGAGTTTCCACTTTTTGGCACACCATCATATGAATTTTCCTCTTAACAAGATGAGAAAGAACTCGAAACAATTAAAGACATAGCGAAATGCAACGGATTTGAACCGTATCATAGTAGATAACATTATTAGGAAGTCAAAATTCAAACAACAAGTAGTGTCAAATGCCACGACCTTTCGTTCCGAAGAACAAAAACAGGACTTAGGGGCGAATTTCAAGTTAGGTTAGGTAATGATGATTCGTTGTATTATCTTTTGAACTTCAATTGACAAGAGGTTAGACAAGGTTTTTGCTCAACAAGATTTAAGGACAGTTTTAAGATCGAAGAACAAACTCAAAAACCTTTTAGGCAGCCCTGAAGATAAAGTAGGGTCTGGAATATACAGGGTGGTTCCTTTTTCATTGCTCACCATTATCCTAAATGGTAAGAGTTAGGGAGTCGGTTAAATTAGAGAAAAGTTGCGCTATTTTTTGGTGATCAAGAATCTGAAGAGAAATCCCCGATATCTTAATTCGTTCCTGAGTTAATATGAAAAATTTGAAAATTGAACTTTTAAATAAAAATTAATATCTCACTAACGATTCATGGTATTTAAATGAAACTTGGTACTTTGATATTCTTGACAGCTGTCAATGAAATTGCATCGAAAAAAATTTTCTAGACTTTCTAGATTTTGAGCAATGACGATCAACTTTTGATTCTCTTATGGGCGCCATCTTGAATTTTGGCAACATCTGATACACAAGAAAATTAGTTTTCCAAAATGTAACCAGGAAAAACTTTATTGAAAAAACGTGAAAAGTTTGAATCACACGATATCAAAATCTATTTTATACTATTTTCAATTCAATTATTTTAATCGTTAAAAGGGATTTAAAAAGGTAATGTACTATTTTTACTTTTGTTCAACAAGTTTTACACTAATTTTGCAAATTATTCATACCAATTTTAGAATTTTGACGATTTTCCCAAAAAAGTCCATAATTACAATTTCGAAGTCTTTTTTTTTCTGTATGCCATGGTGTCAAAATTGAATATGGCGGCCATAAGAGAATCAAAAGTTAACTGTCATTACACAAAATCTAGAAGGCCCAGAATATTTCTGTGGATATCATTCGATTGACAGCTGTCAAAAAATAGAAAAGTTACAAGTTTCAATTAAATAGCATCGATGGTTACGTGAAATCGCAATTTTCAGATTTTTCGAAATAACTCAGGCGCGAATTAACATATCGCGGATTTAATCTCTTCAGATTCTTAATCACAAGGAAATAGCGCAACTTTTCGCTAATTTACCCGACTCCGTATCCCGTACCGTTTAAGAGATGCCAATAGTGAGCAGTATACCCTGTATACGAGATCAATTGTAAAAATGTTAATCTAAAATTTAAGGAACACTTAGTCCACCTTAGATGGACAGAGAAATCCAGTATTGCCCTGCATGCTTTGCACAATGACCATAGAATAAGTGATAATATTAAGTTATGGATTTTTTCTTTCTATCGAGGTGTTGGACAAGTTTTTAAGAAATAAATAAAATATTATAGCCACTTATTATTATTGAAGCTTTGAGAAAGACGAAATAAAATCGTCGAAACGTCGGCAAATAAGAAATTTATTTCTTAAACACACTTGTCCCACACCTCGAAACAAAGAAAAAAAAAGGCGGTCTCGGAGACGGCAGGAACTTCTACGCCGCACTGCATTGGATTAATAACAGCAGCATTTATTAAATTTTTAAATATTTAAAATAAGAAAGTTGCTATGCCAAAAGGGCACTTCGGGTTGACTGATCGGCTTCAAAATCTAATCAGCTCCTCTCCCGCACAGACAATAAAATAAATTGCCACTAAAATGACATTTTTCGAAAAAATGGCACTAAGGTTTTCGGCTTGAAAAAAAATCAGTTATCAAATCCGGTAATAAAAATATACATTTGTGCATAGTTTTTTTTTCACGGCACCATTTTTTGGTCAAAAGGGCCCAAGTGTGAATACATTTTTAGAAGCAGAATTTGAAGAGCATTCATGTGGTAATGCGAAAAATGGGGGTGTGCATTTAAATTTTTAAAGTTGATGTGCCAAAAAGGCACTTTCCGTGAGCCGGTGTAGCCCAGATTCTAATCAGCGCCTACAAATCTCCCACTGAATATGTGTGCCAAATTTCATCAAAATCAGTTCAGTAGTTTCGGCTGTAGCGTGTCCACAGACATACGGACAGACACACGGACAGACACACATTTTTCAAAAATAGGTTTTTTGGGTTCCTGGGACCCCGAAACGTAAAGATTTGATGTCAGTTCAATTTCGCATTTTTGATCGATTTTATATACTGCTCCGCCTTGAGCGTAGAAGTTAAAATCCGTAACCAAAAAGTAGTGGGATGACAAACACAAACAAAATATTAAGTTAGTTTGTAGTGTGAACAAGGTACAGATGCTGGACGCAATGGAGAGTATCGTCATTTATAAGTCTAGAGAGAAGCTCATGAATGGTGATGCAGTTCCTACAGCTTTTTCTCCTCTATTTACGTCATTAGGACCCGTGATATTTATGTGGTCACTCGTACGGAACGCGTTAGCTGTATAAATCAAGTTTTTCGGCGTATTAGGGTGCTTCTAGTGTAAAATTTAAAAATTACAGCATATCTGGAACCATTTCATGAACTTTGTATACCCATTTCGCGAAATGTCGTATTACATCAAATGAGTGCGACATATTATGTATATTTACAGTACAATTACGTATACCTATGTAACTTAAAAGAAAAAACAACCAACAGAAAGATTAACAATTCAAACTGGAGAAGAAATACCTACCAAAAGTATTCTCGGTCATAGTTTTTTTTGTGAGAAACTGACATTATTTCTTATTTTACTATGTAGAAGAACATCAAAAACATATTTTTTACTGAGGTAGGATGAATATTTTTTCCTCCGTTCCTTTTCAAACACGAAGACAAATTGTGACAAGAAGTTGCCTACAAGGAAAGAAAAAGTGAATTTCTAATCTGTGACACCTTTTTTTTCATTTCAGTAAGCAACTAATTCCGGAAGATTGTGTAAAAGATGATAATGGCAAATAAATATTATGACAATTATGAGATTGTAGATTGTACTAAGTTGTGTTGCGTACTGCGTAGGTACTAAAACAAATTAAGTTCAAAAGATAATTCATCATAATCCAAGTGGAATTTATAATGCAGCGAAATTGCTACAAGGATAAAAACAATTACCTAATATAAATAGTTCAGTTACCAAATTTCCTTTTATGATGGATGTGCAAAGATAAAGATTGTAAACTTTCTTAATTTAGAATAGAAAATACGAAAGTGCATCTAGAGGGGCCACAACAAAGTTTTTAAATATCACCGACAAAAAAACTTAGTTGGAACAGAAAATTGTCACTTGCAAGTGACAATTTGCTATTGCAACAAAGTTTTTTTTGGAAACTTTAAAAACTTTGTTGTGGCCCCTCTACGCCTTCGCAGGAAAATAATAAAAAACTAAGTAAGAAGTTCAGAACTCTCACAACAACACTAAAACCGTATAAGCTCGTCTTTACCTCGTTTCCGCAAACTATTCATCGATTCAGTTATACTGACTGCACTTAACAGCTTAATATCTTGTCGATTGTCATGTAAAATGGGCAAAGTTATTAAACATGTAATTTCCAATACCGCTACTGAAGTTGTTAAAAACTTTGTGAAGAAAATGTCATACAGCCCGTCTGCCATTTAGGCTGAAGCACTAGGGTTGGTGGAACTTTAGGTATTACAAAGTTTCTTGAACTCTTTCCCTTAGACTGTGACAGTCCACTGACAATTCACCATTCGAAGAGCACAGGGTGTAAAAGACAGTCTATTTATGTAATTACTTCACAGTATGAGTAGGTACAGGCAGGAGATAAAATATTGGCCCTCGACCGCGAACATTGTCGACAAATTCTTAGAAAAGACATTCAAAATAGCCTACTCGAGTCGTGTTAATAAAGAGGTTTTCACGTTCAGTTTAAAGTTTTTTGATAAAGCTTGTGAGAATCTATTCACATTGTGAACGGTCCAGGGCCATTATTTTATCACCTGATTGTACTATAACAAAACATTCTTGCCGCATTATTTTAGAATAGAAAATTTTTAATTCCATTTCAAACAGCACGCCACTGGTGAAAGAATGCATTGTCAGTTGGCTCTCACATTCTAGGGGAAGCAGTTCGGGAAACATTGCAATCCTAAAATTCTTCCAACCCTAGTGCTTCAGCTTATAGCAGACGGGCTGTACCTAAGTAAAGTCCCGTCGCATATTAACGAAAGCGGGGGTTGTGTGTCTCAGGCTTTTCTTCTGTTAGTTTGTAAACGGGATTTCAGTTCTGTCAAAATTCCTGTCATGGACAATAATTAACAACAAAGACCCCTTTCAACCTCCACTGTTACAGTTTATTGACATTGACAGTGAGTGACGGGAGTTTTGACGGATGTGAAATCCCGTTTACAAACCAACAGAGAAAAAGCCTGAGACACACAACCCCCGCTTTCGTTAATATGCGACGGGACTTTACAATAAACTATTAATAAATTGAAGCCATTCCATTATTGGAAATCGTCACTTGTACATTACGAAGGCCGCTAAAGCATACTATCAACGCGTTTAAAAAACGACAAGGGTTACCCCAAACTCCAGTATATCTCCCCGGCCTGTCAGCAAAAAAAGTTAAATTTGTAGAATAAATCACTCAATAAATAATAATAGTAAGTGGAGGGCAACAGCGTTCGAATTTCAGTTAACGCAAGTTCCCATCAAAAGGCTCCTCAACAAAAACTTTCTTCGATAACACTAACTGCCGGAATTATCCTTTTAAATAACAATCAACATCGCGGCACACGCAATCCATCTGATAAAAGTTTTACGAGGGCAGGAACTGCATCAATCAAGCACGAAAGAAGGAACACGTAGCTCTTTTCACTGGTAAATATTTCACGATCATGAAATAAGTTCGCTTCGTTCTACGAACTGCATCTTGCGCCGTCATCGTCACGTAAACATTAGATCGAACAATATGGAAAATAGAAAAATTGTTCGATTCTAATACAAAGAGCAAAAGTCCGCTTGTATGGCGTCACCAAGTAGAATGAGTAAATTATGGGAGCGCGATTTAAATTTTGGCACAAATCTAACCATTTTCTAACCCAACTATGCTTGATTGGAGACATCCACGTTTTTTTAATTTTTTGTGGCAATAGCCATTTATGACAAGTGTGATAAATGTAGATTTTGTACAATAATTCAAATTGTACAATTTAAATAGTTTTTTCCAATAATATCTTATAATAAGAGAGCAGACTATCGTGATTTTCAATGAAGGCATTGATGTCACCATTTTGTACCTAATTGAATACTACTCGTGATCCCTAAAATTCCAGCTAATTTGTTTAACATTTACATTTTTTGTCGCGGAAAACAGTAGTAAGACTGATTACCTGACAAATCTCTCCACAATATCCTTCGCCGAGGCACTTGTAGTTCAATCTCTTGCATCTTGCAAAATTTGCTTGTTCAGTCAAATTTTGACAACCTGTCACTTCAATAGTAAATGAATGAGATGTATACGAAAATTCACCCTCAATTTGGTTGTTTACTTGTTTCCAGAGGTCGATTTCCGGACAATCTCTCCGAGTCCAAGCAACTTCACAAGATTTAAATATGAAGATGTGACTTTTAATTTTATTTCATTCGATTTTCTACCTGAATTTGCCTATTGCCATCAGCTATATTTTCTGAAAATTGACCTTGTTGCCTACTCGTTCTTGTTGCAACAAAAACTCTACTTCTGGTACACTGGAGTGCAAGAGAACGATAACAATTTGTGAAGACTAGTAGGCAATGCATACGTCATTGATGCCTACCTCGTTTTTACAAATTACGTCTCTCGCTACGTCAAGGGCTACTAGATAGGAGTAGTTTTTGATCACTCTTTATCTAAATCCATAATAAATATTTCTTATGAGCTTACAGCGCATAATATGAAAGATTTACTTTAATTCCTAGGTGAATAAAATTGTCGTTCCAACAATTTTTCAATTGTCCATAGACCTCAGAAAAGTAGTTGCTTCACGAGATCATTTTACTAGCAAACTTTTCGGAAAAATGTGTATTCCTGTAGATGTTTATCATCTCAATGTGAAGGTAAGAGGGGTCTGAATTTACTGGTGGAATCGGATGCAAATTTTATCGATCTGCACCTAGTAGTAGTGCCTCCGCAGACGCACAGTGGTGTCAAAAAGGCGAAATGTCGAAAATTGGCCGTACAGAATTAAACAGTAGAGAATGAACAAAAAAACATTAAAACTTGCGAACTATGTAGAATTAGCACTCAGGGGGATTGAAAAATTATGGAGGCGATGAAAAGTCCAAGGCAATGAAAATTTTTACTGCAGAGTTACAAGAAGTACCAAAAGTAACGTGGAAAATAAGGCAATTTTGCAAAATTATCGCTCAGAGTGTTGAAAAATTGTAAAGGGGTATAAAAAGATCAGAGGGGTAAAAATTAACAGTGGTTAAGTCGAATTACAGAAAATAACACAAAAATAAGCCAATTATGCAAATTTAACTTTTGGGGGGTTGAAATATTGCGGGAAAAAGTGAAAAAGGTAAACATAAAGCCATAAAAGTTCAACTTATTGCCGAAGAAAAACGAAATTAGGCCAATTTAGTAAAATGGGTGCTTAGGGGGTTGAAAAATCCTAAAGGGGGTAGGGGGTTGAAAAATTGTAAAGGGGGAAGTTAAGGGTGCGCACGGATTCAACGAAATGCAACCAGTTATACATTCTTCTTTCATTTAATCCTATGTATTTTTACTTTCACACAAATATGCCTTACGAAGACAAATTAACTTTGGAAAAAATTAACAGATGGAAGAGCAGTCATTAAGTTATTTAATGACTATTCAAAATTTGTTATTTTGTTGAAATAAATTAAAGAAAAAAAAAATAAGAAATTTCACATCAAACTTTCTTAATTTTTTTCTTTAATTTATTTCAGCAAAATGGCAAATTTGGAATAGTCAATAAACAATGTAAAGACTGCTCTTCCATTTGTTATTTTTTTCCGAAGTTAACTTGCCTTCGTAAGGCATAGTTGTGTGAAGTTAAAAATACATATGATTAAATGAAAGTAGAATGTATAATTGGTTGCATTTCGTTGAATCCTTGCGCACCCTTAAGTAGATTCACTGAAAATAACACAAAAATAAGGCAATTTATGCAAATTTAGCCTTTGGAGGGTTGAAATATTGTGAGTGGGGTTGAAAAAGTGAAAAAGGTAATAATTAACCAAAAGAGCAAAATTTGTTATTGAAGAAAAACGCAATTGTGCGAATTTGGCCAAATTAACGCTTGGGGGGTTGCACAATTGTGAAGGGGGATGAAAAAAGGGGAGTGAAAAGTGACTGTAGTCAAGTAGAACTATCGAAAATTACATGAAAAAGAAGCGGTCTTGCGTAAAAGCTTTTTGAGGGTTCACATATCGATGAAGGGGTTGAAAAACTGTGGATGGGTTAAAAAATAATGAGAACAAAGAATCACAAAAAAGAGCAAAAAAATAAATAAAACATACTTAATCTGCTTGGTAGGATTTAGGAGTTGTTAGTAGTCTAGGGGGTTGAGTTTAAGTTGAAGGCTCATAAGACTTTTTTTGAAGGGTTGACCGAAATCTATCGAACCTTGTAATTAAAAGCCACCATTTTTACAAAAAAATTCTAGTTTAAACCTCGGTTTAAACCCTTAAATTTCATCCCCCTTTTTAGATCAAACTGAAAAATTTACCATCCCTCCACCCCTGTCACTGTAAATTGACAAACCAAATTCGGCCTTAATACGTTGACCAGTTTTTTTAAGTTATCGTTATTATTGTGTTTCTGCATGTTGGGGGTTGTAGCGCCTTTAAGGGTGGTTTTTCGCGATTTCGAATTGCATTAATTTTAACCTTACATTATTAAATGAAAATTCCATCCCTCAATCCCTTCGATAAAATGTTGTCAACAATGAATCGCCATGGAAATCGGGTGAATCTCAGTCGTGTGGATCCCGGACAGATTATAGTCCAAATATCCGCTGAAATTTATTTTGATAGTTGTCACAATTTTCATGAAATGTTGCTATTTTTATAATAACTCGGCGAATTGTTTCAACCCCAAAATTTCATCCCCCTTATTAGATTTTAGTAATTTTCACCCCATCTGCCCGATTTTGCGGCAAATGCATCCCCCGCAAGCTTTCATCGTCGTATGTATGTACGACAGGTTTCAAATAGCTGCGTGCAATTCTTGGGGAGTTATCATATTTTTTGTGGTTTTCATCCCCTACATTTCATCCCCGAAATTGATACTCCCTCACATTCAACAGACTTGAAGGTCGAATGTGCACACCAAGTTTCAGTATAAGATACCCCCAACCACTTCCCGATTTTTTTGCAATTCAGAGTTTCTCGGGTTTTCACCCCTAGCTTCTACTACCTTGGTCCGATATGGCCCAAAAGCAATCCCCGCCTTACTTTTCGGGAGACAAAGCCTTATACCAAGTTTCAGAGCGATTTCCCAATCCGTCCTCAAGTTATCGCTCGGACAGAGTGAGGGGCGAGCGGACGAATAAGCTAAGACAAGAGTGCCTGGCATTCTGCTACGGCACTAAAAAACTTACCGTACTTGAGGGTTCCACAGTGACGTTCTGAGGCGGCTGCGACGGAGAATCGCTCAACGTCCTGACGATCTTATCCTCGGTCGCTGCCCCCGGTCCATTCTCATTAACGGCAACCACCCAAACGCTATACTCGGTAAAAATCGACAACCCCACCAAGTCAAACTTTAAGTCGTAGGTGTCGATATTGTGCTCGGTGGAGGAACTCGTCTAAATAAAAAAAATGAGGGGTTTGAGATTCAAGACAGTGAATAAACTTCACGGGAAATACCTCCATGTAATAGACCGTGTATCTGTGGATGACTCCGTTGGGAATTTCGGGCGGTTTCCAGCTAACGTGAATGCTCCTCGAGCTGGTGGGGTAGGCGGTGAAATTCTGGGGAGCAGTGGCAACATGCTCTTCGGGCTGGGTAGTGATTGATAAACTCTCAGAAGAAATTCCCACTCCCACCGAATTAATAGCAACGACGCGAAAATGATAAACACGACTGGGGCCCAAACCCCCGATATTTATCTCTTCTAGGCGGGATCTGCTCGTATTTTGCACCCTTTCCCTGAAAGCAAGCAATATTGACAGAAATTTAATGGATGCGTGTTAAGCCCGTGATGGGATGGAATTTGGACGTCTTCGGCTGGAAAAAAAGCGATTACATTTCCTGTCGGTTTTGTAGGGCGAATTTCCTGCATACTTTCCGGATATTTTCATCCGCAAAAAATATAATATAAATATAAACATATTCAGGGAACGGGCTTTTCAATAAAAAACACCCTTTTTCCAGGAACCTTTACGATTACGACCGTTTTACGGTTAGGCTGATGCGGGTTGTGAAACAAAAATTATCTCGTATCAGTGGCAAACAGGATTATAAGGATGTGATAACGTGTTTGCGAAATTGAAAATATTTACGTGGGTTTGCACCTTTACAACGTAAAACCTTTTTCATAAATAGCAGAATCAGCAATCTGATGGAAATGCTTTTCTTTCACCAATTGTTTAGGACTGAAAATAAAACCACAAACGAACAAAATAATACAGATGCTTTGAGGATAATTTCACTGCTGCGAAATAAAAAATAAATCGTGATTAACAGTGGGCTTTTCATAACAACTGAATTAAAAAAACATAATCCGAGATTCGCTGATACCAATGTATAATTGGAAGTTTGGAGCATATCAACCGATCTAAATAAAACAATGATAAAACTCGTCCTAAGTGGGCTTTGGACCAAAAAGTGTGGCTTTGATTTGTCAAAACAATAAAATTATCATATCGATACGCTCACTAATTTGAGGTGCAGCGTGCAGCCTATAGCTTAGATGAAAAACAACGGCAAAAAACAATTGAATTCAACAGTACTAAAATACGTCTTGCGGTCGTGTGACTCAGGCTTTCTCATATTCTTTCAAAATCGTCCTTGTTGGTTACATTTTTGAGACGACAATTTTTCTGTGTAGCCGGCGGCGTCAAAATTCAATATGGCGTCCAAAAGAAAAAAGTTGACTGTCTTTATTCAAAGTCTAGAAGGCCTAGAAAATTTCTGTCAGTGCCATTCAAGTAAATAACATCAATCGTTAGGAAGATATTAATTTTCCTTTAAATTGGCAATTTTCAGATTTTTTGTGATAACTCAGGAACGAATCAAAATATCGGGGAATTGTCTTCAGATTCTTAATCGCCAAGAAATAGCGCAACTTTTCTCTAATTTAACCGACTGAGTATCTTTTACCGTTTAGGAGATCCCAATGGTGAGCATCGAAAAATTAACCACCCTGTACATCAAATAAAAGCTCTTGAAAAATGCTATTATTTGTTGATATGTGGACCAATAATGTGACTGATTAGAAATTTTACGAGTTTAATCGTCATTGGCTTTGTATTGACTAATGGTCCTGTCGTTTTGGAGCCAATCGTGCAAACGGATATTCCATTTTTGCACATTAACTTTGAAATTTTAAATACAACCCCCATTTTTGACATCAACGTAAGAAAGGTTTTAAAATTCTGCTTCCAAGAAATGTACTCAGTATTAATGCCCTTTTAGCGAAAAGTTCAAAAATTCTAGATTTTTAGTGCACTTTAGAAACACGCTACAGCCCAAACCCTTTGACCGAATTGGCTGAAAGGTAAGTGGAGATCGTTTTACCCATAGAATAGTCGAACAGCTTTTAGAAGCAATCTACAAACGGCAAATGCCATTTTGACACAAAAGGTTTTCAAATTTTGGTTCTAAATAAAGACAAAAAAATGCAGCAGAGAAGCGGCTGGAACCTCCCCATCGCGTGGATCTTTGTATTCTGTGTAGATAGTAGTCAATTCAACAGAATTTGTCATCCACTGTCAGCCCGCTCCCTTTTAATGAGAAAGAATTTTTTCTCTATTTTCCACTGAAATGGCAGAAACTGTGAATACATTTTTAGAACCAGAATTTGATCGTCTTTCTAATGGCGACATAAAAAAGGAGGCCTTGCTTTAAAATTTAAAGTTGATATGCTTAAATGGCACTTCCCGTGGACCAATTGCTTCCAAAAGCCTTTCAGGTCTTTAACGGGTCACCCAATCTCCATGTAGCAAATTTCAGCCAAATCGATTCACTAATCTGGGCTATAATGTATCTTTAGTGGTACTACAAAATTTCGATTTTTTGACCCAAAGAGCACTAAATGCGAACGAATTTTGTCTTATTTAAAACCAGAATTTGAAGACCTTTCTGATTGTGACAATAAATCTTTCAAAAACTTGTTTTGGATGGTTAAATGAGTGAATAATTTTAAAGTTGGAAATTGGTGTGCCAAAACGGCACTTTCCGTGGGCCGATTGAATCCAAAATTTGTTCAGCTCTTCGACGTGCAATACAATGTCTATGTGCAAAATTTCAGCCAAATCGGTTCAGGGGCTTGGGCTGTACCGCGATTTAAAAGTCCGCTAAAAATAATTTTTTTTTAAATTTTTGGTCAAAAGGGCACTAAGAATGAATGCATTTTTAGAAGCAGAATTTGAAGGCCTTTCCTATCGTGACGTGAAAAATGGGGGTTTGCATTTAAAATTTAAAAGTTGATGTGCCAAAATGGCATTTCTAGTTGCACGATTGGCTCCAAAAGCTTTTCAGATCTAAGTTGGGTTATGAGATGCCTACGCACCAAATTTCAGACAAATCGGTCTAGTAGTTTTGGCTGTGGCGTGTTTACAAACGTACGTACGTACGTACACACACACAGACACATTTTGAAAACCGCTTTTTTGGGTTCCTGAGACCTCAAAACGTGAAGATCTGGTGCTATCTCGAATTCGAAAATTTTAGTGATTGCAGTAACCTCCCATTTTTTTAAAATTTTGTTGGAGTTGGGGAGGTTAAAATGTATTCACACTTAGTATCCTTTAGGCCAAAGAAATCAAGGTTTTAGAAGAACATTAAAGAACACACTATGGTCTGTCCGGGATCCACACGACCGGGATTCACCCTATTTCCATGGTGAATCATTGTTGTCAACAAAATCGGGTGAATCTCGGTCGTGTGGATCCCGGACAGAGTATAGAGCCGAAACTTCCAGACCGATTTGGCTGAAAATTGGTACGTGGAGGCTGCGTGACCTGCTGTAGAGCTGAAAAGCTTTTGGAAGCAATCGGTCATCGGAGAGGACCATTCTGGCACATCAGCTTTGAACATTTCAGTGCAAAATAATCCGCCTTTTCTATACTTCCATAAGAAAGGTAATTAAGAGGCTTCTTCACGCTATTTGCCTTCTCTCTCTGTCTTATTCTGATCAAGTTATTAAGACTGGATCGTCTTGAATGCGCCACCCGGTATTTAAAAAAATGTGTTTCTAAGTTGTTCCACAAGAAGTGAATAGGCAAAAAGTTCGTTAATTTCATCTATCTAGATGTTCTTGATCATTCTGTTAGCGTATGTTAGTCATCCCAGATAAAATTCTCTTGTTTACTGGCATTGTTGTCTGAATTAGTTTATTTTGCATAGTTTTTATTACTAGGGTACCTAATCGCACCTAATCTCCTTGTCGTTTGCTTCCTGTTTGCAGTGACGATGATGTACGTTTTTCTGCTAAATCTATACCTAGGCGCAAAACTGAACGAAAATAATTATGAAGATACCTTGCTGCATTCTTGTAAATGAATGAACGGTTTTGCGTTCATTGCAGCCATTTTCAAGTTATTGGAAATGAGATTCGATTTATAGACCTATTTCATTAAAACGCAATACTTTATCATAAGTTGAACTGCCAAAAAGGCACTTTCCGTGAACCGATGTGGCCCAAAATCTAATCAGCACCTACAAATTGCCCACTGAAAATGTGTGGCACATTTCATTTCGATATGTTTAGTAGTACAGACCGGCAGACAGACATCTCTCAAAAACCACTTTTCGGATTCCCAAGATCCTAAAACGTAAAGATTTGATGTTTTTGACGATTCGATTTTTCGATCGATTTTATTAACTTGCTCCACGAAGCGTAAAGTTAAGAATGTAAAGGTCAAGGAAACTGGCAATTTTTCCTAGCCACTGACTTAGGTAAGGTACTTAAGTAAAAAAATACTTTCCTTAAATATTCGGACTTTTCTTAAGAAAAAACAACTTATCAGCAAAATGGAAAATTTTTACGTGTAAATCAATAAAGTTCGTTGATACAAATATGAAAATGCTGATAAATCTATCTGAAAAAATTTTCGGTCAACAAAAAAAAATTTTAAAAGAAAAAATTTTTGTGTTTCTGCTCGTTCCCCCTGTAACTGTAACTGTAACTAGGCTACGCATGCGCAAGCTGATCAGGGAATACCCAGCCACGAGTAAAAATGTAATTTTGCGAGCCGAAATAAAATTTTTTCTCTGACGAATCAAGTTTTTTGATATTTTTCTACGTGAACAAATTTTGTTGTATGAATAATATTAGTTACTCGCTGAAATCTTCCATTTCGCCGAGGTTTGTATTTTCTCAAAAAAAAAACATTATTTAAGATTAATTGCCTCCTTATCACGTGCTACTTATTCAACAAATAAAATTGTTGGATTTTTCAAAATTGAACCAATCACTGTGTTTAATACTGATTATTTCCAAATTACCTTTTAAACCAATCAATCAGACTCATTTTGAAATTTCTATCCAATCGAATTCATTTAAGGGTGATTAATGCACGAGTCATTTAATCGTTTTCTTGAGTACTTGATTTTGAACACAATTTTTTCACTGCTGAAAATAACTACGTACCACGTAAAATCAGTTAAGGGAAATAAATGTCCATAAATATGACCACCAGGCACATATCCTTCCACAAACCATATTTTAAGTGTTTTTGGACATAAAGGACTCTGATTTCTTCTGGATATAATCTCAAAATTCAATGACATTTTGTTTGCACGTTTCCTAACCTCAAACGTCAATGAATTATAAAGGCTCGTTCACAACATCTTATTGGGCTCTTGAGTATAGGCAACCCCGGTTTAAATAATCGCTCTTTTAACAAAATAAAGAGTTTAATTTGCGAAATAATCTTACCGAATACCACTCGTGCATCGCTATTGTAATCGGTTAAATTTTAGAAATAATTACTCAAGCTTTGTTGTCGTTTAGGTAAAACAATTCGAACTAAATTGCCATTTATTATCAGAGATTATTTTCAAATCTCCTTTTAAACCAATCAATTAGACTCATTTTTAAATTTCCATCCAATCAAGTTCATTTAAGGGTGATTAATGCATTTTATCGGAGTCTGCACGAGTCATTTAATCGGTTCCGATGACCACTTGATTTTAAACAATTTGTTCACTGCTGAAAATCACCACTTAAACAAAATTATAGAAAATAAAGGTCCACAAATACGACCACTCAACACAAGTCTTTCCACAAACCATATTTTAGGTGTTTTTGGACATAAAGAACGTTGATTTCTTCTGGATATATCCTAAAAATTCAATAACATTTTGTTTGCACGTTTCCTAACCTCAAACGTCATTAACGTCAATGAGCTATAAAGGCTCGTTCGCAACATCATATTGGGCTTTTGAGTATAGGCAACCCCGGCTCAAAAAACATAATTTTATCAAAACAAAGAGTTTAATTTGTAAAATAATCTTACCGAATACCACTCGTGCATCGCTATTTCAATCGGTTAAATTTTAGAAATAATTACTCAAGCTTTGTTGCCGTATAGGTAAAACAATTCGAACTAAATTGCCATTTATTACCAAAGATTAAAGCCCTCGAGCTAAAGCTCTCGGGCTTTAATCAGATAATAAATGACAATTTAGTTCTCATTATTTTACCACCGGCAACAAGCTTTCGTAATCATTTTCAAAATTTAACCGATTAAATAGCATGCACTTGTGGTATTATAAGCGATTAAAGCCCTCGAGCTAAAGCTCTCGGGCTTTAATCAGATAATAAATGGCAATTTAGTTCTCATTGTTTTACCACCGGCAACAAGCTTTCGTAACCATTTTCAAAATTTAACCGATTAAATAGCATGCACTTGTGGTATTATAAGCGATTATTTCCAAATTACCTTTTAAACCAATCAATCAGACTCATTTTGAAATTTCTATCCAATCGAATTCATTTAAGGGTGATTAATGCACGAGTCATTTAATCGTTTTCTCGACTACTTGATTTTGAACACAATTTTTTCACTGCTGAAAAGAACTACGTACCACGTAAAATCAATTAAGGGAAATAAAGGTCCATAAATATGACCACCAGGCACATATCCTACACGCAATTAAAGTCTTCCTTCCACAAACCATATTTTAAGTGTTTTTGGACATAAAGGACTCTGATTTCTTCTGGATATAATCTCAAAATTCAATGACATTTTGTTTGCACTCGTTCACAACATCTTATTGGGCAACCCCGGTTTAAAAAATCGCTCTTTTAACAAAATGAAGAGTTTAATTTGCGAAATAATCTTACCGAATACCACTCGTGCATCGCTATTGTAATCGGTTAAATTTTAGAAATAATTACTCAATCTTTGTTGTCGTTTAGGTAAAACAATTCGAACTAAATTGCCATTTATTATCAAAGATTAAAGCCCTCGAGCTCTTTAATCAGATAATAAATGGCAATAGTTCTCATTGTTTTACCACCGGCAACAAGCTTTCGTAACCATTTTCAAAATTTAACCGATTAAATAGCATGCACTTGTGGTATTATAAAGCGATTATTTCCAAATTACCTTTTAAACCAATCAATCAGACTCATTTTGAAATTTCTATCCAATCGAATTCATTTAAGGGTGATTATTTTCAAATCTCCTTTTAAACCAATCAATTAGACTCATTTTTAAATTTCTATCCAATCAAGTTCATTTAAGAGTGATTAATGCATTTTATCGGTGTTTGCACGAGTCATTTAATCGTTTCCGATGACCACTTGATTTTCAACACAATTTGTTCACTGCTGAAAATCACCACTTAAACAAAATTATGGGAAATAAAGGTCCACAAATACGACCACCAAACACAAGTCTTTCCAAAAACCATATTTTAGGTGTTTTTGGACATAAAGAACGCTGATTTCTTCTGGATATATCCTAAAAACTCAATAACATTTTGTTTGCACGGTTCCTAACCTCAAACGTCATTAATGTCAATGAGCTATAAAGGCTCGTTCGCAACATCATATTGGGCTTTTGAGTATAGGCAACCCCGGTTTAAAAAATCATAATTTTATCAAAACAAGAGTTTAATTTGTGAAATAATCTTACCGAATACCACTCGTGCATCGCTATTGCAATCGGTTAAATTTTAGAAATAATTACTCAAGCTTTGTTGCCGTATAGGTAAAACAATTCGAACTAAATTGCCATTTATTATCAAAGATTAAAGCCCGAGAGCTTTAGCTCGAGATAATAAATGACAATTTAGTTCTCATTATTTTACCACCGGCAACAAGCTTTCGTAATCATTTTCAAAATTTAACCGATTAAATAGCATGCACTTGTGGTATTATAAGCGATTAATGCACGAGTCATTTAATCGTTTTCTCGACTACTTGATTTTGAACACAATTTTTTCACTGCTGAAAAGAACTACGTACCACGTAAAATCAATTAAGGGAAATAAAGGTCCATAAATATGACCACCAGGCACATATCCTACACGCAATTAAAGTCTTCCTTCCACAAACCATATTTTAAGTGTTTTTGGACATAAAGGACTCTGATTTCTTCTGGATATAATCTCAAAATTCAATGACATTTTGTTTGCACGTTTCCTAACCTCAAACGTCAATGAATTATAAAGGCTCGTTCACAACATTGGGCTCTTGAGTATAGGCAACCCCGGTTTAAAAAATCGCTATTTTAACAAAATTAAGAGTTTAATTTGCGAAATAATCTTACCGAATACCACTCGTGCATCGCTATTGTAATCGGTAAAAATTTTAGAAATAATTACTCAAGCTTCGTTGTCGTTTAGGTAAAACAATTCGAACTAAATTGCCATTTATTATCAAAGATAATAGCTAAAGCTCTCGGGCTTTAATCAGATAATAAATGGCAATTTAGTTCTCATTGTTTTACCACCGGCAACAAGCTTTCGTAACCATTTTCAAAATTTAACCGATTAAATAGCATGCACTTGTGGTATTATAAGCGATTAAATTTGAAGCTAGCTTTTTGAGGCAATATTATGTAGTTATCAACACGGTCGTGTAAACTATTCTTCGATTCTGTTAAAACGCACTTAACAACCGTGTATCGTAGATAATTTTTCGCACAATCGAATTTTACCATTAGGTAATGACAAACTTGGACAAACTTTTTGAAGCCGACCCGACGAGAAATTTGAAGCAAAATGGCAGGAAACCTAAGCTTTATTAAATTATAAAACGTTTTTGATACCAATTTGACATCTCACGCGCTATTTACGATTTTCATTTGTCTTACTTACCGCGCATGCATGCCGTTATGGTTCATAACGGCACTGTTATTTTTTGTTTCTATGGAAACTAAACCGTTTGTAGTAAGGTCAACTTTCCGCTCATTATAGTAACTATGGTAAGTTGAAATATCGAAACGATTGTGTGAAAACATCTTCTCAACCCTAAAATACTCTTAAAACTTATTAAAACACTTTAAAATTGGGCTGAAAACGTCAAATAAACGTCAAGTAAAAAAATCGAACATGGCGCGTTTCGGTCATTTAATGAAAATGTTACTAACTAACACCAAAGACACACGTGTCGGTAATTAATTACTCTTAACATACCACTCGAGTTTCCGAGTTTTATCTGTTTTCTTAAAATTTTGCTTTTAACCAAAAAATGTTCTCGACTTCGGTGTCCGGCTTTCATCGTCGAATTATTTAAGTCTCGACCATTTTAGAAGCAAAATTTTACGAAAACCTACCGACGCGAAATTTAACCGGTAAAACTAGGAACTCTCGTGATAATTGCATTTACCATATCCAATCACAACCAATCTTAGTGATATAAATACACGCTTTCCTGCTGAAAAAAGCACGCTTCCTGTTGAAAAATGCACGCTTCCTGTTGAAAAATGCTCGTTTACCTAGCGCGTTGCTAAGGATAAGATTGTGAACAAGTAGGTGACGTTTTTTGACTCGTCAAATAATTTGTCAAAGTGCGCCATTTTGTTGCAATAATTCGCGAGTTTGAGTGCCGTTTTGGTGCGGATTCTACTGAAAATATTGAATCATTAATTAAAGATGCCATCCCTAAAAACACGATACGCAATAAACAGAGCATTTGGCGGCAATTTCAAAACTTTTGTGTTGTAAAAAAGTACGTCTTATAAAGATCGACTCAAGTCGCAGAGATTACTGCTATTTTACGCGATTGGGCCGTAAATATGAGAAAGATGAACGGAGATGAATACAAAGAAGCGACTGTGAAAACAGTTTGTGTTTTTAAAAATTGCAAATTTTGCTCCAACAAAATTGTCTAAATTACATTCATAGATTATATGTTTAGGTACATAAGTGCTGTCTATAATAGAAAATGAAAATATAATGGTTCATGAAATTATCTCCGCAAATATAACGCGACCTCAAATTTAAATCAAAAAAATGCTTGATTTTGCACTCAAGCATTCTTGCCTGAGGTAATTTAACTCGATCAAATTCGGACATTTATAATCAAAGATAAAAAGCCTCGAGCAAGCTCTCGGCTTTTTATCAGATTATAAATGTCCTCATTCGATTTCGTAAAATTATCAGGCAAGAATGCATTCGTGCAAAAATCTCGCATTTTTATCATCGTAGGTCTTGTTATATTATTATTGATAAGCGTATGAAAAAATTTATTTTTTTTCTCGAATGAAAATTTACTTTTCTCACACAATCGGCGCCTCATAGACAAACGTACAATCGTTGTTGCCTTTGTAAAAGTGCTGCTGGTACGATTTATTTATTACGAAGTTTACCGACAGAAAATATATCGCTCCACATCATGACAGCCATTTATCCAAGTCCATTGCAAATATTTCACATAAAATAAAAACCGTCGTTGATTAAAGGGTGCAAACGTACATACCTTTCACTTCCCTCCCGTCGGTAATAAACCGAATAGGTATGTATGTTGTCATAGTTGACCGCCGGCGGTTTCCAGTTCAATATGACGAATCTGGCCTTAGTCATGACGGCTTTGAGATCCCGAGGAGGTCCTGGCAACCCCACGGCCGTCCTGGCGACCGAGCTGTCCGCTATAAAAGGTGTGGAGGAGGCGGGGACAAAAGCAGATTGAACATCACCCAAGTTATTATCGCCAGATTCGCTACTTTTCAGCGCCGTAAAGGCGCTGTGGGGGTCATAACCGTGCACCGCGGTGGAGTCTTGCAGGTAATTTCTACGCGCCAAATGTGCAAAATCTACGTCTCCCAGTTTCGCCGTGTTTTCCGGTTTCAAATTCGAAAACAAGGCGATCGACTGCAATCTGTAGTCGTCTTTTTTGCTTTTTTTACGGCCTTTTTTCCGCGGCTTCGACTCCAAATCTACGCATGCATCATGCACAGTGAAATGTTAGTAAGGGGCGGGGGCGGGGAAGGGACAAAAAAAGAGCATAATATAAATAAAAATGTCAACTCAAATATATAAAATATACGGAACGATAAAAAGTATCGGGGATGTACTAACCGGGATTGATGACTTTGAGGTTGGCGGCCGCCTGGATGTTCCCGGCGGGATTCGACGCGAAACATTGGAAAATGCCGGAATCCGTCGTCATCAGGCCCATTATTTTTAATGTGTGTCTGCAATTTTTCAATTAATTACTAAACAACAAACGGTTCGGACATCGCCGGGGCGAAAGTAATCAAGCAAACGACGGCAAATGGTAGGAGGTTGTTTTAAATTAAATCCACTTCAAGCCGGCTAATGAGGCAATTCACTGCCGAACCACCTCTGGGTGGAACAAAAAATCTTGGTCGAATTTAGCCATCTTCGTGGCGCTAAGACCACAAAATTCTTTAAATATACAGTCACTCTTAAATAACCGAGTTTCGCAGCAGTACCGGGTGATTCAGTTTGGTATTCGCCCCCTTGTAACTTTTTATTTGAAGAGACAAATATACAAAACTATATATATTTGTAAATCGCATGACAAGCTATATTAAATGGCGACATTACGTCGTTTCTATCATGACAAATGTCAAAATGACGATTGTCAACTGTTTTTTTAAAGGACAAGCTGTACATGTTTTTGCGATTTCTTGTAGACATATTTTTTCTACAATCAATTATGTAAAAAAAATGAAACTTTCACTAGAAAAAATTCGAGAAAAAAAAATTTGACTAAACACAATAAACGCAGTTAGCCCTCAAAAAAAGTGAATTGTTCTGTAGCCTACTGTCACATAAGGACCGTAGTTTCACAAAAAATAATTATTATTCGCCCGTTTATTCATTAATAACAATAATACCCCACTTGCTTATGCTTTTTAATAAATAACATGATTACTTATCAACGTTTTTAAAGGTAAATGAATTCCAATTTTTAAAAAACACAACCCTTGGAGTGAGGGCGATATTATTCAACACCACAAACCAACTTTTTCCATGGCTAACTGCGTTTATTGACAACAAAACTACCAAAATGATTTATAAAAATGAATTTTTTTCTTGAAATTTTTCTAGTGAAAGATTCAACTTTTTTTTACATAATTGAATATAGAACAAATATGTCTACAAGAATCCGCTAAGAAATGTACAGCTTGTCATTTAAAAAAAAAGTTGAATATCGTCATTTTGACATATGTCATCATAGAGACGATTTAATAGAGTTTCTCATGCGATTTACAAATATATGGTTTTATATATTTTTCTACACAAAGAAAAGTTACAGGGAGAATATCAAACTGAATCACCCGGTATACAGGGTGTCTCAAAACTCACGCATTTCGGGCCCGAAGCGTTGTGGAGGATCATGAATAAAGAATAAATGTGAAAGTAATTTTTTTTTAGAGGCACCACTGTAGAGATAGAATGTTCCAAAGATAGGGAAATCTGGCAACATGTTACGTCTTTCACCTTGATATTTACTTACACTAAAAACCGAGGTAACAAACAATATTCGAAATAACATTAAGCTAGGTTGCCATACGGTTTTTGTCCAATTTGCAGAAAATTGGACAATGAATAACTCCAATAATTCGAAAAATTACCCGAATTTTGTCAGCAATTATGCTTCACGTTCATGATGCAGTGCTTCATAAACACTGATCAACAAAACAATTGGAAACTCATTTTATAGAAATGTATGTGTAAATTTTGGCCTTTAGGGGGGGGGGGTTATACCTTTGTAATGGGGGCTCAAATAAAAGCAGTTTATTTTTTCCCTTAGGCTATTCTACAGAGCCTCAGGCCCGAAGTGCGTGAGTTTTGAGACACCCTGTATTTATACAGGGCGGGTCCGACGGGACACAAGAATAATAATTAGTTATCAAAACGAGTAACTGACCATAAACCATCCAAAAAAAAAATTGAGCAAAAGCTGCTATGAAAAGGAAATGCTTCAACTGAGATTCGATTTTCCAAAGACGTTCCGAAAGTCTGTTTTACGGCTTTAAAATTTGGAGCCAAATGACTTTCTTTTAAATCTTTTTGATTTCGATTTGAATCAGAGGTGTTCGCTTTCAGCGTGCTGAAGGGTTCATTAAATATACAGAGTCGTGAATTTTTCGTTGCCCACCATTGGGAACTCGGAGACCATAATAGACGGAGAGTAGCTTAATTAGAAAAAAATTACGTTTTTTCAAGGTGATTAAGAATCTTTAAAGAATTCCCCTTTATCTTGATTCGTTCCTGAGTTAATCTGAAAAAATTGAAAATCGCGATTTTAAAGAAAAATTCATATCTTACTAACCATTGGTGGTAATTAAATGTAACTTAGAACTTTTATATTTTTGACACCTGTCAACTCAATAGCACTGACATAAATTTTCTAGGCCTTCCAGATTTTGAGCAGCGACAGTCAACTTTTCTTTTTTTTATGGCCGCCATATTGGATTTGAACATCATCAAAAAATTAGTTTTTCAAAAATGTAGCCATCAATGACTTTTGACAGATCGTCAAATTTTGAAAATTACTATGAGTAATTTGTAAAATCAGCCTAAACTTATAGCCCAGTTGTATTAAAATTTCTTTTATGCAAAGAATAAAATTTGCAACAGAATGAGTATATACTTGCATTCATGGCTTCTTCTGTTTTGCAGAAAAAAAATGTAAATTGAAAATTTTGATGCGTATTACAATTTTTTTTATGCAAATGTGGAAATAATTAGAAGAGAATGGTGTTTTTTACTTTGAGATGCTCTACTTTATGTGCCGTTTAACACACTAAAAGTCCTGACAAATCCTGTGGGTTGGTTAGCCGCAATCTTCAAAAAATGGTGGAGGATGTGGGTGCTTCCGAGGTTTTTCCTTTATATCTCGAAAATCGTTGATCCTACGTGAATTTCTCACGTGACTAGACTGAAAGAGAATAAAATTTGCAACAGAATGAGTATATACTTGCATTCATAGCTTCTTTTGTTTTCGAGATATAAAGGAAAAACTTAGGAGAGACCCATCATGTATTCCACCATTTTTTCAAGATTGCGGCTAGCGCATACGCAGGACTTTTAGTATGTTAAACAGTACATAAAGTAGAACACTTCAATAAATAAATAAAATACTAAAAAGCTAATTTTCTTGTGCATCCGGTGGTGTTACAATCCAATATGGCGGCCATAAGAAAAAGAAAAGTCGTCGGTTTTTTCGCGATAATTCAGGAACGAATCAAGATATCGAGAAATTCTTTACAGATTCTTAATTACTTAAAAAAAGCACAACTTTTCTCTACTTCAACCTACTCTCAATCTCTTGTGGTATCCGAGTTCCTAATGGTGGACAACGAAAAATTCACCACCGTGTAACATTTTTCTCAAATTTTTTTTCGCCAAATCATAAAAATTTTAATCTGCAGAATCTACACTACATAAAAATGTGACTTTGTTGAATGTCGCTAGGTCACACCGTTTTCGAATAATAGGAATTTGTACCTAAGCATGAAAGTGATTGTTTTCTCGAGTTCTCTATTTCAGCTTCAGGTTTATCTCTAAGGCAGCAACAAATGTCATTTTCTCGATAAATTACTAGGAAAGAAGTTGTCTCTGTCGGCAACTACAGTCTCTTTCAGCTGCCTTTTAGAGTTTTAGAAATCAAAGCCAACTTGACTTTTTACATTTCGCCGTTTTGGTCTTCTCACTACTGTTAATGAGAATGAAAATAAATCTGAAATAGTGAAAACATTAAATAACGAAGTTTCAGTTACACCGGAGCAAAAAATTTAAAAAATTTTACTCAGTTTCGCAGTAAAGACGATTTGCAAAACACTATATTTAGATGCACAGCTTACAAACATGAAAATGTTCACCAATAGCTGAAAATTTAGCTTGGCATATAAAGCAGGTAACGATAGCGTCCGCGAGAAGTAAAATTACCCCTTGCGGCCAACAATGTTCAGCTCTAGGTGGGCATTTTCATATTTCTAAGCCGTACACTGCGAAAAAAATAAAAATAAGCTGCAACTGCTGTCTCTTACTTGACCACCATTCACCATATTATTAACTTACCCGTTAGTGATTTGGTAGTAATCATTAGAAGTAATGATCTCCCCGTTCTTGTACCATGTAATTTTCGGCTCGGGAATACCATGAACGCTGCACTCGAGTTCAGTGTCTTTAGTGATATATTCTATTTTGTCTTGCGGCTTTTTTAAGAATTTAGGAGGCACCTATAAAACTAACTATGTAGCAAGCAACGTAACTTGAACGCAAATAACGTATTTACTTGAACTTTAATTGTGGCTGAAGCGTCTGAACTGTCTTCTTTATTTTCCGCCCGGCACTGATACGTCCCGGCGTCTTCCTCTTTTATCATCGTTATTCGTAAGGAACTCGTTGAACCGACTAGAGTAAATCTACTATCCAAATAACTGAAATGGAACATTCATTAAATTGTTTTATTTATTCACAAACCGACTTCATGTCTATCGCGTAACCGTCTTTGAGCCAAAGGATTGAAGGCTTGGGGTTGCCATTGGCGGCACAGTCTAAAGAAATATTTTGGCCCTCTACGACCACCCCTTCTCGGGGATCGGCTATAAATGTGGGGGGTGCAAGGGCGGCAGATTGATCCTGGTCCTCGTTCACAGTCAGTGTGGCCTTATTGCTAAGTTTGTGGATATTTAAGCCTGATGCGTTGCACCTGAAGACAACACGATAAAGGTGTCAAGGCGGTGAGAATGGTGGTAGACTGGCGTTTTGTTCCACCAAAGCCGTTAAGGAGATTTTAGTGCAATCAACACCGCATATTACGTGCGAATATAAATTGTCGAAGGTTGGGAACAGAAAGCGCATGTTACGTTACATCAGCGTGTAGGCGATGCAAAATGCAAATGCTTCCGCGTCTTATGCAGAATATAGTAGCTATCAGCTAGCGCTGCAGTGTAATTTCTGAGAGCAAATTAAATTTTCTCGTCGAGATGTCGTCTAACTCACCGGATAATACAATCCTGGCTCATTAATTTTTTGAGAAAACCACATCTTTTAAAAACTGTCTCATATATACCTATAATATGCTATTAGTAAGTACTGAATTGTCGATAATTCCGTGATGCGTACCTCGATACGACTGCATACTGCGACGAGAGGTCGTAGAGGACGTAGGTCGAGTTCAATTCTCTAGTCAGTATGCAGGAGTATCCATCAAGCATCACGGAAGTCGACAATTCTATACCTTGCAACATTTCATGAAAATTGAAAATTGTAACAGCTATTACAATAAATTTCAACGGGCTAGTACAAAATTGACGCTGAAATACAGGTGCAAATTGCGACGAAGTTACAAAAGAGATAACAAATTAAGAAACTTCCATAGGAGGTAACAAATTTTTCAGGATAGGTAATCCAAGTAAAACAGAGTTAACATCCCATCATTAAATAGAATTCATGGAATTAAATTTTCGAATTGCTGTCCATTCTGTTCCCCGAAGGATGCCACAGGCGATTTTGAAACGTAAAAAGTGAATAATGGTCTGCAATTCGCACTTTTAATTCAATTTTAACCTCCCCACAACCAATTTAAAAGTAGGAGATTACTGCAAACACCACATCTTTACGTTTCCAGGTCTCAGGATCACGAAAAAGTGGTTTTTAGAAAATGTATGGTGTGTATGTACGTATGTGAGCAAGATTTCTCGAAAACTGTCGAACGGATTTTAATGAAATTTGGAAGGGGAGTTAGTGTTGGCCTTCTGGTGACCCAGTTAATTTTTTTGCCGATCCGCAACCGCCAAGTGTCTTCTTGGCATATTAACTATTAAATTTGACTGTGAACACCAATTTTTCTTATCAGCACATGAGAACATAAGACATAACATTAAATAGCACACTACAGCCCAAACTACTGAATCGATTTGGCTGAAGTTTGATAGGTAGATACCATTAAAAACCGAAGTGCTATTTTGGCATATCAACTTGCCAACTTTGAAATTTGAATAATAAACTTCCATTTTCTTTATCAGCAACGTCGCTTCCAAAAATGTAATCAAAAATCGTAAAATGTTGAAAAATGAAAAATCCCAGAAAACGTATTAAGGTTGGTGGAGTAAAATTTAATTCAGGTATAGCAAATAGGGATAGTTATACCTACTTTTGGTGACAATTAAACAAGTGCCTTTCTGGCATGTCATCTATGAAATTTGAAAGATGACCACCATTTGTTTTATTAGCAAATGAAAGGTCTTCAAATTCTGTTTCCAAAACAGCAATTAAACATGGTGCCCTTTTGGCTATAAATTAAAAATTTTTTTGAAAACTCTGGAAACACTTAAAAGACTGGATTGAAATTTATAGGTGACAGGATCGTATCATTCACCAAGTGGCGAGGTTTTAGCCGCTTCGTAGCATATTTTTTTTATTTAATGTGATGTTAATTCTAATTCTAGTTCTGACAATCGGCATAGCTCTTCAATTCTCTCTCTCGTAACCCCGGCCCTAAGTGAATTATTAGCTGGTAGAAAAAAAAAACCTATACGTCTTCTCTAACGAGTGTATAGAAAATCATTGGTGAGGTTGTGCATTTGACCGGTCAAATTCTTTTTGGTCAATTGACCAAGTTGGGGTCAAATTAAAAAAAAAAATCATATAAAGTCCTGTCGCATATTAACGAAAGTGGGGGTTGTGTGTCTCAGGCTTTTTTTCTGTTGGTTTGTAAACGGGATTTCAGTTCTGTCAAAATTCCTGTCATGGACAATAATTGACAACAAAGACCCCTTTCAGTCTGCATTGTTACTGTTTATTGACACTGACAGTGAGTGACGGGAGTTTTGACGGATTTGAAATCCCGTTTACAAACCAACAGAAAAAAAGCCTGAGACACACAACCCCCGCTTTCGTTAATATGCGACGGGACTTTAACTAGTTTTAAATTATTCTCGACATTATTTATTACAGAAAAAATTGTTATTTAAGCAATCATTCAATCAAAAAGTATTAAAGCATTAACAATAACATACAGAACGATAAAAAAAGTTTTGTCCATCTCATTTAATAAACGCGGTTAACAATTTTCAAATAAATTTGGCATTTTGAGCATCATAAATGAGCATTATCTACCCGGTGTCGAGGAGTCTTTAACAGAAAAGTAATTTATAAATTGAAGAACGCGGCTATTAGGTAATTAGCAATAGTGATCGAAGCGCCAAAATTCTCGCAGCAGAATCTTAAAAACGAAAATTTCATAATCTTAGGCTTTCCAACGCATTTTTGAGTGAGACTGCATTTTTGCCGCTTGGATCCTTATTGGTAATCGCTGTCATTGGACAGCTATTGTGATAATTGTATCATATAGTATAATGACTGCCACTTAAGACTTAACATGCCGGTACCATTCTCAATACACAAGCACAAGACGGCGCGCATGTTGTTATTGTTACGTTTTAAAAGATTTTGACCCGGTCAAAATGTACTTGGTCAAAATCGGTCAAATTCTCATCAGTCAATTGACCAGGTACAACTCTATTGGTGATATCATTCTATCTTAATAATTTTAATGCGAATGACCAACGATCTAACGATAAATCAAAATTGTTCCCTAATGATCTCTCATTAATTCATTACTAAAAAAAAATTTTAAAAACTTGGCATGGGCCTCTCCAATGAAAAAAAAATATCGATTTTTTTGTTATTACTTGCAAAGTTTAACCAATTTCTATGATATTTGTTCCGATTAGTTTGCAACGTAAATTTTTCTACATTATTTAAAAAAATAAAAACAGATTGTAACTGTTATTTATGCGGTAAAAGTTTAAATCAAATTCAGGCAGTTAGAACAAAACATAGGGGAAACTCCGTCCTCTAACTAAGCATCGACAGAGTTGCAGCCAATAGCACCGAGTAGTTTGTCGGCGATTTGTCAGCATATACAGGGTGTCTCAGAACGCTCGCACTAAATTCTAACGGAGTATTCAGGATTAAATTCTGAGCCGCTCCGTGTTTTTGAAAATTTCCAGGGTCCAATAGTTCCAGAGTTATAAGAGGTTTAAGAGGACCAATCAGATTTCAGCTCTTAATTGCTTTACAAGGTAATTTAATGTTAGATGCACTATTTCCTAGGTAACAAGATACAACAATATAAATTTTCATTGATATCTTGTTACCTAGGAAATAGTGCATCTAACGTTAAAGTACCTTATGGAGCAATTCAAAGCTGAAATCTGATTGGTCCTCTTAAATCTCTTATGACTCGAGAACTATTGGTCCCTGAAAATTTTCAAAAACACGGATTGGCTCAGAATTTACTCCTGAGTACTCCATTAAAATTTGGTGCGAGCGTTCTGAGACACCCTGTATGAGGTCATAGATGCTGACTCGGCATTTTAAAGACTTTTTTTTATTAAAAAACAAAGTTTCGAAACATTTTAGGAGAAGCGTATCTGCGTATTCTTTATAATTTTATAATTTTCAAAAATTGTTGGAAAGGCCCATTGGTATCAAAAGACTTCTTATCAGGTAATTTAGAAATTCAAGTCTCCTGTTTGTTCCTTCTGCAACGCCGTAAATTAAAAAGGTACACCACACACCACCTAGTGAAGTTAGGTTCAGAGACAATAATCCAAAACACTTGGGCTAAACAAGCTACAAATAGTGCGAGTAACGCTAATGGAAGTGTTAATTATCGCATTTCTTGACAGCTCAACTTCATACAGTTCACAACTCGTGATTTCTCGCCCCTCGTGGAATAAAAATAAACGATTAACAGTTAACACTGAAGCGATCCATTTAGACGTCAGGGGGTTAAATCGGATATTAATAACAACTGTCGTGTTTTTGGGTGCCGGTTGACTTCCTTAGAGTTATCAATTTGTACGTTGGCTATCATTATAATAGTCGCCCGGCGCCTTCACCATTTTTCGATCTGCGAAAACGCTTTCACGTTGTGGATATTACATTCCTCGTTGGGTAACCTCGACCGGTAAAATGTTTAAATAACTATTTTAGTCGACTATAATTATGTACATTTGTATCAGAAACTGTCTGTTTAATAAACTGAAAGTAACTGGAAGTTAAATAACTCATCCAACTTGCACCGAATTCAAACAAAATAACTTTTCTGTCCTGAAACATCCAACTCGCACCGAAAGCAAACAAAATTAATTTTCTGTCCTGAAACACACTTTTGACGCGACATTTGAGTCTAGGGTTTCTATAATCCTGGGATCCCAGATGAATTTTTGATCCCGAAAAACCCGCAATTTCAAATCCGGCATTTTCGGTATTAGGAATACAAAACACTTACGTTAATTAAACAAGAAGAGAAGACCATTATTGAATGAATGGTCGGGCATTTCCTTGATGTTTATCCTACTGGAAAGAGTTTCATGACTGATTTCAATCGCAGGAAGAGCAGAAAAGAAAAAATTGCTAATACATATAAATATAAGATCAAGAAAACGGAAAGAAATCTGTGGTTTAGGAAACTTATACCATTACAGAATTCAGAAGGATGATCAGATTTTTCGTAATTTTACCTTTCTAATTTGTTAATCATCTTGTCCGAAAAAAATATGTACTTATTTATCCAAACTCAATCTTACAACCATTTTTCGACTGAATTGTAACAATTTAACTGTTGTGATCCCGGGATTGATATTTCCAGGCACGTGCTGCAAAGTCGTTCTTTTGGACCTTGATTCCAACTATTTAATCATTTTTGGGGAAAAACTGTCTTTGTAATGAAATATTTCGAAATCGGTATTAACCACGGGATTGTGACTGATAGAAGTGTCACCAAAAAACAGCACTCAACGTTAATTAATAAACAAATCCGCAATCTGCTCCGTTTTGCTAACAAATAAATAAATAACTTGAATACCGAAGTCCAGAAAAAATGTATCATCAAAACCAAACATTCGGCACATTTCTTATTATAGTTTTCCATTTCCATTAATTGTATGCATTGTTTTACCACCCGTGTTGAGTATTAATCCTGTATTAAAGTACTCTTTTTTTTTAGTGGACGTGAGGTGAGTCTTCTGATTACCTTTCATTTATCTCTTGAGTTATATCCTCATTTAGAATATATTCCCAAGTATTGTTAAAGATTATTTACAACTTATCTCTCGTTTATCCACTACATCCAGCAAATTTTTGAAAACAAAGACAATTCGGGTCAAATACTCCCATCGAGTTCTAAATCACATCATGCAGTTTATTTTTTGGTAACTAGGAGAAGAACAGAAAGTCAAATTTTATGGTATACTGGTCCCGTAAAGTGAAAAATACACAAGCAGGAAACTTTATGGTTATACCTAGTACCTGCCGTAAACTAAGCACTTTACGATACTACTGCAGGGATCTGGACCGGAATCCATTGGAACCCGAAACCGTACCGGAACCCTTTTTATTTTGTGAGCCGGAACCGTACCGCGGAACCCTTTTGGCAATACGGGAAAGGAACCGGAACAATTTTTGCAATGCGCCGCAAGGAACCGGAACCGAACCGGAACATTTTTAATTATCGGGATTCCAATAACCACGTGACTGTAGGTAGTAAAATAGGTACTATACTCTGTTGTTAACGTCTTTTTTTACCGTGAATGGTGGGCGTAGACGTATGCGAGCAAGGTACAAGACCATTTAAAGTAACACTAATGTCTGTCCGGGATTCACACGACCGAGATTCACCCTATTTCCATGGAAATAGGGTGAATCTCGGTCGTCTGAATCCCGGACAGACCATTGTAGTAACACTATTCTAAAATACCTATACTAGTCTGTCACAGTCAGTTCCCGCAGGGAGTAGGGTAGGCCCACTGGTCAAGAGGGCCCACAGCTGACAAGTGTGTACTCAAAAAAAGGAGTTCTGTAAAATAAATCGCAAGCCCGATCCCAGGGCGGTGGATCTTCTCCCGTACGGGAGGTAGGTAGCGAATAGGCGGGCTACCAATGGAAGCTGGAAAATTAAGGACGCCACTGGCTTTATTTAACCCTGATGCAACGACGTCGAAAGCCAGAAATCACAAGATAAATCTCCTATAAACTGAGGGGAGTGGCTAGCTTTAGCAATAACACACAAACATTAAAACTATGTACATATATTGTATAACACGTTAAAAATGAAGCAGCAGACTCGCACCGCAATCCGGACGGAACAGAGCCTTAACGGAGCTCCAACTTAATCGACCGGTAAATTTTCGGGCGCAATTGGACCGCCGCAGGTACCTACTAGTCCGCAAAATGACGCAACAATCGCGCAAGTTAGTGAAGGGTCGAATTAAGCGGAGGCCATAAACGGCCACACGTAAAGTACCGCCACGAACGGATATTTTTGGTACTAAGTGGCTGAAGGCCCAAATTAACAACAATTATAAATTAGGAATTTACGAATAAATAGCAAAGTTAATTAATATGGTAAGGAAATTACAAATTCACATTGAATAAAACACATGAAGGGGGTGAAGCCCAAATAAACAACTCAAAATGACTCAAAAAGGGCGAAGATTGTTTTTTTATTCACCCCGACAGTAAGTCGGAGGGTCAGTTCCGAAAGTGGCGAAGCCCTTCGGGCGAATGGAACGGACTCACCAAATGAAGGCAGCTCTGGAGGGAAACCAGGACTGAAGCGAACAGCTGTGCTGAGCCAAGATCGTCGCCCCCTAGTCTGAGGGTGGCTTCGAGCAGATATGGCCGATTCTACCTCAATCTCTCGACACCTCCAGCCGGGTAATAAAGCTGAGGAAAATATCCGCCACGGTGGATGGACTGAACTGGTACTTCAACAATCAACAATATTCTAACCGGAACAACACGAAGATGGGGGGGAAATCTCCAACCCTATAGATAACCAACACAGGGTGGTCTCCAAACCCCACGGAAATACACTGAGGAAGGGTACTCCTAACCCAACCGCGAAATGCTAGGGCACTTAAGCCCTACCCAAAAAAACCCTCGTGGTGATGAGGGCGTACTGTCAAACAACCGGCGACTGCGAGCAAGAAATTATGCTTTGAGGCCAACAAAACCCGTCAAACGGTATGTTGGGGCACCGAGCAAAAGGGCACGCACCAACCAGGGACGTGATCCTGTAATCTCCCTATGGAATTCGCTCAAACCAGGAACACAGTCCACGACCTCTTCTTGCGACAATGGCTCAACCGGAAAGAACCACACAAATCGCCCTGAAGCCCGTCGAAAGCAAGCGTCCTCTCTGGAACCTTCCGGAACCAAAATTCCCCCAGACAGATTGACATTGACAGGCAATTCCCCTAGCTCGTAAATATAACCAACTTAACCTCGAAATCTGACAGTTGTTGATATTCCGCAATTTAATGATAATTCGGCCAAATTGGCCGTGAAACCCAGACGTAACCACCGAAATGGAGTTACGGATACCTAATAAACCACCAGGTAAGTAATCCTTTACCATGAGACTTATTTACCGCCACCAAACTTTGAGGCACATTCGCCACCCGAAGCCGCCCCCAAAAGACGCCGATCTTCCGCTGCCACCACACGACCCCTGCAGAGGGAGGCCGAGAATTATAACCGATGATCCAAAATAGCAGCGGAGAAGGAGAAACCGAGCAATATCCACCCTCGAAAGTGGAACAGCTCGGGAGCTCGAAAATGAACGTGACAAGTCATAATAATTTTTTGTCAATTTTTTTATAAATAAAACAACTTCTTTTTCTGCTTTGTTGGATAATAGCCCGGGCAGATAGTGTTGAACCGGAACCCGGACCGTGCCAGAACCGTTTTTATTTCGTGGACCGGAAACGTACCGGAACTAGGGATGGCAATCCCGGGATTGCAAATCTCGGGATCCCGGGATCCCGGACTAAATTCAATCCCGAAAATCCCGAAACGTCAATCCCGGAATTTTCACGTCCCGAAAATCCCGACAAGTCAATCCCGGGATTTTCGGGATTACGTAGCAAAAATCAGCTGCTGCAATTACTGCAAAATCCTGACAGGAAATTATAAATAAAACACATTGGTGTAAATTGATTTGTGGAACCATTTTCGGGCCCATTGAGTCACGCTAATGAGTGCGCGTTAGCCATAACAAACTATTGTGCTTCATTTTCCCTATATTCTACACAAAAATAATAGTTCCTGGGTAAAGAATTTATAAGATTTTGCATGGCATTTTGCGGAAAGGCAATACTAACTTATCCATTTATATTTAGTCATTCAAGCAGATTACTTTAAGCACAATATACCTACATATCTTGTATTTTTGTATCATTTATATTCATTATGCTAATTATATAAAATTTTCTATTCCCGCATTTCCATTTTATTTGTATTGGCATAATTTGAAAACCACCGCTCAATAATTTTGCCATGAGCAATCCCGGGATCCCGAAAAATCCCGGGATTGAATTTATCGAATCCCGAAATCCCGAAAGTTCCAATCCCGTGCGCGATTGTAATCCCGAAATCCCGAAAGTTCCAATACCGTCCGGGACTGCCATCCCTAACCGGAACCCTTTTTGTATTGCGGGCAAGGAACCGGAACCGTACCGGAATCGAAAATTTATTTCGACCCAGAACCGGAACCTTGTCGGAAAAGATAATTTATTTTCAAAACGTCACATAACAATTATTTAAATGACTGTGTTGACAAGGTATAACCGTTATTTCTATGACCCCATTTTTAGCGGAGTGTTAAACCCCGGAGGAGTTTAAATTCATCATTATTTGCAATTTTACAAAGTGTCAAAGTGACGCGCAACAGACGTGAGTAGAAAATTTTCGATTTTTTCGTTTGAAAATAAAGTACTATATTTTTTTCGGAGTTTAAGCGACATTATGTGACTCGTATGGATTTAATTCCATACTCCGTCACATAATGTCTTACTTAAACTCCTAATAAAATAAATAGGTATCTATTATTTCGATGTAGAACCAGAACCGTACCGGAACCGCTTATTGATATCGGTCCAGATCCCTGGGTACTAGTACCATAAAGTTGATGGCTACAGCTTATTTTTCAATTTTCACCCCAATTCAAACTAATAGTTTTTGCAATTTATAAAAAAACCGTTATACAGTGCTATTCAGAAAATATTTGAAACGGGAGGGAGGCTATGGAAACAAGTGAATATGAATGTGATGTGTCGAAAGAACGCTTATCTAAAGTTAGTTCGCAGTCTCCACATAAAATGACAGATGTCATATCCCCAAACAAGTCCCGGGTAAAATGACAGATGACATGTACGAACTAACTTTAGACAAACGTCCTTTCGACAGATTACGATTAATTTGTTTCCATAGCCACCCGTTTTCACATATTTTCTGAACAGCACGTTATACATCGCGTACTGAAATACGTTTTCAGTGAGTATGTGCATTGTGCATGCTCGTATATACTGAAAACTTGGACTCTCGGTACTTGATACATAAATAATAACTATTACTCTGGTTTTCATAATTTTAATTTACTTCAATGATAATAGATTACCTGCCAGAACTAATCAAAGACAAAATTCTTGTTTTCATGCCCTTGGCCTATGGTATCAAATATCGTAGTTAGTCGGACTGAAATAATCCTTTTTTAAACACAATGGTTCTTGATTTTACGACCTGGCTTGACCATACTTTGCAACGTGAAACAGAAATCGTGAACAGGACTCAGCTTTTAAAGTAAATCTTTCATAAAACTTCGTCAAAACTGTTTAAACGCTATTAAATGGGGAATACAATACAAATTTCTAGGCAAAAAAACAATCCTCTAGGAAATTAATACGAGGAAGAAATCCATTTAACTTTGCATAATAGCGCTCAATCCAAAATCGTTACGGCTTTGGTGAACAAAACGCTGAAACCCTTGAAATATTAACCTGTAGGATCCCTGATCGGATTCAATGACTTCGTCGATTTCGAGCGCCCCCGAAGGCAGAATTGTCATTCTCAACTCGTCGATCTGCAGGGGCCTTTCGTCTTTCAACCATCGTATTCGCGGCGGCGGCGTAGCGTCTACGTGGCAGGCAAAGAACGCTTTTTGTCCCACGTAGACGCTAATATCGCGAGGCTGTTCATGGAAGCCCGATAAACCTAAACCAGAATTAATTACTCACGAAACTTTCCCACGGTAGCGTAGAAGGGCCAACGCACTTTTTATTTTTCTGCATAACTACCAGAAAAAAAAGTCGAACTGCCAAAAAAAAAGTCGAATTGACAGGAAAAAAAGTCGAATTGCCAGAAAAAGAAGTCGAACTTCCAGAAAAAAAATTCAACCGTCAGAAAAAAAGTCGAATTGCCAGAAAAAAAAGTCGAACTGCGAGAAAAAAAAACGAACTGTCAAAAAAAAGGGGCAATTTTTTTAATATAAATCGACGCGTTAGGTTAGGTAGTGGTGCGCATGGCGCGTGAAGGTGCATGTTATGGTTAAGAGAAAGAGTTAAGTACAAAAAACCAAAAAGTAAAAAATTTATGCTAATACCATTCGATTGACAGATGGAAAAGTAATGTTCCAGGTTTCATTTAGGTAAATAGCATCAACCAAATCGCAATTTTCAAATTTTTCGGGATAACTTAGGAACAAATCCACGCCACGGCTGGTCTAACTGCCACTTTTTCTTGAAAAAAATGTCCAAGCTTCATTTTCCTTCCAAACGATCCCTTATAATTATTCTGTCTACAATAAAACGTACTTTATAAAATCTTTTTACGATTGCTTTAAAAGTAAAACGCAAAGGACCTCGCACCTCCCGCATATAGGATCTTGGCTCTTTTCGGATTTTTTTTTAATATGCTATTCCTCCATGAAAAAGAAGCAACTCTCTTCTCTAATGGAGCAAAACTTTACAGGACATCAGGATCGGCCGTTATGGCTCTTTAAATGTGTACAAGGAAGGTATTGTTCGCACATGTTATTGGCAGAAATCTAGGTTTTTGAAATTGACAATGATATAGTGCAATAAAACATGACAAAAAAGAAAAATATGACAAAACAAGGGACTGAAGTTTACCTTTTGATCCCGCAGTGATTTGACCAGAAATCAAAAGGTACTTTAGTCCATTGTTATACGCTATTTTTTGCACGACCCGAGGCATGACCGAAAGCCGTTAATCTTAAAAATCTTTTAATTGCATACAAAATCATGATAAAACGCAGATAGCAAGTTCGAAAGCTTAGCTGGCAACCTAGACAATTTGTAAATAGGGCAACTTTTTCTTCCTAAAATTTGAGGGAGTAAAAGTGGAGCTTTTCATTTAAGTCGTGCAAAAACATAATTTTTGCAAATGGTCATGTGAGTGTACGAAGGCGTAGAGGGGCCACAACAAAGTTTTTAAAATTTTCTGAAAAAAACTTTGATGCATCAGCAAATTGTCACTTGCAACTGACAATTGTCACTTGTAACCGACAATTGTCACTCGTAACTGGCAGGCGCTTAGAAGTGCTTCAGTGACGTGCGCAGAAATTTGTCATGAAAAGGGGGGGGTGTCAAAAGAATAAGGTGTGCAAAAACTACCTACTGAAAGAGTATAAATCCTTACATTTTCGTTATTTTCTAGAAACTGAAAAAAACAAAAATTTCTGGATCACACGAGTTGTAAGTTGTAACCCCCCTAACCCCCTCCGGCGTACGCCATTGGTCTGTTCCAATTAACGAATTATCGCCAGCTACAAATGACAATAATTGTCAGTTACATGTGACAAATTGTCGGTTGCAAGTGACAATTTGCTATTGCGACAAAGTTTTTTTTTCTGAAAAAATTAAAAAACTTTGTTGTGGTCCCTCTACGCCTTCGTATGAGTGAACTAATAACACAATTTTCAACAATGATGACATGACAATTTTCAAAAATGATGGTTTTCTGTTGGAAGCATCACAAGCGTATCTATTGAAACGGTTAAAGGGATACTCTCGAGAAACGACCAAGTTCCAGCAAGTTCCACCCTGGTTCCGAACCGGATATGGCTGTTAGGGATTTTTTTTTCGTTGGTCGATTTTTACGTGGCTAAAGTTTCCAAAAGCTTCATCGAATTGACATGACATTTTAATAATTTTTAATGTTTTCTTTAAAAATGTAGAAAATTAAACAATAGTTGGACTTTTATATCAGTATTATAATGAAATGAAGATTTTTCTGCCGAACTAATGATGACACTGATTTTGAATTTCTTAACCTCAAAATAATAGCTGTTAAAGAAAGGAGTCCGAAAATGAGGTAAAATTCTACTGACCTATTTCATTTGTGAGATAATTCTTGAACAGGGTCTGGTAAATAATAGTTCCTTACTGATGCCACATTTTATAACAAAAAGGATGGAAACAATAAATTCATGATCGACAAATATGAGAAGCCAAAGACAAAAGCAAAGAATTGTGATTATAAAAAGTGAGTTGTGGACTCCAGTGTGGTTGGATACGACAAGTTACCTAGAGATTAAAAAGTAAATTGTAACTGAGGGGTTTAAAATGTTTATTCTTACAGAAAAATAGCTCGATTTGGTTCCACGTTCATGCAAATGTGTTACAAGCTCATTTAAAAGTTAAAAAAATACTGTACTTAAGCAATAATAATAATCACAGGCCTCCTCTAACATTTAAAATCAGTAGGTATATTGTCCATATTCTTCGACAACACAAGTTGGAATAACTCTTCTCTGATATCGTTCCAGCTTCGCCCAACTATTAATCTAAAAGTTAAAAGTTATTGAACAAAATCGATTTGAAATAATCAAAACACATACTCCCTGTAAGCAAGATATCTCCACATTTTATTTGATGATGACTTTATCAAGTTTTTTTGAGCCAGGTTTCAGATTTCAACAATGGTTGGTAGTTGCTTTCCTACAAGAAATAGATTAATTATTAGTGGGCATTAACATACTTGAGCCTCAACTACACCCAGTTTATAATTTAAATTACTTAACGAGTACTTACTTATCTATTGGGGGCTGAAATTGGTGTCAGTTTCTGTTTGTTTCCTTTGAAGCACTTCTTCTTGCTATATGTTGTACTCGTGTTCAAATTTGTAAGGACCCATTTCTTTGAGATTATTTGCTTGAAAATCTTTGTAAACTTCCACAAATTAAAGCGAAAGCAGTTCTAGCAGTTCTCTTCTCTTCTTTCGACGACAGTTGACAGATCGAAATGACGTGACAGTTGTCACTCGGAGGCCCGCGGTAATTCAAATCACGGCAAAGTTGTAGGGTTTTCGTTTCGCCGATAAAACAGAGAACCGTTAAAACAAAATGGCATTTCCGGCAAAAATGCTGTCAAAGAGCCACAATTTTATAGTATTTCTTAAAAAAGGTAAGCGAAGCCACAAATATGTTCCCCGCTTACGGTTAAGCAAATCATGAGCTTTTCAATGATACTACTTTCGAACCTATTGTTCACAATAATTTTTGACGTTTTTTCTCTTCAGTATGCCTTTAAGCACAAGTAGATTTCCGCCAATAAAATCTGCAAACAAAACCTTTCTGGTACACTTTCAAAGAGATATAGCAGCCGATCCTGATGTTCTGCAAAGTCTTGCACCATTAGAGAGTAGTAGTTGCTTCTTTTTAACGGAGCAATAGCATATTAGAATTTTAAAAAAATCCGCCAGAAAGCGAGGACCCTATGTTGAAGTGGAGGTGCAAGGTCCTTTGCGCTTACTTTCAAAGCAATCGTAAAAGGATTTTAAAAACTACATTTTATTGTAGAGAGAATCAATCATAAAGGGATCGTTTGAAACGAAAATTAAGCTTGGACATTTCTTTCAAGAAAAAGTGGCAGTTAGACTGTATAGTGTTGTGTGCAGTGCCTAGCTATTAATATTCGGTTACAATTACTTGATATTTTGTACCTAAGTAAATATGAAAAGATTATATTAATAACTAATTTCGAAGTTATTGGGCCATTGATTTTAGTTCGTCCAGTTGGCACTGCACTGCAGTTCGACCTTTTTTCTGGCAGTTCGATTCTTTTCTGGAAGTTCTAACTTTTTTTCTGGCAATTTGACTTTTTTTCTGGCAGTTATGCAGAAATAGTTATTTGTACAACTAGTAATGAAAGTAATACTTTTTTTCATGAGTTTGAAGCTTGATACACTCCGCCTAATCATCACTCAAACGAGTGAAAAAAGATACTTTCATTACGTGTTGTACTTGTACACGTAATTTTTTTGTATATTCCCCCCATACGCGAAAAAGTGGAAAAGAATTTTTTTCTATATAGGGGACTAATGATTGGCAACACTGGGTAGCCCTTTACTTCCTTGGTGTGATAATACAGGGTGAGTCTGAAAGACTCCACATCCTTTATACCACAGAATCTACTGTTCAAATGATGAAGCTTGGTGCAAAAACGAGAAAAATTGAAGAAACCGAAAACGTGATGCAGGTAATCACCTTAAAACCAATGACGAGTCTACCTCATAAAAAAGTAGAATTACCATCAATGTTTTTTCTTCAGTTGTGAGCAATGGTTCTGGACACAGATGTAGGACAACACCTTCAATGCAAAAAACAGTTGAAATGTGATGCGTGTCAACCTACGCTTTGATTTTAATTGAGGTTTATCACGATGATCATGTTTTCGGTTTTTTCAATTTTCCTCGTGAGTGGTCAGTTTTTTCGAAAAATTTTAAGAGCCAAAAAAGTTTTAAAATTGAACGGCAAATACGGCCGCATAGGTAAATTAGCAATATTTTCAAACATAAAAAAGTTCAAGGGCAAATAACATCGGGGCCACCCTGTATAACAGGGATCCTCTTTTTGGATAATGTTTTAAGTACCATCAGTCGTTGCATCTTGGTCTGCACCAAGCTTCATCATTTGAACAGTAGATTCTGTGGTATAAAGGATATGGAGTCTTTCAGACACTGGGAAGCCCTTTACTTCCTTGGTGTGATAATATAATGTAACAATGTAAAGATGAGAAAATGTTAAAATCGTTAAAAAAAGTGATACTTTCATTACGATTTTTTCGTTAAAAAAAGTGGTACTTTCATTACGATTTTTCATTAAAAAAGTACGACTTTCAGTGCAAATATGCAAAAAAAATAAAAAGTGCGTTGGCCCTTCTACGTTTCCGCACTTTGCGGCACAATCCGTGAAAAAAACTTGAGAGAATTTCAGGCTCATTTAAATAACTTACTGGCTACGCTAAGTTTAGCGGTCCTGCTCAAAATGGAGCCGACGTTCGGTAACGAACCAAGGCACTGGTAAGTTCCGGTTAAACCGTGCTCTTCCAGCACGCTATTTACGAAGAGGGATCCATTCGCAAGTTGCGACCTAAAAGTAATTGGATACTCGAGGGTGTCGTAATTAATTGGTCGACGTCTACCTGTAGAGATCACCTATAAAACTGAGTTTTTGAAGGTCTTGATCCAGCCATTGGATGAGGACACTTGATTGATGATGGGAGGCCTTCACTACGCAATCAAGGACTGCCGATTGTCCAGACTCCACGACCGTATCCGTTGGTTCCACCGTAAACTCCAGAACATGACCTGAAACAACAACATTGCCTGTCAGCAAAGAGCGCTCTTCTTTGTGCACGAGTGTCATAAATCCACAGTTATTACTCTCCTTTATAAACAGCCACTTAAAATGGGAGTAAAAAACGAAAAATGAGTCAAGGCACTGGTCTGTAGCTGGCGTATTCAGTCTCAAAAATCCGGTAGACGGCAGAAACTTCTACTTTTTCAGGGAATATTGCCTAACAATAAAACTTGGTTTAAATATTAGGAGGTCAACGCAACGGCCCAATTGGCTGCTGTCTGGCAACCCAACCAAGTTTAAGCTAAACACTGATAATGAACATTTGGGATTTTGAGATATATGGAACCAAACCAATAATAATGATAATATTTGGCTTATTTAGATTTGTAAGATTTAGGATGATTATTTTTATAGTTAATGCAGACATTTTCATACTATTTCAGGATGGTATTCTTATTTCTAAATCAATAATGTTTCGCACTTATTTCTTTGGAAAACCTTTGTTTTAACTTCAGGGTGGTGGCCACCCGTGCAGAACATTTGGTTCCCACAAAAATCAGTAAACAATTGTTGCTTCATTTCATTGGCGAGGGTGGACACTTGAGAGCCCCCTCTTTTATTAGTTGTAAGTAATTTTAAAATATGATTTGTTAATAGAGATAAGCAAAACCACAAAGAACCTCCCTTACGAGGTCTTATACTGTGAGTTTTGATATTCTAGAGTTAGTCTTATTCTGATTTTCTCTTTGGTTAAATAAAAGTTATTGTCCTACTGCAGTTAGTGACTTGTGTTTTTGCCACACCATCTCGCCATCATGCTGACAAAAATCCGTGTTGAGGGTACACGTAGAAATTCCCCTCTGGTGTCCCAACACCACCCAGGGTTAGTCACTGAAATTCGTGGTATATACAAGAATATAGAAAAAAAATGTCAATAAAACCGCTTATTGCATTGAAATAAGTAAGTACGTTCATTATCGTCCAATTACATTAATCACACGGTGTGTAATTTGTATTTCATTTGATATTGTTCGCGTTCAAAGCACCGTCACTTTTAATTATAGCCTGAAATAAGCCTTTTTATGCATTTGACTCCGATGTGACCTATGCATTTAGCATTTACAGCGTTAATAAAGTGATATGATTTTGTGCGGAAAAAAACGAAAGTAATTCAGTGCTAATGTAATTAGCAGTTTAGCATGTAGGAAATGAAATTTACAATTGTTCGCGCAATAATAGTAATTATTCGTTTTGCATTAGGTATAATTCACCAGAGATACGTTAACAAAAGCTTTGTTAAAACGGTTTTGAATCACAAATTACTTTGATGTACTCTAGTCATGAAATTAATAAATAAATAAAAAAGGTAAGTGAAAATCAGAAATTATGAAAAACTCGTTAATTTACGTGACTTTAATTATCCCCAAACTTTGAAAAGTAACTATAATCAAGTCCAAAATACGTTCACAGACAGACATTTTCTAAAAACCACTTTTTCGTGATGCTGGGACCTCGAAACGTAAAGACCTGGTGCTATCTCAGTTTCGAATTTTGGAGTGATTTCAGCAACCTCCCATTTTATTGGTTGTGGGAAGGTTAAAATTGTTTGCAGATTTAGTGATTTTGGGGGAGAAAATTTCCTTTAAATTGAAAGATGCTCGAAATGGATTCAGCCAGAAAATCGTATTTCGCGAAAGCAGCAACTGAAATTAATATGTCTCGTAATATGTTATGTCATAAATTTCCAGTAAATCATTTACTTATTGGTTCAAATAAGTGATGTTATCATTGCCCCAATAAAGTTTTTTAGCATTTTTGAGCACTGTAATTTTGACTTTGTTCAGATTGTGCAGTTTATCCCCACCCATATCAAGGTCAAAATCTTAAATGGCAACATACCTCGTGGCATATATCAATTGAAAGCTCTTGAAAAATTGTATTTATTGTTCTAAATAGTTCGAGAATTTAATGAGCCGTTTTCATGTATTTGAAAGTTTTGGAAAGTATGGAAAGTTTTGGAAAATTTGATGAAAAATTTGTTCATGTCTGTAAAAATGTGACTGATTAGAAGTCTAGCGAGTTTCATTCTCTATTATTATAGTTTTTTGGACACCTGCCGACCAAACAAAGCTAATAACGAAAACTCGCTAGATTTCTTATCACTCACATTATTTTTTAATCCACATACCACGTATCAACAAATTTTTCATTGCAACATGAAAACGATTCATTGAATTCTCAAGAAAAGCACTTTCAGTTGATATAACATGCTACGAGGTACAGTGAGATTCAAAACGTTTGTAATTAGGGTTGGCTTTGGAAACAAAAGTTCCGAAAAACGTTTGTCCAAAATTAATCCCACTATCCCCAAAGAAAATCACTAAACTAAAATGACAGAAGTGATTTTTTAAAATTTATTTCTTTTGTATTTATTAATGCGAATTATTTCGAAAAAATATGAACCTCCCCGCTTCCAGTCTCAAATTTGGCGCCCTTCAGTGTCTCTCTGACAGCAAACAACAAAATTGTGAACTGTGGCAAAGTTAGGTTATGTGCGCGTGAAAGTTTCAGAAACCGTTATTTCTTCATAAAGCTTCAATTTTTGAGCAAGAATCTTGAAACACTCGTCAAGAATACCTTTGGGGGGCCAGGCAGCGTTTTGTGGCTCAGTTTAAATGGTCCTCGATATGGTCAAAACCAATCGGAAGGTAATTTGCTTATTAAAATCAACCTGTTCACTTGAAAGCTGTTTCAGAAGCAAATAATGGAGACTCCAACCGGCCTGATTCTCTGTTCGTTTATGAATTTTCTTTCACAACCGTTAGTTGAAATAAAAACAGCTGATTTTGTGTGCAAGGAAAATAGGGATTATGTTATGGGAAGTTACAAATGTGAATAACGAAATTTGGATTGTGTTAAGCAGTTTTTCCAGTCATATTGTTTAACCAATTAAAATGACATATGGATGATCCTGACGTGGCCCCCTGCCTTATGACAGCCAGAACCTGAGCACAGAAGTAGTGAAGTAGAAGATCGATCAAGTCGTTCTTTAACTTGTTACTACACCAATAATTGTGGTAATAATTTATATTCAATATTTCAAAATCGGAACACCATTTCCTAAGTAAAGTTTTGTTCACACTGTCTGTTTGCAACTGAAAATAAAACCATTTAATGAACTTTGTTTTAGTGAATGTACTGTCTATGGAATGCCGTTTTACTTTTTAATGGAACATACACGCTGTGATAGCCAAAGTAATAAGATAATTCAAATTCAAATACTGTTAAGAGAAAATAAGTCTATTCTTATTATCTGAAATACAATTTCTATTATCACTCCCAGAATTTCTCTTAACACTAATTTAATTTCTGTTAACAGTAATTCAAAGAGATAATGGAAATACGTCTTCCTTCTCTCTCGCACCAGTTGAAATTATATCTTCTGTCTCATTCGCGCAAGCGCAGTCGTGATAATGGAAATTGAATTTCACTTAACAGAAATTCATTTACTGTTAACATTAATTCATTTTCACTTAAGAGAAATTCTATTTCAATTATCACTGCTTAGAGAAAATAGAAAAACAATTTCACTTAACAAAAATTCATTTAGAGATAAATTGAAATAAAACCGTAATTTTAGGAGCCGTTTTACTTTTTAATGCAACCCATATACCCTATGCATTTCAAAAAAATTCAAACATTTTAAATATATACAATAAAAATTAAAACTGCTCGCAAGATCAGTGTAAATCACCAAAATTTCGATTATCACTGCACGAATTTTTGTTAAGTGAAATTGTATTTCAATTTTCTCTAAAGCGAGATAATAAAAATTCCATTTCTGTTAAGTTAAATTGAATTTCTCTTAAGAGAAAATGAATTAATGTTAACAGTAAATGAATTTCTCTTAAGTGAAAATGAATTATTGTTAACAGTAAATGAATTTCTGTTAAGTGAAATTGAATTTCTATTAACACGATGCCTGGGATTGCATTTCTTTGGCTACCACAGCGTGCTGTTGCATTAAAAAGTAAAACGGCGTTCCGTACGAGATAGATATCGTGTTTTTAAGTGGTACGAGAGAGAAAGATGACAACCCAATGGGCCAATGGCGTATTTTCATTATCTCTCCGAATTACTGTTAAGTGAAATTCAATTTCTATTATCACGACCGCGCATGTATGAACTGCGAGTGCGACAGATAATGTATTTTCAAGTGGTACGAAAGAGAAAGATGACAACCCAATGGGCCAATGGCGTATTTTCATTATCTCTCCGAATTACTGTTAAGTGAAATTCTATTTCTATTATCACGCCCACGCATGCTCGAGTGCAACAGAAGATGTAATTTCAATTGGTCCGAGAGAGAAGTAAGACAGTCCAATAACGTATTTTCATTATCTCTCCGAATTACTGTTAAGTAAAAATAAATTATTCTTAAGAGAAATTGTATTACTGTTAACAGAAATTGAATTAGTGTTAAGAGAAATTCTGGGAGTGATAATAGAAATTGCATTTCAGATAATAAAAATAGGTTTATTTTCTCTTAACAGTATTTGAATTTTAATTATCAGTACTTGAATTTTAATTATCTCATTTCTTTGGCTACCACAGCGTGCTGTTACATTAAAAAGTAAAACGGCGTTCCATAACTGTCGATTCATAAAATAGTAAGTGGGTGTTAATTTTAAAATCCGTGTACATAAGGCACTACACTCTGTTCAATTTGTGCTGTTTTTTAAAAAGCACCATAGCAGCTCGCACTCCAAGATGAGTGTTCCATGGATATCGAAGGCAGCGAACTTGTTGCGATTCAAATTTAATCTACATCATTTGTGTCTGAAACGGTTTCCAAATGAGCGTTGATTTTAATAAGCCAGTTACCTTTTGATGGGATTTGACCATATCGAGGACCATTACTCATGGATTCGATTTGTTTTTAAACAACCCAAAAAGCTGCCTGGTGCTCCCCAAGGGTATTCTTGATGAGATGACGAGTGCTTCAAGATCCTTGCTCAAAAATTGAAGGTTTATGAAGAAATAAACGTTTTTCAAACTCTAATAGGCATCACCAACAACATAACCTAACTTTGGCACAATTTTGTTGTTTGCTGTCAGAGATCACTGAAGGGCGCCAAATTTGATACCGGAAGCGGAGAGGTCCATATTTTTTTGAAATAATTCGCAAATGAATGCAAAAGAAATGAGTTTAAAAAATTCGCACCTGCCATTTTAGTTTAGTGAGTTTCTTTAGGGACAGTGCGATTAAGTTTGGACAAACGTTTTTCGAAACTTTTGTTTCCAAAGCCAACCTTAATTACAAACGTTTTGAATCTCACTGTATGTTGCCATTTAAGATTTTGACCTTGATAGGGGTGGGGGAAACTGCACATGCACAATCTGAACAAAGTAAAAATTACAGTGAAACATGTCCGCCTCAATGCTAAAGAACTTGTCGAAAACCCCAAATCGATATCTTATTTCCTTCAAAAGTTACTAAGACTGGATGGTCTTGAATACATCAAAAACTAGCTGAATCCTCCGGTGTTGCTCGGGTTGTTTAAGTTGCATAACAAAAAACGCAGCAGAGAAGCGGCTGGAACCTGCACATCGCGTGGATCTTTGTATTCTGTGTAGATAGTAGTCAATTCAATAGGATTTTTTTTATGTTTTTCGTCTATGACTAATTTCGCAATTTTCTGAGAAATACCGACATCACCTCGGACATCACCCATTAGAGTTCACTGCCCATCACATTTGATAATATGTTCCTTTTAAGGTTAATATTTTGACACCTTTTTGACAATAACTGCCACTTTATGTCATCTACTGTCAGACCGCTCCCTTTTAATGAAAAATAATTTTTCTCTGTTTTCCACTGAAATGGCAGAAACTGTGAATACATTTTTAGAACCAGAATTTGATGGTCTTTCTAATGGCCACATAAATATATTTAAAATTTTTAAGTTGATACGCTTAGAACAAGTATTTGAAAACCTTCCTGATGCCGACAATAAATTTTCAAACAAATTTTAAAAAAATTCTTTAGGATGGTAAAATGGGAGTATATTTAAAATTGAACATTGATGTACCAAAACGGCACTTTCCGTTTGTCGATTGCCTCCAAACATTTCGACGTATAATACAGTCTCCATGTACAAAATTTGAGCCAAATCGGTCCAGAGTAAAGTACGTTAACAATCCCGAATATTTCAATTTTTGTCAAAAAGGCACTAAGAGTGAATACGTTTTTCGAAGCCGAATTTGAAGGCCTTTCTGATGGTGACGTAAAAAATGGGGGTTTGCATTTAAAATTTAAAAGTTAATGTGCCAAAATGGCATTTCCGGTTGCACGATTGGCTCCAAAAGCTTTTCAGGTCTAATAAGTTAGGTTACCTACCTGTTATTAGGTAGGTAGATGCTAACGTACAAAATTTCAGCCAAATCGGTCTAGTAGTTTTGGCTGTGCCGTGTTTACAAACGTACCTACGTACGAACATACATTACCAGACCCATTTTAAAAACCACTTTTTTGGGTTCCTGAGACAACAAAACGCATTGATCCGGTCTTATCTCGAATTCGAAAATTTTAGTGATTGCTGTAACCCCCCATTTTTTTTTAATTGTGATGGGGTTGGGGAGGTTAAAATTCATTTATTTTATTTTATTTATTTGGAAAAATGGGCCTCAATAATTATTTACCCACATCAGAAACCGAAACATCAAAGAATAACCATGATCCCATTATCCAGCCTCGATTCTTGCTGTTTATTGACACTGACAGGAATTTTGACGTAATTAAAAGCCCGTTTGACACCACATCAATTGTTAGTAAGGTCAACATAACTATTCGCCCGTAAATTGGAAAATTTAAACCGTTCTAAACCCCACTCCTGCAGTTACAAAATAACATGTAAGCAAACTATTTGTTTATTAACTTCTACATAGATTCTATCTTACTAAAAAACATTAAATAAAAACAGCATTAGACAGAAGAATGCACAGGAAGATGTGAGCACCGATTATAGCCAACTACAAGAAAAACTTGCTGTTTTGAATAATTAATGATGCAGATAATCTCTTTCGCAAGAATACACTTTCGCAAACACCACCACATTACCATTTTAATTCAAAATTGCAAAAGCAGTATTTTCCCGAATTGAAAATATCAGTTTTTTCTAATCGTGGAATTTCTGTCGTGATCCATGAACACGAAAATATTTGCAAGGGTCAAGAAGGCGTTTGTAACAAGATAACACGTTGCGTTTCATTATTTATGAGATGCGAGTGGTGATCACTAAATTACTCCCTGTATCGAGTTTCAGTCTAAAAGCTGATGGGCTTTGGTAGGAAGCAATAAAATGAAAAAAAAAATCACGACTTTCCAGCGCGGCACGAGAGCGTCGTCCTTTCCACCCATTGAGAGCTTTCAGTCGAGACATTTAGCATTGCATAATTCATACTTAAGTCAATTAAGTCGTGAAAAATCCGATGTGAATAATTGATAATAACGAGTTCAAATCGTGAAATGTAATTACAACTGTTCCTCTAGACATTGACATATTTCGATCGTTAAAATTCCCCAAACTACACGCAGATGGCATATTAATAGACGCACCCCGTAAACCACCAACAGCTGGGAGGTTTTTTAAATCACCCTTTTAATTGGGACGGCCGTAAATCAACGCGCTGAAGGTAAAACACTCGGCAAAACACAATTATTGGAAAAATTTAAATGCCAATCGGTCATAAAATTCCACTGTCTCCGGGACCAATTTGGCGGTGAAATCCGCGGGATTAAATAAGATTTCGCGTTGAAAAATGCCGAGCTCATCGAGACGCCATTGTGCTCCAAGTTTCTTCCACTATGCAAATTCTGAAATTAAATGGAGCAAATCGGTTTAGGAAGTGCAACATTCAAGCGTCCACGTTCCTGATGCGTTTAAATTAAAACTGACAGAGCGCTTACCATGTTAAACACACTTGAACCATGTTAGTGTTAGTGAGATATAGATACAGAGAATTCTATTTTTTACTGATTTAATTTAATTAGGAAATATTCAAGTTCGATGTGAAAAGAAGTTATTGCATGGCTCGTTTCGTTTGTCCATTAGTGAACAGTGTCAAGACAAGTATAAGGTGCTGGAAATATGAATGATCTTTCAAGCTAATATACAATAACTAAGAAAAATTGGGCCGCTACGGAAGCGACTGGAACCTCCCCAATCCCCACTGGGTAAACAGTTCAACTTTTCTTTCCATTAATTTAGATTCATCAGTAGGTACCTATTTAGGGATTTCTGGGAATTTTCAGTTTCTCAAAAATTTTCAACTTTTTTCCAAAAGGGCACTTGAGCCTTGCTTTCCTAGGATGAGGGGCGCGTGAAACGGGTCGCGTCGACATTGTTTTGAATACACATTTGGAAACAGAATTTGAAGGCCTTTCCTGCTCTCATAAAAAGAATTGGGGCTCAACTTTCAAATTTAATAATAATAATAATAATAATAGCGTCTTTATTTCGTGGCAAGTGAATACAAACAATTTTATTTTTCTTCAACATTAACGGATTCTACCACGAGATGGCGATGTTCAGCATAATGCTGTTCTACCACATAACCATCAACTTATCAAATATTGGTTAAATTCTAATCTTATTCCCATCACCACAATGTAAATACAGGGAGTCTTACGAATATGGAGCAGTATCGATATCTCTGGGCTTAAGGAAGGTACAGTTGTAAGATTTGACATTTACAGAAACTGACACATTCGGAATCTATTGAAATTATTAGCGACCATGGGGCACTTCCGGTTATACCGGAAGTAGGGTCCTACTTTTAAATTTTAAATAGCAACCCCCATTTTTCATTGCAGATTCGGATAGAGGAAGAAAAATTAAGCTTAAAACACCTACATGTAACTTGTTTGCGCCAGCCGCCTAGGTTTTATTAACGTCTTTAGAGAAAAGTTCCGCAAAACAGTGCTATGTAAAAATGGTCATAACTTGTAAACCGCGGGCGATAAAAATAAAAATGACACACCGTTGTAAAGCGGAAGGACAGCTTTACATTATGATTGCCAAAAATCCTAAGAAAACTAATTGAAAGTTGATTTCGAGAAACTGCAATACTGGAAATTTCAAACCCGAATAAAATTTTTTTCTTAAATGGCAGCATACAAGTTTTTCTGCATGGATGGGTGCAGAATTTTATTCTCTTTTCAACGGTACCCATAAAGTGCCAAAAAAGAAAACGATTAAAATCGCTGTTTTTTCCATGAGAAGAAAATGTTATTCGGCTTTTAAATTTCCAACATTTCAATTTCTTTAAATCGACTTTGAATCAGCTTTCATATGACTTTTTGGCAAGCATAATGTAAAACAGTCTTTCTACTTTACAATGGTGTGTCATTTTTATTTTTATCGCCCACCGTTTACAAGTTATGACCATTTTTACATAGCACTGTTTTGCGGAACTTTTCTCTAAAAACGTTAATAAAATCTAGGGGGCTGGTGCTGGTTTTCCTCCTCTGTCCGAATCTGTAATGAAAAATGGGGGTTGCCATTTAAAATTTTAAAGTTGGACCCTACTTCCGGTATAACCGGAAGTACCCCATCGTCGCCAATAATTTCAATAGACTCCAAATGTGTCAATTTCTGTAAATGCAAAATCTTACAACTGTACCTTGCTTATGTCCAGAGATATCGATACTGCTCCATATTCGTAAGACGTGTATGCGAAAAATGAAAAATAAGATTAAATCAAAGATTAACAAAAGTAAATAGTAAAGGAAATAAAATTACTGTTAAAAACGACGATATTGATCATAGTACTAGAGATGTGAGTTTTCATGAAAAGTACATTTGTTGAAACTTTTCATGAAATTTTGAAGTTTCAAAAAAAAATGAAAAGTTGTCCTACGGTAGTATAAAGTATTCTGCAGAATTAAATAATCTACAACAGCTGAATAGGGAACATAATATAATATTTAATGACAAAAATAGTGAGTGTATAGGTAAACAAGTTAATAAGTGAGAAGTGATAGATAAGGTGTGATAGAGAGTTTTAACGCCCTCTACCGGAAGAATGGTCAAATGAGCACAATGAATGGTGGCTCGAAAGATTCAGGTATTTAAATCGGTTTAAATACAATTCCTTTGCCGTAGCTGGCAATTTGAAGGTCCCGGGCTTGAAAGTGAGTCGGTCGCTGCAAAGTGCCCTCGCTTCTCTTGTGCTCATTTGACCATTCTTCCGGTAGAGGGCGTTAAAACTCTCTATCACTTCTCAAAACATCGCCGACTTGTAATAAAGTCTTTTTAATAAAGTCTTTGGAGCTGAATCTCTCGAACCACCATTCAAATGCACTTCGCTGATGAGGGTCAAGTAACCCGAAACCGGTCCGAAGTTTTTGAATGGTGGCTCGAAAGATTCAGGTATTTAAATCGGTTTAAGTTAATAAGTCAAAATAAAAGCATTAAACATTAAAATTCATCGTTGTTTCCATCTTTTAAGTAGTATTTCACTTCATTTCACTGTTTCCAGTGCTCAATGGGTACTGATACTACTTAGAACGACTAGAATTGGCGGCGCTGTCGGTGGAAGTTTATTATTACCGCATTGATACTTTCAACAACTTTTAGGCTGAAACTTTTCAATGAAATGAAAAGTTTTTGAAACTTTTCAAGCTCACATCTCTACATAGTACTAATGCTTAAGGCATCAAGGAACCAAACTATATAACTTTAATAAATCAAATCATTCACATTTAGAGATGTGAGTATTCATGAAAAGTACATTTGCTGAAACTTTTCATGAAATTTTGAAAAGTTTCAAAAAAAAATGAAAAGTTGTCCTATGGTAGTATAAAGTATTCTGCAGAATTAAATAAATCTACAACAGCTGAATAGGGAAAATAATATAATATTAAATGACAAAAATAGTAAGTGTATGGGTAAACAAGTTAATAAGTCAAAATAAAAGCATTAAACATTAAAATTCATCGTTGTTTCCATCTTTTAAGTAGTATTTCACTTTATTTCACTGTTTCCAGTGCTCAATGGGTACTGATACTACTTAGAACGACTAGAATTTTCTGCGCTGTCGGTGGAAGTTTATTATTACCGCATTGATACTTTCAACAACTTTTCAAGAAAAAGTGAAAAGTTTCAACATAGGCTGAAACTTTTCAATGAAATGAAAAGTTTTTGAAACTTTTCAACTGAAACTTTTCAAGCTCACATCTCTATTCACATTACTTCGCCATAACAATCCATCAAAAGTTTTTTACGCAAATTGACCTTAAAACTAGAGACACAACTGAGGTACTTGATATCAGACGGCAGAGTTATTCTCAAAAATAATTCATTCGGTTTTTTTAGGAACACCCGTTAGAATAGGATAAATGTTATGGGAAACAATATAGTGAAAAACCAGTGAATCTGGTTCCAATTCTCCATAGGTGCCTGATTTACGGCATCAAAAGTGGCGATATACCGGGTGGCGCACTCAAGATGTCTTAATAACTTTTCAACGGAATGAGATATCGACTATTCGACTTGCGGTTTTCGACAAGTTCTTTAGCATTGAGGGGGACATGTTTCACTATAATTATTGAGACTTTGTTCAGATTGCGCATCAGTTTACCCTCTAACCCATATCAAGGCCAAAATCTTAAATGGAAACATACCTCATGACATATATCAAGTGAACGCACTTGAAAAATGCCATTAATTGCTCTAAATAGAGAGAATTTAATGAACCGTTTTCATTTTACAGACAATGTAATGTATTTCAATTAATTGTAAATTATAAATTCGTGGAAAGCTTTGGAAAATTCGATTAACAATTTGTTGATCTGTCCTAGCTTCTTTCGAGCTTTAATTTTAGTCGTCACACATCAGGGACCAACGAGAGCACCAATTAGGACCCGCCATCCAAACAAAGCTAATAACAAGTAAACTCGCTAGATTTCTATTTCTAATCAGTCACATTTTTAGCCCACATACAGGGTGTCCGGGAATAACGTCGCCATATTTTGGGAGGTGATTCCAGAGCTAAAAATATGAAGAAAAGTTCATAAGAACAGATGTCCGAAGGGGCCTCCTGGGGGCGCTACAGGGCTTAGAAGGTATGCCTCTCAAAAACAGGTATTTATTAATTATTTTTGAAACGGTTGGAGCTAGAATGACGAAATTTGGGTTCTTAGGTAATTTTGGAGTGACAAAATTATCTGGTGGGAACAAGACAGGTGATTGACGACCATAGGCGTGCGAAACAGGGGGCTTAGGAAAAAAATTCCCACAACTGTTTCTCCAGCATTCTTGAATTTTTGATAATAATAATAATAATAATTTTTGATTCAGATAACAATTCTCCAAACAGTCATAGGATCAACCGTTTTCAAGAAAAACGCGATTAAAGCATGTCATGCCTATGGTATCAAAATTTATAAATGCAAAAAAAAAAAAAAAAGGCAGTACTGGCGAACAACCCAAGGAACACGGAAAAAGTTCTAAAATTCCTCAAAGAAGTAAATTTATTTTATCAAATTTAAAAGCAACATGTACTTAATCATCAAAATGTAATACTACAGTGTAATGCAACATGACCCTAAGTGGTTGCTGCATTTAATTAAATAAAAAAAATAAAAATAAGAAAAAATGCAAAAAATCAAGTTGGCTTGCTTCAGAAATGTCGTTAGTTTGTCACTAACGACTACAACTTGTTATTCTAGCTCCAACCGTTTCAAAAATAATTAATAAATACCTGTTTTTAAGAAACATCTACCCAAGTCTGTAGCGCCCCCTGGAGGCACTTTCGGACCTTTATTCACATAAACTTTTTTCCTATCTTTAGGTGTAGAATCAGCCCGCAAAATAAGGCGACGTTATTCCCGGACACCCTGTATAAACAAATTAGTAGACTATCTTGCAAAGGGCATAAAATAATAAAGAACATGAAGAAATAAGATAAAATCACATATACTCGGTGAATGCAGATGAAAGGGTGAACAACTTCTGTACCTGTTTTTCTAAAACCAACAAATTGCAAAAGGAAGCAACGCTAATAAATCAATAAAAACTTGCAAATTGCAACACCTGGCACGATGCAACCCAGCCGGGTTCTTTTTTACCATTTATTAGCCATATATGAAATGAGAAGGAAACGCCACGACAGATTCCTATTCAGAAAAAATCGTTAATGACATCTAAATAGAACTTTAATGAAATTATGGAGCATGACACAGGAAGCTTTAATTAAATTATATAATTAATTCCCATGTTAATTGAGTATATTTCGAAGCGCTCACTTCGAGATAGAGCGGCCAATTCATTTGTCTTTCATTGTCAAATATTTATTTCCTGAAAAACTCGTGTTTTCTTAACGTGAAGATAATGATGAGTAATTTCCTGCCGCATGCAAGGGACCGTCGTTAACCACCGATATTTTTTAGTCACTTTCCCCAATTATTTGGCCGAAATTATCGCTGTAATACCTGAAGCGTGGAATATGCAGATTGCAGATGCAGAGAATTTATCTCGCTATATCCAATAGAAAAGCTCTCACAATCTTAAACTTGGCTCTCCGAGTTTTCATGGGTTCAGCGTGGTTCAACGTTAATAGTAGTAGGGTGCTCGCGAGGAGAAAAGTCGCTTAGTTTAGGAATTATGGGGCACTTACGAGTGAAAATGTATGGAGTATAAATTTTGGTTTCTAATGCCCTCGGTATGCTACTGTCAAATTCGTCCAAGGGTCGTCCAGTGACAAAGGGCACAAATCTAAATTTTCCAACTAACGCCGCCACGTGAAAGTTCATGTGGAGAAGTACCTTTCCTGAAAAATTCATGGTGATGTCTGTGCGGATTGTATTTTTTATTAATTTTGAAAGAAAAATATCTCCATTGATCCATACGGGGCCACGGACCTTTGGAGGCGATTATCTCGGTTCGAGCATCGGCAAAAACGCATCATTTTTAGGGGCATATTTCCTTTCCAAAACGATTACTCCAAATCGGGGCGGTTAATCGAAATTAATTATTCTTAATAAAAGATGTGCTATTTTATTTTGTTGACGATCGTCTTTACAGAATATTTTTAGCGCAATCAATAAAGGAGTTAATTGTCTAAATCTGAGAGGAAGTAAAAAATTCATGCCACTGTAACGCTCGGGTTTCCGTGCCCCCACCACTACTTTCGCTGCGTCCCGCCACTCCGCAACCCCCTGAGACGTCCACATCTACAATCTTAGAGAATATCCTGTATTCCTGAAAATAATGGAAATAAGACTTGGAACTTGAAAAGCACTTTTTATTTCATGCAGGTAAGAAAAACAATAATTTTTAATTTGAAAATTCTTCGTCGTCCTTCTCGTTGATCGGGGAACCTCCGTGATCGGGGGTCTTCCCTCATTTGAATTTCCTTCATGTTATTTTTACAGGATCGGTTTTCCCATACCGTGGCATGAAAAAATGCAGGAAACCTTATTTTTATTGCATGCTTGCTTATGCAGTCTTTAAAAATAATCTATGGACAAATTAATACAATAATAGATGTATCTGAAACGGTTTTATGTTTCCTCAAATCCCACCACCGACTGTTAAGTAGGTAATTCACGGAAGTACCTATTGGTAAATTTTCCAGCCCAGCAAGTTAACTTTCCAAAACCGCTTAGTAGTTTTTCTTTCAAATTAATTTGATGGACTGTGGGTTGAACGGGAATAGAGATGTGAGCTTGAAAGGTTTCAGTTGAAAAGTTTCAAAAACTTTTCATTTCATTGAAAAGTTTCAGCCTATGTTGAAACTTTTCACTTTTTCTTGAAAAGTTGTTGAAAGTATCAATGCGGTAATAATAAACTTCCACCGACAGCGCCGCGAATTTTAGTCGTTCTAAGTAGTATCAGTACCCATTGAGCACTGGAAACAGTGAAATGAAGTGAAATACTACTTAAAAGACGGAAACAACGATGAATTTTAATGTTTAATGCTTTTATTTTGACTTATTAACTTGTTTACCTATACACTTACTATTTTTGTCATTTAATATTATATTATGTTCCCTATTCAGCTGTTGTAGCTTTATTTAATTCTCCAGAATACTTTATACTACCGTAGGACAACTTTTCATTTTTTTTTGAAACTTTTCAAAATTTCATGAAAGGTTTCATGAAAAGTTTCAACAAATGTACTTTTCATGAAAACTCACATCTCTAAACGGGAATGTATCTTTATACTATTTCCAGTTCTTATTCAAACCTCTGGAGTATTCTGGAGATATTCTTTAAAATGCACGAGAATAACTGGCAAGTCTGTATCAGTATCTCGAGTCGACAGAGAATTTATATACAGAGATTTGGATGAGAACTGGAAATAGCAAAGAAACATTCCGGAAGCAAAACTTCCAAAAAATGTATATTTCATGCCCTAACAGAATTTGATGCTACAAGCTAGTCCAGCGGTGTTGGGACGCTAAATTGATGGAAAATTTACAAAAACTTATGTGAATTACTTGGCGATGTAGGATTTGACGAAAAGTTAGACCAAGAGTTGGACAACATTAAATTCAAAAACTCGTTCAAAAATATGGAAACTTTTGTGTTGAACCAACAACGATTAAGTAATAATATCTATCAACGATTTAACGGGCCCTACTTGCGTTAACTAAGTCGCTAGAAAAACTGCCTCCAACCGAAGACAGTTTGAAGCGGCATTGCTTGAGAGTTCTATTCTTTCAGACCAAAATTTGGTTGAATTAATTAAATTCTCGACCTAATTTTCCGTCACCTGAAGGTTATAGATTGGAAAAACGACGTGGGTGACAGTCTTGGGCCAGCTCTTCAAACATAGCCCGCCGTCCCAAAAAACCATTTCAGATATTATTGTCCTAATTTGTCCAAAAATTATTTTTAAAGACTGCATAAGCAAGAGTTGCATTTGCAATAAAAATAAGGTTTCCTGCATTTTTTCATGCCACGGTATGGGAAAACCGATCCTGTAAAAATAACATGAAGGAAATTCAAATGAGGGAAGACCCCCGATCACGGAGGTTCCCCGATCAACGAGAAGGACGACGAAGAATTTTCAAATTAAAAATTATTGTTTTTCTTACCTGCATGAAATAAAAAGTGCTTTTCAAGTTCCAAGTCTTATTTCCATTATTTTCAGGAATACAGGATATTCTCTAAGATTGTAGATGTGGACGTCTCAGGGGGTTGCGGAGTGGCGGGACGCAGCGAAAGTTGTGGTGGGGGCACGGAAACCCGAGCGTTACAGTGGCATGAATTTTTTACTTCCTCTCAGATTTAGACAATTAACTCCTTTATTGATTGCGCTAAAAATATTCTGTAAAGACGATCGTCAACAAAATAAAATAGCACATCTTTTATTAAGAATAATTAATTTCGATTAACCGCCCCGATTTGGAGTAATCGTGTTGGAAAGGAAATATGCCCCTAAAAATGATGCGTTTTTGCCGATGCTCGAACCGAGATAATCGCCTCCAAAGGTCCGTGGCCCCGTATGAATCAATGGAGATATTTTCCTTTCAAAATTAATAAAAAATACAATCCGCACAGACATCACCATGAATTTTTCAGGAAAGGTACTTCTCTACACGAACTTTCACGTGGCGGCGTTAGTTGGAAAATTTTGATTTGTGCCCTTTGTCACAGGACGACCCTTGGACGAATTTGACAGTAGCATACCGAGGGCATTAGAAACCAAAATTTATACTCCATACATTTTCACTCGTAAGTGCCCCTTGGTTGAAAGATAAAGTCTAGCGAGCACCCTACTATAGTTTTTAAAGCCTTCTCGAGGCAAAATTTTAAAACATGCAAAGGGTGAAATAAACAACTTGCAAACACTATACAGGCTATCCCTCGACGAGCGTCAGTTAGCAGTATCTGGAGAAATATTTCTAGCATTGTCATAAAAATTTGCACACAGGGGTTTCAATTAATTTTGAATCAAGGTAAAATATTTTCATCAATGGTGCACTTCCGGTTATACCGGAAATATGTACTAACTTCTTTATTTTAAATAGAACCCCTTGTTTATTATGATATTTCTGGATTCTACGTTTAATTCTATGTGAACTTTTACTAAGAATAGCTATGCCAAAAATCAACCTTTTCTGAGAAAATAAATAATTTCGCTTTTTTGTGTCAAGTGGAGGCCTAACTTCTAAAAGCTGTAACATCCTTACAGTATGAAATGAGAAAACGATATTAATTTGTCATGAAGTCTAATGTAGGGTGTATCCGCCCCTGGACTCAAATTGGGTCAAATAAATACAGCGTGTTCTTTGCAAATTTTTAAACTTCAGCAACTTCAATGGTCAAAAAGTCAATTTTTTCAAAAGAAATGCCCCAACTATTTTATGGCAAACATGTAGATTAAAATAATAGACAATTAAATCCCGCATCGATGTGCCATAAATATTGGGGCATTCCATTTGAAAAAATTGACTTTTGACCATTGAAATTGATGAAGTTTAAAAATTTGCAGAGAACACCTTGTATGTATTTGACCCAATTTGCGTTCAGGGGCGGATACACCCCACAGTAGACTTCATGCCAATTAATATCGTTTTCTTATTTCATAAACTGTAAGGATGTTACAGCTTTTTGAAGTGTAGGCCTGCACTTGACACAAAAAAGGCGAAATTTTTAATTTTCTCATAAACGGTTGATTTTTGGCATAGGTACCAATTGTTAGTAAAAGTTCACCTAGAATTAAACGTAGAATCCAAAAATATCATAATAATCATAATATTCAGGGTGTTCCATTTAAAATAAGGAAATTAGTATATATTTCCGGTATATTTTACGTATATTCAAAATTAATTGAAACCTCTGTGTGCAAATTTTCATGACGATGCTAGAAATTTTCCCCAGATACGGCTAACTGACGCTCGTCGAGGGATGGCCTGTATAGCGTTTGCAAGTAGTTTATTTCACCCTTTGCACAAATTTTATTAAATGAGGGATAAATAATTCAATCAAATACGCGACCAGATAACAAGAGAATGACTACCTGGAATTACATTGTACTAAAGTATCGTCCTTGTCGATCAATAAGTAGTATGGGTGTATTGTAATTCAAGAACACGGCAGTCGGTCCATTCATATGTCACAGCATTCGTTGCATTCTTCCATTATTGTGTACACCCATCGGAAGATTTAATGGGAATAGAAGCCTGCACGCATCCAGAATTTGTAATCTTGGGCAAAAAGGGGATTGTCAGCTATCCGAAGGGCAACAAGTAAAAAATAATGGCGACGCTTAACCGGAATCAATTTTCTCCTCTGGTTGTAATTCAGATTACGTATACACCTAACGTCGGTTTTAATTAAACCGTAAAAGGAGCACGGACACAATTGTAACAGCTTCGGCCAATGCCATTAAAGTGGAAATTAAGGCTAAATTGGTTTCAGTGTGGATAGTTACTGGCAAAGCATCAATCGGGAAAAGTGTAAGAATTCCATTTGCACAAATCTGGAATAGCCATCAATTACAGTTTTATAGCATCAATTATAGTTTTTGAATACATTGAGAATAGCATAGCATAGCTTCCGTAGGAGTCATTATTAAACGCAAAATGTTACTCTTACTTTTTCTCTTATTTTGACTCCCAAATCGACTCCAGAATTTTTTGCACACAATTCTGATACACCCTCTACCTGCTTGTTCTTAACAAAATTTGCAAAAATTACCTATCTGTCATAAAACAGATACTAATATCGGCAAAAAACTATCTAATGAAGTCATTTTAATTATAGTAATTACGATACATTCCATGAAATATGATTGCTGAAATGCACACAGGATGGTTCCTTTTTCACTGCTCACCATTGGCATTTCTTAAACGGTAAGAGATGCAGATTCGGTTAAATTAGCGATTAAGAATCTGAAGAGAAATCCGCGATATGTTAATTCGCTCCTGAGTTATTCCGAAAAATCTGAAAATTGCGATTCCAAATAAAAATTAATATCTCCCTAACGATTCATACTATTTAAATGAAAAATGTCACTTTTGTATTTTTGACAGGTGTCAATCGAATGACATTCACAGAAATTTTCTAGGCCTTTTGGATTTTATGTAGCTGCCACATTAAATTTTGACACCGTGGGATACAGAAAAAAATTGACTTCTCATGGACATTTTTGGAAAATTGTCAAAATTTAAAAATTAGTATGAATAATTAGTAAAGTAGGTGTAAAACTTTTTGAAAAAAAGTCAAAATAGTACGCTTAACTGCTGCCACATAAAAAAGTATCTCATCTTTATCAAACCATATACCTAATCTTACAAAATTTTACGATTAGCCCGGATTAGCCACAACCGCGAGGCCATAACAAGCCGTTAACTGTTGATTAGTATTCTAAATTGTCTGCCTGGGATTTTGCGAAAGTGACAAGTCATGCTTGGAGTACCATTATCGCCTGATTATTAAGAAAACCAGTTGATGAGGAAATATTTATTCAACAATCTTATTGATTTTTTAAGCCCTATCCTCAGATAATTCTGATACCATTTTTTATTTTTTACAAAAAATTCGGCAATGCAAACACTTGCACAAATTGGATATGTATCAACCACCTGCTGATAAACTAGCAACTACCAGTCAACCCAGCCAGCACGCGTCAGAGTCTAATTACCCTTTCATTTAAGACACCTCCATTTCTGAAATAGGTTAACATCAAGGAAGTCAATTTTCGGTGTAATATCTGCCAGAGAGACAAGAGGTAAACAAAAGACGTGTTTAAATAAGTTATGAGAGGAGCAAATATTTAAAGTCTAATATATGGCAGTTCAGTTTATTTAGAATTCACGGCTGACGCTAAACAAATTGCGTCGGGGGCACCTTCTGGTATCTCCTAGATTTTTTATGAAAGGCAGCTTGAAGGGCATTATATCAATTCTCAGTCCCAGTCCCATCAGTCGTCCGTGTTTCCATTAATTTTTTACCACAAGAAAAACGGGCAGCCATGAAGCGACTAGAACCTCCTCACTTGGGGAATGATCCAATGCTATCATCTATAAATTTCAATCCACAGTCTCGAAGTGTTTCAGGAGTAGGTATTTCAAAATTTTTATTTATTATTGCGAAAAGGGCACTAATGGTGGTCATCTTTCAAATTTCATAGACGACATGCCAAAAACTAACTTGTAATATCTAAATTGTACTCCACCAGCCTTAAAGCGTTTTCTTGGATTTTTCCAAATTTTACGATTTTTGCCAAAAGGGCACTAAGTTTGAATACATTTTTGGAAACGATATTTGAAGACATCTCATAAAGATAAAGAGAATGGGAATTTATTATTCTTTCAAAGTTGACATGCCAAAATGGCACTTTCCGTTCGCCGAATGCCATCAGAATGTCTCAAATTTCAAGGGCTCTTTTGACATTGCAACTATGAAATTTTACCGATGAACACACTTTTTTCATCGGCGTTATGAAACATCTTCAAATTCTGTATCTAAAAGTTTCACACTTTTTGGCATAAAATAAAGAAATGGCACACATACTCAGTGGGCAACTTGTAGGTGCTGATTAGACTTTGGGCCACATCGGTTCACGAAAAGTGCCTTTTTGGCACATGCAGTTGACAAATTTAAATGCAAACCCCCATTTTTCGCGTTACCATAAGAATGCCCTTCGCATTCTGCTTCCAAATATGGATCAACACTTAGTGCCCTTTGGCAAAAAATAACCTACTGAAGACATCGAAATTAAATTTTACATACACGTTCAGTGAGCACCATGTAGATGATGATGCGATGGGGCCAATCGGTTGAGTACACTATATCCAGGTTAATACGTCTATATGGCGTCTCGCCTACGTTTACATAGGGACAGTGGTCGGAAGTAATGCATTACTGTAATGAAATTACTTTAGTTGGTAATGAGTAATTGTAATGAATTACTTTTTTTAAATAGTAATGGGTAATTGTAATGCATTACATTTTTTTAGTAATTGTAATGGAAAACCATTACTTTTTCCATTACTTTTTTTACCCTTAATTGATAAACTCAAAAATAAAACTTTTATGAAAAATGTGATTCTGTGAAATGAAATAACCACCACAGGAAGTAGCTAGGTACTACTGGTATCAGAGTTAACCCTAACCCAGCGGGGTTCTGTTGACCTACCGCCTCCAAAGCAAACATTGATGCATTTTGAAGAGGTTTTCCTGCTATTTTTAAGGAGCGATATTCTCTGCAATTATTCCGGATTAAACATTTCTACAGAATTGAAATAATTTCCTAGCTGAAGAAAATAAAACTAACTTTAGCCATCTCAAGCAGTGGTAAATTTTGAAACGCAATTGTTATTCAAATTAAATTAAAATTAAATAATAAATTTACTGTTTTAAAATAATACACCTACAGTTTTTTTATAACGTGGCATTTTTTAAAATTCCAATTAGAGTTGGCCGTGTCTGGAATGACGTATGTTTCAATTTACTGCAGATCTCAAGATCTGTCAGCTACAATTAGAAATTTAAGAAATGTCACGTTAAAAGTAATGTATAAAGTAATGCATTACATTTATTAAGTAATTGTAATTGTAATGCATTACTTTTTGTTGAAAAAAGTAATTAGTAATTGTAATGCATTACAATTTCGACGAAGTAATGTGAAATGGAAATGAATTACTTTTTAAAAGTAATGTTCCGACCACTGCATAGGGAGCGTCTCCGATAGACCCAGGAAAAAAGTGCGCTTCTTTTGCGAACGCTGTCTAAACGTTTGAAGATGGAACAAAATCTTATATAGAAGAATTGTTGGCAACAAATAGATCTACAAAAAAGTCCGTTACAGCATAATAAGTATCTATGATAGATAGCCTATAATAATTGTTTTTGTGTTTTAATTTTTTGTTAACATCGGTTTGATTGTTTGTTGTGGGCTATTCTTCATAGATACCCGAGTAGATACCTATATTCTGTCGCGGACTTTTTGGTAGATCATTTCGTAGCCAACAATGATTTTGTTATATCTTCAACCGTTTACTCAGCGTTCACGTTTTAAATTATTAAAGTGGGGTTCTTTCGAGGACTTGCACGCAACGAATAACTGAAACGTTTTAAATAGGGTCAGTGATTGACTTTTATTCTATTTTTATTCAAATTTAACATTGTGGTTAAAATCCAGCTAGTAAATTCGGGTAAATTCCATGCTACTTTAAACTTTAAAACACAAACGTGACAAAAGGAAGTTTCGGACGTAGGTATACAGTCATGGCAAAAAGTGACTAAAAACTAAAACGACTTAATTTCTTTGTAAAAATGCAGCAGAGAAGCGGCTGGAACCTCCCCATCGCGTGGATCTTTGTATTCTGTGTAGATAGTAGTCAATTCAACAGAATTTTTTTAATACTTGACTAATTTCGCAATTTTCTGACAAATACCGACATCACCTCGGACATCACCCATCACATCTGACAATATGTTCCTTTTAAGGTTAATCTTTTGCCACCTTTTTGACAATAACTGCCACTTTATGTCATCCACTGTCAGCCCGCTCCCTTTTAATGAGAAATAATTTTTTTTCTATTTTCCACTGAAATGGCCGAAACTGTGAACACATTTTTAGAACCAGAATTTGATCGCCTTTCTAATGGCGACATAAAAAAAGAGGTCTTGTATTTAAAATTTTAAGTTGATATGCTTAAATGGGACTTCCCGTGGGCCAATTGCTTTCAAAAGCCTTTCAGGTCTTCAACGGGTCACCCGATCTCCATGTACCAAATTTCAGCCAAATCGATTCAGTAATTTGGGCTATAATCTATTTTTACTGTTATTATAAAATTTCGCTTCTTTGAACCAAACAGCACTAAATGCGAACGAATTTTGTCTTATTTAAAACCAGAATTTGAAGACCTTTCTGATAGTGACAATAAATCTTTCAAAAACTTGTTTTTAATGGTCAAATGAGAAAATAATTTTAAATTTGGAAATTGGTGTACCAAAACGGCACTTTCCGAGAGTCGATTGAATTCAAAATTTGTTCAGCTCTTCGACGTGTAATACAATCCCCACGTGCAATATTTCAGCCAAATCGGTTCAGGGGCTTGGGTTGTACCGCGATTTTAAAGTCCGATAAATATCAATTTTTTTTTTATTTTTGGTCAAAAGGGCACTAAGAATGAATACACTTTTAGAAGCAGAATTTGAAGGTCTTCCTTATGGTGACGTGAAAAATGGGGGTTTGTATTTAAAATTTAAAAGTTGATGTGCCAAAATGGCATTTCCGGTTGCACAATTGGCTCCAAAAGCTTTTCAGATCTAAGTTAGGTTACGAGATGCTTATGTTCCAAATTTCAGCCAAATCGGTCCAATAGTCTTGGCTGTGGCGTGATTACAAACGAACGTACGAACGTACGTACGTACGTACGTACATACACACAGACACATTTTAAAAACCACTTTTTTGAGTTCCTGAGACCTCAAAACGTGAAGATCTGGTGTTATCTCGAATTCGAAAATTTTAGTGATTGCAGTAACCTCCCTTTTTTTTAAGTGGTGAAGTGGAGTGGGGAGGTTAAAATGGCGATAAGGTCAACAATAGGGTGTGTGTAAATACCATTTTTTCGAAAAATGATGTTATTTTAATGACGATAAGCCTCCTTGACTTTTAGGCTATTCTATTGCAATAAATTGGTGCCTTCAATCGATATAACCTACCTTTAGCGATAACCTGATATGCGTTGGTTCACGATCGTACATTTACAAATTCTGTGAAAAAGTAGAAGTTTCTACCGTTTCCGAGACTGCCAATTTTTTAATTTCTGCGTTAATTTCGGCACTGCGAATGAGCCACTAAGCTGACATCAGCTAATTCACCATCACCTGTTATATCTGATGTTAGATCTGATGGATATTTACAAATTAGAAGTTTCAAACGTTCGTCGCAATATTTCTTATTTAAAGCATAAAAGGAAACAATTCTGTAAAGGAATGTGATGAACTTCCACAACAAGCCCAGGAGATGAGCATTATTCGAAACGAATGCTCTAATTAAATCAGGAGTAGCCAAAATTGTATTTTTCCAGAACGTAATTAAATTTTTCCATTTTTATTAAATTTTCAGGCAGCAGCCGAGTAATGTTTACTGTGGAAACGAATTTGTTTCATCTTCAAAATTTCAGCTCTGAATCCGCGCCTCTCCATGTTTGCTTTTTTTCATAACAAAGTGCAAAGCAAATTTGCTGAGCAAATCACTAGTGACGCAAACAACAGACATAAACCGTGCCCTGATCGATTGGGAAACTCCCCCAGGATTCTGCAGTTTTTTCTTCCGGTATTCCGGCGAGGGTCAACTGCAAGCAAATCCCGGAATTTATTGCCGATTCGGCATGCAGATGTAAATAAATATGTAGTGATAGGGGTCAGTCAGCTGGATTAAAATATATTTGCCGAAATATTTGCATATTTGCACGCGAACAGTATGGAAATTGTTTTTATTGTGCATGTGAAAACAAGTCATTATCCTGGCTGCAACACCATGTAAGGGATCTATCTCGGACCTGGTTTTTGCCAGGATCGTAAAAAGCGGTAATTACCTGTCGAGATTGCGATCAGGCTCGTTTTCGCGAATAAAATTAATTGATAATAAAGTTTCCAATTTAGACGTCAATTCGGGTCAATTAAAGGGGCTGTGTGTTTTAAGGGTGATTCGTGCACTAGATTCAAATTCGATCCGGTCAAGCCCGTGGTGTCGACTCCTCATAAATTACTCCACAGAATCGGTAAATTATAGCGTCGTAATATGACCAGATGAATTTATTAACAGTACAACCACTTTATCATGTCCGTTTTTTAATATCGGTACAGATAGTGGGCGGCAGTAATGCATACAATATTGAGTCCGTCAACTGTTGTAATGAATATAATTTTAATTTATTTACAGACTGTGCTTATATCGGTACCTAAAAAATACGTGCCTACTTTACATACAAATCTCACGGGGGTCGAGCCTAAATGAACCGATTTTCTATCTATTAATATCGGGCCCAAGAAAGAAATTAATAAATTGGCAATCTCGGAGACGGTAGAAACTTCTACTTTTTCACAGAATTAGAAAATATCATCTTGTCCTTAAAACTGTAAGTAACAATTTACACAGAAACAAACTTAGAAGTTAAAATGTATAAAACGATATGTTATTATTTTCCGGACTGAAGTTTTAAAGTTTAGATGAACATAAGGCCCAGTTTTTCTCACGGCATCGATTTTTTGCCAAAACGGCAAGACATTTTTAGAAGCAGAATTCGAAGAGCTTTCATATAGTGCCGAGAAAAAAAGGGGGTTTGCATTTAAATTTTAAACTTGATGTGCCAAAATGCCACTTTCTCTGAAACGATCTGGCTCGAAATCTAACCTTGCCAAAAAGACCCTAAAATGACATCTTTCGAAAAAATGGCACAAAGGTTTTCGACTTGAAAAAAATCAGGTATAAAACCCGGTAATAAAAATGGGCAACAGAGAAGCGGCTGGAACCTCCCCATTGCGTGAATCTTTGATTTCTGTGAAAAATTGTTAGGCTTCCCGTCGTCTGTGACTAATTTCCGAATTGAATAACAAAATATCATATTTTAACATCTTCCTTCTATTCTGATGTCACATTTTCGTCAATAATTGCAACTTTACATAAAAAAGGGTGCCTTAATGTCCACGTATCAAATTCAGCCAAATAGATCCAGCAGATTGGGCTCTAATGCGTTCTAACTATCATTACAAAATTTCCAGTTCTTTTACCCAAAAGGCACTAAATGCGAATTAATTTTATCTTGTTTAAAACCAGAATTTGAAGATCTTTCTGTTGGTAACAATAAATTTTTCAAAAACTTGTTTTGTATGGTAAAACGAGAGTACATATATTTAGATTTGAAAATTGATGTGCAAAACGGCACTTTCCGTGAGTTGATTGCCTCCAATACAACCTCCATGTGCAAAATTTCAGCAAAATCGGTCCAGAGGTTTTGGCTGTATCGTGTTTTTAAAGTACGTTAAAAATCTCGAATAGGTATTTGAATTTTTGTCAAAAAGGCACTAACAGTGAATACATTTCTAGAAGCAGTAACCTCCCTTTTTTTAAGTGATGAAGTGGAGTGGGGAGGTTAAAATATACAGTTATAAATAGTTTTTTTAACGGCACCGGTTTTTGGCCAAAAGGGCACCATGTGTGAAAATATTTTCAGAAGCAGAATTCGAAGAGCTTTTATATGGTGACGAGAAAAATGGGGGTTGCATTTACGAGAACCTTGAGATTTGGTGCCTTACCATTGTCGACCACGTAGAGTCAGGAGATAATATTTTGATCTCCCTATCGCTTCCGGTTATACCGGAAGTGGAAGCCATTTTCATTATTTTAAATAGAAATGTTTCTTTTCTTTTACGGTTGCAACCACCTCTGAATTGTGAGTTATGTCAAGCTAACTGTCATATTTTTTGACTCATGTCAAAAAGTTTACAGGAAGATCGATTTGCCAGGGTTCTGAAAAAAATTTATATCTCCGAAATCGTTGAAGATCAAGAAACCAATCATGCAGCGTTTTAAAGTAGAAAGCCTGAGCTATCTTGTGATGCAAATTATGAGAATGCAACTCGAACTTGAATTAAGTAAATTTGCTATTTTTTAGTGAAATAAAATTCAAGTAGGTAGTAGCATTTGAAAAAATGAAGTAATCCGTGATTTGTTTTCGCCATATGTTCAAAAATTAATAGGCTGCCTATTGTTGTTCAGTCGGTTGCAAAATTATCTGGGACGTATGACTTTTTATAAATTAAGTTTAAAGAATGGAGAGACCAATTTGCTAGTGAAAAGCAATGTCTAAGGCTGGTTATTATTCACCTAAACTAAGTATACATATAGAAAGTTATACGTCCCAGCTAATTTTGCAACCGACTATACAGGGTATATACCTATACGGAATTTTTTGGACAAAATTCCCTGACTTTTCCAGGATGCGATCTCATCTTTCTTTCTCTACAATTTCTTGGTGTAAAAACACAGATGACAAATAGATGACAGTTCTGTCACTTGTTTCCATTGCAAAATTGTATTTGACATTGACAAAATTAAAACAAGAATGAAATGGACAAGTTGGCTCGTACTTTCTTGGCGGACATAGCTCATATACGCAATCAAAATTAATATTTCGTTTTATGGTAATATTCGAAAATGCAAAAACACATCCATGTTCTTATTGTTTATTAATGCCAATTCGGGGTGTTTGAAAGTAATTTTTCGTGTAAGAATAGTTATTTATGATATAAGTGTTAAAAGAGGTATTTTATTGTTTTTTTTTGTTTAAAACATGTTTTTATCGTATTAATTTTTATGAAAATTGCATTTAAAAAACAGTTTTAAACCTGTTTAAAACATGTTTAAAACAAGTTTAAAACAATAAATTTTGTTCATTACAGGCATCTGTAAAATTGTCCCCTCATGGACATAGCGCAGAATTGTTTGATTTAATTTAACGATCTGTCAAAAAAGTCCATGTTGGACACATTTTTGAAAAGCTATTTTTTTCTGCATTTTATGGTGTTAAAATCTAATATGGCGGCTATAAGAAAAAAAAAAGTTGACCGTCGTTGCTCAAAATTTAGAAGGCCTAGAAATGTGTGTCAATGTTGACAGGTGTCAAAAATATAAAAGTTCCACATTTCATTTAATTACCAACAATACGAATATACGAAAAATACGAATTTTTCTTTAAAATCGCGATTTTCAATTTTTCCGGGATAACTCAGGAACGAATCAAGATAAAGGAAATTTCTTTACAGATTCCTAATCAGCCTGAAAAGACGCAACTCGAACAATTCACCGACCCTGTATATCTTATTAATCTTATATCTATATCTAACATGATATGTGAATAAAAGTGAATCAAAGATTATCAAACTGGGAGGTACCTATCTACCTTAATCTCAACAATCATAATATTATTTAATAATACAATTTTCTTAAATATTGCCCTTGCATCTTTTCTTATGCGTCAATCGTGGCATATATGAATTGTATGAAGCTATATGAAGTATGAACTTAATAGAAATTTGACATGTATAAATTAAAAAAAACATTGAATAAAAAAACACGTTTAAAACATAGTTTAAAACATATTTGTTTAAAACAAACGGCCTTGTTTAAAACATGTTTAAAACACTTGATTAAAAACAAATGTTTAAAACATGCCAACCCTGGTGAGAAGGGAACATAAATGTTAAAAGTAAATGACTTTTAATACTGGTGTCATAAAATGTCATTTTTAACAATTGTCAACAAACGTTAAAACAACTGTTTTTAATAGTGTTTGTAGATTTTTAATAGTGTTTGTAGAAAAAGATATATTTTTCATTTCTTCGAGAATTTTGTGTCGTATGTATGATATGATTGACCGTATAGGTATCTATAAAAAATTCCAGAAAAACACTGAAAATTCCGAAATTCCCCGACTTTTCCAGGCCATAGAAATTCCCTGACAATTCCAGATTTTCCAGAAGAGTATATGTACACCCTGCACGCGTACCTAAACAATGCCTATATTTTTGGTGATGTTTGTGATTTGTTTCTGACCTCTTCCAAATGTTATTTTGTCTTTTGCCATCATGCATCAAAAAACTAATAAATAGTAGTTTCAAAAATACGCAGAGGTAAAATACCCCTAAAGCTTTTTATAAAAAAAAATTTAATTGGCTGGCTACTAATCTCTGCCCATTCTACTGTAAAATTTGATCTCTGATGAATAATCGATCCAATTACACAAACGGGGTGAAAGGCGAAATTGCAAGACACTTGATTTGTTACCTCCCCGTTTATAAAAAGATGCCATTGAAAAGTGCATACTGCAAGTAGTAGTTGCAGTCAATAGTTCAAAATCCAGTCTTTGCCAGTAGCGTACTCTGATTTACAGCCTTCTTGTAAACGGATTTGTTCCAAGCAAACTTCACCACAATAAAGATTGAATCGACTGAAACGCTATGACCTATGGACATGCAGACAATGCGCGTGTATTACACGCTACGGCCGGAAAGAAAAAAAGACGTATCGACGTGTTAACGAACGCCAAAACAATGGATCATCGCCTTCAGCTGGCTCCCCCGCCGCCTGTCAAACCATAATAAATGAGCCCCTGTCCTGCCAACAATCAAAATCGAGAGATCGCTGTAGTGTAAAGTAACATACGATTGTATCAAGTCTACACACATATCCCCATATCATCTTCCAATATAAAATATTTAACGAGTTGAAGCAATTTTCGATCGGATCGATATCATGTAACGACTTGTGCAGACAACGATAAAATTATACGTATATTTATGGCCACGAACGGTTCTTTTCGTTTTGTTCTCTGAAACAAAGAACAATTTGATAATCAAACTTGACTCAAGTTTTATAAATCAAGAAGTTCTATCGAATATTGACGAATTATGGGGATGTGAGAAGTTTTCTAGATGCAATTCCGTTATCGCCGTCACCACCATTAAAAAGTTTACTCGTTAAAACTCGGCTTTAAATTCATTTACTAGCACAAGAAAATAAAACCTAAATGGAATGCAATCGAAGGGATATTAAAATTGATGCTGATCTGAATTTATGGAGACAAATTGAAAAGTTGGCGTAATTAAAAGCTACATTAATGTCCCATAAAATGCAATGGAATGGTATAGATTAACAGCAATGTTTGCGTTTTTTCTCAGTGGGCTTGAAAGGGAAACGAGCGAATTGAGTTGTGTCTGAAAAAGCAATAGGCAGTTAAATGATCTTGCGTGGAACAGCAATTGCACTGGTTTTGAGATCTTTAAAATTCGAAGTCTTGAGGAACAAACTCAACTATTCAACCCTTGGAAACGTTCCTCTTCAGATTTAATGGGTTCCGTCCCTCATACAATTGACCGGAATATATTATGTGACCCACCTGGCGTCTTGATTATTTGTTCTTTGTGGAACCAAATCGTCTGCCTCTGTAGAAGGATAGAATTTAATTTCCTTTAAAAGGGCGTCTGATTCTATCGTTTATTAAACTTTTCGGATCATGCCCTTTTCCCGTGGTCCGAAAATTTTAAATTCACTATTGCATTCCGCTATTCAGACGTACCATATGGAGCGGCTCACAATTTGTAATCATGATGAACATTAGGGTCCTTTCCAGGACATATTTGAAGCGTGTTGCGCGTTGACAGGTTAATTTGCGAAGTCGATTTACAATGATTTACACACATCGTATACATTGTATCGTACGAAATAATTGTCGTTTCGAAAAATAGTTATCCAAGTTAGATGTTCCACGACCATAAGCTACAATTTATTTTTTTGGAAATAAACTATTCAATTGAAGTCACAATTAGCTTAGGGGTAGATTTTAAAAAGGTTGTAACTTACAATCATGATAACTTAGTTATCATTAGTCCCTTGTGGTGGCGCTACCAAACCGATGGTACCAACCATAGCAAAATCAAGCAAAATGACGATTGACGAGATCAGCTGTCAGTGATCTGTCATTGTATTATTTGCGAAAATTAGAGGATGCATCGAATTTTGCCCTTGTAGCGCAGTGCAACCGCGTTTAGCATGCATTTGAGGCATCATGCATGATTTTTCGACAACGTGCAGTGCGTGAATGATACGAAGAAATCAAGGAAGCAACCACGTTTTCTCATCGGCTGATCGCCTTTGCAGACAGAAGATTGGGCAAATGATCTGGTTTTGAAGAAGCTTGCCCATACTATATCTGGAGGTACAATGCACCTGTGATGCGGCTCTCATTGGACTGTTTACATTTTGTGTTAGGTAGGTTAGTTCATGTGTTGGAAGTTAGACTAATCCTGAAATTTTTCAGTGCCTGATTAACTAAATGAAGCACCTCCCATCCCATGTTTGGAAATGTACCTACCAGAGGGGAATGGAAGCTAAATGAGATGCCTTTAAACAATCCCCTCAATTGCATTTGCAGAAAACTACGTAAAGCCTCCCCGTGCACTGAAATAGTTATCGTTTGTTTATCGAATTGGACTCAACAGCTTCGAATCAAGTAAAAGTGATTTTGAGACAATTATTTTTTGTAATTACCTTATTGCCCATAAAATATTTTAAAAAAGTTGACCATTTTTTTAAATTCCAAATAAGGTAGTGAAATTGATTAAAAAAACGAGTGCTTTATGTAGGTAGGTACACACATATTTATTTTCATCAGATTGAGTATGAGAGAGTGAAACACAGTACATTGCGGGACCATTGCTAAAGTACTTATATTCAGGGTGGTCAAACGAAACAGGCCAGTTTTATCAGGGGACACATTAATCCGTGATAGGTGCGATTTCACAATCCAGTCCCATGCATGGCTCTCCCCAGTGCGTGAAATGCCTCCTTGACTTTAGGGTACTCTTCCCCAGTAAGAAACCGAATGAATTGTGGAGAAAGTTCTACAAGGGCTTTACTTAGTTCATGAATCGCAAGACTGGCAGCTGACTGCGAACTTCTGGCACTGGAACCAACCAATCACTGAAAACCACCACTCGCATAAAACTGAAGAACCAGGTATAGCTTGTGCGTAGGTGTTAAACGCATATACCGCCCTTTTCCAGTATAAGGATTCCGTGTCAAATGCGGTGTAATGAGGTCAACGACATAATTGTCCAGTCGAGTTCGCTGGAAGAGTTGTTGTTCCGTTATTTCCTGTATAGTGCAATGCATTTAGACGAAAAAGTGCCGAAACCCGGGCATAAAAAAAAAAGGTAAAACCTTTTCTAACATGATCGGGACACTCTATTTAACATGTCATAAAAAGTCCCAAAGAATCCCGCGTCGGGTTTGGCCGTAATGGCCGAGGAACCGGTTCAACAGTAAAAATTCTCAAATTTTGGGCTATTTATCCCACCAATTGTGTTTTAATCTTGATATGCTTTTGCAGTTAGCTTGTCAGGAACATTGTGAAACATACTTTATTTAGCTGTGGCAAAAAAAAATGACGGGGCACGCGCCCGAGCGTTCGCGCGGTCCAATAGACGCTTCACGCGAACTGTCCAGGGAGTCGACCGATTTTGATGAAACTTTCAGCGTCGAGGCAGATCGATGTGAGGTTGAAGCCTATTGTTTTTCGCTGCGATCGAACGACCGGACTACCGGAAAAATGCAGATACTGTAAAAACATTGAATTGCAAATATCTCAGTTTTTGTCGGTCTTATGCCAAAATATGTCTTATTCGATATTGTGGGAAATTTAATTCTCTACAAAAAAGCACATAATAATTTTTTTCATACGACCAATGGTTTAGGCGCTACGGTCGGAGGAAGTTCAGCACTCAACTCTAGTAAGAGCATGAGCATGACAAAAAAAATCGTACTAGAAAGCGCTGTAGTGGTGAGGTTGGTACCGTCAGTTTGGTAGCGCCACCACTAGGGATTAATGGTAACTAAGTTATGCCAGTATTAAAGATAAAATCTTTTGAAATCCCACCCTTAGTTAATAAGGTTCAACTTGTCAAAAGGCAGGTAAGAAATTGAACTCTGCTCAACTCTAATTGTTTAGGGCTTCGGTCTCGAATTCGATACGAGACCGATGGCCGTTTGCACCGTAATTTTTGAGTGTTCCTTAAAGATAATGGATCCTTAAGGTCCTTGGAAACTATATTGTGACAACAAACGTATCTACGGAATTTAAACGTCACTTATCTTTAAGGAACCCTTAAAATTACGGTGCAAACAGCCACGAGACCTGCTTCAATTTTAGGGACCCAGAACGAGACTAAGCCATCAGTCTCGGTCTCGTCCAGACTTTCGCGAGAGTGTCGGTGATTTTATAATAGATTTTCACTCTTTCATTTTATAATTTCAGTCTGCTTGCGCCGATTCTTACACAAACGGATGTTGATCCGTTTTATGTCTATTTTAATGTCTAATTAATATGTCTACCTTGAAAGTCGATGTACAGTTGCGAACATGGAATTTCATACTTCATTTTTCTGTCATTTGATGTAAATGATGGTTTATTTTAATAAAAGAATCAACGTGATTAAACGAAAATAACGGTCGTCAGTCTTAAGGCTTGCCAATTTTGGTGGTTAATGCACGAGATCTGGTGCCATTGGGCGCTTTCATCTTATGACATTTTGTGACAGATTAGTTATTTCTTAGTCGTTATTTGTCATTCCCGTGTCATAACTCATAGCAATCTCAAAATTGGCAGAGCCGATAATACAGCCGGACTGTTTTACCTACTGAGTAGACTGACTACCTTCATGCACTGGCATTATTGAAATCATCAATTCGCGATGCTCAGGCGCCGGTACGGGGCGCTGTTTAGCCGCTTCACCGAGTGTCATCGGTGACAGTGACAGTAAAAATGCCAAAAATCCAGAAAAACCTCATTTTGTGGCAGTGCTCGTGTGGGTTTCGTAAATAAATTTGTTGGAGAAGGGTTTTTAGTTATTCTTGTCCACAAAGCAGGTACTACGAGTCACAACAATCTGCCATGTAAAAGTAGTTAAAGGTTAACCACCAGATATCAGATACTTTGCTGCAAATCGCGAATTGTATTTTTTAAATCTCCTTATTAAAAAGTCATTAGTTTTTATAAAATTACCGACTTCTATAGGAACCCTTTTACCATTTTCCAAAACGTCACATAAATGCAATATAGCATAACGGTAATAATATCGTAGCAGAAATAGTAAACATTGTGATGATAACCATGGTTACTTTCGACAGTAATAGTCATAAGAGTACAACAGTGATCGTAAGGACAACCAATTCGGCATAGGTTGTGAATATCCTACTTTGACATCTATATTGGAAGTATTTTCACTAGATGTCACTTGACTTAATGATTAACATTTTTTTCATTAGAAATAGGCGTTAATCTATTATTGGGTGGTTTAAGAGACCATAACTTTCTTTCAAAGATTAATTGTCATACTTGAAATTGTTGCCAATATATGTATATGAGAATGTAATGCGCTGGATCTACCTGTACCGCAATCTGTATACGGAACTTTTGACGGTTGCATCCAAAAACTGAGAGAGAAAGGTTGAATCTCGCCGACAAGGTAGAAGAAGATGCCATCACGATTAACCATCGCTGCTTAATGTACTTTTAACCTCAATTGTCAAGCCTGGCAAGTTCGACGAATTTGTTATATTTCGTCGTTCCGAGATATTTTCACACGTTTGCATTTTTTCAATGACCAATATTAATTCTCGTGAGTGGGGTATACCACAATATATTTCATGACTATCAGTGAGGACTCAGCATTGAATTTATTGATCATCTCTATTTCTTGACCGTTTTAGGCTGAAAAGCTAATTATTGAGCACTAAATTATAAATTTTCATATTTTTCATATTCCAAGGTTCGCTCACTTTGATTTATGGAATCGTATCCAGGATTTTGTAGAACTAAACCAAAACCTTTATCGTCGCATATTAACGAAAGCGGGGGTTGTGTGTCTCAGGCTTTTTTTTCTGTTGGTTAGTAAACGGGATTTCACATCCGTCAAAACTCCCGTCACTCACTGTCAGTGTCAATAAACAGTAACAATGGAGATTGAAAGGGACCTTTGTTGTCAATTATTGTCCATGACAGGAATTTTGACAGAACTGAAATCCCGATTACAAACCAACAGAAAAAAAGCCTGAGACACAACCCCCACTTTCGTTAATATGCGACGGGACTCTAGTTCTTTTTACTCAAGATATGTTATTAAGTGTACCTATCGAGTAAGAAGCCAAAACCGTTATAGTAGAATAAAGAGCACTATTAATACAGTACAGTTTCCATAAAATAGCATTTTTGAACATGATAACTCCCTGACACGGTTCATGGAAAACCTGCTGCTGCTGGCTTACATACTTGCATCTTGTGATGCACTTGTCAGATTTTCATTGTATCTTCGTCCTCGTCATCGAGTAGTTAAGAACTAAAGTGCTGGAAATCTTGCCCTTTCTGCAGGTAGTACCATAGTTCATGAAAGAATGTTTTTCATACCAAGACTCTCGATAAAGCACTTCAGGCTCTCAAATACTATTTGCGGTCCTGGTTGCTGATGGTTTTTGGTAGATTTTTTATGTAGAAACCTCACCTTTTGGAGGCTTACAAAGAGAGAAATCCATGATAATTATGTAGCGGCAGCAGTTAAAAAGTAGAACGCCCTTCTTCACTATTTGGTGAAAAAGAACTCCCAATAGGAATTCTTTTAGGTTGCACGAATATTGGACAATAATACTTCATTAGCGCCTTGCCCTATTACGTCCCTGACAAAACTGCCGCTTCATTCATAACTCATTGACTACATTCTTAGGAGAACAAAGATTTATTGTTCAACACAACGTCCAAGTGAAAATAACATTCAATTAGTAGCATCATATAATTATTCCAAAATAGATGTGTAATAAATCTCGAAGCATTGTAGAGCGAAAAATGCAGACGGTACACGAGATCGGTGATAAGAAGAGCCAACACTACAGAACAGATGTTTGAATCCATTATATTCACTGACAAAGGGGCATTTCAACACACCATGTCATGTTAGCACAGCAATATATCGAATTTCCATTGTGCCATCCGGTGCTAGTACTTTTTAAAACTGGATCCGAAGGCACGGTAAACATATGGCGGAAACTTCTTCCGGTTTTTCCGTGATGCAGTCACGTGCTGTCACTCCGGGTTATTTTGCGGGCATCTGTTATTTTTACGACCGAGAGAATCGATAGGGCCCTTTAAATAAAAGCTAATTCTACACTTGGAACCTTTAATAAACCAAAGCCCTGAGCTAAATCCTTGCAGCTTCAAAGGAGATGAAATTTACACTTTTATTGCCATTTTGAAGGAAATGAAGTCGTCTGTTTGTACAACTCTGAGATGAATATGAACGGATGGTGATTTATTTTGCGCTCAATGCCAGATAGCTTGTAATGTGTTAAGTAAGGTATGATAAGTAATCTTTCTTGTTTCAAAACATGAACTCGAATGCTTACGCTTTGCAATAAAATCAGATGAAAAATCGAATCGATTTGTCTTTGAACTGTTGCAGTTTATTAATTGCGGATATCGTAAATGCCAGGAATTTTCTTAACAAGTTCTTTTGCACGATTTGCTTTGAAGTGGCGGAAATAGACGCTGCACTTCTGTTTGATTTTCAGGTGACAAACGGTGATTTATGAAGGGGCCAAAATGTGCATCAGCCACCTGATCAAACACTTCCAAAGACTATTTAATATTTGTCGTCGACTTTCACACTTGGATTCAAACGTGATTTCGATTCAAATATAATTTTATATACAGCTGCCTTGATTTAGTGCTTTTTACGTCTGGGATGCAGCAAACTTGAGAAACTTATTAAATATTTATCATCATTTGCATAAAAATGTAAAACATCGAATCGACTCAGGGTTCATATCTTTTGCTAACAAAAAATCATATCCAGTCTGCTTCCAGTCTGCTTGATATGGCTGTTATGTTGGCACAACGAATTGAGATATCTCTTCTTCAGTGTTCTAATCAGTTGCACGAATCAGCACAACTTGGGCATGCTAATACCACACCTCGTATCACACTATCTATCATCAATGTAGCCTAGCCAAAAAGAACCGCCTATACAGGCTGTCCCAGAACTCGCGTAAATGCTGATAGTGGTAGACTCCTGGGGCCATTCTAAAACGAAAATTTCTTTGCGAAAATTGCGAGGGCTCATTAGCTTTTAAATTGGAAACAGTTTCAAATTCCCCAATCACTTACTAAAATAGTAAGGTGAAATAAAGATGAGCAATCTGTTGCTTATGATGCCTTATTTAACCTAGCAACAACTTACATCCTTTTACTTTATCATACTATCATAGGGTGTAATTCAAAGTCAGTTTATGTCAGTCACGTGATGACATAAGTCTAGTTAGGTGCACAACTCAGTAGGGGTCGTTGCTTGCAAATTTTTGCCTGCAACATTACCTCTCACTGGCAACTATTTTAATCCCATAGCCATCATATACACGCAGGTTCCTTAACAAATCGTGTGAGCTGATATAATGGTTATTGGGTGAAAATAGTTGCCAGTGAGATGTAATATTGCAGAAATCTGCAAAAATTTGCAAGCAAGGACCCCTGCCGAGTTGTACACGTAACTAGACTTATGTCATCAAGTGACTGACATAAACTGACATGGAATAACACCTTAATTCAGATATCTATTCTAATCCATTTGAAAAGTATTGAACCCTCGCAATATTATCATAAAGAAATTTTCGTCTTAGATTGGACTCGGGAGTCTACCTTTATTCGGCTTTTACGCGAGTTCTGGGACACCCTGTATAAAAACGCAAACTTAGCGCCCTGGTGATAATGTGAAATAAGGTAGGAGTAAATGCCTATATGCCTAGGTAACGCCCAGTTGTTTAGTGCGAGGTTATCTGTAAGCCCGTTTTAAATACCCGAGCTCAACGATCTGTTCTGATTGGCTGTTACCTGGTAAACAAACTAAGTTTACATTAAACCAAGGATACGCCATGGACTGAACAACCCAGCCTCAATGTCAATAAAGGCCAGTTGTTCAGTCCTAGATTATATCTAAACCGGGTCAAACTGCGAGAGTTAAGCGTTCTCATTGGTTGTTGCCTGACAACCAAACCAAGGTTAGGCTAAACCGAGGATAACCCGAGACTGAACAACCCAGTCTAACACATGCATTCCGAGTCTGAGCAATATTCCTAGGTTATCTTTAACCCCGGTTTAAATGCCAGAGGGCGGGTTGTTCAGTCCTAAATTATCTCTAAACCGGGTTAAACTGCGAGAGTTAAGCGTTCTCATTGGTTGTTGCCTGACAACCAAACCAAGGTTAGGCTAAACCGAGGATAACCCGAGACTGAACAACCCAGTCTAACACATGCATTCCGAGTCTGAGCAATATTCCTAGGTTATCTTTAACCCCGGTTTAAATGCCAGAGGGCGGGTTGTTCAGTCCTAAATTATCTCTAAACCGGGTTAAACTGCGAGAGTTAAGCGTTCTCATTGGTTGTTGCCTGACAACCAAACCAAGGTTAGGCTAAACCGAGGATAACCCGAGACTGAACAACCCAGTCTAACACATGCATTCCGAGTCTGAGCAATATTCCTAGGTTATCTTTAACCCCGGTTTAAATGCCAGAGGGCGGGTTGTTCAGTCCTAAATTATCTCTAAACCGGGTTAAACTGCGAGAATTAAGCGTTCTCATTGGTTGTTGCCTGACAACCAAACCAAGGTTAGGCTAAACCGAGGATAACCCGAGACTGAACAACCCAGCCTAACACATACAGTCCGAGTCTAAACAATACTTCCTAGGTTATCTCTAACCCCGGTTTAAATGCCAGAGGGCGGGTTGTTCAGTCCTAGATTATCTCTACACCGGGTTTAACTGCGAGAGTTAAGCGTTCTCAGTGGTTGTTGCCTGACAACCAAACCAAGGTTAGGCTAAACCGAGGATAACCCGAGACTGAACAACGCAGCCTAACACATGCAGTCCGAGTCTGAGCAATACTTCCTAGGTTATCTCTAACCCTGGTTTAAATGCCAGAGGACGGGTTGTTCAATCCTAGGTTATCTCTAAACTGGGTTTAACTTAACTATGCGAGAGTTAAGCGTTCTCATTGGTTGTTGCCTGACAACCGAACCCAGGTTAGTCTAAACCGAGGATAACCCGAGACTGAACAACCCAGAAAGAGTCAAGCGTTTAATCCGAGGTTAACTTTAAACCTGTAAGCCTAGCAACCAAACCAAGTTAAATCCACTACCGAACAACTGGTCCTTAGGCCTCTCTGGAATGCAGCTTACTCTCCCATAAAATTTTGGCAAATCTAAAACTCGAACTTTAAACAAATTTTTGACGTTTTCAGTCTTATATTTTCTAGAAAGTCTTTTTGCCTTTCCTTATTCGTATCATTCCACGAAACTGAAAAACACAAATGTCATGTCATTTATCTTGATACACTTAACTTAACTGAAGTTCCGTTGCATAATCCGTCCGTCGCCTCCGGAGCCAACGCAGGAGTCTCACGACAAATAACCTTCGTGCAGATTAAAGGCTTAATTAACATTTCTTAATCAGCTTCACTGGAAGCTAATTTCCATTGTTTTAATCAACACATAAAGAAAGGCACAGAGCCCTTGGCCAAATCCTCCGATTACGTCTCTGCGCTTAGGCTGGGTCAAAACAATGCACTTTTGCATAAAATAATAACAATCATTCGTCTCAGCCTATTAATTACAATGACATTATAATTACGACGTTAATTCGGTTTGAATACAAATTTATAGGAACGTTTGCAAATCGGCACGTTGATAAACGTGCTTTTTTGTCATAGCTAATTGCATGATTTACGATATCTAATATTTAATTATTTACATATAAATAAATTCTAACGGCGGAGGAACATGGGTCGACTGGACGACTATAGTATTGATCCTTTTTTCTGCTCTATTGCCGCCTTTCTACTACAATTATCTAAGCTCGGTCGACTTTGCACCAAAGAACGAGGTATACGTATCGATCATATTTACATATTTACCAGTTTAGTTTTAATAAAAATACCGTCTTTGAAGTGATATGGAGGCTGAGCGTAACCGACACGGGTAAACACGATTCTTACAAATACGTTCAACTTTACGGTCAATTTGTTCGAGGATTCCGAAATCACAGTTGTTCATGTTTTTTACAAGACGTGAATACTGCCAGATCTCATTTTATTGTATCTACAGATGTTTTATAAGACAGCTCCTCCTTTATTGCGTTCGTTACAAATCGTCGAATACCTACAGGCTACAGGATGTCGTGATTGTAATAATCTTAACAAGGATCACTTGATTATCTTCCAGGGGTGTGGCGCGTTCGCCTACAAAGATGAGGGCATTGAAAGGGAAACTGGGCCAGGTTGGAACGATTTCATCAAATAATCAGGTGTGGAAAAACGGGTATACCGAGGCTTTTAAATTAAAGACCTTTGAACTCTCTGTTCTTCCCAGTTAGATAGCGGGCATTTCATTGTAAAAGTGAAGCACGTTCTGTCTGATTCGAGATCCGCTTTCAATCAGAAAGCTAACATTTAATAAACTCGACTTGCAGTTCTCGGCGCAGTGACCGTGATTGCAGCAGACGAAATACATAGTTCAATTTTGTTATTATCTCATCGCCATCTGTCCGCCTCATCTAATTGACATCGAAGTTTACCGTAAACATATACAGATAGTACGACTGGGTAAACACCGTTGTCGATTTCAACCTTCATTATCATTATCGCCATCGTAGGCAGGTACGTTCTAAATCGCAATGACAGTTCACCTGACTGTAACATACGGCTGTACGTAGGATTGGATCTTCTTCGAATTTAATTTTTAACTTCTACTCTTTAGCGCAGCAAACTAACATCAATCGATAAATCGAATTGAGAAAAACATCATTTTTTCCTAGGAATCCGAAAAAGTGGTTATTGAAAAATGTCTGTGTGTCTGTCCGGATTTGATAGCTCACTTTTTTTTTAAGGCGAAAACCCTCTTTTTCGAAAAATGTAATTTTAGGGGCAAAAAAGCATTTTTTGAATTTATTTTGGCAAAAAAGCATATTAAAAGCCCTTTTCCATTGAGTAAATCAAGAGGAGTCATACAATAGTATGGAAGCGTGTGCTTGCCCATAAGCTATTTTTATTCATTAATAGGCAACACATAAAACACCATGTTACTTTGGTCTATTCGCGTCCAATTCTAATTATCATATGGTGAAGAAACCTGTAATACAGCTGAGCCCCCTCTCTGTACCAAACGCAAAACCTGTTAGCAGCGCGACGTCAAAGCCAACAATGACGTCATAGTGTTTCTATGACGTCATTGTTGGCTTTGTCGCACGAGTTATTTGAGGAGGGGGCAAAATAAAAATAAAATAGTACCTAACCTTTGGGCTGATGTGATTGATGGGCTCACGCCGCGCCGCCGCCGCCGTGGCATCGTCGGTGATTATTATAATAACTCCAAACTCGACTAACTCACGAAGAAAAATTGAACAACGCAGTAGGTACGCACATCACTTTGGGCCCCTAAGCCGATTTCGTTACCAATATTTTATTATATACCTATACGAACAAAATTCTAAATTACACCAGTCACAGCGTCCTTTCAAAAATCTGCATTTTCTATCCTTGACTTTTTGGGGCCCAGGCCCATAGCACAGAACTCTAAATATTCCCTCAGGTTTCAGGAATTAACAATAAAGTTGTGACGCATTACGCATGTTCAAAGTAAATATCCCATAATGCACACATCTACTTTTTTTTGCAATGAAAGAGACACGTGTTTCGTGTTTATATTTGGGCGAAAGCTAGCACAATACTCATTGTATTATAATTAATTTACGACTGTTTTTCTTCGTCCAGCTTATTCAGTCAGTCCTCTTAGCGGTATCGCCCAGTGGCGGATTTAGGGGGGGGGCGAGGGGGCGATCGCCCCCCCCCCGAGATCCGTGCCGAATCATAAACTTCATACATTTCACAAAATTCGTCTGTCGTCCACTCAGGGCCCGCTCTACACGGTAGGCTGTGTAGGCGGCCGCCTGGGGCGGCAAAATTTTAGGGCCGCAGTTTGGGTTTTCCAAAAAGTTTTTGGGGCGTCACAGTTACACAGTGTCTGTACCTAGTACCTACCAATTTGATTGAGCATTTCTTATAATAATTATTCAGACATGAGGTTTTAAAATAAAATGTAGGTATTATAGGACGTCCTAAGGAGAGTAGAGTTAGTCGCTATGATTCAAAAATTTCATGCAGAAATGTCCTATTTTACTCTTTTTGTAAGAAATTCGATCTCGATAAAAAATTCTCCTTATGATGGGACTTAAGTTTTTCAAATAATGTCACTAACATTCTGAAGTGCTTAGAAAATGCGTGACCTTGAAATTTTGTAAAATTTTCGCCTGCGGCGCATTTTCAACCCCCCCCCTACCATTACTGTCTAACAAATTATTCCCCCATTCAACAAGCCCCACTATTGGGGCGCCATAATTCGCCCCCCCCGAGATTGTCTTCTGGATCCGCCACTGGTATCGCCCAACAAATTAGTTTTAACAATTGATATCCTTACCTTTCTCAATCAATGTTGCCAGAGTTAGTACTTTAGTACTCTTCTAGTACTTTTTAACTTCTTCGCTTAGCGAAACAAGTTAATAAAATCGATTAAAAAATCGAATCGCCAAAAATATCAAATCTTTACGTTTCAGGGTACTGGGAATCCGGAAAAGTGGTTTTTGAAAAATGTCTGTGTGTCTGTCTGTCTGTGATCACGCTGCAGCTCAAACTACTGAACGTATCGAGATGAAATTTGGCACACATATTCAGTGGGAGATTTGTAGGTGGCTGATTAGAATCTGGGCCACATCGGTTAGCGGAAAGTGCCTTTTTGTCACATCAACTTTAAAAATTTAAATGCAAACCACCATTTTTCGCGTTACCATATGAATGCTCTTCGAATTCTGCTTCTAAAAATGTATTCACACTTGTGCCTTTTTGGCCAAAAAAAATGCATAACTGTATATTTTTATAACCAGATTTGATAGCTGATTTTTTTTCAAGCCGAAAACCTTTGTGCCATTTTTTCGAAAAATGTCATTTTAGTGGCAAAAGGGCCATTGTCTCAATTTATTTTACAAAAAAAAAATATTCTTACTATCAGATTCGACAGATGTTATATTGCCGGATCAAAAACCTTATTGCAATTTTTTAGAAAATTGCCATTTTAGGGACAAAAAGGCCCCTTTTTGAGTTCTTCTTAGCAAAAGGGCATATTATCATTATCGAATTCGATAGCTGTTGCATTGCCGGATCGAAAACCTTAGTGCCATTTTTTCGAAAAATGTCCATTTTAGGAGTGAAAAACATTTGTATTTTAGATTATAGTAAATGAGCGCCGGGTGCATCAGCCATCCAACCGCTTCGCACGCCCGACCTTGGTTAAATAAAGTTAAATGCTACATTTACAAATTCTGTGAAAAAGTAGAAGTTTACCGTCTCCGAGGAGACTGCCAATTTTTTTGCAACGAAAGAGACATGACACGTGTTTCGTGTTTATATTTGGGCGAAAGCTACTACAATACTCATTGTTTTATAATTAATTTACGACTGTTTTTCTTCGTCCAGCTTATTCAGTCAGTCCTCTTAGCGGTATCTCCAACAAATTAGTTTTAACAATTGATCCTACCTTTCTCAATTTTCTCTGCGGTTCTTTCATATAAGAAATGTTTTCAGTTTTCCTCTTCACAAGCATTATCATCCTTTGTTTAACGTTTGTGATTGTCAAAAAATTTTTCTAGGGAGCGGCGGTAACAAATACCGCGGGGGGCATGCAATAAGTCGGCCTAATTATTACGATTGAAATAAATTCTAAAAATTTACCGATAACAATCAATGCACTAAGGAGATTATAGAATATTTATAATGATTGTTATGTAAAGAGAGGTATCAATAATGGTATCGTATCATGACCTGCTGTGGTAACCAAATATGCCGTCGCGGACTTTTATTTAGATCTTTTTCATTGCCAACAATCTCCATTCATAATTTTGATCTACCTGCAAGCGTTTAGGCAGCGTTCGCAATTAAACCGTGGAAATGGAGGTGAAAACCTAATGGTGGTCACAAAAAGCTTACGAAACACCATTTTGCAGGTTTCAAATTTTTTCTCATTTTATCGCCGGCACTATCTATCCACATGCCAAATTTCAGCTTGCCACCTCATCAGGAAGTCGTATTTCTTTTCCGGACACGCACCAAAAATCTGGGCTTAGCTTTATACATAATATACCTACAGGGGTATTATTTTTAAAACTTTCCGCCTTGAATATTTTTGGACATAAAAAAGAGATTTAATTGAAATAAACGCTGGTCGTCTGGACATCACGGAGGGGGACCCCTGCGCGTGTACGAATTCGGGACCTACAATTTTTTCTGAGTTAAAAGCATGCATTATACTTGACCGGAAGTACATAATCACGGCCACTCTTGATTTTCACAAATGTCGAAGAGATGGGTAAAAAATTAAGATTTTTCAAAATCCCAAAAACTGGTGTATACTTTACTTTTTAGAGACGTATCTGATGGTATAATTGTCTGACATTTGTTTTCAGCTTCCGGTGGTTTAACCGGAAATTAAAGCCTCCGATAGAACTCGTTTCTTATAAATTAATGAAATAAAGACATAAAGCAAAATGTAATTGCACAGATGAATTCAGAGGACAAAATGTTTTTGAAAATCTGGGGCGGCGGTGACTGCACTTCCGGTCACACATGTTTCTAACTCAGAAAAAATCGTAGGGTCTAAATCCATTGAGAAAAAACTATAATTCCCTTCCATTTGAAAAAAATTGGCAGTCTCGGAGACGGTAGAGACTTCTACTTTTTCACAGAATTTGAAAATGTAGAGTAGGAATAAATTAACTTGTGTCGATATTTTTCACCCCTAAAATGACATTTTCTAAAAAAATGGCATTAAAGTTTTTGATCCGACAGCTATTGAACTCAATAACAATAATATAGTGGAAATTTTCTAGAAAATTGCACTAAGGTTTTTGATCCGGCAATACAACAGCTGTCGAATCCGATAGTAAGAATATGCTTCTTTACAAAATAAATTGAAACAAGGGCCCTTTTACCACTAAAATGACATTTTTCGAAAAAATGGCACTAAGGTTTTCGGCTTGAAAAAAAATCAACTATCAAATCCGGTAATAAAAATATACAGTTATATAGGTTTTTTTCACGGCACCATTTTCTGGCCAAAAGGGGACCAGTGTGAATACATTTTTAGAAACTGAATTCGAAGAGCATTCATATGGTAACGCGAAAAATGAGAGTTGGCATTTAAATTTTTAAAGTTGATGTGCCAAAAAGCACTTTCCGTGAACCCATCTGGCTCAAATTCTACTCAGCACCTACAAATCTCCCACTGAATATGTGTGCCAAATTTCATCTCGATACGTTGAGTAGTTTGAGCTGCAGCGTGATCACAGACAGACAGACAGGCAGGCAGACACACAGACAGACATTTTTCAAAAACCACTAGATTGCTGGAAACGAGCGCTAGCATGCCGCAAAAAGAGAATTATTTTATTTTCAACTCGAAACAGCGCCGCAAAGATCCGTCATGACGCCATATGTGATAAGCCGCGTGTGCTTGCACTTGGAAAGCATTTCCTAATTTCAAGCGGCAACCTCTCACTATTGCAATACATCATTTGAACCCGTTCAACAGTAAAATTTTAAATTACATTTGACCTTTTGTGATGCATCATTTTAAAGAGTATGAAATCCTCTGTAAATCAATGCAACAATTTTTGAAATCCATCCACTCGTTCAAAAGTTGCAGAAGAAACAATAATTATTTCTACGGCGCGAGATCCATAAGATCACTGCCGGCTGACAAGCACGAGCGGGCAGGTGTATCATGGCGGTATCTCAAATGACGTCACGCGCCTCACCCAAACAACGAATTGGAGTTCTTTGGGATAATTTTATTTACGGCAACATTTATAAAATGCCCTACACCACGGTGTGGTAACAGGAAAGGCACTATGATTAAATAAAAAAATATAATCTATCAATTGGAATAATTTTTGAAAAATTAATATTTTTGAGTTTACTGTTCCTTTAAGTTTCAGGGTCTTATAAACCCAAAAAAGTGGTTTTTGAAATATGTCACGCTACACGCTACAGGCCGCTACTGGACCTATCTGGCCGAAAATTGGCATGCGCAGCTTACATGAAAAAAGGAAGAACTGATGATTAGATTTTGGGTCAAATCCACGAAAAGTGCCATTTTGACACATCAACTTAAAAAATTTTAGTGCAAACTTCCATTTTCGTGACACTATAATATGAAAGCTCTTCGAACTCTGCTTCTAAAAATGTATTCACACTTGGTGCGTCTTTTGCCAAAAATCGTTGCCGTGAAAAAAACATGTATAACTGTATATTTTAACCTCCCCACTTCACTTCACTTTAAAAAAAGGGAGGTTACTGCATTACTGCAATCACTAAAATTTTCGAATTTGTGATAACAGCAAATCTTCACGTTTTGAGGTCTCAGCTCAGGGACCCAAAAAAGGAGTTTTAAAAATGTGTCTAAATAAATAAATTTTGTCTTATGTAAAAGCAGAATTTGAAGACCTTTCTGATGGTGACAATAAATCTTTCAAAAACTTGTTTTCAGCTCGTCGACCCCCATGTGCAAAATTTCAGCCAAATTATAAAGTCCGACAAAAATCTCGATTTTTTTTGTTTTTGGTCAAAAGGGCACTGACAGTGAATACATCTTTTGAAGCAGAGTCTGAAGGCCTAGCAACGAATTGAAGTCCTTTGGGGCAATTTTATTTACGGCAACATTTATAAAATGCTATATAAACTATCAATTAACTAATTTTTGAAAAATTAATATTTTTAAGTTTACTGTTCCTTTAACTTGCTTTGCGAAGCTTAGAAGTTAAAAATAGCAAGTTGCATCCACAGCGTTTAAGATCCGACGGTGATCGCTGAGAGGAGAGTAAGGTCCAGAACAAAACTTGGGAGTACGGTCTACGGTCTACTAGCTATCCTGTGTTTAGTTCAGGCGAATATCTTAAGTAATAAAGGAAAGAAGATTTTCCAATTTAAAAGTGGGACAATAATGAAAAAATACCGTGTACCATTGGGTGAATCTAATAATAAAATGTAAAAAAGCAGTCCGATAAAATTATTGCAAGCGAAGCGACAATGTTCCGTCGTCACACATTTCAGGATATCAATGAGCAAAAATATCCGATCCGATCCTCGGTTTGCAATAGGGAACAGGTTTGCAAGCTGCAGCTGCAACTTGACCTTCGGCGTTCCTAACCTTCCCCAACCCAAATAACTTCTATTGTTCCAAGGTTCGCTTAACGATGACGTCACGATTTACGCCCCTACAGCTGCATCTACTATACGATAGGTGGCTCTGGTGCAAGGGCCAGCTGTGTTAGTAACAACTATGATTCTCAGGTGGCGTTAGTTGAATTCTTAACGATTTTTAGTAGCGACACCTGAACATGAAAGTGATCTCCACACACGGGTTTCGCCTTTTAAATAACTCCTCTTGATTTACTCAATGCCTTTTCTGAATTTATTTTGGCAAAAGAGCACAATTCTTATTACTATCGGATTCAATAGCATGGCCGGATCAAAGACCTTAGGTCAAAAAGGCCTCTTTTTGATTTTTTTCTTAGCAAAAGGGCATATTATTAAACTGCAAGATGTTTTGGACAATTTAGCTTCTTGGCGTGCAAGCAGCCAATTAGAACTTAATATTAATAAGAGTAAAAAGATGTAATTTTCAAGAAAATCCACTGTAACTGAATTCCACTACAATACTAGGGGATACCCACTTGAAGGTTGTACTCAAATTAGAGATTTAGGTGTCATTATGGACAATGCCCTAACATTCGTTCTCATATATTGGAAATTGTTAACACAGCTTTGAGAACGTTAGGTTTATTTATCGCAACACACAGGATTTCACTAACAAACACTGTATTAAATTATTGTTCCATAGTTTAGTAAGATCTAGACTTGAATATTGTTGCGTCGTATGTTTGCCTTATCATCAAATCTATATTCAATCGCTGGAAAATCTGCAAAGAAAATTTGCAAAGTACATTCACTTTAAAAAATTTGGTTCGTACCCAGTTCGACACATTGATCAAGCTTGTCTTCTTGATCTGGTTGATCTGGTTAATTTTTGCAAAAACTGTTGAATGGTAGTGTATCATGTTCACTACTCCTTAACTCCACTAGTTTCAATATTCCTTGTATAAATAGTCGATGTCGATCCACTGACTTTTTATTATGATGTACCAAACACCTTTAAGCATCTTAACTTTTATTTTGTGCTCGATTATATAACCCGTTGTGCGATAGTGATCAATTTGATATTTTCTTTACAAAATTTGCTTCTGCTTTTAAATGCAAGGCTGATTATCGGATTCGATGCTGTTGCATTGCCAGGCCGAAAACCTTAGTGCCATTTTTTCGAAAAATGTCTTTTAGGGGTGCAAAACATTTTCAGTTAAATTTGTTTGTGCTGTATTTAGTATTTGCCGCATCCCATCCTCGTCCGTATGGTTCGGATAGCAATACGTGGTCGATGCGCATCTCTCTCCGACTCTGGATGTTTTACGCAGTCCGTGTTTATGTTTATCATAATTCTCATAATTTTTCACACGTGCAACCTGCTATATTTACAAAATCTATGAAAAAGTAGAAGTTTCTATCGTCTCCGAGACTGCCATTTTTTTTTATTTGAATGGTATTAAGTATCTCGTTCTCGTATCTTATCAAAAACACAAATACCAACATCAGTTTTTTAACTTATTTCTGTTTCTCTTTACATGGTGTACTATTTCTTCATTGAGCCTCTACGGGCGCTATTTGGATAAAATTCTCTCATTTTGTGTAGTCCTTCGGATGTTTGAGTATACTCAAACTGCATTTATGAGATTCAGCACTTGTTGAAGTAATTAGTGACTTAGCTTTCAACGATGCTTTCGATATTTCATCAAATGGATCGTGCTCTTGCCACTTGTTTATTTCCGCTTCTTTTTCTATTTTTCTTCTTCTTACAAATGACGTATACGTTCTAACACCTTTGCTATTCTACTGCGATAGGTCCTTGGAATAATCTTTTCAGATCAAATTCATCCATATTTTGCCTTGATAAGTTAAATAAATGATAACGAAACTTAAAATTAAGGTCAAGATGCGACTATTATAACTGCTTGTTCTTTATTCGTAGTAATGAAAAAAGCAATATAGAATGTCTATATATTCTTAATGGCAACTTGCACCACGGTCACATCAAGGGACCCTTTATTGTCTAATGCATTCTTGCTTTCATTATGCCTTCTTCTGCAAAGAAGAAGTTACTTAATTATGCTCAGATTTTATTGTTTGTTCTGTAGGGTGAACTTTCTCCCTTGAATCATCATTCATCAGTAATTTTTAATTAACCTCCTCAATCCCACAATTTTAAAAAAATGGCAGTCTCGGAGACGGTAGAAACTTCTACTTTTTCACAGAATTTGTAAATGTAGCATTTAACTTTATTTAACCAAAGTCGGCCGTGCGCGCTGTTGTGGACGGCTGATGCGCCCGGCGCTAATTTACTAAAATCTAAAATGAAAATGTTTTTCACTCCTAAAATGACATTTATTGAAAAAATGGCACAAAGGTTTTCGATCCGGCAATGCAACAGCTATCGAATTCGATAATGATAATATGCCTTTTGCTAAGAAAAATTCAAGAAGGGGCCTTTTTGTCCCTAAAATGTAAATTTTCTAAAAAATTGAACTAAGGTTTTTGATCCGGCAATACAACAGCTGTTGAATCCGATAGTAAAAATATACTTTTTTGTAAAATAGATTGAAACAAGAACCCTTTTGCCATTAAAATGACATTTTTCGAAAAAATTGCACTAAGGTTTTCGGCTTGCAAAAAAACTAGTTATCAAATGACAGACAGACAGACATACACACACAGAGACAGACATCTTTCAAAAACCACTTTTTCGGATTCCCAGGACCCTGAAACGTAAAGATTTGATGTTTTTGGCGATTCGATTTTATTAACTTGCTTCGCGGAGGGTAGAAGTTAAAAATGGGAGGTTACTTTGGATACAATCATTAAAATTTTCGAATTCGAGTAGTTACTAAAATCGATCGAAAAACCCAATAGCCAAAACATCAAATTTTTACGATTCGGGGTCCTGGGAATCCAAAAATGTGGTTTTTGAAAAATGTCTGTCACCATGTTCTGAACACCATGTGAACACGCTACAGCCCGAACTACTGGACCGATCTGCCTGAAATTTGGAACGTCCACATCTTATGGATCTGGGAAGAGCTGAAAAGGTTTTGAGCCAAATCAGCCCAAAAGGAAGTGCCATTTTGGCACATCTACTTTAAAAATTTAAATGCAAACCACCATTTTTCACGTCACCTAATGAAATCTCTTCAAATTCTACTTCTAAAATGTATTCACACTTGGTGCCCTTTTGGCCAAAAAAACGGTGAAGTGAAAAAAACTTATGACAGTGTGACTCAAAAGCTGTTATTTTTCTTTGACCCAAACGTTTTTTCGTTTTCCAGGCAACTGTTTTGTATTTTGTGTTAATTTTTTTTATAGCTGAAGATGGAGTAACACTCCGAAACGCGTCCTAAACAGTAAGTAAATTTTTTGGAACAAGACTTTGAAACTACCTTGTATAATCAAAAAAACTTATGCATAACTGTATATTTTTATTGCCGGATTTGATAGCTGATTTTTTTTCAAGTCATTTTTCCGAAAAATGTCATTACATTGTTCTTAGTTTCTTGATTCAGCAATAAAAATGTCTTCCAGAGCTTCCTGGTTGAAATTATTTAGAACGTCGTGTTATTTAGCAAGTGGCTTTCTAATTGACTGGTAATTAAAACCAACTGAGCTAAGACGATAATGAGCTCCAACAATTCCAAACTCGACCATTCAGAAACAAAAGAAATAAGAGTATCCTTTTCGTTACCCACCTTCTGAATTGCTTTTTCTTATTTCTTCATACATCGCTGTTTTTTTGTATGTGTCAACTCACTGACAAATTTTAATTAAGAGCGATGGAATAGTTCGCGACATTTCTTTACCGCTCATTAGGTAATCATAAAACACACTCGTCAGCAGGAATTTAAGAACTTAATTTTCTTATTCTCCCGAAGTCTCATAGCTTTAAATATTATCGAGATTCTTCCTTCTCCATTAAATTACTGCGATGATCAACGCTTTTCTCAATAGTTGAAATCTGATTGTTCCGTATCCATCGAGCTAGCGCCAGCGACTTCATTTCTGACTAACTCGAAAATTACAACTGATTCCATACAATTATCACTTAGCGCCAAATGAAACCGTTCTGAAGTTTTGAACACGTTGAGTTTTCAAATTAGCCTTAAAGGTAAAAAGCTTCAAATATTTTGAAATGGAAAAGTGGATTAGTAGAGATGGCAGGCGCTACAACTTTACAAATTAAACTGTTTATTACAAACGAGTTACAAAACACACAGACAGATATCATCCCCAAACGGGTAGGCGAACAAACTTCATGTCAAGTGTAAATGCGTTTGCCAACCGTTATCTATTTATCTCTGAAATAAACATAATGATAAGGAGTAATAAACCCTTCCTTGATAAAAGTTTTAAGGGGAAAACTCTGCAATTGCAAACAACAAACTTTCAACATTACGTTAATTAATATCATAACAGCATCATTTGGAAAAATGGGTCTTTAATAATTCGTCGGTTTAGTGGGAAATGTACTGGAAAATACACTTCTCAGACTCACAATGAAAAGACAAAACATTTTTCATTATACTCAACTTCACAAGATCTGAGAATCCTGGAGAAACTATGAAAAATCTCTGATTCGAAAGAGATAAAATCCAAGAGGATTTAGTATCAGGTATTGATTTTAATGTAGTCGGATCGGATAACAAAGACAGACCTGTTAATGGTCAGCTTATGGCCCTGATTTTAATCCGATCAGGGCTCCCTTGGACCTTAATTATTTTAACGGCAAAATCCAGTCGATGACAATAAACGATATCGAGAAATAGCGTTCCTGGTCCTGGCTCAGCATTTCTAGATAAATTTCCCCATTCAATTACATTTGTCCTTTTCCATGAACATGAATCTATATGGAATCGCAGATTTATTCAATTACTCCTGCCAGCCATTGAAGAACTAAACAACAGTAACTAATGTGGGAAAAAAGGCACGACAGAAACAATGAAAATGCGTTTAAGCACGAAATCCATTTCGTTGCCAAAATAAGCGAATATATGAATGGAATGAAGCAGTAAATCGATTTGTACCTTGACGTCTGGAAGGGTGTCTGTTCATATTTCATGCTTCCAAATCACGATACTCCAAGACGGATGAAGACGTATTAGGTTGAGAGTCGGCACTGAATCAGATTGTGTGGGTAGTGTCGAAAATCCTATTATTTTCCGTACTCCACCGGTGCAGAAAAAATCGTTTTGTCATTCTGATAATGGATTGTGGAAATTTTTTCATAGAAATGTTGGCTTTACCCATTTCAATTAAGTGCTCCTTCCTGGTTGTTTTGACAAATTAAGTTATTTGTATAGCTCTCTAGTCGTGGGCACTTGCCATATTTGTAGACTCTAACGGTGAAGTTTTAATTGACTTTCTGTGCCGGTTCTGAATTATTTCCATTATAAAACCGTCAAAGATTTTTGCAATGCTTATGATTTTATTGTGAAGTGAGTAACGCCGGTTAATCACGCCACAAGGTTCGTGCATTTCTTTGATATGTGCTCTGGTAACAAATGATCTTTCTTGTACCACCATGACCATTAACGATTTTTTATCATTCATCTCTTTTGATACTAATGATGTCGGTAATAAATGATTGACAGTTTGAAGGGACATCATAATTGATTGCCTTCGGGTCGGGGCAAAAATATCCAGAATCTACTTTTTTGTGCATCCGTAATTAATTGATCACATATCAGTCGCTGCTTTGCATTAATTTTCTTTGATTGCATCCTCAGTCCTTTCAAATATCTTTCGTGTTATTTCAATAAAGGGGTGTTTCAGTAAGCCTTGTAGCGTGAAAAGTTGAAACTGTAACGTCACGAACGACAATGGCTTGAAACCGATTCAAAGCAATTTCAGTAAGTTTGTATAAATTTCTCAGCAACTATAAACAAACTTTATTTGAATCTGCTAGCACTATACAACCCAATCGAGCTTTCAGTCAAAGAACTTCAATAAACATTATCCCACCCTTTTCTCAACTTTAAAATCGTCACGTCTGAGCCCTCTCGATCAACTTTTTCACGTATTATTAGTTTTGGTTTTATCGGGGGTCTAGAGTAGAACACTCGAGTCGCACAAAAGCTCTTTTGTCCGTTGAGGGTGGTTAGTCGAGGATAAATCATTAGACAAGAAGAATAAATTATCGAGTGGTTTCAGCTCTTGTGGATTTATGAGAAAGATGATTTGTGCGACGCTAAAATTGTAACTGGACCCATTTAGCCACGATAACGCTGTAAATTTAGTTTCACTAAGTAGTTAAGTGAAACAGAAATAGACGCTGGAGAGGACGGTGAACGGAACCACGTGGTCGACGTCTTCCTCTTTGGATCCGGACCTGCGTTTGCTTTTATAGTTTCAATTTGCGTCGGTCGTCTTTCAGCATAACCGAATTAACGAAGAAATTCCGTTACGTCTCCGCTTTGTAGTGCGTTAATTAAAACGAAGAGACTAAAGACACCTCCCCAACTCAACTTCTCCGATAAAGTAATACAAACAAGGCAATTAATCTTTGCCCAATACTATCAATGTAAATATATTCTGGTCTATAGATTTAGGAATATTCTTGTGGTTAACATGGATTTAGATTTATGTTAAATTGAGCGGATATAACTCACGTGCGCTCTGGAACGGAAAAGGTTCGTGCGGCTGCTATATGGTCTCTTTCGGGTTATATAACCCTCCACCTAATAAAACTCGCCTCTTTATGAGTGTTCGGGTGCTTACGAGTCGTCCCCAATTTAATTTGAATAAAAAAATAATTCGTAGACATGGAGAAATTTTCACGACGGCGTTTAGCTAGATACAATCTCTTATTCACCTCTGTGAATTAAGACGGCTGTTGGTTCAGCCTACATCCCGCATTATGGTGATGTAAAATATTAAAAGCGGTGATTTAAAGGAGAGAACCGAGCCTGAAGCTACTTTTGGCCTCCGCAGGTTGCAGGGTTTAAACACTTGCAGTGACTCACACCCACGTTTATGAAAGGTGGAGGTTAATTTGAGCCTCTTCGTCCAAATTTTTCTAGTCTTTCCAGTCCTTCTTTTAATTCCCAACTGCATCTCCTCTTCTATTAGAAAAAGTGTACGTTCTTTAGGCTCAAAGTTTTCCAAGTAACCTAGAACGTATGAACGATGCGATTCACTCTTCTTACATTGCTACAGTAGAACAATTCTTGTGTAGTAAATTCAAAATTAAAGGAATCATGAGGACCAATCGAGACCAATACTATTTGAACTAGCATCAATGAAGACTATTCGGTGGTCTCAAAACTCAAAAGAACTTTTTGTCGAGAAATTATGGGACCTAAATCATGCACTGGATTTCCATTCCAAAAAACTTTCAAAAATTGATAGTGATTATGCTCTCAAAGCTTAAGAAACGTACTCATAAAACGATGAAAAAATTCTTTGGCTTATACTGACAGCATCGTTAGCCCATTGCCTTACAGAAGCTTCTGATATGACCAAGCAAAGCAATAGTTCTTCTAAGGGTAGAATAAAATTAAAAATAATGCAGCAGAGAAGCGGCTAGAACCTCTCCATCGCGTGGATCCGTGTCTTGTATTTAAAATTTTAAATTTGAAATGCCTAAATGGCACTTCCCGTTCACCAACTGCTTCCAGAAGAATTTCAGCTCTTTAGCTGGTCACCCAATCTCCATGTACCTTTCAGCTAAATCGATCCAGAAGTTTATAATACAGGGTGTTCCAATGAAAAGTATCCACCCCAAATATTTCGTAAACCAAATAAAATATGAAAATTCGCTCGAACAGGTCGATTTTTTAGTTTTCATGAAAAATAAACCTGCCTGATATTTAGTATGTGCATTAAAAATCTTTCTGGTTAAGGAAAAATATCTAGAAGTAGTCTCCCAAATAATCTAAATGAAGGTAGCTCTTTTCTCTAGAAGCAGTTAGTCAAATCGAGAGAATGAAAATAGTTCTCTGTCTGCGGTACTAGTTATTTTCTGTCTATAAGGAAGAAAAAGTCAACTAGAAGGAATAGATAACACAGACAGAATTCGAGAAAAGTTTGATAGAGAACCAAGGATCTATCGCCTCTGGAATCTAGTCAATTTCATTCAACTTATGTAATCAAATTGTTTGTAAGTAAAGTTAGTACTACTCGCAGCCGATAGTAATATCTTAACATTTTGTGACTGTTTTTCTAAAGTATTCGAGAAAGCTAATTATCCTCGTAATTATCTCATTTTGTAGATAAAGAAGTTCTAATTATTTAGTCGGTTTTCTCTAAAAATTTCTAGCGGACCTAGCCTTAATTTTTAGAAGATTTTTAGAGAAAATTTTGAACTGCGAACGTACGACGTACAGCTTAGAAATATGAACATGCCCACCCAGAGTTGAATATTTAGTTGGTCGCCTAGCATTCGAATACCAGTTAGGTAGGGGTAACAAACTTTCGCAAGGTCTCTGTCGTGGCCTGGTCCATGCGACTAGTTAAATATTCACCTCTGGGTGGGCATCTTCATGTTTCTAAGCTGTACGTACATACACACAGACACATTTTAAAAACTACTTTTTTTTGGGTTGCTGAGAGCTGAGAGATCAAAACGCATAAATCCGGTCTTATCTCAAATTCGAAAATTTTAGTGATTGCAATAATTTCCCTTTTTTTTTAATCGTGGGGTTGGGAATGTTAAAATATTCTCTTGATTTGCATCGTTTTTCTTCAAGAAAAATATGCTTTTCTCGTAGTTGCCTGAAAAATAAGTAAAAGATATTTAAGATATTCTTACTTTTGAAGAGTGCTAGGATTTTGGGTAGGGGCCTGAGTCCTCTACTTTCTTGTAAAGCTTCTAGTGTCCTAACCTTTTCTTGTCTTCAGTTCTTCAATAGTTCATCAAACCATCATGTTTTATATTTATACTATGCTCTGAATCCTCCAATCTGTAGGCGGTTGCAGATAATACTCAATTTTCTCTTGCATTATTAGGTTGTAGACCTCTCTCGTTCATGTTAACAGAAATAACTTTTTCGGAAAGTCTTCCGAACATGTCTCTACATATCTTCGTGCTGTCAATGTTTTTCTTTGCAGACTAAGCTCCTTGCGTCTCATTTAACATACGGTAAATCTCCTGAACCACACTGAACAAATGACAATGAACACAAGCCATATAATTTGTGGAAATGTCTTTATTGAATCTTAAATGACACAGAAAAGTTACAACACTTAGAATTCAGGTGTGTCGAATTAAACAGGCTCCACGCACCTCAAGTGGCATCAACTTTCCACCTGAGCCAGTTATAAATCTGGCCATCTGAAATTCACAAAACGTTGGTGTAAAAGATTTATCAATAAATTTTACTGAATTTATGTTACTGGAGAGACTGTGGGTGGTATTCCTCGTCCGAGATCAATTCGTAAAGAATGTTATACCTGTGCGAATAAAACTTTAGACTCGCTATAGGATAGCAATAAAGTTTTTGCCATTGTCTTAAATGAACATCATTTATCGTCTAATGCCCGTACTTCCTGCAATATCCTGTTTTGTTTTGCACTGCTGCCGGAATATAAATCCATCACAGCGGGGTCCACAATGGTCCGACAGTTTGAGTGTCGGGGTCTTGCCGAGGGCTCGCCACTATCTAAATCAATCAATCATCGAAGATCCAAATAAAAAACTTTATAGCAAGAACAAGAGATTAATAATCTCCAATAATGCAGCAAGCCGATAGGTTCCTGTTTGCGAAAGTAATCAGAGGGTCGTAATTCTGCTGGTAGTATCAGTATAGCTCCGGGTAGCAATCGTTTTAGGCGATCTTTCCTGTTATTTACATATCCGAATGGGTTATTTGCATTATTCTTGTGTCCGGAGACGCCATTAAGGCGAGTTAACAGCAGCCTTACACTGATTTAAGGAGATAACATTTTAAGCACTGATTCTTGTTGGATGCTGAAGATTAAACAAACACGCTTAAAGCAGACATTAATGTTTATTGTTACATAAATCATATTATTCCCGCCATTATGCTGTTGTAGTACATTTGTTTAAACTATTTTTAACTTCTACGCAGCGCGAAGCAGTTACTGGAATCGATCGGAAAATTCAGAAAAATCGAATCGCCAGAAACATGAAATCTTTACGTTTTAGGGTCCTGGGAAGCCAAAAAAGTGGTTTTTCGAAAAATGTCTGCCTGCCTGCGAGATGAAATTTGGCACACATACTCAGTGGGCAACTTGTAGGTGCTGATTAGTCTTTGGGCCACATCGTTTCACGAAAAGTGACTTTTTGGCACATGAACTTTAAAAATTTAAATGCAAACCCCAATTTTTCGCGTTACCATATGAATGCTCTGCGATTTCTGCTTCCAAAAATGTATTAACACTTAGTGTAGTTTGCCAAAAAAATCATCAAAGACACGCTGCAGCCGAAACTACTGAAGACATCGAGATGAAATTTTACGCACACGTTCAGTGAGCATCCCCAAGTAGCACAAGTGGTATAAAAGACGTATAATAAACATGTTACCTTTTTGTATATAACACGTATGCGCCGACCCATTCAAAATACGCAGTAATGTCCGCCGGAAAAACGTATATTTAATGTAGTTCATAAACGTATTTGCGCTACCAGAATTATACGTTAAGAATCTACTGAATAAATCCTCATCGTTATTTAATACCTATAAGCACTTCCATTATCATTCTTCGAATCTTAGATGGCAATTTTCCATCTTCTTGTGGCTTCTGCCATCCTCAATAATTTTGGCATCAGAAATCCAAATCATAAAAGTTTACCAAAGCTTGGTGGTTGGCCTACTTTTGTTACTTTGTTGGGAGTTGGGACCCAAGTAACGATATGAATGATCTAGTTGGACAATCCAACTTCGCTTTATAGCAATATGACACCAATCAGCAGTGGTAATGCAGAACACCAGCGCCATCTCTGTGTTGACAGTTGACATTAGGACTGATCGATTATAGTATCGAACTCATACGGTTATAAAATGTATATCGTATATGCCTTTAAGTGAGGTACGAAATACGTCTTATTAATAGACGTAAAGGATGTTTATTATGCGTCTTCAATCTATTTCAAGTTGTTATACGCATATATTTCGCATTAAATGAAATACGTATTATTAAAGTATTTGAAAGACATATAGTATATTTAGTTATTTATACGTCTTATTAGTGTATATCAATTACGTATTCTATCCGTATAAACATTTTAATTTGCCAAAATTTGTTCACCTATAAGTATACGTTTTTTTCACGTATAGCCAAATTCGTATTATTTCAGAATGATTAGGGACGTATTTTTCTCGTCGATAAATGGTTGGCGTTTAGATTAGGTTTATTAAATACGTCTTGACTTAATTTATTAAATACTATAACCATTTATATACCAGTTTTTCGCATAAAAGACGTATATTAAACTGTGAAGTGTTACTTGGGTCCGTAGATGATGATGCGATTTCGGGGCAAATCGGTTGATTACATTACATCGAGATTTATACGTCTTTATGGCGCCTCGCCTTCGATAAATCCGGGAAAAAGTGCGCTTCTTTTGCGAACGCTGCCTAAACGTTTGGAGATGGAAGAAAATTTTATATAGAAGAATTGTTGGCAACAAATAGATCTACAAAAAAGTCCGCGACAGCATATAAGTATCTATTATAGGTAGCCTACAATAATTGTTTTTGTTTGACTTTTTGTTGTGGGCTCTTCTTCATAGATACCTATGTGCTGTCGCGAACTTTTTGGTAGATCTTTTCGTAGAAAACAATTCTTCTATATTTTTATATAAATTTAACTTTGTGGTTAAAATCCAGCTAGTAAATTCGGGTAAATTTCATGCTGCTTTAAACTTTAAAAGACAAACGTAACAAAACACTGTTCTCGTCTTGTGTAGTCAAGAGGTCTGACTGAGTGAGTCTGAGGCTCAAGGCCAAAAGAGAGGGCAAGACGTGAGGAAGTTTCGGACGTATACAGTCGTGGCAAAAAGTGACTAAAAACTAAAGCGATTTAATTTTTTTTTTACAATGGCGATAAGGCCAATAATAGGGTCGAAAAATGTTATTTTAATGGCGATAAGTTACCTCGATCTTGTAGGTTATTCTGTTGCGATGAATTGACGCCTTCAATACCTTTAGCGATAACCTGATGATCATATGGTTGGTTCACAATCTGTCGTTTACAAATTCTGTGAAAAAGTTTCTACCGTCTCGAGACTGCCAATTTTTTGTATTGCCACCTTAGGTTTAATTTCAGGTTGATTCGATAAAGAATGATGCGCGTGGTTTCAGTCCTTCACTAAGCATGAAACCATATGTGGCATTGTAATAGCGAAAGGGTTAAAATTGCATGCTACCCGACTTCTCTCCATCTTTCGTCCGTTTCCTTTATCCATTATTTATAGAACGCCGCAGTAGCAACATTCAGTGCATGTTCTCTTCATACATACGTAGTTTAGCTCCCATAATTAGATTTATTATGGTTTCTTGGTGCATCCCAGGAGGATTTTCATAAAATCTTTATTTTAATGCCCCATCTACCTCGGCGAAGGGACGTTTAAACTTCAACTTGTGTATTTCTGAGGCGATTTTACGGTTGTTCGGGGGGCACCTCCTGAATTTTAAATAACCCGAACAGGTAGTAAACCCAACTAATAATTTCTTAATAAGACAGAGACGCCGTTTTCATGCAACAACCGCAGCCAGTCCAACTCTACAGCGGCAACTAATTAAAACGGGGAAAAAAGCGCCGGATTAGCTGGGAGTTTTTGTTTCTTCTGTTGAGCCAGCGGCGTCATAAATGCTTTCTCACACCAATAAAATTTTATACAAAGTATATACGTTTTTAAACCTAATTAACATAAACAGGAGTTATTACCGTAATTATAGAATTATGATTTTTAAATTTAAATGGGACCAAACCTGTAGCAGTCTAGGCGAGAGCAAATTAAAATTCCTGAAATCTATATGGATCTTAATAGGCTAATAAACACTATCAACGCAGGAGCAATTTATGAACAAGATGTGGAAAATCGCATTTTTATCAAACGTTTCGAAACATTTATCGGTGACACCCTACAAATTTCAGATTACGACCAGGAATATGACCGAAAATGGTTTCTTAATGTCTTATATGAATCAGTCAACGAACTGCTTTTATTTTTCGTATGAAACATGCGCCTAGAAAGTAGAAACTGGAAATTCTATTAAATTCAAACCAATCTCTTTCAAAGGGGAGAGAGAGCTTTCAGTTGAGGTTGTTGATGTAAATTGAATCACTTAAAATAGCATTATATAGTAACTGGGTTACATTGGTAACACTTAAAACTTAAATTGATGGCAAATATTTTCTTAGAGAAAAGATTTTAATACTTCCGTTAACATTTTTCGTATACTTCTTAATCTACACCGCCGAGCACTGCGAAGTTGGTTGCAACTTTTAGCAGGAATGACGCTTTTCACGGCAAAATATTGAGCGCTTCTTTCATGCTGTTATATAGATACAGGAAAACTAAAAGTCCCACCAGTTGTTTCCAAAGTTTCAGATATGTGAGCACCGAGGTGAACTATCTTAAGTAGAAATTATATTATGCATGATTGAGGATATACTGCAGCTGCAGGCCAGCCCGAACGTACTATAAGTTTTAGGTTAATACACACCAGTTATATTTAATGCTGGACCTGAGAACTCCCCAGTAGACCCAAAAATTCCTTCACCATATGACCGAAGAATTTCCAATTTATCAACCCCTCGAACATATTTTAACTTCACTACTTAAAAAAAGGGAGGTTACTGCAATCACTAAAATTCGAATTTGAGATAACACCAGATCTTCACGTTTTGAGGTCTCAGGAACCCAAAAAAGTGGTTTTAAAAATGTGTGTGTGTGTGTACCGAGGTGTGTACGTTCGAACCGTACGTTTGTAAACACGTCACAGCCAAAACTACTAGACCGATCTGGCTCAAATTTGGTAGGTAGGCATCTCATAACCCAACTTAGATCCGAAAAGCTTTTGGAGCCAATCGTGCAACCAGAAATGCCATTTTCGCACATCAACTTTTAAATTTTAAATGCAAACCCCCATTTTTCACGTCACCCTAGGAAAGGCCTTCAAATTCTGCTTCTAAAAATTTACTCACAATCAGTGCTTTTTTAACCAAAAATTAAAAAATCTGACATTTTTATCGGAATTTAAAATCGCGGTACAGCCCAAGCCCCTGAACCGATTTGGCTGAAATTTTGCACATGGGAATTGTATTGCACGTCGAAGAGCTGAACAAATTTTGGATTGAATTGGTCCGTGTGTGCCGTTTCGGCACACCAATTTTTAAATTTAAAATTATTCTCTCAGTTAACCATCCAAAACAAGTTTTTGAAACATTTATTGTCACCATCGGAAAGGTCTTCAAATTCTGGTTTTAAATAAGGCAAAATTTAAAAGTATCTGCATCGAGATCTGCATCCTTTTTCCGCTTGTGATGGCGAGGTAATACGTAACATAAGATATAAAGTGTCCGGGGATAATAAAGCCCATTGCCTTTTTAAAAGAAACAAACCAATACAAGAGACATATTATACCGTATGATTTTTTAAATTATTCATCAAAGCAACCGTTGGAAAACAAAAGTCGTATCTTTGATTACTTCTGATGGTTCAGATTTTACAGCTGTCACTTTAATCTGTCATCATCTGTCATTTGCAGAAATAAATATTTTCGAGTTTGTTTACAGTTTCACGGTTTTTCACGATGGTTTTCTTGGTTGAGCATAAAATATTCGCTGTTAAAGCTTACTTTCGCACTGGTTTTCAAGCAGAAAATGGGGAATGGCGTTACAATGTGCGGGCGTGTCTCGAAGAATTCCGGCAGCAGTTCCCAAATGTTGCCATTCTTGATGCTGATTTCTTTTCAATGGTTCGACGTTCAGTAAGCTTGTTTGAAGAGACAGGCAGCATTACACGTAGTGGCAGACCGACAGTTCAGACAGAAGAAGCAGTCCAGAATGTTCGACAAGTCTTCGAGAATGAACCAACCACATCCCTGCGAAGAGCTGCCCAGCAAGTTCAGCTATGCTATAGCACCACTCGCAAAATCGTGAAGAATCAACTCCATTTATTTCCCTACAAAATGCAGTGCTATCACGAACTTTTACCAGGTGATCCCGACAGACGTGTCAGATATTGTCGTTGGTTTACTGATCATCTAATGAACGATGATAATCTTCTTGATCTGACTTTTTTCACGGACGAGGCCTGGTTTCATCTTTCTGGATATGTGAACTCGCAAACTATGCGAATGTGGAGTGCTGAAAATCCTCACATTTTTCGAGAAGCTGCATTGCACCCATTAAAGATTGGCCTTTGGATGGCTGTGTGTCTCGTCGGCGCATTATTCCAATATTTTTTGATGAAACTGTCACTGCCCAAAGATATCGGGACAACATCTTGTCTGTTTTTTTTCCACAATTGCATGATGACGAGCTGCAGAATGGAATGTTCCAACAAGATGGGGCCACAGCCCACACAACCCAAGAAACAATTGCCTTTCTAAGAGAATTTTTTGATGATCGCCTTATAAGTTTGCGTTGTATTCCGGAATTTCCACCAAGATCTCCAGATTTAACCATCTTAGACTATTTCGTGTTTCCTCACTTAAAAAACACAGTTTTTAAAATGCCAGTCCGGACCCTTCCGGAGTTGAGAGAAAGAATAATTGAAGAATGTGCGAATATCACTCCTGCAATGTTGCGAAATGCATTTGAGAACATGAAAAGACGTGTTAACCTGTGCTTAGAAGTGAACGGTGAACATTTCCAACAGTTTTTGTAGTTTCAATTTCCTCGTCCATATCCAAATACATGTTGTTACATAGGATGCAATCTTTTTTATTAATCAATTCAACACGTGTTTATTAGAGGTTATTTGCAGGGACAAAGGACTGCACTAGCAAAAATTCCCTAATTATTGTTTGTTCCCGCGAAAAATTTGTAATCCACTTAGGAACTTTGATGAATCTGTTCATCGACATGACCTTGAAGCTGGAAGCTGCCAAATTAAATAACCTAGCATTTTACCAGTTTGTTTATTGCTCTATTAAAATATCAATAAATAAATAAGGCCATCAGGCACATAATATGGCACTCATGGCAGTTACAGTATCTTTCAAAGCACGAAAGAGCAGGGGGTGATTCAATTCCAAGGGGGCTCTTTTGAGTTCCAGTCCAGGTATCTAGGCGCCTTTTATCCTAAATAATTTCAGTAAATCTTTCAGAATTTTGCATCCTGTACCATCTGAGAATCCAACTTACAAGAAGACTTTACAGTGATGATGTTTTTCTGTTATCGTTATTCCTTCCGGAGTTCCCGAGAGTCAGCCTCTGCCACTACTCTGCCGAGTCTCCATTGTCTTGAGTGCCAGTGTGGCAAATATTTTGTGCTCTGGCAAGCAAACCATCAGAAATCCACTCGAAAACACAAAAATGTTTTGTAAATGAAATGACAGTGACAATTAAGTGACAGCTTCAAAATCTGCTGAACCATCTGAAGTAATCAAAGATTCGACTTTTGTTTTCCAACGGTTGCTTTGATGAAGAGTTTAAAAAATCATACGGTACCTACAGGCTGTTTTTGGATGCAAAAAAGATATTGAATTGAAATAGACGCTCATCAACCCCTAGATCAACCCTGTATGAAGAAGGACAATAGGGCATGTAATCAGGATATTTTTTTCACTTCCGGTTCAACCGGAAATGAGCTTAGCTTTGTTTTTTCAAATGGGGTGACACTTTTTTCCGCTTTTCTCTCAACAGAATTCAGAATTTTTTGAATTGGAAACATGTATCATACTTGACCGGAAGTACAGTCACGGCCACTCTAGATTCTAGAAAATATCGGAAAAATTGGTGAAAAATGAAGATTTTTGAAAATCGCAAAAACACCTCGACTTAATTTTTTTGAGATGTAACTGATGGTATAGTTTGATATTTGCTTTCAGCTTCCGGTTAAAACGGAAATTACAGCCTACGATAGTTCTCGTTTCTTATCAATGAATAAAATAAAGCATTAACGAAAATCCTAGCGCAAATCTAATTGCACAGATGAATTTGCATCAAAAAAGTAACTTGAGGTGTTTTTGCGTTTTTCCAAAATCTCAATTTCTTCGATGTTTTTGAAGATCTAGGGTTGCCGCGGCTGTACTTCGTCAAATGCTTGTTTTTAACTTCGAAAAAATCGTAGATCCCGAATCCTTTCAGAAAAAAAGTGTAATTCCGTTTGAAAAAACAAAGTTAATGCCATTTCCGGCTAAACCGTAAGTGATAAAAATATGCCGAATGCACGTCCAGTTGTCCCCCTCCATACAGGGCCATCAGGGTCTATTTCGTTTTAATACATTTTACATCCAAAGATATTCAAGGTGGGAAGTTTAAAAAAAAAACAAAATGCGAGGGGTTGGCCACATGCGCAGTACTTTGTACAACGGGAGAACAGTACGCAGTACAAGAAGTATCGCGCAGTACTGTAGCAGTATCGAGCAGTATTGCCTCGAGCGAGGGGTTAACCACATGGTAAATTTGTGTACACAAAATAGCAAATTGTAAGAAAATCGCCAAAATCGTTAAAATTGCCAAAATCGCTAAAAACTGCCCAAAGTTGCCAAAAATCGCCAAGTTGCTGAAAATTAACAGAACAAGCGGAAATCCCATAAAAAATAATAAAATCGTCATAGAATAGAATTTTTATTACTGGATTTGATAGCTGATTGTTTTTCAAGCTGAAAACCTTAGTGCCATTTTTTCGAAAAATGTCATTTTAGTGGCAAAAGGGCCCTTGTTTCAATTTATTTTACAAAAAAGCAAATTCTTACCATCGAATTCGACAGCTGTTGTATTGCCGGATCAAAAACCTTAGTGCAATTTTTTAGAAAATTTAGGGACAAAAGGGCCGCTTTTTGAATTTGTCTTAGCAAAAGGGCCTATTATCATTATCGAATTCGATAGCTGTTGCATTGCCGGATCGAAAACCTTAGTGTCATTTGTTGGAAAAATGTCATTTTAGGGGTGAAAAACATTTGCATTTTAGATTTTAGTAAATGAGCGCCGGGCTCATCCGAGGGCTCATCAGCAATCGACAACCGCCGGGCGTGCACTTAAGTTAAATAAAGTTAATTGCTACATTTACTTGCTTGAAAATTGCCAAAATCGCTAGAAAATCGCTGCAGCAAGACACTGGAGCGTACTTTGTAAAGGAAAAATCCGCGTGGCCAACCCCTCGACAACCTGTATACAAGGTGGGTAATTCATCATTCATCATTAGTATCTCGGAAAACATAATAGAAGGAGAGTAGTTCAAATTGGAGAAAAGTTGCGCTATTTCTTGGTGACTAAGATTCTGAAGAGAATTTCCCGATATTTTGATTCATTCCTGAGTTATCACAAAAAATGTGAAAATTGCCAATTTAAAGAAAAATTCTCGGAAAAATTGATATCTTCCTAACGTTTGATGTTATTTAAATGAAACTTGGAACTTTTATATTTTTTGCAGCTGTTAATTGAATGTCATTGGCAGCAATTTTCTAGGCCTTAATTAGTTAAAATAGGAAAAGACATACAGGGTGAGTCTAGTTGGACAAATCAGCGCTCTAGCGTTTAACATATTGAAATTGGAAATTCAATTTTTGGATATGTTGTAGCTGAAATGGTCCCCTACGCATGGGACCCATGAAGAAAGCTCCAGTTTTATTCAAACCGAAATTATTAAATAAAAACGAAGGCCTAAAAATATTTTTTTCGATATTGTTGCATTTTTTAGGGTTATTTCGTTAGAGAATCATTTTCTCTTTATGGAAACATAATTTTTTTAAGAAAAAAGTTAATAATATCCGAGAGATAAATTATTTAAATAATAAAGATTTTTAATTATTTCCTAAGGAAAACCACGGGTGCCGTGGTTTTAACAACTGAAAGACAGTCTAGCTTGTACTGCAGAGTGTACCCAGAATGTCAAGTGTCAGTTGGAAATGTCATTTGGGGTCGTTTGTGGAAAAGTAATGCAAAACTGCGAGTTTTTGCCCTTTTCTTTACAGATAATTAGGTAATTTTTATTGCTTGATGGATTTTTTACTAAATTCGCCGAATACAAGTGTCTCGGATTGTCACCCGATTGATGTTTTTTACATTGCCATTGGAGTTGAATGGTTCGACCAAGAAAAACTATTCTCGTCAGCCAAAAAGGAATAGACTGGGGAATAGACCTTATTCTAAATTAAAGAGCCATCTATCGGATGTTGTACGAACTTCAGATGGTGTTTCAAGCTACAAAAATTCAAATGTGCCGCCAAAAATTAACCTATATCTGTCAATAATTAGCGTGGCTTGTTGTTATGAATTTTATGATAATGGATCCTACCGTGGTAGTGGCATTGACTAATGGCCTAGAAACGAACTTTGGCAGTAACTTTTGGTCTTTTAACGCATCAAATAAATTATTTACGATGATTCTCCAAGTGAGGCTGTCACTCCTGTCACTTGTCATTCTTGTCAATTTCTGTTCCCACTTGGTTCAGCATGGTTTAGTTCTGAATTAAACTACTACTATTTTAATATTGTTTTATAATTATTGAGGAAATTAGCACTTTGAGGTACTAGTTGTAATACTAAGGCCCGGTTTTTCCATCTTCGATAACCTCCAGTTTACCAAACCTGCGGTTAGTTGCTAGGATACAGCCAATCAGAACACTCGTTGCTATGCGACAAACTGTTGATTAGGTAAACCGGAGGTTATCGAAGATGGAAAAGCCGGGCCTAAAGGTTCATTGTCTTCATACTGCAAGTTTACACGAAGGTAGGTGCTACAGTTTTCCAATGATTTCATATTTTACGAGCACTGTAATGTAAGCGTTTCTTATGGACGCCAATTTCGTGAAACACCAGAGCCCTTCGCGCGCTGCTACGCACATGCGCATTATAATTTTGAATATCGTCTATTGGAATAGTTGCTAACAGTTTACTAAGTGAGTACATTGCTGTCAAATAAGGTGATTTTGTTGCCTTATTAAAAAATTAATCCTATTTCAGCCGATAAGTTTTCACACTTACGAAAAGAAGATTTATCATCATCAGATGAAATCAGATGAAATATGAATTGATGCAACCAAGGTGTATATAGCAGTCACATCACATGAATCGAGATTAGGAACAAGTAGATGTCGAAGCAAAATGGCTTGATTGTGGCTAGGGAGTTATTTCGAGTGGTGGTCATCAAAGATGCTTGCTTGCGAACATCCAGAAATCACAACATGAAGAAAAAGAGCACAGGAGGATGTTGAGTAACATCGAATTAAACAATCATCTATTATTTCAAGTGAACGTTAAAATTGGACGGAGACTATTGTCACCACATTGTTATTTATTTATCAGTACATTTTGATGTTGCAACATTTATGTAAACCTCTATCCCTTGTAGTCCACTGCATTTTAATCTAAATCACGTTTCGTTAAGATCGAGGTTAAGATCATATTTTTTCTCAAAGTTTGTATTCTTATTAGAAAGTGACGACAGAGCCCTAATGTTTATTTGAAATTTTGTCACTGTTTTATGGGATGTAATAAAATGTTTATACCGAACTTTAAATCGTCCTGTTAGTAACTATTGCCAATTCCTTTCTGGCTGCCGGGAATAGCTTTTCTTGGTCGAACCCGAGGTCCAACGATTCGACTCCAATGGCAATGTAAAAAACATCAATCGGGTGACAACCCAAGACACTTGTATTCGGCGAATTTATCACAAAATCCATCAAGCATTAAAAATTACCTAATTATCTGTAAAGAAAAGGGCAAAAATTCGCAGTTTTGCATTATTTTTCCACAAACAACTCCAAATGACATTTCCAACTGACACTTATTGTCATTCTGGGTACAGTCTGCAGTATAAGCAAGACTGCATCTCAGTTGTTAAAACCACGGCACCCGTGGTTTTCTTTAGGAAATAATTAAAAATCTTTATTATTTAAATAATTTATCCCTCGGATATTATTAACTTTTTTCTGCAAAAAATTATGTTTCCATAAAGAGAAAATGATTCTCTAACGAAATAACCCTAAAAAATGCAAGAATATCGAAAAAAAAATTTTAGGCCCTCGTTTTTATTTAATAATTTCGATTTGAATAAAACTGGAGCATTCTTTATGGGTCCTATGCGTAGGGGACCATTTCAGCTACAACATTATCCAAAAATAGAATTTCCAATTCCAATATCTTGAACGCTAGAGCGACTGATTTGTCCAACTAGACTCACCCTGTAGGTATGGAAAGGTCCAATTCAGAAAAATACGGAAATAAAGAAAGTTATAGGATAAATCTTGGGGAAATCCGAGAAAATCTGAGGAATTCTTGGGGAAATCTTTCCAAAAGGAAATCCAGTGTACAAAATTTTCCCTTGCGGCTCACCCCTCGCTCAAGACATATGCAAATTCCAGGGCAAATTCAGACAATAATTATCTCCACTAACTGATTTTGTCATTTTAAATTTACAAAAACAAACATGCAAAGCGAGACACAAAACAATAAATAATTCATGTATGAAACAAAACAAAATAATGAAATAAAAACGCAGCGGCAACGGCAAGATTTGTCACATTTCAGGCGCTGCCGAGGGCACTGCTGAAAAAACCTGAAAAGTTTGGCTTTTCGTAAAAATATGTAATTGAAAACGGGAATAATTGTTCAACAATCGAGTTATCGTAGAGATAGTACACCTAAACATAATTGCACGTTATCAACAAACGCACTCTAGACTGAGTGGTGCCATAAAAATAGCGGATTTACATAATAAAAGTTATGCGACAAACGCGAATGTAGGCAGGTACACCGCAGAAAATAATCATCGCGAATAGTTAACTCAGCGTTTTAATTATAATTAAGATTGCGTCATGAATTTAACAATAATTAGAAACACAAACAAACGGAATCGCATTGAGAAAAATCAAGTAAGCGGGGGCGAAAATTCCCCGGCGTCGTCACGTGAGCCTAATTTGGGGTCCGAAAAGTCATGTTTAATTAACAAGAACTTTTAAAACGGCGCGAATAATCGGAAATAATTGTTTTAAAAACCATTCTGTTACCTTGTGTGTATGTCAAAACAGAAGCCAATGTTGCGAACAGGACCAAACTATGTTTACAGGTGCCTACATAATCTGACCGAGACATTGTTTTTTTCACAAACACAAACCAACGGAACCGCCACTTTCGTTACATAACTCACTTTTTTAATTTATTCTTACGAAAAGACAACAATCATACGCTCGTCACAGCCGCTCGTGATCTACCGCCGCCATGTTGATTGTCGTCCGGCATTTGATTTTTTTAACGAATCAAAACACTGGTGGGGGAAACATTTTCTGGTGCTGCCATCTCAACTTTCCTTGCGTAACAGTGGTGTCGGCAATGCAGATTACTGTTCAGACCGCAACAACACAACAGCAAGTTGTCAAGTTGACGTTTATCTGTCATTCGCGTAGCTAAAACATGAAAATTGAAATTTATAATTAACTTAAGAGAAATTAATATAAAACGTGTTATTAAAAATGATTAAAGCAATTCTAGTGTTCAACAATCATGGCAAACCTCGCTTATCAAAGTTCTACCAATATTTCGTAAATAGGGTTATGTTTGGTTTTCAATTTAATTAACCATTTCATTGCAGCCTGAAGACATGCAGCAGCAAATAATTAAAGAAACGTTCCAGCTTGTGTCAAAAAGGGATGATAATGTGTGCAATTTTTTGGAGGGTGGCAGGTAGGTTTTTAGTCTATGCATTTGGAAAATTGTTGTCTAGATAACGGATTAGAAAAATCAATATACCTACCCATATTTACTCATTTTCTAGGCAACTATTTGCAGATGTTATAAATATTGAAGTTTTCTTATGATAGTCTGTGATGATAGTATGAGTTATAGTATTTCAGAGATTTTATCGATACCTTTTTTGCAAAACATCGCAAGTGACAAAAACACAATTTGTTTACATAGCCTAACGATTATATGCATATGATAAACTTATTTATCTGCTTCAAAAAGATGGACGTACCATACAATGATTTGTTTGATCGTTGAGAAACAATCCAGTTGGAATAGGTTTACAATATTACAGGAATTTTGTTTAAACAACTTTGTCGCTTATCTTGCCCTGCGAGATGTAGGGTGTAGATTGCGAAAACTATATGTTAACATCACTGACAGATTTCGCTTTGAATCGTAATTTCAGCAGTCTGCACCCTAAAGTTCGTCCATTTTCTATAGCAGAACTAAATTTTTCTGGAACTGTAGAACCCTAATTTGTAACGGCCGGTACTTTTGACAATTTGATCTAAATTTAGCGGGAAAGCAAAAACATTACATAGCCCAAATCTTCTAGAGTTTATTTTTATTGTTAGCAGCAGTGTCACAGATAAACGTACCTGAGGCTTTTTCGTGAATATTTTCCTTTGCACTTTACTCAAAACTGCACGCACACAAAGGCCATTTTGGGCCAATTCAGAGCAATTGCAAAATTTTGACATTTGTCGTGTTTTCTGACGTATCGCATTGAAATCGCTTCTACCAACTCACCTGTTAGTAAAATTCCTTGCAAAATTTCCTCATACCAACCTAAAATTCAAATTTTGACGTTCTAAAGTACGTCTCTCACGGCAAGGGCTACTAGATCGGAAAAGTTTTTAAATTTGAGTTGATTTGGAGTATCGTTAGAACCATGTTTAATCGCAGATATTCGGTCCTAGGGATTGGTTCCAAAAAATTAAATATGTTTACCTATATTGCAAGTTTTTGCTACTAATCCCCCATTGATCTTAATAAAAACATGAGTGCCTCGCATTTTGCTTTGGCACTAAAATCGGAACTTTTATATTTTTTTGCAGCTGTCACTGTCTGTTGAATAGCATTGACAGAAATGTTCTAGGCATTTTAATTTTGAGCAGAGACAACGACAGTCAACTTTTTATTCTTTTAAGGCAGCCGTATTGAATTTCAAAACCGTCGGATATACAGGATGTTCCTAAATTCATAGTCCTAACTCCGCGACGTTATTCCTTGCAGCATTCTAGGAAGAAAAGTCCCTATGAACATTCGCCGGGAAATGCTTCATATGGAAGCTACGCCCCCTCAAAGTGTACTCGAAATTTCACTTTTCCGAAAATTTCTCGAGAATTATTGTAAATATGGTTTTGAAATTTGGAAAGTTGGTTAATGTTATAATAAAGGGCTTGCTGTTGGCTTTTTTCAGAGTTTTAATAAAGTCAGAGGCGTGCGTTCCTGGAGGGGGCTACATGTTTTTGCAAGTTTTTCAGTTGCGGGGAATTTCCCACGCTAAATGGTAACAAAATCTTAATCAGTATTTTATTCCACGCAAAAAGGGTGCTCTTATTGAATGCAGTAGCTAGGACCTACCGTTTTCGAATAAAGTTTTTTTTAGCGTCAAAATGTGCTTTAAATCGCGTTTTTAGCGTCAAAATATGCTTTAAACTGTGTTTATAGCGTCAAAATGTGCCTTAAATCGCGCTTACAGCGTCAAAATGTGCTTTAAATCGCGTTTATAGCGTCAACATATGCTTAAAGTCGCGTTTATAGCGTCAAAATGTGCTTTAGATCGCGTTTTTAGCGTCAAAATGTACTTTAAATTGGGGGGCTGATCACTCAAAAAAATTGTGTACAATTAATTCCAGTTTAATTCCATTAATTCCATTCTAATTCCACTAATTCCGATCCTGTTCCATTAATTCCAGATAATTCCAACTAATTCCTTTAATTCCTTTTAAATGATATACTTATCAATTCCAAATAATTCCACTTAATTCCAACTAATTCCAGATAATTCCACCTAATTCCAGCTAATTCCAACTAATTCCTTTAATTCCATTCTAATTCCACTAATTCCATTCTAATTCCATTAGTTCCATTAATTCCATTCTAATTCCACTAATTCCGATTTAGTTCCATTAATTCCAAACAATTCCAACTAATTCCAGCTAATTCCAACTAATTCCTTTTAAATGATGTACTTATCAATTCCAAATAATTCCTTATTAATTCCATATCAATTCCAAATAATTCCATAATAATTCCAGTTAATTCCAAATAATTCCAGCTAATTCCAACTAATTCCGGCTAATTCCAACTAATTCCATTAATTCCATTAATTCCAAGCCGGATGTACAACTAATTCCACTAGTGATCAGCCCCCCACTTTAAATCGCATTTATAGCGGCAAAATGCGCTTAAAATCGCGTTTTTAGCATCAAAATGTACTTTAAATCGCGTTTATAGCGTCAAAATGTGCTGAAAATCGCGTTTTTAGCGTCAAAATGTGCGTTAAATCGCGTATTTGGTAACCTTTCTAATGACTGTCCCTCTTTCGCCCCTGAAGACCCCCCATGAATCCCCGCCTTGTTTTGCTCACAATCAAGGGGGGGAAGTGCAACAAAAAATTTGAAACTTTAATTATACATACTTAATTTTATGTATAGGAACTGATATGAGAGGTCAAAACAAGACAAAAAATGAGAACGTTTTGCGTTTAAATCGTTGAACTACACCCCCTCAAAGGGGTAGGTACTTTCAATACTCGCAGAATAATTGATACAGGTCTGAAAGGAACAGTAGATTAAGGGCTTGTTTCCAACTTCTTTCGAATTTTCAATTCCAGCAGGGGCGTCCGTTGCTAGTGGGGATTTCCTAATTTATTTTTCACTTTTTTTTAATGTACTTATGCATTTTTCTTACATAATATCAAAATTGTAAGTGGAAGCTCATAAAACACAAAATGTGCTCTTGGGGAAAGTTGTGGAGAACCGTCTTCGAATAAAATGGGTTTGATAAAGTTGCTGTGCGATTGCTGATGAGAGTAACACCTGATACAGGTAGTACTCATCACCATTATGATCGCGTTATAACTTTATCGGTTCCATAACTGCTTCTAGAAACCTGAAATTAGCGCGCAAATATTTTGTGACGTAAATTTTTTTCAAGAACAGGATTCCTTTGCATCATTTTTAGGAAGAAAAGCTCATATTATAACGGAAAATGTTTAAGGAGCTAGGGTCCTTCCAATATAAGGCCTATTCCATCATAAGCTTCGCGGTTCGAAGGACCGTAGCTTCAATGCTTAAAAAAAATATGTGAAAAATGAGTAAAGGTCCCCCAAGAATGCACGCCCCTGTTGAAATTAAAATTTGAAAAAGTTTCGAAAAAAAGCCCTTAATCCTAGTCTCTGTTCCAAATTTCAGATCCGTATCGAATAAATTGAGAAAGACTGTGAGTTTTGCACAACCCCTTTAAGGGGGCGAAAATTTTCGCCCAATAGAAACTCTAGCTTCAAATACGGATATATTCAAAAAAAGAAAACCGTACACGACATATTTCCTTATTTTCTGGACTGCTACACGGCTGGAATTGTTAGATTTAACCAGGATTATTGCCAAATCTCCTTTTAAACCAATCAATTTGACTCATTTTTAAATTTCTGTCCAATCAAATTCATTTAAGAGTGCATTTTATCGGAGTTTGCACAAGTCATTTAATCATTTCCACTGCCGGCTTTATTTTAAACACAATTTTTTCACTACTGAAAATCACCACGTACCTAAACAAAATTATGGGAAATAAAGGTCCACAGACCACAAATACGACCACTAGACACAAATCCTTCCACAAACCATATTTTAGAGGTTTTTGGACATAAAGGAAGCTGATTTCTTCTGGATATATCCAAAAAATTCAGTAACATTTTGTTTGCACGTTTCCTAACCTCAAACGTCATTAACGTCAATGAACTATATAAATGACAATTCAACTTTTACTTTATTAACCAATCAAAAGTGACAAATTAACCGCTTCAGCCAATCACAGCTTGGCAATTTGTACATGTGGTCATTGTACCTACTTTGATTAACACTCGCAGGCGTTGTTTTTGGAAAATGATCACTCGCGCAAGCGCTCGTGATAATTTTTGTCCCAACGCCTGCTCGTTGCATCAAAGTGACAAAAATTGCCGGCAATATTGAGACCATTTGTTGCGGGATTTGTTGTATTATATACAACAATTTAGTTACCACCGGCAACAAGCTTTCGTTATCATTTTCAAAATGTAACCGATTAAATAGCATGCACTTGTGGTATTATAAGCGATTATAGAGAAATAATCACCGTTTGATATTTGCTCAGTGACGATTTTTCATATCCGTTTGGACTCGAATGAATGAATTTTTGTAATTTCCGAACAACTTAGTGTTATTGTCCATATTTTTGCAGCCTTATCGGAGGCAGCGACTACAAGCTAATATACCGACACTACGCCACTTTATACTTCGTCTTCTGCGTGGACTCATCAGAAAGCGAATTAGGAATCCTAGACTTGATTCAAGTGTTTGTAGAGACTTTAGATAAATGTTTTGAGAACGTATGCGAGCTCGATCTCATATTCCACGTAGACAAAGTCCACTACATCCTAAACGAGCTCGTCATGGGCGGTATGGTCCTAGAAACCAACATGACCGAAATCCTTACGCGGATAGAAGACCAAAACAAACTGGAAAAGCAAGAGGTAAGGTTCTCATTTGGGTTTTTTGCAAAACCCATAAAACTAAGCAAGGTATGCGTTATAGAGTTTTTGGCGATCTTTTTGGACATTTGATAACGATTTTCATGAACAGTTAGTTATTGCGTGGTCGCAGCCAGAATTTTAAATCTTGTAAGTTTCGTTGGTAGAGGAATTTGCTTGTGTTGGGTTGTACCTTGCTTTTGTGATTGCGTGTTTCGTTACACTTGAAGGTGATTTTCAGGCCGGGATTGCCGCAGCCCCTGCTAGGGCTGTTTCAGCCGTGAAAAACATGAACATTCCTCAGCAGATTAAAGACATTAAATTGCCGGATCTACCGCAGGCCATCAAGGATCTTAAGTTCTGACCTCAGTTAGCTTCTCAGTTTCAGAATATCGATATAGCAACTTTTCACCTACCCCCGGACTGCAAATCTCTACTGGACGAACCCCCCACAGCGAAGTACACGTAATCATTTCATTATTTTTAAGAGCACTATTTAAAGGATCAGCAAATGTAAATACCATATTTTTTTGTTATCTTCGTTTAATACATATTTTAATAATAAAAGGAAGCATTATTATAAATGGATGAGTATTTTTCGTCACCAGTTAACAGTGATAGTCGCTCAGTTGTCTTCAGGTTGTACAATGTCCTTATTTTCCTAAAACAAAAAAAATAGTTGAAAAAGTGACTTGTGCGATTACCTTATTTCTTTTTCCATATATGGAGTAGAAACTTGTTGTTACGGTAGATTTTTGACCTGTGCTTTGGTTGAATACTGAACATTTGTTATACGGGGGCGAGTAAAGGTGCAGGCTTATGGCGGTGTCCACATTGGACGTATTTTCCACTCGATGCAATCCCAAGGAATCTAGATATGAGATATAGGTAGTATTTTGTAAGTTAAATTTCTACGTCACTTTCCAGAAAAGATCAACTGAATTTCAGAATCCGTCAATTATTCAGAAAGCATCCCAAAATGAAAAAGCACAATTGTAATTCAGATTAGTCAAATGAATTTCAGAATTATGTCAGATTGTAATTCATAGGTAATCCATTGTCAATTGATTTTCAGAAAACATCAATTGAAATTCAGAATCGGTTAATTGTATGTATAGGTGCCCAAAAAATTTTTTAGGGCTATACAGCACAGGAAGCATCTACAGTGCGAACGCTGGCTGTGGAATATTCCAAATAAAATTTTCTTAGGTCATCTGCTGCTGAAATCCTGGGACCGGTCGATTTTATTTTTTTAATGCGGATCTGATTTTTCAGTCGATTTTTTTAACCTCCCCACTCCACTTCACCATTTAAAAAAAAAGGGAGGTTACTGCAATCACTAAAATTTTCGAATTCGAGATAAGACCGGATCTATACGTTTTGAGGTCTCACGAACCCAAAAAAGTGGTTTTTAAAATGTGTCTGTGTGTATGTACGTACGTACGTACGTTCGTTCGTACGTACGTTCGTAAACACGCCACAGCCCAAAGTACTCGACCGATTTGGCTGAAATTTGGTACGTGTGCATGTGATAACCCAACTTAGATCTGAAAAGCTTTTGGAGCCAATCGTGTAACTAGAAATGCCATTTTGGCACATCAACTTTTAAACTTTAAATGCAAACCCCCATTTTTCACGTCACGATAGGAAAGGCCTTCAAATTCTGCTTCTAAAAATGCATTAATTCTTAGTGCCCTTTTGACCAAAAATAAAAAAAAAATTGATTTTTATCGGACTTTAAAATCGTGCTACAGCCCAAGCCCCTGAACCGATTTGGCTGAAATTTTGCACATGGGGATTGTATTACACGTCGAAGAGCTGAACAAATTTTGGATTCAATCGGCCTACGGAAAGTGCCGTTTTGGCACACCAATTTTCAACTTTAAAATTATTCACTCATTTGACCATCCAAAACAAGTTTTTGAAAGATTTATTGTCACCATCAGAAAGGTCTTCAAATTCTGATTTTAAATAAGACAAAATTCGTTCGCATTTAGTGCTCTTTGGGTCAAAAAATCGAAATTTTTTAATAACACTAAAAATACATTATAGCCCAAATTAGTGAATCGATTTGGCTGAAATTTTGCACATGAGGATTGTATTACACGTCGAAGAGGTGGACAAATTTTGGATTCAATCGGCCCACGGATAGTGCCATTTAGGCATATCAACTTTAAGATCTTAAACACAAGTCACGGAAATCAAAGACCTACGCGTTGGGGAGGTTCCAGCCGCTTCTCTGCTGCATTTTTTTCCCCACAACTTTGTTTTCTCCGGGGTTTTCTCAAGTGGAAAGACACTTTTTTCTCAACGGATTCTAAATCTATGATTTTTTTTGAGTTAAAATCATGTATTATACTTGACCGGAAGTGCAGTCACGGCCACCCTAGATTTTCAAAAACATCGCAGAAATCGGTCAAAAATGAAGTTTTTTGCTAATCGCAAATACACGTCAACCTTATTTTTTTTATACAGATTCAACTGCGCAGTTACATTTCCTTTTATTTGCCTTTGTTTTTTAAATGTCTTTCACTTTTCACAATTTGCTAGAATAGCAAAAATATTTTTTTAAAAATGTAATCGCGCAGTTGAATTTGTATCGAAAAAATAAGGTTGACGTGTATTTGCAATTCTCAAAAATCTTGATTTTTGACCGATTTCTTCGATGTTTTTGAAAATCTAGGGCGGTCGTGACTGCACTTCCGGTTAAGTATGATACATGATTTTAACTCAAAAAAAATCATAGATTCCGAATCCGTTGAGAAAAAAGTGTCGTTCCATTTGAGAAAACAAAGTTAAGGTCATTTCCGGTTAATCCGGAAGTGGAAAAAAAATTCGACTGAAGAATCAGATCCGCATAAAAAAAATAAAATCGACCGGTCCAAGGATTTCAGCAGCAGATGACCCAAGAAAATTTTATTTGGAATATTCCACAGCCAGCGTTCGCACTGTATAGGTTTCAATTAATAAAAGATTTAGATGGATCGATCAGATTTGAGTCCTGAATCACTTCTTAAGGTACTTAATTAGAAATCAGGTAAACTCGTTACCATTTTTAAGTAACATTAGTTTAGCCGTTAGAGGTAGGTACACTCACGAGATTTAATTTTGGCCCTTGCTTGGTACCACTGCGGACCGATATTCTCAAGGTAGGTTGTGGAAAGGTTGTTCCTCTCGCGTCGTCTTAACAAGAAGCTTTTCTCTCGACTTTTCTTTACTGACGTATTATTATAATAGAGTTTCTGCCGGCTATTAGGTGGCATTTGTTTAAAAAATAAATTATATAAATCAAATAATTAGGTAAATATAGTTTCATAACACGGTGTTGCAAGGTGAGCACAATTTGATTCACCTCTTGTTTCATTTATATAATTTATTTTTGTGTAGATGTTCCTGTTACCAAACCCCTTCTGTGATAAATTGTATATATGTACATATGTATGTATAGTTGTAGTTAAATAAAAAAAAACTTGGATTTCGCCTTTATTGATTTTGATCTACCTATTTAATCAATTAATTTATTAATTTTTGCCAAGGGGCAGTTAATTAAACTTCAGTAAAAATAATTGCAGGTTGCAAGTTCACATAATTGCAATCTACACCATTTGGGTGGAATGAAAACAAGCGGGAATTTCTAAACGAGCAGGAAATCTGGACCTCAGAACAGTATTAAGTCACAATTTAATTTTCTTAATAAAACGGCGGTTAAAACCTGTTAGTCTTTATTAACTACCAAAGCAACCACATATCAGCAACTGCAGACAGATTTCCCATAGGTAGCGGGATACCTAGGCAAATTTTTTTCCAATATTGACCCGTTTCCCTTGATTTTAATACCAAAATCAGGAAGTACAAAATTTTAATCCCTGGGCATTAAACTAAGGTTACCATAACAGACAATCACAATCAACGGCTGCTTTTTGGTTAGATTGTATAGTTATAATGTTGTAGGTGACATTATTTCAGAATTGAGTTTAGTGTAAGTCTGTCGATATTGGAAAAACTAGGTAGTATGTAGGTAAGTAACACAGGACTAAACTGTTATTCCCTCAGCAGCAAGGAATACAGGCAAGAATTGGAAAAAGCGAAATTTGAAGCAAAAAGGGGTGAAAGAAAAAATTAAAGAGCTGGAGATATAATTATATCGAATGCGGTAAAGAAGAAAGGAAATAATAATATGGGGAGAGAATCGAAATAAGGGGGGGGGGAGGATTGTTCGACAAAGAATGCAAAGAAGCAAAACAGGAGACGAGAAGAGAATTACGAAAATGAAAAAAAAGGGAAAACATAAAGGCCAAAGAAAAAATGCAAGGAAAGGAAGAGACAAATGAAGGAAGAAGAGGAATAAAAGATAAGAAGTATAACGACCGAAAAAGAAGCATGGAAATACATAAATCAAGAGAGGAAAAAAGTAGAGAAGGTGGAGAAGGGATCGAAGATCGAGATGGCGGAATGGAGAAGGCACTTTGTAGAGTTACTAGAGGGAGAAGAAGAAATGGAGCGCGAAAGAAGGGACAGTTGGGAGGAGGGGGAAATAGAAACAGAAACAGAAATAACAAAAGAGGAAGTGAAGAGGCAGATAGAGAAATTGGAAAAAGGGAAAGCACCTGGAATGGATGGGATAAGAAATAAAGTGTGAATGTATGGTACGGAGGAGATGATAGACAGGCTGGTAGAGATCGTGAATGAAGTATGGAAGCGAGAGGGGTTTCCCCGGCAAAGAAGATATGGGGTAATTTGCCCGATACATAAGAAAGGGGACGTAAATGACGTGAAAAATTACCGGGGGATCACCCTCCTAAATACCGGATATAAAGCGTATGCGATGATATTAGGGGAAAAATGAGAGAAGAACTAGAGAGAAAGAGGAATGTTGCCAGACAGCCAGGCGGTTTTTAGGATGGGGAGGGCTACCATAGACAACGTGTACATCCTAAGTCATTTTTTTTAGTCCCTATTTTCGCACGGGATTGTGAAAAAGGCCTTTATATTTCCTATCCTGGCGGGATTCACCCAACCAGGACAAAATTAAAACAATGCTCAATAGAAAAATTAAGAAAAATCCGTTGGTTTTTACATTTTGACTATTTTCCCACTGAAACTTTATACATATTATCACAAATATTGGGATACATCCAGTAGCCGGAATGATACTTTACAAAAACAATTGATTTGTTATTAATATAAAAAGTATACTGTCATTAAAATTGAGGCGTTTTTTCTTGGTTCTATGTATTGAAATACTAACTTGTAGGTATTTGAAAGCATAGGAAATAATCTTGTTTTGTATCGAAATACCTTCAAAATAATGTCAGATTTGAATTGTCCTTTCGAGATAAAATTACAGTATTGAAAAACATAAAATCGAGAAAAAACGCCTTTGAATTGATCGTTCTTCAAGGAATTCATTAATACAGGGTGTTTTGCAACCGCGTGTAAGTTTTTTAACCTCAGATTGCCCATCGAAAATGGTAACGATTGGCACAAAATTGTTTAGGTCGAAGTCGTCTCCTAAGGAAGTTATAGGGCTTTAAAGTCAGCCATCGGGAGCAGTTTTTCTTAGTTATCTCAGGAACGGATTAACGGATTTGAATGAAATTTGGTGGTCACTAGTAGATAGTGAATATACATCTACATGGGGAATTTCGTTAGATTATGACCACGGGATCCCGAGAAAACGGAGACACCTTTGACATTTTTCTTCCGGAAAATGTTTGAAGGTCACGCGTTTTAAAAATGGTGGTGTCCGTTAGAAAGGGCAATTCAAACTGCAACTTTTACTATACTTGGTATTTTTTGATTTAATGCGTGATTTTAGAAATATCTGTACCTGAGGTAACTGGAAAATTTTTCAAGGTCACGCATTTCAAAAATGGTGGTGCCTGTTGTAAGAGCAGCTTAAACTGCAACTTTTACTATTCTTGGCATTTTTTTATTTAATGAGTGGTTTTAGAGATATCCAAATAAGAAAAACTGCTCCCTATGGTAAAGCCCTAACTTCCTTAGGAGACGACTTCGACCTAAACAATTTTGTGCCAATCGTCACCATTTTTGATGGGCAATCTAATGTTGAAAAACTTACACGCGGTTGCAAAACACCCTGTATACAGGCTTAGTAGAAAGTCCCGGGACGGTCTGTTATCTCCGTTATTAAGTCAAAAACATGTATCATACTTGACCAACGGTCAAGTCGCGGCCACCCTGGATTTTCAAAAACATCGAAGAAATCGGTCAAAAAGCAAGATTTTTCAAAACCGCAAGTGCACGTCAACCTTATTTTTTTAATACAAATTTAACTGTGCAATTACATTTCCTTTTATTTGTTTTTGCTTTTTTGAAATTTATTAAATTTTCACAATCAGCGAAAATAGAAAAAAGAATTTTTAAAAGTGTAATTGGTCGGTTGAATTTGCTTTGAAAAAATAAGGTTGACGTGTACTTGCGGTTTTGAGAAATCTTGCTTTTTGACCGATTTCTTCGATGTTTTTGAAAATTCAGGGTGGCCGCGACTTGACTTCAGGTCAAGTATGATACATGTTTTTGACTTTAAAAAATTCGCAGATTCTGAATCTGTTGAGAAAAAAGTATGATTCCATTTAAAAAAACGAATTTTAGGGTCACTTCCGGTTTAACCGGAAGTCCAAGAAAATTTTTAACAGTTTTAAATTCCCCGTATTTAATTGTGCCTGGGTACCAAGTTTGAAAGTAAAATCTCAAGAGATAACTGACCGTCCCGGGACTTTGTACTAACCCTGTATATACTTTGACATATTTTTCTTTAACAGTTCTTGAGACAAGCGCAAACGTGATTTAATGCAGTGCTGTGATTTTGCGCTATCTCAAGAACTGTCAAAGAAAACCGTGCAAAAATATACGGGGTGGCTCATTTAAAAAAAGTCAATTCGTGCGTAGGTATATCGGAAAAACTTGACGTTTAATTATTTTTTTGCTCACAGATTCAAAATTTTCGGAAAAATTGCTATAGATCTGCATCTTCAGTTATTCTTTAATTTGATCAGATAGGAAAATAAAGGGGAGTCCATTTGAAATGAAACCCCCTGTACCATCGTGATCAGAAAAAACGAGTGCAGCGAATGACTTTAAGCACAAGCATTTTCTAACATTTTATATGGAAAAATATGTCTAAAGTCACCTCACTGTACTCGTTTTTTCTGACCACGATGGTACATATTTGGAATTATTGACGGATCCTGGAACTCAATTGGCGCTTTCGGAAATATTTATTACGAATGAAAAGGTGTTGCGAAACGGTGAGCAACATCAGTGATAATGTCAAAGCTTAATTATGTTTTAGAAACAATCTCGAAATAACGAGAACGTGTCGGAACCGTGCAAAATATTTATATTTGAACACATGACTGAAATCTCCGCAAATATTGTAGAATTATTAGCCCCGATTTCAACAGACACGATAATGATTGTTTTGATGAACCTCTGTGCGTGTTATCGACCATTTTTTTAAGTAAATATTGTAATTACCATTAATGTAACAGACATCGTTCAGTTTCATGCTGGTTCTTTTGATTTCTCTGAGCTCAACACCGTCGGTTTCCGGCCACGCGAATCTCACTTCCTGCAAAGATCCCTGCAGCATCTTCATAAAGCAGTGGGAATTGGCGTGGTCGTGTATAGCTGATCCGTGCCCTTCACCCCAACAAAGAATCATTAAATTGTATCTGTCGTTTCCATTGTCAACTAAGTTGCGTGTATATCTGGAAAAAATAAATTTATTTATCGCTGATAGCAAGAAAAATAGCTAGTGATTCATGCGTGTTGAGATGGTCATGAGCCCATTAATTGCTCGTTGTAGTTTATACATATATGTAGATCAATAAAATTAAACGGCTCTGAGAATAAGATAGCTAATCAATGAGTGTTTCATAGAAATTTTCTGTCCAATTCAAAAACGCCTTCATAAGAAACCAACCTTGTTTGAAGTGGGTTTAAAATTTTTCAACAATTGAATTATCATATCTTGCTTAACCCCGAGAACTTACAAATTATTGATGTGTTTATTTGAAATTAATGTTTTTTATAGTGTTTATGTCCTTTTAATTTCATTGCAGCGAGATTAAATGTGATGGCAATATTTTGTGTTGTGGCGACTGTGGCAGATTCGGTTTACGTTTTAATTTGTAAACATTTCAATGCTAGAACTAAAACCTTATTTCAACGAAAATTTTAAAAAAATATTGTACAAGCCACACGTCAGTTTTGCGATTCTCTGTTGACTCAAAAATATTGCCCACTTTGATGCCTGAGGGTTATACAATATCTTGGGTTAGTTCCTAAAACCTACCTACGCCTTGATTGGTTAAAGGTACCTACTCATGCGTTTTCACACATTGTGTTGTCATATACCAAGCTGTGAGTGGTCCACTTTTGGCTTTTCTCAGATTTTATTTCAAATGGCAGCCTATATTTTTTTAGTCACATCAGGTAGAAGACTTTTTTCTAAATTAAACAATACCTAACAATAAGTGGGTTTTGCTTAGGGTTTTCAATCACGGGATCCCGGACGATTTTCGATCGTGAAAATCCCGCAATTTTAGAATCGGGATTTTCGGGATTAGATGAACCAGCACAAAACCAGTTGCAAGCTTAGCGTGTTTATTTAGTATGAAATTTCGACCTTTCTGCAATACACGCACCTATAACATTATTTTATGGTTTGGCATCCTAAAATATTTTTTATTTTTGATTCCCTTATCACCTAATATTATACCTAGTATAATAAAGGGTCAAACCAAAAGCCTTTTACACAACTCATTTTGAAGCAAGATCTCACCGAGTGCATATGTAGATGGGTGCTGACTGCAAGGTGTCCCATATAGTAATTAATAAATAATACTTAAGTGCATAGTAGAAATTCGTTTATTAAAAAGTAAACGCAAGTGTAAATTATTTAATTCCCCATGTTGTTATTACCATTTTCTTAATATAGGTCTAACAAAACAGCAAGAAGGCAACACGAAAATAGTTTTACTTCCTTTTTTTTAATATTACTTATGTGTGTGAAGTTAGCGCCTTCTCCAGCGCCCGGCGATTTCCCTAGATTTGACGATGTGGCAACCGCGCATTTTCCTTCTAACCAATCAGAGCGGCCGACAGACACGTCAAACTAGAGCTACCTGTTGAGGTTATGTTACTATAATTTAAGTTTTCACCCCTTTTCAAAGAAATATAGATCAAACTTACTTTCGGCGATCCAAGGGCGACCCATACTGATAAAAATTATACCAAAAAACATGGGACGACCCCTGAAATTAAGGGAAAACATTGAGAATTACAGAAATTATTTAATTTGAACCCCTTCCAGAAAAATGTACCACACGCCCTTCATACCGACGAAAGCCCTATTCGAGCGGAACAAAATGACACCAAAGTCATCCACCTAAAGACATCGGATGGCCCTTAAAATTAGGGGAAAACGTTGAAAATTGATTATTTTATTTAATTTGAACCCCTTCCAGAAAAATGTACCACACGCCCTTCATACCGACGAAAGACCCTATTCGAGCGAAACAAAATGACACCAAAGTCATCCACCTAAAAACATCGGATGACCCTTAAAATTAAGGGAAAACGTTGAAAATTGCTTATTTTATTTAATTTGAACCCCTTCCAGAAAAAGGTACCACACGCCCTTGATACCGACGAAAGGGGAACAAAACGACACCAAAACCATCCACCTAAAAGCATCGGATAACCCTTAAAATTAGGGGAAAACGTTGAGAATTGCTTAATTTATTGCTTATTTTATTAAATTTGAACCCCTTCCAGAAAAATGTACCACATCCCCTTCATAGCGCTGAAAGCCCAATTCAAGCGGAACAAAATGACACCAAAGTCATCCACCGAAAGATATCGGATGACCCTTAAAAATAAGGAAAAACGTTGAAAATTGCTTATTTTATTTAATTTGAAGCCCTTCCAGAAAAATGTACTACATCCCCTTCATACCGACGAAAGCCCTATTCAAGCGGAACAAAATGACACCAAAGTCATCCACCGAAAGATATCGGATGACCCTTAAAAATAAGGAAAAACGTTGAAAATTGCCTATTCTATTTAATTTGAAGTCCTTCCAGAAAAATGTACCACATCCCCTTCATAACGACGAAAGCCCTATTCAAGCGGAAGTAAACGACATCAAAGTCATCCACCGAAAGATATCGGATGACCCTTAAAATTAGGGGAAAACGTTGAGAATCGCTTAAGTTATTGCATATTTTATTAAATTTGAACCCCTTCCAGAGAAATGTACCACATCCCCTTCATACCGACGAAAGCCCTATTCAAGCGGAACAAAATGACATCAAAGTCATCCACCGAAAGATATCGGATGACCCTTAAAAATAAGGAAAAACGGTGAAAATTGCTTATTTTATTTAATTTGAAGCCCTTCCAGAAAAATGTACCACATCCCCTTCATACCGACGAAAGCCCTATTCAAGCGGAACAAAATGACACCAAAGTCATCTACCGAAAGATATCGGATGACCCTTAAAAATAAGGAAAAACGTTGAAAATTGCCTATTCTATTTAATTTGAAGCTCTTCCAGAGAAATGTACCACATCCCCTTCATACCGACGAAAGCCCTATTCAAGCGGAACAAAATGACGTCAAAGTCATCCACCGAAAGATATCGGATGACCCTTAAAAATAAGGAAAAACGTTGATAATTGCCTATTCTACAGGCTGGTCCAACACTAGTGTCCACCGCCAAAATGACCCTTTTCTTTGGAGCTAGAGTTTTGAATTTTTTACAGGGTGTATGGGTAGTAAAAACCCTTCAGATGGGTTTAAAATTTTTCTGATTGGCCCAAAAATGTGACGTCACGAGATTTCAAACTGAGCTATTTTCATGGAATAATTAATTTTTGTCCATAGGATGGTTATTTTGGGCCTAAAGATTATGTTAACCAGATTATTTATTTTTTGTAATGTCAGGTTAGCAAACTGCAGAAGGCAAAATAATCGTCATTTTATTTCATAAGGAGGCCGTGAAACAATATCGAAACGATGCGCCGTGTGTCCAACTTGAGCTCATCGCAGATTTAGAACTGTCAGTTGCTTGTCATGTTTTGACCCGGGTGATTGAACTCCAGAATTATAAATTCTCCAATTTATTCAAACAATTCATTACTTTTCCGGAAAAATAACGGGACAACCATCCAATCTTTCGCGGGGAATGTTTTGAACGCTGGCACGCGCCGACGCCGCCGCCGTGCGTTTTCTTTACGGTCGTTTTGTTTACACCGTGTCAGCTGATGATGCTTTGAAGATGAATAAGGTTTGTAGCTGTTTATTTTCTTGAAAAGCCTTCCGGGTGTCCTCGCCATTTAATTAACTGTGAATTGGGTAAGTTTCGCAACTTTTTTGTGTCTGTAGAAGTCAAATTGTTTAATTTTAGGTGGGATGATTTTGGAATCAAATTTTACACCACAAGATCATTGCAATTTACTACAAATTGATAATGGAGCTCCAATTTTGAGCCAGAAGACTGTTTACAAGACAAAGAGGGGTGGCACGAGAATGAATAATTAGATGTGGATCTTGTGCCGAGTGGTTAGAGGAACTCGGGTAGTGACCAGTGGCTGTGTTAAGATTCCAGTGAAACTTTACTGCGCTTACCTTTATTGGATTACCTAATTATTTGCCAGTTCTTTTAGTTGTTCCATAACCTACAATAAATTATTAGGTATTTGTGACATTTCGTTCAATGAATCATTCGGATCATTTCGTAAAGATGTGTACCCACTTGCTTAAAATAAAATAAGTTTAGTGCTTTATTCATTCATGAATAATTTACAAAAACTATTACTGTTTTGTTGTGATTAGTGAGATTACAGAGACGATACCAATAATTTTTATTCATTTGCATCACAAGTCCCTGAAGACAGTCTCTTCGACCAGGTTTGATAATAATTATGCTACTTTTTCCTCTTTAATTCCTCTATCTTGCATGAACACCGAACAATTTCCTGTAGAGTGATTATCTTATCCAAATCGGGTCAATTCACCTGGTAACCTAAAATAAACGAGTGTTGCATCAAAAGACACAGAAAAAGTTGCGAAACTTACCCAATTCACAGTTAATTAAATGGCGAAGACACCCGGAAGGCTTTCCAAGAAAATAAACAGCTACAAACCTTATTCATCTTCAAAGCATCATCAGCTGACACGGTGTAAACAAAACGACCGTAAAGAAAACGAAAACGCACGGCGTCGGCGCGTGCCAGCGTTCAAAACATTCCGCGCGAAAGATTGGATGGTTGTTCCGTTATTTTTCCGGAAAAGTAATGAATTGTTTGAATAAATTGGAGAATTGATAATTCTGGAGTTCAATCACCCGTGTCAGAACATGACAAGCAACTGACAGTTCTAAATCTTCGATGAACTCAAGTTGGACACACGGCGCATCGTTTCGATATTGTTTCACGGCCTCCTTATGAAATAAAATGACGATTATTTTGCCTTCTGCAGTTTGCTAACCTGACGTTACAAAAAATAAATAATCTGGTTAACATAATCTTTAGGCCCAAAATAACCATCCTATGGACAAAAATTATTTATTCCATGAAAATAGCTCAGTTTGAAATCTCGTGACGTCACATTTTTGGGCCAATCAGAAAAATTTTAAAGCCATCTGAAGGGTTTTTGCTACCCATACACCCTGTAAAAAATTCAAAACTCTAGCTCCAAAGAAAAGGGTCATTTTGGCGCTGGACACTAGTGTTGGACCAGCCTGTATTTAATTTGAAGCCCTTCCAGAAAAATGTACCACATCCCCTTCATAACGATGAAAGCCCAATTCAAGCGGAACAAAATGACACCAAAGCCATCCACCGAAAGATATCGGATGACCCTTAAAAATAAGGAAAAATGTTGAAAATTGCCTATTCTATTTAATTTGAAGCCCTTCCAGAAAAATGTACCACATCCCCTTCATAACGACGAAAGCCCTATTCAAGCGGAAGTAAACGACATCAAAGTCATCCACCGAAAGATATCGGATGACCCTTAAAATTAGGGAAAAACGTTGAGAATCGCTTAAGTTATTGCATATTTTATTAAATTTGAACCCCTTCCAGAAAAATGTACCACATCCCCTTCATAACGATGAAAGCCCAATTCAAGCGGAACAAAATGACACCAAAGTCATCCACCGAAAGATATCGGATGACCCTTAAAATTAGGGGAAAACGTTGAGAATCGCTTAAGTTATTGCATATTTTATTAAATTTGAACCCCTTCCAGAAAAATGTACCACATCCCCTTCATAACGATGAAAGCCCAATTCAAGCGGAACAAAATGACACCAAAGTCATCCACCGAAAGATATCGGATGACCCTTAAAATTAGGGGAAAACGTTGAGAATCGCTTAAGTTATTGCATATTTTATTAAATTTGAACCCCTTCCAGAAAAATGTACCACATCCCCTTCATAACGATGAAAGCCCAATTCAAGCGGAACAAAATGACACCAAAGTCATCCACCGAAAAATATCGGATGACCCTTCAAAATAATGAAAAACGTTGAGAATTGTTGATTCTATTTAATTTGAAGCCCTTCCAGAAAAATGTACCACACGCCCTTCATACCGACGAGAGCCCTATTCAAGCGGAACAAAACGACACCAAAATCATCCACCTAAAAGCATCGGATGACCCTCAAAATTAGGGGAGAACGTTGAGAATCGCTTAAGTTATTGCATATTTTATTAAATTTGAACCCCTTCCAGAAAAATGTACCACACGCCCTTCATAACGACGAAAGCCCTATTCGAGCGGAACAAAATGACACCAAAGTCATCCACCGAAAAACATCGGATGACCCCTAAAATTAAGGGAAAAAGGAATTTCTAACGTTTTCTATTATTTTTGGGGGTCATCCGATGTTTTTAGGTGGATGACTTTGATGTCGTTTTGTTCCGCTTGAATAGGGTTTTCGTCGGTATGAAGGGCGTGGGGTACATTTTTCTAGAAGGGCTTCAAATTAAATAGAATCAGCAATTTTCAACGTTTTCCCTTAATTTTAAGGGCCATCCGATGTCTTTAGGTGGATGCCTTTGGTGTCATTTTGTTCCGCTCGAATAGGGCTTTCATCGTTATAAAGGGGATGTGGTACATCTTTCTGGAAGGGCTTCAAATTAAATAGAATAGGCAATTTTCAACGTTTTTCCTTATTTTTAAGGGTCATCCGATATCTTTCGGTGGATGACTTTGGTGTCGTTTAGTTCCGCTTGAATAGGGCTTTCATTGTTATGAAGGGGATGTGGTACACTTTTCTGGAAGGGCTTCAAATTAAATAGAATAAGCAATTTTCAATGTTTTTCCTTATTTTTAAGGGTCATCCGATATCTTTCGGTGGATGACTTTGGTGTCATTTTGTTCCGCTTGAATAGAGCTTTCGTCGGTATGAAGGGCGTGTGGTACATTTTTCTGGAAGGGCTTCAAATTAAATAGAATCAGCAATTTTCAACGTTTTTCCTTATTTTTAAGGGTCATCCGATATTTTTCGGTGGATGACTTTGGTGTCATTTTGTTCCGCTTGAATTGGGTTTTCAGCGTTATGAAGGGGATGTGGTACATTTTTCTGGAAGGGGTTCAAATTTAATAAAATAAGCAATAAATTAAGCAATTCTCAACGTTTTCCCCTAATTTTAAGGGTCATCCGATGCTTTTAGGTGGATGGTTTTGGTGTCGTTTTGTTCCCTTTGAATAGGGCTTTCGTCGGTATCAAGGGCGTGTGGTACATTTTTCTGGAAAGGGATCAAATTAAATAAAATAAGCAATTTTCAACGTTTTCCCTTAATTTTAAGGGTCATCCGATATTTTTAGGTGGATGACTTTGGTGTCATTTTGTTCCGCTCGAATAGGGCTTTCGTCGGTATGAAGGGCGTGTGGTACATTTTTCTGGAAGGGGTTCAAATTAAATAAAATAAGCAATTTTCAACGTTTTCCCTTAATTTTAAGGGCCATCCGATGTCTTTAGGTGGATGACTTTGGTGTCATTTTGTTCCGCTCGAATAGGGCTTTCGTCGGTATGAAGGGCGTGTGGTACATTTTTCTGGAAGGGGTTGAAATTAAATAATTTCTGTAATTCTCAATGTTTTCTCTTAATTTCAGGGGTCGTCCCATGTTTTTTGGTATAATTTTTATCAGCATGGGTCGCCCTTGGATCGCCGAAAGTAAGTTTGATCTATATTTCTTTGAAAAGGGGGTGAAAACTTAAATTATAGTAACATAACCTCAACAGGTAGCTCTAGTTTGACGTGTCTGTCGGCCGCTCTGATTGGTTAGAAGGAGAATGCGCGGTTGCCACATCGTCAAATCTAGGGAAATCGCCGGGCGCTGGAGAAGGCGCTAACTTCACACACATATATTACTTTGTTTATTTCTGACACTTGTTCATCCTTTTAACCTCCCCACAACCATATAAAAATGGGAGGTTACTGCAATCACTCCAAAATTCGAAATTGAGATAACACCAGATCTTTACGTTTCAAGGTCCCAGGATCACAAAAAAGTGGTTTTTAAAAAATGTCTGTGTGTATGTACGTACGTACGTATGTACGTATGTACGTACGTATGTGAGCACGATTTCTCGGAAACTACCGAACGGATTTTAGTGAAATTTGGTATGCAGGTTAGTGTTGGCCTTCTGGTGAGCCCAGTTAATTTTGTTGCGAATCCGCAGATGCCAAGTGCCGTTTTGGCATGTAAACTATGAAATTTAACTAATGAACACTAATTTTTCTTATCCGCACATGAAAGGTCTTGAAATTCTGTATCTGAAAGTGTACTCACACTTAGTGCCTTTTTAGCATAAAATCGAAAAATTCGAAGTTTCGAAGAAACATCAAATAACACGCTACAGCCCAAACTGCAGGATCGATTTGGCTAAAATTTGGTAGGTAGAGATACCGTTACCCGCCGAAGAGCTAATTTCATTTTGGTGGCAATCGGCGAACGGTAAGTGCCATTTTGGCATATCAACTTTGAAATTTGAATAAAGAACTCTCATTTTCTCTATCAGCACATGGAAATTCTTCAAATTTAGTTTTCAAAATTGTACTCAACCTTAGTGCCCCTTTGGCAAAAGATCGTAAAATTTAGAAAAATCACAGAAAACGATCAGGTTTGGTGGAGTAAAACTTAGGTATAGTACATAGTAAAATTTACGTGATATTAGTGACAGGATTGGATCATTCACCAAGTGGGGAGGTTCCAGCCGCTTCCGTAGCTGCCCATTTTTTTTCATGCAATAAATAGATAATAGATATTTATCCAAACTAAATAAAAAAAGTACCTCTATTGCGGCTGAATTTTTATAATTTGTAAACTAATCCCGGGATCCCGAAAATCCCGGGATTGAGATGTTGTAATCCCGAAAATCCCGTGAGGCCAATCCCGGTCCGGGATTGAAAACCCTAGTTTTGCTGTAAAAAAATTTTTACGAAAATGCTCTTTCATCTTGCAATCACAAAATTTTCAAGTGTTCCGTGAATAACAATCTACCACCATATGTACCTAGTAGTACTATGTTTGAGCAGTTTCATTTGCTTTTTGATTTTTTGAAATCGGACAATAATTATAAAATGGATTCAACTTTTTTATGTCGATAAAATGGCAGGATCAAAATGAATTGTCGTAAAAATTTTGAACCCAGAAAGAAATCTTTTAAATGATGTGACTAAAACAAATTTAGGTTGCCATTTGAAATCAAAAAGTACACTATCATTTGAGGTTAAAATCGATGCTAAAATAATCGAGATCAAAGCCAGTTTGCAGTATTTTTACAGTTTCATCCGGTTTTTGATTCATTCAGATCGGACAATAAATGAAAAAGTTATGTCTTTTTCGCGTGACACCCTGAATATGGGCAGATCTAAGATGTTATAGAAACTTTCAATGATCGATCAAGCTACAAACTGAGAAACATAATAATCAAAATGTGAACAAGAAAGTAGACCAGAAACACCGGAATTATTGTATTTACCTTCGTGGCTGAAGGAATTTATCACAATTATACCGACAATAATGACCGTTTCTGATATGGGCGTCATGACATCATGCTTCCATTGAAAATGTCTTTAAAGGAAAACTCTTATACATATAGTCATATCAACAAAATTTCCGTTGCACGTCATCAATAAACGTCTACGATTTGCACATTTCTCTGAGGAGTCCTCGGAGGAACTTCACTTATTCCAAACTTATTCTCAATAATTTAATGCCTAAAAATTTAAATGAATCAATAGAACTGCTGAGATTAAGTGAGGCTCTTATTCGCGAAAATCAGCTGCTAATAGATGGCATTGCTAAACCACAAAATGGCGGTCTCACCCTATTGGGGAGCCGGAAGTGAGAATTCTAGCGTGACGTGCCTGACAGTGTCAGTTGGTGACATCAGTGACATCGATACCTGAATTTTTTAAAAGCCAGGTTTTCCTGGATTTCCAATGTTCCACTTAAGTACACAAAACGTAAAATTCCACAGAGTTATTCACAAAATTTCGAGTCAGCGAGAGGATGTCTCCTAACAAAACTACTACCTAACCTCGCAACTGACAACTGACTGACGTAAGCCGAAATTATGATGACGGACGTTTAAAAGTATTTCCGTATCCTGTCTCTCAGTGTAGTTAAAGTATTGCCACCAGATGTCAGATACTTTGCTGATTTTCGCGAATAATTCATTCATGATGTTTAAAAACGGCAGTAGGCCCTGATATGTTTTCTTTAAGTTGGTCAACATTAAATAACCAAATTTGTATTTGACGGAACTTCGTAGCCGTGTTGTCACATTTGTACTTTGATTGTTATTTGACATTATATTTATTATTGTTGAGTTGAGCACAGAACATTTACAAAAAAATACTGAAAAGCTACCTACTCCTAGTGCAGAAGCGCCAAATTGGGCTTACCTAAACATTATGATCTGGTAAGCTTATAATTAATTAATTAATTAATTAATTATAGATGAAATTTTACGATTTATGTTAGTTTAGATTGGAAGAAAGTCGAATAGATTGGCAGTAGAATCAAGAAAACCACAAGTGAATAACGCAATCAAATGAGGGAGGAAGCCCCTCTGGAAGTTCCAACGAGCATTCAGAAGCAATAAGGATATCTCATTTTTGGATACTTCTTTAAGAGAGTTACAATTAAGCAAAGACCTTTAGATATAGTAGATAAAGCCAATAATTTATTACTACACCCATTTTTGATGAATGATATCGATGCATGTAGAGTGAGAGGCACGTGTCCGGGCAGCTCCGCATTTATTTACAATTTTGTGGTAGATTTCTTGTGATAAAATGGGCAAAAGTGACCGTGTGGGTGGTGGTGAACCCGATCTCGCAGCCATTCAGATTGTGATGGAAAAAGTCTTAAGTTCTGGAGATTTTTTGAATAAAATTGCTGCTTCTATCGCCGACAAATTCGAGGCGCTGCTTGCCAACAAACTTCAAGTGATTAACAATGAGGTAAGCTCACTCAAGCAGGAGCTGCAGCAAACTAAGGACGAGGTCATTGATCTCCAACAAGAAAACAGGCTTCGCTTCTTGCGTATTTATGGGGTGACACTTGATGGTAATGGTTCTGATGCCGATGCTAACGCTCTTCTAGTCACCTTAAGTAATAAGTTGCAACTAACATTGTCTGCAGCGGACGTCGATTTTGTAAGAAGAGGTAAGAAGTCAAAACCCGGCTCGCAACTTCTACTTGTGAAATTTTCGAACATGACAGCCCGCAACGCTATCTTCAAAAATAAATCCAAACTCAAGGGTACGAAAATCATAGTCAGAGAAGATCTGGTCCCCTCCAGACATGCACTGTATTTAAAGGCTTGTAATCTGCTCGGATTCAAAAATGTTTGGACTGCTTTTGGGTTTGTGTATGCCAAACGAAATGGACAGGTCATCAAACTACATAATGAAAACGGACTTAAAAATTTTGTGGAGCACGGCGGCTCGGCTACTGTTGATGGTTCTCCTCCTGCTGGTGGTTTTGCGCTATTGGCACGGTCTGTGTTCTCAACTCCTGAATAGACTGTCTGCGTGAGTTTGCCTGGAGTCATTATTACCTTGGCTAAATCACTTTATCTATCGATTTGTTTTGTATTATAATTTTTTTTTTGTATTTTCTTTTTTTTTTACTCAATTACTTACGTTTTATTTTGTTTATAATTGAGCCCGTATAAAACATTCACTGATGAGTTTTGCACATTTAAACTGTCGTTCTCTAATTACTCATTTGCAGGACATAAGAGACATTGTACTTTCCAATCAATTTGATATTGTAGCGTTGAGTGAGACTCGTCTGTCGGAAAATATAAATAGTACTCACTGCAGCATTGATGGTTATGATCTCATTAGAGAGGATCGAGACACCGGTGGTGGCGGGGTCGCTATATTTATTAAATCTAACTACAATTATAGAGTCATCATTACGACGGGGGAGATTGAGCAGCTGTGGTTAGTAGTGAAATTTGGTAATATTAATGTGGGCGTCGGTGTTGTTTATAATGCTCATAGAAGATTTGCTAGTCACTTTATCAATCACCTAGATATAACGCTTGCCGAAATTACACCCACAGTTAATTACGTTTGCTGTCTGGGAGACTTTAATATTGATTTTTTGCGGCCGGAGGAATCGCCCTCAAAGAATTTATCTAATATTATGTCATCTTTTAATTTATGTCAGGTTATCAATTGTATAACGCGTTACGACGGTACCTCTTCGAGCATGATTGATCTTTGCTTTGTAAGTGATGATATTGACGTTCTGTCTTCTGGCATTATTAATGCACACGATTTCAGTGATCATGATTTGATCTTTGTCCGTCTGGATCTTCTTTTAAGCGAGAACTGCGAAAATGTATTTACTTATAGAGATTTCAAGGCTGTTGATTTGAAGAAACTTGATGAAGATCTGCGTTCCTTACCACTTTTTCATGTTACAGAATTGGTGGACTTAAATGACAAACTCACGTTTTTTAATGATTACTTACTCAATCTACTGAACATTCATTGTCCTTTAAAAGTTATTAAAGCTCGCCGGAAACGCATATATCAACCTTGGCTTACCGACAACTTAAAGTTGATGATGAAGTTGCGCAATAAAGCCCTTGAGCGATATAAGCGGAACAAGTCCATTCATACCTGGGAGTATTATAAGCAACTTCGAAACCTGGTCAACGTGACTGTAAAAAAAGAAAAAAAGGCATACATGTCATTTAAGCTTAAATCATTGAATTCATCGGGTATGTGGTGCGAACTGAAAAAGTTGAATATTGTTGCGGTCAAAAAGAAGAGGGAACTGCCGCCGTTGTTCAATGATGCTGACTCCATTAACGATTATTTTCTCACATCTTCCTCCACCTCAATTAATGCTGATATCAAGGATGATGCTATCAATTACTATACTTCAAATCAACTTCCTAATCGTGATTTGCTTAAATTCCAACCTGTCACTAGTGATGATATACTTTGTAAATTATCTTCAATCTCTTCTAAAGCGACTGGTCTAGATGGGATCCCCATAACATTCATTAAACTTTGCTGTCCTTATATTACGCCGATTATTACCCATATTATAAATTTCTGCATTGAACACTCTCTTTTCCCTCACTGTTGGAAATCATCAATCGTACTTCCACTTCCTAAAGTAAGTTCACCCAAAGAGTATAGTCAGCTTAGGCCTATCAGTATCCTGCCAGCGCTCTCAAAAGTCCTGGAAAAAATTCTTGAAGAACAAATCAGAAGCTATATTAATAAATATAATTTGCTTCCTACTCGGCAATCAGGTTTTAGGCCTGGCCACAGCTGTACCACTGCTCTTCTTAAGGTAACTGACGACCTCTGTTCAGCCTATGATAACAATCTTTTGACAATTTTACTGCTACTTGACTTTACCAAAGCTTTTGATACAATAGATCATGATATCCTTATTTCAATCTTACAGTACTTGGGTTTCGATCCGTCAGCCTCTCGCTTATTTGAAAATTATCTTAGCAATAGATCTCAGCAAGTACAGTTGCGTGGGATGTTATCCTCACCTCGTGCAGTCAATTTTGGTGTTCCCCAGGGCTCTATTCTGGGTCCCCTTCTATTTTCCCTTTACGTCTCTCAACTTCAGTTTCGACTCAGATTCTCCAATTTTCACTTCTATGCTGATGATACTCAGTTATATCATTCCTTCCATAAAAATGACTTACCTGGTGCCCTGCGTGAAATGCAGGAAGATGTAGACGAAGTAATCTCTTTTTGTGACTCTCACGGTCTTAAACTAAACGCTAGTAAATCTTCCTTGCTGCTATTTGGTAACTCTAAAGTCTGTGCTGAGGTTAAAGATGAAGTGTCGTTGATTATCAATGATTCCGTGGTGCATCCTGTCGCTGAGGCCAAGAATCTAGGGCTTCATTTTGCAACTGATTTAAGATTTAGGTCTCATGTTAATAGCTCCCTTGCGAGGGCATTTTCGGCACTTCGCCTTTTGTATAGTAACCGCCAGTTCCTCAGTTCCGGCTTAAGATTACTTCTATCAGATTCTATTGTACTCTCCCATTTCAATTTTGCGGATGTTGTGTACCACCCGTGTATTGACAGACGTGATTCTGACAGGATTCAAAGGGCTCAGAATGCTTGCGTGCGCTTCGCATTTGGTTTGAATCGTCGTCAGTCAGTTCATGCCCGGTTGAGAGAAATTAAGTGGCTAGATATGCGTCAAAGACGAATCCTCCATTCAGCATGTTTATTTAAGAAAATAATTTCCTCGGGAGTACCACCTTATCTGTTAGAGAAGGTTCGATTTAGAACTGACGTCCACAGCCTGAATGTTAGGCGTAAAGATTTAATTGAAATCACACGCTTTCATACACAGCTGTTCAAGCGCTCGTTCTCTTATAACATCAGTAAGATAATGAATGCTCTGCCTGTGGACTTGAAATCTTCTCGTTACTATTCTTTCAAACGTGGTGTTACTGAACTTCTTTCCGAGGGACGACTCTCGCTTTAATTTAATTTAATTTAATTTAATTCTCCTTGTTTAATTTATGACAGACTCATAATTAGAATTTCTTCATAGTGGCTCTTATGTTCATTAGTATCTATTATCTAGTGTATTTACTTTTTATTTACTTTTAACTGCATTTTGAATCAGTGATTGTGGCCTGGTGCTCTTTTGATCATTTGTTTATTAATTTCTCATTCTGTAAGTATCACTTTGTTTTGTTTTGTTTTGTTCACAGGGTCTTTGTGGAAGATCAGAGTCACCAGATGGGCGCTTGATGCACCAATCTGGTGAAAACTGAACATTGACCCTGAGATTCAGCTTAATTATGTATATATTAAGCATGAATAAATATTATTATTATTATTATTATTATTATTATTATTTATCTGTCTATACCATACAATAAGTACTATAGGTACTATCCTCCATTAAAATTACATTTACAAATGCAACTTCTTCGTTGATGTAGGCAGCAGGTAACCTACAGAAGATTTGAACCGCTTATTTGCGATTTTGATGCACTCCATAGTTAGTGTCTTCTTGCATTTCTTTATTGCCAATCATAGAAATTAATGATATGAAAGAAGAGGACTATTCCAATTTTCCTCTGAAATGTCATCGTCGATCTAAAATGCAGTTACACTACAAAGTGGTACCTTTCTTATAATCAGAATTTACATTTACTTTACCTCTTGCAAACCGTTAAACTAGTTCTCTCATTAAGTAGACATTACGGTAGGTTTTAGTCTCGTTTTAGTAATCTGATGAAAATATCTTCTATCGTCTTCTGTTAATTAATAGACGGAGTAGTTTCCAAACAATCATTATCATTTTTGCAAGGAGTCGAAGCAATCCCTTGATGAAGATTTAGAAATAGCGACTACATCTCTTTTAACACTTGCATGAGGGTATAGATTTAAGATTCAACCATTTCAATGGCCGTCACAATCACAATCTTGCACCTAGAAACAGCTCTTCAAATCTCAGAATAGGGCTTCCAAAATGCTTACCTACGTCGTATATTATGTAGAAATCATTGTGTATTCAGTAAAAGGAGACTCCCTTAGTTCTTTAGATACTTTTTCGACATTTTTGTGGTCTACGATTTGGCAACAAAGGATAGTTTTGAGCACTGATTGTCTGATTTCAATGTGACAAACAATTTGACAAATGTCAAAAGTACAATACCCAGTGAATTCTGTCACCCTAACAGAGCCTACTTTCAAATCGAGGCTGAGATTTTTAAACTATAAAACATGTAACCATATTTAACACATTTTAAAGTTTCTTTCGAATTTTGATTTTGATTTAAAGTATTAGTATTAGAAAATAGTTATTTATCAACAACCTGTCTATTATTAAAGTATAAAATCATTGTTTGCATATCTACAATCTATGCTATAAAACACTAGTGTTTTATTTTTCATAAAACACTCAACAGGTTGCTACGGTAGCAAATCGGTATCTCATAACCGCCTAGTACTGCGATATCGACATTGCAATAAATTGTCACTGCCATGTATAATTTGTAATTTATTTATGCCCTAAGCATTTTAGAAAAAAATGTTTTGTATAAAAGTTTTATGACTTCGAGGGGGAAAATGGATGACATCGACTCCATTTTGATTCAAGGTCATTTTCAAGGTCAAATGAAGGTCAAATTCATTTTTTTGAATGGGAACCTAGATTTTTTATTACAGATTCTTGTTCCCCGTAAAAGAACAAACAACTCTCATCTAAACTATTTTTGGATCCGATGGATAGTTTGTCAGATATTTAAATGAAAATTTTAATCTTCTTCGAAATTACTCCCTCAAAAGGGGGACTAAAACTTTACTTTTACTCCCTGAAATTTTAGGAGGAAAAAGTTGCTTTATTTACAAATGATCTAGATTACCAGGGTTACCAGCCTAACTTTCAAACTTGCTATACTTATGCGTTTTATCATGATTTTGTCTGCAATTAAGGGATTTTTAAGATAAAATGGCTTTTGGTGGTGCAAAAATTAGAGTATATATAACAGTGGACTAAAGTACCTTTTGATGCTTGGTGCGGGATCAAAAGCAATGCTTGGAACAATTACTTTGGGTGGGTAATTGAATTACAATTACTCATTACTTTGCAAAAAATGCAGCAGAGAAGCGGCTGGAACCTCCCCATCGCGTGGATCTTTGTATTCTGTGTAGATGGTAGTCAATTCAACAGAATTTTTTTTGTGCTTATCATCTGTGACTAATTTCGCAATTTTCTGACAAATACCGACATCACTTCGGACATCACCCATCACATTTGACAATATGTTCCCTTTAAGGTTAACAGTTTGCCACCCTTTTGACAATAACTGATACTTTATGTCATCCACTGTCAGCCTGCTCCCTTTTAATGAAAAAGAATTTTTTCTCTATTTTCCACTGAAATGGCAGAAACTGTGAATACATTTTTAGAACCAGAATTTGATCGTCTTTCTAATGGCGACATAAAAAAGGAGGCCTTGTATTTAAAATTTAAAGTTGATATGCTTAAATGGAACTTCCTGTGGACCAATTGCTTCCAAAAGCCTTTCGGGTCTTCAACGGGTCACCCAATCTCTATGTAGCAAATTTCAGCCAAATCGATTCACTAATTTCGGCTATAATGTATTTTTAGTGTTATTACAAAATTTCGATTTTTTGACCCAAAGAGCACTAAATGCGAACGAATTTTGTCTTATTTAAAACCAGAATTTGATGACCTTTCTGATGGTGACAATAAATCTTTCAAAAACTTGTTTTGGATGGTTAAATGAGTGAATAATTTTAAATTTGGAAATTGGTGTGCCAAAACGGCACTTTCCGTGGGCCGATTGAATCCAAAATTTGTTCAGCTCGTCGACGTGCAATACAATCCGCATTTGCAAAATTTCAGCCAAATCGGTTCAGGGGCTTGAGCTGTACCGCGATTTGAAAATCCGATAAAAATCAATTTTTTTTTAATTTTTGGTCAAAAGGGCACTGAGAGTGAATACATTTTTAGAAGCAGAATTTGAAGGCCTTTCCTAAAGTGACGTGAAAAATGGGGGTTTGCATTTAAAATTTAAAAGTTGATGTGCCAAAATGGCATTTCTAGTTGCACGATTGGCTCCAAAAGCTTTTCAAATCTAAGTTGGATTATGAGATGCCTACGCACCAAATTTCAGGCAAATCGGTCTAGTAGTTTTGGCTGTGGCGTGTTTACAAACGTACGCACGTACGTACGTACGTACGTACGCACATACACACAGACACATTATTCAAACCACTTTTTTGGGTTCCTGAGACCTCGAAACGTGAAGATCTGGTGCTATCTCAAATTCGAAAATTTTAGTGATTGCAGTAACCTCCCTTTTTTTATAAGTGGTGAAGTGGATTGGGGAGGTTAAAAAAATAATTGAATTACAACTACCAATTACTTTTGTGGGAAAGTAATTGAATTACAATTACAATTACTTTTTTACGAAAATATCCTAATTACCCAAACTGCTTTTTTGGCAATAACGTTCTTTATCGTAAACAATCTGACTGAACACAGAGTGCCTTCACTTCATAGTTCATATTCAAAATTTCAGAAAACTTCATTATACTTAGAACGTCTCCCTCCCTCTCACCATCTGAAAAATCGATATCATTTTCCCCCCACCGATTAGCAAAAAGATATGCAGCCCCTTGCGCCCAATAGCCTGCACCCTCGTTTGACTAGATCAAAATAACACTAAATATGATATCGATCGACTGACCAGGGTATTGAGTTGAGTTACGCTAATCCCTAACGGTAATGATGGGCCCCAAGCATCATTATCAGTTTCTTGGAAGGCAGCAATATACAGGAAAAACCGTTGAAAACTAAACGAAACAAATAATTGTTCTTGGAATTATATTTCAATTTTTTGAATTTAAAAATGAAGAAAGTAAACTTCGGTCATTTTTAAGTTTGAAAAAAGTAATTGACAAAAGTAATTGAAAGGTTCAATTACAATTACTCATAGTCAGTACTTGAATTACAATTACCAATTACATTTTTTTTAAGTAATTCAATTACAGTAATTCAATTACTTCCAACCACTGATCAAAAGGTACCTACACTTTAGTCCCTTGATATATAATTTATTACCATTTTTGTTCCTAGGCTAGAATATGCGTTGATGAAATTCGTATTTTAGGTTCGGCAGCCAAAAGGTTCAAAATCAAACCTATAGGTACATTTTTCTAAATAATATGGTTAGCATTTATTAGTTGGATAAGTTGGGATAAGACAACAAAACGTAAACAAACACGGCGTCGATACATTGAGTACAATAACCCTTTCAATTTCTATTAGACTCACGTACGTACTCCACGTAACATTTCACTCGAACGCAGTTAAGTCACATTCTAAAGGAATTCAAATTATTTATAAAATCCAGTTTGCAAAATCCCATTCACGTCGTAGCTGACTTCGGTAAGTTCCGAATTATCCAATTGACAAATCCAAAGAGGTCAAAATCCAGATCACTTGAAGAAAAGAGACTCACCTGTATCTGTCGAACTTTGCATATTTCTTCCAGTCTATCGGGTTGGATTTGTAGGATTTCATAAGAAAACTCACGAGCTCAACATTAACAGAATCACTTTGAAAAATAAAGCCCAACTCTTTCATGAGATCTTCGAGACTGTTGATGATGGGTAGCCCATTTCCTAGGTGCTTGTACAATTTAGCGTCGAAGATCTCGCCGTTGACGATCTGTTTGTTGTACTCGCACAAAGACATTTTTGTTAAATTGACGCTATCGAGACAAACGCAAAAGTCGTTTTGATTCACGGGAATAATGCGAGCCATTCTGTTGATATATTATTTTATCTCTTGGGTCAAAGTTGATTCAAAAAGGTTCAAAATCAGACGTCACGTAACGTCGTGGCGAAACTGCGAAGCGTCCTCGTAAAGAACAATTTTATACCATAAGGTCCCCACAGTCGATCAGTGCGTTAATGACGGGAAACTGTGCATTTTTCAATGAACTTTCTAAGAAATTTACTTTAGCGACAATGAAAGTCTTGCCGGGTGATTTGCACGCTTTTGGTGTGCGGAAAATGATCAAAAAATCAAAATTCACCTCGTTTCCGTAACACTTTTAAATGTAGTATACTAAATAAAATATAGGAAATTGGGGCAACAGGCAGGTGGATTTCAGGTGCTGAATTTTAATCGAGTTTTTTAATACAATTTTCTAATTTAACGGAGAAGGAAATAATTGTTATCCTTGGCGACACAAAAATGGAAGAATGCGGCTGAAGTTTCTCTGAAAGCGAAACACTTGTTCAGCAAAACAATAAAAGGAAAAGTTTAGCGGAAACTTTGCGATGAAAATTGGCAAACAATAATATGAATCACTAAATTAGAAAATTAGAATGAATCTGAAGGCAGGAAGAATATATTTGATTTAAATTCCTGATAGTTAACGAGATATATTGTTTAAATGATCCACCCCACAATCACAATTTTTGGTTTTAACGAACTTGCCATAATTTTTATTTTCACCAGATATCTGGAACCGAAAAAGATTATATGAGCGAATATTTTTGCTGGCACGCTTATATGTAGTGCAAGTGCATATAATATAGGCCAAGTGGCTCCAATATAATATATCTTTGCATCGACGGTAGTACCTACCTATGTCATTTCATTTAATTTCAGTAGATCAGGTATACAGTTTTGTTCCATTTAAAACGAAACACACTAAATAACTCCTGGAACGGTGAATTGAGGGAAGAACGCTGAAGCAGGTCGATTTGAAGACGGGGGACACTTAATCCTTAATCTGGGCCTGGAGATTTGCTTTAAGTAAATACATTCTGTTAAAGAGGTTGCAAAACTTGTTAATAATAATTGGTTCAGTTCTATACATGGTGTCCCAAGAGGATAATGTCTTAAGGGCGTATTTTACGATAAAAAATATGAAGAAAAAGCCCCCGGAAGATGTACATAAATGCGATGTGTATCCCTGTAGACGTTTATCACGTCAATGTGTATGTAGGGGCGGCTGGTCTTACTGGTGGAATCGAGTGCAGATTTTATTAATCTGCACCTAGTAGTAATGCCTCCGCAGACGCACAGATGTGTCAAAAAGGCGAAACATTAAAAAATTGTAGTTACAAAATTAAAAGTAGAAAATGAACAGAAAAACAAAAATTTTGAGGGTTGAAAAGTTAAAAGAATGACAATATAAACCAAACTGAGTAAATGAAAAGAATTTCCAGAATTAAAACAAAATTTGGCGAATTTTAAAAAATGAACACTCATTGGGCTGAAAAATTGCGAAATGGGATGAAAAATCAAAAGGAATGAAAAGTAAGTGTGATTAAGTAGAATTACGAAATGTAACACAAAAATAACCAAATTATGCAATTAAAACTTTTGTGGGGATTGAAATACATAGGTACTTATACCTACCTATTACGAACGAAACTGGAAAATTGTAAAAGGTAAACTGTATCCCAAATGAGTTCAATTTTACTACCGACGAAAAACGAAATTATGCGAATTTTACAAAATTAGCACTTAGGGGGTTGAAAAATCTTTAAAGGTGGATGAAAAGTCAAAGAATATGAGGAGGATAAACAGCGGTTAAGTAAAATTACGGAAAATAACACCAAAATAACCCAATTATGTAAATTTGGCGTTTGAAGAGTTGAAATATTGCGAGGGGGGATGAGAAAAGTGAAACATGTAAACATGATCCAAATGAGTTCAAATTATTACCGAAGAAAAGCGAAATTACGCAAATTTTGACAAATTAGCAAATAGGGGGTTAAAAATCGTAAAGGAGGATGAAAAGTCAAAGGGGATGAAAATTAATCCTAATTAACAAAATTATAGAAAATAAACACGAAAATAAGGCAATTATGTAAATTTAGCTTTTGGGAAGTTGAAATATTGCGAAGGGGTTGAAAAAGCGAAAAAGTTAAACATAATCCAAATGAGTTCAATTTATAACCGAAGAAAATCGAAATTACGCAAATGCCAAATTAGCACATAGGGGGTTGAAAAATTGTAAATGGGGATGAGAATTAATCGTAATTAAGTAGAACTACAGAAAATAACACGAAAATAAGCGAATTATGCTAATTTGCTTTTTGGTATGGTTGAGATCTTGCGAAGGATGTCGAAAAAGTGAAAAAGTCAAACAGAGCGGTTGAAATGAACTCTAGTTAAGTATAACTAGCGAAAATTATACGAAAACGAAGCGGTCTGCTTAAATTTTGCTTTTTGAGGGTTCACATATTATCATAAAAGGGGTTGACTAATTGCGGCTGGGTTAAAATTAATGAAAATGACTTCGAGTTATCGAAAAAATTATAAAAAATCCCGATAAATAAATAAAATGTATTTACTGATGCGCTTGCTATGGGTTAGGGGTTATTAGTAGCCTAGGGGTTGGTTTTAGGTTGAAGATTCATAAGGCGTTTTTTCAATGGTTAACCGAAAACTATCAAACCCCGTAACTTTATACTACCTTTTATTTGAAGAAATTTCGAGTTTCAACACTATCACTAGAAACTACCCCACTACACCGAAACACTTGATTTTCACTGCTGACGCGTTTCGAACACAATGTGCTCATTATCAAAGCCGAAGCTAAACAACCTACCTGCGTAGCTGCACTCCTCGGCTGTGGAAGTTAGACCAATCACAGGTCGAGAAATGGTGACGCATGTGTGAACATGTATAAATATAACAAGTTCTCCCTAAAGTAACGTAAACAGGGATGAATATGCGATCGGGCCTGTATCGGCGTTCATATGTCTATCTCTAGACTTATAAATGATGATACTTTCCATCGCATCTAGCATATGCACCTTGTTAACGCTACAAACTAACTTAATATTATCTTATTCTATGGTCCTTGTGTAAAGCATGTAGGGATTTCTTAGTTCTGTCATATTTAAGAGGTGCGCTAAATGCTTCTTAAATCTTGTTGAGAGACCTTCGTGCTTGACCTATATACTTTAGATCACAATTTTGACAACTGATTTCGTATATGCCAGATTTTTCGCTATTCCCTACTTTATCTTTCGGGTTGCCTAAAAGGTTTTTCAGTTTGTTTTCAGACCTGAAAACTGTCCTTAAATTTTGTTGAGCAAAAAACCTTGTCAAACCTCTTGTCAACTGAGGTTCAAAAGGTAATGCGACAAATTTTAAATCCTGTTTTTGTTCTACGGAGCGAAAGGCCGTGGCATTTAAAACTTGTTTGAATTTTAACTTCCTAATGGTATTATCTACTGTGATAGGTTCAAATCCGTTACATCTCGCTATGTCTCTGATTGTTTTGAGTTCTTTCTGATATCTTTCCTTGTTTAAACGAAAATTCAGACCACCTACATTAATAGGAGACTAATTGAACGTAAAAGATTGCATCCCCAAAGGTCACCCCTTCAAACCCGAAGCACAGAAAACAAAAAATGGACACGGAGATAATTTTACCCCTGTACCGCCTAGAACCAGAGGAAACAAATTGAACGCAAAAATTTGCACGTCCAAAACTCATCCCTTTCAACCCCCAAATGCAAGAGATGGAACTTGACAAAATTTTGCCACTGCCACCTACAATCAGAGGAGACTAATTGATCGCAAAAGATTGCATCCCCAAAACTCACACCCTTCAACCCCGACACACAAGAAATGGATATTAATAAACTGAAATTGGCAACACCCTGTATACCTAGGTATGTACATATGATTAAATTTTTAAAATGTGCCTTTCAACTTTGTAGGTACTTAGGTAGGTACCTATACTCTGTCCGGGATCCACATGACCGAGATTCACCCGATTTCCATGGCGATTCATTGTTGACAACAATGATTCACCATGGAAATAGGGTGAATCCCGGCAGTGGCGTATTTAGAAAATTTGCTTAGGGGGGGCACACAATAACATTTCACTGATAGATGGCGGCAACGACGTGCCGGCGGGGGGGGGGGGTTAGCGTTTTTCGCCGGTAGTCATTAAAGGTGCATTTTTGCTGTCTCTTTGTAAAAATGCACTTGTTTAATGACAATCGGTGAAAAAATGATGTGTTTAACAGGGCAAAAAAAACAGATTTACTACCTGGGCTGGATATTCCTTCAGCCGCGGCAGTAAATCTGCAATTATTTTGCCTTATTAATAAACAAATAACTACTATGGATGCGGTATTACCAAAATAAAATGAATAATATCGAATTTAAGTAAGCAGAACTAAAAAAAAATAAAAGCAAACTACAAATATATTCGCATTCTTCGATTTTGTTGCTTGGCCAAAGTGTCCAGAACTCTCCAAATCGATTTTTCTTGGCGATGAACTTTTTCTATGTGTACCATGTTGATTTATATTTATTTACAGAAATAAAAATTCGTTTTTTAAACGTCATTTGAAAATTATAATTATTATTACTATTGGAGGGCGTTAGAGGGGGCACAGGCCCCCCGTGCCCCCCTTCTAAATGCGCCACTGAATCCCGGTCATGTGGATCCCGGACAGACCATAGTTTACATTTTTTCTAATATAAGTGGGGAATTGGGACAGCCCGTATATTATTTACTAATGGTGATGGCGATATAGTGGTAAACATCCGAAATATAGTCTAAACCTGGGTTCTTAAACATATTTTTTTTTAGGTGTTCGAACGGAAAGTTAACCTTTCCGGTTTCCGTTCAATTTTAGGACCAGAGAGTCAACTTTCCCGGACTAGTCTAAGATCTCGGGATAAAAAAATGTGAAGCATCACAAATTTTGAAGCTCTACTGTAGAAAAAGAAGCGAATTAATTTGCTCAATATTTACTGAAATATTTGGGTGGTTCTAGTTAAAATGAGACACACTGTTATGTATCTAAGATTATTAAAATTTTTCAAAAATTTTTATCATTTTATATTTATTGTAACCACAAACCAACAAAAACAAAATGTTGACAAATGATAGGAACTGCATCAGTGATGTAAAATGACGGTCACGTAACATCGTGACGTCATGACCGGTCATGACCAGGTTATATGACAGTAATAAATGAAAATGACCATAGTTAATAATGATAAAATTAATTAATGGGAAGTAAATAGGTACCTACCTATAAAAATTTTCAGTTAGAATTTTCTTACGGGCACAAGGGGCGTGTGATCGAGTATCGAGTCTAGTTTTTTATTTTCTTAAACGGGCTTAAAATATGAAAATTGCTACTGATTCACACTGCCAGGCGTGCATGTCAGAATAATTTTGTTTTTTTACCAAATTATCACGAATGTCGAAATTTTTGTTGGTTACAATGTTTTTCCGTCCATGTAAGTATACTCTTATTAACAGGCTAATGGGTTGCGTTTAATACAATTACCTATTTAGTTATAAAGAATAAAATTTATTATTAATATTATTATTATTGATCACGGTCATTTTGTATTGTGACGTGACGGTTATAACCGTCATGACCGAACGTCATGACACGGTCATATGACCGGCTCACATCACTGGAACAGCTTGATGCTTGCACACTTTCGCTTGATTTTGATGCGTCATGATGTTCATTGGATAGGCAGCCAACATTACAGGTTTTGTGAGATTATGTGACAGAAGCGTGACTTATGACCATAAGTCACGCTGTATTTTATGAACAGAATTATGTATCCACAGTTACGTACATAATAATAATGGCATTATTTAATAATCGTGGATAAATATAATTAGTCAATCGAAAGTTGCTATCGAAATTCGAAACTAAACAATAAGGCGAGGACAAGGATTATTGGCGTTATTTTACAGAACCTGATGCCATTACAGATTTATAGTTCTTAAAGTCCTTTTAAAACGAAGCAAAGTGCACTACAGTATGAAGTAAAACGTTGTAAAGTCCCGTCGCATATTAACGAAAGTGGGCAGGTTGTGTGTGTCTCAGGCTTTTTTAACCTCCCCAACCCCATCACAATTTAAAAAAATGGGAGGTTATTGCAATGCAATCACTAAAATTTTCGAATTTGAGATAGCACCAGATCTTCACGTTTTGAGGTCTCAGGAACCCAAAAAAGGGGTTTTTAAAATGTGTCTGTGTGTATGTACGTACGTTCGTTTGTAATCACGCCACAGCCAAAACTACTAGACCGATTTTGCTGAAATTTGGAACATAGGCATCTCGTAACCTAACTTAGATCTGAAAAGCTTTTGGAGCCAATCGTGCCACCGGAAATGCCATTTTGGCACATCAACTTTTAAATTTTAAATGCAAACCCCCATTTTTCACGTCACCATAAGGAAGACCTTCAAATTCTGCCTCTAAAAGTGTATTCATTCTTAGTGCCCTTTTGACCAAAAAATAAAAAAAAATTGATTTTTATCGGACTTTAAAATCGCGGTACAGCCCGAGCCTCTAAACCGATTTGGCTGAAATTTTGCACATGGGGATTGTATTACACGTCGAAGAGCTGAACAAATTTTGAATTCAATCGACTCACGGAAAGTGCCGTTTTGCCACACCAATTTCCAAATTTAAAATTATTCTCTCATTTGACCATTAAAAACAAGTTTTTGAAACATTTATTGTCACCATCAGAAAGGTCTTCAAATTCCGGTTTTAAATAGGACAAAATTAATTCGCATTTAGCGCTGTTTGGTTGAAAAAATCGAAATTTTATCATAACAGTAAAAATACATTATAGTCCAAATTACTGAATCGATTTGGCTGAAATTTGGTACCTGGAGATTGGGTGACCCGTTGAAGACCTGAAAGGCTTTTGAAAGCAATTGGCCCACGGTAAGTCCCATTTAAGCATATCAACTTAAAATTTTAAATACAAGACCTCCTTTTTTATGTCGCCATTAGAAAGGCGATCAAATTCTGGTTCTAAAAATGTGTTCACAGTTTCTGCCATTTCAGTGGAAAATAGAGAAAAAACTCTTTCTCATTAAAAGGGAGCGGGCTGACAGTGGATGACATAAAGTGGCAGTTATTGTCAAAAAGGTGGCAAAAGATTAACCTTAAAAGGAACATATTGTCAAACGTGATGGGTGATGTCCGAGGTGACGTCGGTATTTGTCAGAAAATTGCGAAATTAGGCAAGGATTAAAAAAATTCTGTTGAATTGACTACTATCTACACAGAATACAAAGATCCACGCGATGGGGAGGTTCCAGCCGCTTCTCTGCTGCATTTTTTCTGTTTTGTTTGTAAACGGGATTTCAGTTCTGTCAAAATTCCTGTCATGGACAATAATTGACAATAAAGACCCCTTTCAATCTCCATTGTTACTGTTTATTGACACTGACAGTGACTGACGGGAGTTTTGACGGATGTGAAATCCCGTTTACAAACCAACGGAAAAAAGCCTGAGACACACAACTCCCGCTTTCGTTAATATGCGACGGGACTTTACGTTATGCGTCCGATAAACCTCTGACAGTACCTACCTATAGGTAGACTACTCTGTTCATTTTATAGATAGTCAAATTAGATATTTTGAGACTACACCACTACTAAAAATACTTCAGAGTTGCCAACAACAGACTAAATTTTGATTTCACGCACTTAGCGTTCATACATTTCCTCAAAACAATCAATTTATCTACCTCTCGGCCCTCTGGCGGTGGTTCTTTAATAAATAGAGTTTAAGTACTCGTTTCAAAATTCAATCCAGTTTTTCAATCTCATGTTAACTTTAACATGAGGTCTATTTGGCGAAACCCTATTTTTTTACTTGAAATGAACAAGTTGAGAGAAATTTAGGCCCTGTCAGTTTGGGCGGAGACGGTCCTACTGCATCGTGAAGTTGCAGCTTTCACTTTTGTGTCTATCTTCGCGGTCTTCCTTTCCCGCCTTTTAAAAGTGAGGTTAGACGCTAGAGTGCTGGTTGACGGTTTGTCAAACTGCAGCACTTCATTTCATCCTTTAAACTACAGTTAACAACAGTTGCGGATCCCCCTTGCCCCGGAAATAACAAAAATAAGTGATAAGTGACTCCAAGATGCATGTTCGGATAAGGCAATTGACTGCAAGCACCAAGGAGAATGATTTGTTTTTGGACATCTCGAAAACGGCCCCCATTGAGGAGCTCAAGAAAATGATTGAAAGTAAGCTTAAAATCAAGTCCGAAACACAAAGGCTGTACTACCAGGGCAAGGAGGTAATTGATAAATCAATCGTTTTTCATTTCTAATGCCTTAACAGTTAATTTCAGACCACACAGTAACTGATTATAACATCCGTTTGAATGACGTGATCCAGCTGCTAATTAAAAGTGATAAGGAGGAAAGTTCTGATAAAATTGCGGATGAATCTAGTAGTAAATCCTTAAAAAGGAGAAGTGGAGATGATCTAGTTGCAACAGAAAGCCGTTATTATAAAGCCGGTGACCTGATTGATGTCATCGATGATGATCTGGGGGCATGGTTCGAGGCGAGAATACTTGAAGTTTTAGCGCCTCCTAACAGCAGCAATGACGAAAATAGTTTTGTTTTTAAAATACGAATGGATAGGTATACAATTTCCAATATTTTTTAAGTACAAACTCCAAGAAAAGGGCCTGTAGCTAAGTTCTCACCAGCCGCAACCACCACAGAAGGGTCACAAGTAGGCTGTAATGTGCTGGTTTGTATGAAAAGTTTTTATTTTAAAAATTTTAAGAATATAGAAATCGCTTTTTTTCCTTTTTTGTAAATATCTCACAAACTAGGCAAGACAGGCTAACAAACTATACCGGGTGATTCAGTTTGGTATTCGCCCTCCTGTAACTTTTTTATTTCAAGGGAAAAATACAGGGTGTCCCAGATTCAATGTGACGGGCAATATCTCCGTCGTGACTCGAATTTAAATTCTGAATTTTGGCATGAGTATATTTTTCGACGTCTGGTGCATCTTTTCAGATAATACACCCATGCTTCACTTTTCAATCAATTTTGTTGTTTTAAATAGCGACCTACAATTTTTTTGACGGAATCGTTTCAAGATTGTCAAAATGGGTCTGAAAAACCCACCAGAAAAATGCACCAGCCGTTCTGATTTTATAATTTTTTTTTGATATTTAATAATAATAATAGCTTCAATTGATGTTATTCAACTGAAACTTGAATTTTTTTATTTTTGACAGCTGTCAATTCAACGGCATTGACAAATGTTCTAGGTCTTTGAGCAACGACTCTTCTTTTTTTATGGTCGCCATATTAGATTTTGACACCGTTGGATACATAAGTAAATTATAGCTTTTCAAAAATGTAACCCAACACGGACTTTTTTGAAAAAAAATTGTCAAGCCTGATCACACAAGGCATCAAGACGTATTTTGTTACATACCTTTGAATTCAGTTGTTTTCGCTTCATTGAAATTGAAACAGTGGGTATGTACTTTTATTCGATTGTTTTGCATCGAAGTTTAGGCTGATTTTACAAATTATTCTTACCAATTTTCGAATCTATCAAAAAAGTCCATGTTGGTTTCACTTTTGAAAAGTTAATTTTTTATGTGTGCGGGGGTGTTAAAATCCAAAATGGCAGCCATAAGAAAAACAATAGTTGACTGTCGTCAACGCTGTCGTTGCTCGAAATCTAAAAAGGCCTAAAAATTTCTATCGATGCCATTGAGTTGACAGCAGTCAAGAATATAAAAGTTGAGTGGGATTATATGTATAAGCTATAAATTTTTCTTTAAAATTGCGAATTTCAGTTTTTTCAGAATAACTCAGGAACGAATTTGCAGATTCTTATTCACCTTCAAAAAGCGCAACTTTTTTCTAATTTAACCTACGTCAAAATTACTATGTTCAACTTTTTTTCTATTTTCTATTGTTATTAATAATAATAATACTTAGTGTTATTCTTATAAATTAGTTAATAGGCATATTAACGCATAAAATGTAAATAAGTTATTCTTTGTTTGAGAAGCTATGGTTCCTACAATGAGTGAAGTTAGTCAAGCATAATAATTCATTTCTTTTCCATGGCTAACTACGTTTATTGACAACAAAATTGCCAAATTGTTTTATGAAAATTTTTTTCTCGTAATTTTCTTAATAAAAGTTAGTATTTATTAACTTTTTTTAGATATTTGACTGTAGAAAAGAAATGTCTACAAGAATCCATCCGCTAAGAAATCTACTGAATGTCTTTTGAAGAAAAAAAGTTGACTATCGTAATTTTAACATAGACGATTTTAGTGTTGTGAGTCGGTTAATTAGCAAATGTTAATTATCGTTAATTAGCGTTAAATAACAGAGTATTAATTAACAAACTTAAATAACAAAAACTGTTAACTAACCCTGGAATTTAATGTTAATTAATCAATTTAAATTGAATTTAATGCTAATTAACCAATATAAATAACAAAAACTGTTAATTAACCATTGACATTTTGGTGAGAAATTATTACAAATTAAATTCCCTACAGTGAATCACCTAATCTCACTATGTGGAACCAAAGACAAAACAATTCTCATTGGTCATTGGTTGTCAGTAATGAGTTTGTGCAAGTAGGTAATTAATATTTTAGTATAGTCAATGTTGGTATAGCATTTTCAAGCCTAATATATTTTTTGTTTATAAATAAACATTTTACTTCATTTCAGAGTTTCCCAAAGTGGCTCATAAATAACAAAAATTGACGTGATAATTATCCGGTTAATTAAGAAGTTAATTAACCCGATTTATAAATAACATGTTAATTCACAACACTAGACGATTTAATGACGTCATTTAATAGAGTTTGTCATAGGATTTACAAATATATATGATTTTATACAATACATACAAGACAAAGGGAAAAAATAAACTGCTTGCGGTTATTTTATTTGAGCCCCATTACAAAGGTCCTAAAGGCCAAAATTTACACGAAAATTTCTCTAAAATGAATTATCCAAGATGTGTTTATGCCCACCCGCTCAGTTCCACCCCTCGGCTGTGAAGGTTGGACCAATCACAGGTCGACTTATAAATGACGATACTTTCCATCGCGTCCAGCATCTGCACCTTATTCACACTACAAACTAACTTAATATTATCTTATTCTATGGACATGTAGTCCAATAAGCTAAATAAGTGACCCTTTGGTTATCGTAGCTTAAACGATTCAGAAGTTATCTGCAAATAACTCAAACATAACCCCTATATTTCTAGGGGGCTGCAGCTCCCTTAGAATGCGGAAATCGAAACATTTTTATAGGTGTCTTTAATTTTATTTTTGGCCAAAGAATATGCCCATACATTTTCGTGGTCGAATTCGAGGACACCCTGTGTAAAAAGGTAAGTAAGTATAGTTTTCTAGCCTATCTTGTATAGTTTTGGAGATATTTGCAAAAAATGCGAAAAAAAACTACTCTTCTTTGTTCTTAAAATTGCAAATAACTTTTCATGTCCGAAGTATAGCAGCGGTCAAAATATTGTAAGTTGACCTGACTTCGGATTGTTAACTTCACAGCTGGTTCCCACTAATTTTATTTACAATCTCTTGCCATTCCGGTAAGACACAGGGGCGCATTAAGAACAGGGACGATTACTTCTTAGTCGATGTATTTTTATTAAAAATAATCTCCTACGGCAGGTACTATAAGCTACCCACTCGTAAAAAGACATTTCCTCGACATTTCACTAGTCCATCAAAATCATGTTAACAATAACACATGGTGAACAAGTCCACCCCTGTCCATCTATTGACACTTTGTTTACGATGGGGTTGTTTAGCCTGCCGCAAACAAGAGGATAGTGCCAGCGGGATACTAATTGCCGCTGCCTGAGGCCCTTACTATAATTTGGCCGCTGCTATATGTACAAAGTTTTTCCAGTCTATTTGTGGCCTTTGTAGACTGCTGGAACTTTACTTTGGGGACAATGTCTAACATGACTGCACTTTTCAATAGATAATCCTATCGCTAATTTAGTTTAAGGAATGAAGAAACGGCTCCGATTCAAGTAAAACTTGGGGATATACGTCCACGATCTTTCCATGTCTTTGATATATCCGACTTGCAACCGGACATGGTTGCATTAGCAAATTATAACATTGAAGACCCCAAAGAACGAGGCTATTGGTACGACTTTAAAGTGACTGAAGTTACGAGGAAGGTGTTGAAAGGGACCGTCTTGGTAGGGAAGATACATACTCCGCTTGATGACTGCACCATTAAGTTTGGGAATGAAGTTATGAGGATAGAGAACTCAGTTTTGATGTCGGAAAGAAGCGAAGCTCCAAAAGAAATTCCACCAAGTAAATACGTTTTGGCCCAAAGCGAGTTTTTTAATTATTATCTTTTTTTAACAGGAAAACTGCCATTTTATTGCAAAAAATGTAAGGATGTGCCAACTAAGAACTGCAGGGAATGTGGCTGCTTTATTTGTGCCAAGAAGCATAATGCCAGCACTTTAATTTTGTGCGACGAATGTGACAAGGCTTTTCATATTTCCTGTCTGGATCCCCCCTTGGAGGAAATTCCGGCGGATCCTGAATGGTAAGTTTTGAAAAACTTGAAGATCAAAAACATTTGTTTTTAGTTCTATTTGCCCACGGGGTTGTTGCAAATGATTGCATCGTAGGTGGCGTTGAAAACAAAATAATTGACGTTTAATGTATTTGCGGTTGTCAGAAATAACCATCAAAGCCGCCTACGATGCTATTATCATTTATAAGAAACTAAGAAATCACTATTGAAAAGGTCAGGCAGAACAAATGAATGGGTTTGTGGCAGATGTTTCTGCTTTGACGACCAAACAATAATAACTTATTCACCGGAAATCAGATGGGTTTGATCCAGCATCTTACAGTGCAACAGAATCGCGGCAAGAAGTAACTTTTCTTTTGATCATCCTCTATTTAAGGAAGCCATTTAAAGTTTTATTGTTTCTTCCTCAAGTAAGCATTGCAATCAATCTCCTAACATATCAAAAATTGTTATTGATTTAGTGTGCACTTTTAACCTCCTCACATCACTAAGCTTAGAGCTGAAAAGTTTGTGGAACCAATCAAGTCATATTCAGACTTAGTGCCCTTTTGTCAAAAAAAATGGGTAGCAAAGAAAGGGCTGGAACCTCCCCATCGCGTGAATCTTTGATTTCTGTGTCTATAGTAGTCAATTCAATAGAAACATTGGTAACAGTTAGATTATAGCCCTTTGCCTTTGTAGTATTTTTTTTTAGAAAATTTCTATTAGAATCTCATTAAATACAATAAAATGAAAACAAACCAGCTGTCGGAAGCGCGATTTTATTTATTTAATTTGTTCTTTAAAATAAATAAATACGGAATTAAATATGGAGGAGCCTCACTTATTCTCAGCAATTTGATGCCTAACAATTGCTAGGCAGTAATTGTTAGATATAGCCCCTTCTAGTAAATTTGCACTTTTTTAGAAAATTTCTAATAGAATCTCATTAAATACAATAAATTTCAAATTTAAAAATGTTTTCACTTTTGGCAAAAAACTAAAAATTTCAAGATTTCAGGATGACATAAAGTGACAAATGATTTCTAACGTTGTTAACCTTAAAAGGGAGACCTGAATCAAATGATCAATTCGAGGTGGTACAATAAACGTTTTCAGTTTTACCCGAGCAGCGCGCATGTTGGTTCCCTTGCGTGCTCACTCATTGGCTTAAGGTCCGTCACAGCTGATTTTTACCCAATGAGATCTTTTTTACCTGTGTGTTTCGATGGAAACTTGGAAATCAACCTACGCGTGCATTATATTCTTGTTCATGTTGACACATTAAAGTGTGTTTACACTACATGATTTGTCAATTGATTTTGCAAATGAAAAGTCATAAAGTAATATTTTTCTGTTTACACTGCATTATTTTTTTGCTATTACTCCAGTCATAAGTAAATCAAAGCATCAATAATAGCAAAATATTATGAAAATTAGGGAATAGGACGGTGTCTATTTCGCCATGATAATTCATATGATTTTCAGGAATCGCCTGCCATTTCTCGCAAATGTATTTCCCCTGGTGTGCAGAGGCAACCCTGTTGCAACTTTATTTACTTATTTTTTCACTGAAGCGCGTTCTATGCTTATAGCACATTATTTTTTGACTAATAATAAATTTAGCACATTAACAAACGACCTAACGTTGTTACAAAAAAGTGCATTTGAAATAAATAACTAACCTGGACCACAGAAATTCACATTGTGCTGCATTTTAGGTGATTTTACGTCGCTTTTAGGTTATGTAAGACGCACATTTGCCAGTAGAGTCAAGTACAAAATCATAAGCAAGTCATAGCAGTGTAAACACATTTATGCATACCGCATGACTTTTCGCGTTTTGTGTTATTACCACATGATTTATCAAAGCGAAAATCATATGAAAAATCATGTAGTGTAAACACACTTTTAGACGCTGTGTCAGCATCCTCTTTATCTTACAAACTGAAGACGTGTATTATTTTGTCGTGGATTCACTTTGGGGAGGTTCCTGTCGCCTCAACAACGTAGCTTTTTTTACACGATTACACGAAATTCTAGGTATTGTCCCGACTGCAAAACGGACGAAAACGAAATCGTAAAAGCCGGCGAGAAACTTAAACTCAGCAAGAAGAAAATGAAAATGGCCAGCAACAAAGCGAAAGAAAACGGGAACAACAGAGACTGGGGTAAGGGTATGGCTTGCGTGGGAAGGACGAAGGAATGTACTATTGTTCCGAAGGACCATTACGGCCCCGTTCCCGGAGTTGAAGTGGGAACTTGCTGGAAATTCAGGGTACAAGTAAGTATTTTTGCATAAGAGAATCGTCACAGGGATTAGGACTTTACTCTTATTGATGATGATCAAAACTTTGCCGACGTGACGTTTTTTGCTTTGCATTTGAATCACAGATTTGAATGTTAAGTTTGTTGAGACGAGAAATCAACCACAGATGGCGCTGTAGCAGCTTTAGCATTGAGGTCACTGCATTTCTCTCTTTGGAGAGGTACGACAAAAGGTATGGAGATAAAAACAGGAAACATATCTCTTTCTCTTTTAAGTTTGTACGAAAATGACGTTAGATGTCAGAAAAGTTACCTAAAGTTGACCGTTGTATGTAAAATAGCTGCTTAGTGCTTTCAAAGTCTATTTTTGCTTATTTTGCAGTATATTTCCCATATTGTTATGTTATGGTTTTATAGAGGATCCCTTTATTAGCCGTTCCGTGTTCATTTTTTGTGATTTTGGGTTTCCTTGCAACAATTAGATTTACAAAGACTAAATCAAGTTAATTTCGTTTTATAGTTTAAATGCAGAAACAGTGCAGCAACAACAATATGCTTGAATTTAGCCCCAACTAACTATGAACACTCATCACTGTTTATAATTAAAAATTTCGGTCAAAATGAGTGAGACAAAGTCACCATAGAACTAAACTCTTTCTGCTTGGAGGACCACTGAGTTTTAAGGGCTGCAAACCACACGTTTTCCTTTATCAAAGACACAGGCAATCAGGCGTACAGGCGTCCTTAATTTATCTATAAACACGTACTTATGACAACCACGTAACCCATCCATCAGGTACCTATCTTCTCGGTGATCGACGTTGGCCATTTAGTGGCACTTCGTTTTGCTTCCCCAGTTATTAAAAATACAATTATTAATAAACGATAAATCAATAAATTTTTGTCTTTAGTGTTGATGACAACTGCAAACTGAGAAATAATGACATTGTCAGTGTCAAAAAATAACAAGGGAAGTAAGTCATTTCTCTCTTACTTACTGTAAGGGTATGTTCTCTGTCCTTTTTATATTTGTCCACACTTCCAGTTGATTGCCGTATCTCTCCAAAGAGAGAAATCAAGTGACCTTAGTAAAGTTTTTAACACCTTTCAATCCACGCGTTCCTGCAATAAGCGGTGATCGAGTTGTCTTCCTGACTGTGCTGTACTGACGAGGCCTAACACGGCAAAACCGGTCTACAGCTGTCGGGACGGCGCGGCGCGGCGGCGACTCGATCTCATCTCTGTGATAATTATTTTATTTTTGCTGAGTATACAGGGTGTCCCAAAGAGCGTCAAAGTCCATTTATATCTAAGTAGTTAGTAATCCCGAAAATCCGTGTTCGGTGTACGCCAACCCGTTGGAGAATCAGAATGTGCAAAAAAATACTAGGAACTTACCCGGATGGCTCCTATTATTACATTTTTGCTTTCTATCAAGTCTACTCTGCCCTATACGCTTATACTTAAATTCAACCGTTCTTGAGTTATTCAATAAAATCAGCCCTATGGTTGGCTTTAGTCAACATTGAAATGAATTGAGAAAACTGAATGCATTGTTTACGTTGTTGTCTTGGAGATATGTATCAATGTTTTCTTGTTGCCAACATTAAGAAAGTGATGGTTGGGATTTGTCAACAGAGTATTGCAGCCGAAGAAAAAATTTTTTGAAACCATTATTTCCGGAAAGTAGGATAAACAGTAGATAGTCTAACGTCATTAGAAATATTCATTGTGAATAGTTATGGCAAAAAAGTGAAAAACAAGTTTAAAATTTCGCCTTTTCTTGCCTTTTTTCTATTGGTGTGACCTCACTACCCGCAATCCATTCCCGGCATCATTCACCATGTGCTTCGTTTTCAAGTGTCAGCTCTGGTGTCAGTTTTTGTCATCAAATTGTCATCCCGCGTTCAGCCATGACTTTTTCGATGGAAAAGAACAAATTGGAGTGTATGGGATAAGCCACTATTTTGGGCCAAATATCAGGTTAAATGAAATATTATATCTTTTTTACACCAGCAAACTCATATTAACAAAAAAAAGAATGAAAATAGGGTACAATGAAGAAGAAAACCCATAGAGGGTATTGAAGTTTATAGGGTTATTGCACTTGCGTCAAGTTGAAAAAAAAGTTCAATTAAGAATAAATGTTCAATTTTGACTTATTTCCAAGTGTTTTCAAAATACCGCACACGTGATTTTTTGTGCATAGTTTCCTTATGTGTTCTACAGTATCATATGCCAAAATGGCATGTGCGGTATTTTGAGAACTGGGTGGCCCATGTCCAAGTTCTAATCCATACACCCCTTTAAACGGAATTTCTATCCTGTTTCATATTCCTTTTTTTCTAAAGGGGTGTTTTGTTAACTTCCTTGAAATGTAGCTTAAAAGTATGTGGTTTAGTGTTGTACAAATTCGTGGGGAATCGTTAAGTTCTCTTCACATAAATTGCACTGGAATTTCTACGGGCTGTGACTACAGGAATTTTTAGCTTCCTCGATGTTCGTTTTTTGTGCGAAAGTAGGCAAAACACTTTTAATGAATGAAGCAGAATAGAAGGTTACATTTATGTCAAAAATGATTTGCTCACATCTGGCTCATTATTGGTTCGTCTGGCAACGACCAGACGGCGGCCTATCATGATTTTTTTCCCTCGGTGTCTGACGTCATCTAAAACCAACTTTTTGACCGGAAGTTCACCTTTATTAATTTTTTCTCGAAAACGGCTCGGAATATAGCGAAACAAAGAAATACGACCTTTCTCATTTTAAAAGTAGTATCTATTTCAATATTTTAATTTTTGAACTGCAATACTCTAATGGTTAACAGGTGTCAGAAGCTGGAATTCATCGTCCCCACGTCGCCGGAATCCACGGTCGAGAGACAGACGGCTCTTACAGCCTCGTCCTCAGCGGCGGCTACGAAGACGACATCGACAACGGTGAAGAATTTTACTATACGGGGTCTGGTGGACGAGACCTCTCTGGCAACAAACGCGTGAACGAACAAAGCTGCGATCAAAAGCTCACAAGAATGAACAAGTAATTACAGCTTTTTTGCTCTGTTTTTTGAATTTGTTGCTTCAGAGCCCTGGCCCTCAACTGCAACACACGTTTTGACGACAAAGCGGGCGGCGAAGCGAAAGACTGGAAGAAGGGAAAGCCAGTTCGCGTGGTTAGAAACTACAAACTGGGTAAACATTCGAAATATGCCCCCGAGGACGGAAATCGTTACGATGGAATCTACAAAGTTGTGAAATACTACCCCGAGAAGGGCAAGTCGGGATTCATTGTTTGGCGTTATTTGCTGAGGAGGGATGATCCAACTCCAGCTCCTTGGGCCAAGGGCGGACAGGAATTCGATATGATTGTAAGAAATTATGTTTTACACAAATTCTCAGCCGTGATTGGTATTTTTATCAATTTTTTCATACCTGACAATTTGACAATTTTATTAGTCAAATGGATATTTATTTTGTAGATAGATAGAGATAAGTAGATTTACTTTATTACTTTGCCTTTCGGCTTGTAATGAGCCCTGCCCTTTTTACTCTTTAATCATATTGTACATCCCTCGTCCTCTCTACTTCCTTCATCCATTCTAGTCCCTCTCCCCTTTCGCTCAATATACATTTTCTCTACCTTTCCTCTCTCATTCCCACGCACTCTTTCAGCATATGCTCTATCGTTTCTTTTGATTCTTCACATACTCTCCCTTCTTCCTCCAACCAGAATCTGTTTTCTCTCCTCATTTCCGCATCTAAATCTCGCTATCATTCTTTTTTCTTTCGTACTGACTCTGCCCAAGTAACTCGGTAGCCTCGCACATATGATGTCCTTAAAGTTTGCATTATACCTTCATTCTTTTATTCTTGATCTCCTCTCTTGTGTATCTATGTCTCTATCTCTCTCCCACATCGCTCCATTCATCCATCTCCCCTGTTCTCTTCGTTGTTTGATATCTTGCTATGCGTATCCATTTCTCTCGTAATATTTTTGCCTTTCCTTGTTACCACCTTATTTGCTTTTTTAAGTAGTTCTCCTACATGCGCTCTCGTTGGTTTTCTTTCATTAAATACATACCCTAAATATTTGAATTTTCTTTCTTGCTCTATTATTCTCCCATTCTACTTTCATTCACTTTCTTTTGCCCTCCCTCTTCCTTTCCTGAAAATCATTATCTTGGTTTTTTCCACATTTACTTCCAACTTTTTTGTCTTCATATATTTCTCTGCAATTCTTATCATTTCTCTCATTACTCTTTCCTCATTCGCTACGATCACCAGGTCATCCGCATACGCCAAACACCACACTTTCTCTTTGCCCACCACAATCCCTCCTGCCTGCCCCTTTTTGAACATCTCATCTATATCATTTATGAAAATTGTAAACAGCGTTGGGCTGAGTGGGCGCCCCTGTCTTACACCTTTTCTCGTCCAGAAACATTCGCTCTCTATTCCATTCACTCTAACTACATTCTTTGTTTCTTCACATATTTCTTTTGTCCTTCTTACCAGATTCCCATTCAATCCAATTTCTCCTTTTCTTTTTTATTTCTCTTCCTGCTGTATCTGGTTTAATATGTACACGTTGTCCATGGTACCTCTGCCCACTCTGAAACCTGCCTGGCCATCTGGTAAGCTCATCTTTCTTTCCAATTCCCTTTTCATTTTTCCCCTAGTATCATTGCATACAATTTGTATGATGTATTCAGGAGGGTTATCTCCCGGTAATTTTTTACTTTTGCATGTTCTTTCTTGTAATAAATAATAAATAATAAATATATGTTTATTGCATTTAAAGGCTCTGTGGCCTTGTTACAAGAGGTTCGGTAGGATATAAAACAACAAAAATTGTTTCCAATAAAACAAAATAAGAAATAATGACCCTTTTAAATTCATCCTACTTCTATAAATGTGGTTAATAATATACTTATTTGACATTCGTTTCTAATATCCAGACCTTTTTTTTTGTTTAAACGAATACAGTCCTTTTTCACCGGAGCAGTTAACCCCCTACTCTTTCTACCTAATTCTATGACTTTAGTTGCATTTTCAGAAATAAAATATGTAGTACCTAGTTAACTAGAAAAGATGCGGGTGCCGAATGAGAATCAATTGACTCTCTTCTTTTTTGTCTATTGCTTCATTGTTTATTCATTTCTTATCCCATCCCTTCCCGATGCTTTCTTTTTTTTCAGTTCTTCTATCTGCCTCTTCACTTCCACTTTTGTTATTTCGGTACTTTCTATATGTCCGGTTCCTTCTCCCCATCTTCTACCCCTTCTTTTTCTTCTTCTCCCTCTAGCAACTCTACAAAATGCCTTCTCCATTCCCTTATCACTATCTTTTCCATTCCATCTTCTCTCCTTTTTTTCCTCTCTTGGTTATGATTTTCTCTATTTCTTAGATTTGTTCTTCCCCCCCTTTGCTTTTCCCAGGTTTTGCCTGTATTCCCTGGCCGACTCTTCATCCCATCTTTCTTTTTTACTACCTTTTTTTTTGTATCTCCCATATTTCTTTTTTTCTTCTCTCTCTCCCTCTAGCGGCATGTGTTCTGATTCCACTCTTTACCCTATTCTAAACTTCTCCACCTCTTCCCACGCCTTTTCATTTAGTAGAACGTAGTCTATTACGGATTCTCCATTTGTTCCCACATACGTAATTTCCCCTCTTTCGTTTCCTTCTTTGTTTCCGTTTAACACCTCCATCCCTTTTCTTCCACCAGTTCCACAAGGATTCCTCCTTCTTTATTCTCTGTTTTGTCCTTTGTTTCCCTTCTTGCTTTCCCTTTGTAGTATGTCCACTTTCTTGCTCCCCTCTTCCCTAATCTTGCATTAAAGTCTATAAAGCCTATAAGTACTCTTTCTTGTTTCTCTTCTGTTCTTTCTTCTTCTTTTTTTTCGTCGTTCTCATGTCTCTGCTGTACACTGTCAATATTTGCCATTTCTTATTCTTTATTATTACATTTCGTTCCATTATACCTTCTTCCTCCCTTCTTGACTTTTCTTGTAGTTCTTTTATCCCCATCAAAATTCCTCCCTTCGCCCTCCCTTCTTGACTTTTCTTGTATTTCTTTTATCCCCATCAAAATTCCGCCCTTCGCCCTCCCTTTTCTTCTTTGCCTTATTGCTCCTTGCCACCTCCAACTGTAGCCTTTCAGTAATCTTTTATGTGTATTTTCCCAACCTTCTTCCTCTATCCATGTCTCTAGCCCTCCTATGTCGAATTACTTTATATAGTCCCACACTTCTTCATCTTTGCTTCTTATCCCCGCTGTATTCCAGAACAGACATTTATATCCTTTATTTTTCCCAAATTTACTTCTTTTTTACCCCTATATTTTCCTGCTTTCCTTTGTCCTTTTCTTCATGGTCTTTCCTGATATTATTCTTTCCTTTTTGTCCTTGCATCTTGCTTCTTTTTTCTGCTTTGTGTTGTCTTTTTTTTTGTTTGTCGTCTTCCATTTTCTTTGCCAGGGTCGTCATCTGATTTCCTTTTCGAGTTTTCTTTACTTCTACTCGTTTTTTGGATTGCTCTGTTCTGTTATTTTGTAACCAATCATGGTTGGGCATTTATACAGGGTGATTCAGGAATGCAGTCATTAATTTTCAGGAGTGATTCTACATCGAAAAATACGAAGAAAAGTTCTTACAAACATATGTCCGGAAATCGCTCCTAAGGGGGCTACGGTCCTCGGAAGGGGGCACCCAAACTTCGGTTATTATTGAATAAATCAAGAACCGTTTAGGTCAAAGCGATGAGTTTTTGCACCCTGTCTGATATAAATAAGCTCCATCAGATTATTTTATCAGCAAAATGCGAATTTTACCAGGGGCGTGGATTTTTTCACCCAATTTTTTTGATGAGCCATTTTTTGAAATTTACTCCATAGGACTAACCGTTTTCGAGAAAAGTCGAATCAAAAATTTATCTGTATTGACCGGGCTGATCAAGAAGGGACAATTTATTTTTATTAAATTACAAAACTGAACGGATTCTAAAAATTAGTAACTAAAGTAATCTGGTGATGCGTAATAATGTCAGATAGTATGCAAAAACTTAATGAGTGACTAAATAAAAATCGAATTTTCGACGCCCCCTTCGGAGCGATTTTTGAATACTTTTTTCGACGTAGAATCACCCCTGAAAATTAATAACTGCATACCAGAATCACCCTGTATTTCAAAACACAAGATCGTTAATAAACAGCTCAAATGTTTGCGCAGTACCCTCCAGGTCACCTGGAAGCCCTTCAAGCCAAAGAAGACGCCCAGCTAAAGGAAAAGAAAACTACGAAACGAAAAAACACTTCCAACGGTTCGATTACGAATTATTTCAGTTCACCCAAAAGGCAAAAGCGACAAGATTTCAAGCTCACTGCAGCGATCGAAAAGTTAATTGACGAGGATAGCGACAACGATAAGTTATGGAATGAATGCAAGGAAGTCCTAAAAGAAGGAAAACAGAAATTTTTGAACAAAGTCGAAGAATTGTTTGTGTGCGTTTGCTGTCAGGAAGTCGTCTACGAACCGATTACGACGGCATGCAAACATAACGTTTGTAAAGTATGTTGTGATCACCATATACAGGGTGTCCCGAAATTAGTGGTCAAAATTTTAGTCTCTATGAACATATGTCGAAAAATAAGTCCTAAGGGAGCTAAGGCCCCTTAAAGGCGCCACTTTGAAAGTGTTTCTTTCTAAATATCTTCAAAACGGTTAAAGATAGCAACGTGAAATTTGGTATCTTTACTAAGTTTTTGATACTGAATTTACTACTGTGGAGAAAATTTTAAAATTTTGATCATATACAGATCATCGTACAGGAGGGGCTTAGGACTAAATTTACTCGAACGTTTTTGTAAGTAGTTTTTTCTCAAATTTGATTCCAGAATCTGAAAACTTGAGGTTTTTTAAGTAAAAATGGTGCTCTTGTTTGACATTTAGGAAGCATTTTTCGACCCATACCTATAAGAACTTTTCTTTCTAGAATGAAGTAATGAACCGTCCCATGAACTGGTTTACGATATTTTGAGGTCTTCTGTCACAAATTTTGGAGCCCTCAACCAATAAAAATCCATTTTTTTCGAAAATTGCGCATTGTATCGATATCATACAAGAGTACCATTTTTACTTAAAAAACCTCAAGTTTTCAGATTCTAGAATCAAATTTGAGAAAAAACACTTACAAAAGTATTTGAGTAAATTTAGTCCTAAGCCCCTCCTGTACGAGACGCTTATGATCAAAATTTTCTCCACAGGAGTAAATTCAGCATCAAAGACTTGGTAAAGATACCAAATTTCACGTTGCTATCTTTAACCGTTTTGAAGATACCTATGTAGAAAAAAACACTTTCAAAGTGGCCCCTAAAGGGGCCTTAGCTCCGTTGGGACTTATTTTTCGACATATGTCCACAGGGACTTTTTTTCTTATTTTTCATAGAAGAATCTACCGGTAAACTTTTGACCACTAATTTAGGGACACCCTGCAGTTTTAACGCTTTTGTTACATGTTTTAAATTTCCAGAGTTGTCTGAAGAGGTCTTTCTCGTCCGAGATATTTTCGTGTCCGAATTGCAGGTTTGAACTGGGAAAAGATTACGCGATGGTTGTTAACGATAATTTGGGAAACATTTTGAAGGACCTTTTTCCTGGTTATGAATCCGGACGGTAGTTTAATTTTTTAATTCGTCTGTTTGTTTTATTTGTACGTTTTTACCCTGTAATAAACTTATACCATTTGATTAACAAAATTTAACATCAAGTAGACCTTGAAAGCTAACCGGCACGTCGACATGAGTTAAGTCTCACTGATAATTTAAGCGGCGTAAGACTATCAACTACCCGGTGAGGATTCATGGCCTACGTCGATGTTAAATTTTGTACATTAAATGGTACAAGTATTGCCTTGTCGAAAAGGGAATTATCCCTCTAGATGCAAGTTCGTCGTACTGTTAATTTATAGGTACTAATGTAATAAAGTTTTGCATAATATATTATACATATGTAGGTATGTTTGTGTGTGGATAATAAAAATAAACTCAACAACAATAGTTATTTGTTCAACAAGTAAGGAAAAGTATCTTTTCCACGAGTTGTACACATTATTTTTCCGTGTACTATCCCGAAATGGCGTTAACATTTACGATTAAAAATGAGAAATCAAAAATTATTCGTACAGGGCCAATAGTTTCTGAAACTCCATTTACATAGTAACGGAAAAAACAAAATAAAAATTAGCAAAAAATGTCATTAAAAATGTTTACTTCCGATAAAAAGAATAATTTCCCATATGTTTTAACGGCGGCTGCAGAAAAAACAGCAAGTTTGCTTCTAATAAAGTCGAGAAATAAGTACCTATGAGAAAGTGTTATGAAAACTTCAACGAGTGGAGAACGAACAAAAAATTGCAGGAAATGGACGAAAACATTATGTTATTCTTTGAAAAGGTAGGAAGATACGGTACATTTTTATTTCGTTTTAAAGTTTTTGTGCGTGTTATAGTCCAAGCAACTAAAAGCCTCAACATTATGGTCCACTTACTCAATGGTGAGAAGCTTTTTACAAGTGAAAGAAGATGTGGATATTTCAAAGTACGCAAAGTTGCGTGCATTTCTCAAAAATCAAGCGCAAGGATATGAACCAAAAAAATCGAAAAAGTCCATTGATAACGTCATGCACACAGTTTTTAAATGAGGCTCCCGGCGACTGCGACTTCCTTCAACATTCCAGCATCCTGTGGGTTATCGTTTTCAAATTTGTCAAACTGTACTTTTAATATTTACAGTGGTAAAGACGAAAAAGAATAAATCATTAGCATTTTGTTAACCGAAAAATAAATTGTGATTTAGAAAAGCGTTGCTATGTAGAAAAGTTTAACTTTTCTAAATGAAAAAATACTTAGAAATTTAATATATTTCCAAGTACCTACTTTTTTATTTAGAAAAGTTAAACTTCTCTACATAGTAACACTTTTCCACATAGCAACCCTTTTCTAAATAATTCTTTTCAATGACATTATCTGTTAATTTTTATTTTGTTGTTTTCCGTTACCATGTAAATGAAGTTTCAGTAAGTATTTGGCAAATAACTATATCCGGTCTAACCAACTCCATGATGTAAAGTCACTTTTGCGCCGACCAGGGGGCATGTTGGTACAGTTGCGGACTTTGAAAATGCCCACCTCACCGCGACCATTCACGCTCGACTGTATCGATGAAACGAGGGGCGGTTCACTCACTAAAATGTGTACATCTACTTCGACTTTATTCGAAGTACTTTGATATTTTGATGGAACTTCGAGTACTTCGAGTACTTCGAGTACTTCGACCAAGTACTTCGAGTACTTCGACCAAGTACTTCGAGTACTTCGACAAGCACTTCGAGTACTTCGACAAGTACTTCGAATACTTCGAGTTATCTAAATGAATTTCCCGATATTTTGATTCATTCCTGAGTTATCGCGAAAAATCTGAAAATTGCCAATTTAAAGAAAAATTAATATCTTCCTAACGTTTTGATGTTATTTAAATGAAATTTAGAACTTCTATATTTTTGCCACATGTCAATTGAATGGCATCGACAGAAATTTTCTAGTCCTAGATTTTCAATTCTTTTATTCTTTTATGACCGCCATATTGAATTTTGACACCATCAAATACCTACACGAAAAAATTTTCTTTTCTGACGGATGTCAGAATTTGAAAATTGGTATAAATAATTTGTAAAATCAGCCTAAAGGACCCCGCATGTTTTATATGGGAAAGTGGCTTTCGGTGAAATTGTCTGAATTTTTGATATGTTGTAGTTTTCATGATTCTGAACAAAAGTTATCATTGCGCCAACTTCCTGACATGGACAGTTTTTGCTACAAAAAATTCCGAAGATAGAATCTTGCCATAAGGTTTATGCACATTTTTGAGCCCATCGTTTTCCTACTTTTTCCGACATAATATTGAAATACGTCCAAAAGGCTTCCATATAGACGCATGTTAGCACTATGGGTAAGAAGGGTGCCTCTGAACTTATCATGTAGAATTATGATGGCAAAACGGCCGATTCCATTTTCGCTACATGTAGTTCTTATGGGAAAACTTCTATCTTCGGAATATTTTGTAGCAAAAACTGTCCATGTCATCAGGAGGTTGGCGCAATGATAACTTTTGTTCAGAATCATGAAAACTACAACATATCAAAAATTCAGACAATTTCACCGAAAGCCACTTTCCATAAGAATCGTGCGGGGTCCTTTAGATGAAAAACAATTGCAAAAAAGTACACCGACTTCGTTAATCGCTTATAACATGTGAAAACAATTGAATTCAACATTAATAAATTACGTCTTGCGGTCGTGTGACTCAGGCTTTCACATATTTTTTCAAAAACGTCAACAATGTTGGTTATATTTTTGAGAAGCTAATTGTTCTGTGTATCCGGCGGTGTTAAAATTCAATATGGCGCTCATAAGAAAAAGAAAAGTTGACCGTCTTTATTCAAAATCTAGAAGGCCTACAAAATTTCTGTTAATATGCGATTCAATTGACAGCTGTCAAAAATATAAAAGTTCCAAGTTTCATTTAGGAAGATATTAGTTTTTCTTTAAATTGTCAATTTTCCGATTTTCTGTGATAACTCAGGAACGAATCAAAATATTTGGAATTTCTCTTCAGATTCTTAGTCACCAAGAAATAGCGCAACTTTTCTCTAATTTAACCAACCCCGTATCTTTTACCGTTTAGGATATCCCAATGGTGAGCATCCAAAAAATTACCTACCCTGTATATTTATCAATATTAATACATGTACAAAACTTAGGGCTAAGGAGTTGTAAATTATCGTCATCCGAGGGTTCCGTCCAGTTTGCCAAGCATGATAGGTAATGGAGCATGATCAGCTGTTTCAGTAACACAAACGGTTGTACGCAGGCGCACATATTCTAACGCATGCGCAGTTGCAAACTTCTTAGCTCCACCCTAAAGTATTTCGAGTACTTCGACATGTACTTCGAGTACTTCGACATGTACTTCGAGTACTTCGACAGGTATTTCGAGTACTTCGAACTGAAGTGTACACCTACTTCGAGTAGTGAACCGCCCCTCGCGATGAAATGCGATTGATGTTTTTCTGGTCGACAAACATTCGGCGGTATGGTATGAAAAGGAAAGGGTAACAAATATTTTGCTTTAAGTATAAGTACAGAGTGGTGATCGAGTCTTTCCTTGCCCACCATTGGGAATTCGGAAACCGTAAGAACTCGAGAGTAGGTTAAATTAGAGAAAAGTTGCGCTTTTTTAAAGCGATCAAGAATCTATAAGGAATTTTCCGATATCTTGATTCGATCCTGAGTTATCGCGAAAAAAACAGAAAATTGCGATTTTAAAGCAAAATTTATGGGTATTGGGATCTCCTAAACCGTAAAAGATACGGGGTCGGTTAAATTACGGAAAAGTTGCACTATTTCTTGGTGATTAAGAATCTGAAGAGAATTCCCCGATATTGACATTCGTTCCTGAGTTATCACAAAAAATCTGAAAATTAACAATTTAAAGAAAAATTAATATATTCCCAACGAGTGATGTTATTTAAATGAAACTTGGAACTTTTATATTTTTGACAGCTGTCAATTGAATGGCATTGACAGAAATTTTCTAAGCCTTCTAAATTTTGAATAAATACAGTCAACTTTTCTTTTTCTTATGGGCGCCATATTGAATTTTAACACCGCCGGATACACCAAGGAGTCGGTCTACTTTTTTGCAATTGTTTTTCGTCTAAGTTTAGGCTGATTTTGCAAATTATTCCTACCAATTTTCAAATTCTGACATCTGCCAAAAAAGTTCATGCTGAGTACATTTTTGAAAAGCCAATTTTTTTGTGCATTTGATGGTGTCAAAATTCAATATGGCGGCCATAAAAGAATCAAAAGTTGACTGTCGTTATTCAAAATCTAGAGGGCCTAAAAAATTTCTGTCGATCATATTCAATTGACAGATGTCAAAAATATAAAAGTTCCAAGTTTCATTTAAACAACATCAATTGCTAGGAAGATATGGGTCAACTTTACTTTAGCAGAAACCTTGTATGAACTCAAACTGCATATATTCCTGTTCAGAATGATGAGCTGAGTACTACAGTACCCGATTTTTCTTGCGCAAACGCACCGTTGCCAAGTTACAGGTTTCCGCTAAACTTTGAAGCCTATAGGGACTTTACTTTAGCGGAAACCACGTACACGTTAAAACTTTACATATTCTGGTTGAGAATGACGAGCTGATTTCAACGACACGTCATTTTTGTTGCGCAAACGCACTGTTGCCAAGTTTCCCCTAATTTTATGAGGTTCTTATGTAAATATTTTAGCAAAAACCATGCAGTATATCTGGGAAGGAAACGACACGAAAATACGTGCAAATCCTCTTTCCGACCCCATGACACACAGATCAATGAGTAGTGTTTCGTATCGCTCAGATTAATATCGATATTGTAAAAATTTAGTTTAGGTATTTTAGCTGACAAGGAGATGGTTTTCCATATGGTTTCACTAAACTTATCCATTTTATATGGAGCCTCAAATCCTCTTCCCGACCCTAAAGCACAGGTCAATAAGTAGTATATTTATTACCTACTTTTCGCTTAGCCTAATATTGTTAGTTAAAAAAACAAGAATGTGAAGACGAGGTGAAGACAATCATTTATTGTCATTCATTCGCTCCATATAAAAATGGATACGTTTGGTGACACCATATGGAAAGCCTTGTCAACTAAAATAACTAAATTAAATTTTTACAATATCGATATTAAGCTGAGCGATGCGAAATACTACTCATTGATCTGTGTCATAGGGTCGGGAAGAGGATCTGCACGTATTTTCGTGTCATTTCGTTCCCAGATATTGCATGGTTTTTTGCTAAAGTAGTACCATAAGAACTTCATAAAACTTGTTGAAACTTGGCCACAGTGCGCTTGCGCAAGAAAAATGACGTGACGTTGAATCAGCTCGTCATTCTCAACCAGAACATACAAAGTTTTAACGTGCACGTGGTTTCTATAGGGACTTTAGCGGAAACCTGTGACTTTTGGCAACGTTGCTTTTGCGCAAGAAAAAACGAGTACCGTTATACTCAGCTCATCATTCTCAACGGGAGTATGTGCAGTTTTAGTGTTAACAAGGTTTCCGTTAAAGTAAAGTTAACCCCGTCCCTACGGACTTTAGTTTAGCGGAAACCTGTAACTTATTGGCAACGGTGCGTTTCCGCAAGAAAAAACAGGTACCGTTGTACTCAGCTCATCATTCCGAACGGGAATATGTGCAGTTTCAGTACATACACGGTTTCCGCTAAAGTAAAGTTAAGCCGAAGATATTATTAATTTTTCTTTAAATTGGCAATTTTCAGATTTTTTGTTATAACTCGGAAACGAATCTAAATATCGGGGAATTCTCTTCAGATTCTTAATCATCAATGAATAGCGCAACTTTTCTGTAATTTAACCGACCCCGTATCTTTTACCCTTTAGGAGATCCCAATATGGTGAGCATCGAAAAGTTACCCACCCTGTATATATATACCGGGTGGACCAACACTATTGCCCACCTCAAAAATTGCCCTTTATTTTAAAGCTGGGACTTCGAAATTTTTACAGTGTATATGGCTACCAAGGACCCTTCAAATGACGGCAAAAGTTTATCTGTCATGCAAAAACTGTGACGTCACGAAATTTTGAAATATCGTTTTTCCAAGAAAAAAAAAATTTTTACCCATAAAATCGTTTTTTGGGCTAATACCTTTATGTTAAGCCCATTTTTTTAAATTTCCGTCATCAGATTAGCCAACTGTAGCAAGCTAAAAATGGTCCATTTTTATTCACAAGTCGGCCACGTAAACAATTGACTACTATGCGAGGGCTTTCTTGGATAACAGCGTACGCTTTTTTCATCTGTCACCAGTTGACAGCGACACCAAGCGACACGACGCGGCCATTGAACTGCGAAATTGTTTTTAATTTTAATAAACGTGGATTTTTGTAACGAATAATGTTGAAATATCGGTTTAAACTGGGCATCCACCATTTAATTCGCCCACCCAAGGTGCCAGGAGAGGTTACGAACACGGACATTTTATCAGATGGCGGTGGCGGCGTGAAAAGGGGCTCCAGTTTGTGTGAAGGGCTCCGGTTTGTGTGAGGGGGTTTTTTCAAATAGCCATTTCCATAATTCGCATTATTCCATACTTATGTAATTCCACAGGTAATTATTTTGTTGTTATGGCCTGTTTTTTAGTTGGCATTTTTAGGTTAAGTGAGTCGACTTAGTTTGCCCCGTTGAGACTAATATCGAGGACTAAGATATTCACAGCCCAGAATTTAACAGCAACTCGTGTCAAATAAGGACCAAGGAATCGTTTTGCATAACATAATTCATATTCAAAGATAAACTGTAATCGAAGGTGGTGCAAGTGTCAGTTTTCGATTGGCAAATACCTCGTAGGTACCTCCTAAACAAAATCAAGACGTTAATAATTGATGCTTTGAAGTTGGTGAAGCTCAAGTTATTATTTGAACAGCAGAAGCAAAAAGGTGCAATGTGGAATTTAATAATCATCATCATGGTGGGCAAATAAGGACTAATTAATCATTGATCACACGACAAGCCATCCAGTGCATAAACAAGATGTGTGTGTGTGCCTGAGTTTCAATTTTTGTCATTAGAATGAACTAAGAATACTGAGATTATTCTTTCGTTTATTAAACAATAATTGCCTATTAAGTAAATTTAATAAAGCAGGCTTTCATATTTTTACTTGAATTTCGCGCATTTATTTCATTACGCGCGTTAATTTCCCGCTCAAACTCCTCCAACCCCTTTTAGCTAATCATTAGTCACCCACTAGTGTGATTAGTGTGTGAATTACAATAGTGTTGCAGTGTTTAGGTTGCTAATTTTGAGAAAAATTGCTATTTTGTGAAATCTTCAACCTCTTGAAGAGAAGTGTTTTCCAAGTTAGTTTTACATACCTACTTGTTAGCTGTTTTCACAGCTCTTATCCTGGTTTCCCTCCAGGGAAGCTTTCACGCGTTTTTCTGTGTTGTGAGTGTTAATTATAATTACGTGTAGAAGTGAATCTTGGTGAATTTCCTATACCTAGTGTTAATTAATAGTTTTATTCTATTTTAGTGGAGTGCATTTAATTTTTATCATGCCGATGCAACATCTTTCCTTTTCAGACAAGGTCGACATGATCTTGATTTTTGGAGAATGCCAGGAAAATGCAATGCAAGCAGCAGAATTGTATGCCCAACGTTACCCAGACAGACTTCAACCAGATAGACGAACATTTAAAAGAATTGTAGAGAAACTTAGAGAGACAGGCAGTTTGAAGCCCAAGAAAAAGACAGTGATAAATCCCGCTGTGACTCATGAAATCAATCAAGCTATTGTTTTGAACATAGCTGAAAATAATCCCCAAGTCAGCAGTCGAGAAATGAAGCAATCAAGCGGCATAAGTAAGTCATCGATTCTAAGAATATTAAAAAAGCACAAATTCCATGCATATCACATCGAACTGCATCAGGAACTACATGGAGAGGATTTTATGAACAGGGTGAGATTTTGCACGTGGGCCCAAGAGAAACTGCAGGAAAATCAGGACTTCTTCAAGTTTGTGCTTTTCACCGATGAATGCACATTCAAATCTAATGGGCACGTAAACAGGCATAATATGCACTATTGGTCGGTGGTTAACCCACATTGGATGAGAGAAGAAAAAACACAAGACATATGGTCACTGAACGTGTGGGGAGGAATTATTGACAACCGATTAGTTGGTCCATTCTTTTTTGAAGGCCATCTGACTGGTGCGATGTATGCAGAGTTCTTAAGAAATTCATTAGATGACTTACTAGAAGATGTGCCATTAAATGTGATCCAAAATTTGTGGTTTCAGCAAGATGGTGCGCCTCCACATTTCAGTCGAGAAGCTCGTGGTGTGGCAGATGAAAAGTTTCCAGATAAATGGATTGGTCGTGGTGGTCCAATTGCTTGGCCAGCTAGATCTCCCGATCTCACACCTATGGATTTTTTCACATGGGGAGTTGTGCAAGAAATTGTGTACAGAACACAGCCAACCACGAGACAAGACATGCAGCAACGACTCGTAGATGCCTTCCAGACAATCAATGAACGAAATACAGCAGCTACAGTCCAAAATTCATTTCAGCGACGTGCTCAGATGTGCATCGAAAGAGAAGGCCACCACTTTGAGCAGTACCTGTAATCAGGTAAGTACTTTTTGTGAAGTGATCTGTGCTATAGTGGTTGCAGTGCAGTGAATTTGGTGATGATTGTGTAGTGATGGGTTGTGGTAGTGAGTAATGCATCACTTTAGGTAAGTACAAGCCGTAAGTTCCTTGTACACAATTTTGTCTATGATGATTAGTAGAGCTCTTTCACAATATTTGAAGGATCCACAATTCTGAGACATCCAAAACAGCTAAAAGACCATAGTTTATGTAACACAATCAGTCAATCAAATTCAATTTATTGTTGTTAGTTTGATCATACAGGATTTAAGTTTCAATTTATATCCTTGAAAAATTATAATTATTGGGATTGCAACTTCAACTTTACAGCAACACACTTTCGCCAGCTAAAAACACTTGGTTTTACATCACCTTACAATTTACCAAACAATTTAACCCAACTAGTTAAGAAATGGCATCGGGCTATAATTCTTCTACCTTCGGCTACAGTTTATCTCTGAATTTTAATTATGTTAGTTGAAACGATAGTTTAACAATTCCTTTGCCCTTATTTAGATCAGATGATGTTAAATTTAGAGGCTGTAAATATCAATTTTGTTATGCAAAACGATTCCTTGGTCCTTATTTGACACGAGTTGCTGTTAAATTCTGGGCTGTGAATATCTTAGTCCTCGATATTAGTCTCAACGGGGCAAACTAAGTCGACTCACTTAACCTAAAAATGTCAACTAAAAAACAGGCCATAACAACAAAATAATTACCTGTGGAATTACATAAGTATGGAATAATGCGAATTATGGAAATGGCTATTTGAAAAAACCCCCTCACACAAACCGGAGCCCTTCACACAAACTGGAGCCCCTTTTCACGCCGCCACCGCCATCTGATAAAATGTCCGTGTTCGTAACCTCTCCTGGCACCTTGGGTGGGCGAATTAAATGGTGGATGCCCAGTTTAAACCGATATTTCAACATTATTCGTTACAAAAATCCACGTTTATTAAAATTAAAAACAATTTCGCAGTTCAATGGCCGCGTCGTGTCGCTTGGTGTCGCTGTCAACTGGTGACAGATGAAAAAAGCGTACGCTGTTATCCAAGAAAGCCCTCGCATAGTAGTCAATTGTTTACGTGGCCGACTTGTGAATAAAAATGGACCATTTTTAGCTTGCTACAGTTGGCTAATCTGATGACGGAAATTTAAAAAAATGGGCTTAACATAAAGGTATTAGCCCAAAAAACGATTTTATGGGTAAAAATTTTTTTTTTCTTGGAAAAACGATATTTCAAAATTTCGTGACGTCACAGTTTTTGCATGACAGATAAACTTTTGCCGTCATTTGAAGGGTCCTTGGTAGCCATATACACTGTAAAAATTTCGAAGTCCCAGCTTTAAAATAAAGGGCAATTTTTGAGGTGGGCAATAGTGTTGGTCCACCCGGTATATATCGAGTGGCCTTAAGGCTGGGCCTCGAATCGTTTAAAAATGACATTTTTGCGGCTCGGGAATTCTTAGTCACAGGATAGGCTACGAATGGCCTAACGAAGTATAATATAATATAATAATAATATAATTTTTTTTTCAAAATATGAGTCTTAAATTAATGTCATCCTGTAGTCTGATCCTTCATCTACAAAATGCACTTTCAATCACTTCGTTAGGCCACTCGTAGCCTCCTGTGACTAGGAATTCCCGAGCCGCGAAAATGTCATTTTTTTAAACGATTCGAAGCCCAGCCTTAACGGAACAGGCTATATCGACGCCTGTCTGTATCTGATATGTGATATTATGATGACGCATCCGAATGCATAACCTATCTGCTCTATAACCTTGGACTCCATGAAAAGTCATTCTATTTTGGTCGGCCGTTGCTTCAAAGTGGGGAGACTCGTTCAGGTAGAGACCTCCGTATCGTGTCGTGAAAATGGTGGAAGATGTAAAGCACGTTTTGGTGACAGAATTAATAAAAATCGAAGAACCAGAAATATTATTTGAACAGTATACAAGTAGTGAGCGAGAGAGTGATCCTCTGTTTAATGAAGTTCCAGTTCCGGATCAATCAGAACAACATAATGAGTTTAAGAGTAGAGTGAAAGGAAAGGTAAATAAATGCCGCACATGCGACAAAATTCAGTCGAGACATTGATCGCTGTGCCATTGCGCGGTTTAAACTCTCGATTCACTATGACTTCTTCTGTATATACCTACAGAGTGTTCCATTTTAAACACCTTACTGCATGGACTTAATTATTCTTAACTGGAACGCGGTGTCATGGCGATTTTTATTTCGAGGGGGACACTTAAGGGTGTATTAAGACTGAGGGAAGCAAAAATGGTACACACCAAGTTAATGAAATGTCAGATTATTCTTATCATTGTTCGAAAGCCCTCGTTTAAATTTTTCGATCTTCTGGAAACTTACCACAATTTCGATTATACCGGGTGGTTGTTTTATCTTGAGACTGGCAAGAGTGGCAAGCGGAAAGGAAGCATTTTAGAAAAAAAATGTTTTGTATAAAAGTTTTATGACTTCGAGGGGGAAAATAGATGGCATCCAGAAACCTATCCAATATCCATTGGACCCAAAAATAGTTTAAATGAGAGTTATTTGTTCTTTTATGGGGAATAAGAATCTGTAATAAAAAATATATACAGGGTGTCCCGTCTCAGAGTGCAAAAATTTCAGCCACAGATTCATTCCATGAAAATAAAAAACCCGTATTTTTTTGTTTCGCTAGATGGGCCCCCATTTCGTCATTAGGGCTCCTCAAAAGTGAGCCCCAAAAATCGAAAATTAATTCCCACGTCGTAATAACCATTCAACGGATTTTGCTGAAATTTTCCACAAGACCATTACGAACGATGAAGATTTCAACAATGTAGCTGATGATTTCGTAGTGCCCACCATAGGCGCCCTCGGGGCCGCCCTCCACATTTTCGGCCCAATATCTTTGTTAACGTAATTAAATTTCTTATTTAATTACACACCATCCGATGTTCCATTGAATTTAGAAACTCCGCTACCTCTTGCACTTTTTCTGTAAAATGCACCATTTCCAAGTAAAATTAAGAAATGTGGAGCCATACACCATAAATTAAATGCATATCTGTATACTCCTTCGCGATTGCCCCCTCGGAAAATATCGTCTATTTTTAGCGAAACAAACAATTTATTGATACGATAAATGTCTTGCTGTTCGTTAGATAAGGGCGTAAACTATTCTTCATTGCCTTCTCGCCATTATCGCAACGTGCAGAGGGCAGATATTAATTTATTATTGAAAATTATAAATTAATAAATAATACACTTCCAAAATTTTGTAGTCTTTTAATAAAAAAAAATGTAAATTCCGAGTCAGCAAATAGTTATGACGCCATATATCGGCGACAATTCAACTTTTACTTTATAAACCAATACGAATTAACCGCTTCAGCCAATCACAGCGTGATTAATTTGGCAATTTGTACATGTGGTGATTGCCAGGCAGTTGTCAAAAACGAGAAACGTCAAGTCGTTGAATTGTCTTGCCGAATACAACTCATGGTCTCAATATCTTGGTAATTTTTGTCACTTTGATTATGACTCGCAGGCGTTGTTTTTGGAATATTATCACTCGCGCAAGCGCTCGTGATAATTTTCGTCCCAACGCCTGCTTGTTGCATCAAAGTGACAAAAATTGCCGGCAATATTGGGACCACTTGTTGTATTATATACGACAATAATTGGTCGATAAACTGTAGTGTTATTGGCCTCAACTGCTCACTCAACTCTATCGGTACAGGGGCGCACCCAGGGGGGGGTCAGGGCCCGGGTCGCCCCCAGCCCAGATAACACAAACACATACAATGAATGCACAATGGATATTCATCCATGAATATGCGAACTTAGTATGTATATCCACACTATACATTGTGAACGACCCATGAACATTCCGTGTATCACCAAAATGTCGTTTTTTTGGTACCTGGTAGCATCAAAATACATCCACCCGAGTTTCATAAGAATATCAAATTGATACACCTATATGAAGTACATACAGGGCGAGTCTGAAAGACTCCACATCCTTTATACCACAGAATCTACTGTTCAAATGATGAAGCTTGGTGCAAAAATTATTGGTCAATTGTGATTCCTCTTGATGTTATAAGCCGCCAAAGATCTTCATTTTTAAACGTTCTTTTTAAATAACTTTAAAAAGTAGGTGTATCGTAGGATTTTGAATTTTTGCACAACCTTGTTACAGACCAAGATGCAACTACTGATGGTACTTAAGACATTATGCAAACAGCGGATCCCTGTTATACAGGGTGGCCCCGATGTTATTTGTCCTTGAACTTTTTTATGTTTGAAAATATTGCTAATTTGCCTATGCGGCCGTATTCTCCGTTCAATTCTAAAACTTTTTTGACTCTTAAAATTTTTCGAAAAAACTGACTACTCACGAGGAAAATTGAAAAAACCGAAAACATGATCATCGTAATAAACCTACAATTTCAATAAAATCAAAGTGTACGTTGACACGCATCACATTTCAACTGTTTTTTTGCATTGAAGGTGTTGTCTTACATCTGTGCCCAGAACCATTGCTCACAACTGAAGAAAAAACATTGATGGTAATTTCAATTTTTTGTGAGGTAGACTCATCAGTGGTTTTAAGGTGATTGCCTGCATCATGTTTTCGGTTTTTTCAATTTTTCTCGTGAGTGGTTAGTTTTTTCGAAAAATTTTAAGTGCCAAAAAAGTTTTAGAATTGAACGGGGAATATGGCCGCATGGGCAAATTAGCAATATTTTCAAACATAAAAAAGCTCAAGGGTAAATAACATCGGAGCTACCCTGTATAACAGAGATGCGCTTTTTGGATAATGTCTTAAGTACCATCAGCAGTTGCTTCTTGGTCTGTAACAATGCTGTGCAAAAATTCAAACTCCTACGATACACCTTTCGAAAGATATTTAAAAAGAACGTTTAAAAATGAAGATCTTTGGCGGGTTATAACATCAAGAGGAATCACAATTGACCAATAATTTTTGCACAAAGCTTCATCATTTGAACAGTAGATTCTGTGGTATAAAGGATGTGGAGTCTTTCAGACTCACCCTGTATATGGATATTAGATAAATAATTTCCATCCATGAAAATACATAGAATATTCATGGGATATCCATTTTTCACATAAATATACAGGGATAAACACAGTGTATACCATCGACATTCCTAAAATGTTCAGTTATGTACCTGCATTTCATGAGCATACAGGACTATTCACGGCATAATTGGCGTACACCACTTGAAGAAGGAAATGAATAGCGTGGCTTCAGGCCTGTGGATACCAGGTACCATTTCAAGTCCTCAGCACCAGGCACCAATCTGAATCATAAAATGATGTTATAATAGTGTGGTTAGATTTTGCAGTAAGCTTTATACCGTTGTGAGATTTTATGCGCAGCTAATTGTTCCATGCGCGCTATCTATCGGCGACAAACTTCAACCTGGATATGAGTCGCATATTCTGGATTTCATTTGGATATTCATTGTAACGAGTGTCATGTATGTACACCGCATGTTCAGGTGACTTCGTATGAATATTGCATTTAAAAATATGTAACCATACGAAACCCTAATGTGGTGAAAATATGACGAGGCAACTCCAGAAATATTCAGATGTTCATTTGACATACAGATGCATTTCAGAATATTCCTGGAGATGATATGAACTTATTCTTCCCACATGAAAATGTTCATGGCAAATACATATAATATTCGGTATATTCTGAATACAAAATGGACATTTTCTGAATATTCAGGGAATGTCTTGTGCTATCTGGGTAGCAAACAAATAATTTTCTTATCACTTTCAAAAGGCGCAGGTAATCACAAATTTTCGGTAAGTTGTCAATGTTAATTTCTGCGTACGCCATTGGCTACTACTTCACTTATACCTACCTATAGTAGAAAAAAGTGATCACAATTTTGTATAATATCTACCGCCATCAGGCTATTATTGTTGTTTAGCACATTACGAGGGGTTAATCCTTCGTAAAAATGGCGTACGAAAGAATTCCCATGCTATGGAATACCTGGGAATTCCTAAAGAATTCCTGAGAATTCCCAAAGAATTCCTGGAGAATTCCCCCAAGGGTGTACGGAAGAATTCCCAATAGATTAACCCCTTGGCACATTATTTCAAATTGTTATTTGTTGATCAGGTTTTAGACAGCCAAGCAAAGGAAATTGTAGCGTCCGTCCTAGAATTCATGCAAAGAGAAGCCGAAAGGATGGCAACAAGTCGCGGACCAATTTTGCCCTTCAACAAGGTTCAAGAACGCGTTTCGGCAGCAACTAAAGTATCGACATCATCAGTTAAGCGAATTGCAAAGGAAAATAGAGAAATACAAAAAAAGCAAAGATCCTCATTCACCAGCTACAAAGAACAGAGAAGGAAACCACGCACTTCAAGAATAGCAATCACTGAGGAACAAAAACCGGTTTTAAAGAAAATCATCGAAGAGCTATCATCCGGAAGGGATAAACCAACGTTGAGAAAAATTCATGAAACTGTGGGCGAGAGAATGGGATATTCGGGCAGTCAAGAGAGTTTGCGCAAGGAAATGAAGAAAATGGGCATACACATACATCTTTTGTAAAGTAATAAAATTTTAGTAAATAAAATAACATATTTTGGGTAAAAGCACCTACCGTCTGTCCCACATCATTTTTTTAAAGGGAGGTTATATTTCTATCACTAAAACATTTGAGGGACAGTGTGACCAGGTACTTTTTATGTTGTGACGTTAAATTGGCTTTTATTTACGTCAAGATTCTTTTCAGTTTCAAGAAATAGTAACGATGCAGGTTTAATGGGAACATTTTTGCAGTTGTCTTAACTGCAGAAGGGGTTTAGGACTAAATTTACTCAAACGTTTTTGTAAGTAGTTTTTTCTCAAATTTGATTCCAGAATCTGAAAAGGACCCTTATGGAAAAATGGCTTTCTGTCGGATTGGCTGAAATTTTAGTATGTTGTAGATTTTGACCTCCTGATCAAAAGTTATCATTGCCATAAAGCAATCGTACGGACAGTTTTTGCTCCAGAGGGTGCCGAAGATAAAATTTTCCCATAAGAATTACATGCAGCGAAAATGAATTTGCATTTTTGCCATCATAATAGCACATGATAGGTCCAGGGGCACTTTTCTTACGTATATTATTAACATACTTTTATACAGGAGTCTTATGGGGTGTGTTTGCTTATTATGCTGAAAAAAGTATTTTTACGGCGGTCCGAAAAATGTGTATGTCCTTATGGGGAAAAGTTTATCTTCGGCAGACTCTATATCAAAAACTGTCCGTACGATTTCTTTGGAGCAATGATAACATTTGATCAGGAGGTCAAAATCTACAACATACTAAAATTTCAGCCAATCCAACAGAAAGCCATTTTCCATAAGGATGGTGCGGGGTCCTTTGAGGTTTTTTAAGCAAGAGTGGTACTCTTGTTTGACATCGATATACAGGTTGCTCCTATATTCATAGTCCTAACTCCGGGACGTTATTCCTTACATCATTCTAGGAAGAAAAGTTCCTATCGACATATGTCCGGAAATGCTTTATAAGGGAGCTGCGCCCCTTTAAAGGGGTACTCAAAAAATCAGTTTTCTGAAAATTTCTCGAAAAATACCCGGAAAAATATGAACAATAGGATTTTGAAATTCAGAGCAATGGTTAGTGCTATAAGGAGCTTTCTCTTCAATTTTTTTCAGATTTTTAATAACATCAGAGGTGAGAGTTCTTGGGGGGTCTTACATATTTTTTTACATTTTCTTCTGTTGTGACCCTCTTTTTTGCCAAGTAACAATAAAATCGTAATCTCTGGCCTATCCACATAAAAAAGATGCTTTTGTTGAATGTAGCATTTTCGATTAAATTGATTACAGTTGGTTTTGGGGGCGAAAATTTATGACTAGCACTTTATTTTGTATACAAAATTAGTGAAAATGAAGATGGAGGATGATTCCTTACAACATTTTAGGAAGAAAAGTTCATATTAAGATACGGCAGAAAATGTTTCCTAAAAGAGCTATTGTCCTTCGAATGGAGTCTCGGAAAACATACAGGGTGTCCCAATTGTCTGTATTCGGTTGATAACTCCATTGCTGTTAGAGATAGCGAAAAATTGTTAAATACAAAGTTGCAGAGGGTCAAACAAGGCACCCTTTAAAAATACAATCCTGTACACAGGCTGTCCCACTAAGGAGTAAGAACACAAACATAGGTTTTTTTAAATGGAACATCCTGTATTTTAATTTTTTGTTGGATTCTATGATGAATTCCAAGTAATATTTATTAATCATGTTTTCATCTGAAGCGAATGGTTTAGAAGATATTGATATTTTTGTGGGAAAAATTACTTTTGCAGTACTTGTTTTGAAAAATCACCCCACAACCAATTTTCAACCTTTGGTTTTGGAAATTTAGCGTGTCATTAAGGTAGCTTTGGGCTATCTTTCAAGTGCTTGAAAACGGTCTTAGCTTCTTAAGTTCGTCTCCAGTAACATTATAAACCTTAAAAAATGTAGAGGTTTAAATTTCGAAATTTTTAAATGGCACCACTATCAAATGTTATAGCCATAAGCTGTAACATTAAATTTGCTTTCGTTTGATATAAAATGTCCTTATATTCAAGTCTCGAATTTTTCGTTTTATTCAGTAAAATATGATTTTTAGGAATTTCCATTTTTAGCTTACATAATGTTTTTAAAAGGCTGTTCGGACACATGTCACAATAGGTGTCACAAATTCTGTCAGCCGGAATCCTGCGTTAATTAACCATAAATTGTGATCAAGTTGCTTTTTTAATGTTCATTTATGGAACGCAAGAATGTACCTACTCAAATAACTTGCAGCATTTTCAGCACTTAGGTACTGTAACATATGCCAGTTAATGCCAATCATTGGGTAAATCCACATTAAATTGTTGTATAAAATTTGTCGTTGAGGCGCGAGAATATTAACTGTAAGTTAGAACTATTTATTGCCAAAAGTCATAAACCGTGCACATCTTTCGTCACGTACACTGAAAACGAAGAAAGAAGCAGCAAGAAACTAAATTTGGGCTTTCACGAGAAATCACAGGGTCCACATCCCTCGAACCGTTAAAACCATTTATTCAGTGTCATTCAGTTCATTTTGGGGTCATTTTCACTCTAAACTTTGTTAAAACACAAAATTTCCTATATCGTAACGTAGAATTTACTTAGTGCATGAAATTTGCTCGATTTCAGGAAATCTACTACGCCACTGGGATTTTGACGCCACGCCACTGAACTTGCGTCATTGTTAGCTGTCGTAATTACGTCAAGAGTTGTCATTGCTTGAAACTTGTCTTGCACCCCTCCTAACGCTGGCCTGTATTGTGGGTTGCTTCTCCATTTAGAAACCCGAATTTTTGCAAGTTCGGTAATATTATTTAATTTTGGGGATTAATTCTTTTTTGAGCATTCGGTAACGGCACCCTTCATTTTATAAAACTAGCTCAGAGTTCATTCATAATTTAGAAACCCATTGATTTAGGTTGGGGATTATAACTATTGTATTTTTTTCTTTACCGTGTAAATTATTTCCCTCGAGCTCCTTGAGCGAGAGGTGTTTATTTTATTGTATTATTTTTGCGGCCAGACTTTGTTTCAGTGTGAATAAATTGTTATTTGGAAGATCCGTTTTATTTCCTGTATCCACGGCCTCGTAAAACGAACCACAACCACAACGTAATTAAATTTAGGGGTCCTTTTGCAAGATTGGAGGAATTTCACAACGGTCCCAATTTCAGTAGAGTCAGAAAGTTACAGTACCTACTTACCAAAATTAAATAAATAGATAACAATAATTGCACTTTCAGAATAGGTAGGTACTTTTTTTAATTACTTCCCTACCGACTTAAAATTTTTTTCATTTTCTGTTATGTAAAAAACAACAGGTAGGTACTTTGTGATTATAATGCCAATGATTTGGCTTTGATGATGTGCATTTTGTGTTCGAAACATGTTAGCTGTTGAAATAAACCTTTTCGGTATAGTGGGCGTTTCTGGTAATAGTTATAATAATTACGCTTTGTTTTTACAGACACAGAATTAAATATTAGATCTATAGAAATTGTAATTCGACTGATAACACATTTGACACCTACAATGAAATGTAGTCAGGGTCAACCGTCTAAAAACATCAGGAAGAAAAAGATGAAAATTGTGTTTTACTGAATAAATCGAAAAATACTAGACTTGGATATAGGAACATTTTATATTAAACGAAAGCAAATTTAATTTTACAACCTATGGCTATAACATTTGACAGTGGTGCCATTTAAAAATTTCGACATATTAACCTCTACATTTTTGAAGGTTCATAATGTTACTGAGGACGAACTTGAGAAGCTAAGACCGTTTCCAAGAGCTCCAAGTATAGCCCAAACCTTCCTTAATGACATGCTAAATTTCCAAAACCAAAGGTTGAAAATTGGGTGTGGGGTGATTTTTCAAAATAAGTACTGCAAAAGTAATTTTTCCCGCAAAATTGCCAATATCTTCTAAACCATTCGCTTCAGATGAAAACATGATTAATGAATATTATTTGGAATTCATCATAGAATCCAATAAAAAATTAAAATACAGGGTGTTCCATTTCAAAAAACCTATGTTTGTGTTCTTACTCCTTAGTGGAACAGCCTGTGTACAGGATTGTATTTTTAAAATGTGCCTTGTTTGACCCTCTGCAACTTTGCATTTAACAATTTTTTACAACAGAAATTTTCGCGCTCTAAACCAATCAAAGTCACTTTAATCGAAAAGGGTGCGTTTTAGCGACATTCAACAAGAGCCCCTTTTCTGGGTAGAATCGACCACCGATTAAGATTTTATTATTATTTGGTGAGAAAAATGACTACCACAAAAGAAAATGTAAAAAAATGTGTAAGGCCCTCCAAGAAGTACCTACCATGCCTGAAAATTGAAGACTTAGGTGTAGTATTGCAAGAAAGAATTAATTTTACACTAAATAATGGAAGTATACAGGGTGAAGAATTAATTTGGCACTAAATTAATGGAAGTATACAGGGTGGTTCTTTTTTTCACTGCTCGCCATTGGGATCTCCTAAACGGTAAAAGATACGGAGTCGGTTAAATTAGAGAAAAGTTGCACTATTTCTTGGTAATTAAGAATCTGAAGAATATTCTCCGATATCTTGATTCGTTCCTGCGTTATACCGAAAAATCTGTTAAAAATATAAAAGTTCAAAGTTTCAATTAAATAACATTAATCGTAAGAAAGTTATGAACTTTTCTTGAAAGTCGCATTTTTCAGCTGTTTCCCCAGTTTTTTCGGGATAACCCAAGAACGAATCAAGATATCGGAAAATTCTCCTCACATTCTTAATCGACAAGAAATAGTGCAACTTTTTTCTAATTTAACCGACCTCCTACCTCTTACGTTTAGGAGATGCCAATGGTGAGCAGTGAAAATGGAACCACCCTGTATTGGAAAAGAATTGAATTAGCTAATGGAGTTAGTGATGAAATTAATATGGAATTGATGGAATTAATCTGGAAGTGATGGAATTAACCGGGAATTGATGGAATTAATCTGGAATTGATCTGGAATTAATGGAATTAATGAAACTAAATCGGAATTAAAGGAATTAGAATGGAATTAAACTGGAATTATTGGAATTAATTCCCGATTGGAATTAATTGTACACCATTTTTTTGAGTGATCAGCCCCCTAGAATCTACTGGTGACGTTTTGACCACTAATTTCGGAACACCCTATAAATAATTTTATTGTCTCAAAACAATACACCTACAACAGTTTACATTGTTTTCATAGGTATAGGCCTAGGCATAGGCTTACAAATTTTGTGAGAAAAGCAACTATCTGTGCAACATTTGTAGTATCGGGGACAAGTGGCGTCGGTCTGACACTCGAAATGTTTTGTTTGACTAACATCCAGTGGCACTGTACATTTTATTCCCTCGGAAACACAGGTCTCCGGTATACCTAGAAGAAAAAGTAAATAAATAGTTTTGAATGAAAATTTCAATTTTTTACTTGGCGTGTAAGTGTTGTTACATTTACAATCAGTTTTAGGTGTAGAAGTAGTCGTAGTAGAAGGGTTGGCATTATGGCAACAGCAGCAGCCCCCAGAATGCTCGGGGTAGCAAGGATAACATGGATAAAGGTATCCCTTGCAATAATTTAGCAGCACGAACATCAAGAAAATAAATAAGATTCTAAATAAATAAATATTGTAATTCCTGATTTACTTTAACGGGTAAATGATATATCTACCTGATGTGTAGGCCCATGATGAAATGAAACTTCTATTCCTCGCTCTACAAAAAACATGTATTTCTTATAAAGTACGCACCTACTCGACAGCAAAATTGTACGTGATTGCGTTAGGTACCGACTTTGCCTCAATTATATTCAAATTATATTATCTCGCAACGCTTACGTCAAATATTTTTTAAAGAAAAGGTCTTAGCTTGATAATTATTTAGTTTTAATTAATAAATTCGCCTTAAAATAAAACAAACCGCATGGAATGGGAAACCTTACTTTACATACAGGATGGCCCACTGAAAAGGGTCTATCCAAATTTTCTCCTCTGTGTCTCAATTGAGGAAAAATCGCTCGAACAGGTAAAAAAAATATTTCGAGGGGACATCCAACTCCTTGCATGGTGAAATTTTTCAGCACACCCTCTAACCCTCGCCAAAATCTCAATGGCTTATGATACATTATTTGAAAGCTATTTAATTGCCAATCCAATTTTCTGTTTTTTAAGCCGCAGTCTGTTTGTTTCAAAAACATCTTTTACTGCTGCCAATATTTCAATATTCTTACTCTTTTTTTGGTACACACAGATATTATTACGAGATTTTCGCCTCTAAAAATGAAAAATATTTTTTTTCTCGGAAACTATCATATATTATTTAGCCAAAGGGTAATGTTACACTAAAATTCTCATAAATTGATGTGGAATCGAAATGTGCTATGAAAATATAGATGTCGCATTTAAAATAAAGAAGTATAACCGGAAGTGCCGCAATTTTGAAAATATTTTCCTTCAATTCATAATCCATTGAAAATTTTCGAGACTATGATGCCAAAACTTCTCGAGATACGTCTAATGTCTAACGTCTACATTATTAAGTGAAAATTCGAGTTTCCACCCCTAAATTTCATCCCCTTCGACAAATTTCTCCTAAAATTCACTCCTCCCTTTGCGAAGACACAATGTATAAGACCTCACAATTTCACAGCAGATATTATTTCTCTGTATCAAATTACAGGGCTTTATGGACGTTTCACCCCCAAACTCCAACCTCCTATTTCACCACCTCCACACACTCAAAAGGAAGTTGTGGTTTCAATTTCACTGCCCTAATTCAGTTCGCCGTTCAAAAATTGTGGCTATTTGGAGATTCGCGTATTCAACCCCTCATGATTTCGCCCCTTTATGATTTACAGGGGTGAGTTTATTTCTAAAGTGTTACGTAGCTTCTTGCGTATTTACTTACTTCGCGGTTGTTCATAATCATCATCATCAATCATCATCAATAGGATTTCAGAAAAAATAAATAAAATATATTTATCGACTTATTAAGCGTTAGGCGTTGTTAGTGGCCTAGAGGTTGGTTTTAGGTTGAAGACTCATAAGCCTTTTTTCAATGGTTAACCGAAGTCTATCGAAAGGCGTAATTTTATACCAAATATCACCGTTTACTTGAAGAAATTTCCAGTTTCAACCCTTAAATTTCATCTTCCTTATTAGATTTTAGTGAAAATCGCACGATACTAATCATTAGCCAATAGAAAAATTGATTTCTGTGTGTTTACCATGGCAACTCAAGGATTTCCTGGAAATTTTTGATACCTACCTAGACCAACCTAAACGAAATTAATAAGTGGAAATTTTTATGTCAAATTAAATGTCAAAAATCATTTCTATTCAATTTCTGTGGCCGTATCGTTGCTATTTTCTTACCGAATCTGCATTCGAGCATTTAATTCATTTCCTGGAAATTTTAGTCGTGCATCCCAACAACGTAATCGGGCCCTCGTGTTCCACTCGGGCCGATTAATACGTTGTTGGAATGCACTCCAAAAATTTCCGGAAAGAATTAATGCTCTTATGAGATTATAAGTGAAAATTTGGCCATCCACCTACAGTGTCACTCTAAATTAGCACACCAAATTCTGCCCTGATACGTTTAGTAGTTTTTGGAGTACTCGTATTTTTGTGTTTCTGCATATTAGGGGTTGTAGCGCCTTTAAGGGTGGTTTTTCACAAAATGTGAATAACACCTTGTTTGAATCATTAATGGAAAACTATCGAATGACGCCAATTTCGACCAATAGTTACTAAGCGAAATTTCAAGTTACAACCCCTAACTTCCACCCCATCTGTCAGATTTTGCGAAAAATGCATCGCCCGCAAGATTTCATCGTAGCATGTATGTTCGTCAGGTTTTGCTGCGTGCAATTCTTGGGGAGTTATCATATTTTTTGTGGTTTTCATCCCCACTACTTCCCGAGTTTTTGCAATTCATACTTTTTAGGTTTTTTACCCCTAGCTCCCACCCCTTTGGTCCGATATGGCCCAAATGCCATCCCCGCCTTACTTTTCGGGAGACAAATCAGTATACCAAGTTTCAGCCCGATATCTCAATCCTTTCTCAAGTTATCGCGCGGACAGTGAGGAGCTATACGAGGAGCGAGCGAGCGAGCGGACGAACAAGCTAAAACAAGAGTGCCTCCGTATTCTGCAACGGCACTGAAATCTTTAAAGAATTATCGGATATCTCGACTCGCTACTGGGTTATCCCGAAAAATCTGAAGATTGCGATTTTTAAGCAACTTTTATATTTTTGACATCTGTCGCAACTGAATGACATGATCAGCGATAGCCAACTTCTTTTTATTACAGCCACCATATCGAGTTTTAACGTCATTGGATGCACAAAGAAATTAACATTTCAAATATGCAATCAACATTTTGAAAAAACTTGTCAAAGCTCGAGTCACACATCTACAAGACCTATTTTTTATTGTCATTTAATCCAATTTTTTCACGTCATAAAGGATTAAGAAGTCGGTGTAAGTACTTGTCTGCAGTTTTTCAGTAATTTGCTTTGCAAATAAAAACTAATCAAAAATCCAAAAAGTCCGTGTTGATTACGTTTTTTGAAAGCTAGTTTTTGACAAGATCTAGAAGGCCTAGAAAAGTTCTCATACCACTCAACTGACAGGTGTCAAAAATATAAATGTCCCGAGTTTTATTTAGTAGGTACCGTTAGAGAGATATTAATTTTTCTTTAAAATTGCAAGACTCCGTAAGTCGTGACGTCAGTTTGGGATCGGATGGAGTCGGCTAATTTAGTGCATGCTTAGAGACAAACACAAACTACCTACTCTATTAGGGTTTCCAATTAAAAGAGATAGACAATATGGAGGCAAAATTTGACCGGTATGCAAAAGCATTGCAAAAGTCTGTCATTGTCAAATTTTGCCTCCATATCACGTCATGAAATAGAAAGAGACCTACAAGAATAGAAAGAGACCTACAAGTTTGGAAACCTTAAAAAAACCTTTAAAAAATAGCCAATATTGTGAATACAGGAAAAAATGGAAGTAAAAACTGTAAGCGGAAAGTGAAAACTCCCCCATTATTCATTAGTACAATTTTTCTCCTTTGTAAGTGGTCGAAGAAACAACTAAATCTAATCGACCAGCTCAGCGTAGCAGTCTATCACAATTTTTTTTTCACGAACGTAAATATCTTATCGCGTTGACCCTATAATTATTATTAAACAATTTTGTGGTACTAATGGAAGTTAAATAATTGCGTATCTTTTGGAACCAACACTAAAATGGTAAGTAATAGTTAATTAATTAATTAATTACCAACGTATTTTCAGATCTTTTTCTTATTCATCTCAATTTCGGTGTTATTATATATCCCAGACTCAACTTCAGGTAAACAAGACGTCGTTGACTCTTCGAGAGACTTATTTTCATTCACTTCTTTTAGGAAACGACGAAAATGTATCTTGGACAACTTTTCTGGACCAATTATACTGTTTATTGTCATCCTACAGTTTCCAAAAAGACAAATCAAAATTCAACGTAAATGACTTGGAAGATTGGGGACGAAGAAGTACGAATACTGGAATTGACATTTCTAACAGCAATCTGCAACGGTTCTTAAATATTATGAGTGACCACAATTTGCACTATCCTCACCAAGAATTGTCGGAGGACCAAATTGACAGTCTCAATAGAATTTTGGAAATCACGCTAAGCAACGCCTCACAAATTGTTTGCATCGAAAACGAAGTGGTTATCCAAGGATTTTTCGTGAAAGCCAGCGATATTCCAGAAGAACTCAACTCTTACTGCAACCACGATGTTAAAAAAATCTCAATATTTGCTGTTGATACAATATTCATCGATAAGTCTTTAGATTTTAGGGGGAAAAGTCTGGTTAGTGTTATGGCTCAGAAATGGTTTGTATCAACCAAATCAACGATAGACGTGAGTGGCTACAAAAATTCAAAATTTTTCGACTCCAGCAGTCAACATGCAAGTGACGGTGGAGATTTTTTAGGATTGGGAGACATTTTTGAGAACGGGGAGAAATTAGAAATCGCAGCCAGAGGTGAAGACGGTTTTGAGAACAAATTCTACAGTAATTTGCCTGAAGGTCAGCTGATGCAGGCCACTTGTGACTTGTTTGAGAGAAATGCAATTTCTAGCAACGGCGGAAATGGAGGTTCAGTTGGCATGATTTTTTTGAATCGTCAAAGTCGCATCAAAATTGCCACTGAAGGCGGCGATGGAGGGTCGGTATCGACAACAATCTACAATGCTGGTAGTCCATTTTATTGTGGACGATACGAAAAGGGAAAGGGTGGTACTCCTTCTAGTCAAAATATAAAAAACGGCCAAGAAATAATAAACCGTTACAAGGCTTTGTTGTACAAAACTTACCTAGAGTATCCAATTTTATCAAGGTCTATTCCTGCATTTATAGCCAAGATCAATGTTCGACATGCAACAACTTTAGACGATTTGATTGAAGAATTTAAAGAAATTGAGAGGGGTTCTCTCAACTTGTTCAATAAAGGTGACGTTTTACCGTTGCTTAAAAACTTGATGGCAAAGATTCTAGAGGCTTCCAAATCAGCATCAAGGGAAGCCAAAAAGGGCTTTCTATTTTTTTACACGACAATACTGAGCTACGTCTGTAGAGTCGAAGAAAATTCGGAATTTTTATTCATCGTGAACCTCAGAGAATACGCAGATTCTATCAAGGACGACATAAAGAACGTTAAATTAGGCAAGGAACGTTCAATTGTCGATAATTCACTGAATAGCTACGTGAAGAATCTAAACGAGAAAATTCAACAGTCTGAAAATCTTATTTCTGGTCACATTTTACCAAAAATTGAAACCAAACTTCTAGATGTTGATAACAAATTGACTAGTTTAGAACATGAAATCGATGAATTGATTGTTGATATTAAAGGTAACGAAAAGGCTTTGCAATTACGGAAAAAAGACCTCGAAGCTGCTTTAATAGGACGAGCGGTACTTGGAACATTGGCAAGCGTTGGAGGTTTACTCGCATTCTGTGGTCCAATAGCAGCAGTGGGTGCACTGGCGGTAGAAATTACTGCTGAAATCGCAATAACAGCTCTTGATGTTGATGCAGATGTGGGTTATGATTCGTCCAAGTTTTCGTTTAAAGAAATTTCAGATAACTGCTTGAAAGTGATGGAATCCGGCTGGAGAACTTGTTCAAAACGAAAAAGGCGAGACCTCACTGAAAAACTTAAAAAAAAACTCGAGGATGCTCCTGATATCATCGGCCATACTAGAGATGAATTGAGGTTAGTTAAAGACAGACTAGAAGCCGATGAAGAAAGAATGCAACTAATCGATGAAAATTTAGAGACGATTCATAATCAAATTGAAAATTTAGACAGGATGCACGACGAGGTTTGCGCAACCTTTCGACCCGTCTGGCTACGGGTAGCTGGGGACATCAGGAATTTGAAAAATGCGAAATCTGAATCTCAGATGTCAGTTGAGAAATGGAACATAGAATCTACGCTGAAGAAGGTCAAGGGTGCCCTTGAAAACTTTTATACCGGTTTGAGCAACTCTGAGGAATTATCCCAAATAATCACGGAAATTTTTGATGCCATCAATGTTCTTGTCATGATTTTCGAAAGTATACAAAATTACGAACAACAGAAAAATCTTGGCCGCCTCATTGCCGAAATTCATTCTGCAAAGTTCGCCGCCATTCCAGTCACAGACCCAATTTTGAGGAAGTACATTCAAGAGTTGGATCTGAAGTTGAAGTCCAATATTCTTTTGATGGAATATAAAAAATTTAGTGACGCCGTCAAGCAACACACTTTCCCGCTTGCTGACGTTTATTTTAAGCAGTTTAGAGTACCATTAGAGCTGCAACTGAACAAATCTATAAGTGCGTTAGCTGAGGACGTTTCAGAAAAGATAACGGACGTCAGCGACAAGTTGGCAAAGGTTGCTAGCACAATAGTCAGATTTGACGAACTTAAATTTCCAAACGTGACCTTTGGAATCGACAAATCGAGCCGAATTCCTGCATTTTTTACTTGGACCAATAAACAACACGGAAACGAAATCAGCAATCTCTTGAAAGGACACCAAACAATTCTAAGCGCCAACCCTTGCTCCCACATGAGAAATGCAATCAAATTTAAAACTGTTAAACTCAGATTTAAGTCAGTGGACCCCAAGTTGAAGCAAACTTTTGTTGATAGAATTCTGAAAGACACTCCAGTTATGATGCAACATAGTGGAAATTCGTACTACAGATGCGATCAGAAGACCTACGTAATATCAAGTCAAAGCATCAATATTACATTTACTTACAATGCAGTAGGTAATCCCCGAGAACTCAACACAGTTTACCAGAAGTTAAAAAACGGTGATGCTATTCTCAGCCCGTTTACCACGTGGATCGTGAAACTTGACGTTCGTAAACCGAGAATTAAGCAGTTGTTGGGAAAAGTTGATCTGGAGCTAATTGGAATGGGGCAATACTTCCAGGCTGGAGAAGGCAGTCAACTATGTGTACAAAATTTGGAAGATTACTACAAGAGAGAAGAGGTGGATGTTTGCAGTAATAAATTCGAATCTACAGAACGATACGTGTTAGGAAATAGAAAATGTTATATTCCAGAGCATTCTATGGTTAAATTGGATGAAGCTGGAAATGTTGCTGTTTATAACGCTCCATAGTTGCAATTATTTGAAATAAACTCGAAAATTTTTATTAATGATGAATTTTTGAACACCGACATCCCTTGCAAGGGGGTGGTGGTTTGATCATCTCCACATCAGCGTCGTCCCTACTGATGTACGGGGTTGAGAATTCATTTGTTTCATAACCTACCTTGACCCATTCGCCCGTTCTATTATCAAGTCTCCAGTGGCTTCTTTGAACATTTCCCTCAAGTTTGGTCAATTTCTGCCCCTTGACCAATCGTGGACTTTCGGTATGTAATCCTGCCGAAATCCAACTCCTCCCACCTCTTTTCGTTTTAAAGTAGGTATATCGGATCTGAAGCTTCCCTTACATTTACAACAACATCTCTGTTTTCTTTGTCTTTGCTTCAATTTTTTCAGAATGGACGCATCGTCCCATCTTCGATATTCGGCGATTGGTCTGTCTAGATTTCTACAGCAATTTGCCTCAAGGTCAGCTGATGCAAGCCACTTGTGACTCGTTAGAGAAAAATGCAATTTCTGGCAACGCAACGGCGGAAATGGAGGTTCATTTGGCATGATTCTTTTTTATCGTCAAAGTCGCATCAAAATTGCCACTGAAGGCGGCGATGGAAGGTCGGTATCGACAACAATAATCTACAACGCTGGCAGTCCATTTTATTGTGGACGATACGAAAAAGGAAAGAGTCGTATTTCTTCTAGTCAAAAGATAAAAACGGCGAAGGAATAATAAACCGTTACAAGGCTTTGCTGTACAAAACTTACCTAGAGTATGCAATTTTGTCAAGGTCTATTCCTGCATTTATAGCCAAAATCAATGTTCGACATGCAACAACTTTAGACGATTTGATTGAAGAATTTAAAGAAATTGAGAAGGATTCTCTCAACTTGGCTCAAGAGGCTTCCAAATCAGCATCAAGGGAAGCCAAAAAGGGTTTTCTATTTTTCTACACAACGATACTGAGCTAGGTCTGTAGAGTCGAAGAAAATTCGGAATTTTTATTCATCGTGAACCTCAGAGAATACGCAGATTCTATAAAAAACGACATAAAAGAACGTAAAATTAGGTAAGGAACGTTCAATTGTCGATAATTCACTGAATGGCTACGTGAAGAGTCTAAACGAGAAAATTCAACAGTCTGAAAGTCTTATTTCTGGTCCCATTTTACCAAAAATTGAAGCCAAACTTCATGATGTTAATAAGAGATCGACTAGTTTAGAACATGAAATCGATAAATTGATTGTTGATATTAAACGTGACGAAAAGGCTTTGCAATTGCGGAAAATAGACCTCGAAGCTGCTTTAATAGGACGAGCGGTACTTGGAACATTGGCAAGCGTTGGAGGTTTACTAGCAATCTGTGGTCCACTAGCAGCAGCGGGTGCACTGGCGGTAGAGATTACTGCTGAAATCGCAATAACCGCTCTTAATGTTGATGTAGATGTGGGTTATGATTCGTCCAAGTTTTCGTTTAAAGAAATTTCAGATAACTGCTTGAAAGTGATGGAATCCGGCTCGAGAACTTGTTCAAAACGGAAGATACGAGGCATCCCTGAAAAACTTGAAGAAAAACTCGAGAAAGCTCCTGATATCATCGGCCATACTAGAGATGAATTGAGGTTAGTTGGAGACAGACTAGAAGCCGATGAAGAAAAAATGCAACTAATCGATGAAAATTTAGAGACGATTCATAATCAAATTGAAAACTTAGAAAGGATGCACGACGAGGTTTGCGCAACCTTTCGACCCGTCTGGCTACGGGTAGCTGGGGACATCAGGAATTTGAAAAATGCGAAATTTGAATCTCAGATGTCAGTTGAGAAATGGAACATAGAATCTACGCTGAAGAAGGTCAAGGGTGCCCTTGAAAACTTTTATACCGGTTTGAGCAACTCTGAGGAATTGTCCCAAATAATCACGGAAATTTTTGATGCCATCAATGTTCTTGTCAAGATTTTCGAAAGTATACAAAATTACGAGCAACAGAACAATCTTGGCCGCTTCATTGCCGAAATTCATTCTGCAAAGTTCGCCACCATTCCAGTCAGAGACCCAATTTTGAGGAAGTACATTCAAGAGTTGGATCTGAGGTAAACAACACGGAAACGAAATCAGCAATCTCTTGAAAGGACACCAAACAATTCTAAGCGCCAACCCTTGCTCCCACATGAGAAATGCAATCAAATTTAAAACTGTTAAACTCAGATTTAAGTCAGTGGACCCCAAGTTGAAGCAAACTTTTGTTGATAGAATTCTGAAAGACACTCCAGTTATGATGCAACATAGTGGAAATTCATACTTCAGATGCGATCAGAAGACCTACGTAATATCAAGTCAAAGCATCAATATTACATTTACTTACAATGCAGTAGGTAATCCCCGAGAACTCAACACAGTTTACCAGAAGTTAAAAAACGGTGATGCTATTCTCAGCCCGTTTACCACGTGGATCGTGAAACTTAACATTCGTAAACCGAGAATTAAGCAGTTGTTGGGAAAAGTTGATCTGGAGCTAATTGGAATGGGGCAGTATTTCCAGGCTGGAGAAGGCGGTCTATGTGTACAAAGATTACTACAAGAGAGAAGAGGTGGATGTTTGCAGTAATAAATTCGAATCTACAGAACGATATGTGTTAGGAAATAGAAAATGTTATATTCCAGAGCATTCTATGGTTAAATTCGATGAAGCTGGAAATATTGCTGTTTATAACGCTCCATAGTTGCAATTATTTGAAATAAATTCGAAATTTTTTATTAATGATGAGCTTTTGAACACCGACATCCCTTGCAAGGGGGTGGTGGTTTGATCATCTCCACATCAGCGTCGTCCCTCTTGATGTACGGGGTTGAGTATTCATCCGTTTCATAACCTACCTTGACCCATTCACCCGTTCTATTATCAAGTCTCCAGTGGCTTCTTTGAACATTTCCCTCAAGTTTGGTCAATTTCTGCCCCTTGACCAATCGTGGACTTTCGGTAATCCTGTCGAAATCCAACTCCTCCCACCTCTTTTCGTTTTGAAGTATATCGGATCTGAAGCTTCCCTTACATTTACAACAACGCCTCTGTTTTCTTTGTCTTTGCTTCAATTTTTTCAGAATGGACGCATCATCCCCTCTTCCATACTCGACGACTGGTCTGTCTAGATTCTGGTTGAGACGACTGCGTTTTTCAAATTCCAACATGGTGCGACGGACTCGTTCTCGATTCCTCGCAATCAACTTCTTCTCCAGTTCTTGAAGCAGTTCCATGTATTCCTGATTATTTTGGTAGGACAACTCGAAGAAATCAGTTGATAGGGAATCGTCTGATACATCGCTCGTACGCTCTGTTTCGGATGTGTCCCAGTTACTGTCGTGCTTATGTCTGGTTTGTGTGGATTCTGTCAAATCGTTGTCGGTAGACGCTTCGCTGATATAACCTGGTGGTTCAAGAGAGTCTTCTTCTCCATAACGACAAAAGCGAGGCTCGCATGCAGAACACGAACATCTCTTCTTCCTTTCTCGGCATCGGCAGTTGGTGTCTGACTCAGTTTCAACAGCTACTGTTTGAATTGCTATAGTTTGAGTCTCCACTGTTGCATATTTGCAATTCCTAGAAGTAGAGGATGGGGTTTGCTCCCCTGGAATGCGATTCGACATCGGAGTGGATATTTTATTGCTGCTTCTGGAATCCACTACGTTAACAAGTGTCTCACTTTCTTCAATGTTTGAAATTGATCTGATGCTTCTATGGTTTGAATCAGTTTGAACCCACGCAGTTCTTTTATTTTCAGAGTGTTTTGAACCAAATCCTGCAATTTCCTTTTCTTGATTGGAAATTGCTTCAACCAACGAGCGCCTACTTTTCTTTGCTTTCGCGTTTGCTTCTATATTTACCCAAGACTGCGTCACTTCTACTTTGTTTTCAAAGCTTCGCTTCTTTTCTGCGCTCAAAATATCGTTTGCCGGATTTTCCAGCAAAGGATTATTTTCTTTCGTTTCTACTCTCAAAACGGTATTTGCTGAAGAGGTGTCTTTTAGAGCACGTCTACACGGTTTCTTTTCTTTGGGACGACGACAATAGGGAGCCCCTAAAATTTCACACCGAAGGCTGTCGCTAATTTCGCTGCTGGAAGTGCTGCAAACTTCTAGCTCTTCACTCACTACTTGGAAAGAAGACTGTCTTCCAGCGGCACTCATTTATACCTTGACGAAAATGGAAGCATGAATTTGTGGACAAAAAACACGAACGGTGAAGATTTAAACTAATACAATTTTTCTCGATGACACATTGAAATTTGACACGTTGGTGGCGGTGTTCTGCTGTTTGTTGAAAATTAATTATGCAGGATTGACTTTAGTGTGTTTTGGTGATTACTTTGGTGGTCATTGTAGAACTGCAGATTCCTTTATTTTTAGCACTTGAGCTATGCCACAAATAGATACGTGATATGTAGCGAAAATCAAAAGAAAACAAAGTACTGAAAAAGTTGTTTATATAAAGAAGTAATTGACTTTATGAATAACAATTTACAAACTCGGAAACGCCTGAATCTTCTAATTTCGCGCAGGATTTGTAAAGGTTCCAATTAAGTGGAGTAGAAAGTACCTACACCAGGAACGAAGAGCGAGGTATTGAATAAAAGACAATTATTAGATAGCGCCTTCGACAACAGGCCCCTCAGCTGCATCTATCACAGAATAAAGCAATTTATTTGGGGGGTATTTTATCCCTTGTTGGTGCCTAGCATAATCTAAGTATCACAGTAACCAGCTATGTGATAGCAGGTGCCAAGGGTTCTAGAACCGGTTTTGCACCTACAATAGTAGCCATCAGTAATCGGAACACGTACATTATTTTCTGGAATTTCTATGTTTTCGTTTAGGTGAAAATTGAGTAGGTATGTAGGATGTCCACAATTGGTGTGTCGTTCTGTTCGAGACTCTTGAATGTACCCTGGCTCCTAACATACCATATTCAACTTGGACGGCTTGAAAAATGAAGTGATGATCCTCCTCTCTCTCTCCAACTTATCTTGAATATAGCTAGGCGCTAGCTTTATCTGATAAACTCTCACAGTCAGATTAGCTAAGAACTCTAATGTAAAGTACAGGGAATTCATTAAGATCGAGTTCATTAAGTCGTATCCATCTTCCATTTTAGCAAATTAGATCTAATCTTTCCCTTTCAACTTTCATTCTTAAATGGTTTTCCTCGCGAAATCTTTCTTTGGACAATTGTGCGGTTTCTTGGTTGGCGCCGTCCATAATAATTAATAATTGCTTTTTCAAGCCACAGTTATGTTTCGAGTTTCAACCCCTGATTTGCACCCCTTCTGTCTCATCCTGCAGAAAAGAAACCATCCCTTATCAGATATTGTCGAAATATGTGTGTCGGGTTTCAGACCTCCATGTGCAAAATATTTGAGAAGTTTTCGTATTTTTGTGATTTACAACCCCTAAATTTCATCCCCCAAAATTGACAACCCCCACACCTTCAACAGGCTTCTACGTCAAAAGCGCATATCAAGTTTCAGTAGAATATCTCCACTGGTTCTCGAGTTATTACAATTAATAGTTCTTCGGTCCCGAAAAAAACCTCGCATTCTCGCGTTTTTACTGCGAACGCTGCCTAAACGCTTGAAGATGGATTAAAATCGTATAAGAGAGAAATGTCGGCAACGAGTAAACCTATAAAAAAGTCCACAACAGCATATAAATATCTGTTACGGATAGCCGACAATAAGCCACTAAAGCTATTTTCGTCAAAAATTAAAACACAAAAACGATCTTGGTGGGCTACTCATATCGTAGATAGCGTGGGACTATATGCCATCGCGAACTTTTTTGTAGATCTTTTTATTGCCGACAATAGGCATTTTCCTTCAATTTTATTTTTTATGTCAAATTGAAGTTCGCAATATATTTAATCCTCCCAGATACCTTAACTTCCAATATCTTGTCCGTGGAGCTCAAAAAACAATTAGAAAGTGGCATTCTCAAACTTCGCGCCAAAAAACCCCCATAGCCATTCAAATTCAATTTTCTTACATGTGGCAACGTGGCTGTCTAACCTGACCCGACGTCTTTCATTCATAAATCTTAAATATTTTATAGTAGTCACCAGTACTCAGAGCTGGGTAAAATACTTTTCAAAAATAGTTAACTACTAACTACTAACTACTTCATCAAAAAGTAGTTATAACTACTAAGTAATTAACTACTCGTTGGAAAAAGTAGTTAGAATAATGAGTAGGTACTCAAGAATACAAATGAGTATTTTTTTAACTACTTCTTAAAATGCAAGTGAAACTCGAAGACTTTAAGCCAAGGAAAAAAGAGCTTTAATCGGAGAGAAAGAAAAAGACAAAGGGTGCGTTTTTCAAAAATATTTATTATTCGCCGATTTCTTCGGTGTTTTTGAAAATCTAGAGTGATCGTGACTGCACTTCAGGTCAAGTATGATAATTTGTTTCTAACTCAGAAAAATGGTTTTTATTTAAAAAATTAAAAATAACGGCCATCTCCGATTAGCACGCGTGCGATATTAAGTAAATTCTTCGAATTACTTTTGTTCGTGATTTCTCCGAGTTTGATATAAGGTAAATTAAAGAAGTAGTTAACTAAAGTAGTTAACTACTTTAAGGGTCGGTTTTTCAATCGAAGGTTAACCATCAAATCTGTTAGTTATCCAATCAAACAAGTCCATTTCAAAACTTTCTGATGATATGATTGGATAACCAACAGATCTGTAGGTTAACCTTCGATTGAAAAACCGGCCCTAAGTAATTAACTATGTACTGCCAAAATATTATACTCAACTACGAAAAAGTAGTTAAAATAGTATTGTAACTACTTGGTAGTTAACTACTCCCCAGCTCTGCGCAGTACTCTTTGCCAATTGCTACAAAGGTACAAAATGCTAGCCCAAGCAACTAATAACATTCTATCTACCGCCTCTTTCAACGTTAGAGGTTACTTTTAACCCCTATTACTGGCAACTGTCAAGGTTGACGTTTTAAATTAATTATTAAACGTTACTCTCATATAAACTGTTGCCAAATCGCATCGGCTGTACGATCTATGACGTCACAGGTCGCACAACGTCGTTTCCGAATTATTTATTTATTTACAAATAAGCAATAAGCTCATTTTACATTAAAATAACCCGAAATTAGGAAATGTGCAAGATGCCTATTCCTCCTTTCAAACGTTTGATCTATCTTCAAGCGTTGAGGCAGCGTTCGCGATCGAACGTCGAAAATTGTAATTTCTTTCAGTTTTTCACCCGTAACTCCGACTTCTACAGTCCGATGTGGCCCGAAAACAATCACCGCCGAGATTTTCGGGGTATACATCTGTGTACAAAATTTCAGCCCGATGTCTGCTCCCTTTCTCAAGTTATGCGACGGAAAGTGTAGACGATCGAGCCGCCGACCGCCGATCAACGATTTCGCTAAAACTAGAGTGCCTACGCATATGCTTCGGCACTAAAAACTACCGAGGCATAACGTTATTGAATGTGGCATATAAAGTAATGAATGACTAGAATAATAAAAGAGCGACTAACACAATATACCGAAAAAATTATAGGAAATTACCAATATGGGTTTAGGAAGGAAAAGTCAACAATAGACGCCATACACGTACTAAGGCAAATAATGGAAAAAACATACGAACATAATATTGATACGCACATTTTCATTGTTGAATTTAAACAAGCCCTTGACACATTGAGAAGAAGAAAGATGTTGCAAGACCTAAGAAATAGCGAAATACCCGAAAATTTGATTAGAATAATAGAGACAATGAAGGACTCGCAAGCAATTGTTAATACAGGAAAGGAAATGACAGAAAAAATTCATGTAAAGAAAGGCGTAGGGCAAGGCGACGGCCTGTCAGCGGTATTATTTATAACATCGCATTATTAAAAAGGTAACAAATGGAGGGACAAGCAAAACAAAGAGGTTTAAAGATAAATAAAGAGAAGACAAAATATATGCATTGCAGTAGAAATAAGAAGACACAATTGGCAGGAATTGAAGAAGTTGAAGTGTACCTCGGAGTGTTTATTAGTAGAACAAACGGAAGGATAGAGTGCAAGCAGAGATTACAAGCCGGAAATCGAACCTTCCACAGAAACATAAAAATGCTTAAAGACAAGAGACTCAGCAGAACCACGAAGATGAAGATTTATAAAACAACGCAGCAGAAACGATATGTTTGACAAAAAGATAAGAGGAACAGCTGAAAATTTTTGAGAGAAGGATAGTTAGAAGTATAGTAGGACCGAAGGTTGAAAATGGGAATGAGATAAGGAGCTGGGATGAACCATGAAATAGAAAAATGGATGAAGAACTTAGTGAGAGCAATAAAAGCACAGCGGATAAGATGGTACGGGCACATAGGAAGTAAGAGCGCTACTGGAGATGGAAAATAGAAGACAGAAAAGTTTGGAGGAGAATAGTAGAAATAGCTAAAACGCACCAAAAGTTATAGAGGGAAGAGGCACAAGAAGATCCGCCATGTGATAACAGGATTTAAAAAGTGTAAAAACGCTATAAACTTCTTCGGGAGTGTTAAGCATTATATATAAGTCGCCTTAATCATTAATAGGAAACTTCAGAAACTCAGAGACAACTGAACAGAACGATACTTTAATAAACTGTTCCATTCTCATCAAATAGTTTAGTGTAATTAGCTAGTTCCACATAAAACCCAACAAATTCGACGGTCTTCTCAGGCAGGGCTTCACTCTTTCTAAAGTGCCACCTCCGCTAAAATCAATTACTTCACATTTTTACTGTCATTTAACAAACAATCAGAACCTCGACTTCTTCTTCCGTTGCAATTTCAAAACAATTGTAACATCTAATAATGGCTGCTTTTTGGTCCTCTGTTGCTTTAAGATCGCATTTTCTGCAGGCGTTGATACTGTAGGGATCCTCCCTTAATTCATCATCATCCATGGTTTCATTTGTGCAGAATGTGTAAACGTCCTTAATCAATGATTGGGATTAGTTTTAGGAGGTTCCTACTTACCGCAATGGTCTCAATCTCAACGCTTTTAAATTCTTCCTGCGCATGCATGTCCTTAATGTCGTCATTGAGAGCTTCATCTCCATAAGGGTATTCGATACTTCTTGGAGCTACATAAACGACTTCTTTAAAAGTATCGTTTTGTATGGCTGCAGAAATAGTTTCAATATGTTGTGTATTAAATATTAAGATTACCGTAAGTGTGTGAAAGCAGGGTGGATAGGACTATAAGTAATATTTTGAACATTTTCACTGGAATTTTGAAAGCTTGACAGACGTCACACAAGAATAAAAACAATAATGAATCCAGATACCAATAATACTTATATTTCTAAATATATAAATCTCATACATAACAATATTAGGTGCTTAATACTACTGTAATACTCGTTATAACAAAAATTTACAGCCTAATCAGATGCAATTGTTCGGAATTTTGATCTAAACTTGCCAATATGACAAAATTATTCACAATTATTTATAAATGTAGCTAGTTCTTAAGCGGGTCTAAGCTCTCGAGGGAGAAATCGTCGTTGCCGAAGCTGATTCCGCGACTGAATCCCGTCTGCAAGAAAATTCATTGTTATTTGGACACGATGAGGGAAGGCTCACCTTCATTTCTAGGAGTCTTTTGTCTAAGAGACCGATGGCGTTTTCTATGTCTTGGGGGGTCGCTGCTGAACTGAAGTCACCCATTTCGAAGGGATCCAGGATTTTATCATTTGTTATGCTGGAATTTAATTCAATTAAGTAATTATGCAATGATACAAAGAATTTTCATCTATTTTAACTATGTACTTAATATTTTCTAATTAAGCCGCATAAAATTAAAACAGACTTCGAGAAACATAAAACAACGAAAAGATAAAGCCTTTAATCCGCCCAGAAATCCATTTTATTTTAAGACAGGCGTTAAATGATAAATAAATAAAACCAGTGCAGATAATATAAGTTAATTCTTTAACCCTCTTCATCTGATGATGTTTACTCAAATCTCAAGAAAGAAAATGACCTGCTGAGCCGGGACTAAATTTCCACTATTTCGCCTTTGTCTCCTATCCTGGAAGTTGATCATACACCAATAGTTTAATGGCGAATGATTAAAAAAAAGGGCAGCAGAGAAGCGGCTGGAACCTCCCCAACGCGTGGGTCTTTGATTTCCGTGACTTGTGTTTAAGATTTTAAAGTTGATATGCCTAAATGGCACTTCCCGTCGGCCAATTGCTCCCAAAAGCCTTTCAGCTCTTCAACGGGTCACCTAACCTCCATGTATCAAATTTCGGACAAATCGATCCAGTAGGTTGGGCTATAACGTGGTTTCGATGTTATTGAAAAATTTCGATTTTTCTACCCAAAGGATACTAAATGTGAATAAATCCTATCTCATATAAAACCAGAATTTGAAGACCTTTCTGATGGTGACAATGAATCTTTCAAAAATCTGTTTTGGATGGTTAAATGAGAGAATAACTTTAAATTTGTTAATTGGTGTGCCAAAACGGCACTTTCCGTGGGTCGATTAAATCAAAAATTTGTTCAGCTGTTCGACGTGTAATACAATCCCCATGTGCAAAATTTCAGCCAAATCGGTTCAGGGGCTTGGGCTGTACCGCGATTTTAAAGTCCGATAAAAATCTCGACATCTTTAGTTTTTGGTCAAAAGGGCACTGACAGTGAATACATCTTTGGAAGCAGAATCTGAAGGCCTTTCTTACTGTGACGTGAAAAATGGGGGTTTACATTTAAAATTTAAAAGTTGATGTGCCAAAATGGCATTTCTGGTTGCACGATTGGCTCCAAAAGCTTTTCAGATCTAAGTTGGGCTATCATATGCACACGTACCAAATTTCAGCCAAATCGGTCGAATAGTTTGGGCTGTGGCGTGTTTACGAACGTACGTACAAACGTACGTACGAACGTACGTACATACATACAGACACATTTTAAAAACCACTTTTTTGGGTTCCTGAGACCTCAAAACGTATAGATCCGGTCTTATCTCGAATTCGAAAATTTTAGTGATTGCAGTAACCTCCCTTTTTTTTAAATGGTGAAGTGGAGTGGGGAGGTTAAAAAAGAAGGGATTTTAAAAATTTGGGAAGTTTGCTACTGAATTGTAGTGTAAAAGTGTAAAAATAAATAAATAAACGAATTCGCTACCCTCACGTGCTAAGTCAATATTATTTTGTTATAAAGTATGCGTTACTAATGGCAAAAGAACCGGCAAACATTAGATTACAAGAATAAATTTTTTTAGGAACATTTTCGGTTAGTGTATGTAATCTAGATTTGCAGTAGGTATATTTAAGTGGTAGAATGCTCCTAAACTTTTTCGTAATGGGAAAAAGCAGTTTGGTAACTGTTAATCTATTGCAGCAACTGCCAATTCATCAAGTGAAATAAAATTAAAATATTACCTACCGAAAAACCAAATATTAGAGACCCAGAACCATTACACATATTAGGGAACGCTTGCAGATTTGTGGTTCCAAAATTACGGAATTATTACGAATTAGATGCAATATGCAATAATTTATTTCAGGCGGCAATGTTTTATTAACTTCTACGCAGCGCGAAGCAGTTACTGGAATCGATTGGAAAATTCAGAGAAATCGAATCGCCGAAAACATGAAATCTTTACGTTTTAGGGTTCTGGGAACCCAAAAAAGTGGTTTTTGAAAAAATGTCTACCTGTGTGTCTGTAAGCACGCTGCAGCTTAAACTACTGAACGTATCGAGATGAAATTTGGCACACATATTCAGTGGGCAATTTGTAGGTGCCGTGAAAAAAAACCTATGCATAACATATATTTTTATTACCCGATTTGATTGTTGATTTTTTTTCAAGTTCGAAAATTGCCATTTAAGGGGCAAAAAGGCCCCTATTTGAATTTTTCTTGGCAAAAGGGCATATTATTATTATTATCGAATTCTACAGCTGATTGCCGGATCGAAGACCTTTCTGCCGTTCTTTCGAAAAATGTCATTTTAGAGTTGTAAACATTTTTATGTAAATGTCTGTGCTGTATGTTGTATTTGCCGCATTCCATCTTCGCCGCATGGTTCGGACAACGATATGCGCATCTCCGACTGGGGATGTTTTTCGTAGTCCACGTGTTTATTACAATTCTCATGATAATTCTTCGACATGTTCAACAACAATTCACAAATTTTGTGTTTAAAAAGTAGAAGTTTCTGCCGTCTCCGAGATTGCCAATTTTTGTTATTTGATTTAAAAACGGGTTATAGGATCAATGAGATGAAAAGTATGGCGCTATAAATAGTGTAGTGACCAATATATTTGGATGTGAACCTGTGACCCACAGTTTCAATTCAAAGGAAGGAGTATGAAATGGTGATGTTCACATATTGTACAGGGTCGTCAGTCGAGATAATTTCCGACAATTTCGCCTTGACAATTATTCAAAGCACGTGTCAATAAGTCACAATGTCATCAATAATCACTTTTTTTCACTACTAGCCTTAAAACGTACTTATCTTTGAATTGAGAATTCGGTTTTTTTTGCTAGTAAGTGAAAAAAGTATATTCACCCCGGTAGAGAAGACTATTTTAGCCCTCGCGTCTTGTAACCCCCAGTGCTTAAAAGTTCTTATCTTACCTTGGTCAATAATATACTATTATTCGTTTTCCAGTCAGTTTGGTGCAGTTTTTAGCCCAGAGATGTGTAATCAGATAAAAACATTGACCTACTTACTTAATCAACCAAAATTATCATCAAAAAGGCTGTGAAAGTTTAGTGACATGTCGAGACTTTACTGTTACCCACACAATTAAATCTCACCAACAATAGTTTAAGCGGCGTAGAATAGGTCGCGTAAATTATTGTTACTGAGATGTAATTATATGTGAGTATTAGTACATACTTTTGTGATACCTATTTTGTTTGTCACATGAAATATATACACAAGGTGTTATTGATAATGTAGTAGGTATACAAATATTGGAAATAAATGTTATCTAAAAGTTCATAGTTTTCGGGACATTAAAGGTGGAATGGAATACCTAAAAAATTAAAAACAAAAAGCACTCACAACAAAAAGTTTAAGGTAGGTCGGCGAAGCTTATCTAACCTTAAACTGCTTTCCATTTACACATTTATCTGAGAAGCAGGCCTCCCACGTCAATTTTTCATATTTTTTTTAGGAATTTAGGAGATTTTAAAGCAAAATTTTAGGAGAATTTTAGGAGTTTTTACCGGATGATTCAGTTTGGTATGCTCTTGTATGATTCTTGTACACATATTTTTTTACATTCAAATATGTAAAGAAAGTTTACACTTTCATTAGAAAAATTTCGAGAAAATAAATAATTTGGCGATTTTGTCGTCAATAGATGTCTTGCAAAGAATGAGTTATGGTTCGAACTAACGTCACTCTCATTGTAGCACTATAGTTTCTCATGGGATTTCTCAAAACATAATATTATCCTTTATGCGTTAACACCACATTTGCCTATTAGTATTGAAAAGGTAAATAAACTATAATTAAAAATGAAAAACACCTTTCTTAGAATGGGTGCGACATTATAGTCAACTGAAAATTATTAAATTTTTTCAATGGCTAATTTCGTTTATCAACAACAAAACTGCCAAATTGTTTTATCAACATTTTTTTTTTCGGAATTGTTATAATCTATAAGGTATAAGGTCAGTGTGGGTAAATGGAGCCATGGGGTAAATGGAACCTTAGCGTTCATTATTTTAAATCGCCACATATGATATGTTTTTATATTACTGTCTTGCATTTGAATGTCCCGCCAACTTAGAGCAACATGCGCCAACTATCTGCGCTGTTCTGTCAAATAAGTGTCGCGAAGTGTCTACGCCAATTTCAAATTAGTGTTTACAACTTTCTGCAATACTTTGCTTAGACGCTCAGTGAATTATTGATACTATTATCATTGAAGCAAATTGTGTTTGTATGGTAAGTTTAAAGCTATTTCTATTGTGATTACAGATTCTATGAGCAATATGTATTCTACGTTAAGTTTGTGTGGGGTGGATCCAATTACCCCAGAATAATTTCTAAATTGGGGTAAATGGGGACATAAGTATGGGGCAAATGGAACCAGGTTCCATTTACCCCATCTTATATTATTGACTTCTTTTCAGAACATTCAAAATGGGGAGAGTATATATAAGAAAAACCGAACGAGGAAAGTCTTATACCAATATGGAAATGCAAATTGCCATTGACGACGTTAAAACTGGGCGAAAGACTGTTCGCGGGGCTGCGAAGTTTTATAAAATACCACGCTCAACTCTTCTGCACCGCATAAATGGTGGAGGATAGAAAGGTTGCTGCTCAAAAAATGGCTCTGGTGGAGGGGGGAAATTTCAACTGACTTCTGAACATGAAACAGAACTTGTTAACTGTTTAAAGATAATGGAACAATGGGAGTTTGCTTTAACCAGAACAGAAATTTTAGAAATAGTACAAATTTTTATACAGAAGAACAATATAATTACGAAATTTAAAAATTGTAAACCTGGAGAAGAATGGTTCCTGGGTTTTAAAAAAAGGAACAAATTTTCGATTAAAAAACCACAACATGTTGAATATGCCCGTATAAAATCGAGAAATCCGTTTACTCTTTATGGATTCTATGAGTTATTATCCGCTACCATCAAGCAATGAAAATTAACTGATAAGCCTGACCACATATTTAATTGCGATGAAACTTCGTTTTGCAATGACCCTAAAAAAACCAAAGTTGTAGGATCTGTAGGAAATAGAACAATTAGAGTGACTGCAGGAACTGGGAGGGAAAACACGTCAGTCTTGATTTGCGCCTCGGCTTCCGGAGAATTGCTACATACCTCCATTGTGCATTTTTAAAGGCCACAATGTTTTAGAGTCATGGGTTAATACAGAATCTTCAAGCCACACTGTGTATGCTGCTAGTAAGAACGGTTGGATGAACACAACCATTTTCTCACAGTGGTTTCGAAAATGCTTTATGCCCTTTGTTGCCGATAGACGACCTGTTTTGCTGATTTATGATGGGCACTCAAGCCATATTAGTACAGAGATTGTCAAAGAAGCTCTTCAAAATGGTGTAACTATTCTTAAACTACCTCCGCACACGACCGATCTTTTGCAACCTTTGGATGTAGCTGTAAATAAATCCTTGAAAGATAGGTGGGATGAGAAACTAGTGAAATGGCAAAGATCTAACCCAAGAAGACGCATTCCTAAGCAGTTATTTGTGGGGATTTTAAACAAAGTTATGGACGATACACCAAAAGGTGTCATTATTAATGGTTTTAAGAAAACTGGAATCTTTGATGAAGATGTCACTCTAGAAAAAGGAGTTCCTGTAAATGAAAATGTAATAAATGAAAATATTTTCAATTCAGAAGATTTAAAAAGATACAAGCAGTATAAACAACAACAGACTGATGAGCTTCCAATCGACGTTGCAGCAGAGAACGTACATGTAGAAATGACAGCAGCAGAATATGTGGGAATAGAAAATATCGAGGAAAATATAGTGACGGGCAATGCAGAAGTAGAAGCTGTAGAAGCAGAAAATGAACCAAAAATAAATTCTTTCGAAAGTGTTATACTGAATTTCATTCATCAGAGCAAATTGACGACTGAAGTTGCAAACAAATCACGTAAAAGGATTTGTCCCAGTGCAGAAATTATTACAACACCGGAGTTCTTAAATAAATTAGAAGCTGAGGAGGCAACCAAGAAACTGAAGTTGGAAAAGAAATTAGTGAGGAAACCCAAAAAAAAGACATCGTCTACATCTGCTACATCTGCGCCAAGTACATCGGGCTTGAGGCAGAAACCAAAGAAGGCAAAAGTACGGTCTCCGACTCCCTCCAGTTGTTTCTCAGAGGGTGGCGAGTCACCTGCTTCGTTTGAATTTGATTCATGTAATGTGGAGGAAACAGTGGAGAATGCAATCAGTGTGGTGGAAGGTGACTATGTTATTGTCACCTATAACAACGGGTATTATCCAGGCCAAGTCATTGAAATAAATTACGGTGATCCCAATGATGAAAGCATTAAAATAAGTCGTATGGAACCAAGCAGCAAATTAAGGGACGTCTGGAAATGGCCAACTCTTAAGGAAGAGACTTGGTATTTGGAAAGTGAGGTGCTAAAAATTGTTAGCCCTCCGTCCAAATACAATAATAGGGGCTATTTTCGGATCCCGGAAATAAAAAAATTCTGTTAAGTAAATTTAAAGTGTTTTGTATTTTTTAGGTTTCATAATAAAAAATTGTTACTGACATGACGCTGCTGCAATTTCTATATCTTTATAATGACTGCAGATTTTTGAGCGTTGTTTGCAGCAATTAGTAGTAGTATGTTACAGGCAAGGTTCGTGTTCCATGCATTTTAATTCTCTTATGGGATACGAAAATAAGTGGGGTGGTTCCATTTACCCCAAATTACAGGTTAAATGGGACCACCTGCAGGTAAAAATTTAATTATGTAAAAAAGTTTTGCAGGGGCATTAAGGGTGACTTAACTCTAGATGGTAAGTAGTACATTAATGGGGCAAAAACATCCCTGAGAATCAAAGTCATTGGGTAGTCAGCAAAATTGTAGTCCACCTAAATAAAACAAAAGTTGTAAAACTAGGTCCCATTTACCCACACTGACCTTAAACTTAATTTTGACACGTTATTAAATTTATTTTAATGACGTCATTTAATAGTCTTTTTTCTGCAAAGAATATGGAGGAAGATAGAAAACTTTGGAAAACGTTCTTACATCATAACACAGAATAAGTTAATTTTTTGGGAGAACACCCTACACCACGGTGCGGTGTGGTAAAAAGTTGGTGTGATTAAATAAAAAGAATACGTATTTTTCTGTTGAAATAAAAAAGTTACAGGGAGGGTGAATACCAAACTGAATCACCCGGTATAGTAAGCGTCTTGGCAATAACAAAAAAAAATCATTTTTTACGAGGTCTTTACAAGATATAGTTCCGACACTTTAACGCGGAGGTTGTGTGAGTGAGATAATCACATTCATAATTATTGTAAAATTAAGTCAAGCTAGCCAGAAAAATATCCCAGGGATAAATTTCTTCCGCACGTTTAACATAAAATTCTTCAGACTTCCCTATTTTAGGAAATTTAGGATTTCGTTGTCATTTTTAGGAGAATTTTAGGAGGATCGAAACATTTTAGGAATTTTAGGAATTTTAGGAGGTGTGGGAGGCCTGGAGAAGGCTCACTTAACTCAGCAATTTGATTGGTCAATATTCAAATGAACCAATCAAATTGCTGAGTCTCCTCAGATAAATGTGTAAAAGGAAAGCGTCTTATGTTTCGTCGGCGTCGGATTTTTTAACTTTCTGCAGCTGTCGGATTACTTATTCCAGAAACGGTTCGTTTAGTTTTTTAAATTTACAAAAAATACTAAATAGTCGCTGGTTAGTTTTTGTGCCTTATCAGAATACTGATACTAAACTTCAAATTGTTAACAAATAGGTAACTGAGAAGTGGTGGGACGGCCAGCTTCATTTGTGGCTGTAAACTAATTATTTGTGGTTGAAATATTGAAAATAAAATATTGGCCTTCGGAATAATAACTCTTGCAGTTGAGTGCTGTATTAGTTTTATTATTAATTTGCTCTAATATCGACCGGTTTTTGCACTCAATTCAATTCAGAAATAATTTCGTCTTCAGGTCTACAAAAGGGTAGGTACTTAATTATTGTATAAAATTGAATTTCGGAATGCGATTTGTGAAAGCGACCCTTTAAAATTAATCGTACGGTCCAGAATGAGTTATCAGAAAGTTAACACACGCGATGGCGATAACGAGGTTTTCAAGGTCACCAAATTCCCACTGAAAAAGATGAAGCAAGCCGACAGCGAGTGCATATGCTGGTTTCCTTATGCTTTGCTTCAGTGTTGTTGTAATTGTGGGCCAGGATACATTATATACATGGTGGATGGTGGTGTGAATAAAGTGTTAAGTACCTACAAGGTTAATCTTGAATTAATAAAGGACCAAAGTAGAAGCTTTTCTTGCAAAATAGAAAGATCAAACTAAGTATAAGCAAAAGCTTCGTTACCGTTTATTCACACCTCACCGGCCTAGAGGCCGCACATGTCTAAACAAACAACGGTTACTCACAGGTTCCTTATGTGAAAATAAGTAAGAATAAGTTTTTGTCCTAAAATGGATTATGTGGGAGCTCTGCCCCCCCAAAAGGCAAAGGGTACCCTAAAAATCAGTTTTTTCAAATTTCCTCAAAAATTATGACTAATTAAACACTTTGAGGTTATTGGAATTTCGAACACTTTTTCTTCGTAGCTACGTTTCGTCTTGATTTAAGACTTCATCAGGCTTGAAAGAATTTTACTTTAAAATTAAAATTAAAAACAGCGTGCTCATCGCCGGCGAAAGGAGCACATGTAACAAGAGTACTTTTTGGTGAATTGTGGACTGGCGATGATAGTCTTCTTATCAGTTTGTCAAAAAAAACGCTTACAGAAAAAACTTAAAAAAATGTGTAAGGCCCCAAGAACGCACGCCTCTGATGTTACATACTGAAAACCTGAAAAACATTCACAATGAATGAAGAACTTTACACTGTCAAGTTATGCTCGAAATTTCCAACTGATATTAGTTACAATTTTTGAGGAAATTCGGAAAAACTGATTTTTGGGGCGGCCTAGCTTCCACATAATCCATTTTAGGACAAAAACTCCCTAGTTGAAAAGTTCCCAAGAGTGACCATGGTTACGATGGGGATATGACCAAACATTTTGGGAATATGCCGATGACCAAGGGCATATACCCATGGTAGCTTTGATGGACCCATGAGCACCTACAATGTGCCCATAGGCACATGGGTTCGAAATGTGCACATACTGGGTATGTGACCAAGGTGAGGTCGAAGTTTTGGGAACGTACCCATGACCCACAAACTCACCTCTTGGGTACTCATGGTACATGAACATAATGTGCACTGCAAGTCCCCTTATGAATCGTAACCATATTTGGATATATAATATTAAGCCCACCATAATTTGCAATAGTTTTCTAAGATTACCTATCTTATGCATATATTTTGCTTCGTGATCAAGATATCGAAAAAGTTCATAAGAATAAATCGTTTACAATCATGTATTGACCACATATGCCAAGTTCCAATTCAGAATTCGCTTCTTTAATTTTAGAAAAATCAGGAAACGTCTCAATTTACAAAAACTTGAATTGCTGATTTTGATTTAAAGCGGTTACATGAGGTCAAAGTTGACTACTGAACAACTTTTACTTAAATATTTTTTTCGATATCTTCAGCGTAACTGGACAAAATCGAAAAATTCTTTTAGAGAATTCAAAATTCTAATTTGTAATTAAAATTCGGCAAAGGAAGTCAAAATCGGATTGCAACATTTTATTCCAATAAATTTTTTCGATATCTTGATCGCGACGTAATTAAAATATTGAAAAATATAATGGTCCTATACACGAGGTTGCCTCAGTAGGAGTTGACCAATTGAGAATAAGGTCAGATATCTACACTCGAGTGCAAGTGAGTGTCAACGATTTGTCAAAATTAGTAAACGATTCCAATGTATTTCCATTCGCCATTGCATACCTACTCGTTTTGACAAATCGTCAACATTCACTTGCACTCGAGTGCACCTCAAAAGATGCATCTCATAAAGGGTCTACATCAGCAGTACAAAAATCTATATCCCTCCTCTAAAAGTAACCAAAATATGACACGGTGCTCATCTAAAACGACACAGTGTAGGTACTTATTATGTATAAAGGTTATATTCCATGTGCGATATATCGCACCTTTTCTGGGAGATATCGCGATTTTTGGGGAGTTTTCTTGAATTCTTTAGTGAAATCCGTCAATATCTAGTGGAATACCCTAGAAATCGCGATATACCTATCTTAAAAAGATATGCGAATAATCGCACATGGAACATGACCTTTATTGGAAAAAAGTACCTACATACCTATATTTTAATCCGAATTATTATAATTTAGTTAATGCCGGGGGTAACGCCAATAGTTCAACCCCGTAGATCCTAGACACCAATTTCTGCCAATAATAAACATGAATAAGAATACCACATTTAACGTTTTATAATCGTTCATAACTGAATTCCTGCATTCGTCGTTTTAAAATAGCCGCCGAGTAAGCAGGAGTGTCACGTGGTCAGAACAACCAACGCTTGTTAAGTGCCGTGACCATGGTGACCAACGCGAGACATCCAGTGATTCAGTGTTTCTGTTTTATATTATTATATTTAATGTGATTTTAACGGAAAACGAGTGGAAACTTGATGTAAACGTGCGTGGAAATGGTGGAAATAGTTAGAAAGGTAGAATTTTTCAAAGGGAGTGCCAATATTGAGGAAGATTAAGGTAAGCATGTGTGAGGTTATGTTTAAGAAGTCGGATGTATTTTCTCTTGAATTCTCCTCTTGTTCCCCTCTTTTCGCTTAATAAATTTAGCTTGAATGTCTTTTTAGAAAGTACCGTCTTGGGAAACAAATGTAGGGGGTCATGCGGATTACACCAATAATTGGACCTGGGAAAAAGTGCTTAATTTTTTGGGGCACTTCTGAAACAACTTAAGAAACATTTTTGATGTGAACGTGCTAAATGAAATGTTATGGGAATATACTTCTGAAATGTTAATAACTGGTAAAGACTACTTTAAAGGTCCTTTAAAAGTGACAAATCGGGAGCAGCTGTTTTGAAATGGTACTAGAGGCAAGGACACTTGATATTTGATTATGAAATCGGCCCAAAGTTACTGAATTGATTATTAAAAGTATTCCGTTGTTTCATCTTCAAAATTAAAGTTTCCTTTAAACATATTTTGGCTTAGCAATATTTGAAAATAACTACTGCCGATTAGTTATCAAACCGCCTTTAAAGTTGACTTTAGCTGGGGATATGTCTTGAATTTTCACTTTATAGGAATTTTTCATTACCACATAATTTCAGATTCTGAGAAGTTACATCCTGGCAGCAGAAATTATTCCATGATCGATATACTATCAAATACCAATAAAACAATCTGCACTTGTGAGTACGTTCATACCATCTGGAGGTATTCGTCGACATCGGCAAAAGAAATAGGACACCCATGAGTAGATGACCATTCCTCCACCCCTGGCAAAATTTGGGCACTCATGGTCACGTTCCCACAGGTATTTTTGGGCATATTCTCTTGGACAGGTGACCATGGGCAGATTCTGCACACCCATGGGTACTTGCCTATGGGGATGTACCCAAATATATCTCGTGCCCATCCATGGGTACGTGCCCATGGGTGTCCAAAATGTGCCCATGGATGGGCACGTGACTATGGGGATATACCCAAAGGTGCCCAAGGGCTCATGACCATGGGATTCTTGGTTATGTCCCCATAGGTACGTGCCCATGGGTGTCCAAAATGTGCCCATGGATGGGCACGTGACTATGGGGATATACCCAAAGGTGCCCAAGGGCTCATGACCATGGGATTCTTGGTTATATCCCCATAGGTACGTGCCCATGGGTGTCCAAAATGTGCCTATGCCCATGGTCATGTACTCATGGGTGTATTTTCTTTGAGTGACCATGGGAACATTTCAACTAGGGCTTATTTTTACTTTTTGTTTTATTTTCACGTAAGGAAGCTGTAGATTAGCTGTTGTCCCCATAATTCTGAGACACCCTGTATATACAGGGTGGTCCAACGAAAAGTTTCCACCCCTAATCTCTCGTAAACGGAACGAAATATAAAAATTTGCTCGGACAGGTCGATTTTTGTTTCGAGGGGGGCACTTTAATCCGCGGTTGGTGAAATTCGACAACGCAACCCCTAACCCCCACTAACCCCAACTTCAAAATCTCAAATGGTAACCCCCCACATGTGATGGATCATTCTAAAGCAAATTTAATTGCCATCCCAACGATGTAAAAATTTCTGGGATTTGATCAACTCCAGCGCCCTCTACGGTCAAATTTTAAATTACATTAGGGCCCTCCGTGATACATTATTTGAAATGGTTTGAAATTCTCTGTAAAACGATGCAAGAATTTTTGAAATCCATTCACTCGTTCAAAAGTTACATTGAAGAACATGAGCTGGTTTTGGGCCTAGAAATCCTTCAAGTTTACGCCTGTAACTTTTGAACGAGTGGATGGATTTCAAAAATTGTTGCATCGGTTTAGAAAGAATGTCAATCCCTTTCAATTGATGTATTACGAATAGCCCTAATGTAATTTAAAATTTGACCATAGAGGGCGCTGGAGTTAAATAAAGCTCAAAAATTCTTACAGCGTTGGATTGACAATGATATTAGCTTTGAAATAATGCATCACAAGTGGGGGGTTGCCATTTGAATTTTTGAAGAGGGGGTTAGGAGGGGTCAGGGGGTGTGAGGAAAAATTTCACCAAGGGCGAATTTAGGTGTCCCCTTCAAAATAAAAATCCACCTGTTCGAGCAAATTTTTATATTTCGCTCCGTTCACGAGATATTCGGTGTGGAAACTTTTCGTTGGACCACCCTGTATAGATATCTCGCTTGTTTAGACATGTGCGCCGCCGGTACACAGCCGCCGCCCCAGAAAATACGGCCTTGCGGAACACCGCCGCCGATCAAGACATTATGTGAATCCGTGTTGTTTTATTCACATTTTGACGGATAGTGATTTCAATGGGAATTTTCCCAAAGAATTAGCCGAAACTGCGGCTGTTTTGTTTCATTGGCAATAACCAAAGGAAATTTGAATCCGAGAGATTTTCCAATATGGTCAAGGAGAAGTTCGATTAATTTTGATTTTCGAATTGACATATTTCAAAGGGTCATTAAACGGTCATATCAGGTGTGTAGATATCGTGGTTTGAATAAATGTAGGTACCACGCTAATAGAACAATGAACAATGCTAATAGTAACACCTGTATTAGCACCCTGGATATTATTTTCAAGATAGTGTCCCTTGTTCTCTTTGTAAAAGTTAGATAATCATTTTAAGATTAAAATCAATATGAAACTGTCAAAAATTTCATCTTAGCATGTTTTAACTATTATCGTTTATTTTCCACTTGTGGCTAAACCGAGGTGCGTGGCCTTACGAGGAAATCTTTCGAGTCCGTACACAACTACCGAAGATTTTTCTCGGGAAGTCACAGGATTACTAACACAGTAAAGCCACCACGTACCTACCTAAAAGAAAATTTCTACAAATATTTTTCTGCATCAAAAACGGTGAAGAATACGTTTTAAAATTAGATCACTAGTGAATCTGATTCTGATGAAACCGAAAAATGTTGAGCATTATATTGGCAAAATGGACAACATTGCACATCAGTAGAAGGAATACGCAATTTGGCTACCCTAATTGAAATGCCTGAAAACTTCATAAACGAACCTGGAAACGCTTTCAGCAAGGGATAAGTTGGTCTAGGTTTAGAATAAAGAAATAAATTGAAGAAAGCTGAAAAAAGTTCTTCCTAAAAGCTTTCTCTAGGACATATTAATTTTCCTCCCCTCTACCACGTCGGCGATTTCTTGCAATTATCTCGCTTAATATGCCCTTTAGAGGAAAACGTGCTATTAGAAGAATTATTCTACAGGAAATTCTCTACAAGAAAAGTCCTATACATTTTTCTTATAGGACCTGCCGTTTAAGCCCCAGAATGTTTGAGCGCCTGAACCAAAGCTGTTATGTTTCTTCCTTTCACATGCAAATTTTTTATATTTTGTGTTAAATTTATGAACCGAATGTTTGCCACTAAGGAGCGTTACGCTTTCCTTTATTATTGTTAAAAATTTTATCTCCAAAGCGTAATTCTTCTGGATTACTAATCTTGATCATATGGTATTTATGGCATTATCTTATTCACATTAAGATTTGATGTTCTTCGCAAATTTTGTGCGTAACTTTAAAAACATCTTGCGCTGACGCATAGAGGAGAACATTCTGGGACCTAAACGGCAAGACTTTTCTTGTAGAAAATTTCTTCTAATAACAGGTTTTGCTCTAAAGTGCATGTTACGCAAGATAACGCCGACGTGGTAGAGGGGTGTAAAATTAATATGTCCTAGAGAAGGCTTTTAGGAAAAGAATAAAACTTTTTCCAGCTTTCTCCGATTTTTTTCTTTATTGTCTCCCTAACTGACTGGCCTATTCTGAAACTAATGAATTTTTTCGCTGGTAGTCATTAAAAGTGCATTGTTACTGCCTCTTTTACTGCCACACATGCGGCAGTAAAAATGCACTTTTTTAAGACAATTGGCGAAAATATTATGTGTTCAACACGGCAAAAAAATTGCAAATTTACTGCCGCGGGTGAAGTTTCATAGCCGAGGCGTTTGCTTTAAAACATACCATTATCACTGAGTAACGGCATCACACAAAGATTAAAATTACTATATAACAAATTGTTTTAGATTTAACCTGAAATAGGTACATTAATGAGGTCCTGACTGGATCGAATAGAAAGGGAAATTTGTTCAAAATGAAACAAGCATATTCGAGAAAATAGTAAAGTTGGTCTGATGATGGCGGAAGTAGACACGACAAATTTCTGACATCTATTTCAAAATCTATTTAAAACATCCGCAGACACAAGTTAAGGGATGAGGCCTATGCAGTTTTTCCCCGAAAAAATTCAGAGATTACAAAATAAGTCTTGAGCAATCACCCTATCTAGAAACCGTAAAAGATATAGCTCTGGTTGCATATTAAATAGGTAGTTGAATACAAAGTTTACTTATGTAAGACTCAAGTTGTAACATCAAAATAATCTGATCTGAAATCTGAAAATCATTTCAAGGTCAGCCAGTTCTTGCACCATTTAGAAGAGGTGTTAGATCTTGCAATGGACACAGATTAGCGACTTTGGAAATAGAAATTGCATTACTCAAGGTACGAAAACAATCGAAAATAATGTTTCAATGCTTTTTGAAATTATGAAATTCCATATGCAGTTTTTATATGGATTTGAGGGTCCGTTAAAGATGTTTAGGGTTGTAGGTCGAGGTAGGGAATTAAACTCTCGAATAAATTCAACAATAAATAATATAAGTATTGGAATGAATGGCGTGGTCAACATAAGCAAGGCAGGCACATGTTCCCTGCAGTAATGCTAACTTAAGACTACTTTCTACCATCTATGTACATTCTCTCCCGTACTAGATGTGGGGTAGTTACCGACGTAACGTAACATAAGTTTTAACCGCTGCCGCCACAGATGCATGGCAAAGGAAATTATAGTAAGACATCCTATCAGTAACCTTGCAATGCCCAAATAATTACGTGTTTAACCTAATATCAAAATATCGCTAAGTGTTGACAAAGGACCCAGCACAATTCTTATGGAATGTGCTATAAACTAGGTACTATTTTACTCTTACGTCTCTTTTTCATCATAAGAAAAACTTTTTTGACTGATGTACTGAATGTGGATAAATATTTAGGCATTATTAACCTCCCCACTCCACTTCACCATTTAAAAAAAAAGGGAGGTTACTGCAATCACTAAAATTTTCGAATTCGAGATAAGACCGGATCTGTACGTTTTGAGGTCTCAGAAACCCAAAAAAGTGGTTTTTAAAATGTGTCTGTATGTATGTACGTACGTTCGTTCGTACGTACGTTCGTTCGTTCGTTCGTAAACACGCCACAGCCCAAACTACTCGACCGATTTGGCTGAAATTTGGTACGTGTGCATGTGATAACCCAACTTAGATCTGAAAAGCTTTTGGAGCCAATCGTGCAACCAGAAATGCCGTTTTGGCACATCAACTTTTAAATTTTAAATGTAAACCCCCATCTTTCACGTCACAATAAGAAAGGCCTTCAGATTCTGCTTCCAAAGATGTATTCACTGTCAGTGCCCTTTTGACCAAAAACTAAAAATATCGAGATTTTTATCGGACTTTAAAATCGCGGTACAGCCCAAGCCCCTGAACCGATTTGGCTAAAATTTTGCACATGGGGATTGTATTACACGTCGAAGAGCTGAACAAATGTTGGATTCAATCGACCCACGGAAAGTGCCGCTTTGGCACACCAATTTCCAAATTTAAAGTATTCTCTCATTTACCCATCCAAAACAAATTTTTGAAAGATTAATTGCCACCATTAGAAGGGTCTTCGAATTCTGGTTTTAAATGAGATAAAATTTATTCGCATTTATTACCCTTTGGGTAGAAAAATCGAAATTTTGAAGTAACACTGAAACCACGTTATAGCCCAAACTACTGGAAGGATTTGTCTGAAATTTGGTACATGGAGGTCAGGTGACCCGTTGAAGAGCTGAAAGGCTTTTGGGAGCAATTGGTTAACGGGAAGTGCCATTTAGGCATATTAACTTTAAAATCTTAAACACAAGTCACGGAAATCAAAGACCCACGCGTTGGGGAGGTTCCAGCCGCTTCTCTGCTGCCTTTTTTTTTCATGAAAATATTACGATAAGTAAAAAGCATATCATCCTAACTGTATCATGCAGAACTGAGTTCGAAAATGATAAACAAAAAGTGTGATGTAGTTCTGCGGATATTATGTGAACAGTACTATTATTGTCAACAAAGAAATATCTGGTCTTACTATAATCGCAAAGATAACATTTTTAGGTAGATACTTAAATTTTCTGCTAGTGCAATCTAAATTCGCAATATGAATAGCAGACTGCTCTTAAAGCTCTCTCGTGGACAGCAAACGCAGTTAGGCTACTTTTACTCCACTACAACTGCCAGTCCTTCAAGTGAAACCAAATTAAAATATTACCGTGATTTAGCAGGGCAAAATGTTGATGCGAAACCACCTGGATGGGACAGTGCGTTACCATTTCAACATATTCCAGGACCAAAACCATTACCCATTTTGGGGAACGCATGGAGATTTCTGGTACCAAAATTGGGTAACTATTACGGGTTAGATTCCACTGATTTTCTTAAAAGGTAAATTTTGGACGTTTTCTGTTTCGTATTATTAAAATTAAGCAATTTTTAGGATTAATGAAGAGTACGGCGACATTGCTATAGTTACTGATCTAATGGGACGTGAACCTATGGTCTACATTTACAATCCAAAGGATTTTGAAACGGTATTATTATCTCCACGATGTTCAGAGATTACATTATTTGCAAAATTCCTAATCTGAAGTAAACTGCTCAGCAAACGAAGTGGAACACCTGAAATTTTTTTCATTTTTCAAATTGTTGTAACTCTTGAACGAATTGTTTGATTTTGATGCGGTTTTCGACGTTCGATAGATTGTTTCTTTGGCTATAGGCGGTGTATCAAACAGCGAGGGCGCGTGGTTATCGTGGCCTGCAGAAAAAAACCATGAGCCTCCTGCAGAAATGGTTAAAACTTAGTCCGCCCCCAAACCCGAGACAATTTTTTTAGAATTTTTTTATCCCATGGCACAGATGGACGAAGTCACCATCTCGAGACGTTTTTGCCATTTTTTGCCAACAACACTTCTTCGTCTCGTGGTCGCAGAAAAGCAGTTTTTCTCTTTGCTTGATGAGGGCGGTTTTGCTTGCAGCTCGAATTTAATCCAGTGAGGTTTCTTAAACCCCTAAAGGATGGAGTTAAACAACAACATTAAAATGATCGACGCCATCACAAAATGGCGGGGTCGTCTAGGGGACTGAACTTTGTGCATTTCTTTTTCACCTTGGAATTTCGCGACTAAAGGCGAGATTTTTAATTGGCGAACAGAATTTCAAAAGCTTGAACTTAACGAACATCTTCCCATGTTTTGTTGGCGAGGAAAACTTGAAATCAGTCACTTCTTTCAAAAAATTGCGCTTGTTACGGTTCCTACAAAATTGCAAACTGCTGCATTAATGATCTGGTTTCATGTCGAAACTTTTATACCCAGACGTACGGAAAGAAAATCAGATTTTGTCGAAACAAGCAAAAATCGTATTTCTTCATCTTTAAAAACTTCGCCAAACTAGATGCAGAAGAGGAATGGCCCCACTTTTTATCAATACGGCCCCCGGCATGGTTTCCATGAAAACGATTTACCCCACACTGACATCTCGATAGTTCAATGTGACAACTGTCAAGTAAACCGTTTTCATGGAAACCATGCGGGGGCCGTATTGATAAAAAGTGGGGCCATTCCTCTTCTGCATCCAGTTTGGCGAAGTTTTTAAAGTCGAAGAAATACGATTTTTGCTTGTTTCGACAAAATCTGATTTTCTTTCGGACGTCTGGGTATAAAAGTTTCGACATGAAACCTTATCATTAATGCAGCAGTTTGCAATTTTGTAGGAACCGTAACAAGCGCAATTTTTTGAAAGAAGTGACTGATTTCAAGTTTTCCTCGCCAACAAAACATAGGAAGATGTTCGTTAAGTTCAAGCTTTTAAAATTTTGTTCGCCAATTAAAAGTCTCGCCTTTAGTCGCGAAATTCCAAGATGAAAAAGAAATGCATAAAGTTCAGCCCCCTAGACGACCTCGCCATTTTGTGATGGCGTCGATCATTTTAATGTCGTTGTTTAACTCCATCCTTTAGGGGTTTAAGAAACCTCACTGGATTAAATTCGAGCTGAAAGCAAAATCGCCCTCATCAAGCAAAGAGAAAAACTGCTTTTCTGCGACCACGGGACGAAGAAGTGTTGTTGGCAAAAAATGGCAAAAACGCCTCGAGATGGTGACTTCGTCCATCTGTGCCATGGGATAAAAAAATTCTAAGAAAATTGTCTCGGGTTTGGGGGCGGTCTAAGTTTTAACCATTTCTGCAGGAGGCTCATGGTTTTTTTTCTGCAGGCCACGAGGACCACGCGCCCTCGCTGTTTGATACACCGCCTATAGCCAAAGAAACAATCTATCGAACGTCGAAAACCGCATCAAAATCAAACAATTCGTTCAAGAGTTACAACAATTTGAAAAATGAAAAAAATTTCAGGTGTTCCACTTCGTTTGCTGAGCAGTTTACCTGTTGAACCTAAGTTTTCATTTTACGGTTTTTCTTTTTTGTAGAGGTCAGAAAGCCACCCCCTGTCCAAAATCGAAGCCGTGCAATTAAATTCAACTGCAATTAAATTCATTGAGGCTGCCTAAACAGGGTTACCAACCTCTGACCTCCACGAAAGATAAGCGCTTCAAATATGCACGCACTCGCGTCAAGTACCTTCCGGTATTTTCGGTACATGTGTACCAACTTCATCTTAAAGGAGGATTCAACTCAAGAAATCGATGTTGAGGCTATATCTGATTCTAATGAGAAAGGAGTGTCTGAGTCCAATGGTGTAATCAGAAGTTAAAAATTCTTTACCGTTTTGAAGATATTCATAAAAAACAGCGGGAAAGATGACGTCATCTTTCCACGATTTCTTGGCCATCTGGTTTGTCCTAACTCCATAGGAAACACGTAGGAGTTAGGACAAACCAATACTCAGCCGACGTCTGAAAATAGCCTCAAGATGGTCAAGAAATCGTGGAAAGATGACGTCATCTTTCCCGCTGTTTTTAACTTTTTATGAATATCTTCAAAACGGTAAAGAATTTTTAAGTTCTGATAACACCATTGGACGCTCCTTTCTCACTAATCAGGCATAACCTCACCTTGAATTGAACTTACTACAAAAGTATTAACAATTCTAGCTGCGGCAAAACCAGGGCGCCTGGCCTATAAGGAGATCTTTCGAATCCGTACATTACTACAGAAACAATAACAAAAAAGACTTTTTTCAAGGGGTTACCGGATTGCTAACACAGTAAAACCACTTTGATTTTAAACACAAAAAGAAATTTTCTACTAACTTTTACAGACACGGTGAAGAATGGTTTAAAATTAGATCACTGGTGAATCCTATTCTAATGAAACCGAAAAATGTTGAGCATTATATTGGAAAAATGGACGACATTGCAAGTCAGTTGGTAGAAGGAATACGTGATTTGGCGACACTTAATGAAAAGGGTGAAATGCCTGAGAATTTCATACACGAACTGAATAAATTCGGCCTCGAGAACATTGCCTACATCACTCTGAACAAAGAATTTGGTAAACAAATTTTTACTATTTTATTCTTCCTTATATACCTTCCTGTAGGTTGTTTAAAGAAAGGCGACGCTGTGAGCTCAGAAACACAGAAATTGGTAACTAGCCTTACGGAACTATTTACGCTGTTCTACGTATTAGAAGTTTTACCCAATCCATGGAAATTGATTTCCACCCCAACCTGGAAACGTTTTGTGGAACTTATGGATTTTATCACTGAGTAACGGCATCACAAAAGAATTAAATCACTACAAAAATTGTTATTAGATTTAACCTGAGACACATTAACGAGGCTGTGGATCAAATACAAAATGATAATTCGTCAAAATCTGAACACGATACCAGTGTTTTCGAGAAAATGTTGAAGTTGGACAAGAGAATCGCGATTACTATGGCTTCTGATATGATGCTCGCGGGAGTCGATACGGTAACATAATACAGCGTGTCCCGAAATTAGTGGTCACAACTTTACCACTAGATACTTCTACGAAAAATATGAAAAAAACTACTGTGGAGAAAATTTTAAAATTTTGATCTTAAGATAAGGGGGGGCGTTTTGTAAGCAGTTTTTTCTCAAATTTTATTCCAGAATCTGAAAATTTTAGGTTTTTTAAATAAAAATGGTACTCTTGTTTAACATCGATATAATACGCCCTTTTCGAAAAAATAGCTTTTTATTGGTTCAGGGCTACAAATTTTGTGACAGAAGAGATCAAAATATCGTAAACAAGTTCATGGGACGGTTCCTTACTTCATTCTAGAAAAATGCTTCCTAAGGGAGCTATGGTCTTTCAAATGGGGTCTTGGAAACCAAGTTGTTTGGGACTCTAGTTCTCTTAGGAAGCATTTTTCGACCCACACCCATAAGAACTTTTTTTTCTAGAATGAAGTAATGAACCATCCCATGAACTTGTTTACGATATTTTGATGTCTTCTGTCACAAATTTTGGAGCCCTGAACCAACGAAAAGCGCATTCTATCGATGTCAAACAGAGAACCATTTTTACTTAAAAAGACTTAAGACTTTCATCAGATTCTGGAATCAAATTTGAGAAAAAACTACTTACAAAAATGTTTGAGTAAATTTAGTCCTAAGCCCCTCCTGTACGAGACGCTTATGATCCAAACTTTGAAATTTTCTCCACAGTAGTAAATTCAGCATCAAAAGCTTAGTAAAGATACCAAATTTCACGTTGCTGTCTTTAACCGTTTTGAAGATATTTAGAGAAAACACTTTCAAAGTGGCCTCTACTTTTAGCTCCCTTAGGACATATACTTTTTTTCATATTTTTCGTGGAAGAATCTACTGGTAAAGTTTCGATTACTAATTTCGGGACACTTTATAAAATAATCTGTAATTAATTATTGAAAGTTAGACAGCTAAAATTTTGGGGGCGGCCTTGTATTTTATCGCAAAAAATCCAGAAACACAACAAAAGTTGAGGGATGAGGCTCTTGCAGTTCTTCCCCAAAAAGATTCAGAGGTTACAAAAGAAGTCTTGGGCAACGCACCCTATCTAAGAGCTGTTGTAAAAGAAACGTTAAGGATTTCTCCAATTGGTATAGGCAATCTTCGAGAAACCGTAAAAGATATAGTTCTGGCTGGATATCAAATTCCAAAAGGAGTAAGCAATATTGTTGTTGAATACTAAGAAAACTTAGATAAGAAAATTATAGACTCAAGTTGTAACATCAAATCTGATTCTATGTCTTCGAGATGAAAATTATTTCAATGGCAGACAGTTTTTGCCGGAACGGTGGTTAAAGACTACGACTGGGGAATTGTCACACAAGAATGCGAATTCTTCTGTGTATGCACCATTTGGAATGGGTGCTAGATCTTGCATTGGACAAAGATTGGCGACTTTGGAAATAGAAATTGCATTGCTCAAGGTACGAAAATAAGTGTAAATAATGTTTTACTCAAAATGCTTTTCGCAGATTGCACGAAATTTTGAGCTATCGTGGCCACATCCAGATATGAAATTCCAAGTGCAGTTTTTGTATGGATTTGTGGATCCGTTAAAGCTCCACGTCAGGCAATTATAATAAAGCTTATTTTGTAATGCCTCAAAGTTAATACTCTATCAATAAATCAACAGTTTGCATCATGACGTTTAATCCGAAATCCGTTCATGCAAATTGTTGTCTTTGTTGCAAATGTTTTTTGTTTTCTTAGTTAAAACTGAAGTTTGCTGAAGATTTTTAGCGAATTCTCGATCTAACTGAAAAATTCAGTTAAAACTAGCTTTAATAATCCACGCTGTGGTTAAAAACGCTCGACTGATTCACTCAGTAAAAACCAGAAACCTAAAAAAAGAGTCTAAACTCCTGATGGTATTGTGTGTATTATGAAAACCTCTTGACAAATTGTAGATTAGAGGGTAATGAAATATCGTCCTATTCGAGCCATTTTAATTTGTAACCCCCCCAACTCCACAAAATAAAAAAAATGCGGAAGAACAATCCACGTTCAGACCTAACAGAAGCACACAAGACCTAATAAGACAAATAGAGCAGAAACTAGACGAGAGAGGAAGACAACTATTACATGGGATTCATAGACCTAGAAATCGCATTTGGTAGAATACAGACACAAATTATATGGAAGACTCTAAGAGACAAGAATGTGCCAGAAGACCTTATAAATGGAATAAGAAGGTTCTACTGTAAACAAGCCGAAACGTATGTAAGACAAGGCAACTTAGCCTCCAAAGCATTGAAAACATCGAAGGGGGTTAGACAGGGAGGGATGCTCAGCCCGTTAATATTCATTGCAGTAATGGATGAAGTAATAAAAGCGTGTAAAACCAGAACCAGGAAAATAATAGTGGGCTACAGACATATGCTACCAGTAGAAATCAGCGCCCTAGCATATGCGGACGATCTAGTAATATTTGCGCCCACAGAAAAAGCACTGCAAGAAAATATGTCCATCTGGTACAAAGAACTGAAGAAGAAGAATCTTACAATAAATATTGGGAAGACAAAAGTAATGTGTAACGCAAGAAGAAATCTGAATACAGGGATGTTCGCGAAACATGTAGCAGAACTCCTACCGTAGGTTCCTTACATAAAAATAAGTTGAAAAGTTCCTATGAAGATTTGCCCGATATCGCCTCCTAAGGGTGCTAGGTCTTCTCGTAGAAAGAGGATGGGTATCAGTTTATTTTTAATATTTCGGAAACGGCTTAATCTATGATATTGCAATTTGGTACATCGACTTAGGTACTTAAGGGTGTATCATGTACAGAATTTCATTAAAATTGATGGAGGGGAACATTCAGTTACCGACACCTGCAATTGGTATTTTCAATGCAAAACCTACATAGCAGTTCCTGGAAAAATCATTTACTGCGTTTTAGAAGTAAAATTTTATAGGAAAACTTTATTGCTCTTGCAAAATTTCAAAATAATGCATCGATTTTGTGCAATCAACAAAAATGTGTGCTATTGTATGATGCGCGCCTTGTAATTTTTGAATCAGTTTCACAAAGTCGCCTATGCAAACCAGCGAAACATGTAGCAGAACTCCTACCGTGGGTTCCTTACATAAAAATAAGTTAAAAAGTTCCTATGAACATGTGTCCGATATCGCCTCCTAAGGGAGTTAGGTTTGCATAGGCGACTTTGTGGTCCAAAAATTACAAGTACACATTTTTGTTGATTGCGCGAAATCGATGGATTATTTTGAAATTTTGCAAGAGCAATAAAAGTTTTCTTATGAAATTTTACTTCTAAATATCAGTGAATAATGTTTCAAGAACTGCTTATGTAGGTTTTGCATTGAAAATACCAGTTGCAGGTGCCGGTAACTGAATGTTCCCCTCCATCAATTTTGATGAAATTTTGTACATGACACACCCTTAAGTACCTAAGTCGATGTACCAAATTGCAATATGGTAGATTAAGCCGTTTCCGAAATATTAAAAATAAACTGGTCCCCATCCTCCTCCTACGACAAGACCTAGCACCCTTAGGAAGCGATATCGGACAAATCTTCATAGGAACTTTTCAACTTATTTTTATGTAAGGAACCTACGGTAGGAGTTCTGCTACATGTTTCGCGAACACCCTGTATACAAATACAGGGGGAAAAAGTCGAAAGTATGAACAACCGAACTATGTAACATGTAACACCGTATAAATAAACTCACCCCTGCAAATCATAAAGGGGTGAATTCATAAAGGGTTAAAAACACGAATTTCTAAATCGCCGCAATTTTTCAACGCATTGGATTAGGGTGGTGAAATTGAAAACACCACTTTCTTTAGAGCATGTGGGGATGGTGAAATAGGGGATTGGAGTTTAGGGGTTGAAACGTTCACGAAGCGCTGTAACTTGACACAGAGAGGCAATATATTTGTGAAACTGTGAGGTCTTACGCATTGCATCTTCGGGAAAGGAGGAGTGAATTTTAGGACAAATCTATCGTATTTTCACTGAATAATGTAGGGTTGAAATTAATGCCATTCGACAGCTTTCTATTGATGGTACAAAAAAGGTCTGATTCATAATTCGCGATAAACGACCCTTAAATGCGGTAGAACCCCAAACATGCCGAAACACAAAAATGCGAGAACTCAAAAACTGCTCAACGTATTAGGGCTGGATTTGGTGTGTTAATTTACAGCGACATAGTAGGCTGATGGGCAAATTTTCATTATGACCTAACAAGGGGGCTCAAATTTAGGGGTTTTTTCATGTAAATGGTGGAATAAAATTATGGGTTTCGATAAATTTCGGTGAATCATTGAAAAAAAAAGTCTTATGAGTCTTCAACCTACGCTACTAACAACCCCTCCTAAGCCCTAGCAAGCGGAGTAACTACATTTTATTTATTTTTTCGAGCTTTCTTGTGATTTCTCGATAATTCAAAATCGTTTTCATTAATTTTGAACCCATCCACAAATTTTCAACCCCTTGCATGATATGTGAACCCTCAAAAAGCAAAATTTACAGAGACCGCTTCTTTTTCGTGTTGATTTTCGCTGGTTCTACTTAACTACAGTTCATTTTCACCCCTCTTGACTTTTCATCCCCCTTCGCATTTTTTTTCAACCCCCCCAGCGTTAATTTTGTAAAATTCGGGCAGCTGTGGCTTTTGGGCATATCAACGTTAAAATTTTAAATCAAGGCCTGATTTTTTATGTCATCATTAGAAAGAAATTATCGTTCTATAAATCTATTCACAGTTCCTGACATTTCGGGACAAAATAATGAAAATTCTCATTCTCGTTTAAAACTTGCCGATTGACAGAAAATGTGGCAGGATATTAACCTTAAAAAGTAAATGTTGTCACATGTGATAGATGATGTCGCTCATTGTCAGAAAGTGTGAAATTGGTCACATGAAAAGATGTCTACAAATTTTCGTGTTCAATTGGCTGAAATCAAGGACCCACGCGATCTCTGCTGTCCAATTTTAATATACAGGGCGTCCCAAAAATATTTTATTTTTATGGTCCGCATTTGAAGGTGTAGTCAGATATTTTTTTTATAACGACGCCGAAAACTTATCTCCTGGTTGTACAGGGTCTTTTTTTATTATTGTCCCACTTTTAAATTGTCATATCTCCTTTATTAGTTGAGATATTAGCCTGAAATAAAAACAGGATGATAGACCGTACTCCCAAGTTTTGTTCTGGACCTTACTCCCAGCGATCACCGTCGGATCTTAAGCGCTGTGGATGCAACTTGCTTTTTTTTAAACTAGACACCCGGTATATTCTTACACGGATCGATAGAGAATTTTCTTCTGATTTCATTTATATAGGGTAGTTGATATCTGGGGTTGATAGTTTTCGAGAAAAAAAATCGCGAAATAAATTGTTCTTATAACTTATGGCTATGTAGTGAAGGCCTGAGCATTCTAATAAAAATGTAACCTTCTTTAGTATCATAGTAACAAAGTAGGTAACTGATTTATCCACCTTAAAACATTACAAATTAAAAATTTCAAAATGATTGCCATTTTCATTTAGACATTCTCGTAGATTCTAATGGTCCTATTATTTTAAATATAATTTTTTTTCTCGAAAACTATCAACCCCAGATATCAACTACCCTGTATCAATGAAATCAGAAGAAAATTCTCTATCGATCCGTGCAAGAATATACCGGGTGTCCCATTTAAAAAAAAGCAAGTTGCATCCACAGCGCTTAAGATCCAACGGTGATCGCTGAAAGTCAGCCCCAGAACAAAACTTGTGGGTACGGTCTATCAACCTGTTTTTATTTCAGGCAAATAGCTGAAGTAATAAAGGAGATATTCCAATTTAAAAGTGGGACAATAATAAAAAAAGACGCTGTACATTGATTTTGACTTAAAGTAATTTTTTGTCATCCCGTATAAACCTCGATGTTCTTTGAATTTTGTAGTGTTAAAAATTGCGTTCTTATCAAAACCAAAACAGCATCTAACAATATCAATAATGTTTTAAAATGACCTTCAAAAGCTTTTTTTAATCAGTAAAATACGAGAAATTCACTTAAGAATGATCTTACCTGTTTGGTGATGGAGCAGTTTGAGGGCTAAATGGTCCACTCCCGAATAAATCCTGCTCCGCATTCCTAATTTCGTTGTTATTATTAAGATTCATTCTTCTTGCAGCTTTTGGCGGAGGCGCAACTACAGCAACAGTTTTACATCAAAACCTTAGACCGAAAAACTTACTTAATGGGGGACTTGGGTTATTTCCGTTAGTACTAGAATGATGTTCGTACGACCTCGGATCAAAATCTTCTTCCTGATCGAATTCGTTCAACAGGAGTCCTTCGAGTTTCGTCCCAACAGAGGGTGCGTTTTCGAAAGATCGGGGAGGAATGGGCGGAGCTGAAAGAAAACTTTAATTCTCTACCGAAAATGTACGAAAGCGTCCAGGTGTCACCAACTTATTTTATATTTTGGTAAAAACGAGAATATTTTCGTAAAAACGAGAAAATGTTTTCGTTTAAACGAGAATTTTTTCGTAAAAACGAGAATATTCTCGTAAAAACGAGAAAATGTTTTCGTTTAAACGAGAATTTTTTCGTAAAAACGGGAATATTTTCGTAAAAACGAGAAAATTTTCTTAAAAGGGAGAATATTTTCGTAAAAATGACAATTTTTTCGTTAAGACGAGAATTTTTTCGTAAAAAGGAGAATATTTTCGTAAAAACGAGAATATTTTCGTAAAAACGAGAAAATTTTCTTAAAGGGGAGAATATTTTCGTAGAAATGCCAATTTTTTCGTTAAAACGACAATTTTTTCGAAAAAAGGAGAATATTTTGGTAAAAACGAGAATATTTTCGTAAAAACGAGAAAATGTTTTCGTTTAAACGAGAATTTTTTCGTAAAAACGGGAATATTTTCGTAAAAACGAGAAAATTTTCTTAAAAGGGAGAATATTTTCGTAAAAATGACAATTTTTTCGTTAAGACGAGAATTTTTTCGTAAAAAGGAGAATATTTTCGTAAAAACGAGAATATTTTCGTAAAAACGAGAAAATTTTCTTAAAGGGGAGAATATTTTCGTAGAAATGCCAATTTTTTCGTTAAAACGACAATTTTTTCGAAAAAAGGAGAATATTTTGGTAAAAACGAGAATATTTTCGTAAAAACGAGAATTGTTTGGTAAAAACCAGAAAATGTTTTCGTTTAAACGAGAATATTTTCGTAAAAACGAAAAATTTGGGAAATTAACGGTTGAAGACTGGCGGCAGTAGTACCTATCTAGTGGAATATCTGTAACCGTCTTTGACCGTCTTGCTGTCAAATTGAAAACAAAGAGCACAAAGGTATCTACTGAATTTGGATTTAGGTCTAGTATGTAGGAGGTTACCTAGCATTAGCTGGGGTCTTCGTCTTCCTAAAATACTGACAGACGCTTTACATGAAACCACCCCCAAAAATTAACCACACAGTTTTTGTTTTCCACCCCCCAGTAAAAGGCCGACTGACTGTTGGGCCTTATAAATAGAGTGCTCCGATTTGCTTCAAACTCCCACCATGGCTTTCTGACAGTCACCCTTTACATCAAAACCACCCCCGCTTTTACTTTCCACCACCACACCAGGCCGAGTGACTGATGCCTTCAAAGGAGAATTTTTTCGTAAAAACGCAAATAAAGTTTCTTCGTCGATCGTACTGGAAACGTCACATTCTTGACATGCAATTATCATCGGAAAGCTGACGTTTTCAGAACTGCGTCATTTGCTAGGCAACATGCACTAGCTGTACAGTAATAACGTTTTTTCTGGCCTGGGCCGGAAAAATATTCTTGTACTCTTAAAAAATAGTTCCATATTTCATTACTTCTGTCTAGTTGCGCGATCGACGAAACAATAGTATGTGCAACACGAAGGAAAATATATATTCCTACTAGTTACACAATATACTATTTTCGTAAAAACGAGAAATTTTTCGTTTTTACTAAAAAATTCTTGATTACACAAGGTAGTTTCACAGTCTCGTTCCACAAAATTTTACTTACTGTTTAGGACGCGTTTCGGAGTGTTACTCCATCTTCAGCTATAAAAGAAATTAACACAAAATACAAAACAGTTGCCTGGAAAATGAAAAAACGTTTGGGTCAAAGAAAAATAACAGCTTTTGGGTCGCACTGTAAATCGATCGAAAGACGCTCAAACATTCTCGATCGATTTACAGTGCGACCCAAAAGCTGTTATTTTTCTTTGACCCAAACGTTTTTTCATTTTCCAGGCAACTGTTTTGTATTTTGTGTTAATTTCTTTTATAGCTGAAGATGGAGCAACACTCCGAAACGCGTCCTAAACAGTAAGTAAAATTTTGTGGAACGAGACTGTGAAACTACCTTGTGTAATCAAACATCAGTTCCTCTTTGAAAAATGGACCAAGCTTTCAACCAACCTAAAAAATTCTTGTTGAAACGAAAAAATTTTCTCGTTTTTACCTTTGGTTGAGTAGACATGGTTAGTCACTCCGCACATTTTGGTAGTCACTGTATACGTCAAAATGACGTCACGCTGTGCAAAATTACATGAGGCGAGATATCCTCTTTTAACATGTTAAAAGTCTTCAAAATGTTTTTGCACAAGGTCGGTCCCTGGGAATGACTAACCATGTCTATACTAAACCAAGGTTTACGAAATTTTCTCGTTTCTACGAAAAAATTCTCGTTTTTACGGAAATAAAAAATGAGTTGGTGACATCTGGACGCTTTCATAAAAATGCATTCCCTATTACCATTTCCGTTTGTTGTGTCGGAATTGAAGTCCAACAGGCTCTTATCTGCATTCCCGTTGAATTTCTCCGAATGATCATTAATCGCAGTTGATAGCGGAATTTCGAGCAAGTTTTTAATCTCTTTTTTTCGTAAATACTGGTCCAATTCCGGTTTAATACTATTAATGTGTGAAAGATCCAGAAGTCTCTGTTTATAAATATTATTCTCCTGTTCCAACCTCTTGATCTTTTGTTGCGTTATCATAGCTCTTCTCTGCGATTCCAGATCTTTTCCAGAGGTTTCCAGAAATCTTTTGTAGGCTAGTTCAAAGGCTTGTCCGATGGTTAAAGTAATTTCTTCGGCGAGTTTATCAGAAATGAAGACGAAACATTCGTGCTTTTCCTCCGCTTCATTATCCACTTGGTTCGGTTGCTTTGCTATGAAGGAAAAGAATTTCTTCTCCCCTTTATCATCGGCACAATACGATATCCTATGTAGGGGAAACTGGTGTAAAATCACATGCGTTCTAGGTTCTTGAATGGCAACTCCATCTATACTTATAGTAAGCTCGACTTTTCTCGTTTTGGCACCCGTTTCGCTCTTTCGCAATTGCTGGTTAAACCGTAATTTCCTAATACCCTCCTTCACGACTTCTATACCTTTTGGTTGGTCCACGACCGTATTTCCTAAAAACTTTACCAGATACGCTATGTGACCTTTCTGTAAAGCTTCTGGTGGATGTATCCATTTGCGTTCCTCTTTAGTTCCGTTGCTTTTGTTGGTGAGTTTGCCTTGTGTGTTCTGAGCCCATTTCAGCAGCGTCGACATCCTGGAATCACAATCGCTACATTTTATTAAGAAATCCGCAATTTCACGGTGAGAACAATGCAACAGCTCGCTATTAATTCTTTTCACTTTTCATGCATAAATTGTGTAATGGGAGGTCAAAAACCCAATGGAAGTTTGTTGAAAATTCGCGCACGTTCTTTGGATCTTTTTTATCCGACCCGACCGGTGAATGTGATGGGAATGCGGAACTTATTATTTTTTTCTGCTCTGAAATAATAGCTGGAGGGAGACAATTTGTTCAAGGGCGTCGAGACTTATTGTTTTCGATTTAATTATGTAATGAGGCGAAATTGTTGCAGAGGGCGATGGGGCGCAATAATTACGCGATCAACAGTAATTTTTGACACTAAATCGTTTCAAAGTGTCTTCCATTATTATAAGTAGGTAATTTTTCGATGCATTGGATCTTCTAAACTGTAAAAGGTCCGCGGTCGGTTAAATTAGAGAAAAGTTGCGCTATTTCTTGGCGATTAAGAATCTGCAGAGATTCCTTTATGAGTTATCACAAAAAGTCTGAAAATTGTCAATCTAAAGAAAAATTAATATCTTCCTAATTGTTTTCACATGTTATAAGGCATTAAAAAAATCGGAGTGCTTTTTTGCAATTGTTTTTCATAACACAATTAAAAGTTGACTGTCGTTATTCAAAATCTAGAAGGCCTAGATAATGTCTGTCAATGCAATTTAATTGACAGCATTCAAAAACATAAAAGTTCCAAGTTTCATTTAAATAACTTCAAAAGGTAGAAAGATATTAATTTTTCTATAAATTGGCAATTTTCAGACTTTTTGTGATAACTCAGGGACGAATCAAAATATCGGGGAATTCTCTTCATAATCTTAATCACCACGAAATAGCGCAACTTCTCTCCAATTTAAACTACTCTCCATCTATTACGGTTTCCGAGATACTAATGGTGAGCATCGAAAAATTACCCACCCTGTATATTTTATCCACGACTGGGAATAAAAATAAAACACTTCATTTTTAATATGTTTGTTGATCATTATTACCGGCAGCGAGTAATGGATTCAAATTTTCCCTATGGACTAAAAACTGAGTAGAACTTCACAATATTATTATGTACCTACCTAATACAGGGTGTCCTCGAATTCGACCCCGAAAATTTATGGGCATATTCTCTGGTCAAAAATAAAATTTAAAACACCTACAAGGATGTTTAGATTTTCGCTTCCTAAGGGAGCTGGAGCCCCCTTAAAGTGGGGCTATGTTTAAGTTATTTGCGGATAACTTCTGAACCGTTTAAGCTACGACAACCAAATTTGGGTCACTTATTTAACCTATTAGACTACATAATCTCCTATAATTTTACCGAAATCGAACGGCGAGAACCTTGAGATTCTTGCCTACCATGATCTTCACCTCTTCCAAACTTTTTGTTAATTCACTGGAAAAATTATATGTTGTTCGATTTTCAATAAGCCTGTTTAAAAAGCGAACTGTTTTGTCTCTTTCATTTTTGTCATGTGGAGCTTAGTTTTTGAGAAAAATTCAACTTAACACAAAATCGCAAAATCGATAGCTTCGATTTACATAAAGGTGATTATTATGGTTAAAAACCATTTCCAATCAATGAAATCCATGAAAATAAGCTTAGTGCTATTATTTATTACTGAAACCACGACTATCCTTTTTGTTCTAATGATCGAACCCTATGGCCGATTTGGCTAAATTTTCCCGACAATCCGTAGTGCATGCTTGCATTTGCTTTCATTTTTTTCCAAAACGAAGTTCCGTACCGAAAAAATTAAAGAGCCAGAAAAGTTCGCTTTTTAAACAAGTTTTGTGAAAGTCGCATAAAATAATTGTTTTAATGCTTTAGAAATGTTTGAAATAATTTAACATCATGGTAGGCAAGAATATCTGGGTTCTCAATTTTGGTAAAATTACATCAGGAGATTCTGTAGTCCAATAAGCTAAATAAGTAAAAAATTTGGTTGTCGTAGCTGAAGGGGTCAAAAGTTATCAAATAATTCAAACATAGCCCCACTCTTAGGGGGCTGCAGCCCCCTTAAAAAGCGGAAATCGAAAAAATTTTATAGGCGTTTTTAATTTAATTTTTGACTAAAGAATATGCCCACGAATTTTCGTGGTGGAATTCGAGGACAGCCTTTAGATAGTAGAGCTGCCATGTTTAGAAATTATTTGCATTAAATGGACCATTCGATTAACGAGAAGATTTGGATTTGGAGGAACGCAAAACTAAATATTATTCCCTTTTTAAAGTAATTTGTTTTTCTTAATACACTGTTTGTGCGTCGGTTTGTTTTGTACAGTCAACCACAATAGTAATAAAAGTTAGGTTATAATCGAGGTTATAATCGTAGATCTCATTCATTTACTATTGATTAACTGAACTGTTATTTTTCTTGGACAGTAAAATATTAGTTTTTGCAAAAATTGACAATTTAGGGACCAAAAATCATTAATCAGAGATAAAAAACTGTTAGCTGCATGCAGTCTTACCGTTGCTACCGTTAATAAACAATAAGAAAAATTGTTGCCAGCGCAGCGTAATAGGTAATAATGCAGTAAAATGTTCTATTTGGATTAGGAAACACCTTGCATGCCTGTGGGGCTTTTATTTTTGGGAAATTGATAGGAAAAACTTCGAATTTAAATTATAAATGAAAAATTACTAGTAACAACAAAATATTTTTCGTATAAATAATTGTATTTTCGCTAAATTAGACGATATTTTCATTTTGATTGATACAATTTTTGGGGGTGAATGTACCCGATTGCAACCTTACGAAACAAAATTATTTGAGTGACAGTGAAATGAAAGTTTAGTGATATGCGATTAAAATGGGCAGATATATTAAAATAGTAAGTAAACACAGTAATAATGAGATTTATAGACATTTTAATGCTATTAGAATTAGATAAAAGTCCGTGATTCAGAAGTGAGAAATCATAATGAAACTTCGCAGCACTGTAACTTCTTTTAAGTTGGCTATTCTGTCAACTACTGTCACCATAATGTGAAAAATCTGAAAAATTATTTGAATTTACTATAATTTACTGCACAGTTAAATCGTTACTCTGGTATTCTCAAGGCCGCGATGCCACATTTTCGAAATGAATAGTTAGAAAACGAAATATTTTTGACTAATAAATTAATATATCATGATAACGAATTCAGTAATCTTTTATAAAAATCATACCAAATTGTTCCTCAGCATTCATTCTATACACATAAAAATTAACAAAGCAATGGTACTATTTTTTCTAAACTTTTTTTGCCAATATAATCGGAATTGTGGTAAGTTTCCATAAGGCCGCATGTTAGATTTTCGTGAATTGAAACGTTTAAACGGGCTAGTGAATCCATTCCAAATTTAAACGGGGACTTTAGAACAATGATAAGAATAATCTGTGAAATTTTCATTAACTTGGTACCTGCCATTTTTGCTTCCCTCCAAAACAGCGAAATTTACAGAAAAAAATTGCCTTTTAGACCGAACAAAAAAAACTGGGTACTCTCCATTCATTTTCTATTGAAGTGACAGAACGTCAAAAGAATGTTAGGTTGGTACGAGGAAATTTTGCAAGGAATCTTACTAACAGGTGAGTTGGTAAAAGTGATTTCAATGCGATACGTCAGAAAACATGACAAAATGTCAAAATTTTGCAATTGCTCTGCATTGGCCCAAAATGGCCTTTGTGTGCGTGCAGTTTTGAGTAAAGTGCAAAGAAAAATATTCATGAAAAAGCGTCAGCTACGTTTATCTGTGACACTGCTGCTAACAATAAAAATAAACCCTAGAAGATTTGGTTTATGTCATGTTTTTGCTTTCCCGCCAAATTTCGATCAAATTGTCAAAAGTACACGCCCTTACAAATTCGGGTTGTACAGTTCCAGAAAAATTTTAGTTCTGCTATAGAAAATGAACGGACTTTGTATCCATTTGAAAATGAATAGTTGACAGAAGCTATTCAAGTTGAAATTGATAGAAATCAAAATTAGTGTTCGCCTACGGCTCGTACCATAAACGTCATCCTCGGGGCAATAAAATTCATTACATAGGTACTCATTGAATAATAAGATACTAGTTTTATGGATTCATGAAAAACATGAAAAAAAACTTTAGCAAAAATTTACACATCTCAAGACCTATTATTATCCTACATATTTACACTAATTGCGTATTTGGAAATAAGGAAACGCTCGCTGAATTGCAATTGCTAATTACCGCAAATTAGGAGTTCATCAAATAAATTACTTCAAATTGCCTCAAAAACGCAAGGATGACCTTATTGACGTAGCTAATTACTTGGCCACTCATGTTAATACTGTTTTTTTGCATCCGATTTGGAAATGCAACAAACCTATGACTGCATACAATGACCCATATTACAATACAACACCTTACTAATTAAAGATAATGGTAATTCTTGAGCTGTTACGTAATTTGGTTGCACCTAATGCTACGTTTAAAGATTTTTCAAGGCTGATTCAGATTTGCTTAACATTGGAATTTATCGAATTCATCTTAGGTACCTACTGCGCCATTTTAACGAATAAATTAAAGTGGATTAATGAATACCGAGAACTGAGATTTTGACGTCATTTTTATGCTAGTAATAAAGAAGTAATAAAGTGCGATCAAATTAAAAACTCCTCCGATCAACTCAAGTAGCCATTGCCCCGTGACACGTAGGGCGTAGACTGAGGAAATTATTTATTTTAGCATCACTGTCAACTGTCAGGTTACGCTCTGATAATTTCAGCGGTCTGCGCCCTACGTCTCACACTCGATCGGAAGAGTTCTCGATCCTTGTCGAATAGAAAATCTTTAATTTTTTTCATTTACATTTTAACCTCCCCCGACCTCCCTACTACTGCAATTACGAAAATTTTTTATTTGAGATCTGTCCAAAAAAGTGGTTTTTAAAATCTGTATGAACTTATGAACGTACGTGCGTACGTACAGTATGCGTAGGTGAAAATGCCCACCCGGGAAGGTGGGAGACAAACACTGCATGTCTGGTCCACTTCAGTTGCAAGTCGGAGTGGGAAATATCGATCGGGTCTTCAGGTAAGTACGAGCTTCCTGTTTAAGTAATTTAACCCCAGACAAGGCGCGTATTGAAATTTGCGTTCTTGATGGCCGCTTTTAGAAATCTGCACTACGCGCATTTTTTTTTTAAACTTTCCCGCATCAATGATTTGTTATTAACTTTTCGTTACAATTTAACACGAGGGACGTAGGTACTGAAATAAATCTCAACATAAAGATCATTAGGTAATCGAGTCATTAATGTCTAAATCATGATTGCGATTAGTGATTTAAATCTAATCAGGCTTCAATGAAAGTTTTCCAATCGATTTAAATCGAGGTTAAGGCGTTGAATGCGATTGGTTCGTATCGATTGCAATCGATCGCCGCGTTGAACGGCCCTATTAATCTTCACAAATTAAAGGGAGGTTTTTACGAATAATATGTTAAAACTAGGAACGAATTTTTCGCTAAAATTAGCACCTCCATTATTAACGTCTGTTTAATTTAATTTCTACCATTTTCTTTATATTGAAACCATTAATGTGTTATATGGGTCGAAATTGTTTACCATGCATGAAAGGATGGAAAAATGGTATCACTCGTGTGTCATAATTCATAAACAAATTACCTGGAGGTGTTAGGTTAACCTCTGAGAATCACACACGTTTAAATAATTCATAATGTCAGGAAGGTTTTATAAAATACCTAGTTATTCTCAAAATCAGAAATCTTCAAATTATTAATAATTGAAAACGTCCGTGTAAATTCCCTGTAACTGAGGTATACCTACACTTAGATCAGTATAAAACTTTAATAATAGATATTTATTTTATTAGGAGTTTAAGGGCCGCTTGCACCGCTGCTACCTGATTAGCGCTAATCAGTGGCTAAACTGACATTAATGGATTGTTTCGACAATTGTAACCAGGATTTTAATCATGATTAGCATTAATCATCGGCGGTGCTATCGGGCATAATAGTAAGACATACGAGTCACATAATGTCACTTAAACTCTGAATAAAATAGAATACGTACCCTGATTTGCACGGACATTAATTAACTTTAATCAGTGTCCCATTTACAATGAATTCAGAGGGGGTTTCAATCTGGAAAGCGTGGATCCTCATGACATCTTGACAAACCTCAGGGCCGATATGGCTAAAAAGTTGTATAAATATCTACTCAACTGCTTTACCTTAAGACATTTTATACTGACTGAATGGTAGGCGAGCTGTTTTTTCCTCCCTATGATCTGAGTCTCGATATATTTCGCCCACGGGAACCTCAGCCGGCGATATCGGATCTTGTTTTTTTTTTGGTTATGAAATATATTATTTATGTTGTAAATTTAATCTACTGGCCAAACCCTTGCTAAAATTGTAATGCAATTATGAGCAATAAATACTTACTTACTTACTTACTTACAGTGATTAAAGTCCGATTAATGATTGTTTTGACAACTTCAACAATCATTAATCGGGCTTTAATCATTAATTAAATTTAATCGTTCGTTCGTGCAAATGGGCATTAATTTTCAAACGCAGAGTTAACTTTGGGGGCCCTGGGCAAAATTGCTTGGAGGCCTACCCACAGGACCGTATCTCTTTATATGACTTGGGGGGGGGAGGGGTAAATAAAAATTTGGCAATTTAAAACAATCGAATTGTCCAACTGAAAACTGAATGGGCGCCGCAGGCGCAATTTTTTAAACATTCCAAACACTTCACAATATTAATATATTATTATTATTAATATTAATTACTGTGTTAACTTAGTAAATAGCATGCCGAGAAGGATGCAAGAATGTATTGAAGCGGATGGCTATCCTATTAAGTATTAATTAAGTATGTTTCCTTTAGTATTAGATGTTATGATCTATTTTGTGTTGAATAAAGCTTTGTAAACACCAGTCTATATATATAAATATACCTATATATACTATAATATGCTTTATTTTCAAACGTTACATAACAATAATTATTTAAGACGGTCTTGACAAGGTATAACCGTCATTTATATGACACTATTTTGAGTGGAGTGTTATGCCTCCAGAGGAGCTTAAGTTCATCATTATTTGAAATTTTGCAAAATGCCAAAGTGACGCCCAACAAAAGCGAGCAGAAAATTTTCAATTTTTTCGTTTGAAAATAAAATATTGTATTTTATTCGGAGTTTAAGTGACATTATGTGACTCGTATGGATTTAGTTCGCCTCGCTCCGCTCGGCGCTTAAACTTCCATACTCCGTCACATAATGTCCTACTTAAACTCCTAATTAAATAAATATCTATTATTTTCAAACGTCATTTAACAATAAATTACTTAAATGACTGTGTTGGAAAGGTACGACCGTCACTTCTAGCGGCTAAATTTTGAGTGTTTCAAGATAATTTACAGTTTATTTGTAGCAACAATGACTGCATTGTTGCTGCCCTCAAGGAGCCCCCTTCGCGGTAAAAAAAAATTCAATGTGAAAAAAAAGAAAAAATAAATTAGGTAGGTGTAGTGTATAGCAGTTACACCCCCCCAGTTTTGCCAGTTGGCAAATTTCGGGTGTCGTCCAGTTACATTCGGCAAACTAAAACCGGGCACCATGCTTTTTCGAAATTAAATCGCAGAGTTTTATAAAATACCTACTCGATAGCCGGCCTGGCAGGCATAAAACACCTAATTGGCAAAAAAAATCTGCCTTACCAAAGTTAAATTTTTCATTTTCTTCATTACTTCATTTGTAAGTATTATTGTGAAGTGTTTGGAAAATTCGATTGTTTTAAATTGCCAAATTTTTATTTACCCCTCCCCCCCCAAGTCATATAAAGAGATACGGTTCTGTGATGGGTAGGCCTTCAAGCAACTTTGCCCAGGGCCCCCAAAGTTAACTCTGCGTTTGAAAATTAAGTATTCTATTTTATTCAGAGTTTAAGTGACATTATGTGACTCGTATGTCTTACTAATGCCCGATAGCACCGCCGATGATTAATGCTAATCATGTTTAAAATCCTGGTTACAATTGTCGAAACAATCCATTAATGTCAGTTTAGCCACTGATTAGCGCTAATCAGGCAGCAGCGGTGCAAGCGGCCCTTAAACTCCTAATAAAATAAATATCTATTATTAAAGTTTTATACTGATCTAAGTGTAGGTATACCTCAGTTACAGGGAATTTACACGGACGTTTTCAATTATTAATAATTTGAAGATTTCTGATTTTGAGAATAACTAGGTATTTTATAAAACCTTCCTGACATTATGAATTATTTAAACGTGTGTGATTCTCAGAGGTTAACCTAACACCTCCAGGTAATTTGTTTATGAATTATGACACACGAGTGATACCATTTTTCCATCCTTTCATGCATGGTAAACAATTTCGACCCATATAACACATTAATGGTTTCAATATAAAGAAAATGGTAGAAATTAAATTAAACAGACGTTAATAATGGAGGTGCTAATTTTAGCGAAAAATTCGTTCCTAGTTTTAACATATTATTCGTAAAAACCTCCCTTTAATTTGTGAAGATTAATAGGGCCGTTCAACGCGGCGATCGATTTCAATCGATACGAACCAATCGCATTCAACGCCTTAACCTCGATTTAAATCGATTGGAAAACTTTCATTGAAGCCTGATCAGATTTAAATCACTAATCGCAATCATGATTTAGACATTAATGACTCGATTACCTAATGATCTTTATGTTGAGATTTATTTCAGTACCTACGTCCCTCGTGTTAAATTGTAACGAAAAGTTAATAACAAATCATTGATGCGGGAAAGTTTAAAAAAAAAATGCGCGTAGGGCAGATTTCTAAAAGCGGCCATCAAGAACGCAAATTTCAATACGCGCCTTGTCTCGGGTTAAATTACTTAAACAGGAAGCTCGTACTTACCTGAAGACCCGATCGATATTTCCCACTCCGACTTGCAACTGAAGTGGACCAGACATGCAGTGTTTGTCTCCCACCTTCCCGGGTGGGCATTTTCACCTACGCATACGTTCGTTCGTTTGGCGCAAATCGTGCAACCGGAAGTTTCATTTTGGCACATCAACTTTTAAATTTTAAATACAAACCACTGTTTTTTACATGAGCATTAAAGAGGTCTTGAAATTCCGCTTCCGAAAATGTATTTCACTATTAGTGCCCTTTCGTCAAAAATTTCAAAAATTCGAATTTTCATCGCACTTTAAAAACACGATAGATATAGCCCAAACCCCTGGACCGATTTGACTGAAATTTTGTGCGTAGGCATTTCATGGCTGAACTTAGAGCAGAAAAGCTTTTGAAGCCAATCGTGGTACTCGGAGTGCCATTTTAGCACATCAACTTTGAAATTATATGAAAGATCCAAGCAGGGGGGAGGTTCCAGCCGCTTCTCTGCTGCCCTTTTGACCTGAAAACGGGAACAAAGAACACTAACGAAAAATGGGCAACAGAGAAGCGGCTGGAAACCGCTCGTCAGTCGTCATTGTGACTAATTTCACACTTTCTGACAAATACCGAAATTTAAGGTTAATATTTTGCCACATTTCCCGCCGTTCTCTGTCAGTCCGCAAGTTTTAAACGAGAATGAGAATTTTCATATTTTCCGCCGAAATGGTAGGAATTGTGAATAGATTTTAACCTCCCTACTCCACTTCACCACTTAAAAAAGGGAAGTTACTGCAATCACTAAAATGTTCTCATTTGAGATAACACCAGATTTTCACGTTTTGAGGTCTCAGGAACCCAAAAAAGTTTTAAAAATGTGTCTGTGAATTCGTACGTATGCTAGTAAACACGCCACAGTCAAAACTACTAGAGCGATTTGGCTGAAATTTGGTACGTAGGCATCTCATAACCCAACTTAGATTTGAAAATGTTTTGGAGCCAATCGTGGAACTAAACGTCTGACAGCACTTATCGTGGTTACGTTATAAGTGGAATGATTGAATTTCGAGCGTGAATGCCCTCTCAATTATTGACTTGTGCGGTCATATCCTGCGACATTAAACAGATAACAATAGAACACAAAATGCGGAAAAAATTATTATTCTTGGCAATGCAGCTATATTGTCCGCTGACCGCAACAGTTACTTTCTTCAATTTAATTTGGAACATAAAGGTTCTTACTGGACCCTAAGATTGGAAGGTAAGGTCAGGATACACATGAAAATAGGTTACTACTTATAAAGCCACTAAAATTACAGTAACAAAACTGCATGTTGTCAAAGTTACGATCGATCATTTGCCTGAGTAACGACTAAAAGTAGGGACATTTCCGATTTTATTGCAGACTTTATTACTTGAAACCGACAATTATCACTTCTCCGCTAGTTTTTATCTTCCTGTATACAGACGTTTAATTATAGGCAAAATGTAGGTAAATAAAAAACGACCTAGTTTCAAACATATAACCCAGAGCTAATTCAAATCATTGATAAACCTATATAGAAAGTCCATTGAACAAAAACCAAAAATTATATAAAAATTTCACTGTCAATGGCATCGACATTAACGGCCCACTTTCCCCTACGACTAATTTAGCAGTAGTTCACATATTAATTGCATTCATTAAGAAGTACCTTTTACTTATTTTATGGCGATGCTGCAATGCCGATATTTTTAAATTAGAATTATTTAGATTAGGCAGGTGGTACCTACCTAATTTGTTTTCAATCAACCTGCCAACCTTAAGCGATGTTGTTCTTGTATCAAACAAGTTATGTAATGTCTATTTATTTTAGACAGGTGATCTTGAGGAGAAAACCGTTGATCCTACGTGAATTTCTCACGTGACCAAACTGAAAGAGAATAAAATTTGCAATAGAATGAGTATATACTTGCATTCATAGCTTCTTCTGTTTTCGAGATATAAAGGAAAAACTTCGGAGAGACCCCCGGACTCCGCCATTTTTGGAAGATTGCGGCTAACGCACACACATCAGGATTTGTCAGGACTGTTAGTATGCTAAACAGTACATAGTAGAACATCTCAACGCAAAAAACCATTGTCTTCTAATTATTTCTACATTTGCATAAAAAAAATTCTAATACGCATCAAATTTTTTAATTAATATTTTTTCTGCATAACAGAAGAAGCCATGAAAGCAAGTATATACTCATTCTGTTGCGAGTTTTATCCTCTTTTAGTTTAGTCACGTGAAAAATTCACGTAGGATCAACGGTTTTCTAGACATAAAGGAAAAACTTCAGTGGGACCCACATCCTCCACCATTTTTTGAAGATTGCAGCTAACGCACAAACAGGATTTGTCAGGACTTTTAGTATGTTAAACAGTACATAAAGTAAAATACCTCAAAGCAAAAAACCATTGTCTTCTCATTATGCCCACATTTTTTTCTAATACGACTGGACCAATGGACTGGACTAATCAATATTCTCCAAAACGTATCAACATTTGCAGCAAGTGGTTTTGGAACTGCTTGAATTTTAATTGACTTGTGAAAAATGTTGATATAAAAATTATTATCTCTAAGGAAACGACGTATAAACAATGCTTACGCCTCCAATCAGTTTCCGCAATTGATTTTAATATTGACCAGTTATCAACAAATTACAGAATCAGGCCGATTTACTCATTTGGATTGTACTTTCCAATTTTTCAAGCCTCTTCACAATATTTCAACCCCTTCTAAATTTTCATTGAGGTTGTCTCTTCAGCCCCTCCAATATTTTTCAAGCCTTGGGATGGTAATTTTACAGATTTCCAAATGTTTGTGTTTTTCTACTCATTTTCTATTGCATGTGTCAAAAAGGCGAATTGTTGAAAAATACAGTATTAAAAAACTGTCAATTGGGATGAGAAACCTGAAAAGCTCCTTTACAATGCAAAAGAAAATGAATAGAAAAACACAAACATTTGGAAGCCGAGGCACTACTACTAGGTGCATCAGATTGATAAAATTTGCACCCTATTCTACCAGTAAATCTAGGCGGCCCCTACATACCCATCAATGTGATAAACATCTACAGGGATACACATCGCTTTGATGTACATCTTCGGTGGCTTTTTAACCCCCTCAATCCCACAAATTTTCGAATTCGTGATAAGACAGGGTGGGTAATTTTTCGATGCTCACCATTGGGATCTCCTAAACGGTAAAAGATACGGTGTCGGTTAAATTAGAGAAAAGTTGCGCTATTTTTTGGCGATTAAGAATCTGAAAAGAATTTCCCGATATTTTGATTCGTTCCTAAGTTATCACAAAAAAACTGAAAATTGCCGATTTAAAGAAAAATTAATATCTTCCTAACGATTGATGTTATTTAAATGAAACTTGCAACTTTTATATTTTTGACAGCTGTCAATTGAATGCCATTGTCAGAAATTTTCTAGGCTTTCTAGATTTTGAATAAAGACTGTCAACTTTTCTTTTTCTTATGGGCGCCATATTGAATTTTAACATAACAAAAAAATTAGCTTTTCAAATATGTAACCAACATGGACGTTTTTGAAAAATTATGCGAAAGCCTGAGTCACACGATCGCAAGAAGTATCTTATTACTGTTGAATTCAATTGTTTTCGCATGCTATAAGAAATTGAAGAAGTCGGCGTACTTTTTTGCAATTGTTTGTCATCTAAGTTTAAGCTGATTTTACAAATTATTTATACCAATTTTCAATTTTAGACATCTGTCAAAAAAGTTCACGTTGACTACATTTTTGAAAAGCTAATTTTTTTGTGTAATTGATCGTGTTAAAATTCAATATGGCGGCCATAAAAGAATCAAAAGTTGACTGTCATTATTAAAAATCTAGAAGCCCTAGAAAATTTCTGTCAACGCCATTCAGTTGACAGCTGTCGGAAATATAAAAGTTTCAAGCTTCATTTAAATAACATAAAACGTTAGGCAGATATTAATTTTTCTTTAAATTGTCAATTTTAAGATTTTTTGTGATAACTCAGGAACGAATCAAAATATCGGGGAATTCTCTTCAGAATCTTAATCACCAAGAAATAGTGCAACTTTTCTCCAATTTAAACTACTCTCCATCTATTAAGGTTTCCGAGATACTAATGGTGAGCATCGAAAAATTACCCACCCTGTATACGTTTTGAGGTCTCAGGAACGTACAAGTCTCTAAGTTTTTCAAAATTTTTATGTTTAATTGCATTTTTTGAAACAGAATTTGAAGACCTTTCAAATTTCCACAAGATTTCCTCAAATTTCCCAAGATTTCCCCGAGATTTCCTCAGATTTCCCCAAGATTTCCCGGAGACTTTTTTCCCCAAATTTCCTAAGATTTAAGAAGATTTCCTCAGATTTCCTCGAATTTCCCCAAGATTTTCTCAGATTTCCTAAGATTTCACCGAGACTTCCTCAATTTCCTCAGATTTCCCCAGATTTCCCCGAGATTTCCCCAAGATTTCCTCAAAATTCCTCGGATTTCCCAAGATTTTCTAGCACCTGTACACCAGATTTCCCATGGGGCTCACCCCTCGGTACATACACACGTACGTACGTACACACACCCACATACACATTTTCTAAAAACCACTTTTTGCTGATTCTTGGACTTCGAAACGTAAAGATCTGGTGTTATCTCAATTTCGAATTTTGAAGTTATTGCAGTAACCTCCCATTTTTAACTTCTACGCTTCGCGAAGCAAGTTAATAAAATCGATCGAAAAATCGAATCGCCAAACACATCAAATCTTTACGTTTCAGGGTCCTGGGAATCTGAAAAAGTGGTTTATGAAAAATGTCTGTCTGTCTGTAATCACGCTACAGCTCAAACGACTAAACGTATCGAAATGAAATTTGGCACACATATTCAGTGGGAGATTTGTAGGTGCTGATTAGTTTTGGCCACATCGGTTCACGGAAACTGCCTTTTTTAACTTTAAAAACTTTAAAAATTTAAATGCAAACCTCCATTTTTCGCGTACCATATGAGAGCTCTTCGAATTCTGCTTCTAAAAATGTATTCACACTTGGTGCCCTTTTGGTCAAAAATCGGTGCTGTGAAAAAACCTATGTAATTCCCTATATTTTTATTACCGGATTTGATAGCTGATTTTTTTTCAAGTCGAAAACCTTAGTGACATTTTTTCGAAAAATCTCATTTTAGTGGCAAAGGGGCCCTTTTTTGAATTTGTCTTAGGAAATAGCATTTTCTTACTATTGGATTTGATACTTTAGTGCCATTTTTTAGAAAATTTACATTTTAGGGGCAAAAATTCTTGTTTTTGAATTTTTTTTAGCAAAAGGGTATATTATTATTATCGAATTCGATAGCTGTTGCATTGACGGAGCGAAAACCTTAGTGCCATTTTTTTCGAAAAATGTGAGCGGTGAGATATGACATGATTGAGGTGAGAGTGAGACTGAGGCTGCAATAGGGAACGCAAATTAACACGGTATTTGCGCATCTTTATAATTCCTTCAATCAACGGTTAAAGTTAATTGCTACATTTACAAATTCTGTGAAAAAGTAGAAGTTTGTACCGTCTCCGAGACTGCCAATTTTTTATTACAATATTGCAATCAAATTCACACACAGGTTCAGGTAGATTTGCGACGATCACAGAAAACAATAATAAATTTATTTTCCATAACTTTTTTATCTCTTCTCAATAACAATTGCAACTTCTTAATAAATAATTCATTAAAAAATTCAAACAGCTGAGTAACTCTACCAGGAGAATAGCCACAGGGCCGAACACAATAGAGAACGACCTTAATATCCAGTAGACGTTCACCTTCATTTAAAATACTGACAATATCGTTATGAAAATCTTTGAAAAATCAGTGAAAGCGCGAATATTTTCACCGAAAATATAGAAAGTTGTGGAAATAGAAATACATTATCTTTGCGTTCCACTAAAACTAAAACGTTTAATTTTTTTTTGGTTTACGCATTGTTCGTGGTCGTTGAGATGCAGAAAGATCTCATTTTTGGTCACATTGAGAGGTTCGTTCACCTTGCGAAATTATACAAATTTATTCGGCCACAATTGCAATGCAATGACGTTCATAATGGGCGTTTACCGGTGTCCGACAACCAACGACTAAAAAAATTGTTTAAAAATCAAGGCTCGGTTCAGCCGGATGCGCGATTTTTTTCAATTTGCAGAATTTAATTACTTTACGTAATTGTTTTAAGCTCCGTTAGTTCATCCGATTGTTTTCAATTCTCATCGTTATTCCGTTGGAAGTGTTGGAAAATTATTTCTTTCCTGGCGTCTTCCAGATCGAGACGTAATAAGAAGAACCGTAATGACCGTTTTATGCCATATGAGATTAGACACGACAGCACCCATAGACTTGCATTAATGGCACTTAATGGATTAGGTTTTTCAAGAAATTTTACTGCCCCTATATTGATTGAGATCGAATAATGGCAAATTGCCAGGAAATAACCAATAAAGGATAATTTAATTAGGTACCTAACTGAGATTAGTACCTGTGTTAGTACCTAATAATAAAATTTTGCAGTGATGTTGTATACGGACGTTGTTTCTGAACGGTTACTGTTGATCTGCACCTGAGTACCTACCTACTTACATGATGTAATAAGATTTGTTATTTATTAGAGTTATGCGTAGATTAATGTCCTCACACCGATAACTTGGAAAAAGTTTTTTCTTCTTCCAGAATAATACCTGTAAGCTGTAGCAACAGGTACCTACCTAGATTTAGTGTTAGTTTAGTCGGGAATGGCAAATCGCTGGGGGTTCCTCATATCCTTTATTTATACCGGGTGGCCCCTTCAAGACAATCCACTCTTAATAACTTTTGAACGGAATAAGACATCGACTTGCGGTTTTCGACAAGTCGTTTAGCATTAAGGGGGACATGTTTAATTGTTTATGCTTCACTGTAATTTTGACTTTGTTCAGATGGCGCAGTTTACCCCTTCGAGGTCAAAATTCTAAATAACAGCATACCTCGCAGCATTATATCAAATGAAAGCTCTTGAAAAATGCTATTCATTGTTCTAAATAGTTTGAGAATTTAATGAACCGTTTTCATAATGTGGGGCGGTAACCACACACCAAGTGGCAGCTTCATATTTTGAAGCAAAGGCAAGATACTAAATAATCTTTACTTTTCGTTTTTCACCCCTAACTTTCACTCCCGTGGTCGGATATGGCCCAAAAGCAATTCCGGTCGAGATTTTCAGTAGGCGAGGGTGTACACCAAATTTCAGCCCGATATCTCAAGCCGTCCTCCAGTTAAAAATCGGACAGACCAATCATTTGGCATCTTATCTAAAGGAAACTAATTTTAAAAATTTTAAAAACAAACGAAAGCCTGGAGCGCTACTGTTTTGCTCCAAAAAATCTCGAAACTTCGACTTTATTCTCGAAGCTTCGAGATTTAAAATGTCAAAGTTTCGCCTTTATTCTTGAAGCTTTGATATTTTTAAGCCCTCCTACTTTGGTATTACAGATCTTTGAAACGGTTTTTAGGGGCAAAGTGAGGCCAGCATCAATGGAGACCCTTCTTAGGTCACTATGCATGACTTCCGGTCATTTATTGCTAAGCAATCAACGTCCGATGCCCATAGGACACGACTGAAAAAGTTCGTAATTACGAAAATATTCTCGTAACTAGGTACTAGATTTTTAAGCCATGTCTACTTTGGTATTAAAGACCCCTCAAACCGCTTTTAGGGGCCTCAGGTCATTTATTGCGTAATTACGAACTTTTTCAATCGTGCCCTATGGGCATCGGGCGTTGTTTGCTTAGCAATAAATGATCGGAGGTCATATCCCAGTGAGCACACACACGTTTATTTCACGTTATTGTAACGTTGGCTGCGTTGAAATAACGTTTTTGGTTATAAAATGCAACTGTCTAAACTAAAAATTACGTTGTTTGTCAACCGTTCCTCAACTTACCACAAAAGTCAACGTTGATTTTAAGTATAATTAATAACGTTGATCAGAACGTGTTTTCCTAACGTTGATTCAACTTAACAAACTAACCGATTTTGATAACGTATATGCTTGATTTTAAACAGTAATTTTTCTACGTTACGTTAGGAAAACGTTATCTGATAAACTGATATTCAATCACCGGTACGATTATGTATTATTTCAGGTGTAACTAAAACGTTTATTTTACCTACGTCGTTTAGTAATGTTGACTCAACTTAGCACATCAATCGGTTTTAATATCGGAATATGGTTGATTTAAAACGGTATGTTTTCAACATTAAGAAAACGTTAAGTTATAAACTTCTTTTCAACCACTTGTCGGACATGCATTGATTTCAAGTGTAATAAAAACGTTGAAGCTACGTGGTTTTACTAACGTGGATTCAACTTAACAGATCAACCAGTTTTACTATTATAGTTATATGGTTGAGTTTCAGTATTTTTAGAACGTTAAGGATACGTTAATGCATTAATTTCAAGTGTAACGAAAACGTTGACGCAACGTTGTCTTACTAACGTTGATTAAACCTTAGGAGATATACGGACAAAGAGGACGCCACTAGCATTGAATCACTAGGAACTGATAGCTAAAGGGCGGATTAAAAAGCATTTATTTTCCAGAAATAAGCGCCTATAAAAAGCCTCAAAAATCGAAAATTAAGCTACAAAAAAGTAAAAATAAGCACCTAAAAGTTCAACTATTTCAAAATTTAAATTTTCGTTAATTGCAGGAAATGCCTAACAGAAATGAAACTTGATTTTTTAGCAAAAATTGTATTGAATAGGCTAATTAAGGAAACTTGTTTCTCCGATTGTATGCACGGTCACCCATCTCTGTCACTCCTCGGTCGGCCTTGTTCTCTATCTACGCATCTCATCACCATAGACAAAGAAACCTGAAGTTAAGTTTCATTTCAGTGCCAGTACCTTATTTTAGTCAATTAAGGTTGCTAAATTACAATTAAAGATCGGCTTTCGCCGGGAAATAAGTAAAAATCGACCAAAAACGTGGTAAGCTAACAAGAAAAAGCACTAATAAGCTAGAAAAGACTTAAAAAAAGCTCACAAAATCCGTAAATAAGCACTTACGCGAATTTTAGACAAAAATAAGCAAAATAAGCAAAATAAAATTAGTGTCAAATGATTCGAAATTTTATGAAACGGAAAGAACCAAGAGCATTTCGTTCTGCTTACATTATTAAAAAAAAGCAAAATGCCAGAAATCCGCCCTCTACTGATAGCAGTAGGGGCTTTAAATTCCATTAGGCCTTTGGATATAGGAGATTCATCGTGCGTGACGGCACGACAGCTGGAAGTAGCGATGTGATATAACGTCATTACACGTTATCAATCTTGAAAAGACACGTATAAAATTGGTTCACTTGCAGGGATCGATGTAACGTATATTACATGTTATTAGTCAACGTATTATTTTAAGTTGTCAAATACCTAAATAATAGCGTTTGAAAAACCCTTTGAAAATTCGTTATAATTTTGGTTGAAAGTATGTAACGTTAATTTTGGCGAGATTGACACGTTTATTTGATCTATCACTAGAAACACCCCACTACACCGAAACACTTGAATTTACACTGCTGACGCGTTTCGAACACAATGTGCTCATTATCAAAGCCGAAGCTAAAACAACCTGCCTGTCTAGAAACTGAAATATTTATAGGCCCACCCGCGTAGCTCCGCCCCTCGCCTGATCTCGGTAGACCAATCACAGGTCGAGAAATGGTCACGTAAGGGTGAACACGTATAAATACAACAAGTCCTACTTAAAGTAGCGTAAACAAAGATGAATATGCGATCGGGCCTGTATCAGCGTTCATAAGCCTATCTCTAGACTTATGAATTACGATACTCTCCCAAGCGTCGAGCATCTGCATCTTGTTAACGCTACAAACTAACTTAATATTATCACTTATTCTATGGTCATTGTGTAAAGCATGTAGGGCAACACTGGATTTCTCAGTTCTGCCATATTTAAGGTGGGCTAAGTGCTCCTTAAATCTGGTGCTGATAGGCCTTCGTGTTTGACCTACATACTTTAGATCACAATTTTGACAATTGATTTCGTATATACCAGATTTTTCGCTATTCCCTACTTTATCTTTCGGGTTGCCTAAAAGGTTTTTCAGTTTGTTTTCTGATCGTCAGCAGTGTAAATTCAAGTGTTTCGGTGTAGTGGGGTGTTTCTAGTGATAGTGCATTTTTCCACCGAAGTTGTCCAGTGTTTCCATACGTTTATTTGATGTTTAAAATCAACGTTTCTTGCAAAAGATTAGTCGTAACATAACAATATTTTTTCAACGTGGTTGTGCTCACTGGGTGCATAGGGACCTAAGGAAGCCCTCTTATTGGTTGCCAGTCTCACTTTGCCCTAAAAGCCGTTTCAGAGCTCTGTCAATCTGTGATACCAAAGTAGGCGTGGCTTAAAAATCTCGAAGCTTCGAGAATAAAGGCGAAACTTCGACATTTCAAATCTCGAAGCTTCGAGAATAAAGGCGAAACTTCGACTTTTAAAATCTCGAAGTTTCGAGAATAAAATCGAAGTTTCGTAAGAACAATGCCCTTTACAGTCACCCTCAGTGTTTTATTAACTTGTTTTAATTTGGAAGTTTATCTTAGTATGTGTAACCGCCTTTCTGGTTCTTTGACTGTTTGTTTTTCAGTTATTTGTCATAGATTAAGGGTAGGGCGAGGGGTAGGGGTATTATCAGTTCCTAAGCCCACTCTGGGGAGAGTTTATTTTGGATCATTTGATACAGTGGAGTGGCGCACCCAGAAAAAATGTTTGCACAGTTAAACCGTTACTATCGGGTGTCCCAAAAAAAACCGGCTAAAATATTTTTGGGAATAAGTCTGCCATTTCTTAACCGATTTGGATGAACGTGGTCTTAAATTAAAGCCAAAGTATCAGACTCTCGACTGTATGAGAAATTACGGCAGATGGCGCTGCCGTAGTAGTCCTATTGATACTTGCTTTAAAGGTTTATTTTAGCTGCATGGGGATTCGTCAGTCAACGGCCAATCGGTATGACACTCGAATAGCCTTGAAGATCTTTCTTTTTTGTTAAAAAATCCTTTTTCGCACAATCGTATGTTATAACTCTCTTACCGACGTAGTTAACATAAGGTGTAAGTTCAACTTACCAAGCGCGGTTTGGTTTCCCAGGCAACGAAAAATAACAGTGCTGTTATGAATTCATAACAGCACGCATATCTGACACAGGCATGGTAAGTAAAACAATTGAACTGGCAAAGGTAGCGAGAGCATTTGGAAAATTCGGCGATCTGTCAAACAGGATTTGTTTAATGGCTGACGAAAAATGTTCAATAATTTAATTTCGATTGTGCGAAAAATCATATACGATACACGGTTGTTAAGTACATCTAACATAAACTCGGAAATTGCAAAAACTCGTCTTCGACTCGTTTTTGCAAACCTTTCCTCGATTCTGTTATACTGTACTTACCAACCTAATATCGTAATATACTATTTCAGAAGTCGATTTGGCTTAAGCATTAATTTTCTGTAATTTTTTAAAAAAATGTGTTTTTGAGTATTTTCACGCATTAATGCCCATGACCAAAGAACAGTAATGCATATAAATATCTTAATTTTTAGTTATAAATGAACGAATATGGTGAAAACAGTGGCGCGGATGCCAAGGGGGGGGGGGGGCAACTGAACAGTTATTATTGAAAATGAAGCCCTATGTGCATCAATGCGAGGGGCTACTCACTAGAGGCATTTGGTGTACACTCGACCGGCATTGATGGCATTAATTGGCATTGATGGCATTAATCGGCATTTTTGGCATTAATCGGCATTTTTTGGCATTAATCGGCATTATTTTGGCATGTTTCGTCCATCATTAATCGGACGTCTTCGGAATTTAATGCTCTAAAGGTCGCGAAGTCTCGTCAGTCGTCTCATTGGTGCAGATGACCTACGTATAGTGTTGTAAAATTAATTATTATCGGTTTCTGTTCCTACCAGTTCTGAGCGTGCAGCATAAATAATTATTAAAAGTGAACAAAGTCTTTCTGGGTACGGCTAGAACGTATGGTCTCTTTCGCAGATGTTCCTTCTAGGGTAGGGGACACAGTTATATGTGTCACCATATGTCATGGTGAGACAACTACTCCCCTGGCAAATACCACGCCAGGCATTGAATTACACATTTAGGCTTTGGAGTGTCTTTCAAAATATGTTCCCCCGGTAGGGTAAAGACAATATCTCGCACTGATGAGCCCTAATAAGGGTGAAACACGTGCCTGTGGGTTTGTATTTCCCCTCGATTTCCCCCATCCACCGGGGGGGGCGAAACTGTATCTTGTTTTGCTGTGTGTCAGTACCGAGGTCAGTACAGACGCCCTTAGGGTGTCTGTCGTGGTGTGTAATTCAATGCCCTGCGTGGTATTTGCCAGGGGAGTAGTTGTTTTACCAGGATATGTATATGGTGACACATGTAACTGTGTCCCCTACTCTAGAAGGAACATCTGCGAAAGACACTATACGTTTGCTATAATAGGTAGTTATTTATCATATAAGTGTTAAAAGTAGTATTTTATTTTGTGAGAAGGAAAGTTTGGGGCACGACGCGCAGCGGAATGGCCCATCCCTTCGAAGAAAATAAAATCACTTTTAACAGGCAAGTGGGTCACTCTCTCCCAAGAGACTGAAGTGCTGTTGCTAGGTAATTTTATAAATAAACCATTGATTCTTGCATTGTCTGATTAAACTCCGTCAAAGTGACATTTTAACATTTTTCAACTATTAACCTCCCCAACCCCATCACAATTTAAAAAAAATGGGAGGTTACTGCAATCACTAAAATTTTCGAATTTGAGATAGCACCAGATCTTCACGTTTTGAGGTCTCAGGAACCCAAAAAAGGGGTTTTTTAAATGTGTCTGTGTGTATGTACGTACGTACGTACGTTTGTACGTACGTTCGTACGTACGTTCGTACGTTTGTACGTTCGTACGTTCGTTTGTAATCACGCCACAGCCAAAACTACCAGACCGGTTTAGTTGAAATTTGGAACATAGGCATCTCGTAACCTAACTTAGATCTGAAAAGCTTTTGGAGCCAATCGTGCAACCGGAAATGCCATTTTGGCACATCAACTTTTAAATTTTAAATGCAAACCCCCATTTTTCACTTCACCATAAGGAAGACCTTCAAATTCTGCTTCTAAAAGTGTATTCATTCTTAGTGCCCTTTTGACCAAAAATTAAAAAAAAATTGATTTTTATCGGACTTTAAAATCGCGGTACAGCCCAAGCCCCTGAACCGATTTGGCTGAAATTTTGCACATGGGGATTGTATTACACGTCGAAGAGCTGAACAAATTTTGAATTCAATCGACTCACGGAAAGTGCCGTTTTGGCACACCAATTTCCAAATTTAAAATTATTTTTTCATTTGACCATTAAAAACAAGTTTTTGAAAGATTTATTGTCACTATCAGAACGGTCTTCAAATTCTGGTTTTAAATAGGACAAAATTAGTTCGCATTTAGCGCTGTTTGGTTCAAAAAAGCGAAATTTTATAATAACAGTAAAAATACATTATAGCCCAAATTACTGAATCGATTTGGCTGAAATTTGGTACATGGAGATCGGGTGACCCGTTGAAGACCTGAAAGGCTTTTGAAAGCAATTGGCTCACGGGAAGTCCCATTTAAGCATATCAACTTAAAATTTTAAATACAAGACCTCATTTTTTATGTCGCCATTAGAAAGGCGATCAAATTCTGGTTCTAAAAATGTGTTCACAGTTTCGGCCACTTCAGTAGAAAATAGAGAAAAAATGCTTTCTCAATAAAAGGGAGCGGGCTGACAGTGGATGACATAAAGTGGCAGTTATTGTCAAAAAGGTGGCAAAAGATTAACCTTAAAAGGAACATATTGTCAAGTGTGATGGGTGATGTCCGAGGTGATGTCGGTATTTGTCAGAAAATTGCGAAATTAGTCAAGGATTAAAAAAATTCTGTTGAATTGACTACTATCTACACAGAATACAAAGATCCACGCGATGGGGAGGTTCCAGCCGCTTCTCTGCTGCATTTTTTGGATTCAAATTGAATGGGAGTGCAAGAAATAGCGTATTGAATTTTTCATGGCCCACCATTCGGAACTCGGAAACCATGAGATGGAGAGTAGCTTAAATTAGAGAAAAGTTGCGTTTTTTCAAGGTGATTAGGAATCTGTAAAGAATTCTCCTCTACCTTGATTTGTTCCTGAGTTATCCCGAAAAAATTGAAAATCTCGATTTTTGACAAAAATTCATCTTTCTAACGATTGGTGGCAAGTAAATGAAACTTGGAACTTTTATTTTTTTTGACAGCTGTCAACTCAACAGCATTAACAGAAATTTTCTAGGCCTTCTAAATTTTGAGCAACGACAGTCAACTTTTCTTTTTATTATGGTCGCCATATTAGATTTTAACACCATTAAATGCCCAAAAAAAATAGCGTTTCAAAAATGTAGCCAATATGGACTTTTTTGGCAGATCGTCAAATTTTGAAAATTGCTATGAATAATTTGTAAAATCCGCCTAAACTTAGATGAAAAACAATCGCAAAAGACTACACCGATTTTTTCAATCTCTTGTGACATGTGAAAACAATTGAATCCAATAAATAATAAAATAAGCCTTGGCATGGTGCGACTCAAACTTTGACATATTTTTTTAAAGAAGTGCATATTGATTACATTTTTGAAAAGCAAATTTTTTTGTGTATCCTGTGTTCTTAAAATTCAATATGGCGGCCATAATAAAAATAAAAGTTGACTGTCGTTGATCAAAATCTGGATGGCCTAGAACATTTCTGTCAATGCCAGCTGTCAATAATATAAAAGTTCCAAGTTTCATTTGAATACCACCAATCGTTAGAAAAACATAATTTTTTCTCTAAAATGAAATTTAAAATTTCAGTTTTTTCGCAATAACTCGGGAACGAATCAAGATATCGGGGAATTCTTTACAGATTCTTAAAAAAGGGTCACCTTTCTCTAATTTAACCTACTCTCGATCTCTAATGGTTTCCGAGTTCCTGATGGTGGGCAACGAAAAATTCACCACCCTCTGTATACCAGAGGACTGAAGTGACATTTAATCCCTCTCGTGATTTTTTCACGCTTAGTATTAAATAATGCACTTCAGTCTTTCGGTATACAATTAACGCCAGTGTTAAAAGTAAATGACTTTTAATACTGGTGTCAGAAAATGTCATCTCTAACAATTATCAACAAACGTTATAACAACTGTTTTTAATAGTGTTTGTAGAAAAATAATTATTGTTCGTTATTTCCTTTTATTTTATTGTCTGGCCAATAAGTAGTTTCAGAAAAAATTTCGGTTTTATTAAAATTTTTGGCCGAATTATTACAATATACTCTCTCAGAACGCTCGCACCACCTTGTAATGGAGTATTCATTCAGAATAAAATTCTTAGTCGATTTATGTCTGAAAATTTCCAGAGTCCAATAGTTCTCTAGTTATAAGAGATTTAAGTGGAGTGGACCAATCTTTTAGCTCTACTGAATTGCGACATGTTAGATGCACTATTCCCTAGGTACAGGATACTACGGGATACTATCAATGAAAATTTAATATTGTTGATGTACCTTGTTACCTAGGAAATAGTGCATCTAGCATTAAGTTACCTCATGAAGCAATTCAGAACTGAAATCTGATTGATCCTTTTAAATATGTTTTAACTGATGGAGAGAGCGAAAAAGTAGAAGTTTCTACCGTCACCGAGATTGCCTATTATGTAACTTTTTTTATTTGATCACATCAGTATGTGTTTAGGCAGGTATAGTATATTCACTCTAAATAATTGTACTTGCGAATTCATACTTATTATATACAATATAGGTATACAGGAGTTTACATCCTATTTTAAAAATGTCGGGAGTTGATTTAAAATTTTTCTAGTGGTGGGATCGAATTTGTTTCGTTGAATGACCTTACTCGCCGTCTTTCTTGTTAGTGGCATTTTTGGTATTTAACCGGCATTAATTGGCATTTTTGGCATTAATTGGAATTTTTGGCATTAATTGGCATTTTTGGCATTATTTGGCATTTTTGGCATTAATTGGCATTAAATGCTGAAAAAATGCCGAATCGGCATTTGGTGTACACAATTTTTCTTAGTGAATACCCCCTCGCATCAATGTTACTTTAGTCATGGTTATGAAAGCAAGAAAATACGCAAAAACACTTTTTTTGGAAAAATCACAGAAAATTAATGCTTACGCCAAATGGACTTCTGAAAAAAGATTTTTGAAGAAAAAAGAAAGATCTTCAAGGCTACTTGGGTCTCATAACCATTGGTTGTTGTCCGACCAATCCCCACGCACCTAAAATAAGCCTTAAAGACAAGTATCAATAAGGCTGCTACAGCAGCGCCATCTGTCGACGTTTCTTGCAAAGTTCGAAAGCCTGATTCTTTAGCTTTAATTTAAAACCATAAGTCTATCCAAATCGGTTAAGAAATGACTGACTTATTTCAAAGACTATTTTGTCCGGTTTTTTTTGGGACAGCCGATATATGGTTTTCTCAAGGCCGTGATGCCACGTTTTCGAAATGAATAATTCGAAAACGAAATATTTTTCGACTAATAATTTAATATCTTGATAACGAATTCAGTATAACTTTTTATAAAAATCATACCAAATTGTTCCTCTGAATTAATTCTATACACATTCGTATACGCATACAGTGGCGCATCCAGAAAAAATGTTTGGAGGGGGGGGCAATGAAAAAAAGGGGACATCCCTCGCGGTAGGGCCGGATTTAGCTTTGCTGCCGCCCCAGGCCCATACAATTTTTGCCGCCCCTTCGACTAATCTGCAGAATACAATGCGCAAGCAAAACAAAGGAAATAGTGCTGCAGGCGAAAATTTTGAATAATTTCAAGGTCATGCATTTTCTGAGCACGGATGAAAATGAAAAACTTTAAGCGACTTTTTTTTACCGTAGGCGATTATTTTTATAAAAAGGCTGATTCCTGGACAAAGAAAGAGCACATTTAATGAAGATTTTTATCAACAATTAAGTGCCCGGCCTGTCAGACCGGCTATGGTGTATTTTATAACACTTTAGAGTTCAATTTCGAAAAAAATACCTTGGATTGTGTTAATAAAATATTTACAAGGACCGTTACGACGAAAGCTACAAATAATAAGCGCCAATAAATTCTACCTTTTAAAAATTTTGGAAAGTATATGATTCAAAAAGTGTGGAGGAGCTCTGGGGCTGCCCCCCCTGGATGTGCCACTGATTTGATACATTAGAACAGCTGCTGGAGTCATAAACAAAAACATTCAATACATTTTGCTAAACAGTGAAATGAATTAGCTATAGAATTATGTAATCAAATCTTTTCAAAGAATGGATTTCGCACTCTCAAAAAAAAAAGAAAAATCATTTTAACCTTCAATAAAAATGAGCTTCCTAGGAAATTAGAATACATATTAAATAAACAGATTCCTAAAGGACATCACGTTTAAAAACCAATATTTGAGTAGGTAAACCGGCTTGAACTGAATTTTAAACATTGGTTTATTTGGATTATTATTACATACCAATAACACTATCACTAAAATAAGATTAGAATACAATTTCCACAAAATTTTGTAAATAGGTAAATATTATCAACTATTTTGGTATGTAGGTATAAATCAACTTTCAAACGCTGATAAAAAATTTCAAAATTACGTAACTTATTGGCAAAAATTTCCTCTACAGGACTGGTAATTCCTCAGTGCTATCACCATCAGCAGCTCAAGGCTACCCTAGAATTACCGGGGGACCCGTTTTTATTGTCTCCAACTCACAACTCCGGATTGCACGTGCTTCCCGTACCAGAACCAAACTGGTACGGCAGTTTTTGGCCCCATCAAATGAAAACGGTTCCAAAAAACGTGACTATTTTTCTAAAAAGTGAAGTGAAAGTCTGCTAATAATGTATAGAGCCACGTTCGCTATTTCACCGAGCAAATCTCTACTGAATTATTAGGTATTAAATTGTAATTTTTTTCAACGAAAGTGCGCATTATTTAAAAAAACAAAAATAATAATAAAATGCGCGCGCCTTAGATTCTATTTTCTAGGTCATTAGGAACCGACAATTACTTGTAATATATACCTACCTTTAACTTTTGCACGGTTTCACCGTTCGTACCTAACATTTTTTTAATGTAAAATAAATTAAAGCGAACACAGACTACTTCCCGATGGATACATTCACCTTTGACGGATTTGGTTTTATTATAAATTGTCGGTGTAATTGTACGGCGTTTAAATGAATTAATCTATTCTACTTACTCGTTGCGTTTATTAGTTGATTGTACACTTAGAACTAAATCAACTCGATAATTTGGAGTACAACTCGCCTGCCATGATTCGCGCAACTAAAAAACACCCACCTCGAAAACAGGTTGCTTGACGTGCTGCCACCTGTGTGGAGTAAACATGTAAATTTCAACCAGGATGGAGAGAGATGGACAATGATTGAATGGTGGGTTGCCTGGAGATAGCAAAGAAATTATGGAATGGATCGACAGGGTCGGACTGAGCCAACTTTGAGCCTTCGTGAGCCTACCTTACTAACGTCGCTGGCAGCCTGGCACTAGCTTTCTCAAGAGCTTCCTTTTATACAGTGTGTTCGAAATATGTTAAAACACGGCTCTCAGGGCTAAACTGGCCAAACCATGAGCTAAATGGTCAAGGTCACGCATTCTCTAAACACTTCAGAATGTTCGTGTAGGATGAACTAATGCGAAAAACTTAACTCCTATAAATTTTTAACTTCTACGCAGCGCGAAGCAGTGTTACTGGAATCGATCGTGAAAAATTCTCAACAAAACCCTCCATAATAATTTTATAGGAAAATTCAAAAAAAGTTTCAAAAAAACAAAAAACTCTTTGGACTAGACTTTAGTCGGTGGCTGTTGGGCCAACCCCTTGGCTAACTGGAAGTTTCATCTCGTTGTATAAGTTATCGATGTGGGAAAATAACTTGTCGCTAATAAAGTAAGTTTCCCATTTGAAATTAAAATTTATCGGTCCGTAAAATAGTAGTTTATAACCCAAAGCGTAAAACCACTTTCTCGCTGTGGTTTATACAACATTTTTCTTCCTACACCAGTTAAAAGAAAATAATTAATTAATTAATTTTGAAATTTGAGAACCCAAGTGACAGATCAAGAAGATCTAGACGTCAAGTCCTACAATTAAAATTTGGCAAAATCGCGTGTGCTGTCTTCCGTCATACGCCAATCGCCGTCGCCATATTGTCCATTTTACACGCCTAGCCGTTAGTATAATTTTTACACGACTAGCCGTGAGAAGCGGTCCTTTCACAGCCGTTCTGAATCCCGAAAATCTCATTTTCAGTTAGTGTAGGAAGAGAAATATATTTTTTTTCAATTTGATCCACATCCTTTCTTTTTGACCAAGTATATTCGACCTTACTTTTTGCTGATCTTTTTAAATACGTTACTTTAAAAAAAGTCATATCCATAATTTATGCAACATTCAGAACCTTACCCAAAAGCCATCTTGCCATCTTTGTTCGTAATAAACTATACATAAAATTTACTTTGTTCAATTCGAGGTTCAGTTTTATCTAACTCAGCACCATTTTCAATTTTTGGTTCAAACATATTGCATTCTACGTGATCTTCGACTTGATGTGATTCGGAAACGGTTTCTGTATCCTTGCATATTTTATCAAGTTCTTTTGGCTGATCCTCTTCTAGTGGACTTAACTCAGAAAATGTTTCTTCAATGCTTTTGCACATTTAATAATTTTATAAAGTGCGCATGGGCCAAAGACCACGTGGCTTCAATAATTCTTCGGTAAATCCCAATAATTCCTCGGTAAATCCCAATAATTCCTCGATAAATCCCAATAAATCCCCGTAAATCCTCATAAATCCCAATAAAACCTCGTAAATCTCAATAAACCCCAATAAATCCGGTAAATCCTCATACTTGTACACCATAAATCCTAGGTTGTCTACCCCTCGCCGAAAACCTTAGTGCCATTTTTTCGAAAAATGTCATTTTAGTGGCAAAAGGGCCCTTGTTTCAATTGATTTTACAAAAAAGCATATTCTTACTATCGGATTCGACAGCTGTTGTATTGACGCCTGATCAAAAACAATAGTTCAACTTTTTAGAAAATTTCCATTTTAGGGACAAAAAGGCCCCTTTTTGAATTTTCCTTAGCAAAAGGGCATATTATCATTATCGAATTCGATAGCTGTTGCATTGCCGGATCGAAAACCTTAGTGCTATTTTTTCGAAAAATGCCATTTTAGGGGTGAAAAACATTTGCATTTTAGATTTTAGTAAATGAGCGCCGGGCGCATCAGCCATCGACAATCGCCCGCACGATCGACTTTGGTTAAATAAAGTTAATTGCGCTACATTTACAAATTCTGTGAAAAAGTAGAAGTTTCTACCGTCTCGAGACTGCCAATTTTTTTAACCTCCCCAACTCCAACAAAATTTTAAAAAAATGGGAGGTTACTGCAATCACTAAAATTTTCGAATTCGAGATAGCACCAGATCTTCACGTTTTGAGGTCTCAGGAACCCAAAAAAGCGGTTTTCAAAATGTGTCTGTGTGTGTGTACGTACGTATGTACGTACGTACGTTTGTAAACACGCCACAGCCAAAACTACTAAACCGATTTGTCTGAAATTTGGTGCGTAGGCATCTCATAACCCAACTTAGATCTGAAAAGCTTTTGGAGCCAATCGTGCAACTAGAAATGCCATTTTGGCACATCAACTTTTAAATTTTAAATGCAAACCCCCATTTTTCACGTCACGATAGGAAAGGCCTTCAAATTCTGCTTCTAAAAATGCATTCATTCTTAGTGCCCTTTTGACCAAAAATTTAAAAAAAAAAGATTTTCATCGGACTTTTAAATCGCGGTACAGCCCAAGCCCCTGAACCGATTTTTCTGAAATTTTGCACATGGGCATTGTATTGCACGTCGAAGAGCTGAACAAATTTTGGATTCAATCGGCCCACGGAAAGTGCCGTTTTGGCACACCAATTTCCAACTTTAAAATTATTCACTCATTTAACCATCCAAAACAAGTTTTTGAAAGATTTATTGTCACAATCAGAAAGGTCTTCAAATTCTGGTTTTAAATAAGACAAAGTTCGTTCGCATTTAGTGCTCTTTGGGTCAAAAAATCGAAATTTTGTAGTACCACTAAAAATACATTATAGCCCAGATTAGTGAATCGATTTGGCTGAAATTTGCTACATGGAGATTGGGTGACCCGTTGAAGACCTGAAAGGCTTTTGGAAGCAATTGGTCCACGGGAAGTGCCATTTAAGCATATCAACTTTAAATGTTAAAGCAAAAGGCCTCCTTTTTTATGTCGCCATTCCATTAGAAAGATGATCAAATTCTGGTTCTAAAAAAAATATATTCACAGTTTCTACCATTTCAGTGGAAAATAGAGAAAAAATTCTTTCTCATTGAAAGGGAGCGGGCTGACAGTGGATGACAAATTCTGTTGAATTGACTACTATCTACACAGAATACAAAGATCCACGCGATGGGGAGGTTCCAGCCGCTTCTCTGCTGCATTTTTTTTTTATCGAATTTGCACTTATTACTTAAAGGTTTTTAAGCATAAAAGAGGATACCTGTAAATGAATAAGATTATCAACATTAGTTCCACAAACTTTTGAGTTATACAGGGTGGGTCATCAATGCTCACCATTGGGATCTTCTAAACGGTGAAGGGTCCGGGGTCGGTTAAATTAGAGAAAAGTTGTGCTATTTCTTGGCTATTAAGAATTTGAAGAGAATTTCCAGATATTTTGATTCGTTCCAGAGTTATCACAAAAAATCTATAAATTGCCAATTCAAAGAAAAAAAATATCTATTATATTTTTGAAAACTGTCAATTGACTGGCATTGATAGAAATTTTTTAGGCTTTCCAGATTTTGACTAAAGACAGTCAACTTTTCTTTTTCTTAAGGGCGCCATGTTGAATTTTTACACCGTCGGATACACAGAAAAGTTATAGCTTCCCAAAAATCTAACCAACATTAACGTTTTTGAAAAAATATGTGAAAGCCTGAGTCACACGACCGCAAGACGTAACTTATTACTGCATGTTGAATTCAATTGTTTTCACATGTTATAAGAGATTGAAGAAGTCGGTTATCTTTTTTGCAACTATTTTTCTTCTAAGTTTAGGCTGATTTTACAAATTATTTATACCAATTTTCAAATTCTGACATCTGCCAAAAAAGTTTATGTTGACTACATTTTTGAAAAGTCAATTTTTTTGTGTATTTGATGGTGTTAAAATTCAATATGGCGACCATAAAAGAATCAAAAGTTGACTGTCGTTATTCAAAATCTAGGAGGCCTAGAAAGTTTTCTGTCAATGCCATTCAATTGACAGCTGTCAAAAATATAAAAGTGGTGTCACGATATTATTTTTATTATTATTTCAAAAATCCGTAATTACGGATAAAACGGATAAAACATCCCAAAAGTAGTCCCTCAGTTGAAATACAGGCCATTGAAAAAATCCTTAATACGGATTTTTTTCCGTAATTACGGATTTTTGAAAGAGCTGCTTTTAACCACATTTTACCCCATGGGAAGTTTCAAGTGATCCTCTTCAACGCATATCAGTCTTAAAATCTCCCAAAAGTAGTCCCTCGGTTGAAATATAAGCCATTGAAAAAATCCGTAATTACGGATTTTTTTCCGTAATTACGGATTTTTGATAGAGGCGCTTTTAACCACATTTTTCCCCATGGGAAGTCTCAAGTGGACATCTGGAACGCATATCTGTCTTAAAACATCCCAAAAGTAGTCCCTCAGTTGAAATACAGGCCATTGAAAAAATCCTTAATACGGATTTTTTTCCGTAATTACGGATTTTTGAAAGAGGTGCTTTTAACCACATTTTATCCCCTGGGAAGTCTCAAGTGGTCCCCTGGAACGCATATCTGTCTTAAATATAGGGGTCACTCGACCCCCCTTACCATTTAAAATGTTTGACCTGTACCTCTGTCATAACTTTGACATTTCAAGCTCACGGTAAATTATGTAAACGGCAATCGCCGTTATTTACTCTTTCATAACTACATTCCAAATTTCAAACTTCTAGCTCAAGCGGTTAACAAGATACAGGTGAGGGGGCGGACTTTATGGCCGCACTGTATACAGGGTGAGTCTGAAAGACTCCACATCCTTTATACCACAGAATCTACTGTTCAAATGATGAAGCTGGGTGCAAAAATTATTGGTCAATTGTGATTCCTCTTGATGTTATAAGCCGCGAAAAATCTTCATTTTTAAACGTTCTTTTTAAATATCTTTGGAAAGGTGTATCGTAGGATTTTGCACACCATTGTTACAGACCAAGAAGCAACTGCTGATGGTACTTAAGACATTATCCAAAAAGCGGATCCCTGTTATACAGGGTGGCCCCGATGTTATTTGCCCTTGAACTTTTTTATGTTTGAAAATATTGCTAATTTGCCTATGCGGCGGTATTTCCCGTTCAATTCAAAAACTTTTTTGGCTCTTAAAATTTTTTGAAAAAACTAACCACTCACGAGGAAAATTGAAAAAACCGAAAGCATGATCATCATGGTAAACCTACAATTTCAATAAAAATCAAAGTGTACGTTGACACGCATCACATTTCAACTGTTTTTTTTGCATTGAAAGTGTTGTCCTACATCTGTGCCCAGAACCCTTGCTCACAACTGAAGAAAAAACATTGATGGTAATTTCACTTTTTTATGAGGTAGACTCATTGGTTTTAAGGTGCATCATGTTTTCGGTTTTTTCAATTTTTCTCGTGAGTGGTTAGATTCCTCGAAAAATTTTAAGAACCAAAAAAGTTTTAGAATTGAACGGGGAATACGGCCGTATAGGCAAATTAACAATATTTTCAAACATAAAAAAGTTCAAGGGCAAATAACATCGGGGCCACTCTGTATAACAGAGATCCGCTTTTTGGATAATGTCTTAAGTACCATCAGCAGTTGCTTCTTGGTCTGTAACAATGCTGTGCAAAAATTCAAAATCCTACGAAACACCTTTTCGAAAGATATTTAAAAATAACGTTTCAAAATCAAGATCTTTGGCGGCTTATGACATTAAGAGGAATCATAATTGACCAATAATTTTTGCACCAAGTTTCATCATTTGAACAGTAGATTCTGTGGTATAAAGGATGTGGAGTCTTTCAGACTCACCCTGTATACAGAGTGGTCAAATGAAAAGTTTCCACGCCGAATGTCTCGTGAACGGAACGAAATATAAAAATTTGCTCGAATAGGTCGATTTTTATTTTGAGGGGGACACCTAAATTCGTCCTTTTCAACACACTCCCGAACCTCTACTAACCCTAATTTCAAAAATTCAAATGGCAACCCCCCACTTGTGATGCATTATTTTAAAGCTAATTTCATTGTCAATCCAACGACGCTGTAAGAATTTTTGAGATTTGTTCAACTCCAGCGCCCTCTAGGGCCAAATTTTAAGTTACAATAAAGCCCTTTTGAAAGGCTTTGAAATTCAAAAGTTACAGGCGTAAGCTTGAAGGATTTCTAGGTCCAGAACCAGCTTATGTTCTTCAATGTAACTTTTGAACAAGTTAGAAGTGGATGGATTTCAAAAGTCTTTGAACCGATTTACAGAGAATTTCAAACCCTTTCAAATGATGTATCACGGAGGGCCCTAATGTGATTTAATATTTGATAGTAGAGGGCGCTGGAGTTGAACAAATCTCAAAAATTTTTGCAGCGTTGTATTGCCAATGAAATTAGCTTTAAAACGATGCATTACAAGTGGGGGGTTGTCGTTTGAGATTTTGAAGTTGAGGTTAGTGGGCGGGTTAGGGGTTGCGTTGTGGAATTTCACCAACCGCAGATTAAAGGGTCCCCCTCGTAACAAAAATTGACCTGTCCAAGCAAATTTTTATACTACGTTCCGTTCACGAGCCATTAGGGGTGGAAACTTTTCGTTGGACCATCCTGTATATTCGGTCATACAATAAGCCATATAGGACCATAACTTTTAGTCCTTTTAAAACGTCGTATTTTCATCCACACTTATTGGTACGTTTGGTGCCAGTTTCATCCAGTTTTCTTTCGTTTAAGACTTCCCTTATCGTGATCCAACCATCTCTCCTTAGGTTTTCCTCTTCTCCTCTTTCCACCATCTCCTTCCAGGCGAGCTCTCTTGTCAAGGGGGATGAATAATATAAAAGTATATAAGTAGAATTGCACAAAATAATACGGAAATAAGCAATGCAATTATGCAAAAACTTTTGGGGGTTGAAATATTGCGAAGGGGGTTGAAAAAATGAAAAAGGCAAACAATCCATACGCGTAAAATAAATTACAATTACAAAATAAAGTACAACTGGCCAAAATTACACGAAAAAGAAGTGGTCTGTGTAAATTTTGCTGTTTGATGGGTTACTATACGGACTATTAGCGTGACGTAGGTCCGCCATATTTGTTGGGCTAAGTTGAGGTTGTTACCATGGCAACGAAGCTGCTAAACAAAGTGATTGGGTTCAAATATTTCACCACAAATCTCATTGTGGACATGATGTAACGATTTAATCGATATCAAGTTGTTCAAATTATTAATATGTATGTCTTAAAACGCAACACAGTAACTGAAAATAAAGAATTAGAAGAAAAATGCAATTTCCATGAATGTGCACATTTAAACCTCGATTTGTTTGGCTTCAGTGGGAGGCGTTGACTATGGCTACACACAACAAAGATGGCGGTTTTACGTCATCGCTATTCGCGATTCTAGCTAAGGAGGACGCCCTCTGGTGTGTGACGTCACAGTGAGGGAACTCTGGGAAAAGAGCCAATGAGGAGCGCTGAAATATATTGACAGACATTTTTGGTGACATTTGATTGGACGCTTCCAACAAAATATGCCTACGTGTGACGTCACAAAATTAATTTGAATCGCGAATTATCGCGTATTACCGTTAAATCACAAAAAACCCTGAAAAAATAAATAAAGATTGCTAATTAACCAATCGTATGTCTTAAAAAGTTTTCAATATTGAAAGGCCATCCAGAAAGACTGAATGGCTTACAGACTAAGACTGCATCTCTCGGTGGAACGCAGTTAAGTTTCTCGAACATACCCTGCTCAATTGACGTTTATCATTTGTCAAACTGAACTGAGCTGACAATCTGACATATGTCATCAGCGACATTTGGGGTTAGGATAGTGTACCCAGAAGAAAACATTTATATTTTTGCGAAACTGAAGTGGCTAAAAAAATGTCACATAAAAAACCCAAAGAACGAATAATTCCTATTATAATGGAAGATGATAGTGAAGATAATTTGGAGTCTACAGACATGTCATTCTCTCAAAACGAGTCTGTTTCCTCTTCGACTTCTACAAGGGAGACAGAAGACGTAGTCTCAAATTCTGAAGAGGAACGTGAGCGTGATGATGTGGTTGTTCGAAGTCTCCCCTTTGTGGATGTGAGAGAAAAAATTATCTTGGTTCTGGACACTTCCGAAGATGAAGGTTGCTCTCCGTTTCGGGTAGCAAACAATAACCACAAACCTTTGGAGATGTTGAAACGGGCAATTGAGATATTTTTGAATAATAAACAAATGATTAGCGAGGATGACGAATTCGCTTTGGTTATTTTAAATGAAGTAAGTGCAGTATGGACTGTTAATTTCACGAAGAATATTAAACAAGTGATTGCCGCTATCCAGAAGGTTACAACATGTGAAGCAGAGGATATTTTTCACTTAAATTCTCTCTTTGATGTCCTGTTAGACAAAATTAATGTTGAGGAGCTTAATCCACCTGATCTTCAAATTCCGCCTCCATACATAGTCCGAACAATTTTGTTATATGGACGATCATACACAATTCCAATGTTGGAGAAGACCGAGGAGATCACAGCACTTTTAAATGCCCCATATTTCACGCTAGATGTACTGATGACTCATGAGCCAAATGGTAACAACAATCACTGTGAGAATATTTTTAAATGTTTGCAAAATTTGGACACCAAAGGTTTTGCATACAATTTCTCAGTGGAAAGAGATGCTAAAACGCTGTTAAATTCAATGGGCAAATTGGTGTCACATCCATTGCAGAGACCAATTCAAAAACTGGCTAATTATAAAATTACTTCATTTATTGAGAAAAAATAAAATTACTTATTTTCTGTGTAGCTTTTTTTTTAATTGACTAACATCTAACCCCAAAAATTACCTGAAACTACTGCAAAGTCCTTTTCACAAATCAGATTTAAATGTAGCCATAGCAGGAAAAGCAATGCAAGATGTAAGCAGCTTTTGAAAGTTGTGAAAATTGAATCTATTATTGCCGATACGTCAGAGACAAATACCTACATGTACTGTACACCACACTAAGCCTGAGCTAACTTAGGTACTTTAAAACAGCGATTCTCGAGATATTGCAGAGGTGGTAGCCTATGAGGTATAGTAGTCCAAATTCTGTAAGGTTATATGGCAGCAATAAAATTTGTAAATAATCCTAGTAGGGGTTTTTCCCGCCCTGCACGTTTGGTAGCTTCGCAGGACCGGCTTCAAAATTTCTTTCCTTAATGAAATAAAATTAACACATCAAATAATTACGGAAATAGAACAAGATACGCGCTGGAATCGTATAATCGCTGCGGCCTCGACTGGCGCTAAGTTGGAGTCCGGTTCTGGCAGCTTTGCAAAGGTGTCTTGGCTGCTTTACTTGGTTTGTTTACATTATAATCACTGCTGGCCCATTGTTCCCTCAATTAGCTTTCAGACAATGCAAAATTTTTATGAGGGCCATATAACCTTAGCTACATTCAACAAGAGCACCTTTTCTTATATGTGATGGAATAGACCAGAGATTACGATTTTATTATTATTTGGCAAAAAAGGGTCCACAACAGAAGAAAATGTAAAAAAACGTATAAGGCCCCCCAAGAACACACACCTCTGATGTTATTGGTCATTGCTCTGAATCTCAAAATCCCATTTCTTCATATTTTTCGAGAAATTTTGAGAAAACTGATTTTTTGAGTACCGGTACCCATTTGAAGGGGCGCAGCTCCCTTATAAAGCATTTCCAGACATATGTCCATAGGAACTTTTCTTCCTAGAATGTTGTAAGGAATCCCCGTATAAGTCATCACTTTTTTTACTTTTCAACCCTCTTTTAGTGTTTCTATTTAACCGCAGTAAATTTCCTTTGTCTTGGACTTCTCATTCCCTCCATAATTTTGCTGCTAATTAATTTCTGTTAATTTTACGGACCTCTCAAAGTTTTGTGTTTTTTTCGTTTATCTTCTACTTTTTAATCTTGTAATAACATTTTTTTAACATTTCGCCTTTTTGACACATCTGTAGCGTCTGCGGAGGCACTACCAGTAAGACCAGCCACGTCTAACGTGATTAACGTGATAAACATCTACCAGGGATACACATCGCATTGATGTACATCTTCCGGTGGCTTTTTTGACTAATTTTGGGTCGCCGCTCACGAATCTGTCATTAAATTTTGTTAGTCACGTCGGTTTTTTTTTGCTATATTTTTGTAAGTGGCTATAGGGGAGAGGCGGGTTCAGTGAGACGGAAAAATTCAAGCAATTAAATTCAACACAAAACAAAATTGTATTTTGCCTGTAAATTAAATTTTGGTACCTATCTGCTTATAATGTTAGCAAAGTAATATAAGCTGTTACATTGCAAAAAAAAAGAAGTGTCCTAACTAAAAATTGGAAAAATTGAATTTGTCCCAGTGTTCCCCTTCTTAGAAGGGTACATTGAGGCAGTGCCTTTTTATAACGAATAATGTACATTCATTGATGGCAAAAGCAATATTGTGTAATCAGAGAACAATTTAATTGGCGAATGATATAAATCCTTAGTAGTTTACCATTTTCTTAGAAAATAATTTAAGTTTTTATCCCTGGGAAAAAATGACAACTCCTGATGGTCACATTCGGAAGATCCAAAATTTTAACAATCTGATTGCTCAATATTTTACAAATATCAAATATCTACTGCGTTTGGGAAAACAAAACAAGTATTATTTTTGGGACACTGGCTTTGAGACACAGTCTCACTGTACCCATCTGTGTATTGGTTTATTGTACCCATTTTGATATTTTCTCGGCAAATCTGTGAAATCTACTTTTTATCTTATATAAGTAACAAGGTGCATTTAAAATGATTTTGTTTGCATTAAAGATGTATATTTCAATAAAGGAAACATAAAAGGGATCTCTACCGCTTTGGGAGACCGCGTTGACTGATGGTAGGTATATCTTGGTGCTTCTCACCTCCCATGAAGAACATTTTTTTTTACTGTAGGTACATACGTTGTATGCTTGGCTTCATTGGGTCTCTCTTTGACCTCCATTTACTTTTCCTCTTGCAACTATATTCACATACTAGGTTCTTGCTAGGTTCGCTACCCACGAATGAAAGTATGTATTCATTAATTTTAGTTTTTGTTCTCATTTTTTTATTTCATTTCTGCTTTTGAAGAGGTACCTATAGGTAGTAATTATTGCAGGTAAACTAAACCAAACTCTTGCTAAAATGTAACCGACATTTATAGGCAATAAACATTTATTTATTTACTTATTATAAAGGAAACACAATAATCCGCCTAACTATTTCTGTTTTTGAAAGGCAAAAGCAACTAAACGGCCCCTACCAAAAAAACTTCGCACCAAACAAACGACAAAACTCGATTTTCTCCTCATACAGAAGGACGTGCAACGTCTAATCAGAGCAATGTCATTTTCTGAGCACAAACTTCAATATGTAGCCGGGGGCAGCAACCTTACACATCAGTTTTATCCCAAACTTGACCTTGTCTCACTGTTCCCACTTTTCCCCTACATATGTATGTGATGGGACCTAAACATTTTTTTTATATTTTGCACAAAACGAGAATGTCGAAAAGTGATAAACGCAACGTTAGTGTTAATGTTATATTATTAAACGAAGCATGACGAAACGTAATTTAGAGGACAAGAGGGAAAGATTCTATCCTAAGCAGCCTTTATCTAAACTGACACATTACTTTAAACCTATTATTTTCTAACTTCTTAATTTAGACGATGATATTATTTTCAATAAAACGGGATGTTTTCAATTTTCTTCTTCATCTTGTACGCATTCTATGTTGTAAAAAATTGATGTGATACTCAAAAACTGAGTGTACCGTTGAATTCAGAATACCCTATTTACGTAAGAACAGCTGTCAAATCGAAAACATTCAACAAATTTTAATTTGTCGGTCTGTGTAGTTGTTGTTCGCATTCCAATTTTTATTTAGCCCCCTTGCATCTTTGAAGTTTTGTGTTTGTCAAAATTGAATAAAATATCGTATTGATTACAAATGATAAACTGCGTGAATTAAGTAGGTATACTAAGCAAAAAATAAAACCATACTTAAAATAGGATAATTAATTTATTTATATCAGGTAAACTGGTTAACAATGTTAAAATTTTATATTGCTGTGAACCCATATTCATCAATGACTAGCTCTAACACAGACAGAAGCAAATTTTATTAAGTTGCATTATTCTAGGCAAGAAGTTATTGCATTCAACAATCCAAATGCCTTATAAAACCATCTTTAAAACACAATAATGACTAGAAACGAAACAAAATAGGTACATAACAGATATGTCTACGCTTAATATCATCAGTAAAATTAAAAACGAATAAAAGTTGTACTTGAAAGTTGATTATTTCGAAACTTGACTAGAAGTAGACTGTGGAAAAGAAACAATCTCACAAATTGGAGTACCCAAAACTTGCTCGCAGACCGCGCTTATTTCCTTATCCAACATCAGCGAACTGATTTGCTCTTCGTTTAACATATCGACGCTGAGGGAAAAATATGAAAAAAATAGTTTGAGATTGTCGGGTAATACCTGCAAAGACTTTCAGTGTCGGAATTATCGTCCTCCGCGTTGAGGTACGTCAAAGTCTTCTCCAATGGACTGGGGATTTTTTTGGCACTCGTTTTGGATTTGTCCTCAGTTAATCCTGCTTTTGGTTCGCTGTTCCTTCGCTCAGTCAACGAACTTATGTTCAACATCATCATGCCTTGGGAGAAAATTTCTTTGACTTTTTCACCCGTTGGTCCTAGGAGGTTATCGAGACTTTGGCGGCGGTCTGAAAGTGCGAGAATTTTTCGCTTATTAGTTATTATACAGGCTGTCCCGAAATGACTGGTCAAAATTTTACCAGTAGATTCTTCTATGAAAAATATGAAAAAAAGTCCCTATGAACATATGTCGAAAGTGTTTTTTTTCTAAATATCTTCAAAACGGTTAAGATAGTAACGTGAAATTTGGTATCTTTACTAAGTTTTTGATGCTAAGTTACTACTGTGGAGACTATTTTCAAATTTTGATCATAAGCGCCTCGTACAGGAGGGGCTTAGGACTAAATTTACTCAAACATTTTTGTAAGTAGTTTTTTCTCAAATTTGATTCCAGAATCTGAAAATTTGAGGTTTTCTAAGTAAAAATGGTACTCTTGATTGAGATCGATAGAATGCGCCCTTTTCGACAAAAATGGCTTTTGATTGGTTCAGGGCTCCAAAATTTGTGACAGAAGACATCAAAATACTGTAAACGAGTTCATGGGCCGGTTCCCTCCTTCATTCTAAAAAGAAAAGTTCTTATGGGTATGGGTCGAAAAATGTTTCCTGAGGAGCTATGGTCTTTAAAATGGGGTCTTGGAAAGCATGTTGTTTGAAGGACTCTAGCTCCCTTATGAAGCATTTTTCGACCCATGACCATAAGAACTTTTCTTTCCGGAATGAACCAAGGAACCGTTCCATGACCTTGTTTACAGTATTTTGATGTCTTTTGTCACAAATTTTGAAGCCCTGAACCAATAAAAAGCCATTTTTTTCGAAAAGGGCGCATTCTATCAATGTCAAGCAAGAGTACCATTTTTACTTAAAAAACTTCAAATTTTCAGATTCTGGAATCAAATTTGAGAAAAAACTACTTACAAGAATGTTTGAGTTAATTTAGTCCTAAGCCCCTCCTGTGCGAGACGCTTATGATCAAAATTTTAAAATTTTATCGAAAGTAGTAAATTCCGCATCAAATACTTAGTAAAGATACCAAATTTCACGTTCCTATTTTTAACCGTTTTCAAGATATTTAGAAAAAAACGCTTTCGAAGTAGCCCCTTTAAGGGGCCTTACCTCCCTTAGGGGTCATTTTTCGATATATGTTCATAGGGACTTTCTTTCATATTTTTCGTGGAAGAATCTACTGGTAAAGGTTTGACCACTAATTTCGGGACATCCTGTAGGTATTACCAAAAATTTCACAATTTTTTTTGCCTAGTCGTGTTATTCGCTATAATGAATCATAACAGCACGGTAAGTAAAACAATTGAGCATAGCGTATTTTATTTTTTGTCGATTCTTATGTACTGCACTTATTAACCATACATACATTGTATATCGCAGTATAAGGGTTTGTCACAAATAACTGTAACATCGTAGTTGGCATTAAAAAAAGAAAATTGACGTTTAACGTATTTACGGCTGTAGATAGCAATAATAGACAATAATCACAATGCAATGATTTGATTTTGACAATGAAAAATTAAAAATTCTTCACTGCCAAAATCAAAACGAAAGCGGCTGGTTTGAGCTCATGGTCTCAAACAGGGAACGACAGACAGCTGTTTCGATCTCTTGGATCTCATCAGTGTCGTGCACCCCGAATGAAACCACAAACTCAAACCAGCCAACCTTTAAACAGAAAATGCGACGAACTAAGAGTGTTGTGTAGACAACCGCGACCTCTGTGAGAGGTGGGGACTACTAGCTTCCATGATGTCAAAGACATCTAAAGAAAACTAGCGGCTGACAAAGTCAGCTCCGCCCCGGGCTTCGACACTACTCCTGTTTAGCAACAGGTGGCGTGAATGCAATGATTTGATTTTGACAATGAAAAATTAAAAATTCTTCACTGCCAAAATCAAAACGAAAGCAGTTTGAGACCATGAGCTCAAACCAGCCGCTTTCGTTTTGATTTTGGCAGTGAAGAATTTTTAGTTTTTCATTGTCAAAATCAAATCATTGCATTCACGCCACCTGTTGCTAAACAGGAGTAGTGTCGAAGCCCGGGGCGGAGCTGACTTTGTCAGCCGCTAGTTTTCTTTAGATGTCTTTGACATCATGGAAGCTAGTAGTCCCCACCTCTCACAGAGGTCGCGGTTGTCGACACAACTATGAGACACAACACTCTTAATAATCACAATGTCAACGCCATCTATGGTCAGTAATCTTAAGTGTATAGCTGGTGGAAACAATATTTGGGAGAACCTAAAAGCCGCCTCATTACGAGGGTTATAACTGTGACAGTGATGCCCCGCTGCGTGGACAAACACAGGTGTCTGGTGTACCTACTAACTAGTGAGTATTTTAAATTTATTCCCACGGGCCGTACTCTACAATCTTAGTTTTAAAACCACGAATAATTCACTAAACAGTGTAAGATAAGACTGAAGTGTGAATCCATCAACTCTCCCTCAAATAGGGGCTATTTCGATAATTGCAGACGACCCGCTACTGGCAAAATCTCATTATCATTGTCATTAGCATAGAGACAAAACGATTTAGCCAACAATAATCGAAAAGAAATGAAATAGCAAGAATTCTGAAACAAACTTATTTCCTTGAAGGCAGGTAACGTATAAATATAACGAGTCCTCCCTAAAGTAGCGTAAGCAGAGATGAATATGCGATTGGGCCTGTATCGGCGTTCATAAGCCTATCTCTAGACTTATAAATGACGATACTTTCCATCGCATCTAGTATCTGCACCTTGTTAACGCTACAAAATATTCTATGTGTATGAATAATTCTACTAAGAACGGGGAAAGTGGGTTCCTCATGGCAGTACCATCGTTTTAGTGCCGTATTGCTCAAAAAAGCAACCTGGTACTGCCATGGGGAACCCCCTTTCCCCATTCTTGGCAGAATTATTCATGCGCGTCCTCGAGACGGAGTTGCAAGCCGAGTGTGGCGAGTATTTTCCGAGGGTTTGGTTTAGATATGTGGATGACATTTTTGTTGTTTTCGATCCCAGTCTGTCCAGTTTAGAGGACTTCACTTAAAAATTAATCTTAATTTTTCCTAGTATTAAATTCATTCATGAAGTTAAAAAAGAGAAAAAAAACACCCTTTTCTAGACACTTTAGTGATTAGAAATAATAATAAGTTACAATTTAACGTTTATAGGAAAGAATCCGGCACATACCGCTACATTTCGGCTGACTCCAATCATTGTGCACAACACAAGATGGCAAGTTTCCATTTTTTGGCACACCGTCGCCGTCGTCTGAATTTTCTTTTAAACAAGGAAAGATATCAGAAAGAACTCAAAACAATCAAAGACATAGCGAGATGTAACGGATTTGAACCTATCATAGTAGATAACATCATTAGGAAGTTAAAATTCAAACAGCAAGCGTTAAATGCCACGACCCTTCGCAGGACTTAAAAATCGTCGCATTACGCATTTAGAGACCGGATAGTTAGGTAAATACCTGGTGCCTACCTATTTTGCCTAAAATGCTGTTTTTTGTCTTATTTTGCCTAAAATCATATATTCTGCTAGTCATGCCTGATTTGATAATAATTTCCTTGAATTTGCCTAAAAGCTCATCACCATCATAAATTTTCTTCTCAGAAATGAAAATCCGGGATAATGATTTCTTGATAATGGCCCATTAGGTATCAGCAAATCATTATTTCCCATTATTATTGGGACTTTCAGCAAAACAAATTGTCCTAATTATGCGATTAGAGCAGGTACCTATCTACCTACCCTCCCCCTTAAAGGGTTGCTTTTAAATAAAAATTTTCAATTCTAAATTGGAGAAGTTGGTAACCAGACTATTGACCTTCTTGGAGAATTTACAAATTCTTGGGCAAGTAAAAAAGTGTTTCTGACGCACCTGGGCCAATAGGCAAGCCGGTGAAAAATTGCAAATGGTCGCTGAAATTCATGAAGGCGTCGATTCAGATTTTAGGCCCCTTATAGTGAAATCATTGAAATATGCACCTGTGGCGTCAGTGGATGTAAAGCGATCTTTTTCTCGGTACAAGGACGTCTTGACCGACAGAAGAATCAACCTCAAAACCGAAAACATAGAGACTGCTTGTGTGTAGCTGGAATTGTAAATAAATCGTAAATTGTTGCCTTTGTTTTTGCCTATTTTGTTGCCTAAATTGGTAGTTTTATAATGTCTAAAATAGGGTTTTATTTTGCCTAACTATCCGGTCTCTACGCATTACCTTTTGAACCTCAGTTGACAAGAAATTTGACAAGGTTTTTTGCTCAACAAAATTTAAGGACAGTTTTCAGATCTGAAAACAAACTGAAAAACCTTTTAGGTAACCCGAAAGATAAAGCAGGGAATAGCGAAAAATCTGGCATTTACGGCATCAATTCTCAAAATTGTGATCTAAAGTATGTAGATCAAACACGAAGTATGTAGATTAACACCAGATTCAAACAGCATTAGCCCACCTTAAATATGGCAGAATTGAGAAATCCAGTGTTGCCCTACATGCTTTACACAATGACCAAAGAATAAGTGACAACATTAAGTTAATTTGCAGCGTTAACAAGGTGCAGATGCTAGATGCAATGGAAAGTATCGTAAATTATAAGTCTAGAGATAGGCTTATGAACGCTGATACAGGCCCGATCGCATATTCATCTCTATTTACGCTACTTTAGGGAGGACTTGTTATATTTATACGTGTTCACAAACGCGTGACCATTTCTCGACCTGTGATTGGTGTAACTTTCTGAAAGGTAGGGTTGTATAGCTTCGGCTTTGATAATGAGCACATTGTGTTCGAAACGCGTCAGCAATGAAAATCAAGTGTTTCGGTGTAGTGGGTGTTTCTAGTGATAGTGCAATTTTCCGTCCGCATAGTGAAGATCTTTCTTATTTTGAAAGCAGTATCTATTCGAACGTTTTAATTTTTGAGCTGAAATACTCTATTTAAATGTCCAACAAAATATCAATACCAACTACGATGTTAAATCATTTGTAACAACTCTATACTATTACTTACTGGATTGCATCGAATTGTCCTCATTCTTAGCCGAAGACCTCGATATCCAACTGGAAATATTAGTGTCCAACCTCATTTTGTTCTTAATGGAGTTAAATTCATTTTCAGTCTTTGGGTTGGGCAACGTCTTCTGCTTCAGCAACTTCGGTCTATCCCCCGTTTCGTTCAATTTCCTACCAGGAAGATCGTCCTCAGGACTGGAGTTATCCAAATTGATCTCCGTCCACTCACTGGAGTGACTTTGGGCGGCGCTGGGATTCTCTGAGGGGGATCCTGGCGATCCGTTCATTTTGACGTTGCGGTATCCCTCAACTTCTTCGGGATGGAAGCGGACCGGACTGGTGGCGCCTCGCTGGTTTTGGGGAAGACTTCTGTACTCGTCCACGAGTTCCTGAGCATCGTCCAGGAATGATTCGTTCGAATCCTGACTCATCTGTTTTTTCGTGAGGGGGTTGGGATTTTGGAGGAGGGAGGCTTTTCGGCGTGTTTGGTGGATCTCGTCGGAGATTTGTTCCAGGTTGCGTAGGGCTTCGGCGTAGGTTAGTTTGACTGAGGCCACTTGGGTTTCGAAGCTCTGCACTCGGGTTTTCTGCTGTTCCAAAAGGTAATTGAAGTGGGCCTTCATTTCGTAATACGGTCTTTGAGAGGATAGAAACGACATTAGTAAATATCATGTACCGAGTGATTCTGTTTGGGGTTTCAGGTCCGGATTAAAAGGGGGGCTAGGGGGGCTGCAGCCTCCGATTCCCCAACTTGTAGGGAGCCCCGTCTAGTAGATGCCCCGCAATTTTGTAATTCAGTAATTATTGCAAAAAATATTTCTAACAACAAAACAACTAAGTACTTACTGTTGCGTATTATGATGCATTATACGCTATTATACCGCTACCGCCTTTTCTCAAAGTGTTTCGAGTCCTAGAAATCTGAAATTTGCAAGAAACGATTCTCCTTCAAAGAGGAATTTTGGTCACACTTGCGGTCGCAAAAAACTTTTACAAAATTTATGCTTTCTAGTGAATTTCGTGTTTTAAAGTTTATGTCAGGAAAATTGATGGCAATAATGAAGGGTCCAACGCTAAAATTGGCTAAGTCCATATTATATAGTTTTTCAGGAGGCGAAGAAATGTTTCATGTTGACTTAGGGAATGTATATGGATTTTGAAATTTATATACGGTTCCTTTTTCTCTATTTTCACATATTTATGCAAATTATTTTACAGGACGATGCAAAGACGTTTATTAGACGTATCTGCAGGAATAACTCATTTTCACAAAAAAGTGGACATAGCCAGTTTTAGCATTGGACCTTCGATTATTGGTTTCACTAGAGTCTTTGATAATACAGAATGCAATTTTGATTAAAACTTTCCCATATTTATTAGTTTTGTTCTATTTTGGATCTTTAAATTAAAGAAAAGTTACTTTTCTCGAAGTGCCTGAGCCCTAGAAGTTTCAAAGGACCCCGCAAAAAATGGCTTTCTGTCGGATTGGCTGAAATTTTAGTATGTTGTAGATTTTGACCTCCTGATCAAAAGTTATCATTGCCACAAAGCAATCGTACGGACAGTTTTTGCTCCAGAGGGTGCCGAAGATAAAATTTTCCCATAAGAATTACATGCAGCGAAAATTAATTTGCATTTTTGCCATCATAATAGCACATGATAAGTCCAGGGGCACTTTTCTTACGTATATTATTAACATACTTTTATACAGGAGTCTTATGGGGGTGCTTGCTTATTATGCTGAAAAAAGTATTTTTACGACGCGACGGTCTGAAAAATGTGTATGTCCTTATGGGGAAAAGTTTATCTTCGGCAGACTCTATATCAAAAACAGTCCGTACGATTTCTTTGGGGCAATGACAACATTTGATCAGGAGGTCAAAATCTACAACATACTAAAATTTCAGCCAATCCGACAGAAAGCCATTTTCCATAAGGATGGTGCGGGGTCCTTTGCGCCGATAGATTCTCCTTCAAATTTGAGGAAATAAGATTGGTCACACTTGCGGTCGTAAAAAACTTTTACAAAATGCATGCTTTCTAGTGAATTTCGCGTTTTAAAGTTTTATCAGGAACATTGATTACTGACAATTTGTTTCACTAGAGTCTTTGATAATACAAAATGTAGTTTTCATTAAAACTTGCCGATATTTATTAATTTTACCACATTTCGGTACTTTAAATTAAAAAAAGCTACTTTTCGCGAAGTGTGTGAGCCCTGAAAGCTTTAAATTTGCACCAATCGATTCTCCTTCAAATTTAAGGAAATAGACAGGTCACATTTGCGGTCGCAAAAAACTTCTTCAAAATATCGGCTTTCTAGTGAATTTCGCGTTTTAAAGTATTTATCGGGAAAATTACTGGCAATTGGTTTCACTAGACTTTTTGATAATACAAAATGTCATTTTAATTAAAACTGGTCGATATTTATTAGTTTTATTGCATTTTGGAATTCTAAATTAAAGAAAAGCTACTTTTCGCGAAGTGTGTGAGCCTTAGAAATTTTAAATTTGCACCAATCGATTCCCCTTCAAATTTGAGGAAATAAGATGGGTCACACTTGCGGTCGCAAAAAACTTTGAGAAAATTATGCTTTCTAGTGAATTTCGGGTTTTAAAGTTTTTATCAGGAAAATTGGTGGAAATTGGTTTCACTGGAGGCTTTGATAATACAAAATGCTATTTCTATTAGTTTTATTCTATTTATTTTGGAATTTTAAATGAAAGAAAACCTACTTTTCTCGAAGTCTGTGAGTCCTAGAGGTTTTAAATTTGCACCAATCGACTCTCCTTCAAATTTGAGGAAATAAGATGAGTCACACTTGCGGTCGCAAAAAACTTTGAGAAAATGTAAAAATGAGTAGTTTCTACTGAATTTCGGCGTTTTAAGTTTTTTTCTTAGAGAAACTGGTGGTAATGGTTTCACTGGCATCTCTTATAATACAAAATCAGGTTTTAATTAAAACTTGCCATGATTTATTGATTTTATTGAATTTTGAAGTTTTAAACCAATGAAAATCTACTTTTCTTGAAGTGGGTGGCTCTTAGAAGTTCGAAGTTTACGCCAATTGATTCTCCCTCAAAGAGGAAGCAAGATAGGACTTTAGGTCGCTAACGGTTTAAAAAAAAATCACCTTCCTGTGTATACCTCTTGCTCCCGCTCTTGCTGAAATTGGCATTTTCGGTTTTTCACGTGAAAAATTAATGGCAGTTAGTCTTTTTAGAGTCTCCTGACAGTACCAAATACGCACCACACCCTAGCTGGCCACAACCAAGGGGCCTCCTCATATTGAATAGCCCGGCGGGCCTCACTATTGTTTAATCCGGCCCTGCCCGCTTTCCGAGTAATTATTTTTAGTGTCGACGCTTTGCGTAACGTAACTCGAGAACGGTTCTTGTTAATAGGTAGGTATTATTAAAGTCAAAGATCCACATTAGGTAAGATCCACAAGTTCAACTTCCGGAATACGGACCGGTCGTCCCCGGACAACTCGTTCCCGGGCATGTCGTCCCCCGGACATCTCGTCCCTCGGACAACTGGTTCCTCGGGCGACTCGTCTCTAATTTAACCGACCCCGTATCTATTACCGTTTAGAAGATCCCAATGGTGAGCATCGAAAAGTTACCCACCCTGTATGTATCTAAGATTTCAAAGTTGATTAAGATTTAAGGGTGACGTTGGACAACACCAGAAAAGTTTTTTGGTAGACGACATAGGCAGTCATCAATGCGCCAAAGCTTGAAGGAACAGCCACCCGTGGAAGAAACCTTTGATTGATTTTTGTTTTTATTGATTAAATAAATTTTCGCTGTTGTGATTTGATAAACCGAACATGCGATCAAAATTTTTTTGCTGCTTCTATCACTCAAAACGTTATCGTATAATTTCTAGTCCACGTCGTATGTCTCGCACGGCAAGGCAGTGCCATAATTAGATTCACCCCGAGCCAAAAGGCGAAGCAAGCGTTATGTTTTTAAATTAAAAGGCAGATATTATTATACAATATGCCTACTCTCCAAACTGTTCCTTTTTTCAATCACTTGATATTTTTTTTGTGCAAATAAAAACTTACAGGAATGCGACTACCAAACATTTAAATGGCCCAGTATAGAAAAATAAGATTAAAATAAATGAAGGCAAATAAAAAGATAGGTACTTACATAAGCATTAATTGATGTTGTGCTACTATATTACTTAAACGCATGAAGGATCGTCGGATGGAAAAACTAAAGGAAATAAAAATAACGAAAATAAAAATCCTGAGTTAATCCAAATAGGTACCTGCTTTTAGAAATAGCCCTTTTAAGCTCCTTCTGCAAGCCCTGAACTTTCGTGTTAGCAGCTTCAAGCTTTAAGCAAGCCACTCGATGTTCTGTCCCAGCAATCCCACGCTCCCTTTCAGCATCGTTAACTCTTTGTGTAGCATGGTTAAGCATCTCCTGCCAAGCAGAATCTACAACATCACATTAGCAACAATCAATCCATTAGTAAGTTTACCCAAAGTGCGACCCCCTAAACCCTGTTCGGCCAAATAAACCATCTCACGAGCTGCACTGTGAGCGCTGTTCGCTCTTTCATATTTACTAGCTGCGATTTGCGTTTGCTTCAAGACCTCATTTGCACAAAACCTCGCCTCGTAATACGGCTTCGCCCTTTCCACACACATCCCAAGTTTTACTCGGAGAGCATCCACTCGAGCAGTGCTATCACATAATAGCTGTCGAAAATTATTCCTGGCCTCGTCTAGTTCTACTTCCAAGCTGTTGATTTCGTCGGTGGCACTATTTAGGCGCTCTAATTCTACGTGGACTCTGGGGTCAACAGTGTCATTAAATTCGGCCCCATTATCGCACATTCTAACAAAAATTGGAAGTGATTTACAAATTTAGTGAATAGAACCTCCCGAGTGGCGCCCAACAAACTCATTTATTGCATAATACCGATCATTTTCATGTTAAAACTGATTAAAGAATGTCCAAATAATAAATAAATTTTGAGGTTGACAACTGCCTTAAACGTCAACGACACGGCACGATGTCATTTGTCATTTGTCGAAGGAAATGTCAAACGGGACTGCGTTCGTAAAGTGTTACACAGTACACACCAAGGTACATATGTGGAGATTTAAGAGGTACCTATGCTAACAGTGAACTGTATGTTATACAACAACTGGAACGGATGCTGCCTAACATCCAGCATAGGCAAATTTGAGGCCGATAGAGAAAGCGCTATTGTGGGGTCTGTGTCTCTCTCTAACTTACGTAGTGAGTTGTGTCATCCGAAAATGTCAATTTTTGAATTATTTCCATAAAATTTTTATATTTTATTCGTGATGGTTACTACGTGTGTAGCATTAGGATGCACAAATCAGCATAATAAGAGGATTAAATAACAATTTCACAGGTAGGGAATTGCTGTTTTATTAGGTATGTTTTCGAAAATAACTTTTTTTCAGTTTTCCATTAAATCGCCCAGAAAGTGCTCAAAAAATGGATTACGGCAATTGAAAGAGATAACTGAAACCCTCTAAGTCTAATTTAAAGGACCCCTCGTAATTATTATTGTAGCGCCTTCTTTATTATTTGTTCTTGTTCCCTAAACAATTTTTACTAACCTGTATTAAAGTAATCGAAATACACGTTTTTGATCTGTTTATTGTACTATTACCTAATGAAGAGTTCAGTGTGTTCACAATGAAGCGTTGCAAGAAAAAGTACCTTTTTATGGGAAAATAGTTCACTGATGAAAATTATTTAAATCGAACACCTATGTAATGTGTCAGATAGATATCCTACAGTACTGCAGGTTACATACTTAGGCCTGCCTCACTTTGTGTACATTGAGCATCCGTTCCAGTTGTTGTATAACATAGAGTTCACTGTATGCTAAGGCTGTACCTCACTACAAAAGCAGGATGTGACGTCACTGGTGGAACTTGAGGGCGGCAAATTTGAAATTCTCGCCCATGTTGACAGCATACATTAACGCAAAATTACGAAGGCGTAGAACGGACACGGGTAAAAAATTTTCATATTTTTGAGTTTGAACTCGAAAATTTCGACTTCGAACTCGAAATTTCGACTTCAAACTCGAAATTGAATCTACTGCGCAAGTCCTACTTCCTAACTCGAAAATTTCATTAATGCGAATGTGCGAAGTTTGAGCGGCGCAAGCGCCGCACATCAGATGGTCTGTGGTCTGTTTATGTGCGGTGAACCATCTGATATGCGACGATTGCGCCGTTCTAACTTCGCAGTTCGCACATGCACATTAATAATAACATTTTCGAGTTAGGAAGTAGGACTTGCCCAGTAGATTCAATTTCGAGTTTGAAGTCGAAATTTCGAGGTCGAAGTCGAAATTTCGTGTTCAAAGTCGAAATTTTCGAGTTCAAACTCGAAAATATGAAAATTTTTTACCCGTGTCCGTTCTAACGCCTTCGTAGCCTAAAGCACAAAGCGTCTCGAACACAATAACGCGCTCGTTATCAAAGCCAAAATCTTGTTTTGAACTAAAATTGCCAATTGCTTTTTCAGTTTCACGAGCCTGACACTGACATTTGCTGACATTACTATAGTTTTGACTCTCCTCGTTTGCGAGTGTACGTGATCTTCCACCAATGACGTCAAAAATGATCACGTGACCGCACTGACAGCCCCATAAGCTTTAGCATACCTAGTAAACTCCACATATCTTGGTACACACTCTGTAACTCGGTAACAAAAATAACGTTCACAAACTCCGAAAATGGCAACTCTGTACAAGAAAGTGTTTTTACTTTTTTACCAACGCACCCCGGTTGAGGAATGAGGATAAAGCGAGACCATAATCACCAATGTAAAGTCCCGTCGCATATTAACGAAAGGGGGGTTGTGTGTCTCAGGCGTTTTTTCTGTTGGTTTGTTAACGGGATTTCAGTTCTGTCAAAATTCCTGTCATGGACAATAATTAACAACAAAGACCCCTTTCATCCTCCATTGTTACTGCTTATTGACACTGACAGTCGTGACGGGAGTTATGACGGATGTGAAATCTCGTTTACAAACCAACAGAAAAAAGCCTGAGATACACAACCCCCCCTTTCGTTAATGTGCGCGACGGGACTTTATAAAATTATTTCTTGAGGTTTAATGCTAAAAACTAGTTTGTCATCGTCTGAGTACCTATGCATGATTTTTGGAATCATTGTTCATTATAATGAAAAATAAAGAACTTGTTTAATGCCGCTTTCGGTCTGTCCTGCCCTGCACGGTGCATACAATCGACGAACGCTGATTGCTTCCTGCTCTAAAATGCTTCGGGAATGACCAATCGGAGCATGTTATTTCAACTGCCAGAACCGTGCGAACAAAAATGTGCGCCCGGGGCACAGTCAGAAATTGGTGCCCCTTGAAAAATTCCCCTTCAACCGTTCGCAAAACAATGGTGGGGGGTGCGGTGGCGGTGGCCTCGCGCAAAAATTTACACCACCTCCCTTGTAAAAAGCGTTTAAACGCGTATATGAGGTAAGCTAAGAAAGAAAAAGAGTACAAGGTTCGTTGTATCCGAGGTTGTACCAATTTATTTTAGACCTTCCAGGGCGGCATGGAGCAGGCTGCGTTCGAAGACTTAAAATAAAAATGCACTAATAATGCAATAATGCCTAAATTACATAATTACAGTGCGGACCTAAAGTCCGGCCCCCTCCCTGTATCTCTGGAACCGCGTTAGCTAGAGCCTTGAAATTTAGAATGGAGCTATTAGTTGAGAAATGATGCCGATTGCCAATTACACAATGTGCCGTGACCTTGAAATGTCAAAGTTATGACATACAAGTCAAGAATTTTAGAAAGCAAGAGGAATCATGTGACCCCTCATTTAGAAAGTATTTCTAAGAAGCAGTAATGTTTGGCGAAATTTTCTAGTTTAGTACAGAATGCACATAGAGTGAGGACCTAAAGTCCGCCCCCCTGTATCTCTGGAACCGCGCTGGCTAGACCCTTGAAATTTGGAATAGAGCTATTAGTTGTGAAATAATGCCGATTGCCAATTACACAATTATAGATTTTCGGTACGCAAACATCCTCTCAAATTGCTGCAAGAAACTTATTCTTAGGTTAAAGACATCTGGAAACCTTTTTACAACAAAGAGCGACATATGGTAAAAATAGTGACATGGGTCATACATAAGGGTGCTCTTGCGGACAAATTGGTCTTTTTGGCTATAGTTTGTCAAGAAATAATTGAACAGCCATAAAGAGAAACCTTTTAACTTAAGCCGACCGCCCGTTGAGATTGACAATGCAGGGGAATTCCCTCCATAAATCTTTCTACACAGCCAAGTGTTCAACTACGAGAGCGCCGTACAAGATTTTATGAGGGAATTCCCCTGCATTGTCAACCTCAACGGGCGGTCGACTTAAGTTAAAAGGTTTGTCTTTATGGCTGTTCAATTATTTCTTGACAAACTTTAATAGAACTGTAACGAAAGTACGAAGGGAAATGAAGAGGAAGGAAGGACAAAAGAGGAAGGTGATAGGGAATTAAGGGGAAGGAAGTGGAAGGAAAAGAAAGTGAAAGAAAATGAAAGGAAGGGGAAGCAAGTTAAGGAAAGGGAAATGAAGTTAAATGAAGGGGAAGGAAGTTAAAGGAAGGGGAAGGAAGTTAAAGGAAGGGGAAGGATCCTTCGCTCCCCTTCCTCCCCTTCCTTCCCATTTCTCCTGCTTCCCTCCCCTACATTCCCCTTCCTTACCCTTCCTTCCTAATCCTTCCCCTTCAGTTCAGGCCCAAATCTCCTTTCCCTTCCTTCTCCTTCCTTTCTCTTCCTATAACTTCCTTCCCTTCTTTTCCCTTCCTTCTAGAGGAATAAAGGGGAAGGAAGGGAAAGGAAGAGGAAGGAAGAGAAGGGAATGGAAAGGAAGAGGGAAAGAAAGGATATACGGAAGCGCCCAGGTATCACCATGATGCCTGATTTTAAGACGGTAAAACCAGATAATTTTATCTACGTCGTAAAAAAAAGATTTTTGTCGTCATAAAATTATAACAACATAAAATTATGACAATAACATAAAATTATGAGGACGTAAAATTATGACGACATAAATTTAAGGTGCCGAAACCAGATAAAATTGTCTGGTTTTACCGTCTTAAAATTAAAATTAAAATTAAAGTAAACGCAGAAGGGCCACCACTTTTCTTTTTTCTCTCGTCAAGGTTTTATGTCGACTTAATTTTATGTCGACTTCATTTTATCACGTCCCACAAAGGGTTAGAAAGAGCCAATTAAACTCGGGTTCCTCCACCCTTCAGCCCCCGGAAACTACCACCTGACACTTTTGAGGATGTTGCACTAATTTTAATAACGGGGTGTCTAAAATGGGGTTGTTCAGCAAAATTCTAATTGTCAGGGGGGAGTTTCAAAGAGTTGGAAAGACGTGTAGCCTGCATTTGCTCTTCTAAGTTCCATTCGGGGGATGTTGCCCTAATTTTAATAACCGGCTGTCTAAATTGGGACTGCCCAACAAAATTCAGTAAATTCTAAGTGTCAGGGGGTAGTTTCAAAGAGTTGGAAGGAGATGTAACTTGGATTTGCTCTTCTGAGGTTCATTCGGGGGATGTTACCCTAACTTCAATAATCGGCTGTGGCTTTTTAGTGCACCACTGACATTTTCGAGAAGTCTCGTCTATTACGAGCTCAGCGAACTTGCATAAGGCAACTTTCGACCACTTTCAAAGGATTTTCTTTCCTTAAAAATTACCTATATTCCTGCTTTCGATTTTCTACTAAAATATGTGTTTCTCTCCTCGCGAAGGCGCGGGACTCATCACAGTAAGGGTTATTATTATTCAAAATATTTTATCCCAAATGACAATTATTTGTTATTGTGTAATAATCCAGAAATTTGAATTCTTTAGATAAGTACATACGGGCAAAATATTACACAATTAGGTAGGTACTTGCAATACATAGATTATGGCGTCTTAAATGAATAGAATGAATAGACCTTATTCTAAATTAAAGAGTCATCTATCGGATGTTGTACGAACTTCAGATGGTGTTTCAGGCTACAAAAATTCAAATGTGCCGCCAAAAATTAACCTATATCTGTCAATAATTAGCGTGGCTTGTTATTATGAATCTTATGATAATGGATCCTACCGTGGTAGTGGCATTGACTAATGGCCTAGAAACGAACTTTGGCAGTAACTTTTGGTCTTTAACGCATCAAATAAATTATTTACGATGATTCTCCAAGTGAGGCTGTCACTCCTTTCACTTGTCATTCTTGTCAATTTCTGTTCCCACTCGGTTCAGCATGGTTTAGTTCTGAATGAAACTGCTACTATTTTAATATTGTTTTATAATTATTGCATTAAGGAAATTAGCACTTTGAGGTACTAGTTGTAATACTAAAGGTTCATTGTCTTCATACTGCTAGTTTACACGAAGGTAGGTGCTACAGTTTTCAAATGATTTCATATTTTACGAGCACTGTAATGTAAGCGTTTCTTATGGACGCCAATTTCGTGAAACACCAGAGCCCTTCGCGCGCTGCTACGCACATGCGCATTATAATTTTGAATATCGTCTATTGCGAATCTGGACTACAGAATCATTTTCTTAATAAAACGGTGGATAAAACCTGTCAGCCTTTATTAGCCACTGAACAAACTACATCAACAAATGTAAACAGGTTTCCCACAACTATATTTGATGGCCGATAGAAAATTTGAAGAAACAAATCTAAAAATGATTCTATAATAGTCCAGGCGGTGGGTCAAAAATCGCTAGGAAAATGGGAAAAATAAAACGGAGAAGTTTTTTTTGCTGAAATAGTTATATTTCAGAGCTACGAAAACCCTAAAATTTCGCCCTCCGCCCCAGCCTGGAACACCCACAAAATCTGTGAATTATGCACAAGGAATATGTTTTTGCTCCATGTTTCTTCTTCATGGTACGAAAAATATAGAGATATACAATATTGTAGACTAATGAATTCTCTATAAGAAGGTTCCTATATACTATTTTCCCTGGAATCAATAGTTTTGCCGCAGCCGTGAGGTCAAAATAACACGAAAAAAGAAGAGCAACGTTATGCGTTAAAATGACTCCTTATGACTTCTTATGTTAATAATTCAAAACCTGAGTTAGATTTTTGAGAAAGAAAGTTGAAGAAAGTTAAGATATTAATGGTTATATTAACCCCTACACACCCTATAGTTTTACCTCTTAACTGAACTAGCGGCATGATTGACATGTTTGGTAATATAGTAGTGTTAGTTACCTAAGGCATGAATGCGGATGATTTTATTTTTAAAATTTTGTAAACCTGCATTTTGTATACACTTTCACGCTTCACGTCGACAAGTTGACAGACACTATTGATTTATATACAAACATGTAGAACGTTGACAGTAACTGACACAGCAATATTGGTTCATTATTCATTGTCCATCTCTTTGTGTGCCCAGTTTCTTCAAATCTTCTCGGACCGTTTTCTCCAAACAAATTATTTTCATAATACACATATTAAAAATAAATTATAGTGCAGGTATATGACACCATTTTCATAGCCCGCACAATTACAAAATATTTTGCGTAAAACTATTGTCGCAATTAGCAATTATTAGAGTGGAGTAAATGTCTACATTTGTTTTGTTTCTCTATATCTCACTCGCTTGTTCTATTTTCACTTCGTATTTAATTAAAGCCTCTTCACGACACATTTTAATGCTTGGCTGAAGCCTCTACCACACCCACCAGGCCGTTACGGCCGTATTGAATACTGGTTAGAATAATTTCCCATTCAAGTCCAAGAGCAAATTCCTGCTCGTATTTTGAATATCTCTCAACAAACAAAAGGGAAAATTGCAATGCAGACAAAATAGGAAGTATTTCTAGGTCGCTATAGATATTATGCATTCAATAAATCCTAATTATGTGTGGGGATTGAATTTTAAATGAGGCATTGTAGTTAAATTGCGTTTTCACGCACTCTGAATTGATGATGGGAATGCTCTCCTTTCAGCGACAAAATTTCTTTATTCGTCAGTGATAAACAATATTTCATTGCGCTAAATTCTTACCTACTTGCAGCACTTTCAGCCTCTCTCCAACCATCGTAACAACAACGGCAAATAGAAATGTTTGGATAAGGCCGGAAGGGAAAAAAAGTACAATTTTGGCCGAGGTCAGTACCAGTACAAGAGGCTTTCAATTCGAAACTAGTTCAGAATTAAGACGCAAATCAAGTAATAATTTATAGATTTTTGATAGCTGTTTTTTTTTGCAAATTAGGTTGATTGAATTGATGGCGGGTTAATTCGCAAAAACTACTGAAATCTTAAAACTACTTTCAATTTCCAGGTAGGAGGTACCTACTAGCTTTTTTTGTTGAATAACGACAGCACGCGTAATTAGTAGTCTTAATGGAAAGGGTTATACAGGGTGTCTCGGAATTATAGGGCCAATAGCTAATCACAGCTCTTCCTTACGTAAAAATAAGACAAAAAGTAAGAAAAAGGTTTTGTCCTAAAATGGATTATGTGGGAGCTATGCCCCTCCAAAAAGGGTAGGTACCCAAAAATCTGTTTTTTCGAATTTCCTAAAAAAGTATAATGAATTCGATGTTGGAATTTGGAAGATAGCCTAGTAGGATAAAAGGCTTCATTATGGTTATTTTTTAGATTTTTAGTAATATCAAAGGCGTGCGTTCTTGGGAGGGCCTACACATTTTCATCATCAGTGCCTTTTTACTCTTTATTTTCCCACTGCATTTTTTAGCTCAGCTAAAATAAAGTGAACAGCTGCGCTCGGTTTCTTCTGGTCTTTGTCTAGGGTCAGCTCTATTGATAGGTCATTCTCATCAATAAATAGTTCTTTCACTTTCTTCGTTGGATATTTCTACCTTTGGGTTTTGAATTTTCATTTGTTGTTTAACTATTCGATAGGCATCTCCAAATATATCGTTTTTTAGTTCTTCGCATAGCTTTGGCCACTTTTTACGCTTGGACCCACCGACCTCACCTATTGCAATTTCAATTTAAACTTCGCGTCTTGAATTTAGTAGTTTTGGCCTAATGTGCTGATTTCAAGTTGATTTGATGTTATGCCAAAAGTTTTCTTGGGAAAACGGACTCTGTGACGGGGTTGTTAAATGAAAGATGGCGTATGGCGTATGGCCATACGGCGTATGGAAAAAGTCTCATCTTTCAACAACCCCATCACAGAGTCCGCTTTCCCAAGAACTTTTAGGATTTACAAGTATGGACGAAAAATATGGAAACACAATAAGAGGTTATGTGAGACATAAGTCTGATTAGGTGTATAAATCATGAGATGCAGATTTTTACAGATGGCCGCAGAAATCTGCAAAATCGTCTTGCTAGTGCCATCTCATCATGATTTATGCACCTAATCAGACTTATGCCGTGACATCATGACATACTTAAATAAAGTTAGTTAATTTTTTTATTTGAAAGGGGGAGGTTAAAATACGTTAACGAGTAATGTCAATTATGGCTCCTCTCTATGTACTATCCAATATCCACGCAAGGTTATTTGCACAGAAATAAATATGGAGTCAATAACTATGGAAGGCAACAAAAGCAATAAGCTGAACTCCTGAAAATTCAAAAGAAGGACGATCCAATGCAAAACTGAAGAGGAAAGAATAGTGTTTCATCAAGACAATAGATCTTGTCTCGAGGGTCATTTCTTGTCTTGTCTTGAATTTAAAATGAAGATTGAAATTCATTCTTGTCTCGACAAGAGTCTTGAGCTCAAGATTCTTGAAATTTCTTGATCTTGAATTTTTCACTATCACTAGAAACACCCCACATTGTGTTCGAAATGCGTCAGCAGTGAAAATCAAGTGTTTCGGTGTAGTGGGGTGTTTCTAGTGATAGTGCATTTTTCCACCGAAGTTGTCCAGTGTTTCCATTGAATTTTTCGTCGATGATTATTGGTGAAACTCGCCCACCAGTTGTGAAAATTTTATCCTCCCAATGAAGTTAAGTAGGTACACTCGAATGCAAGTGAATGTTAAACGATTTGTCAAAATTAGTAGCCAATGTTAATGTATTTTCATAAGTCATTGTCTACTAGTTTTGACAAATTGTTAAACATTCACTTGAACTCGAGGCTCGAGTGTACCTTCCTAACTGTTTAGCTAAACTTATTTAATTAAGTTAAGAACATTTCTACGGCTGATAGGTAACATCGAAGATTTGGGTAGGAACAGGAACATACACTGCTCTCCAAATTTAACGCGAAGTCAGCTTCATGTTAAACTGTCATTATGGAACAAGAGCTTTAATACACAACTTTCAATATTAATCTGTCTTCATAACTTTGATTTTCACATGATCCAGTAATTGTTATAATGACGTGATTTCTTGGAAAAAAATTGCGTATTAAGCATTAATAGCAAAAGAAGTTAAGAGCGAACAGGAATATACGCCAATACAAAATGATAATTTCAATCTCACATTAATTTGGGTCTTCAGAGTGAAACTGATTGTCTAGACCGAAGTTGAGGCTTTACTGTGCTATTGTAGATGGCAGTTGCAACTAAATGTATATAGCAATGTTGTCAATCTGGACTAATCAAAGATACGTTTTTTCCTTTCATGAACGTACCCAAAGCAAAATTTAAATGATTGTAGCTATAACTTTTGTATTGGCGTTCATTTTGGAGCCCAGTGTATATTTTGTGGCTTCGATCTAATGATGCACATGCACCACCACCAAAGGAAAACCTAAATTCTTTATTTTATTCTTTAAAAATTTACTTAGCTTTCATTTGCTAGCTAAGTGGTAACAATACGAACGAGGGAATAAAAAGTAATAATACGGCCACAAGCTAAATGACGATGCCCATCAGGAGTCGTCAGCTTTGCCTAATAATCCATTATTGATAAATCTAGTAGGTAGGTAGGTAATATGAAATGAAATTATGAAATTTTCAAGATTTTTGATTTTTCTTGCCTTGTGCCTTCTTTAAAACTTTGCCCTTTCAAAAGCGCCAAGAAAGTTCAAGCACAGTTCAAGAAATCTTGATTCTTGAGAGTTCTACTCTTGTCTTGTCAAGAATTTCGACATTTCGACATTCTCTCTTGTCTTGATCTTGTATAGAATTCTAGAAAAAATCGAGAAAAGATTTTGAAAACCTCTTGATCTTTTTTTTTATACTTTATTATTCTAAAAGGACCTACAAAACTATGTACATTTCACAGCCAAAAAGACAAAACAGACAAAAAGAAAAAGGATACCGAAACCCAATATCCTGTTAACTAGAACAAAAAAATGCCTTTGGATGATCTCGTGAACGTCTGAAAAATAATGTAAAATCTCAATGCAACTTGCGTAGTTTTGTATAGATTTACGTCTACGACCGACTGGACAAAATAAAATTACAAACCCATATGGCAGTTCAATATCATTTTATAATTATATTTCGCCCTGCCCTAGATCAAAGAGAAAATACGAATTAAATACAAGTCAGATTGTAAGGTTTCTAAATTTTATCATTTAATAAGTGTACATTTTGAATTACATCCGATTTCATACATCTTGAAAGCTCACAGAAACACACTTTTGTGACGGCTCGACGGCTATTTTTAACAATTACTTCATCGCGTGAAATCCCCTCGCTGATATTTTTCAGTTGGAAGAACCCAAATTCCGAAAGTCGTAGAGAAAGGATGGCGCCTCGAAACAAACATCTAATCCTATAATTATACCCTGCCGCACATGATAATCTATCTGTTTTGTTTCTTGATGACCTACGCTCTGATGGTTCCTTTTTCGAGTGACAGAGAAAACGTTAATAAAAATGGTCAGCTTGATTTCCTCGTGGGCCTAGACATTTGGCCTTGACAGTAACATTATAATGATTGGATAAGCAAGACAGGGAGCTGCAAGTTCTAGGCCATACTTTCACATACTTTCTTCTCTGTGCGATGACTTCTCTCTACATCACGCGCATAAATACGATCTATATTGCCACCACGAACTTTCTTTGCATAATGAATTAATTACTGGATAGGTAAGTACCTATATGGGAAAACGTGAATTACGTCGCCGCTACTGAAAACTGATTTATGGAAAATGTCTTGTGGGTACTTTCTTTGCGTAGATATTTATAAGCTATAATAAAAATTTGGAAATATACCTACCTACTCTTGCTGTGTTGATGATGATTACTTATTTATTGTGTAAATCATCAAATCATATTTTGTACCTCTAGATAAGAAATTTAGGTACAACCTATTTCTATCTACGAACCGTTTTCAAAAGCTCTGATATCAGTCGAAAGTCACAAGTAATTATACTCACCTACCTAAATTCTAGATTATGCATTTATCTACTTCAAAATTTATTTAACCCCCTGTAAAGTTCATCGTGCAAACTATTTAGGAAGGTACTTACCTAAATGATATCTAAGCAGATACGTAAGTTAAATTAAAAATTATGTCTGGTTCGATAATGAAAAGTATTTTGACGAATGATGCGGAACTACTGATCATCGCAAAAAGGAAGGGGCAGGCGAAATAGACCCTTAGGAAGAAGAGGGAGCAGACGAAATGAAAGAGATGAAATCAGAAGAGGAACAAGAAGAAGCAAAAAAATTTTAACTGGGAAGCGAGATCGACCAAGAGAACAATGTGACAAAGTGGAGAAAAAATTGAAGGACGTCATCAGAAGACTGATGAGTAAGTACCTACCAAGAAATAAATATCGAAAAAATGAAAGAGGCTCGTTCAAATTATATGGTGAAAATGAGTGGGCAAGAAGCCCGTTAAGATAAAGGAGAATGGAAAGCTGCTGTCACCGGCGAAATCGAGAGTTTGGTAAATAATGTCACCTGGCTAATGGTTGATCGTCCCAAGAAAAGAAATATAATATGTAATTAGTTGTCGAATAATTTTCGGGAATAAAAGAAAATGGGCAGCTGGAACCTCCCCACTTGGTGAACGATACAATTCCTAATCACCTATAAATTTCAACCTACAATCTCGAAGTGTTTCTGGAGCTTTTCAAAATTTTAATTTTTTTTTATTGCCAAAAGGGCACTAAGTTTGATTGTATTTTTGGAAACAGGATTTGAAGACCTTTCAGAAGACCTGATAAAACAAATGGTGGTCATCTTTCAAATTTCATAGATGACATGTCAAAAAGACAATTGTTGCCGATTATTATTATTATTCAAAATTTTGCGATATTTTGCCAAAAAGGCACCAACAGTGTTAGCGAAAAGCAAAGGTATAAAAAGTTAATAAACACAAAAAAAGAAAGCTACGAGCAAATGCTAAAATCAAAACTTGAAAATTCCTCAAATCCTGTCGAATTTTGGAAAGCGTTTAAACAAGTCCATCCCAAGAGGAAATCTGCACCGGGACTTAATAATATACCAGTCGAGTCATGGATAAACTACTATCGACAGTTTTACACTATTCCAGGGCAGCCCGGCCCTGATATGTTGTTTGTTGATGCAAGACATCCATACTTGGACCAACAAATATCAAAGCCGGAAATTTTCAAAGCGTTAAATCATTTGAAATTAGGTAAATCGCCCGGTTGTGATCATATCACAAATGATATTTATAAGAATTTGCCAATAGCGTGGATCGATTTCTTGAATAGACAATATAATCTGATTCTGGATGGGGGATTCGTGCCTGAAAAATGGGGAAACGTCAAATTAATTCATTTGTATAAAAAAGGAGACCCCGCTAACCTAGACAACTATCGTAGCATAGCCCTAATAAATTGTGTCACAAAATTGTTTACGTCAATAATTAATGATCGAATCACTAAATTTTCTGAAAGCAATTCAATTATTCCCGAATGCCAAAATGGCTTTCGAAAAGGACGCTCCGCAACAGACAACATTTTCGTTTTAAACGCAATGATTCAGAACACCATTAGACTTCCTGGCAGAAAGCTCTACGCCCTTTTTGTAGATTTTAGGAAGGCTTTTGACACGGTTCCCCACGGATTGCTCTGGCAGCGATTGTACGAGATGGGGATTAGCTCTAATCTAATAAGTATAATGAGAAATTTATATCAGAAGTCGGCTATCTGTATGGGTGAAGGGCAGGTACAAATTAATAAGGGAGTACTTCAGGGAGACCCTCTAAGCCCAACATTATACTCCCTGTTCACCAGCAACATGCTTGACTTCCTTGCAAAGCATGGGATTAGAGGAGTTTCCCTGGATGCTATGGAAGATGTTCTTATGCTTATGTACGCGGATGATGTGGTGATATTTGCCGACTCTCCAGGGCAGATGCAAAAAATCCTAAACACTCTATTGACATATTGTAACAAAATGCAGCTTCAAATCAATATAGACAAAACTAAAATACTGATTTTCAGGAAAGGATTTAAAATGAAAGAATGCAACTTTTCTTATAATAATGCTCAAATTCAGACAGTAAACCATTATAATTATCTAGGGATTATTTTCTCGTACAACGCCAAATTCACAAAAACACTCACAGATCAGCTATCGAAAGCTCTAACAACCGCAAAAGCAGTGAGAAACTCGATAAACAGAACAAAACTGTCAAACTGGGACTCTATCATTCGTCTTTATGACTCTGTAGTAGTCTCAAAGCTTTTTTATAACATCATAATTTGGGGGGTGGACTATCAAGAAGAGATAGAGAAGTTTCAGTGTAGTTTTTTTAAAGCCCTGTTTTTCCTCAGGGCCAACGTTCCTCATTACATTCTTAGATGTGAATTCGGACTAATTAGATTAACCTATCGCATTCTAAATCACATATTCGCATACACTAAAAAAGTACTTAGAATGAAAAGTGACAGATATCCATACAGAGCTCTACACAGGCTAATACAACTCGATAAAAGCAATAGCACCCCCAAGTACAACTGGGTCAGTCAAGTAAAATCTCTGTTATCGTCTTTTCAAGTTCAAATCGATCCATTTGACAACTTCAACGATGACCAGACAGAAGCCATTTTGGCGTCCATAATAAAAAATTCAATTAAGAAAGACTGGGACAATATACTGTTATCCACATTCAACTCAGAGTACAAGTTCTACAATTTCACCGATCGTTCGAGTGCATCGCTTTACGCCGGCAATCAGATGTTTTATCTCAAAAGATTCTGGGCTCAATTACGTACGCAAAACAATACAACAGTTAAAATATTCATTAACAATAAGACAGTTACGATTCACGTTAACGAGAAATGCCCAATGTGCAATTTGAATCTCCCAGAGACTTTGGACCATATTATGTTTGAGTGCCCTATGTACCGGGAGTATCGTCCGCTTTTGGGGCGGGTGACGGGTGGTATGTTGGAGCCGGACAGTCACGCAGTTCTTCTTTTACATGACAACCTTCACATTAAAAACGTTCACAACTTCATTTCGCGCTGCCTTCGGCTGAGATCTTTCGTTTTGATGGACGAATGAATTCCCCTTGCCTTAACATTTTTGATTTATTTATTAGGTATAATAGTTCCATATTTATTTATTTCTTGTAATATTTCCATATTTATTTATTTCTTCACACTCATTGTTCATGACTTGTGTGGTTGAAAGAACAATAAACATTATTATTATTATTATTACAAACTCGATGTAAAACAGCATCTCCAACTGCCGGAAAACAGCAACACAAACTATTTTTAAAATGTTTAAATTAAGGCAAACAATTACCAAATTAAAAAAAACTATCGAAATATCCAACAGCTTGCCTCTGTAGCGAGAATTTGCGATGTTGCCATTTTCGAACACTCGACCAATAGAAACGCAATGATTATTACAAACATGCAGCCTTATGGCAAGACGGTTGGTCCGCAACCTACAGACAATTGCGATGTTGCCATTTAATGGACAAAACTTCTCTCGGCTTCGCCTCACTCATTCAACCTGGTTCAACCTACACTTGACTACTCGCTTTCGGCTCCGCCAAAGCAAGCGAAACGTCGGCTTCGCCTCAGTTATTACGCTTCCATTTGATTACTCACCTTCGGCTTCGCCTGACTCATTCAACCTTAACTTGACTACTCGCTTTCGGCTCCGCCAAAGCAAGCGAAACTTCGGCTTCGCCTCAGGTATTACGCTTTCCATTGATTGCTCACCTTCGACTTCGCCTCACTCATTCAATCTTCACTTGACTACTCACTTTCGGCTCCGCCAAAGCAAGCGAAACGTCGGCTTCGCCTCAGTTATTACGCTTTCCTTTGGTTACTCACCTTCGGCTTCGCCTCACTCGTTCAACCTTCTTGATATGGACTTCATTGATATATGGGGTGTTCCATTTAACAAAAAATGTAATTTTGTGCTGCCCCTCCTACACGAGGCGCCCTTGTCAGTTCATAGTAATTTTAGTTTATGCACATTTTCAGTCGCTAACTAATAAATTGACTTTGTCGCACTGTTGGGACAGTCTGTATTTATTTTTCTACGAGCATCAGAACATGAGGTCCGCGTAACCTCACAGTTTACGACAAATTCCAAAATGATTTAAGAAAATTTTTTAAAAGGCTATTTAGATTTATGATCTATGTATTAGGAGTAAGTATTTAATTTTAACATTTAACATTTAACATTTTTATTTTAAAAAGTTCAATTTAAAGCCTCAGTTATAATATAATATAATAATAATAACCTGTAGATCTGTTACATTTAAAAAACAGTTCTTAAACCATTTATAAAACTCTAATAAAGCAGCCATAAAGTAAAGCTCTTATTTATTAATTTGACAAGTCTATTTTGACTTCAAGAGTTTTTTAAAATGAAATACATTTGATAAGGTATTATTAGGTACCAACAATAAAACAGCATTAAGAGCTGTCTGCGTTGAGAGCATGTAGTTTTATATTTAATTCTTAGGGATGCAGATAAAACTTAGATACTTTGCTATTTACCACAACTTTTATAAAACTGAGATTGCCGCCCCGCACCAGGGAAAGGCGAAAATTTCTTGGCTATGCCACTGAGAAGATGGCAGATAGGAATGGGGGGCTGATCACTAGTGGAATTATGGTCTGTCCGGGATCCACACGACCGAGATTCCAACAATGAATCGCCATGGAAATAGGGTGAATCTCGGTCGTGTGGATCCCGGACAGATAGTTGTACATCCGGCTTGGAATTAATTCTGGAATTATGGAATTTTAAAGGAATTAATGGAATTAGTTGGAATTAACCGGAATTAGTTGGAATTAGCTGGAATTAGTTGGAATTAGTTGGAATTAGCTAGAATTAGTTGGAATTAACTGGAATTATTATGGAATTATTTGGAATTGATATGGAATTAATAAGAAATTATTTGGAAAAGGAATTAAAGGAATTAGTTGGAATTAGCAGGAAGTAGTTGGAATTAGTTGGAATTAGTTGGAATTGGCTGGAATTAGTTTGGAATTAACTGGAATTATTATGGAATTATTTGGAATTATTCTGGAATTTATGGAATTTAAAAGGAATTAGCGGAATTAGTTGGAATTAGCCGGAATTAGCCGGAATTAATTGGAATTAGCCGGAATTAGCCGGAATTAGTTGGAATTGGCTGGAATTAACTGGAATTAGTTGGAATTGATATGGAATTATTTGGAATTGATAAGTACATCATTTAAAAGATTTATTGCTATAAATAATAATACAATTATCATTAGCAAGGGATTGGCTAATTTTATATATGATTAGCCTTAGAAAGAATTTAATTTGTACTTAATTTATATACTTAATTTTATTTATATTTGCAGGCTAATCATATATAAAATTAGCCAATCCCTTGCTAATGATAATTGTATTATTATTTATAGCAATAAATCTATTATTATTATTATTATTATTATTACATCATTTAAAAGGAATTAGTTGGAATTAGCTGGAATTAGTTGGAATTATTTGGAATTAATATGGAATTGATGCGGAATTGATTGGAATTAATGGAATTAATGGAATTAGAGTGGAATTAATGGAATTAGAATGGAATTGGTTGGAATTAGCCGGAATTAGTTGGAATTAGTTGGAATTAGCTGGAATTAGTTGGAATTAACTGGAATTATTATGGAATTATTTTATTATATTATGGAATTAATGGAATTAGAATGAAATTAATGGAATTAGAATGGAATTAATGGAATTAGAATGGAATTAATGGAATTAAACTGGAATTATTGGAATTAATTCCCGATTGGAATTAATTGTACACAATTTTATTGAGTGATCAGCCCCCCAGATATGAAGACGAGGCAAACTCTGCAACAGAGGAATTGGAAAGATGATTATGTGCAGAGAAAATAATCAGATAAGTAGGTAGATATCTACGCGGGTATCTACTTCGAACCTCAATATTTTATTAGGATGGATGGATTTTTTTATATACCTAGATACCTATCATATACTGATAATGTCTTACGAACGTTCCATAACGTAATATTCGCCGCTTCGTTTGTTCTATGTCCTTGGTCACTTTCATGGCCACAGCACCGTTTCAGAGCGGATTTGAATTCGTACATCGAATTAAGTCCATGCTATAATTTGCCAAAATTTCACTTGAATCAAGCAAACGAAAATAGTCTTCAGAATCCTCTTTGGTTTGCATCACGTCACTTTCCAAAATTATGCAAAAATCACTAAACAAGAGCCAATATGTAAGTATCTTTCGTCACAAGGCCGTAATGCGAGTATTGTTTGTTGATTTGATAATGTTGTAACGTCTAATAGTAGTAATAACATTGCCTCAAATCCGAAAATCTCCTGCCCATTACGCAAAACAATAAAATATAGCATCCTGGATCAAATTATTTACGACTAGAAAGCAATAATGACTATGAGGTACATACTCCAAGGCGATCAGTATAATGGAATAAGTCACGAAAGTGTAACAATAATAAAATTCCTCGAAGCGAACTCGTGCTCCTCTCAAATAGTATTTACGGTGATGCGATTAAACTAAAAAATAATAATAAAATAATCGAAATTAGTTCACTCATCGAGTCAAAACGCAATTTAGCCTTCTGAAAATGAAAGGATAATGAGCACCTTGGGGGAAGTAGCAAGTATGGGTTAACGAAACTCGAGAAATTGTATATAATTACGGTGATTTCGGTAGCAAGAACGGCACGTAATAAAAAAGGCAACGAATCAATGATGGCCATAAAGGCCGTGCATAAAATTGCTCAAGGTTATCTGGAAGAAGGTACCAACCTAATTGCGTAACCAACATCCGTGTTTCTTAGCCCAGAAGTGACGCATTGGTGATAATTAAACAATATGTGAAAGTCGTAGGCTAATCTTAATCAATTCACTCGGAAAACAAGAAGAAAGCAAATCCAAAAAAAAAATAGACAAAAGGTTCTCGCCTAGCGACTCGATTAAATCTGGTGCGATTTTCAAGGACTCGCTCTCTATGTCACTTTAATTGTCTGTGAAACAATGGTTTGTTCAGATTTTCAGGTTAAGCGGAATTGTGTAATTTTTTAGAAGATCGGCGTTTCTGGTCACGACCAAAAAATTCCCACAACGCGCTTTTGAGAAAGTAATGCGACTGGGCAAAAATCTTCGAATGCTCGTCACACTATGAGTGAAAACAACATGTAATAATGTGGGTGTCCGGCTACAAAGTTCAAGAATAAAATAATAATGGTAGATCGAAGAAAGGATTGAGTGAAGACACTTTCGTTTTTGATCGATTACGATTTCCCTAATCACGTATTCCAATCGTTTATTGACAATAGAGAAATGTATGATGGTAACTGTTAAACTGTTAGATGCAATTATTAGTCGTTTTATTAGAAGGTGGCCATTATGTCTTGTTTGCTCTTTTAGGTCTTCTTTAGTAGTGTCGCGCTAGAGATGACTTTGAAAGTTAATACCTTTTAAATTACATTTGCCCGAAGTTTTGAAGTTATTACTTTATTAAGTTATAATACCTATAATAAATGACCATAGGCTTATCTTCCGAAATTTCTTTTTGACACTTATTTTCTAATAAGAAAAATTTGATAATTTGTACACTTATTCGAGTTTGAATCTTTGATGGGGGGCTGATCATTCAAAAAAATAGTGTACAATTAATTCCAATCAGGAATTAATTCCAATAATTCCAGTTGAGTTCCATTAATTCAATTAATTCCGTCAATTCCAGATCAATTCCAGATTAATTCCATCAATTCCATATTAATTTTATTACTAATTCCATTAGCTAATTTAATTCTTTTCCAATGCAGGGTGGTTCCTTTTTCACTGTTCTCCATTGGCATCTCCTAAACGTAAGAAGTAGGAGTTAGGTTAAATTAGAAAAAAGTTGCACTATTTCTTGTCGATTAAGAATCTAAGGGGAATTTCCCGATATCTTGATCTATTCTTGTTATCCCGAAAAAACTGGGGAAAAAAACTGAAAAATGCGACTTTCAAGAAAAGTTCATATCTTTCTTACGATCGATGTTATTTAATTGAAACTTTGAACTTTTATATTTTTAACAGATTTTTCGGGATAATTCAGGAACGAATCAAGATAACGGAGAATTTTCTTCAGATTGTTATTGTTCTATGTTGCTCAACGGAGCGGAAATCTGGGGGTGGGAAGAGCAAGAGGAGGTGGAGAGAGTGCAGGATAAGTACATAAAATGGGTGCTGGGAGTAGATAGGGAGACACCCGGATACATAATAAGGGAAGAAGCGAAAAGGAGTAAGTTAAGAATGGAGTCAGGGAAAAGGGCGGTGAAATATGAGGACAGAATGGGAGAAAGAGGTCGGTGAAATATGAGGACAGAATGGGAGAAAGAGGTGAGTGTAAGATATTACTGGAGGGCTGGAAAGAGAAAAAGGGAAAGGGAAGGAAAGATAAAGATATTACGAGAGGAACGGATATGCAAGGGAAGATATAGAAAGACGCAGGGAGCAGGGGAGATGGATGAATGGAGCGATGTGGGAAAGAGATAGAGACATAGATGTACAGGAAAGAAGAACAAAACGCAGAGAATCAAGATATAACGCAAAATATGAGAATATAATAAGTGAAGGGTTACCAAGTTACTTGAAGAGGGAGAGTGGGAAAGAAAAAAGAATGATAGCAAGATTCAGATGCGGGAATGAGGAGAGGGAAAATAAGTTCTGGCTGAAGGAGGAAGAGAGAAAGTGGAGAGTATGTGGAGAGGAGAGAGAGAGACAGTAGAACACCTGTTGAAAGAGTGTGAGGGAATGAGAGAGGAGGAAAGAGAGAGAAAGAGTATTCTGAACGAATGGGGAGAGGGAATACAATGGATGAAGGAAGTCGCGAGAGCGAGAGAAAGAAGGGGGGGGGAGAAGAGAAAGCAGAAGACAACCGAGGGAGAAAGAGGTAGCCGAAGAAGAAGGAACAAAAAAAAGGGCAGGGCTCATTACAGGCCGAAAGGTGGTAATAAAATATTCTAATCTAACCAAGAAATAGTGCAACTTTTCTCTAATTTAATCGAAAAAACACAAAATTTTCCAAACCTTTCGTGTTAAGTTAACCAGTTGTGCCATGCACTTCACGTGTATATTGGGGCGCATATTCAACAACTTATATTGCTGGATTAATTCCAATCAATTCCGCGTCAATTCCATATTAATTCCAACTAATCCCAGCTAATTCCAACTAATTCCTTTAATTCCATTTAAATTCCATCAATTCCAGAATAATTTCGTTATAATTCCATAATTCCGGAATTAATTCCAAGTCGGATGTACAACTAATTCCACTAGTGATCAGCCCCCCAATCTTTGTAGCAAAGTTGCCAATGCCTTTACCTAAATAATTGCTAGGAAACCGTTTGTTCAACTTGTCCGAATGAACAAGTTTCTATCATTTTTGAGTTAAATTTTTCGAGAAATTCAAAACCATACTGGAAAAAGTTCGGTATTTTTTCATAACATGCATGAGAGGTTTTAGTCATATCCTGATAGTGGTGATTGAAAAGAAATACGTAATGCTGTTTAGATTAAGTAACTGATGTTGCCAGTAGTGCGAAAAGTAATTCACTTGTGCCGAAATACCGAGGGAAATACGCTGCGTTTCCTAGCTGAAATAAATTAATGGGTAAAATAGTTATTTATTACATAAAAGAGACTCCCCCGTGTAAATGTACAAGAGTGCGTTTTGAAATGCTGTGGCATGTGATCACTGACTGCTATTTACTATATCAGATGTTTCACCGGACCGAGACCATAGGCAAATAACATGGAAAAATCAATTATATTTTTTTTCTGCTCCCGAGAATTTACTCCAAAGGTTTTAGCTTGTGTGGAGGGTAGTATATGGAGCAGCCTGTACCTCTTAAGATCTTTTTTGTTCGTCAGCTCCTCTTAGGTACTTTACAATGATTTTTTGAAAATTGAATTTAGACAATGGCTGGAAATTGTTCGGGTACAATCGACACGCTTTGGCAGTTTTCAACTCCAGAATCAAACCAATTTTGTTCCGTGTTGACATTTGTTCGATAATTGTCCTTCGGTAGAAATCATGACATACAGCATCAATCAATCAATTTTCAAAAAATTATTGTTAAGTACCTAAGAGGAGCTGATGAACAAAACAAATCTCAAGAGGTACAGGCTAGTCCAAACTACCCTCTACACTTGTTAAAACTTTTAGAATACATTTTCGGGAGCAGGAAAAAAAATTAATTAGACTTTCCATGTTATTTGCCTATGGTCGCGGTCCGGTGTAACACCTGGTACCTACTTTCAGTTTCATGTTCTTTAGTTTGGGCTACCATCTAGTTATTGTATCATCCTGTTTCCCTGGCATTCGCATTTATTCATTTTAGGGATTCCGAATGATAACTTTTCAGGTAAATAATGAAAGGATACCTACCTTGTCAACCTAGCCCTAAAAATTCCACATTTTATTTCCATTTCAGAGTTAAGTACCTACTTGACATGATGGGTTAAAATGAAAAAGTGCATCGACATTGTTCAAGGTATCTTAAATAAACAACATATGATTAAAACCGGTTCAGGAAACAAAATCCTTTGTTTCTCAACTAGGGCAGCAGTTTAAAAGATTTAGGTTTGGCAACGTTTACCTTAGGCCAAGCAAAATCACAAAATAAACAAAATGCATATTTAAATAAGAGAACGGTTTCACCTAGTTCATTATGCTCACTAAATGCAATTAATTACAAAACAAATTCACACACGAAAGTTTACAGCCAAAATATACAAGAGCTTTCGCTAATTTTTACTTTTTGTTACAGTTTCACGCCCGACAATTCGCCAAGTTTAAATTTTGTTGTATCATGAATGGATGGTCTGAAATTCCCAGAGTCCATATTCTCTCGCCTAATTTTGCAGTCTCTACTAATAACTTAAGTACAACTTTCGCTAATTTTAACTTTTCTGAAATGTTCACGCTCGATAGCTTTGAACGAATCCAGCGAAGATAAATATTAACTAGCTATTAACCGATTTCGGGGATAAAATATCGGTATATTTACCGATGAAGAAAATGTAATCCTGCTTGAACCGACAGCATCACCGCAAGTATTATGCACTGTGAAGTGTGAATCTCTTGCATGTTGTTTGTATGGGGAGTGAAGTATCTTGAAGTGAAAGTGGTGAGTGTGTGAAAGTTTAACTCTCTAGCGTGGATGTCTTTGTTGCTTCAGTCGGCCCCTGGTGTTGAACGGTGCCTGTGATGTGTACCGGTGTTTCGTGTTTTGTTCAACTATGAAATAAATTTTCGGGCGAACGAACTGACTTCTGTGATAATAGTCGTAGGATGCAAATTAGGGGTAAAAATTAAGGATGAACAAAATACATTCAGGAATTTTGGCATTGGTGTTGAGCATTTTCCTCATCCAAGCGATTGATCCTCCAGAACAAAGGCCCACGGGGACGTTCATCCAGTTTTTGCCCAATAGCAATCAGGCTGGTCGTATTCAACAAAACTCTGACAATATAAAGATTTTTCATGAATATCTAAAGGGGATTCAAAATGAGACGGGGAGGAGGGAGATCCAGGGGGAGGTTCGTTCAAACTTTGATACCATCAACAAGTTTTTGCAAAGACAGGGCAAAACAAATTACGAAAGATTATTGGAAAAGGATTTTATAAGACCTTTACTGAAGCTTTATGAAAAGGAAATTCATCAAGAACCGGATTATGTAATTAGAAACGATTCTGATTCATCCAGAATTTCCAAAGAAGATTACGTCGAGGATTTTAAGAGTTTGTCAAAGGAAGATATTAATTTACTTTTGCATGGCGGTGAAACTTATCAACACAATTACCCAAAGACGGAGCAGGCAATAAGAAGAGATGATGAAGCTATATCAACTGACAATGAGCATATTGGTGAAATTCTACCCTCAGATTACCAGAATTTTGGGCAAGTCAGAAGAATGCATTATCAGCAACCGTTGGTAAGAACACGAAAGTCCTATGACGAGGGTTTTAAACCTTTGAGGAGACCAGTAACATTTCCCGGGGAGCGATACCGTCCTGAATATGAACCTGATTTTGAACCTTCATCCCCTGAATACTATCGACCGGATTCATACGAATCTGAAGAAAGCAGAAATGTTTACCGTCCAACAAGACCAAATGTAAATCTGCCGCCTAACGATGTCTCTGGATTTAGAATTCCCCGAAGACAAAGAGGATATCCCCCTGAAAGCTACCCTGCAACTTGGCAAGGACAATCCTGGGCTAGTTCTAGAAGGCCCAGGGTGATTTTCCCCTCTGATCTAGTCGCCTTCCGCGAACCCACCGTCGCGAATCAAGACGAACCTGATTGGTTAGCTGGCGATAACAATCTCCAGGATATCCAGGAAACAGATGCGAGGGATCGAGGTAAATTATCTTTACGTAATAATTAATTAAAAAATAGTATACGCTTGATCCTCTCTTGGTTTCACTTTCTGCCGGGTTAGACTGTTTGGAGTGCTACTTTCTTAAATTAATTTTTATGAAGATTTCGTCCGTGAAAGCTGCGTGATTTAAACGGTCGTGTTTTTCAGTTGGACACTTTCGGTTTCCAGCTGAACTTGAATCCTCAAGGTCGACACGCTCAAGTTTTTCTGAAACCTCAATATTTAGTCAAGATGAAAGAGACAGTTCTTTTGTTATTCTGTCGTTGTTGCGGAGAAAAACCGCTTGTCAGGTACTATTTAACATACTGTTCGTGGTATAGGTTTTCGTTCACTTTCTTTTTGTAGAAACTCGTTTACGTTAGTAATAAAATGTAATCGGAATCAACTAATTTGAGATGGAGAGTTCGATTGCTGTGATTATAGTGACATCAAAGAAGATGTTCCGAAACGTTACGTGAGGTCCCAATAGCAGTACCTTGTAGTACCTAGCTATTATTTTTACTATTAAAAGCTCTAATGAGCTTTTCCCTTCATAAATAATTTCGTGTGGCCGAGTAGCCGACATCGCGAGATGTAAAATAGTAATTAAATTTTAATACCTATAGATTATTACCGACGCCCTAATTGATGGGCTTTAGTGTTTCTTGGCACGTCGTTTTCTTCACGTGATTTTCATAATAATTCTCGAATTTCAAGAGCCTGACTGCGGCACAAAGCCAGTGACTTCACGTCTCACGTCATGTTTTCAAATCCAACTTTGGTTTTTGGTTTGACATTGCATTCTGTGCCCTCAAAAATATACCTAATAAGTATTCGATGAACTTTAACTATTTATTGTTGAAGTTTCCTAAATGTTATAAGTACTGTTGGATCGGATCACACAATTGTCACAAATTCCACTTCAATTATCGGGGGTGGAACTTGCGTGAACCTATATTTTGCTGTAGATTTTAATTTTCAAATTCTTTTGAATATAAATATATTTCAATCTATAAATTCAATAACGCCTTATTTTATTATACCTACAAATTACCAATTGACCACTCCAGTAGTTCAGGTCGCCGGAAATTTTATGCCGTGAATTATTTTTCAGAACCTTGAGTGCAAAAGAGAATTAAGTCAAAGTTTTTAACCTTCACTACTTAAAAAAAGAGAGATTACTGTGCAATCACTAAAATTTTCGAATTTGAAATAACACCAGATCTTTACGTTTTGAGGTCTCTGGAACCCTAAAAAGTGGTTCCAAAAATGTGTCTGGTGTGTGTCAGTGTGTGTACGTACGTACATTTGTAAACACGCCACAGCCAAAACTACCAGACCGAATTGAGTGAAATTTGGTACGTGGGCATCTGATAATCTAACTTAGATCAGAAAAGCTTTTGGAGCCAATAGTTCAACGTAAAATGCCATTTTGGCACGTCAACTTTTAAATTTTAAACGCAAACCCCCATTTTTCACGTCACCATTGGAAAGGCCTTCAAATTCTGCTTCTGAAAATGTATTCACTATCAGTGCCATTTTGTGACTAAAAATTAGTAAAATCTGAAGCATGCGCTCTTGGGGTGCTACACATTTTGTACTCCCCTATGAAGCATTTCCGGACACATGTCTATATAAATTTTTCTTCCTATAATGATGTAAGGAATAACCTCCCGGAGTTAGGACTATGAATTTAGAAAAATCCTGTATTTTGATCATGGTTGTTGTTGGCGACTAATTTTAGGTAATTGTTGTATGCTTGAATTGTTTTCTCTTCAGTTGCTGCTAAAGTACGTTGATTTTATCTACCCCTACTGTTACAAATATTTCATCTATCCTTATGGTTAAAACGCTATTTTAGAAGCACATTTTCAGTTGATAGAAATACAGTTTAACATAATGCTGTCAAATAAACATAAATTACATATATATGAATTTATTGTTAGGGCCGTGTTACACGATACAACATGTAGTCCAAAACTGCATAGGCAATATTGTATCGTGTCAAATTTAAGTTTTGCGGACTTAACCACTTCAGCTCCAAACTCTTCATTATTATTATGTTGCTAATCACTCGTTTTCCATTCCAATTTCAGTAGCGTCTCCCTGATTACTCTTTCCGACCTTCTATTCCTCCTACCATTCACAAAAATAATTAAATAATGGCAGGCGACAAGGGCGGTCCAAGCTGAAAATTTTGGGAGGACGTGGGGGGGGGGCAATCTTCAAGACACAAGCCCACCACGAACAATTTTAAATTGTTTAGTAATTGTTGTAGAGTTGCCGCATTGATTTTACTTAACGGGTAAAAGAATTGTTCATAAATTTGATTTGGTTATCTTTAGGTATACAGTGTTAGGCAAAAGTAAGGACATTGAGTAAATCAAGAGGAGTTATTTAAAAGGCGAAACCCGTGTGTGGAGATCACTTTCATGTTCAGGTGTCGCTACTAAAAATCGTTAAGAATTCAACTAACGCCACCTGAGAATCATAGTTGTTACTAACACAGCTGGCCCTTGCACCAGAGCCACCTATCGTATAGTAGATGCAGCTGTAGGGGCGTAAATCGTGACGTCATCGTTAAGCGAACCTTGGAACAATAGAAGTTATTTGGGTTGGGGAAGGTTAGGAACGCCGAAGGTCAAGTTGCAGCTGCAGCTTGCAAACCTGTTCCCTATTGCAAACCGAGGATCGGATCGGATATTTTTGCTCATTGATATCCTGAAATGTGTGACGACGGAACATTGTCGCTTCGCTTGCAATAATTTTATCGGACTGCTTTTTTACATTTTATTATTAGATTCACCCAATGGTACACGGTATTTTTTCATTATTGTCCCACTTTTAAATTGGATAATCTTCTTTCCTTTATTACTTAAGATATTCGCCTGAACTAAACACAGGATAGCTAGTAGACCGTAGACCGTACTCCCAAGTTTTGTTCTGGACCTTACTCTCCTCTCAGCGATCACCGTCGGATCTTAAACGCTGTGGATGCAACTTGCTATTTTTAACTTCTAAGCTTCGCAAAGCAAGTTAAAGGAACAGTAAACTTAAAAATATTAATTTTTCAAAAATTAGTTAATTGATAGTTTATATAGCATTTTATAAATGTTGCCGTAAATAAAATTGCCCCAAAGAACTTCAATTCGTTGCTAGGCCTTCAGACTCTGCTTCAAAAGATGTATTCACTGTCAGTGCCCTTTTGACCAAAAACAAAAAAAATCGAGATTTTTGTCGGACTTTATAATTTGGCTGAAATTTTGCACATGGGGGTCGACGAGCTGAAAACAAGTTTTTGAAAGATTTATTGTCACCATCAGAAAGGTCTTCAAATTCTGCTTTTACATAAGACAAAATTTATTTATTTAGACACATTTTTAAAACTCCTTTTTTGGGTCCCTGAGCTGAGACCTCAAAACGTGAAGATTTGCTGTTATCACAAATTCGAAAATTTTAGTGATTGCAGTAATGCAGTAACCTCCCTTTTTTTAAAGTGAAGTGAAGTGGGGAGGTTAAAATATACAGTTATACATGTTTTTTTCACGGCAACGATTTTTGGCAAAAGACGCGCACCAAGTGTGAATACATTTTTAGAAGCAGAGTTCGAAGAGCTTTCATATTATAGTGTCGCGAAAATGGAAGTTTGCACTAAAATTTTTTAAGTTGAGTGTCAAAATGGCACTTTCCGTGGATTTGACCCAAAATCTAATCATCAGTTCTTCCTTTTTTCATGTAAGCTGCGCATGCCAATTTTCGGCCAGATAGGTCCAGTAGCGGCCTGTAGCGTGTAGCGTGACATATTTCAAAAACCACTTTTTTGGGTTTATAAGACCCTGAAACTTAAAGGAACAGTAAACTCAAAAATATTAATTTTTCAAAAATTATTCCAATTGATAGATTATATTTTTTTATTTAATCATAGTGCCTTTCCTGTTACCACACCGTGGTGTAGGGCATTTTATAAATGTTGCCGTAAATAAAATTATCCCAAAGAACTCCAATTCGTTGTTTGGGTGAGGCGCGTGACGTCATTTGAGATACTGCCATGATACACCTGCCCGCTCGTGCTTGTCAGCCGGCAGTGATCTTATGGATCTCGCGCCGTAGAAATAATTATTGTTTCTTCTGCAACTTTTGAACGAGTGGATGGATTTCAAAAATTGTTGCATTGATTTACAGAGGATTTCATACTCTTTAAAATGATGCATCACAAAAGGTCAAATGTAATTTAAAATTTTACTGTTGAACGGGTTCAAATGATGTATTGCAATAGTGAGAGGTTGCCGCTTGAAATTAGGAAATGCTTTCCAAGTGCAAGCACACGCGGCTTATCACATATGGCGTCATGACGGATCTTTGCGGCGCTGTTTCGAGTTGAAAATAAAATAATTCTCTTTTTGCGGCATGCTAGCGCTCGTTTCCAGCAATCTAGTGGTTTTTGAAAAATGTCTGTCTGTGTGTCTGCCTGCCTGTCTGTCTGTCTGTGATCACGCTGCAGCTCAAACTACTCAACGTATCGAGATGAAATTTGGCACACATATTCAGTGGGAGATTTGTAGGTGCTGAGTAGAATTTGAGCCAGATGGGTTCACGGAAAGTGCTTTTTGGCACATCAACTTTAAAAATTTAAATGCCAACTCTCATTTTTCGCGTTACCATATGAATGCTCTTCGAATTCAGTTTCTAAAAATGTATTCACACTGGTCCCCTTTTGGCCAGAAAATGGTGCCGTGAAAAAAACCTACATAACTGTATATTTTTATTACCGGATTTGATAGTTGATTTTTTTTCAAGCCGAAAACTTTAGTGCCATTTTTTCAAAAAATGTCATTTTAGTGGTAAAAGGGCCCTTGTTTCAATTTATTTTGTAAAGAAGCATATTCTTACTATCGGATTCGACAGCTGTTGTATTGCCGGATCAAAAACCTTAGTGCAATTTTCTAGAAAATTTCCACTATATTATTGTTATTGAGTTCAATAGCTGTCGGATCAAAAACTTTAATGCCATTTTTTTAGAAAATGTCATTTTAGGGGTGAAAAATATCGACACAAGTTAATTTATTCCTACTCTACATTTTCAAATTCTGTGAAAAAGTAGAAGTCTCTACCGTCTCCGAGACTGCCAATTTTTTTCAAATGGAAGGGAATTATAGTTTTTTCTCAATGGATTTAGACCCTACGATTTTTTCTGAGTTAGAAACATGTGTGACCGGAAGTGCAGTCACCGCCGCCCCAGATTTTCAAAAACATTTTGTCCTCTGAATTCATCTGTGCAATTACATTTTGCTTTATGTCTTTATTTCATTAATTTATAAGAAACGAGTTCTATCGGAGGCTTCAATTTCCGGTTAAACCACCGGAAGCTGAAAACAAATGTCAGACAATTATACTCTCTAAAAAGTAAAGTATACACCAGTTTTTGGGATTTTGAAAAATCTTTATTTTTTACCCATCTCTTCGACATTTGTGAAAATCAAGAGTGGCCGTGATTATGTACTTCCGGTCAAGTATAATGCATGCTTTTAACTCAGAAAAAATTGTAGGTCCCGAATTCGTACACGCGCAGGGGTCCCCCTCCGTGATGTCCAGACGACCAGCGTTTATTTCAATTAAATCTCTTTTTTATGTCCAAAAATATTCAAGGCGGAAAGTTTTAAAAATAATACCCCTGTAGGTATATTATGTATAAAGCTAAGCCCAGATTTTTGGTGCGTGTCCGGAAAAGAAATACGACTTCCTGATGAGGTGGCAAGCTGAAATTTGGCATGTGGATAGATAGTGCCGGCGATAAAATGAGAAAAAATTTGAAACCTGCAAAATGGTGTTTCGTAAGCTTTTTGTGACCACCATTAGGTTTTCACCTCCATTTCCACGGTTTAATTGCGAACGCTGCCTAAACGCTTGCAGGTAGATCAAAATTATGAATGGAGATTGTTGGCAATGAAAAAGATCTAAATAAAAGTCCGCGACGGCATATTTGGTTACCACAGCAGGTCATGATACGATACCATTATTGATACCTCTCTTTACATAACAATCATTATAAATATTGTATAATCTCCTTAGTGCATTGATTGTTATCGGTAAATTTTTAGAATTTATTTCAATCGTAATAATTAGGCCGACTTATTGCATGCCCCCCGCGGTATTTGTTACCGCCGCTCCCTAGAAAAATGCTTGTGAAGAGGAAAACTGAAAACATTTCTTATATGAAAGAACCGCAGAGAAAATTGAGAAAGGTAGGATCAATTGTTAAAACTAATTTGTTGGAGATACCGCTAAGAGGACTGACTGAATAAGCTGGACGAAGAAAAACAGTCGTAAATTAATTATAAAACAATGAGTATTGTAGTAGCTTTCGCCCAAATATAAACACGAAACACGTGTCATGTCTCTTTCGTTGCAAAAAAATTGGCAGTCTCCTCGGAGACGGTAAACTTCTACTTTTTCACAGAATTTGTAAATGTAGCATTTAACTTTATTTAACCAAGGTCGGGCGTGCGAAGCGGTTGGATGGCTGATGCACCCGGCGCTCATTTACTATAATCTAAAATACAAATGTTTTTCACTCCTAAAATGGACATTTTTCGAAAAAATGGCACTAAGGTTTTCGATCCGGCAATGCAACAGCTATCGAATTCGATAATGATAATATGCCCTTTTGCTAAGAAGAACTCAAAAAGGGGCCTTTTTGTCCCTAAAATGGCAATTTTCTAAAAAATTGCAATAAGGTTTTTGATCCGGCAATATAACATCTGTCGAATCTGATAGTAAGAATATTTTTTTTTTGTAAAATAAATTGAGACAATGGCCCTTTTGCCACTAAAATGACATTTTTCGAAAAAATGGCACAAAGGTTTTCGGCTTGAAAAAAAATCAGCTATCAAATCTGGTTATAAAAATATACAGTTATGCATTTTTTTTGGCCAAAAAGGCACAATTGTGAATACATTTTTAGAAGCAGAATTCGAAGAGCATTCATATGGTAACGCGAAAAATGGTGGTTTGCATTTAAATTTTTAAAGTTGATGTGACAAAAAGGCACTTTCCGCGAACCGATGTGGCCCAGATTCTAATCAGCCACCTACAAATCTCCCACTGAATATGTGTGCCAAATTTCATCTCGATACGTTCAGTAGTTTGAGCTGCAGCGTGATCACAGACAGACAGACACACAGACATTTTTCAAAAACCACTTTTCCGGATTCCCAGTACCCTGAAACGTAAAGATTTGATATTTTTGGCGATTCGATTTTTTAATCGATTTTATTAACTCGTTTCGCTAAGCGAAGAAGTTAAAAAGTACTAGAAGAGTACTAAAGTACTAACTCTGGCAACATTGATTGAGAAAGGTAAGGATATCAATTGTTAAAACTATATTTGTTGGGCGATACCGCTAAGAGGACTGACTGAATAAGCTGGACGAAGAAAAACAGTCGTAAATTAATTATAATACAATGAGTATTGTGCTAGCTTTCGCCCAAATATAAACACGAAACACGTGTCTCTTTCATTGCAAAAAAAAGTAGATGTGTGCATTATGGGATATTTACTTTGAACATGCGTAATGCGTCACAACTTTATTGTTAATTCCTGAAACCTGAGGGAATATTTAGAGTTCTGTGCTATGGGCCTGGGCCCCAAAAAGTCAAGGATAGAAAATGCAGATTTTTGAAAGGACGCTGTGACTGGTGTAATTTAGAATTTTGTTCGTATAGGTATATAATAAAATATTGGTAACGAAATCGGCTTAGGGGCCCAAAGTGATGTGCGTACCTACTGCGTTGTTCAATTTTTCTTCGTGAGTTAGTCGAGTTTGGAGTTATTATAATAATCACCGACGATGCCACGGCGGCGGCGGCGCGGCGTGAGCCCATCAATCACATCAGCCCAAAGGTTAGGTACTATTTTATTTTTATTTTGCCCCCTCCTCAAATAACTCGTGCGACAAAGCCAACAATGACGTCATAGAAACACTATGACGTCATTGTTGGCTTTGACGTCGCGCTGCTAACAGGTTTTGCGTTTGGTACAGAGAGGGGGCTCAGCTGTATTACAGGTTTCTTCACCATATGATAATTAGAATTGGACGCGAATAGACCAAAGTAACATGGTGTTTTATGTGTTGCCTATTAATGAATAAAAATAGCTTATGGGCAAGCACACGCTTCCATACTATTGTATGACTCCTCTTGATTTACTCAATGGTAAGGAGTAGTGACTAATTCTTGAATCGTTAATTTACTGCAAAAATCCTCGAAGGAGTAGGTATAGTCGTTTTTTCACGTAATGACATTCATTGTTTTTTTTAAATGAGAACACATTTTTTTGTCAACTAATTCGGAATCTACAATTTATTTTGCTATCACAGCTACTTTTGTATTTTCAAAAACATCCAAGAAATGGGTGAAAAATCTATATTTTTGAAAATAATTAGGAAAATATAATTGGGCAGTTGAATTTGCTAAAAAAAAGTTGCGTTTTTAAAAATCTTCAATTATCATCCGTTTCTTCGATATTTTTGAAAATCTATGGTGGCCGTGAAGGCACTTCCGGTCAACTGATTCGGAATATATATTTTTTTTGAGACAGGAGCATAATACATATTTGTGTCTCAAAAAAAACCGTATAGGTATTTCGAATTAGTTGAGAAAAATGTGGGTTTACGTTTAAAAAACTAATGATGATGTCATTATGCCAAAAACGACTAAACCAAAAAAATTGACAGTCAGACCATCGGACACAGTGCAAAAAAACGCTATATCCCTTCGAATATTTTCCAGAAAATTTGCGATTGAAGAACCATGAGCATTATTTCATAATTTTGCCCAACGCAGTATTAAGGTCCATTTTCGTTCAGGATGTCAGACACGCAACACTGCTTCTTTTTATATCTGACAACGTATAAACGTGATAAATTATGAGGCGTCTGACGATGACGGCCTGAAAGAAAATGCACCTTTCAATTTTTCATTATACCTATCTAACTCTCTGAAAACATCATGTTTCCGTGACAATTTTATTTAGATCAGAGAATTTTTTTCCCTGAGCAGTTTTTCCGTGCTCTCTTTCTGTAGCTCTCCTGTATTATTAATTTTAATCTCTCCCCTTTCGAATGAAAAATTTTTGTTTTGAAATAGATAGGTTTGGGCCAATTGCCCAAAATCGAAAGTCGGGATAGATTCAGGTCTTTACGTTTTCGTGTCTAGAGAATACGAAAAAATAAGTTTTACATAATGTCTATTTGTGTTGGTGTCGTCGTCGATGTCGTCGCTTTATATGCGAACGCGATTTCCCAGAAACAATCCAACCGATTTGTCTGAAAGAATAGAAGTTTTTGGTGAAGATCGTATGATATCTCGTCGTGATTCTTTAACTCCATCAACTTCGAAGTTTTAACTGTAAACCCTCATTTTTGACATCTCCATGCGTAAGGTCTTCAAATTTTGTCTTTTTAACCTCCCCAACCCCATCACAATTTAAAAAAGAGGCAGCAGAGAAGCTGCTGGAACCTCCCCAACGCATGAGTCTTCGATTTCCGTGACTTGTGTTTAAGATTTTAAAGTTGATATGCCTAAATGGCACTTCCGTGGACCAATTGCTCCCAAAAGCCTTTCAGCTCTTCAATGGGTTACCTAACCTCCATGTACCAAATTTCGGACAAATCGATCCAGTAGTTTGGGCTATAACGTGGTTTCAGTGTTATTACAAAATTTCGATTTTTCTATCCAAAGGGTACTTACTAAATGCGAATACATTTTATCTCATTTAAAACCGGAATTTGAAGACCTTTCTGATGATAACAATAAATCTTTCAAAAAGTTGTTTTTGATGGGTGAATGAGAGAATAATTTTAAGTTTCGAAATTGGTGTGCCAAAACGGCACTTTCCGTGGGCCGATTGAATCCAAAATTTGTTCACCTCTTCGACGTATAATACAATCCCCATGTGCAAAATTTCAGGCAAATCGGTTCAGGGGGTTGGGCTGTACCGCGATTTTGAAGTCCGATAAAAATCTCGATTTTTCAAGTTTTTGGTCAAAAGGGCACTGACAGTGAATACATCTTTGGAAGCAGAATCTGAAAGCCTTTCTTATGGTGACCTGAAAAATGGGGGTTTACATTTAAAATTTAAAAGTTGATGTGCCAAAATGGCACTTCTGGTTGCACGATTGGCTCCAAAAGCTTTTCAGATCTAAGTTGGGTTATCACATGCACACGTACCAAATTTCAGCCAAATCGGTCCAGTAGTTTGGGCTGTAGCGTGTTTACGAACGTACGTACGTACATACATACAGACACATTTTAAAAACCACTTTTTTGGGTTCCCGAGACCTCAAAACGTGGAGATCTGGTGCTATCTCAAATTCGAAAATTTTAGTGATTGCAGTAACCTCCCTTTTTTTTAAATGGTGAAGTGGAGTGGGGAGGTTAAAAAATGGGAGGTTACTGCAATCACTAAAATTTTCGAATTCGAGATGAGACCGGATCTATGCGTTTTGGGGTCTCAGGAACCCAAAAAAGTGGTTTTTAAAATGTGTCTGTGTGTATGTTCGTACGTTCGTACGTACGTTTGTAAACACGCCACAGCCAAAACTACTGGACCGATTTGGCTGAAATTTGGTACGTGGGCATCTAATAACCTAACTTAGATCTCAAAAGCTTTTGGAGCCAATCGTGCAACCGGAAATGCCCTTTTGGCACATCAACTTTTAAATTTTAAATGCAAACCCCCATTTTTCACGTCACCATAAGAAGGGTCTTCAAATTCTGCTTCTGAAAATGTATGCACTCCTAGTGCCTTTTTGACAAAAATTGAAATATTCGGGATTGTTAACGTACTTTAAAAACACGATACAGCCGAAACCTCTGGACCGATTTGGCTGAAATTTTGTACATATATATATACGTCGAAGAGCTAAAAAATGTTTGGAGGCAATCGACCCACGGAAAGTGCCGTTTTGGCACATCAATTTTCAATTTTAAATATACTCTCATTTTACCACCCTAAAAATTTTTTTTTTTTATTTATTGTCAGCATCAGGAAGGTCTTGTTCTAAATAAGATAAAATTCATTCGCATTTACTGCCCTTTGGGTAAAAAAAAAATTGAATATTGTAATAACTAAAACCACATATAATGTGGTTTGGGCTATAAGCCCAAACTACTGGATCGATTTGAGTGTTTGGTACATGGAGATTGGGTGACCCGTTGAAGACCTGAAAGCCTTTTGGAAGCAATTGGTAAACGGGAAGTGCCATTTAAGCATATCAACTTAAAATTTTAAATACAATAATTCCTCCTTTTTTATGTCGCCATTAGAAAGACGATCAATTTCTGGTTCTAAAAAATATTCGCAGTTTCTGCCATTTCAGTGGAAAATAGAGGAAAAATTCTTTCTCATTAAAAGGGATATTAACCTTAAAAGGAACATATGTTGTCAAATGTTATGGGTGATGACGGTATTTGTCGAAAAGCATAACAAATTTTCTGTTGAGCTGACTACTATCTACACAGAATATAAAGATCCACGCGATGGGGAGGTTCCAGCCGCTTCTCTTCTGCATTTTTTTAAGAATGTACACACTAGTGAGCCCTTTTAGAAAAAATCTAATTTCAACAATTTGGAAACAGTTGAATGGCAGTGATTTCTGACGGTGTTTACCTTAAAAGAGAGACATGAAGTAATTGATAGGCGGCCGCGTTCTTGAAAATCTAATATGGGTTTGAATAATTATTTCTCCATTGGAGAGGTTTTAGCCGGTTCCCTAGCTGCCCACTTGTTGTGTGTGAATAAGATAATATGAAAAGTCGTTCATTAGACGCTCATAAACAGTTTTTCCCGCACTTGCATGATTCACGAACTATGCACGAGCGCACTGGAAAAACCTGTAGTTTCTGAACTCGTAATGAAATACAGAGTGCTCACCATTGGGATCATCTAAACGGTAAAAGGTCCGTGTTCGGTTAAATTAGAGAAAAGCTATTTTTGGGCGATTAAAGATCTGAAGAGAATTTCACGATGTTTTGATTCGTTCCTGAGTTAACACAAAAAGTCTGAAAATTGAGAATTTAACGAAAAATTAATGTATTCCTAACGGTTGGTGTTATTTAAATGAAACTATGAGCTTTTGTATTTTTGACAGCTGTCAATTGAATGACAATGACAAATTTTTTAGGCTTTCTAGATTTTGAATAAATAAGACGACAGTCAACTCTTTTTCTTATGGGCGCCATATTGAATTCTAAGAGGTTGAAGAAGTCGGCGTACTTTTTTGCAATTGTTTTTCACTTAAGTTTATGCTGATTTTACAAATTATCAATTTTCAAATTCTGCCATCTGTCAAAAAAGTTCATGTTGACTACATTTTTGAAAAGCCAATTTTTTTGTGTATTTGGTGGTGTCAAAATTCAATATGGCGGTCAAAAAAGAAAGTTGACTGTTGTTATTCAAACTCTAGAAGGTCCAGAAAATTTCTGTCAGTGTCATTCAATTGACAACTGTCAAAAATATAAAAGTTCCAAGTTTCATTTAAATAACATCAAACGTTAGGGAGATATTATTTCTTTTTAATCGGCAATTTTCAGATTTTTTGTAATAACTCAGAAACGAATCAAAATATCGGAGAATTCCGAGGAGAATTCTATTCAAAATCTTAATCACCAAGAAATTGCGCAACTTTTCTCCAATTTAAATTACTCTTCATCTATTATGGTTTCCGAGATTCTTATGGTGAGCATCGAAAAATTACCCACCCTGTGTAGTTAATGTAGGTACTATTTTGTTGAGGTACCTAAAATCCATTATTATAGAAATTTGGCAAAAAGTAGAAGTCCCCGGGGCTGTCAATTTTTCTAATTTGCCCTCCGGCGTGTTTAGGCAATGTCTATTTAAGGTCCACCTTGAATAAGTTATTTATTATGTTGTATGCTAATTACTTATTGCAGGCTAGTCTGTTGCATCCATCGATGACTTTAATCTAACTGTTCCTCAAGTGAAATCAGAAAAATTATTGCTCGAGTCTTTTTTTTACCAAATTAACCCACATTTGCACAAAGATTATGTCTTTTAATTGCAGCGGGTGGATTTCTATAGCACATTTCCTCTCAACCATCTAATTAATCAACGCTAAACGAACGGAAGCTATTAATTTATTCTTCATTTTCTTATTTCTTTAGTCAAGCAATTGTAATTCTTTTCACCTTTTAACTATACCGTGACTTTCTACATTATTTTCCGGCGTTGAAACCGTTTATTACTGAATCAATCCAAGTTCTATAAGCGGCTACTCCCACGTAAACGCCATATACCCCTGGTTGTCCGCAGTTTTTGCCCCAAATCACCAGTCCTGCAATACTCCCTCTCCCAGTTCCGGGGCAAATTAATGGGGCTCCCCCATCTCGCTGTAAAAGGAATTAAGGCAAGCCATAATGAAATTCACCTACAGTACACGCGTCCGCCATGGGCTCTCCTCCGGCGCAAATTTCCCTACCATTGGTGTCTAAATAGTAATCCACTTGAGTTGATAAAAGGGTGCTCATTGAATTCCTGCAAGTGTTGTAGTCGACAACGGTGACATAAACCTGCCTCATGGGATTGGTTGGGGCGTCGTTGACTGCAAAAGATGTTTGTCCCCAAGCAGCTACCACACACCTTCGAAATATTTCAAAAAAACTTACAAAGGAAGTAGGCCTCACCTTTGTCCTGTGAAGACAGCATTTGGTGCAGGAAGACACGCCGTGTTGATGTTACTCTGACTGAGAGAGAATGGAGATACCACTGTGAGAATTGCGATATCGTTCTTTAAACTTAGAGGCACTGTATTGGCATTGAATCCCTCATTCAGTCTAACAGACGCCACTTGACGATTTTGGCTGTTCAAGGGGTTGGCAGGGTTGTAGACGCCCATGTACACCGTAATACTTTGTGGTGGAGTTCTGTTGTAAAAGGTTCAAGGTTCAATTAAACTGGAGGAATCGTGTCGTGAACTTTACCAAGCCTTACCGAGCACAAGAATTATGAATCTAAAAAAGTATAAAATGCGTCTTGTACTGGAACTGACTGGATGCATTGATGTTTATACTGACTGTTAGACCTTGTTAGATTTGACATAGTTTTTGAGAGATTATTTTATACATTAAGTATTGAACCAATCCAAAGCAGCATTTAGTATACCAGTACCAATCAAATCCTGATTACAGTGATACTGATAATACTACAACGTCAACTTGACAGTACTTACTCAATACTTTAATTTATAAAATAATCTGCAAAATACGATTCGTAGTCTCTTGGTTGCCTTGTTGAGTACTCATGGATGCACTACTTGTCAAATGGTAGATTTTTTTTGGCCAAAAAGAATCTACCATTTTGACTCGTAGTTGACAACCATTTGGACCTCAAAACCCGCGGCAATCAAGAGACTACTCGTCGTATTACTGTTGATTATTTCCATCATCTGTCAAATTTACATAAACAACCAATCAAATGCAAACTCTCAACCAATGAACGAGGTTTATCTCGGATAAATTTTATTGTCCTCTGGGGTCGTCATAGCGACGGGACGACACTGATTAAATTTTGACTTTTCTCTTGGCATCTTTAGCTTAACATTTGTAAAATACTCGAAATTATGCTCGCTTTTGCATATACCTTACCATCCATTGTGAAAATTGTAAGTTATTCCGTCAACAATAATATCGGTCCCTATAATGTAAAACTGAAACAGGGCAAGCTATTATTAAGGCGTCCTCCTTCAAAACGTCGAAAGGTTCAGACCATCAAACTATTATGTGGATTGAAGATTTTGAGTTCAAGCGATGAACTTTCGATATTTACTTACCGATGGATCACATCCATTTGCATGGAAAAGTAAACCCTTAGCAAAATATAAATAAACTCAAACAGTTAAAAATTATCAAAATAGGTAACTATACGTTTATATTATGCATATTGAGCAAATAAATGTAAAAGTCAAAATGAACAAGCAGGATTCTGGAAATAATCTTAGCAAATATAACGCGACCATTGATTTTTTATCGGCAAAATTTTACAAAGTCAGACTCTAAACTTCCGTTTTAGATAATTTTGCTCGTTGAATTTGGACATTTATATTCGGAGATTAAAGCCCTCGAGCTATGCGCAATTCAACTCGCAAAAATCATCAAACGGAAGTTTATCGTCACTTTGGAAAATTTTGCCTATAAAAAATCAAGGTCTTGTTATATTAATGTTGATTATATTTATATTGACAGTTTTTTCAATAAACAATAAATATCTAGAATCAGGTCTTGTATTTGGGAAACAGAGCTCAGGGGTAATGGAGATTACCTGTTTCCAACATTTGGTGACCTCGACGTGATATTGAAGCGGCTTGAGTTCGAAACATTTATTATTTAGCTGTAAGAAAAGTCTTTCAAGATGTCCGAAAACATAATACGAGTAAGGAAGCTGTTTCGTGATCGGATTAAGGAGATCGTGAAGGAAATGGATGATGAGTTGAAGGAAAAGGAGGTTACTCCTGAATACCCTTATTATTTGGATGAGGTGTAGATTCCAGATCTCACAAGACGTATGAAGTTGAATTAGAGAGCATGAATGGAGATTTTGGTATTTCTCTAGAACTAATGGATTACGAGAAGATTAGCCCAATTCGAAGAATAAGAAAAGGACCTTGGTGAAAGAAGCTATGTAAGACAAGTGTGTGGATTTCTGACATTGGGACTGAACGACCAGAAGTGGAAGTATTAATTGGAGTAGATAGTTATGCAAAAATGGACTATTTGCAATGCAGACTAAATTGGGTTGGACTTTGACGGGGGAGTTGTCTATAAGCGTGAAGAATCTTGCAGCAAAGAGGCCACTTTAATGTGTTTTATTTTAATGCCTTATCATTGTCAGATTTATGGGGTTTAGAAACCATTGGAATCAAGGATCCATCTGAAATTATAAGTAAGGGGGAAGAAAATGAAATTGCGAAAAATACGCTTAGAGGGACTCTGAAGAGAAAAGGCGATGGTCGATATTCCGTTACTTTACCGTGGATTGATTCTATGATATGAAGTAACCGGAGTGTAGCAGAAATAAGGTTACAAAGTACAACTAGGTAAGAAGCTCAGATCCACTAATATGTTTGAAGCTTACGACAAAGTTTTTGACGATATTTCCCAAGAAGGAATTATTGAGAAAGTTGAGAATCAGGTAGAGAGTGATGGAAGTTTTTATTTACCCCACCGTGCTGTAATGAAATTGGAGAGCAAAACAACACCTATTAGACCAGTGTTTGATGCTTCGTGCAAGTCACAAAGGAATCCTTCTTTAAACGATTGTTTATACAGGGTGTTCCAATGAAAAGTATCCACCCCAAATATTTCGTAAACCAAATAAAATATGAAACTTCGCTGGGACAGGAAGATTTTTATGTGGAGGGAGACACTTAAATCCATGCTTGGCGAAAGGACCCCGCACACTTCTTATGGGAAATTTAGATCGATAGATTTTTTTTATTTTTTAATATGTTGTAGCCAGTGCGATGCTGATTAAAACGTCTCACGGGCGCAACCTTGTGGTGCCCACGGTTTGGCCGGTAGAGCGACCCAAAGACAGGTCCGAACTCCATGAGGCAAATAATTAAAAAATCGATATCTCAGTTATCTTTGGAGTTAGAGCCTTCGCTCAAAAAGTCTTTGGTAGATATTTTGCCAAGCTATCTTGTCATGTACATAGAAAAACAAATGACGGGCTTTGATAAGAGGACTTAACTTACTTATGTAGATTTTTAAAAGGGGTTATACAGGGTCCTGCAACCGTGCGTCGGGCTTCCATAGCGCCTAAACTATCCAAGTTAGGAATTTCGTTCAGGTACATACTTAAACTGTTAATGAATTATACAGGGTGGTAAGAAAAATTTTGAAGAGGAAAAGTCGACTTTTTTTAAATGGAATGTCCGGTATATTTTAGCATATTTGCAACTCCCTTAGGAGCCTTTATTCATCCCTAAAATATTACGGCTTTTGAACCTCTGGTTTGGGAGTAAAAAAATGCAGCAGAGAAGCGGCTGGAACCTCCCCATCGCGTGGATCTTTGTATTCTGTGTAGATAGTAGTCAATTCAACAGAATGTTTTTAATCCTTGATTAATTTCGCAATCTTCTGACAAATACCGACATCACCCATCACATTTGACAATATGTTCCTTTTAAGGTTAATCTTTTGCCACCTTTTTGACAATAACTGCCACTTTATGTCATCCACTGTCAGCCCGCTCCCTTTTATTGAGAAAGAATTTTTTCTCTATTTTCTACTGAAATGGCCGAAACTGTGAACACATTTTTAGAACCAGAATTTGATCGCCTTTCTAATGGCGACATAAAAAATGAGGTCTTGTATTTAAAATTTTAAGTTGATATGCTTAAATTGGACTTCCCGTGGGCCAATTGCTTTCAAAAGCCTTTCAGGTCTTCAACGGGTTACCCGATCTCCATGTACCAAATTTCAGCCAAATCGATTCAGTAATTTGGGCTATAATGTATTTTTACTGTTATTATAAAATTTCGCTTTTTTGAACCAAACAGCACTAAATGCGAATTAATTTTGTCCTATTTAAAACCAGAATTTGAAGACCTTTCTGATAGTGACAATAAATCTTTCAAAAACTTGCTTTTAATGGTCAAATGAAAAAATAATTTTAAATTTGGAAATTGGTGTGCCAAAACGGCACTTTTCATGAGTCGATTGAATTCAAAATTTGTTCAGCTCTTCGACGTGTAATACAATCCCCATGTGCAAAATTTCAGCCAAATCGGTTCAGGGGCTTGGGCTGTACCGCGATTTTAAAGTCCGATGAAAATCAATTTTTTTGTTATTTTTGGTCAAAAGGGCACTAAGAATGAATACACTTTTAGAAGCAGAATTTGAAGGTCTTCCTTATGGTGAAGTGAAAAATGGGTGTTTGCATTTAAAATTTAAAAGTTGATGTGCCAAAATGGCATTTCCGGTTGCACGATTTTCTCCAAAAGCTTTTCAGATCTAAGTTAGGTTACGAGATGCCTATGTTCCAAATTTCAACTAAATCGGTCTAGTAGTTTTGGCTGTGGCGTGATTACAAACGAACGTACAAACGTACGTACATACGTACATACACACAGACACATTTTAAAAACCCCTTTTTTGGGTTCCTGAGACCTCAAAACGTGAAGATCTGGTGCTATCTCAAATTCGAAAATTTTAGTGATTGCAGTAACCTCCCATTTTTTTTAAATTGTGATGGGGTTGGGGAGGTTAAAAAATATTTTCAAAAAAAATGGGAGTTTACATCATTCTGCTTAAAAATTCTCCATTTACTCAGGTACAGTTTTCATAAGAAAATAAAATGAAGACCTTATTGCAGAGGCTTGAAAACAGCTCTGATTCAATTTTAGTTGTTACGCTATGTACAGGGTGCTCAAAATTTATTTTCAAAATTAGAGAATTTTGAAGCCATTTTTCTCAATTTTTCCAAATGGAACATCCTGTATATTTTTAGCTAGCGTAATGTAGAATTCATAAAGGAACGTTTTTTGTCCTACAAACATATTGGTTATTTTCATCCGTTTTCGAGTTATTCGCAAATATTACAAATTTTAAGATTTTTCGGGATAACTCATTAACGAGTCAAGATATCGGGGAGTTCTCTTCAGATTCTTAATCACAAAGAAATAGCGCAACTTTTGTCTGATTTAACCGACCTCGTATCTCTTACCGGTTAAGAGATGCCAATGGTGAGCAATGGAGTTCGGCCCTGTCTTTGGGGCCCTCTAACGGCCAAACCGTGGGCCCCACAAGGTTGCGCCCGTGAGACGTTTTAATCAGCATCGCTCTGGCTACAACATATTAAAAAATGAAAAAAATCTATCGATCTAAATTTCCCATAAGAAGTGTGCGGGGTCCTTTCAAAACTCACTCCCTAACCCCCACCTACCCCCACTTCAAAATTTTAAATGGCAACACCCCACTTGTGATACATCATTTGAAAGCTAATTTCATTGCCAATCTAACGTTGCAACAATTTTTGATATTTGTTCAACTCTAGCGCCCTCTATCGTCAAATTTTAAATTACATTAGGGTCCTTTGTGATACATCATTTGAAAGGGTTTGAAATTCTCTGTAAAGTTACATTGAAAGACATGAGCTGGTTCTGGGCCTAGGAATCCTTCAAGATTAGGCTGTAACTCTTGAACGAATGGATAGATTTAAAAAATTCTTGCATTAGCTTACAGATAATTTCAACCCCTTTCAAATGATGTATCACAAAGGGCCCTAATATAATTGAAAATTTGACCAAAGAGGGCGCTAGAGTTGAACAAATATAAAAACTAGTTACAGCGTTAGATTGGCAATGAAATTAGCTTTCAAATGATGTATCACAAGTGGGGGGTTGTCATTTAAAATTTTGAAGTGAGGGTAGGTGGGGGTTAAGGGGTGAGTTTTGAAATTTCGCCAAGCATGGATTTAAGTGTCCCCTTCCAAATAAAAATCGACCGATTCGAGCGAATTTTCATATTTTATTTGGTTTACGAAATATTTGGGGTGGATACTCTTCATTGGAACACCCTGTATAAAGGACCTAATCTTCTAGAATTGATTCCTAATGTATAATGTATTACTGAAGTTCCGAGAAAAACCAGTTGGTGTAATTGCAGACATAAGGAAAGCATTTCAGATGCTCGAGGTTCAAGAACAAGATCGTGATTTTTTGAGATTTCTATGGTGGAAGAAAAGTGGAGGAGAAATCCAAGTTTTGAGGCGTAAAAGAGTGGTTTTTGGAGTCAATTGTAGTCCTTATCTATTGGCGGCAGTATTAGAACATCATTCAATTCATGTAGAAGATAAGGATAAAGAATGTGCAACTAAATTATTGGAGTCCTTATAAGTGGATATAAGTGACAATATGGCTTTCAAGAATCCAAAGTCGGATTATCTATCGAAAACGAGTTGGAAACTGAAGGGACCATCCCCTTATCCGAAGAGTTAATAACAGTTCTGGGGCTAAAATTGAATAAGAAATTGGATAGCAGATATTGCATGTGAAGTTATTGATTGGAAACCACCAGAAATGATAACCAAAAGAGAAATCTTGTCAAGTGTTCAGAAGGTGTATGACCCAATTGGGTTTATTTGTCCCGTAATGGTTTTACCAAAAATTCTGTTACAAAAAGCTTGGACTAGAAAAATTGGTTGGAACGAAGAAACTCCAGGGAAATTAAAAGAAGCGTTCCTGGTTTGAACAAGATTTGGATCCCAAGATGTCTATAGCTAATCAAATGGAATTTCTCCAGCTGCGATGCCAGCGAGAGTGCTTATTATGCAGCAGTCGTATTTTTGAGAACTTTATTAGAACATGCAGTAGAAGTTCGACTTGTTCAAGCAAAATCAAGGGTAGCTCCTATAAAAAAACTTCAGTTCCACGTCTAGAGTTACTTGCTTGTGCCATAGGAGCAAGATTATTGTCTAACGTGAATTTTGATTTAGAAATTCAAAATGTACCTGTTATTTGTTGGACTGATTCGTCAACTCTTTTATCATGGATCAAACGGAACGAGGAATGGGGTACTTTTGTAGGCAATCGTGCCAAGGAAATTTTGGAATGAATTGGATCAAACTATTGGAGACATGTACTTGGACATAAAAATCCAGCAGATTTACCTTCCCGTGGATGCAACGCAAAGGAATTATTGGACTCAAAATGGTGGGAGGGATCGGATTGGCTATTAAAATCAGAAGACCAATGACCTTCGGCACCAATACAAGTGGATGAAGAAGCGGTAAATCTGTAGAGAAAAGAAACTAGAGTTCAAACAATGATGAATGTGGAAAGACCCGACTTCGATTTCATCAAATTCTCTAGCTTTGTTAAGAATGTTCGTGTATTGGCTTGGATCAACAGATTTCTTGCAAAATGTTTGAAACGAAGTCCAACAAAAGGAATGTTATTGATGGAAGAGATCTAAAGTTCTGAATTGAAGATGTGGAAACTTGCTCAGAATTCTGAGATTCTGAAGGTGAGGGATATTGGTACGATGTGTGAAGGTGGACTTATTCGTGTGGAAACCAAGCTTACAAATCGGAAAGACAAACTTGATTTTAAGTTTCCAATACTGCTGCCAATAAGCACCAATTTGTGGGCCAGCTTATAAGATACTATCATGAGACTTATGGACATGCAGGGACACAATTTTTGTTGAGTAAACTGCGTGAAAAGTACTGGGTTCTTCAAGATCGCAGAGCTGTCAGAAAAATTGTGAATTCCTGTGTAATTTGCAGAAGATATCGAGACACCAGAAACTTCGTTACCGGAAGATCGAGTTATGGACGCCTACGCTTTTGAAATTATTGGAGTTGACCTTGCTGGCCCGTTGTTTTTAAAATGTAATTTTATAAAAAAAATATGGATCGTTTTGTTTACTTGCGCTGTATATCGTGGGGTCTATTTGGAGTTAGTCAAAACTTTGAGTACAGAGGATTTCTTGCTAGCGTTTTCGAGGTTTGTTAGTCGCCGTGGAAGGCAGAGGGTTGTCCACTGTGACAATGGAACAAATTTTGTTGGTGCCGAAAATTGGAAGGAGGTCGAGTTGAAAATTCAACAGAGACAGATAAATTTACCCTCCGTTAGAACCTTGGTGGGGCGGTTTTTACGAACATTTGGTGCGCATTCTGAAGGATATCCTGAAAAGAATGTTGGGACATGGAAAACTCAATTTATGTTCAGATGGAGACTTGTCCGTGTGAAGCGGAAGCAATCATGAACGATCGACCTTTAACATACGTGACGGAAGATACGGCGGATTTAATTCCATTGACCCCTTCTAAATTTCTACAACAGAATACTGAAACTCATTTGCCGGAATTGAATTGCGTTGATGATGAACAATTAAAGAAAGATTATTGTGGAATGGTTCAATTGAGGAAGGAGTTGAGAGCGCGGAATATTCAATGGAATAAGGAAAGGAAATGTGAGGATTGCAAAATTGGAGATATCATCTTAATCGGAAATAACTTGAAAAAACGAATTGATTGGCCGATGGGAATAATTGAAGAATTGGTTGTTGGCCGTGATGGAGTAGTTCGCATAGCGTGGGTACGTACCTCCGATGGAGGGAGATATCTAAGGCCGGTACAACGTTTGTATAAATTGGAAGCTGGAGGCACTAGGTTGGAAGAACCACAAGCTTTCAAGAGAATCCATTAGGTTTTACCCTTGTTAGATTTGACATAGTTTTTGAGAGAGAATATTTTGACAGTTTTTTCAATGAACAAATAAATATCTAGAATCAGGTCTTGTATTTGGGAAACGGAGGTCACGGGTAGTGATGGAGATTACCTGTTTCCAATACGCATTTTCCGTCCTTATATTTTAGATTTTAGATTGTCACTTTATCTAGTAGTGAAATAGCTTATGCTACCTCCAAAAGGTAGAGAAGGCAAAAATTAGTAGAAGTTTGGAAAATTACGTACATATTATAGACCTTATGCGCTGCCGTTAGCACATGATAATTGTCCAAAAGTACTCCAGCTCCGATATACGCATTACCAACTGCCAAATATGCAACCCAAGGATGAGCCCCTACATCAGCAGGTCCATTTCCAGTATTAGTTTGGGGAACGAAGCGATTCCCACATTGGCTGTTTGGTCCCTGAACAATGCATGGAATAGTTCCCGCTGGACAACTTCCCGGTACTGTAGGCTGATTCTGTGAATAAACATTGCAAATTTCATCCAGTTTGAGCCAGAAGGCCTTACCGGAGTTACAATTCTGGGGTCTATGCCTGAAGGTGGACTGTTATTGTTGCAGAAACCTGGGGGAACGCACACGTATGAATCACCTGTTGGAAGAGTGCCACCATTTTGTGACCTTACGGTTCCTGAAACACGATAATTTAATTTTTCTTGTTAACTTGTAAGTATCAACCTAGAAGTATTGATGCCGCAGCTAATATTATTGAAGTATATTGTGGGGGCATTCTGGCAATAAATGTTGGAAAAATTGTGTCCGTCGTTTTATATGAAGATTTTTTTGACATTGAGCACGAAGTATTTAACTTGATTATCTGCTGCTAAATATTTTTTTTACCTCGGACACGCTTAATAAAAAATAATAATTGGATTGAATGGCGGAAATGCATAAAATGCATCGCAGGGCAAGCTACATTAATGATGTAAGTAAATTATGAAATTGTTGTTATGACATTAGTCCAAAATACTGCATATCACGCGTGATTGGAAATTCTTGTATTTTTGGATCGAAATAAGTCGAAAAGAAAGGGTAACGTTTTGCGCTAATATGATTCCTAAGGGGCACTTTTACCATGTTCGAGGTATGAAAACTCGGTATAATGTTGCTATGTCACGGAACATGAAACCTTCAATGTTGTGACGACCAACCCTGAGTTTTGATAACTCGAACATGGTAAAAGTAGATCTAAGGGCCACTTTTAGGTATGTTGCCATGCCCCGACCAATGAGACCGTCAATATCATGACAACAAACCCTGATGAGTTTTCATAACTCGGACAAGATAAATGTAGTCCTGGGAGATAAGCCCCCTCGCCGGAATACGTGGAATTCAATATATTCTTTAAAATTTACTCATAAAATACAATTGAAATTTTGAACATAGACTACCTAATTTTTCTGTAAACACCAGGGATCAAAATCCTTACAATATAGACAGTTTGTAAATAAGTCAACTTTTTCTTCCTAAAATTTGAGGGAGTAAATGTAACGTTTTTTAATCCTCGAGAGAGTAAAATGGCGCTTTTTATGTAAGTCGTGCAAAATAGTATATTATACAGGGTGCGAGATTAAAACTCCAGAACGCTATAACTTTGTTATTTGTGGTCCGACTTTAGTGACATAAAAACCAAATGAAATTGCTCATAAAAGACTACAAACGCAAGGTAGCTTTGATTTTTATCCACTTCAACTTTAATGACAACAAACGCTACATTTTTTTAAATGGAACACCCGGTATATTTAGAAGTATAGTTAGAAGTAAAGCTATAGTATGCTATACAAAACTTGTTTAGAATGATCAGATTTAACCAAAAAATGCAAAATATACCTACCGGGTGTTCCATTTAAAAAAATGTAACTTTTTTCCGCAGAGACGAAGTTTGACCTTGAAAAATTTGTTTCTATATACCAAACAAAACTTGAAGGTCTACTCTATAATCCACTTTTTGAATCAACCTTCTAACTTGTAAGACAACGGAGATATTTCAATTTAAAAGTGGGACAAAACGGTTGGATCACCCTGTACAATAAGTTGAGTTTGGTTTATAATAAATTTCGAAAATAACTAAAATTGTTGTCAACATTTCGATATTTTTATACTAAATTTTCAAGTGTGCCTCGAAAAAACTCTCGAAATGCATTTTACATGTTAGAAAATATCATATTTTAAATGTTTTATTTCTAAGTTTCTATCGGATCCGACGGCACATTCAAATATTTATAGTAAAAAATGTTCTAATTTTGACAAAAATTTATAATTATTTTCAGAACTAATTATAAACCAAACATAACTTATGGTACATCAGAAGACGCAGAAAAAAATGAGCTATTAGGCTGTGTAAAAAAAATGGGTATGTCCATTTGAAAATGAGAAGTTGACATTCAGTAGACATCCAAGTTGAAGCTGATAAAAATCAAAACCACCTTGAGTTTGTAGTGTTTTATGAGCAGTTCCATTTGATTTTTAGTTCAATAAAATTGGACCACAAATAACGAAGTTATAGCGTTCTGTAGTTTTAATCTCGCACCCTGGTATACCAAAGGATTGAACTGTACCATTTAATCCCGATCGTGAAAGTTTACTGTCCGCGCGAAGCAAGGGCAGTACCTAATCATGAGAGGGAATAAATGTCATTTCAGTCCTGTGGTATACAGGGTGGGTAATTTTTCGATGCTCACCATTTGGATCTCCTAAACAGTAAAAGATACGGGGTCGGTTAAATTACAGAAAAGTTGCGCTATTTGTTGATGATTAAGAATCTAAAGAGAATTCCCCGATATTTTGATTCGTTCCTGAGTTATCACAAAAAATCTGAAAATTGACAATTTAAAGATAAATTAATGTCTTCTTCTTGTTATTTAAACTGTTATTTAAATGAAACTTGGAACTTTTATATTTTTGACAGCTGTCAATTGAATGGAATTTTCTTCCTTCTAGTTACACAATATACTAAATGTAGGGGCGGCTGGTTTTAGTGGTGGAATCGGGTGCAGATTTGATCAATCTGCACCTAGTAGTAGTGCCTCCGCAGGTGCACAGATGTATCGAAAAACCGAAATGTTAAAAATTTCTTGTTGAAAATCACCCAATTATGCTATTAAAGCTTTTGTTGGGGTTGAAATACCTATTGCGAAGGAATACCCAAAGGGCATAAGTGTGAATGAATTTTGTCTTATTTATAACCAGAATTTGAAGACCTTTCTAATAGTGGCAATAGTGGAGATATCGAGCTGAAATTTTGTACACAGGTGTATACGCTGAAAATCTCCGCGGGGATTGTGTTTGGGACAAATCACACCACGCGGCACGCACGCGGGTGGGAGTTAGGTGTGAATAACCGAAAAATTATCAATCGCAATAACTCGAGAAAGAGTGGAGGTGTCTCACTGAAATTTGATATACACGTTCAACTTTCAAGTGTGCTGAATGTGAGGGGGTGCCAACTTGGGGGGTGATCAAATTTAGGGGATGAAAACCACAAAAAATATGATAATTCCGCAAGGGTTGCACGCAGCTATTTGAAACCATCAGATGTGCACACATTTCGATGGAATTTTGCGGGGGATGCATTTTCCGCAAAATCGGACAGACAGGATGGAAATTAGGTGGAAATTGGTGTCATTCAATAGCTTTCCAATAATGATTGAAACAAGGTGTTATTCATGTTTTGGGAAAAACCAAAGGATGTATTGGAGGCAAGCAAAAATAGTACCATCAAGTTAATGAAAATTTCACAGACTATTCTTATCATTGTTCTAAAGCCCTAGTCTAAATTTGGAATTGATTTACTAGCCCGTGTTTAAAAGTTTCAATTCAAGAAAATTTAACATATGCGACCTTATGGAAACTTACCACAATTTCGGTTTTATTGGCAAAAAAAACGTAGAAAAAATAGTACCTACCATTACTTGGTTAATTTGTATCTGTATAGAATGAATATCGATGAACAATTTGGCATGACTTTTATAAAAGGTTACTGAACTCGTTCTCGAGATATTAATTTATTAGTCAATAAATGTTTCGTTTTCTAATTATTCGTTGCGAAAACGTGGCATCATAGTCTTGAGAAAACCATATTAACAATTTAACCTTGCCTTAATTCAAAAGATTTTTTACTTTATCGTGACAGTAGTTGACAGAATGGCCAACTTAAAGGAAGTTACAGTGCTGCGAGATTTCTTCATGATTTCTTACTTCTGAATCACGGGCGTTTATCTGATTCTAATAGGATTAAAATGTCGATAAATCTTGTTATTACTGTGTTTACTTACTAGGTATTTTAATATATCTACCCATTTTGATCGCTTAAAATCAATCGTTCACTTCACTGTCATTCAAAAAATTTTGTTTCGTAGTTGGGTGTACCTATTCACCCCCAAAAATTTTATAATTCAAAATGAAAATATCGTCTAATTTAGCGAAACAACAATTATTTATACGAAAAATGACTTTCGGTTCGTTAGATAAGTGCGTAAACTATTCTTCGTTGCCTTCTCGTTATTATAATACAGTATACAGTTAATATATTATATAATTATAAGATAATGGATTTAGCCTCTAGCAAGCGGAGTAAGTGCAATTTATTGATTTTTAACCCGTTCACAGATTTTCAACCCCTTTCATGCTATGTGAACCTTGCAAAAGCAAAATTTAGGCAGACAGCTTCTTTTTCGTGTAATTTTCGCTAGTTATACTAGACTATGGTTACTTTTCATCCCTCTTCACAATTTTGCAACCCACCGAGCGTTAATTTGGCCAAATTCGTGCAATTTTGTCTTTTCTCGATAATAAATTTTACTCTTTTGGACTATGTTTACCTTTTTAACTTTTTCAACCCCCTTCGCAATATTTCAAACCGCCAAAAGCTAAATTTGCACAATTGGCTTATTTTGTGTTATTTTCTGTAATCCACTTAACTAAGGTTAATTTTCATCTCCTTTGATTTTTCATCCCCCTTTACGATTTGTCTACCCCCTAAGTATCTATTTTGCTAAATTCGCTTAATTTTGTTTTTCTTCGGCAATAAATAGAAGTTATATGGACCTTTTATACCTTTTTCAATTTTTCCACCGCATTCGCAGTATTTCATCCCCCCAAAAGCTAAATTTGCATAATTGACCCATTTTCGCGTGATTTTTTATAATTCTATACAGTTAATTCTCATCCCTTTTGATTTTTCATCCCCCTTTCTGAAATGCCAGTGATTTATTTATGAACAACCGAAGTAGGTAAATACGGAAGAAGTTATGTAACACTGGTAGAAAGAAACTCACCCTCTTCGGTAATAAATTTTACTCTTTTGGATTATGTTTATCTTTTTCACTTTTCCAACCCTCTTCGCAACATTTCAACCCCCAAAAGCTAAATTTGCATAATTGGTTTACTTTCGTGTTATTTTCTGTAATTCTGCTTAATTACGATTAATTATCATCCACTTTGACGTTTCATCCCCCTTTTCAATTTTTCAACCCCTTAGGTGTTAATTTCGCCAAATTCGGATATTTTCGTTTTTCTTCTGTAATAAATTGAACCCATTTGGATAATGATTAAATTTTTCACTTTTTTCATCCCCTCGAAATGTTTCAACTCTTCAAATGCTAAATTTACATAATTGGGTTATTTTGGTGTTATTTTCCGTAATTTTACTTAGCCACGGTTAATCCACATACCTTTTGACTTTTCATCCACCTTTATGATTTTTCAACCCCCTAAGTGGTAATTTTGCAAAATTCGCCTAATTTCGTTTTTCATCGGTAATAAATTGAACTCATTTGGGGATCCAGTTTACCTCTTACAATTTTCCACTTTCCACTTTCCTTCGCAATAGGGCAATAGGTAGGTATAAGTAGGTATTTCAACCCCCACAAAAGTTTTTATTGCATAATTTGGTTATTTTCGTGTTATAGGTATTCCGTAATTCTACTTAATCACAGTTAATTTTCACTCCTCTTGATTTTTCATCCCCTTTCGCAATTTTTCAGCCCCCTGAACGTTAATTTTTTCAAAATTAGCCAAATTTTGTTTTCATTCCGGCAATTCTTTTCATTTAATAATAATAATAATAATAATAATAGTGTCTTTATTTATTTTTGAGTCCTGGCGAGATTCAGCTAGGCTGCTCTTCCACCTACTAATTTGGTTTATATTGTCAGTCTTTTTACTTTTCAAACCTCTTTTAGTGTTTCCACTTATTTAAACTGCAGTGTAAATTTTCTTTGCGTTGGACTTCTCTTCCCCTCCATAATTTTTCAGCCACCTACGTGTTAATTTGACAGACCTCTCAAATGTTTGTGTTTCTTCTGTTCATCGTTTACTTTTTAATCCTGTAACACATTTTTTTTAACATTTCGCCTTTTTGACACATCTGCATGTGTGTCTGCGGAGGCACTACTATTACGTGCAGATTGATAAAATCTGCACCCGATTTAGTGGAGCGAATTCAGCTTGGAAATCGTTAAAAAAAAATTTTTGGGGGTAGAACCAGATCAGACGCTTATCAGTCGATAGAGAATGTTTTTCTGGATACGAAATAGACTTTTACATTTTCCTGTGGTACTGACTTTTGTAAATTACGGAAACCAAGGAAATGTGAATAATTGGAAACCATGTTTTTCAATACATAACTCGGCGTATCTTTGAAACTATGACTATGACTATGACTCTTTTTTGTTTGAAAGAGAAAACCACTGACGGTGCAAGCATAATGGTGAAAAACTCGAAAAGGGGCTACGATAATCTGCTCCGAAGTCAACGCGCGGATTTTCATACTTCGAGATTTTTGACATGCGAGTGAGGTGGCAGTTTTCTAGAATTTCGCAAAAGTGCCGGCTGCCGGCTACAAAGTAAAGAGAAGAGAATGAAAAAGTTTTTGGTAAAAGAAGCAACTATCGCTATTGGCAATCGTTTAGGCGCTATAAATTTTTCTTGCCGGAGATTTTTGTGGCGCGCGATTGCCTTGCTGAAGCAGTGGCAGCATCGGATTGCGATATATCGCGGCCGCGCTTGGGTAAACATATTACGGAAAATGAAATACTATTTTTATTAAATTGGTGCTTCGGCTTCCTCTGAAACGTCGCCGTCGGCTTCTATAAACTCCACTTCAAATTGAAAGTAGTTATTAGGTACAATTTTTACAGGGACATTCTGTGTTGAGGCCTTCCTTCAGACACATTTTATTATTTCTGCAATTATTGTCGGAGCAATAAATATTTACCTGGACTCTCTCTGTTTCAAAAGTCAGAAGATGGCTTGAGTATAGGTACCAAATCTTTGATACGTGATTTGATATACATCTGAAGGTAAATTTCCATTTGTTGTATTTGGGTTTTTATTTTTGTACAGAAAAAGTGTGTATTGAGTGGTAATCTTTATAACTAGGGGTCGTTGCTTGCAGATTTTTGCAGATTTCTGCAATATTACATCTCACTGGCAATTATTTTCATCCTATTCGCGAAAATCAGCTGCTAATAGATGGCATTGCTAAACCACAAAATGGCGATCTCACCCAACTGGGGAGTCGGAGGTGAGAATTCTAGCGTGACGTGCCTGACAGTGTCAGTTGGTGGCATCAGTGACATCGATACGTGGATTTTTTAAAAGCCAAGTTTTCCTGGATTTACAATGTTTCCACTTAAGTACACAAAACGTAAAATTCCACAGAATTATTCCCAAAATTTCGAGTCAGCCAGAGGATGTCTCCGAACAAAACTACTACCTAACCTCGCAACTGACAAGTGACTGACGTAAGCCGAAATTATGATGACGGACGATTAAAAGTATTTCCGTATCCTGTCTCTCAGTGTAATTAAAGTATTGCCACCAGATGTCAGACACTTTGCTGATTTTCGCGAATAACCATATACAGGGTGGTCGTTTTATCTTGAGACTGGCAGTTATCTCGAAAAGGAAGCATTTTAGAAAAAAATGTTTTGTATAAAAGTTTTATGACTTCGAGGGGGAAAATTGATGACATCATCGCCATTTTGATTCAAGGTCAAATGAAGGTCAACTTGATTTTTTTTAATGGAAACCTAGATTTTTTATTACAGATTCTTGTTCCCCATAAAAGAACAAACAACTTTCATCTAAACTATTTTTGGATCCGATGGATGTAAATTTTAACCTTTTTCGAAATCCCTAGACATTCCCTAGTAACAGCGGCAAGACAAAACAAATGAACAACCGTTGTAACTTAGCAACGATGAATTCTAGATAAATAAACCACAAAAATTGTTGTATAGTCCAGGGCAATTAAGATTTGACCCCGGCATAAAAAAAAAAGGTAAAACCTTTTCTAACATGATCGGGACACTCTATTTAACATGTCATAAAAAGTCCCAAAGAATCCCGCGTCGGGTTTGGCCGTAATGGCCGAGGAACCGGTTCAACAGTAAAAATTCTCAAATTTTAGGCTATTTATCCCACCAATTGTGTTTTAATCTTGATATGCCTTTGCAGTTAGCTTGTCAGGAACATTGTGAAACATACTTTATTTAGCTGTGGCAAAAAAAAATGACGGGGCACGCGCCCGAGCGTTCGCGCGGTCCAATAGACGCTTCACGCGAACTGTCCAGGGAGTCGACCGATTTTGATGAAACTTTCAGCGTCGAGGCAGATCGATGTGAGGTTGAAGCCTATTGTTTTTCGCTGCGATCGAACGACCGGACTACCGGAAAAATGCAGATACGGTAAAAACAATGAATTGCAAATATCTCAGATTTTGTCGGTCTTATATGCCAACAATTCTCAACAATGAATCACCCGATTTCCATGGCGATTCATTGTTGACAACAATGATTCGCCATGGAAATAGGGTGAATCCCGATCGTGTGGATCCCGGACAGATTAAGTTGAGTGCTGAAGTTCCTCCGACCGTAGCGCGTAAACCATTGGTCGTATGAAAAAAATGATTATGTGCTTTTTTGTAGAGAATTAAATTTCCCACAACATTGAATAAGACATATTTTGGCATAAGACCGACAAAATCTGAGATATTTGCAATTCAATGTTTTTACCGTATCTGCATTTTTCCGGTAGTCCGGTCGTTCGATCGCAGCGAAAAACAATAGGCTTCAACCTCACATCGATCTGCCTCGACGCTGAAAGTTTCATCAAAATCGGTCGACTCCCTGGACAGTTCGCGTGAAGCGTCTATTGGACCGCGTGAACGCTCGGGCGCGTGCCCCGTCATTTTTTTTTGCCACAGCTACATGAAGTATGTTTCACAATGTTCCTGACAAGCTAACTGCAAAGGCATATCAAGATTAAAACACAATTGGTGGGATAAATAGCCTAAAATTTGAGAATTTTTACTGTTGAACCGGTTCCTCGGCCATTACGGCCAAACCCGACGCGGGATTCTTTGGGACTTTTTATGACATGTTAAATAGAGTGTCCCGATCATGTTAGAAAATGTTTTACCTTTTTTTTTTTATGCCCGGGTTTCGGCATTTTTTCGTCTAAATGCACTGCACTAATAGATTTTGTTTTTGTCATGCCGCTGTTGCTAGGGAAGGCAATGGATGCCGAAGAAAATTAAAATTTTCATTTCAATATCTGACAAACTATCCATCGGATCCAAAAATGGTTTAGATGAGAGTTGTTTGTTCTTTTACGGGGAATAAGAATCTATAATAAAAAATGCAGGTTTCCATTTAAAAAAACGAAGTTTACTTTCATTTGACCTTGGAAATGACCTTGAATCAAAATGGCGTCGATGTCATCTATTTTCCCCCTCGAAGTCATAAAACTTTTATACAAAACATTTTTTTCTAAAATGCTTCCCTTCCGAGATATTTGCCAGTCTCAAGATAAAACGACCACCCTGTATACACGCAGGTTCCTTGACAGATCGTGTGAGCTTATACAGAGTGTCCCGCCTCAGAGTGCAATAATTTCAGCCACAGATTCCTTGCATGAAAATAAAAGACCTGTATTTTTTTGTTTCGTTAGATGGGCCCCCATTTCGTCACTTTGGCTCTTCAAAAGTGAGCCCCAAAATCGAAAATTAATTCCCACGTCTTAACGATTCAACCGATTTTGCTGAAATTTTCCACAAGACCATTACGAACGATGAGTATTTCAATAATGTAGCTGATGATGGCGTGGTGCCTACCACAGGCGCCCCCTGGGCCGCCCACGACATTTTCGGCCCATTATCTTTGTTCACGTAATTAAATTTCGTAATTAATTACACACCATCCGATGGTCGATTAAATTTAGAAACTACGCTACCTCTTACACTTTTTCTGAAAAATGCACCCTTTCCTAGTAAAATTAAGGAATGTGGAGCCATACACGATACAGACTTATCAAGGTAGCTATAGCGCGATTAATGTCAGGGCTTTGTTAAAGTTTTAAATTATTGTCAGTTTTGCACCACTGTGGCACTGTTTGTTTTTTTTTTGTAAATATTATAATGGCAGCCAATTTTGCAAATTCCGAGTATGCAGATATGCATTTAATTTATGGCTTATGTTAGTTAATTTTAGTCGGAAATGATGCATTTTACAGAAGAAGTGCAAGAGGTAGCGTAGTTTCTAAATTGAATCGACCATCGGATGGTGTGTAAGTAAATCGGAAATTTAATTACGTTAACAAAGATATTGGGCCGAAAATGTCGAGGTGGGCACCACGAAATCATCAGCAACATTAATGAAATCTTCATCGTTCGTAATGGTCTTGTGGAAAATTTTACCAAAATCGGTAGAATAGTTAAGACGTGGGAATTAATTTTCGATTTTTGGGGCTCACTTTTGACGCCCTAGGGACGAAGCGGAGGCTAATCTAGCAAAACAAAAAAATACGGGTCTTTTATTTTCATGCAAGGAATCTATGGCTGAAATTATTGCACTCTGAGACGGGACACCCTGTATACAGGGTTAGTACAAAGTCCAGGGACGGTCAGTTATCTCCGTTATTTCTTAAGATTTTACTATGAAACTTGGTACCTGGGCACAATTAAATACAGAGAATTCAAAACTGTTTTAAAAAATTTTCTTGGACTTCCGGTTAAACCGGAAGTGACCCTAAAAATCGTTTTTTTAAAATAGAATCATGCTTTTTTCTCAACGGATTCGGAATCCACGAATTTTTAAAAGTTAAAAACATGTATCATACTTCACCGGAAATCAAGTCGCTTTTTTGAAATTTATTAAATGTTCACAATCAGCCAAAATAGGAAACGGAATTTAAAAAAATATAATTGTTAGTTTGAATTTGTTTTAAAAAAATAAGGTTGACGTGTACTTGCGGTTTTAAAAATCTTGCTTTTTGACCGAGTTCTTCGATGTTTTTGAAAATCCAGAGTGGCCGCGACTTGACTTCTGATCAAGTATGATACATATTTTTAACTTAAAAAAACTCGTAGATTCCGAATCCGTTGAGAAAAAAGTATAATTCAATTTAAAAAAACGATTTTTAGTGTCACTTCCGGTTTAACCGGAAGTCCAAGAAAATTTCTAAAAATCTTAAGAAATAACGGAGCTAACTGACCGTCCCGGGACTTTGTACTAACCCTGTATATGGTTATAGAACGAAAATAGTTGTCAGTGAAATGTAATACTGCAGAAATCTGCAAAAATTTGCAAGCAACGACCCGTGCTGAGTTGTGCACCTAACTAGATTTGTCATCACGTGACTGATATAAACTGACTTGGAATTACACCCTCAGCCCCGAATTTACTCAACTAATTCCATCAGTAAGACCAGCCGCCTCTACATACACATTAACGTGATAAACATATACAGGGATACACATCGCATTAATGTAGTACATCTTCCGGTGGCTTTTAAATTAACACGTCAAACAATTTTGTGTTAGATAGATAGCAGTAGTTTGCAATTGATGCGCCAAAACGGCTCATGCCGTTTGTCGATTGCCTCCAAGAAAGGTTCTGCTCGTCAACGTACAATACTTACCATCTCCATGTGCAAAATTTCAGGCAAATCGATTCAGAGGCTTGGGCTGTATCATGTTTTTACAGTGCGTCCAAAATTGAAAATCGAGATAAAGGCAGATCTGCACGTTTTTGGGTACGGAGAATGCGTAAAAATAGGTTTTAAAAAATGTCCGTGTGTCGTCGTTGTCGTCGTCGTCATTGCATGCAAACACGATTCCGTCGAAACTAAAGAACCGATTTGTCTGAAATTTGGACAGACGGCGTAGTGGCGGCCCCTCATGAGCTGAAACGCTTTTGGTGAAGATCGGACGAAAGGACCCCGCACTTTTCTTATGGAAATTGGGTTTGGGTCAGATTTTTTTCAAAAAAATATATGTTGTAGAGCACGACTCCCTGAGTAATTGTTACCATTGCGCCAACTTTGTGGACCTCACCGTTTCTTAGATATAGAGGTTTGAAAATGAGAGGGTGGTAATGCATAAAGTTAAAACGAATGTGAAGGCCGCTGTGTTGGCCATGGTCAACGTTACATATTGTCGTAACATTAAGCGGGGCATCATTTAAAACTCATTGAAGATGGCCATTGTTGGTATTTCTTCAGTATATTCAATGCTATTTTAACACCTTCTGGGCTGTAGTTAATTTGGGTCAGATTTCTTTTATTTTTTAATATATCATGCCTGTATACATCTAGTTTCTGGAGAATTTTTCAAAAGTTTTGTCGTCCTTACCTCTTCAAGTAATTAAGGCGTAGAGTGAAGGTATGACCTACATACAAAGTGTGGGACTTTTTTAGTGGTACGCGAATTGAAATTAAGAAAGGAAATATTTTTGAAATTGCTATCATAATATATTACTTCTTATTAAACTATGTCCAAGCATAGAAGTGTTTGAAAACGGTGAAACTTTGCTTAGTTGAAGATTTTCTCCAGGCACAACAAATGTAGAATTTGCACCCTACTCCTTCGAAGAGGTAAGGGCGAAGTAACTTTTGAAAAATCATCGAGAGACTACATGCATTGAGGTGTCATATAATAAAAAATAAAAGAAATCTGACCCAAATTAACGACAGCCCAGAAGGTGTTAAAACAGCATTGAATATACTCAAGAAATAACAAGAATGACGATCTTCAATGACTTTCAAAAGATGTCCTGCTTATTGTTCTGACAATATGCAGCGTTGACCATGGCGAAAACAGCGGATTTCACATTCGTTTTAACTCTGTGCCTTACCACCCTCTCATCTTCAACCCTCCATATGTAAGGAACGGTGAGGTCCACAAAGTTGGCGCAATGGTAACAATTACTCAGGGAGTCGTGCTCTACAACATATATTTTTTTGAAAAAAATCTGACCCAAACCCAATTTCCATAAGAAAAGTGCGGGGTCCTTTACTGCATTTATGGCACCTCAACTTTGAAATTTTAAGCGTAAACCCCTATTTTTCACATTTCCGTACAAAAAGCCTTCAAATTCTGTTTTTAAAAATGTCTTCACACTTTGAGCCCTTTTGGCAAAAACCTAAAAATTTCAAGATTGAATAGCATAAAGTACGAAGGCGTAGAACGGACACGAGTAAAAAATTTTCATATTTTCGACTTCGAACTCGAAAATTTCGACTTTGAACTCGGAATTTCGACTTCGAACACGAAATTTCGACTTCGAACTCGGAAATTTCGACTTCGAACTCGAAAATTTCGACTTTGAACTCGAAATTTCGACTTCGAACACGAAATTTCGACTTCGAACACGAAATTTCGACTTCGAACTCGAAAATTTCGACTTTGAACTCGAAATTTCGACTTCGAACACGAAATTTCGACTTCAAACACGAAATTTCGACTTTGAACACGAAATTTCGACTTCGAACTCGAAATTTCAACTTCAAACTCGAAATTGAATCTACTGCGCAAGTCCTACTTCCTAACTCGAAAATTTTTTTAATGCGCATGTGCGAACTTCGAACGGCGCAAGCGTCGCACATCAGATGGTCTGTGGTCTGTTTGTGTGCCGTGTACCATCTGATGTGCGACGCTTGCCCCGTTCGAACTTCGCACATGCGCATTAATAAAATTTTCGAGTTAGGAAATAGGACTTGCGCAGTAGATTCAATTTCGAGTTCAAAGTCGAAATTTCGTGTTTGAAGTCGAAATTTCGAGTTCGAAGTCGAAATTTCGTGTTCGAAGTCGAAATTTCGTGTTCGAAGTCGAAATTTCGAGTTCAAAGTCGAAATTTTCGAGTTCGAAGTCGAAAATATGAAAATTTTTTACTCGTGTCCGTTCTACGCCTTCGTAATAAAGTGACAAATGATTTCTGACGATAACCTTAAAAGGGTGACGTGAAGCATAGGTAGGTGTCAAAATGTGATAGGTTTGTAATGAAATGATTAATTCAATGTGGGATGTGGTAGAATTATTTGTCGAGAATTCACGGTTGGGGAGGTTCCTGTCGCCTCACTGGCTGCCTTTTTTTTCAAGTGGTGAACTGAAGTAGGGAGGTTAAAACGTCGCGACGCTGCTGCATCCATGATTCCCTGTAGACTGTAGTATATCAACGTGTCGGATACCTTGTAACAAACGTGTGTGTGTGGGCAAGCTTTTTAGTGCCGAAGCAAATGCGTCGAAGCATAATGCGTAGACACTGCGGCCGGCCAACCGGCAGTCGGCCGTCTACTCTGTCTGTCGCATAACTTGAGAACGAAAGCAGATATCGAGCTGAAATTTCGTACAAAGGTGTACTGTATACCCCCAAAATCTCGACTGGCATTGTTTTTGGGCCATATCTGGCATTACTGGTGAAAAACCTAAAAAAATTGATATTTTCGATGTTTGATGGCGAACGCTGCCTCTACGCTTGAAGATAAAATTAATGGAGGAATTTATTGTCGGCAATGAAAAGATCTACAAAAAAGTTTGCGACGGCATATAAGTAGGAGTTATCTACAATGGGTAGCCCGCCGTTATCGTTTTTGTTGTTTTAATTTTTGACGAAAATCGTTTCGGTCGCTTATTGTCAGGTATCCGTAACAGATATTTATACCTATTCTGTCGCGGACTTTTATGTAGGCTTTCGCTGTAGACGCACGAGAAGGCGCGTTTTTTCCCGGGACCGAAAAAACTGGTAATTGTAATAACTCGAAAACCAGTGGAAGTATCTTACTGAAACTTGATATGCGCTTTTGACGTACAAGTCTGTTGAAGGTGAGAGGCTGTCAATTTTGGGGGACGAAATTTAGGGGTTGAAAATCACAAAAATACGAAAAATACATACTCAAATATTTTGCACGCGGAGAAAAGATCTTAATCATCATTCCCGAAAGTCGACTGCTTAACGTATCAAGGCTGGATTTTGTGTGTTAATTTACAGCGACACTGTAAACGGATGGAATAAGTGGTGGAATAAAATTATGGGGTTCGATGAAAGTCTTATGAGTCTTCAACCTAAAACCAACCCCTAAGGTACTAACAACCCCTAAGCCCTAGTAAGCAGAACTTAACTACTGTTCATTTTCACCCATCTTGACTTTTTATCCCCCTTCACAATTTCTCAACCCCTCGAGCGTTAATATTGTAAAATTCGCGCAATTTTGTCTTTTTTCGGTAATAGATTTTACTCATGGATTATGTTTGCCTTTTTCACTTTTTCGACCTCCTTCGCAATATTTCGACCCACCCAGAAGCCCAATTTGCATTACTTTTCATCTCCCTTTATTTATAATTGTCACAGTTTGTGACATGTCAAAATTCGTGTAAAAAAATTGAATTTTAGGCGACAAAAAAAATTTGTATCTTCCAGTCGGTTGAAGATTAAGCAACCAAACTTGGAGGGTTCGAAGTACAAGGCTTGAGCTTTCTTTTGATGTCTCAAAGCTTGATGCGATTAATTTTTTTAATTCGCACAAATATACAGTGCGAGTGTAAAGTATGGAATAAAATTCCTTAAATTTTTGTCCTTGATTTGTGGCAAAAATCCTAGGACAGGTCGATTTTATTTTTGTAAAGCGGACTTGATGGAGGGGACAGTTATTTTTTCACACTTCCGGTTCAACCGGAAATGGCCTTAACTTAGTTTTCTCAAATGAAATGACACTTTTTTCGCAACCAATTCGGAATCTACGATTTCTTCTGAGTTAGAAACATGTATCATACTTTACCGGAAGTACAGTCACGGCCACCTCAAATTTTCAAAAACATCGAAGAAATCGGTCAAAAACCAAGATTTTGGAAAATCGCAAATACACGTCAACCTTATTTTTTTGATATAAATTCAGCTGCGAAATTTAATTTCCTTTTATTTGTCTTTGTTTTTTCACTTTTCACAATCTGCCAAAATAGCAAAAAGAATTTTTTAAAAATGTAATCGCGCAGTTGAATTTGTAACAAAAAAATAAGGTTGACGTGTACTTGCGATTTTTAAAAATCTTGGTTTTTGACCGATTTCTTCGATGTTTTTGAAAATCTGGGGTGGCCGTGACTGTACTTCCGGTAAAGTATGATACATGTTCCTAACTCAGAAAAAATCGTAGATTCCGAATCCGTTGAGAAAAAAGTGTCATTCCGTTTGAAAAAACTAAGTTAAGGCTATTTTCGGTTAAACCGGAAGTGTTAGAAAATAACTGTCCCCTCCATCAAGTCCGCATTAGAAAAATAAAATTGACCTGTCCGAGGATTTTTGCCACAAATCAAGGACAAAAATTTAAGGAATTTTATTTTATACTTTACACTCGCCCTGTATACAGGGTTAGTACAAAGTCCCGGGACGGTCAGTTATCTCCGTTATTTCGTAAGATTTTACTTTAAAACTTGGTACCCAGGCACAATTAAATACAGGGAATTCAAAACTATTTTTAAAAATTTCTTTGGACTTCCGGTTAAACCGGAAGTGACCCTAAGAACTGATTTTTTAAATAGAATTATACTTTTTTCTCAACGGATTCGGAATCTACGAAATTTTCAAAATCAAGAACATGTATCATACTTGACCAGAAGTCAAGTCGCGGCCACCCTGGATTTTCAAAAATGTCGAAGAAATCGGTCAAAAAACAAGATTTTTGACAACCGCAAGTACACGTCAACCTTATTTTTTTAAAGCAAATTGAACTGGCCAATTACATTTTTTTAAATTCTTTTTCCTATTTTGGTTGATGTGAACATTTAATAAATTTCAAAAAAGCGAAAGCAAATAAAAGGAAATATAATTGCGCAGTTGAATTTGTATTAAAAAAATAAGGTTGACGAGTACTTGCGGTTTTGAAAAATCTTGCTTTTTGACCGATTTCTTCGATGTTTTTGAAAATCCAGGGTGGCCGCGACTTGATTTCTGGTCAAGTATGATACATGTTTTTAACTTTAAGAAATTCGTAGATTCCGAATCTGTCGAGAAAAAGGTATGATTCCATTTAAAAAAACGACTTTTAGGGTCACTTCCGGTTTAACCGCAAGTCCAAATAAATTAAAAAAAACAGTTTTGAATTTCCTGTATTGAGTTGTGCCTAGGTACCAAATTTCAAAGTAAAATCTTAAGAAATAACGGAGATAACTGACCGTCCCGGGACTTTATACTAACCCTGTATTTATTTCGAATATTTTCAAAAATATTGAAAATAGGTATAGGCAACGCTAATATCAGCCTATAGAGAATTTAATTTAGGATCTTTTGGATACATAAAATTATGGTCCTCGTATTTGAAAAAAATGAGTTGTGGACAATCTCATTACGCAATTTAAAAAAAAATATTTCCGCAACATTGTTATGTCAACAACAACGAGTGAGCCATCAGGCAAGAACCCAAGCTCCAAGTTTGGCTTGTTAAACTTCAACCGTCTGGAAGATACAAATTTTTCTATTGACGGATAAAAATCAATTTTTTTACACAAATTTTGACATTTGTCAAAAACTATGACAGTTAGGTAGGAAAAGCGGGGGTGCAATAAACTCACAATAATTAAGAGGTCAATCAGAATCTAGAGTTATCAAAATTAGTGTAAGGTTAATTAACAATTCATGCTAGATGTTGTATAACCAAATTGGCCCATTCTTTCTTGTTTGTTGTTAATTTTATTGCTTTATCCCAAGATAGGTACTTCTTTTTTCTTAAATTATTGCCACTTCTTAATTCCAGCTTCTCAGAGGCGATAAACCTTATTTCGGCACCTTGCGATCGCTGCTATTCTGCCAATTGTTTAATATTTCCGATGAAATCTTGCCTATTTGTAGTTTATTCCTTGTAGTGACTGTGTAGCTAGTTAGATGTTCGTCTTCACAAAGTATGTCTGTGGTTTTCGCCCACATGTGAGTTTAGTTGCGGAGCGTTGTCAACCACGTCTACACCGTTCTCCTATAGGTACTGTTACGTTCCAAATTAACACTGGATAAAGCCACTCGTAACAATTATTCTTGGACAGGCGTATTGGAGGATTTACATAAACACAGCTGTAGTTCTGTTAACTAAACCTAATTTATTCACAGTATGTACAGTTTTTGGATTGTCGTTCCCCAGGAACTCCTTAATTCGTCCAACAGGCTCTGTACAAATTAATAATAGTAAATGCTAACAAGAACTACGTGATTGATAACTGCCATCGGTTTTACAGTGGTGGTTCCTATTTATAATTATTAAAAACAGTCTTCATTAAACACATAAAATTTATATGAACATAGGGTTAGCAAAACACTTATCTTCGATAAAGAGGTTGATGACCTCTTCGATTGGATTCCTCCTTCGAACTAGGGATTTGGAGTTGCTCGCGCTCTCATACCAAACTAGGGTTGAACTATTCAGAACTTTAAGAACTTTCAGAACTTGAAGAACTTGAAGTGGTTGATCTCAGTCTTTCCTCAATGTCCTCATTTCGGCTTCCAAGGTCAATTTCCGTTTCCAGATTACAAGGAGAAAATTATTCCCGACATCGATCGTATTTATCGATGATGAATAATTAAAACAATTAGTACTTCTCGTACAGACAGTACAGAAAGGTACAGAAAGACAGAGCTGGAAGAAATAATTAGAATTGCAACAACCGGCCATCTTGTACTCACAATTTCACGTCGTAGATCTTGAACATGTGCTCGTTAGCTATTTTCTTGGGCCTAAGCCACGTTCCTCAAACTGGAACTATTTCGTTAATCGGGTTTATTGGGCATACAGCCATATGAACGAAACCGGTATAATTCCACCGATCGTCAACTATTTCCAATTAACGTTTAGCAACACGAGACGATGCACACACTACGAACGATCGTAGCAAAAGAGAAAGAGCCTCAGAATCCAGGCGCCGACCGTTGACACATGAATCACGTGGTCAGGCAAACAGTGGCGTACTAATTAAATCGGAAGGTAATACAGGGTAATAACCAGTGGCGGGGTAATAAATCGCAACCGTAACAGTACTATCACTAGAAACACCCCACTACACCGAAACACTTGATTTACACTGCTAGCAGTGTAAATCAAGTGTTTCGGTGTAGTGGGGTGTTTCTAGTGATAGTGCATTTTTCCACCGAAGTTGTCCAGTGTTTCCATAGTGAACCGTAACAGTACCTACTTTATTAGTAGTATTTATAAAAAATTTCAAAATGTGCGATTTTATTTTATTTTTCATTCTAAACGGTACTACAGGCCATCATATTAGAATTTTACACGGGACTAAGTAGCTAAGTCCTAACAGGCTGCAACCACGATATAAAAACATAGATGGGTCCCAAATAGGCTCCAATACGTATAACTGGGAAAAACTTTGTACCTTACGCTTCTTTAACATTTTCGTTTTCAGGCATTTGTAGTATAGCTCTAAAATTTGAATAAAGTTGTACATCATCTGAAGACCTTGAAGAATGTTTCTAATGACTCAATTAATATTTAAAACGTTTTTTGTTTATTTCGCAAACTCGCGAACAAAAAAATTCAAAATTGACTTCCAATGGTGTTAAAGGGGATTCAACTCAAGAAATCGATGTTGAGGTTATCGCTGATTCTAGTGTAGCGGGAGCGTCTGAGTCGAATGGTGTTATCAGAATTTAAAAATTCGTTACCGTTTTGAATATATTCAGAAAAACAGCCGGAAAGATGACGTCATCTTGATTTCCTGGCCATCTTGAGGAATTGAGGATATTTCTGGACTCAATTTAATGCACAAAATTGTAATGTTGGTCGTGAAGTCGTGTCGTAAACGTCATTTAATACGTCAAAGCAAATTTGACATTTAAATGTCATTAGTACAATTAGTGCAATTAAAACAAAAAAGACCCGAAGAACCGGTTCAACAGTGAAAATTTTCAAATGTAGCCTACCTATTTATCTCGCCAATTCTTTTTTAATCTTGACATACTTTTGTAGTTAGCTTTGTTAAGAACATTTTGAGATAACTAATTTAGCTTTACCAAAGAAAGCGGAATGCGCCTGAGCGACCGGCCGATCGAATAGATTTTTCACTATAACTTTTCAGAGAGTTGACCGATACTGATGAAACTTTCAATGTCGACACAGGTCCATGTGAGGTTGATGAGTACTGCTTTGGAGGCCGAACGGAAAACCGAAAGCACCAGAAAATCAAGAAATGTCAAAAACTTTGAGTTGCAAATATCTCCGTTGATATTCAACTTAAACCAAAATATGCCTCATGCAATATGTTGTGGGATATTTTATTCTCTACAAAAAAGGTAATATACATTTTTCTAGTATGTATGGTGTGTTTTGGTGCTACGGTCGAAAGAATTTCAGCGTTCAACTCTCTAGAGCGATTTGATTTTTTCCTCATTATAATGGTTTCAGATTTACATTATTTTTTCCGAGTTCAAAACCTAAAACGCCTGGGCTAATGGTATTAGTAAGATATTCAAAATTTACTTCCCTTTTTTCAATGTGCAAACGCCGTTTTCTATTTTGACTCTAGGTTGGTTTTGAGGTGCGTCTTTTGCAAGGGGCGCATCGGATAACGTTTTGACAACAAGAATTTTTTTATTAATTGAACCCTGCTGAGTCAGAAAATCACTGTTTTGATTTCGAAATCTTGACCAGAAATGCTTTATTCAAGATAGCACCATCCAAAGTACCATCCTAAAGGGGAAAATAGCTTTCAGCCGATTTGGCTGAAACTTTGATATGTTGTAGATGTCGACTTCCTGATCAAAAGTTTAAAGTTATCATTGACACAAAGCAATCGTATGGACGGTGCTTCTATATCTGAGCTTGAAAGCTACCTTGACTAGCGTACCTCCTCTTAAGATTATTCAAATAATGTTTGTTGTCAAAATGTTATCCGATCTGCTCTTTGTTGTAGCGCACCTCAAAAGAAACCAACAGTGAAAGACAGAAAACGGCGTTTGCACATTGAAAAGACGGAAATAAAATGAGAATATCTTACTATTCTCATGTATTTAGGTGGATATTGGTGAAATATATTGAAAAACTTCATAAAAATTAAGAAACTAGTTTTTTGATTAAATAATCGTGGAGTGCGTAAGCCGCGCGGGGAGCGCAACTTTCTTGCCGCGCTATAGGGGTGGACCATAATAATAATAATAATAATAATTGATTTATTTCCAATTAATGACTATTTACATAGTATTTGGAATTGTCGGTATTGCATGTATCGAATTGGTATGTACATATAACAACATATAAAGTTAAAAACTATGAACAATTACATCGTGGCACAATTTAAATATTCCTGGACAGTATAGAAGGCATGTTTTAGCAACAACGACTTTACCATTTTTTTGAATCCATCAAAATTTTGAATACGTTTAATTTCATTCGGCAGTTTATTGAAAAGTTTTATTGACATTATCCCAGGGCCATTCGCCACCATGGACAGACGATGCTGCGGTAATTTAAGCTGATCATGGATTCTGAGGTTGTACGAAAGCCCGTCTCCACAGTATTCAAATTCATCGATGTGACACTTTACATAACAAACACAATTTAAAATATATAACGAGCTGACTGTCAAAAGACCCAAAGAAGTGAATATCGGACGGCAGGAGTCCCGAGGGCCACGGAATGTCATGATTCTTAGTATTCGCTTTTGTAATATAAAGACTTCATCAACATGGGTGGAGTTTCCCCAGCACAATATCCCGTAAGTAATCACTGAGTTGATATGTGCGAAATAGAAAATTTTTAAAATCCGCGGACTAATATAATTACGTAACTTCCACATGATGCGACAACAAGAAGCCAATTTGCTAGTCAATAGCTTTATATGAGTACCCCATCCCAGCTTACTATCCAGCTGCAGGCCCAAGAATCTAACATCATCACATTGCCTTATGGAGACATTTCCATCTCTAACTAACAAACTGAAGTCTATAGACACTGTCGAAAAAACTACAAGGTTCGTCTTACTACAGTTTAGCGTAAGACCATTTTCTTCACAATAATTCCTCATTTGAGACACAGCCTTTGAGGCCTCACATGCTAGCAGCTGGTAGTTGTTTGCAGATACCGTTGCTGTCGTATCATCAGCAAATAGAGCGAGTGATAAAGAGGCGTTCTGCGTGACGTCATTTATAAAACAGAGAAACAGGAGGGGACCTAAGTTGCTCCCCTGTGGAACTCCTGTCTTGATTATACGTTGGGCTGAATAATGCGGGTTACCTGCAGAGTCGAGTATTTTAACGCATTGGTATCTCTTGCTGAGATATGAAGCTAACCATTCCTGGGCGCATCCGCGGAGCCCCAGATCAAGTAGTTTTGATAGAAGCAAACGGTGATTTACCGTATCAAACGCACGTTGTAGATCGAAGAAAATGCCGGCAATTTTTGTTTTTCTGTCCAGATTATAGAGAATTTTATTGTAAACCGACAAGGCAGCATCAGTGGTTGAACGACCCTTCCGGAAACCGTATTGATTATGAACTAGTAATTTATTTCTCTCAAGATGTTCGAGAAGTCTAATATAAAAAGCTTTTTCGAATATTTTCGAAAAAACTGAAAGCAGCGAGATTGGCCTATAATTGGCGGGTTGTGATTTGTCCCCTTTCTTATGAATGGGAACAACAACGGACATCTTAAGTTTTGATGGGAAGACACCTTCACAAAACGAAAGATTTATAAGCTTTGTCAGAGGGACGTTAATGGAATCAACAACATGAAGCAGTAAAGAACAGGGGACTTTATCAAAACCCGCCGAATCCTTAACACCAACCGATCTTATAATTGCCGCTGTTTCCTCAACCGTAAGAGGCTTAAGAAACAGGGAATGCAAGGACGAGGGAGAACTCACCCTGGCACTCACTGGACTCGTAGTCAAAGACTCTACCGAATTAATGAAATAGTCACAGAATGACTCCGATATGTCCGATGGGTCGGACATTTCATCGCCATCCTTGTTTTTTATTGTTGGTGGTACTTGTGGTTTAGACTTTCTAGCAGTCACATCATTTATGACATTCCAGGCCCCGCGACTCTTATTCTGGGCAAGCAGTAATTTTGAGTCGTAGTACATTCGTTTCGTCCTATTTATTAATTTTTGTTGCTCCTTTTTCAGAGTTTTGTATTTCGAAAATAACCCATAATTTCCAGTAATTCTATATAGAACGTATAGGTACCTTAACAATTTACCATTGTTAACAATGTCAGTGGACAACCAGGGTCGTTTAGGTTTGTTATGTGCCCTCCCCTTAGCCTTGGCAGGAATTAGTGGAAAGCAGCCCTCGAACAACCCCACAAAACGCTCGTGAAATAGTGTGAACGCCGCGTCAGCGTCGTCAGCCATGACCAAATTCTCCCAGGACTCGCATGAGAGTCGTAGAACAAAATTTGAAATATTGTCTTTATTACGTAACTCGTAACTGCCTTCTATATGCAAGTATAGTGTCATGGTCGACAGGTACCGAATTAATTTCTAAATGAATCATTTGCAAAGAATGATCAGACAGATCAGTTTGTACAACAACAGGATTCAATGATTGAGGCGATACATTTGAAAAAATGTTGTCTATAACCGTGTGTGAGTTACCAACAATTCTAGTGTATTCAAAAATGCACTGTGAAAACCCATAGGAGTTAAAAATATCAATAACTTGGCGACTCACACTGTTAGAAATACACACATCAAAATTAATGTTAAAGTCACCTACAATAAAATTATAGAACTGGGTTTTTGTTTTATGCAAAATTAACTCTAATGAGTCTAAACTACTACTACTGTTTGCTTATAGGACCTGGTGACCTATAAATACACGCAATAAATATATTAATAGAGGACACACGGATTTCATTCCCGACATATTCAAATACTTGGTCAACCATGGGGGTGGACTGTACGAAAAAAATTATTAGGGCCTTTATTGTAGAGAATGAAGCTGTCTTTAATTTTGTATACCACGTCTTTGGTCGAAAACTGTGTAATGTTCATACTATTTTGTGTATAACGATCTGCCTTGAGCGCCATCTAGAATTACAGACTTCCGGTTAAGATTTCGAAGTGCCGACAGTGATTTTCGGATTCAGCAGGGTCCAATTATTCTAGAAACACTTGTCGTCAAAATGTTATCCGATTTGCTTCTAGCATAATATAGAAAACGTTTTTTGAAATTCTAGCCTTGTCTATAATAATTAACGACCGCTTTATGAGCATTGTCTAAATGTCGGAGGTGCCGCGCATGCGCACTTGCAAAACGCTGTTGGAATGTCAATGTGAGCAATGTATTGTTGAAGTACGGTGCGAATGCACACACATCGATAGGGACTGCTGGCCTAGAGGTACAGTGCGGTCGGCCCACAGCTGTACGTTTTGCTGCGTAGGTTCGAAACCCACTGACAACAATTCGCGAATTCTTTTTTTTTTCAACTTCCATTCAGGTCTATATAGGTCAGGTAAGGTCTGCTCGTTTACAAGCGTAAAAAAATTGCACGCGGATTTCAACTTCCACTCGGGTGCTGTATTCCATTCAGGTAGTCGTATTGCGCATGCGCGGCACCTCCGATATTTAGACGGTGCTCCCCTTTATGGGGCTTGCGAGTTGCTAAGGAATGTGTTCTGTTCTTTATTCAATTGATTCACTCTAAAATATACGAAATCGACACTAACAACATTAAAATCTAACAAAATGTTTATGCAGAAATCACCAAAATATAAGTGCTAAACCACCCTCCGTCAACCAACAGATTCTAGGCTCGAACCACGAAGTCAAGGGGAAAAAGTAGAATTATATCATAAAGTGAAGTGGAAAATCTCCCGCCTGCATCATTAATAGTCATATCTTTGCCCTATTCTGATCCAATCGCCTATACCGGGTGATTCAGTTTGGTATTCGCCCCCCTGTAACTTTTTTATTTCAACAGAAAAATTTATGAAACCATATATATTTGTTAATCGCATGACAAACTCTATTAAATGACGTAATTAAATCTTCAATATGATGACATATGTCAAAATGACGATAGTCAATTTTTTTTCTCCAAATGACATGCTGTATATTTCTTAGCGGATTCTTGTAGACATTTGTTTTCTACATTCAATTATGTAAAAAAAGTCTACACTTTTACTAGAAAAATTCCGAAAAAAAAATTGATTTGATTAGGCATAATTTGAAAGTATCTTGCCAATAAAAGTAGTTAGCCATGGAAAAAATTGAATTATAGTGTAGTCTAAGTCACTCACATCGCAAGGACCGTAGTTTCTCAAAGAATTATTATTACTTACCCTTTTAATAACAATAATACCCCATTTACCTTATAACTAGTGAATAACAATAACATTATTACTATTAACGATCTAACAGGTAAATCAATTATAATTTTTGAAAAACAGGACCCTTCGTGTGAGGGCGACATTAGGCAACACCATAATTCAATTTTTTCCACGGCTCACTACGTTTATTGACAAGAAACTTTCAAATTATGCCTAATAAAATAAATTTTTTTTCGGAACTTTTCTAGTGAAACTGAACTTTTTTTACATAATTAAATGTAGAAAAAATTAAAACGTCTACAAGAATCCGCTAAGAAATATACAGCATGTCATTTGAAGAAAAAAAGTTGACAATCGTCATTTTGACATAATGTCATTATATTGACGATTTATTGACGTCACTTCATGGAGTTTGTCATGCAATTTACAAATATATATGGTTTTATATATTTTCCTGTTGCAATAAAATAGTTACGGGGGGGCGAATACCAAATTGAATCACCCGGTATACATTGGTTTTCCCCTTTTTCTAAAAATCGCCTAGGCGTTAAGAAAAAGCGGAAAAGAACGATTTTGTGCAATTCACTAATAAATATGACTCATATTATTGCAAAAAACCAGTCGGGCACCCTACTGGACGGGAAATGTATGCACCTGGTAACCTAAACCCCGGATTTGGTATAAAATTTTCAATATGCTTTGCGGATTTCTCCTTATAAACGTATACCAATTTTCATGAAAACATTTAGAGGAGTTTTGAAATATTAGCAAAAAACGCTTTTTTTTGGAATTTGCACACCCTGTAGGTAACTTGGAAACTAAGCATTTTAGGACATATGTCCATAGGAAATTTTCGCCCCAGAATATCGTGAAGAACCATCTCCTGAAGTTTGTCGGTGTACTTAGGAACACCCTGTATAAGTGTTAAGATGCCCTCCAATAATCACCCCCACAACAGATTCTATGTTTGAACCACGGACCAAAAGTTGTAGAAATATCATAAACTGACATCTAAATTCTCTTGCCTGTATCATTAATAGTCATATCTTTCCCCTATTCTGATCCAACTGCCTGTTAGCCCAGTCAAATTAGACAAAAAAGTGGCATGGTTGGCATGGTTGTTCGCTAGTATCTATAGAACATCATACTAAAAGTACCCGAGGGTGGGGGGTGAGCGCGAGGGGGGGAGCTGATTGAATGTGCGTTTTCTGCGTTTTTCGTATATATCTCCGTAACTACCAATCCTAGCGAAAATTATTCTATATACAAAATTAAAGCAGACTTAATTTCCTATCAAAGCGGTCCTATTCGTTTTTGTCGTAGGATTCATACTTTAAATGTTATAAGCTTGACAAATTGTCATATTTACTTATGATGGCTCCAGCCAAGAAGTTTAAGGTTTTGACCCGCACAAAAATAAAGTAGTGCTGAAAATTGGCACTTATGGTCTACTGGCAGTCCTGAATGACGTGTCAAAAGTTCCGGAGCCTGTGGTGCCGGCGTCCTATTTTTTTGGTACCGGAAGGCCTTAAGTGATAGTCATACATTATTTTCCGCATAACATGATTATTTATGAACCGATTTGATCGGGATTGGTCTCAAAATGACCACAACGACCTAATCAATACTGATACTGCTGATAGACTCCTGACATTTTGAGACGAAACATCCTTTTTTTTTCTTGGAGAAATCGTGCTCGATAATCGGCTTCGTGTTGCTTTTTTGGGATCATTTCTCCAACGGCTTATCGGACGACAAAAATATATAGGATCTTTTCGTTGCAAATTTTATCCTGAACATTTCAGTTCCTACACATTTTTGTCGTTAGATAAACCATTGAGGAGATAATCGGAAAAAAGCAGCGCGAAGTCCTTTTTCGGAGAAATCGTACTTCAGTACCGACTTCGCGCTGTTTTTTTCCGATTATCTCCTCAATGCTTTATCTAACGACAAAAATGTATAGGAACTGAAATGTTCAGGATAAAATTTGCAACGAAAAGATCCTATACATTTTTCTCGTCCGATAAGCCGTTGGAGAAATAATCGCAAAAAAGCAACACGAAGCCGATTATGGAGCACGATTTTCCAAAAAAAAAAAAGATGTTTTATCTCAAAAATTTCAGGAGTCTATCCGTAGTATCAGTATTGATTAGGTCGTTGTGGTCATTTTGAGACCTATCCCGATCAAATCGGTTCATAAATAATCATGTTAAGCGGAAAATACTGTATGACTATCACTTAAGGCCTTCCGATACCAAAAAAATAGGACCCCGGCACCGCAGGCTCCGGAACTTTTGACACGTCATTCAGGAGTGCCAGTAGAGCATAAGTGCCAATTTTCAGCACTACTTTATTTTTGTGCGGGTGAAAACCTTAAACTCCTTGGCTGGAGCCATCCTAAGTAAATATGAGAAATTGTCAAGCTTATAACATTTAAAGTATGAATCCTACGACAAAAACGAATAGGACCGTTTTGATAGGAAATTAAGTCTGCTTTAATTTTGTATATAAAATAATTTTCGCTAGGATTGGTAGTTACGGAGCTATATACGAAAAACGCACCTTCAATCAGCTCCCCCCCCCCCCTCGCGCTCACCCCCCACCCTCGGGTACTTTTAGTATGATGTTCTGTAGATACTAGCGAACAACCATGCCAAATTTCAAAACTCCGGGATTTTTTTCACTCGATTTGTCTAATTTGACTGGGCTATGTACTATTGCTGTAACTCTGAATAAATGTAATAAAAACGATGATTGAAAGCTTGGTCCATTTTCAAAGAGGAACTGATGTTTGATTACACAAGGTAGTTTCAAAGTCTGTTTCATGTTTGAGCGTCTTTCGATGAATTTACAGTGTGACTCAAAAGCTGTTATTTTTCTCTGACCCAAACGTTTTTTCATTTTCCAGGCAACTGATTTGTATTTTGTGTTAATTTCTTTTATAACTGAAGATGGAGTAACACTCCGAAACGCGTTATAAACAGTAAGTAAATTTTGTGGAACAAGACTTTGAAAATACCTTGTGTAATCTAACAAAAACGAGTTGCAAATCCTAATTTAATACCCTGACTTGTGTTAATATACCCTGGCAATGTAGGTACTACTAATCACAGTCGGTATGTTAAATAGTGCCTTTAAATTGTTACCCAACAAAACTAACGCTGTGCTATCCTGGCAGGGACCCTGTTGGGTTGTGCTTCAGGTGTATCCTGCGAGTTTTTCCTAAGTTGCTGGCTTTCGGGGGGTGTTTTGGAAGCACCCTGCGACGGGCTCTTGCGTGGCTGTTGTCAAAGAGGCTCTTCTAAGACGGGTGAAAGCACAGCCCTGGCGATCGGTACCCTCGAGGCACCATACGAATCCCCAAAGTCAGGCCGGCTAGACCTGGATTATAGTAAGTGATGGTACCGAACGCTTGGCTTTGGCTTGCATGGCACTCGCTGTATACCGGGTTGTCGTTTTATCCTGAGACTGGCAAATATCTCGGAAAGGAAGCATTTTAGAAAAAAATGTTCTGTATAAAAATTTTATGACTTTGAGGGGGAAAATAGATGTCATCACCGCCATTTTGATTCAAGGTCAAATAAGGTCTACTTCATTTTTTTAATGGAAACCTATATTTTTTATTACAGATTCTTATTCCGCGTAACAACTCTTATCTAAACAGTTTTTGGATCGGACGGATAGTATACCATTAAAAAAAATGAAGTTGACCTTCGTTTGACCTTGAAAATGACCTTGACTCAAAACGGCGATGATGCCATCTATTTACCCCCTCGAAGTCATAAAACTTTTATACAAACATTTTTTTCTAAAATCCTTCCTTTCCGATTGCCAGTCTTGCCAGTCTCAAGATAAAACGACCACCAGGTATAGAAAACGAGGGATTTGCATGTTAGTCCCATAAATCAGCTGTTGTTTGTTTTATGAGACGGAGAAAGTGATGCGCTTCATATGACACCAACTTTCGCTTGAATGAAAATAAGCTCATTAGTAATAATTATTAACACCACGCGCTTAAAAGATTAGTGAGAGTTTTATTAACTTTTCACCTGTAAATAATGCAATCGTTATTTCAATTTTTAATGATATTTGATGTTTACTAATGATTCGTTTGTAGGTTGTGGGATCTCTAATAGACAGCATGCCCAGAGGAGAATCGTTGGAGGCGAAGAAGCCGGTTTTGGAACCTTTCCATGGCAGGCTTACATTAGAATAGGATCTTCGAGGTGAGATTGAAATTGATTGATTCACTTTCTTCCAACTAACATCTGACTTATTAACCTACCATTGTGAAGAGTTATCTAAGACAGCAATTAGCCCAATATAAATTATGAATGAATGATTGTAAGAGATGGGAGATCATTAACATATTTCGAATTTGGCATTTGCCACTGAAATGATTGCGACTTTAGAATTTGTTTCCCCGCTGTAGACCTGAAATTAGAACATTATTATATAGCAAAAGCAACAGTCCGCTAGGTTTTAACACCTTTATCCACGATTATTAAATAATGCCATTATTATGTACGTAACAATGGATACATAATTCTGGTCATAAAATACAGCGTGACTTATGGTCATAAGTCACGCTTCTATCCAATGAATATCATGACGTTTCAAAATCAAGCGAAAGTGTGCCAAAGTAGATCAAGCATTAACCTGTTCCTATCATTTGTTAACTTTTTGTTTTTGTTGGATTGTGTTTACAATAAATGTAAGGTGATAAAAATTTTTGAAGAATTTCAATAATCTTGGAGTATATTTGAATAATCGTGGATAAAACGTCGTATTTAACTCGCACATTATGGGCCATTATTCACTTGGTTGTTTACAACACTCGCTACGCTCGGGTTCTAAACTCAACCGCGTGAATAATGACCTTCATAATGTGCTCGTTTAATAATATACTATTACGCCACTCAATTTAAAAAGCAACGCTGAAACAACAATTGTAGCGTTTCAACAATGGAGTGATCCGTGAAATCATCCGACTAGCCTATCCTTTAGATTTCGTTTTGTATACTTACATTACATGTAATTCTTATGGGGAAAACTTTATCTTCGGCAGAATCTGGAGCAAACACTGCCCAGTGCGATTCCTTTGTGGCATTTATAACTTTTGATTAGGAAGTTGAATTCTAAACATAGCAAAAATAAATTCAGCCAAATCCGCTGAAAGCCCTTTTCCATAAGAATGGTGCGGATTGGCAATAAAATTAACTGGGCGGTTGTTTTCAAGAGATCATCTGCAAATGCATTCCCCGCAAGATTTCACCGATATATGTGCGTACGTTGAGTTTCAAATAGCTGCGTGCAACCCTTGCGAAGTTGTCATATTTTTTGTGATTTTCAGCCCCTAAATTTCATCCTCCGAAATTAGCTCCCCTTCACCTTCAGCAGACTTGATGTTCCAACTTACATACCAAGATACCTCCACTAGGGAACCCAAAAAAGTGGTTTTAAAAATGTGTCTGTGTGTATGTACGTACGTTCGTATGTCCGTTTGTTTCGTAAACACGCCACAGCCGAAACTACTAGACCGATTTGGCTGATACTTGTTTCGTAATCATCTGATAACCTAACCTAGACCTGAAATTTTATTTGTGCAACCGGAAATGCCATTTTGGAGCATTGACTTTTAAATTGTAACTGCAAACACTCACTTTTTAATGTGACCATAAGAAAGGCCTTCAAATTCTGCTTCCAAAGACGTATTTACCCCCAGTACCCTTTTGACGAAAAATTAAATAATTCGAGATTTTTATCGGACTTTAAAATCGCGGTACAGCCGGCTCCCCTGTACCGATTTGGCTGAAATTTTGCACATGGAGATTGTATTACAAGTCAAAGAGCTGAAAATTTTTTGGATTCAATCGACCCACGGAAGGTGCCGTTTTGGCACACCAATTTCCAAATTTAAAATTATTCTCTCAAAAACCATCCAAAACAAGTTTTTGAAAGATTTATTGTCACCATCAGAAAGGTCTTCAAATTCTGGTTTTAATTGGGGAGGTTAATAAGACAAAATTCGTTCGCATTTAGTACTCTTTGGGGAGAAAAATTCAAATTTCGTAATAACGCTAAAACCACGTTATAGCCCAAACTACTGGATCGATTTGGCTGAAATTTGGTACATGGAGGTTAGATAACTTATTGAAAAGTTAAACGGGAGCAATTGATCAACGGGAAGTGCCATTTAGGCATATCAACTTTAAAATTTTAAACACAAAATACGGAAATCATAGACCCACGCGATGGGGAGGTTCCAGCCGCTTCTCAGCTGCCATTGTTTTTTCCTATGTATGAAACTCGAAATTTATTGAGTTTATTGATTTTCAAAAACCGAGAGTAAGAGTCTCGGCGAGAAACCGAGAGCGAGAGCGAGTCCGAGAATAAGCTAATACGAGATTTCCGAGACCGAGAACGAGAGGACCCTACTCTCGCTCTCGCCTCGGCGAGAAGCATTGAAGCCATAAGTTTTCCATATTCTGGACTTAGGTATATCCGCCGGTGAATGAGGTTCAAGTATAATCCACTTTCCAGTTCATTTGTAGATAAAAAAAAACACTGAACTTCATCTTAAAAATTATGTTGTGAATTAAATTTTCTCAAGTTTTTCAGTTGATTACCCATATTGTAAACAACGAGAAAAGTGAAAATACAAGCTATATTTTTGCCTTTGTTTACAGAATGAAATCGATCTATTGTTCAAAAATTAGTTAAGTATGCATTATCAACTTCCCACAAAAGAATTATTTTATTATTTAAATAAGAACTCAAATTATAATGGAAATTTTGTTATCCGTTTCACCTGCGCGGAAAAAATATTTATACAAACTCACTGACTGACCTAGCGTATTGCGTTATGAATTATACATCGACATTATTTATGTAATGATAATGGAACTGGTAATAAACATTCATTATATTAGCGCATTGTAGAAAGCGGATTAATTACAAAATTGCCTCTAACAACAATAACTGTTGAATTTTAGTACTAGCAAAAAATCGTAAAAAGAAATCTCTCTCCTCTGCAATATAAATTAGTCTTATGATTGTAACGAAATTTTTAATGGAACATGTTGAAAATTACAAAAGATGGAACACTTTTCTAAAAATGATTTGACTGAATTAAGTATGTGGGTGTGGGTACCTACTCCTACACTAACCTGAATTATGAATAGGATCTTAATCCTCCTACACCACAAGGTTAGCATTCTTACATTGATTCCTACAAAGTGCATGATAAAATATTGAGTTCAAGTTCTAAAGCCCAAATATTGACTACGAGTTGTTTGTTTTTAGAGATCAGTCACCTATTTTAATTAATATCTCTTCACATATTTTTTTGCGTTTTCAAATTTTTTGAAATAATTTATTACAATATCACGAGTATAATCATTATCGAGTACAGTGTACTCATTTGTGAAATAATATGTTGTTAACCGGAAATGGCCTTAACTTAGTTTTCACAAATGGAATGACACATTTTCTCCCGAGAGCTCCAAGAGCTCGAGGGGTTTTTTCTAATAAGACAGCATTTCTTCGAATTAACATTTTCAAATAACACTCGAGGAAAATTACTCGAAAATTTTGCGCACGAGTGAAATTTGCTGAGACTATTTCACGAATGGAGGAAAAATCAGTTTGTAAAGAGTTGCTATTATTGAAAGAACGTCTTTTAAACGTGAAAGGATGAATTTATTTTGATCTTGATTTGATATCAAGTGACATTGGTTTTAGTTGTCAGTCTCGTTGTCAGTTTCTTCATATTGGCAGGCACGATAGTGTTTTATCAATAATAATACATTAGAAATAGGTATATCAGCTAGGGCTGGGCAAATCTGCCTCAAAGGTAGATAGAGCATATAAGTACCTTATACTCTACGTTTCTCACCGCAAGGGCTACTTGATCGGAAAAGTATTTGTTCACAAGTTGTTAAAGTAAGTATAAACTATTCATTTTCTATTGAAGATCTAAAAATTTTCTGGAACTGTACAACCCTAATTTGTATGGGCCTGTATTTTTGACAATTTGATAGAAAGAACGCACGTTTTATATGGAAAAGTGGCTTTCGGTGAAATTGCCTGAATTTTTGATATGTTGTAGTTTTCATGATTCTGAACAAAAGTTATCATTGCGCCAGCCTCCTGACGTGGCCATTTTTTGCTACAAAAAATCCCGAAGATAGAATTTTACCATAAGGTTTATACAGGGTGAGTCTAGTTGGACAAATCAGTCGCTCTAGCGTTTAAGATATTGATATTGGAAATTCTGTTTTTGGATATGCTGTAGCTGAAAAGGTCCTCTACGCATGGGACCCAGAAAGAAAGCTCCAGTTTTATTCAAACCCAAATTATTAAATAGAAATAAGGGCCTAAAATTTTTTTTTCCAATATTGTTGAATTTTTTAAAGTTATTTCGTTAGAGAATCATTTTCTCTTCATGGAAACATAATTTTTTGCAGAAAAAAGTTAATAGTGTCCGAAGGGTAAATTATTTAAATAATAAAGATTTTCAATTAATTCGTAAGGAAAACCACGAGTGCCGTGATTTTGACAACTGAAAGGCAGCTGAGATGCTAGACTGCCCACGAGACTGCATTTCAGTTGTCAAAACCTCGGCACTCGTGGTTTTCCTTACGAAATTATTAAAAATCTTATTACTTTCATAATCTATCTCTCGGATACTATTAACTTTTCTGTGCAAAAAATTATGTTTCCATAAAGAGAAAATGATGCTTTAACGAAGTAATATTAAAAAATTGAACAAAATCGAAAAAAAAAATTTTTAGCCTTTGTTTTTATTTAATAATTTTGGTTTGAATAAAACTGGAGCTTTCTTTCTGCGTGCCATGCGTAGGGGACCTTTTCAGCTACATCATAACAAAAAATAGAATTTCCAATGTCAATATCTTAAACGCTAGACGACTGATTTGTCCAACTAGACTCACCCTGTACACACATTTTTGGGCCCGCCGTTTCCTACTCTTCCCGACATAACATTCAAATACGCCTAAAAGGCTTCCATATAGACGCATGTTACAATGTGGGTAAGAAAGGTGCTTCTGAACTTATCACTTAGAATCATGATGGCAAAACGGCTGATTCCAAATTCGCTGCATGTAGTTCTTATGGGAAAAGTTCTATCTTCGGGATTTTTTGTAGCAAAAACTGTCCATGTCAGGAGGTTGGCGCAATGATAACTTTTGTTCAGAATCATGAAAACTACAACATATCAAAAATTCAGACAATTTCACCGAAAGCCACTTTCCATAAGAATCGTGCGGGGTCCTTTAGCGGGAAAGTAAAAACATTGCATAACCCAAATCTTCTAGGGTTTACTTTTATTGTCAGAAGCAGTGTCACAGATAAACGCACCTGAGGCTTTTTCGTGAATATTTTTCTTTGCACTTTACTCAAAACAATTGAAAAATTTTGACATTTGTCATGTACCGAGACCGAGAGCACGTGCACGAGATCTCGCCGAGATACCGAGAGTCTCGGTAGAATAAAAAATTCGCGGAAAACGTGATTCAAAGTAGGTACCTACCTATTTTGCATGATTGTATGTATTTATGTTTATTGTGATTTACAAACCGGGTTTTAAAGATTTGGGTCGTCGCTTTATCCCTGCCATGCCGTGTCGTTGGAAAGAAAAGAGGAAAGAATTAATAATAATAAAGTTTACATTCCAAAGCTCAATATTTTAATGAACTGAATTTAAGACCCAGTGTATGTAAAAATTGGGAATCGCAGGCCAAATTTATCACTGGAAATCATAAAGTAAATCTAAACGAAGGCGGAACAATGAAAGCAGAAACACGTGCGAGACTCGGCTAGTCAAAACAAACCAGTAGCAATAAGAATTCATTCTCTGATAAATTTGGCAATAATAAAATAGTCCTCTATTTCGTCTTATTTACATAGAAGTCCATTCTAGGAGCTCATATTAGGCTCGTAATGTATTGAGTTTATTGATTTTCAAAAACCGAGAGCGAGAGTCTCGGCGAGAAACCGAGAGCGAGACCGAGAGTAAGCCAAAACGAGATTTCCGAGACCGAGAGCGAGAGGAGCCTACTCTCGCTCTCGTCTAGGCGAGAGTGAAACACTGTTAGTAAAATTCCTTGCAAAACCTCATACCAACATAAAATTCCAATTTTGACGTTCTGTCACTTCAATAGAAAATGAATGGAGAGTAGCTACTAATTAATTAATTTATTATTATACATTAACATACAATTAATAAAGTTTGAGTTGTAATACTCTATCAATGGGCTATAATCTGGATACGTAAAACTGATGCAATTCCTTGATAGTAAGTTAACGTGTCTCAACACTTTATTTCAAAAAGAAGATTAAAACCTGTACATTTGTGCTGTATTGCGCCAAGATAAAAATATGCATATTTATGCCATATCATGCTAAAATATGGAATATACCTAATACTTCATCCGCGATGTTCTCCAACGGCAGTGATATATTTATTTGTTTCAAGTTTGTCACTATTCAGTAACCATCAGACTGTTAACCGCCGGAAACTTCTAGGTCTAGCCTTATGCTTATTGTCACATCTACATCTAATTATTGTTGATTTTGACACAAACCCGTAATTGCAATTATTATTGATGCCTATATACGCAAAAAAAATGCAGCAGAGAAGCGGCTGGAACCTCCCCATCGCGTGGATCTTTGTATTCTGTGTAGATAGTGGTCAATTCAACAGAAATTTTTTACCCTTATCGACTGTGACTAATTTTGCAATTTTCTGACAAATACCGACACCACCTCGGACATCACCCATCACATTTGACAATATCTTCCTTTTAAGGTTAATCTTTTGCCACCTTTTTGACAACAACTGCCACTTTATGTCATCCACTGTCAGCTCGCTCCCTTTTAATGAGAAAGAATTTTTTCTCTATTTTCCACTGAAATGGCAGAAACTGTGAATACATTTTTAGAACGTAAATTTGATCGTCTTTCTAATGGCGACATAAAAAAGGAGACCTTTGTATTTAAAATTTAAAGTTGATATGCCTAAATGGCACTTCCCGCGGACCAATTGCTTCCAAAAGCCTTTCAGGTCTTCAACGGGTCACCCAATCTCCATGTACCAAATTTCAGCTAAATCGATTCGCTAATTTGGGCTATAATGTATTTTTAGTGTTATTATGAAATTTCGATTTAACCTCCCCACTCCACTTCACCATTTAAAAAAAGGGAGGTTACTGCAATCACTAAAATTTTCGAATTCGAGATAAGACCGGATCTATACGTTTTGAGGTCTCAGGAACCCAAAAAAGTGGTTTTTAAAATGTGTCTGTATGTATGTACGTACGTTCGTACGTACGTACGTTCGTACGTACGTTCGTACGTTCGTAAACACGCCACAGCCCAAACTACTCGACCGATTTGGCTGAAATTTGGTACGTGTGCATGTGATAACCCAACTTAGATCTGAAAAGCTTTTGGAGCCAATCGTGCAACCAGAAGTGCCATTTTGGCACATCAACTTTTAAATTTTAAATGTAAACCCCCATTTTTCACGTCACCATAAGAAAGACCTTCAAATTCTGCGTCTAAAAATGTATTCATTCTTAGTGCCCTTTTGACCAAAAATTAAAAAAAAATTGATTTTTTTCGGACTTTAAAATCGCGGTACAGCCCAAGCCCCTCAACCGATTGGTCTGAAATTTTGCACATGGGGATTGTATTACACGTCGAAGAGTTGAACAAATTTTGGATTCAATCGGCCCACGGAAAGTGCCGTTTTGGCACACCAATTTCGAAACTTAAAATTATTCTCTCATTCACCCATCAAAAACAACTTTTTGAAAGATTTATTGTTATCATCAGAAAGGTCTTCAAATTCTGGTTTTAAATGAGATAAAATTTATTCGCATTTAGTACCCTTTGGGTAGAAAAATCGAAATTTTGTAATAACACTGAAACCACGTTATAGCCCAAACTACTGGATCGATTTGTCCGAAATTTGGTACATGGAGGTTAGGTAACCCATTGAAGAGCTGAAAGGCTTTTGGGAGCAATTGGTCCACGGGAAGTGCCATTTAGGCATATCAACTTTAAAATCTTAAACACAAGTCACGGAAATCAAAGACCCATGCGTTGGGGAGGTTCCAGCCGCTTCTCTGCTGCCTTTTTTTGACCCAAAGAGCACTAAATGCGAACGAGTTTTGTCTTACTTAAAACCAGAATTTAAAGACCTTTTTGATGGTGACAATAAATCTTTCAAAAACTTGTTTTGGATGGTTAAATGAGTGAATAATTTTAAAGTTACAAATTGGTGTGTCAAAACGGCAGTTTCCGTAGGCCGATTGAATCCAAAATTTGTTCAGCTCTTCGACGTGCAATACAATCCCCGTGTGCAAAATTTCAGCCAAATCGGTTCAGGGGCTTGGGCTGTACCGCGATTTTAAAGTCGGATAAAAATCATTTTAACCTCCCCACTCCACTTCACCATTTAAAAAAAAAGGGAGGTTACTGCAATCACTAAAATTTTCGAATTCGAGATAAGACCGGATCTATACGTTTTGAGGTCTCAGGAGCCCAAAAAAGTGGTTTTTAAAATGTGTCTGTGTGTATGTGCGTACGTACGTACGTGCGTACGTACGTTTGTAAACACGCCACAGCCAAAACTACTAGACCGATTTGGCTGAAATTTGGTGCGTGTGCATGTGATAACCCAACTTAGATCTGAAAAGCTTTTGGAGCCAATCGTTCAACTAGAAATGCCATTTTGGCACATCAACTTTTAAATTTCAAATACAAACCCCCATTTTTCACCTCACGATAGAAAAGGCCTTCAAATTCTGCTTCTAAAAATGTATTAATTCTTAGTGCCCTTTTGATCAAAAATTAAGAAAAAAAAGATTTTTATCCGACTTTAAAATCGCGGTACAGCCCAAGCCCCTGAACCGATTTGGCTGAAATTTTGCACACGGGGATTGTATTACACGTCGAAGAGCTGAACAAATTTTGGATTCAATCGGCCCACGGAAACTGCCGTTTTGGCACACCAATTTGTAACTTTAAAATTATTCACTCATTTAACCATCCAAAACAAGTTTTTGAAAGATTTATTCTCACCATCAAAAAGGTCTTCAAATTCTGGTTTTAAGTAAGACAAAATTCGTTCGCATTTAGTGCTCTTTGGGTCAAAAAATCGAAATTTCATAATAACACTAAAAATACATTATAGCCCAAATTAGCGAATCGATTTGGCTGAAATTTGGTACATGGAGATTGGGTGACCCGTTGAAGACCTGAAAGGCTTTTGGAAGCAATTGGTCCACGGGAAGTGCCATTTAGAAATATCAACTTTAAATACAAAGGTCTCCCTTTTTATGTCGCCATTAGAAAGACGATCAAATTCTCGTTCTAAAAATGTATTCACAGTTTCTGCCATTTCAGTGGAAAATAGAGAAAAAAATATTTTTAATTAAAAGGGAGCATGCTGACAGTGGATGACATAAAGTATCAGTTATTGTCAAAAGGGTGGTAAACTGTTAACCTTAAAAGGAACATATTGTCAAATGTGATGGGTGATGTCGGTATTTGTCAGAAAATTGCGAAATTAGTCACAGACAATAAGCATAAAAAAAATTGTGTCGAATTGACTACTATCTACACAGAATACAAAGATCCACGCGATGGGGAGGTTCCAGCCGCTTCTCTGCTGCATTTTTTTTTTTAATTTTTGATCAAAGGGCACTAAGAATGAATACATTTTTAGAAGTAGAATTTCAAGGCCTTTTCTATCGTGAGGTGAAAAATGGGGGTTTGCATTTAAAATTTAAAAGTTGATGTGCCAAAATGGCATTTCTAGTTGCACGATTGGCTCCAAAAGCTTTTCAGATCTAAGTTGGGTTATCACATGCACACGTACCAAATTTCAGCTAAATCTGTCGAGTAGTTTGGGCTGTGGCGTGTTTACGAACGTACGAACGTACGAACGTACGAACGTACGTACGTACGTACATACATACAGACACATTTTAAAAACCACTTTTTTGGGCTCCTGAGACCTCAAAACGTATAGATCCGGTCTTATCTCGAATTCGAAAATTTTAGTGATTGCAGTAACCTCCCTTTTTTTAAATGGTGAAGTGGAGTGGGGAGGTTAAAATGCCAATATTAATCAGGGTTGAGCAAAAAGAAACAGATAATTAGATGTTTTCGTCAAATCAAATATGGAGACGTACACCGAAGCGTTACAAATATATTTGTGGTAGATATATAGTCCAGTCAAGGAAGGCCAAATTTGGGCAAATGCTTGAACAAAATCAGAACGTTTTGAAACTTTGCAGCATTGTTTGGGAAGGTCTAGTAATGAACATACTAAAAGTCCTGACACCTAGAGGGTGAGCGCGAGGGGGGAGACCTCAAGATAGGTCCCTCTTTTTGGTTTTTCGTTAATATCTCCGAAACTATAGGTCCTACGAAAAAAATGTTTTATACAAAAAATAAAGAGGACGAGATTTCCCACAAAAACGATTCTATAAATTTTTCGAGTAGAGTTGGTAGTTTATGAGATAATTGCGTTCGAAGATTGTAAGATTTGTCAATTGTCAGAGACGCTCCTCGGACAAGTCAAACAGCTCTTACTAAATTAGATGGGGGTGAGTTTGATGAAATAATGAACAATTATTATAAGAAAAAAGGCAGCAGAGAAGCAGCTGGAACCTCCCCAAAGCATGGGTCTTTGATTTCCGTGACTTGTGTTTAAGATTTTAAAGTTGATATGCCTAAATGACACTTCCCGTGGACCAATTGCTCCCAAAAATCTTTCAGCTCTTCAATGGGTTACCTAACCTCCATGTACCAAATTTCGGACAAATCGCTCCAGTAGTTTGGGGCTACAACGTGGTTTCAGTGTTATTACAAAATTTCGATTTTTCTACCCAAAGGGTACTAAATGCGAATAAATTTTATCTCATTTAAAACCAGAATTTGAAGACCTTTCTGATGATAACAATAAATCTTTCAAAAAGTTGTTTTTGATGGGTGAATGAGAGAATAATTTTAAGTTTCGAAATTGGTGTGCCAAAACGGCACTTTCCGTGGGCCGATTGAATCCAAAATTTGTTCAACTCTTCGACGTGTAATACAATCTCCATGTGCAAAATTTCAGACCAATCGGTTGCGGGGCTTGGGCTGTACCGCGATTTTAAAGTCCAAAAATAATCAATTTTTTTTTAATTTTTAGTCAAAAGGGCACTAAGAATGAATACATTTTTAGACGCAGAATTTGAAGGTCTTTCTTATGATGACGTGAAAAATGGGGGTTTACATTTAAAATTTAAAAGTTGATGTGCCAAAATGGCACTTCTGGTTGCACGATTGGCTCCAAAAGCTTTTCAGATGTAAGTTGGGTTATCACATGCACACGTACCAAATTTCAGCCAAATCGGTCGAGTAGTTTGGGCTGTGGCGTGTTTACGAACGTACGAACGTACGTACGTACGTACATACATACAGACACATTTTAAAAACCACTTTTTTGGGTTCCTGAGACCTCAAAACGTATAGATCCGGTCTTATCTCGAATTCGAAAATTTTAGTGATTGCAGTAACCTCCCTTTTTTTTAAATGTTGAAGTGGAGTGGGGAGGTTAAAAAGACGTATAATGCAATTTGTAGTGAATAGATAATAAATCAAATTACAGAAAATGTTATCGAAGTAGTGGAATAATAAAAATGAAGATTTCCGAATAGTATACCGCACTGAATAATAGTTCTAATTCTAAATCAGGTCGAAGTCCAACGCCTCCTCCTCCTCAATAATAGGTGGTGTACTATTCATACAATCTCCGTGGCAGTTGTTGCAGATCCCCAATCCACACTTGGCTCCACAACCTTTGGTGCATCTACAAAAGATGAGGTTGAGGACAGCCTCAGGGGCAACAGAATGTTTGGTTGTGATAGGCACTAGATTAACATTCGCTCTGCGTTCCCAACCCCAAAGTTGAGGTGGCAGCTCATTTCCCAGCCACAGAAGATAGTAGTAATACTTTTTGATCATGCAGTCACAGGTTCTGACACTACATCAGTTACATATAGAAAGGGAAATTATTGATACAACGTGAGGCATTGCGATCAGTAGCAGAAGTTTTTAACAACCCGAATTCGACGCATCAGCAGGTAGCAGAGGCAGGGCACAAATTCTTCTTGAATCTGTATGGAGCTCCTGCTACTACAAGGTCCCTCAACTTGCATAGGTTCCATGCCTTCACAAAGTCTGCTTCCAACATGAAACCGGAGTTACCATCCCTCCCTCCCACAGAAAGGGCAGCACAGCACTCATTTCGGATTTTCCACCAGGTGCAACTGTGGCTGGGCAATGGGCTGCCACCTTAACTTTGGGGTTGGGAACGCAGAGCGAATGGTAACCTAGTGCCTATAATAACCAAATATTCTGTTGCCCCTGAGGCTGTCCTCAACCTCATCTTTTGTAGAGGCACCAAAAGTTGTGGAGGTAAGTGCGTGGATGCAGGAAAATAGGCATCAGTTATTGCACTGCCATCTGTAGCAACTGCCACGGAGATTGCATAAATAGTACACCACCTATTGAGGAGGATATCCACGAGGAGGACGAGGCGTTGGGCTTCGACCTGATGGAGAATTAGAACTATTATTCAGTGCGGTATACTATTCGGAAATCTTCATTTTTATTATTTCACTACTTCGATAACATTTTTTGTAATTTGATTTATTATCAATTCACTACAATAGTTATTTACGTAATTAGTTATGAAAAGTCCTATATTGTTTGACGAGTCGCAATATTTGCCAAAACGAGCGATAGCGAGTTTTGCAAAATTACGCGAGTCAAACAATTTCGGCTTTTCATAACGTATTAAGTACAACATTTTACCTAATTGCGTAAAATCATCAAACTCACCCCCACACTAATTTAGTAAGTAGCTGTTAGACTTGTCCGAGGAGCGTCTCTGACAATTGACAAATCTTACAATCTTCGAACGCAATTATCTCGTAAATTACCAACTCTACTCAAAAAATGTATAGAATCGTTTTTGTAGGAAATTCAGTCCTCTTTATTTTTCGTATAAAACATTTTTTCGTAGGACCTATAGTTTGGGAGATATTAACGAGAAACCAAAAAGAGGGACCTATTTTGAGGTCTCCCCCCTCGCGCTCACCCTCTAGGTGTCAGGACTTTTAGTATGTTCATTACTAGACCCTCCCAAACAATGCTGCAAAGTTTCAAAACTTTCCGATTTTGTTCAAGCATTTTTCCTATTTTGACTGGACTAATATACATAATATTTTTGTTCCTTTTTCAAGGCGTACCTATTCTTAGGTAGGGAAAACATTTTAATAATGGAGGCTTTAAGACATGGAGTTAGCAGCATCCATGATTAGGAAATTAGAGGCAACTCCAAAGGACACATTGGATTAAAATTCATTAATAAGGTTTTACAATAATTATCATTGTTAGATTCGACTAGTGATCAAAAATAATATTTTCTAGAATCTATGGTTCAGACAGATCTAAAATGAGTTAAGGAACACCTTTAGAAATGTAATCAAATGACCTCATGACGAATCTCCAAAGAGAACCCCATAAATAAAGAGGATATCTGATCCAGAAAGCAATAGCTTTGTTGAACGCGTTACCTCTACAATTAAGCAAAAATTAACTTTTAAATAGCAATCATGCCTCGTCGTAGATATTACATAGTTTTAAAGCAACTTAGGTGTAATAAATTAGAAATATTTCACTCGAGATTTCACTTCAACCAAAAGTAAAGTAATTTTCTTCTAATAATGAATAAGAATTTGTTTCAATTTGTTATCTTCAATGAATGGTCTATTCACCAAACGATGTTCATCGTCTCGATCTTCATAAAATTGCATTAAAGACGCAGGATTTCTTCATCCAAATTTCATTACTGTTCTGAAACAATCTTAGGGCGGATTGTATAAAAAATAATAGTGAGGATAATCGCGTTTTATGCAACAGTTTCTACGTCTGAGCGTGATCTGAACCAATCAGAAGACTCGTTGCCTAGCGACTAACCCCGGTATTAAATTTAATACAGGGATTATTTTTTATACAATCGGCCCTTAGACTATAAAGTGATATCCGCAAAAAACAATTTCTGTTCCTCTCTGCATTTTATTGAATAACAAATCCAACGAATCAACAAGTTAAGGATGGCTCTATTAATTTCTCGGTGAAAAGAGAATGCATAGCTTCCTTTATAAAGGATCTTGTAAGTTATGTGGCTTAAAAAGCGGGTTCTTCAAACTTCAAGTCCAATTTCCGAAAAGATGCATAAGTACTATACCTAGCGAATTCTGTCACCCTAACACAACCTACAGTCGCTTTCAGCTAAATTTTCCGCTTTCAGATTAAGTCGGGAATCCCCAAACAAAGGTTTGCCCATTGTTCGGCGGCGAACAACAAAGGACAGCAAAGCGCCGAGACTTAATCCGAAAGCGGAAAAATTAGCTGAAAAAGACTGTACTGCCGTTCGAGAAGATCGCGGATGAAGTATATACAGGTATACTGTAAAATAGGTACGATATGTCGATATGCAAAATAAAATTACGTTTTTGGGCGTAAAAACTTACGTAATACACATTGTATATGTTTTTGCCAAGAAAATATACCTACCCATAAATAAACGAGTCTAATCCAGTGTCCGGCTAATACAGTTTTGACTGTATCAATATCAATGAAATCGGAACAAAATTCTCTATCGATCCGTGCAAAAATATACCCGGTGTCCCATTTAAAAAAAACCAAGTTGCATCCACAGCGGTCAAGATCCCACAATAATCGGTGAGAGGAAGGTCCAGAACAAAACTTGGGTGTATGGTATACCACCCAGTTTTTAATTCATGCCAATATCTCAAGTAATAGGTACAATAAAAAACTCGATAAAAAATGAAAACTCTACATCAATGCGATGTGTATCCCTGTAGATGCTTATCACCATAATACGTACGTAGGGGCCGCCTGAATTTATTGGTAGAAACGGGTGCAGATTTTTTCAATCTGCACCCAGTAGTAGTGCCGCAGACGCACATACATATGTGTCAAAAAGGCGAATTGCTTTCAAAAAGTGCATTTGTTAAAGAATTTTATATATTTTTTGGTTGAAAGCTTGGTCCATTTTTCAAAGAGGAACTGATGTTTGATTACACAAGGTAGTTTCACAGTCTCGTTCCACAAAATTTACTTACTGTTTAGGACGCGTTTCGGAGTGTTACTCCATCTTCAGCTATAAAAGAAATTAACACAAAATACAAAACAGTTGCCTGGAAAATGAAAAAACGTTTGGGTCAAAGAAAAATAACAGCTTTTGAGTCACACTGTAAATTGATCGAAAGACGCTCAAACATGTTTCAATTTGATCAATGATCAATATACAGTGTGACTCAAAAGCTGTTATTTTTCTTTGACCCAAACGTTTTTTCATTTTCCAGGCAACTGTTTTGTATTTTGTGTTAATTTCTTTTATAGCAGAAGTTGGAGTAACACTCCGAAACGCGTCCTAAACAGTAAGTAAATTTTGTGGAACGAGACTGTGAAACTACCTTGTGTAATTATATATTTTTGTTACGTTATATTTTTTGTTGCGGCCACAACTTGGATTTTGTTATCTGTATGTGGAATTAAATTAAATAAACAAATAAATAAACAAATACAATAGGTATTAAAAAACTGTGAATTGGGATGAGAAGCCTTAAATGGTCTTTTACAGCAGTAGAAAATGAACAAAAAAACACAAAAATTATGCGAAGTCTGTAGAATTAGCTCAACAGGCGAGAAAAAATTTATTGCAGTTAAGTAGAAATACCAAAAGTAACACGAAAAATAAGACAATTTTGCAAGTTTGTGTTTTGGAAGGGATGAAATATTGTAAAGAGGGTGGAAAAGTTGTAGAGAATGAAAATATAATACAAATGAGTAAATGATGAATAGTTATTAAAAAATGCAGCAGAGAAGCGGCTGGAACCTCCCCATCGCGTGGGTCTTTGTATTCTGTGTAGATAGTAGTCAATTCAACAAACATTTTTTTATGCTTTTCGTCTGTGGCTATAATTTCGCAATTTTCTGACAAATACCGACATTACCTCGAACAGCACCCATCACATTTGACAATATGTTCCTTTTAAGGTTAACATTTTGCCACATTTTTGACAATAACTGCCACTTTGTCATCCACTGTCAACCCGCTCCCTTTTAATGAGAAAAAAATTATTCTCTATTTTCCACTGAAGTGGCAGAAACTGTGAATACATTTTTAGAACCAGAATTTGATCATCTTTCTAATGGCGACGTATAAAAAGAGGTCTTGTATTTAAAATTTTAAGTTGATATGCCTAAATGGCACTTCCCGTTTACCAATTGCTTCCAAAAGCCTTTCAGGTCTTCAACGGGTCACCCAATCTCCATGTACCAAATTTGAGTCAAATCGATTCAGTAGTTTGGGCCATAATGTGTTTTTAGTGTTATTACAAAATTTAAATTTTTTCTACCCAAAGGGCAGTAAATGCGAATGAATGTTGTCTTACTTAGAACAAGTATTTGAAGGCCTTCCTGACGCTGGCAATAAATTTTAAAAAAAGTTGTTTAGGATGGTAAAATGGGAGTATATTTAAAATTGAAAATTGATGTGCCAAAACGGCACTTTCCGTGGGTCGATTGCCTCCAAACTTGTTTCAGCTCTTCGACGTTATAATACAGTCTCCATGTACAAAATTTCAGCCAAATCGACCCAGAGGTTTCGGCTGTATCGTGTTTTTAAAGTACCTTAACAATCCCGAATATTTCAATTTTTGTCAAAAAGGCACTAAGAGTGAATACATTTCTAGAAGCAGAATTTGAAGGCCTTTCTTATAGTGACGTGAAAAGTGGGGGTTTCCATTTAAAATTTAAAAGTTGATGTGCCAAAATGGCATTTCCGGTTGCACGATTGGCTCCAAAAGCTTTTCAGATCTAAGTTGGGTTATGAGATGCCTACGTACCAAATTTCAGCCAAATCGGTCTAGTAGTTTTGGCTGTGGCGTGTTTACAAACGTACGTACGTACGTACGAACATACACACAGACACATTTTAAAAACCACTTTTTTAGGTCCCTAAGACCTCAAGACGTGAAGATCTGGTGTTATTTCGAATTCGAAAATTTTAGTGATTGCAGTAACCTCCCATTTTTTTTAAATTGTGAAGTGGAGGGGGGAGGTTAAAAAACAAAATTCGTCGAATTTTGTCAAATGGCGAATGGTTGAAAAATTGCGAAGGGAAATGAAAAGTCAAAGTGGTGTAGATTAACTGTAATTAAGTAGAAATACAAAATATAGCACGAAAATAAGCCAATAATGCAATTTAGACTTTTTCGCACAATCGTATGTTATAACTCTCTTACCGACGTAGTTAAAGTAAGGTGTAAGTTCAACTTACCAAGCGCGGTTTGGTTTCCCAGGCAACGAAAAATAACAGTGCTGTTATGAATTCATAACAGCACGCATATCTGACACAGGCATGGTAAGTGAAACAATTGAACTGCCAAAGGTATCGAGAGCATTTCGAAAATTCGGCGATATGTCAAACAGGATTTTTTTAATGGCTGACGAAAAATGTTCAATAAGCTAATTTCGATTGTGCGAAAAATCATATACGATACACGGTTGTTAAGTACATCTAACAGAATCTTGGAAATTGCAAAAACTCGTCTTCGACTCGTTTTTGCAAACCTTTCCTCGATTCTCTTATACTGTACTTACCAACCTAATATCGTAATATACTATTGTGGGGGTTAAAATATACCTATACTTACCTACCTATTGCAAAGGGGGTTGGAAAATTATAAAAAGTAAACTAAATCCAAATGAGTTCAATTTATTACCGAAGAAAGACGAAATTACCCGAATTTTGCACAACTTAGGGGGATAGAAATAACGTAAAGGGGATGAAAAATCAAAGGGGGTAAGAATTAATTGTAATTAAATAGAATTACAGAAAATAACACGAAAATAAGCCAATTATGCAAATCAGACGGTGAGGGTTGAAATATTTATATACCTAGGTACATACCTACCTATTGCGAAGAGGACTGAAAAATTGTAAAAGGCAAACTGAATCCAAATGAGTTCAATTTATTACCGTAAATAAACGAAATTAGTCGAATTTTGCAAAATTAACACATAACTTAGGGGATTTAAAAATTGTAAAGGGGGATTAAAAGTCAAAGGAGACGAGAATTAACCGTAATTGAGTAGAATTACAGAAAATAACATGAAAATAAGTCAATTACTGGGCTAATAGATGATCTACACTGGTCAAAAAAGAACTAGATACCACACCGAAGCCCGAAGCAGCTTCAATTAAGTAGTTTTCGAGGTAAATTGGTGTTGTTTTCCATACCTCTTCCACTCCTATTATATTAATTACTGCAGTAAAAAAGTAAAAGTTGTTTACAAAATATTATTCAACTTTTACCTACTGTTCACTCTCTTGAAATTGTCCCTGAATACTACGCAACCCGTTATTGTTGCAGGTGCGGCGGATCTCTAGTCAGCAGGCGCCACGTCGTCACAGCAGGACATTGCGTGGCAAGAGCAACCCCCAGACAAGTGCATGTCACTCTCGGAGATTACGTAATTAATTCAGCTGTGGAACCTCTACCCGCTTATACCTTTGGAGTTTCGCAAATACAGGTCTGAATTATTTCAGCTTTGTTTGCTTCCAGGAGGCAACTTTAATAAGCTTTTTCATGAATTTCTCAGGGAGAAGTCTACCTAAACTTTTATTTAATCTCTGGTCCCGAGGAAATCTTCTGGGATGTCATGTCTATTTATCCGGCAAAAATGTATATAATCTGATATAATGTAACAGGAGAGTCTGCGGTCTGCGGCATGACCTGGGAATTAATTTTAATCAAATATAACGGGAACGGAAACCTCGTAGCTATGGAGGCGGAGTTTCATTTACCTACCGTTCATTATCATTCTTATGTAGGTACATACTGGCCACTGGGGGACAAGAGTGATGCATACTGGGGAGGCTCCCCCACCCCAACATTTTACAGGTCGATTCATTTTTTAAAATCAGAAGTGACAGGGGCTTGTGTTTTAAAATTTAATGTGGGGCGGGGGAGGGTAAAAAAAAATCTACCTACCTATCAGAGCTGGGAGTAACTTTAGAAAAAAGTTACTTTTATGTAACTAGTTACAAAAAGTAACTAAGTTACTTAGTAACTAGTTACTTTTTTTCTCCCTGCGAAAAGTAACTATATCTAGTTACTTTACTGAAGTAACTTGTAACTAGTTACTTTTGGTAAGTATCTAAAGACATAAAAAAGTAACTAGTTACTTTTCATGTATCTAGTTACTTTTCATGTATTTAGTTACTTTCCAACGTAACTAGTTACTTTTTATGCAATAAGATACTTTTGCAATAATATCAACAATTTTCAGAAAAGTTGTATTTCTATAGGCTGGGTAAAACAGAATTTTTTGATGCCATAATTCATCTGCCCATTGACATTTTCTTTTTATTTACTTTTGAGATTTTGACAGATTGTGAGGTAAGAGAAAATTTGATAGAAATGAGAAATCAAAAAATGAAATTGCTCAGGTAAATTTGCATCAAAACAACTAACTTTTGTGGTGTTTTTGCGTTTTTCGAAAATCTCAATATTTCACCGATTTCTTCTATATTTTTGAAAATCTAGGGTGGCCGTGACTGCACTTCCGATCAAGTATGATACATGTTTCTAACTCAGAAAAAAATTGTACATTCTGAATCCGTTGAGAAAAAGGTGTCATTCCATTTGAAAAAACAAAGTTAAGATCATTTCCGGTTAAACCGGAAGTGGAAAAAATTCCCTTAATATACGCGCAAGTGTCCCCCTCCGTGCGGGATTGGCCAGCTTTTATTTCAATTCAATATTTAACTTTCTTTATTACATCCAAAGATATTCAAGAGGTGGGAAGTTTTAAAAAACCCTGTATGGGCTGTACGTACATACCATGATCATTAATAATTTTAGTGGACCATGATCTTTATTCTTTGGTTAGTAACGCAATGCAATGAAACTGGCTTGCTCTAATTTATCATAAATCTAGATGCACCTATTGGTACAAAAGAATTTTAATGGTACAACATACAAAGCGCAAAATGAGTAGCTATTAGCTAGCTACAGATTTAAAAAAAATATCCTCCGAAATTGTCGAGGTATTTAATTAAAAAACTCAATCCCAACCGTTTCTATAACATTAATGAAAGTAACTAAATTACGCCAAAAGTAACTAAAATACTGTATCTAGTTACTTACAGAAGTATTTAGTTACTTTTTAAAAGTATCTAGATACCAAAAGTAACTAAGTTACTTCAAAAGTAACTAAGATACTATATCTAGTTACTTTTCAGAAGTAACTTGTAACTAAGTTCTTTTTTCAGTAAAGTATCTAGTTACTTCAGTAACTTAAGTTACTTTTACGAAAAGTAACTTGAAAAGTATCTAGTTACTTTTTCAAAGTAACTTTCCCAGCTCTGCTACCTATGTATGTACATTGTACCGTTCGTTTCATTCCAGGCGCCGTATAGGGAAATAACACGGGAAAAGTGTTTTTATTTTTTGTTTGCTCCTGAAACTGGTTCCGGCCAAATCTGAGTGATACGGTCAATGGGCCTCAATGTCCTCTACGCATGAAAAAAAAATGGCCCTGAAATGCCCCCTTGTTAAAACGGGAGGACCGGTTGAAAATTGGAATTTTAAATTTCGCGGGCGTCAATTCAGCGCTGTTTGACATCTCCGAAAACTAAACTTCCAGGGGCGGCTTTCACAATTTCTTGAGTTTTCGCTAACGTCGTTTACTCACTTTTTTGGAATTTCTACAAATTATTGAGTGAATTCTGAGACGAAATAAACCGGCGCATTTTTGCAATAGTCCCAGAGAGTCTTGGTGTCAGAAACTTTACTAAAGAAAAGACACTAAAATTTTCACAAAAATTTTGTCTTTGGTTCCTTCGCTAGAACCAGACCGCATTTATTAACATTTTAATTCTCGAGGCAAGTCTCTGTTTATAGTTAAATCTGTCTTAATCGTTGTTTTGCTTCAGTTATGAATATTTTCACTGGAAGCACAGACTACGAGAAGGGTTGGTCGAATGAGGAAATGGCCAATATTCATGAACATTTTGCAACCTACCACCGTCCCCTTAATTATGTTTTGCTATATTTGTTTTGTAAATTGAATCCTCGCGAGGAACTTTATTACTTTCTCACCTTACAGTCCAGTCTAATAACAAATAAAATAAATAGTAAGTAAATAATAAAATTTTTGCTGCTTATATTTTTGATGTGTTTATCTTCAAGAGATATTGTAGTGACAATAATTATCTAAGTTATATTGTTTCATTTATATGAGCAGTCGGTACAGTATATAGCGGTCATAAAATCGCTAATTTGATTATTCAAGAATTTATTCAAAATTTCAACATTAAATTGTGAATTATCAACTAAAATATCTAGAAAATAAGGCCCATAAGACCTAGGTATGCTATTTTATTAATTATTAACATTTTTAGAATAAAACAATTAAAATTTGGCAAGCCAGTTACATATCTTCGTCCACACTCCAAACACGCACTCCGCGGTTAAACAACTGTTGGGGCAAAGGCACATCTTGTCCCAGGGGACAAGCAGGGCATGGTAACTCCTGCAACAGATTCCTCGGCACAGCCGAAGCCACTAGTCTAGGCAAGGCCATCACCACCAGCTTCCAGGCCTTGGAGTGGAGACTGCAGGTGCCTTTTCCATCAGTCTTACAGGTGCTTGGTAAGGCGTATCCACCCTAAATATCAGAACCATCCTTGTCTTCGCTGTGACTCGTAAGGTCTATCGACACACCAACTTTTAAGCAAGACCTTCGCCTTACCTTCTGTGCTACCTAGCGTTTAGTGGCTCTCCATATTGTTATTCTTTAACAGAATTTGGTACCAGGTTCATGGTAACTGAATATTGGCCATTTCCTCATTCAACCAACCCTTCTCGTAGTCTGTGATATTCCAGTGAAAATATTCATAACTGAAGCAAAACAACGATTAAGACAGTTTTAACTATAAACAGAGACTTACCTCGAGAATTAAAATGTTAATAAATGCGGCCTGGTTGTAGCGAACAAAGACAAAATTTTTGTGAGGTTACCTTCATAGTGTCTTTTCTTTAGTAAAGTTTCTGACACCAAGACTCTCTGGGACTATTGCAAAAATGCGCCGGTTTATTTCGTCTCAGAATTCACTCAATAATTTGTAGAAATTCCAAAAAAAGTAACTAAATGACGTTAGCGAAAACTCAAGAAATTGTGAAAGCCGCCACTGGAAGTTTAGTTTTCGGAGATGTCAAACAGCGCTGAATTGACGCCCGCGAAATTTAAAATTCCACTTTTCAACCGGTCCTCCCGTTTTAAGAAGGGGGCATTTCAGGTCCATTTTTTTTTCATGCGTAGAGGACACTGAGGCCCATTGACCGTTTTACTCAGATTTGGCCGGAACCAGTTTCAGGAGCAAACAAAAAATAAAAACACTTTTCCCGTGTTATTTCCCTATACGGCGCCTGAAATGAAACGAACGGTACATGGTCTTTTTTTATTATTGTCCCACTTTTAAATTGTCATATCTCCTTTATTACTTGAGATATTCGCCTAAAATAAAAACAGGATGGTAGACCGTACTCCCAAGTTTTGTTCTGGGCCTTACTCTCAGCGATCACCGTCGGATCTTAAGCTCTGTGGATGCAACTTGCTTTTTTTTAAAGATGACACCCGGTATATTCTTACACGGGTCGTTAGAGAGTTTTCTTCTGATTTCATTTATATAGGGTAGTTGATATCTGGGGTTGATAATTTTCGAGAAAAAAATTCGTGAAACTAAATTGTTTTTATAACTTATGGCTATGTAGTGAAGGTCTAAGGGCCGGTTTATCGATGCTCAGTTAAATGAAAATATCTGACAGTTTACGTTATCCGATAGTTAAACTGTTTATCGACAGCAAGTTGACTGCAAAGTCTTTGCTAAAGTACCGGGCAAACTGACTGACAGTTCGAAGTGTCAGCTAGGGCAGAAAACCGACGGTTAGCATCGCCCAAAGTCATTTAAATGACGAAGAAGGTGAATCTTTGGTTTTCTTCAACATGAATCTAGCTAATATAAAGTTTAGGAATGTACCTGAAACTATTTTGAGGAATTTGCTAAGACTTAAGATTTCCTAAACTTTCTTTCAAACCTCCTGCTTCTACCATCCGTTTTCTTATCCTCAATTACATCTCCTGCTGGTTACTTTTCAAAGCACGTCTGGATTTTAGGCAGAAAAGTCTACTACTCGTTTCTTATCTGTCATCAATACAAATTTCAACTGCATCAGCACCTGCTGCAGTAAACAAAGACCGTAAGGCGTTGCTATAGAAACAGTCGACTATATTAGCGCGAAATTTAAATCTGTCCAATAGAACTCAACTTCCGCTACACCAAATGTTGCCAACACAACTCAAACTGTCAGGCACGTAACTGACAGACAAAGTCGATGTCGATAAACGTGAATCGGATTTATCTGTCAGCTATAATAAACTGTCAGATAGATAACAGTCAGTTTTGACTGAGCATCGATAAACCGGCCCTAAGTATTCTAAGAAAATTGTAACCTTCTCGTGCAAGAATATACCGGGTGTCGCAATTAAAAAAAAGCAAGTTGCATCCACAGCGCTTAAGATCCGACGATGATCGCTGAGAGTAAGCTCCGGAACGAAACTTGGGAGTACGGTCTACCATCCTGTTTTTATTTTAGGCGAATATCTCAAGTAATAAAGGAGATATTCCAATTTAAAAGCGGGACAATAATAAAAAAGACCCTGTACCTAGTACCTACAATAATGCTGAGCCCCCCAATTTTTGGGAGGCAGTTAAGCCACTGCCGGGGAATCAGTTTCATTAAAATGTAAGTCGGTTGTTTTCAATACCTACCACCTATAGATAGTTACTTAATTGACAGTAATTGAACGGAACCAGGGATTAGACTTGACATGAAGATTGATTCTCTGGTGTGAAACTTCTAATATCATAGGTACTTACCTCTCGACTTATCTATAATGCACACGCAAACCAAGTATGGTCGCTGCTCTTTTGGTCTTTTTATTTAACCTCCCCATTCCACTTCACCACTTAAAAAAAAGGGAGGTTACTGCAATCCGAGGGGTGATTCGCGGTAGGGAATTAGTGAACAAGCTCATCAAGGAATTATTGGGGAATTGGTGAGGTATAGTAATTAGTATGAGTATATTAATAGGTATTTTTCATAATCCTGTGCGATAGATGTTATTTTTCCCACTAATTTCAGTTAGGAAATGCATCATATTTCCGCACTAGCGGGAAAAGTGAATTACAGTGCGAAAAGTGAATTTATTCCGCACAAGTGCGAAAAGTAATTATATTAATATAATTTCTTTAATTTGTTTCAATCAGCAAGATTCACGTGATCACTTAAACATTTCATGCAAAGTTATGAAAAAACATAAAATCTTTTTCAGTGCTTCGCCAATTATAGTTTTTGAATGTCTCGATGGGGATTATGAAAAAGCCAACGAAAGATGTATATCAATGCGATGTATATCTCGGTAGACGTTTATCAAGTTAATGTGTATGTAGGGGCGGCTGGTCTTACTGGTGGAATCGGGTGCAGATTTTATCAATCTGCACCTAGTAGTAGTGCCTCCGCAAACGCACAGATGTGTCAAAAAGGCGAAATGTTAAAAAATTGTTGTTACAAAATTTAAAAATAGAAAATGAACAGGAATGAGTAAATGAAAAGAATTACCGGAATTAAAACAAAATTTGGCGAATTTTGCAAAATTATCACTCGGGGTTGAAAAATTGTGAAAGGGGATGAAAAGTCCAGAGGAATGAAAATTAAGTGTGATTAAGTAGAATTACGAAATAAAACACGAAAATAACCAATTTTGTGGGGGTTGAAATATGCACTTATAGGTACCTACCTATTGCGAAGGAAACTGAAAAATTGTAAAAGGTAAACTGAATCCCAAATGCATTCAATTTTATGACCGACGAAAAACGAAATTATGCGAATTTTGCAAAATTAGCACTTAGGGGGTTGAAAAATCGTAAAGGTGGATGAAAAATCAAAAGGTATCAGGATTAACCGTGGCTAAGTAAAATTACGGAAAATAACACCAAATTAGCCCAATTATGTAAATTTAGCATTTGAAGACTTGAAACCGAGCTTGAAACATTGCGAAGGGGGATGAAAAAAGTGAAAAATTTAATCATCATCCAAATGGGTTCAATTTATTACAGAAGAAAAACGAAAATAGCCGAATTTGGCAAAATTAACACCTAAGGGGTTGAAAAATTGTAAAGGGGGATGAAACGTCAAAGTGGATGAGAATTAATCGTAATTAAGCAGATTTACAGAAAATAACACGAAAGTAAACCAATTATGCAAATTTAGCTTTTGGGGGTTGAAATGTTGCGAAGGGGGTTGGAAAAGTGAAAAGGATAAACATAATTTATTACCGAAGGAAACCTAAATTACGTGAATTTTGCAAAATAAACACTTAGGGGGTTGAAAAATTGTAAAGGGGTATGAAAAGTTAAAAGGGATGAGAATTAATCGTAATTAAGTAGAATTACAGAAAATAACACGAAAATAAGCCAATTATGCAAATTTGACTTTTGGGGGTTGAAACATTGCGAAGGGGTCGAAAAAGTGAAAAAGGCTAGAATAATTCATAAGGCAAAACTGCGCGAATTTTACAAAATTAACTAGCGGAGATCACACGAAAAAGAAGCGGTCTGGGTAAATTTTGCTCTTTGAGGGTTCACATCTCATGAAAGGGGTTGAAAAATTGTGGATGGGTTAAAAATTAATGAAAATCACTTTGAATTATTAACAAATCGGAAGAAAGCAAAAAAAAAATAAATGAAATGTATTTACTCCGCTTGCTAGGGCTTAGGGGTAGCATCGTCTAAATATCGGAGGTGCCGCGCATGCGCAAACGACTACCAGAATGGAATACGGCACCCGAGTGGAAGTTGAAATCCGCGCGCAATTTTTTTACGCTTGTAAACGAGCAGACCTTACCTGACCTATATAGACCTGAATGGAAGTTGAAAAAAAAAGAATTCGCGAATTGTTGTCAGTGGGTTTCGAACCTAAGCAGCAAAACGTACAGCCGTGGGCCGACCGCACTGTACCTCTAGGCCAGCAGTCCCTATCGCTGTGTCTGCATTCGCACCGTACTTCAACAATACATTGCTCACATTGACATTCCAACAGCGTTTTGCAAGTACGCATGCGCGGCACCTCCGACATTTAGACAATGCTGCTTAGGGGTTGTTAGTAGCGTAGGGGTTGGTTTTAGGTTGAAGACTCATAAGACTTTCTTCAATGGTTGACCGAAGTCTATCGAGCCCCATAATTTTATTCCACCACTTACATGAAAAAATTTCCAGTTTCAACCCTTAAATTTCATCCCCCTTGTTAGATATTAATGAAAATTTGCCCATCCGCCTACAGTGGCGCTGTAAATTACCACATCAAATTTAGCCCTGATACGTTGAGCAGTTTTTGAGTTCTCGCATTTTTGTGTTTCGGCATGTTAGGGGGTTGTACCGTCTTTAAGGGTCGTTTTTCGCGAATGATGAATAAGACCTTTTTTGTACCATCAATAGAAAGCTATCGAATGGTAATATTTTCAACTATACATTCTTCATTGAAAATTCGAGTTTCCACCCCTAACTTTCATCCCCTTCGATAATTTTCTCCTAAAATTCGCTCTTCCCTTCTCGAAGATGCAGTGTGTAAGATGTCACAGTTTCGCAGAAGATATTGCTTCTCTGTGTCAAATTACAGGGCTTTATGGACGTTTCAACCCTTAAACTCCAACCCCCTATTTCACCACCCCCACATGCCCTAAACGAAGTTGTGTTTTCAATTTCACCACCCTAACCCAATTCGTTTAAAAATTAAGGTGATTTGTAGATTTCTTGTTTTCAACACCTCATGATTTCACCCCTTTATGATTTACAGGGGTGTTTATTTTTCCGGTGTGACATAACTCCTTGCGTATTTACTGACTTCAGTTGTTCATAAATAAACCAATGGGGTTTCAGAAAAAATAAATAAAATATAATTATCCGCTTGCAAAGAGTTAGGGGTGGTTAATGGCCCAGGGGTTGGTTTTAGATTGAAAACTCATAAGACCTTTTTTCAATAGTTGACCGAAATCTATCGAACCCCGTAATTTTAGGCTACCATTTACTTGAAGAAATTTCAAGTTTCAACCCTTAAATTTCATCCCCTTTGCTAGATATTATTGAAAATTTGTCCATCCATCTACAATGTCACTGGAAATTCACAAACCAAATTCTGCCTTGATACGTTGAGTAGTTTTTGAGTTCTCGTATTTTTGTGTTTCTGCATGTTAGGGGTTGTAGCGCCTTTAAGGGTGGTTTTTCTCAAAATATGAATCACACCTTTTTTGAATCATTAATGGAAAGCTATCGAATGACGCCAATTTCGACCAATACTTATTAAGCGGAATTTCGAGTTGCTACCCCTAATTTCCACCCCATTTGTTCGATTTTACGAAAAAACACATCCCCCGCAAGATTTCACCGATATATGTGTGTACGTTGAGTTTCCGACAGATGCGTGCAACCCTTGCGGAGTTATCATATTTTTTGTGGTTTTCATCCCCTAAATTTCATCCCCCGAAATTGGCACCCCCTCATTTTCAACAGACTTGAAGGTCGAACGTGCATACTAATTTTCAGCAAGATACCTCCACTAGTTCTCGAGTTATTGCAATTAGTAGTTTTTCGGTTTTTCACCCCTAACTCCCACCCCCTTGGTTCGATATGGCCGAAAAGCAATCCCCGCCTTATTTTTCGGGAGACGAAGCTGCCTACCAAGTTTCAGCTCGATATCTCAATGCGTTCTCAAGTTATCCGACGGACAGACTGAGGAGCCAGCGAGCGAGCGAGCGAGCGAGCGAATAAGCTAAGACAAGAGTACCTCCGCATTCTGCTACGGCACCAAAATCTTGTATGTAACACGTGGGAGAATGCATAATTTCCTTACTTGCGTGCTTACAGAAATCGGCTTCGCTTCGTTTTGCAATAAGCACCCGCGTAAGGAAATTATGTACTTTTCCCACTTGTTACATAAATAGCTATTGTGGAATTATAGAGGAATTACTAGGTATTAGAGGAACTGGAAGGTATTAGAAGAGAATTAGTAGGAATTCGACGGGGTAGGTATTAATTGAAGGTGTAACACACATCCCAACACAACTGCGCAAGCGTATGTAAACATAAAGAAAATAACACGAAAATAAGCCAAAGCCAATTATGCAAATTTAGCTTTTAGCGGTTGAAATATTGCGAAGGAGGTCAAAAATTAAAAAATGCAAACAATCCATATGAGTAAAATTTATTATAACTATTATTATATAAAAAAGGCAAAAATTCGCGAATTTTACAAAATTGACGCTCGGGGGTTTGCAAAATTGTGAAGAGGGATGAAAAGTCAACAGGGGTGAAAGTGAACTGTAGTTAAGTAGAACTAGCGAAAAAATTACACAAAAGAGAAGCAGTCTGCGAAAAATTTTTGAGGGTTCACATACCTTGAAAGTGGTTGAGAAATTGTGGATGATGGGATAAAAAGTAATGAAAATGACTGAATTACCAAAAATCACAAGAAAGCACGAAAAAATAAATAAAAGAAATAAAATGTATTTTTCGCACAATCGCATGTTATAACCCTCTTACTGACGTAGTTAACGTAAGGTGTAAGTTCAACTTACCAAGCGCGGTTTGGTTTCTCAGGCAACGAAAAATAACAGTGCTGTTATGAATTCATAACAGCACGCATTTTGACACAGGCATGGTAAGTAAAACAATTGAACTGGCAAAGGTAGCGAGAGCATTAGGAAAATTCGGCGATCTGTCAAACAGGATTTGTATAATGGCTGACGAAAAATGTTCAATAATTTAATTTCAATTGTGCGAAAAATCATATACGATACACGGTTGTTAAGTACATCTAACATAATCTCGGAAATTGCAAAAACTCGTCTTCGACTCGTTTTTGCAAACCTTTCCTCGATTCTGTTATACTGTACTTACCAACCTAATATCGTAATATACTATACTTTGCTTGCTAGGGCTTAGGGGTTGTTAGCAGTGCTTGGAACAATTACTTTGGGTGGGTAATTGAATTACAATTACTCATTACTTTGCAAAAAAATGCAGCAGAGAAGCGGCTGGAACCTCCCCATCGCGTGGATCTTTGTATTCTGTGTAGTCAATTCGACAGAATTTTTTTTATGCTTATTGTCTGTGACTAATTTCGCAATTTTCTGACAAATACCGACATCACCCATCACATTTGACAATATGTTCCTTTTAAGGTTAACAGTTTGCCACCCTTTTGACAATAACTGATACTTTATGTCATCCACTGTCAGCCTGCTCCCTTTTAATGAAAAATATTTTTTTCTCTATTTTCCACTGAAATGGCAGAAACTGTGAATTCATTTTTAGAACGAGAATTTGATCGTCTTTCTAATGGCGACATAAAAAAGGAGACCTTTGTATTTAAAATTTAAAGTTGATTTGCCTAAATGGCACTTCTCGTGGACCAATTGCTTCCAAAAGCCTTTCAGGTCTTCAACGGGTCACCCAATCTCCATGTACCAAATTTCAGCCAAATCGATTCGCTAATTTGGGCTATATGGTATTTTTAGTGTTATTATGAAATTTCGATTTTTTGACCCAAAGAGCACTAAATGCGAACGAATTTTGTCTTACTTAAAACTAGAATTTTAAGACCTTTCTGATGGTGACAATAAATCTTTCAAAAACTTGTTTTGGATGGTTAAATGAGTGAATAATTTTAAAGTTACAAATTGGTGTGCCAAAACGGCAGTTTCCGTGGGCCGATTGAATCCAAAATTTGTTCAGCTCTTCGACGTGCAATACAATCCCCGTGTGCAAAACTTCAGCCAAATCGGTTCAGGGGCTTGGGCTGTACCGCGATTTTAAAGTCGGATAAAAATCTTTTTTTTTCAATTTTTGATCAAAAGGGCACTAAAAATGAATACATTTTTAGAAGCAGAATTTGAAGGCCTTTTCTATCGTGAGGTGAAAAATGGGGGTTTGCATTTAAAATTTAAAAGTTGATGTGCCAAAATGGCATTTCTAGTTGCACGATTGGCTCCAAAAGCTTTTCAGATCTAAGTTGGGTTATCACATGCACACGTACCAAATTTCAGCTAAATCTGTCGAGTAGTTTAGGCTGTGGCGTGTTTACGAACGTACGTACGTACGTACATACATACAGATTGCAGTAACCTCCCTTTTTTTTTAAATTGTGAAGTGGAGTGGGGAGGTTAAAAAGTAATCTCGAAAGTAATTGAATTACAATTATAATTGCAATTACTTTTTTACGAAAATATCCTAATTATCCTAATTAATATCCTAATTACCGAAACTGTTTTTTTGGCAATAACGTTCTTTATTGTAAACAATCTGACTGAACATAGAGTGCCTTCATTTCACAGTTCATATTCAAAATTTCAGAAAACTTCATTATAGAAGGTCTCCCCCTTCTCACCATCTGAAAAATCGAAATCATTTTCCCCCCACCGATTAGCAAAAAGATGTGCAGCCCCTTACGCCCGTCTACCCTCGTCTAACTAGATCAAAATTACACTAAATATGATATCGATCGACTGACCAGGGTACCTATTGAGTTGAGTTACGGTAATCCCTAACGGTAATGATGGGCCCCAATAAGCGTCATTATCAGTTTCTTGGAAGGCAGCAATATACAGGAAAACCGTTGAAAACGAAACAAATAATTGTTCTTGGAATAGCTATATTTTAATTTATTGAATTTAAAAATGAATTCAACCACTGGTTGTTAGTAGCATAAGGGTTGGTTTTAAGTTGAAGACTCATAAGGACTCGAGGGTTTGAGAAATTGTAAAGAGGGATGAAAAGTCAAGAGGGGTGAAAAAACAACAAAGATCCCTTTCAACCTCCATTATTGTTACTGTTTATTGACACTGACAGTGAGTGACATTTTTTTGTGGTTTTCATCACCCGTTTCAGCAAGTTTCAGCAACATACCTCCACTAGTTATCGAGTTATTGCAGTTAATATTTTTTCGGGTTTTTTCCCGATGAGTATTTGAGGATACGCAGCTGTACACCTAGTTTCAGCTCGATATCTCAATGCGTTCTCAAGTTATCCCTCGGGCAATGTAGACGAGCGAGCGAATAAGCTAAAACAAGAGTGCCTCGCAAATTGCTACGGGACTAAAACCTTCAAACAATGTGCGATGTAATACCGCATGACGGTATCTGTAAAGGATGTGGTGCTTCAGACTCACCCTATAAGGCATAGATAACACTCGGGGCGTAAAATTTCTGGTCGTGAAGAAACGCTAACGTAACACTTGTGGTGTATACATTTATGAATAACTAGTATACAACTCGCATGCAACTACTGCTCTTTGCATCGTCACGTTGGATCAGTGGCGCACTTAGGGGGGGGGCACATACTAATCTTGAACGCATGACGCTCTGGCAATACTTAACTGACACGTACTTATGGAAGGTGAGGAAGGATTCAAAAAAATTGCACTCTCCAGGGCAGGGCGACATATTTTTAAAAGGCAAAATTTTTTGACGTTTACTATTTGAAGCTTTCGTCTTTTAACGGTCCTTGTAAATATTTTATTAACACAAATCCAAGATACCTTTTTTCGAAATTGAACTCTAAAGTGAACTTAATTGTTGACAAAAATTTTCATTAAAATGTGCTCTTTCTTTGTCCAGGAATCAGTCTTCATAAAAATAGTCGAAAGTCGAAAGTACCTACGGTAAGAAAAGACGCTTAAAGTTTTTCATTTTCATCCTTGCATGAGTGTTCTGAAGTGCTTGGAAAATGCGTATTCTTAAAATTATTCAAATTTTTCGCCTGCGGCGCTATTTCCTCTACTTTGACTGCTCTTTGTATTCTGCAGATTAGTCGAAGGGGCGGCAAAATTTTTTTATGGGTCTAGAGCGGCAGCAATAAGCTACGTCCGGCCCTACCGCGATGGATGCCTTTTTCTCGTTATTATCAATATCATCTTATCATACGCGGCTGGTGCAGAGAGTTATGGACCGACAATTGACTATGCTCCAATCCTCCAATGCATGGCATATAAATAACGTTGCAAAAAGCAGCGGACCACGCCAAATACTCTAAATATTTCTCCGGTAATGTCTCGCTTAATATGCAAAGTGCATCCTAAAGAGCCACCGGAAGATGTACATCAATGCGATGTATATCCCTGTAGATGTTTATCACGTTAATCACGTTAGACGTGGCTGGTCTTACTGGTGGAATCGGGTGCAGATGCCTCCGCAGACGCACAGAGATGTGTCAAAAAGGCGAAATGTTAAAAAATTATTGTTACAGAATTAAAATGTAGAAAATAAACACAAAAAACACAAACATTTTGAGGGTTGAAAAATAAAAATAAAAAGTTTTGCAAAAGGTGTTGCTTCTCTGTGTCAAATTACAAGGCTTCATGGACGTTTCGACCTCTAAACTCCAACCCCTTATTTCACTACCCCCACATGCTCTAAAGGAAATTGTGTTTTCAATTTCACTACCCTAATCCAGTTCGTTGAAAAATTGCGGTGATTTATAGATTCAAGTTTTCAACCCGTCGTGATTTCACCCCTTTATGATTTACAGGGGTGTTTATTTTTCCTTGCGTATTTATTGACTTCAGTTCATAAATAGATCAATAGGGTTTCAGAAGAAATAAATAAAATATATTTATCCGCTTGCAAAGAGTTAGGCATTGGTTTTAGGTTGAAAACTCATAAGACCTTTTTTCAATAGTTGAGCGAAATCTATCGAACCCCGTAATTTTATATTATCTTTAAGAAATTTCAAGTTCAACCCTTAAATTTCATCCCCCTTGTTAGATCTTAGTGAAAATTTGTCCATCCAACAATAATGTCATTGAAATTTAGCAGACCAAATTCTGTCTTGATATGTTGAGTAGTTTTTGAGCTCTCGTATTTTTGTGTTTCTGCATGTTAGGTGTTGTAGCGCCTTTAAGGGTGGTTTTTCTCAAATTTTGGATGACACCTTTTTTGAATCATCAAAGGGAAGCTATCGAATGACGCCAATTTCGACCAACACTTATTAAGCGGAATGTCGAGTTGCAACCCCTAATTTCCACCTCAAGTTTCAGCAAGATACCTCCACTACTTCTCGAAATCTCGAGTTATTGCAATTAATAGTTTTTCGGTTTTTCACCCCTAGCTCCCACCCCCTTGGTCCGATATGGCCCAAAAGCAATCTCCGCCGAGTATTTAGGGAATCGCAACTGTACACCAAGTTTCAGCTCGTTATCTCAATACGTTCTCAAGTTATCCGACGAACAGACTAAACGAGCGAGCGAGCGAATAATCAAAGACAAGAGTATCTCCACATTCTGCTACGGCACTAAAACTTCGCCGTTGTATTTTCAGGTGCATCCCTTCTTCAAGTTCACACCGCAGGCAGATCGTTTCGATGTGGCCGTCCTGCGGTTGGATCGCACCGCTCATCAGCTCCCCCACATCACTCCCATCTGCCTACCGCCAAAAGGAGAGAGCTTTTTGGGGGAAGTGGGAGTTGCAGCAGGTTGGGGTGCACTTAGCCCCGGTTCCAGACTGCGACCACAAACTTTGCAAGCCGTGCAAGTGCCGGTGATTGAGAATCGCGTGTGTGAACGTTGGCACAGGTCCAAAGGGATCGGTGTGACTATTTATGACGAGATGATGTGTGCCGGGTATAAAAACGGGGGTAGGGACAGCTGCCAGGGTGACTCCGGGGGGCCCCTAATGTTGCAAAGACAAGGACGGTGGTTTTTAATAGGAATCGTGTCAGCTGGATACAGCTGCGCGCAACCGGGACAACCTGGGATTTATCACAGGGTAGCCCATACTGTGGACTGGATTACAAGAGCCATTGCTGTTTAGCTGTTAGTTAATTCTTAGCTTACCGTCAATTACCGTCCATTCCTTTTCCTGAAGCTTTTCCAAAATTATTTCTAATTTGTTGCTGCTTCTAAAGTTGATGTAAATAGTCTAAAAGATACTAGAACAATAATCTACTTGATTATACCGTGTACACTCAGGAGATTAAGTAATGGCCCTAGACCGCTCACAATCTGGATAGATTCTCGCAAGCCTTATCAAAAAAATTAAAATTGAAAGAGAAAACCTCTTTATTAAAACGACTCGAGTAGGATACAAGCCTTCACAAACCTATTTTGAGTGTCTTCTCTTCTCTAAGAATCTGTCGACACTGTTCGCGGTCGAGGGCCAAGACTTTATCTCCTGACTGTACCACGAGATTTGCAGCGGTAGTCGCCTTTGCAATAATTAACTTACCCATAGTAACTCAATGGGGAACGGGAAACTATATTCCAAGGGCGATTAGTTAGGTAGGTCCTGTTGCAAAGTCTCCTGCAACGCGGATTAGTAGTGTCTATAAATGTTGATGTATCGAGTCACCTTTGGGATACTGTTTCCAAAAAATGCACCAACATTTATAGACAGTCTGTATAATTGACCCCGGTGAGAAAGTTTTAAATGTGGTATTTTACAATTCTTTAATTTCTTTGAAGGAAAAAATATGTTCATTTAATAAATTATTGTCATTAAATTATTGTACCTCTGTAAAAATTCTATTTATATTATTTTTAATAAAGTTGTGTTATGATCAGTGTTGTTAAAGCGTTATTTACATAAGTAGTGAACGAGACGAGTAGGATCTACGGGTTAAAAAAAAATATTTTCATATGGGGCGCCAAGTGTAAAGCGCTACATTTAACTTATTTTGAGCCATATTGCCAGAAGATTAAACTTTTATAAAAGTTGAAACTTTTTATGTAAATATCGCAGACATTTTTAAATGTCTAGATTTTTACGTAAATATCCAGACATTTGTAAATGTCCAGACTTTTACGTAAATATTGCGACATTTACCTAAATATCCTGTTATTTATAAATGTCCAGACTTTTACGTAAATGTCGCGACATTTAACTAAATATCCTGACGTTTATAAATAGAGATGGGTAAATTCCCGTTTATTGAAAATTCCCGGAAAGTTTCCGGAAACCTTCCGGGATTTTTCAATTTTGCTTTAATAGTATATTACGATATTAGGTTGGTAAGTACAGTATAACAGAATCGAGGAAAGGTTTGCAAAAACGAGTCGAAGACGAGTTTTTGCAATTTCCGAGATTATGTTAGATGTACTTAACAACCGTGTATCGTATATGATTTTTCGCACAATCGAAATTAAATTATTGAACATTTTTCGTCAGCCATTAAACAAATCCTGTTTGACAGATCGCCGAATTTTCCAAATGCTCTCGATAGCTTTGCTAGTTCAATTGTTTTACTTACCATGCCTGTGTCAGATATGCGTGCTGTTATGAATTCATAACAGCACTGTTATTTTTCGTTGCCTGGGAAACCAAACCGCGCTTGGTAAGTTGAACTTACACCTTATTTTAACTACGTCGGTAAGAGAGTTATAACATACGATTGTGCGAAAATGAATCATAGGTGGAGTTACCTTCTCAAAAATACCAAATTCGTCATATTTTTTTTTGACAAAAATGCGTAATAGCTATTAACATACCTAGGAATGTTATGACTATCATAACAGACGCCGATGTCAATTGAAATCCGAGCTCGGAGAGCGAGGATTTTAAGACATCTAAGTCTGTTATGATTCATAACATCCGAGGTTTGTTCAATAGTTTATCGGTTTAAAGCGATTAAAGCCAAAATTAAAAAAATGTTGCGTGAATTCGCGTCATTGTGACAATCGAGATGACAGCATTTGAATGGGGTCATTGTTGTCATGAATGGTTAATGGGCTTGTTGTCTAGAAACCATTAGATAACGTTATGATCTGCTTACCAGCCTATTTTCATGCATGTTAAGAACGCTTTAATCGCCTGAAACCGGTAAATAAAGTAAATTAAATACTTACAATAAAAACCTAACAACTTGGATAGAATATTTTGATAAGAACGTGAACACTGTTACTACTGCACCCGTGCTGGTCACAACAAGCATTAACAAGGTTTTTTCGACTTTTGTTACTTAGGGCAGGGCTTCTTGGGTCAAAAAACCGCTTTTTGGCGCCAAATTCAAAACCCGGAGAATATTTATAGGAAAGTTCCCGGAAAGTTTCCGGGAATATTTCCTGGGAAAAGTTTCCTGAACCTCGTTTAATTCTTCCCGGAAATATTCCCATTTTGGAAACTTTCCAAAATGGAAAATTTCCGCCGACCCATCTTCATTTATAAATTATTTTATCAATATAAATTATAATAGTTACCTAAAATGAACTGTTAAGCCCATCACTAACTTCTTGGCATCCGATTACATATGGACTGCGCGTGCGCGAAAACATGTACACAGTGCCACTTTTATTAAAACTCCCGCACCTTCGGCACTATTTAGGTATGTACCTACGTAAAAATCTCAATATTTCTAAATCTCTAAATATTTAGGTAGGTACAGGATATTTACCTAAATGTCGCAATGTTTACGTAAAAGCCCGGGCATTTAGGCACAAATGTTTGGATATTTACGTAAAAGTTTGGACATTTACATATGTCTGGATATTTACGTAAAAATCTAGACATTTACAAATGTCTGCGATATTTACGCAAAAATTTCAACTTTATAAAAGTTTAATGTTCTCGCAATAAATATGCAATAAATGGCTCAAAATAAGTTAAATGTAAGCGCTTTACACTTGGCGCCCCATATTTTCACAAGTGTTCTTTAACACAAAAGTAAGAACAGCAACTTTATATTAAGGGTATCCTCAACCTGTCTATTATTAAGGTTATAAAATCATTGTTTGCATATCTATAATCTATGCTATAAAACACTAGTGTTTTATTTTTCATAAAACACTCATTGTTACTTTCTATAATCTATGCTATAAAACACTAGCACCTCTTTTATTTTTCATAAAACACTCAATAGGTTGGCAGGGTAGCAAATAGGTACCTATCTCATGACCGCCTAGTTCTGCGATATCCCCACAATAAATGATGGAAATTCAGCACGCCTGATAAGGATTTTTCTACTACTAAGCCCCCTTGTTGCACTCAATTACTCCGTATATATGCACACACTTAGCTCGAGCTAACTAAGCTCGGTACTTTTTAAACAGCGTTCCACAGGACTTTTTGGCGGTGGTAGCCTTTGAAATATAGTTTTCCCTTCAAAATCAGATAGACATGCAATATTTCAAAGGCTACCACCGCCTTAAAATCTCGTGAAACGCTGTTTAAAAAGTACCGAGCTTAGTTAGCTCGAGCTAAGTGTGTGCATGTATACTGACTTTACAGACGGAGGTTGATGGTTTTCCAGTTGTTTCTATGTAAATTTAAATGGAGCACGATTCGTATGAGAATGATTTGTATCAGGGAATAAGGCATTATCTAATTATCAATAGTAATACGACGAGTAGTCTCTTGATTGCCGCGAGTTTCGACGTCCGGATGGTTATCAACTACGAGTCCAATTGGTAGACTTTTTTAGGCTAAAAAGAAGATGAGAGCTTGCTCGAGTCCTCTTTGGCCGAAAAAAATCTACCATTTGACAAGTAGTGCATCCATGAGTACTCAACAAGGCAACCAAGAGACTACGAATCGTATTTTGCAGATTATTTTATAAATTAAAGTATTGAGTACCTAAGTAGTGTCAAGTTGACGCTGTAGTATTATCACTGTAATCAAAATTTGATTGGTAGGTATACTAAATGCTGCTTTGGATTGGTTCAACACTTAACGTATAAAATAATCAACAACATAGGACTGATCTTTTAAAAAGATCAAGCATGAAGATCGAGGAGAAAGTTTAGCTCGCTCGCCAAAGCTCGCCGTGACTTATACCTATGCCGTATAACACATTTATACCTTAAATAACTATTTTGTTTTAATTTATTGATGTCAAATGTATGGAAAATAAAAATTTTATCATTTTATGACTTTCTTCGATTCTCCAAAATCACAGCCTGTCCATTCAATTCTGCTATTGTCAAATCAATCCAGTCTCTGTAGAACGGCACATTCACGTAAACGCCATAGACTCCAGCTTGTCCGCAATTTTTGCCCCATGCCACTAGTCCGGCAATAATGAACTTTCCATCATCACCCTGACAAATTAGAGGCGAGCCTCCGTCTTGCTGTAAAATTTTATTTAGTCATTCCCACATTTACCTACCAATTTACTTACTGTACAAGCGTCCTTCATAGACTCTCCACCTGCGCAAATCTCCCCACCACTTGGATCTAGGTACATGTCAACGAAACTTCCTAGAAGGGCTGAACTTGCATATGATGCTCTGCAGGTTGAATAATCGGTAACGCTGACATAAACCTGTTTTAAGGGAGTTACAGGGGCGTCATTTACTGCGAATGACGTCTGGCCCCATCCTGCTACCACACATCTGAAATTTTTTTCATTATTCATTCTAACAGACTTTATCAAACGTTACCTTTGTCCTGTAAAATCAGCTGTTGCATCAGGTAAGCATGCAGTGTTTATGTTGTCTTGACTAAGAGAGAAAGGGGTTGCCATTGTAAGAATGGCTAGATCGTTGATTAATGTGCTAGGATCGTAATCGGGATGTATAACAATAGAAGCTACTACACTATTTTGGGTTTGGGTTAAGTCATTTGGATTGTAGATGCCCATGAATACTCTAACAGTTCCTGGTATATCCCTAAATATCAAAATTTATTCAAAGAATTGTCCGTTTTGAATTTACTAACAAACTATCGGCAACCTTGTGAGCTGCTGTCAATACGTGGAAGTTATCGAGAAGGACGCCACTTCCCGCATAAATACTAGTGGAGTTTCTTAGATAGGCCTGCCAGGGGTAGACACCAAATTCGGCGGTACCATCAGCAGTGACGGTTTGAGGGATGAACTGAACCCCACACTGACTGTTCGGCCCTTGAGTGACGCATGGAACAGTACCAGATGGGCAAGGGGGTGGATCAGAAACCTTTGAAAAATTGAAATATTCCGTAAATTTTATAACTTACAGGCGTAACTATTCGGGGATCGATGTTTGGAACACTTGGGTTGCTGTTATCACAAAATCCTGCAGGAACACAGACGTACGTATCACCAGTGTCAAGAGTACCACCAGTCTGTGCCCTAACAGCACTTAATTTTAATAAAATTAAAAGGAGTAAAATGTGAATATTTTCAACCATTGCTCTTTGGGTAATGCCTCAGTTAGAATTTAGATCGGGATATATATTACTCCAAAAATTTCTTCGGCATTGAATCATTATCTCATTTAATTTAGCGGGAAATACACAACGACATGATTTTGTTCCCAAATTGCGATGAGAGTGTAATTGGCGGAAATATATCGGACGCTTCGTTTAGTTAATTTCGATTGAAGGGCAATAACGATTTAATGAAATATATCGTTTCCGCCGAAATTGCGGTAATTGTGTAAATTGAAGTTCATAATTAAGTACTATTGTTGAAAATTGCTGAATTAGCGGTCACAGTAATGTGAATATGATATGGATTGACAGTCAAAATCCAAAATTTAAATCTTGAGCAAATCCGATTGTAAAAGCCCCCGGAAAATGTACATCAAAGCGATGTGTATTCCTGTAGATGTTTATCACGTTAATGTGTATGTACTATGTAGGGGCGACTAGTCTTACTGGTGGAATCGGGTGCAGATTTTATTAATCTGCACCTAGTAGTAGTGCCTTCGCAGACACACAGATGTGTCAAAAAGGCGAAATGTAAAAAAATTGTTGTTACAGAAAAAAAATGAACAGAAGAAACAAAAATTTTGGAAAAGTTAAAAGAATGACGATGTAAACCAAATGAGTAAATGAAAAGAATTGTCGGAATTGAAACAAAATTTGGGGAAAAATTAGTAAACAATTGGCTGAAAAATTGCGAAAGGGGATGAAAAATCAAGAGGAATGAAAATTAAGTGTGATTAAGTAGAATTAAGAAATATAACACGAAAATAACCAAATTATACAATTAAAACTTTTGTGGGGTTTGAAATACATACTTATACCTATTTATTGCGAAGGAAACTGGAAAATTGTAAAAGGTAAAATTAATCCCAAATGAGTTCAATTTTATTACCGACGAAACACTAAATTATGCGAATTTTGTAAAATTAGCACTTAGGGGGTTGAAAAATCGTAAAGGTGGACGAAAAGTTAAAGGCGAGGTCAAAGAGTATGAGGATTAACCGTGTTTAATTACGGAAAATATAACAAAAATAACGCAATTATGTAAAAGCGTTAACCGTTAAAAGTTGAAATATTGCGAAGGGTGATGAAAAAAGTGAAAAATGTAAACGTCATCCAAATGAGTTCGATGTACCTATTAACGAAGAAAAACGAAATTACGCAAATTTTGACAAATTAGCACTTAGGGGGTGAAAAATCGTAAAGGGTGATGAAAAATCAAAGGGGATGAAAATTAATCGTAATTAAGCAGAATTACAGAAAATAACACGAAAATAAGCCAAATATGCAAATTTGAAAAATTGTGAAGGGGAATGAAAAGTCAAGAGGGATGAAAATGAACTGTAGTCTGTAGTAGGACTAGTGAAAATCACACGAAAAAGAAGCGACCTGGGTAAATTAGTAGCGTAGAGGTTGGTTTTAGGTTGAAGACTCAAGACTTCTTTTCAACGGTTGACCGAAATCTATCGAAACCCATAATCTTATTACATGAAAAAATTTCCAGTTTCAACCCTTAAATTTCATCCCCCTTGTTAGATATTAATGAAAGTTTGCCCATCCGCCTACAGTGTCGCTGTAACTTACCACACCAAATCCAGCCCTGATACGTTGAGCAGTTTTAAAGTTCTCGTATTTTTGCGATTCGGCATGTTAGGGGGTTGTACCGCCTTTAAGGGTCGTTTTTCGCGAATGATGAATAGGTAAGGCATTTTTTGTACCATCAATAGAAAGCTATCGAATGGTATTAATTTCAGCCCTACATTATTCAGTGAAAATTAGAGTTTCCACCCCTAACCTTCATCCCCTTCGATAAATTTCTCTTAAAATTCACTCTTCCTTTCTCGAACATGCAGTGTGTAAGATCTCATAGTTTTGCAGAAGATATTGCTTCTCTGTGTCAAATTGCAGGGCTTCACGGACGTTTCTACCTCGAAACTCCAACCCTCTATTTCTCCACCCTCACATGCTCTAAAGGAAGTTGTGTTTTCAATTTCACCACCCTAATCCAATTCATTGAAAAATTGCGGTGATTTTTAAATTAAAGTTTTCAACCCCTCATTATGATTTTCAGGGGTGAGTTTCTTTTTCCGGTGTTACATGACTCCTTGCGTATTTACCGAGTTCAGTTGTTTATAAATAAATCAGAGGGTTTTAGAAGAAATAAATAAAATATAGGTATCTGCTTGCAAGGAGTTAGAGGTGGTTAATAGCCTAGAGGTTGGTTTTATAGTGCAATGCATTTAGACGAAAAAGTGCCGAAACCCGGGCATAAAAAAAAAAGGTAAAACCTTTTCTAACATGATCGGGACACTCTATTTAACATGTCATAAAAAGTCCCAAAGAATCCCGCGTCGGGTTTGGCCGTAATGGCCGAGGAACCGGTTCAACAGTAAAAATTCTCAAATTTTAGGCTATTTATCCCACCAATTGTGTTTTAATCTTGATATGCTTTTGCACTTTGCAGTTAGCTTGTCAGGAACATTATGAAACATACTTCATGTAGCTGTGGCAAAAAAAAATGACGGGGCACGCGCCCGAGCGTTCGCGCGGTCCAATAGACGCTTCACGCGAACTGTCCAGGGAGTCGACCGATTTTGATGAAACTTTCAGCATCGAGACAGATCGATGTGAGGTTGAAGCCTATTGTTTTTCGCTGCGATCGAACAGCCGGACTACCGGAAAAATGCAGATACGGTAAAAACATTGAATTGCAAATATCTCAGTTTTTGTCGGTCTTATGTGCTTTTTTGTAGAGAATTAAATTTCCCACAACATTGAATAAGACATATTTTGGCATAAGACCGACAAAAACTGAGATATTTGGAATGCATTTTTCCGGTAGTCCGGTCGTTCGATCGCAGCGAAAAACAATAGGCTTCAACCTCACATCGATCTGCCTCGACGCTGAAAGTTTCATCAAAATCGGTCGACTCCCTGGACAGTTCGCGTGAAGCGTCTATTGGTCCGCGCGAACGCTCGGGCGCGTGCCCCGTCATTTTTTTTTGCCACAGCTAAATAAAGTATGTTTCACAATGTTCCTGGCAAGCTAACTGCAAAGGCATATCAAGATTAAAACACAATTGGTGGGATAAATAGCCTAAAATTTGAGAATTTTTACTGTTGAACCGGTTCCTCGGCCATTACGGCCAAACCCGACGCGGGATTCTTTGGGACTTTTTATGACATGTTAAATAGAGTGTCCCGATCATGTTAGAAAAGGTTTTACCTTTTTTTTTTATGCCGGGGTCAAATCTTAATTGCCCTGGACTATTAGGTTGACAACTCATAAGACCTTTTTCAATAGTTGACCGAAATCTATCGAACCCCGTAATTTTATGCCACCATTTACTTGAAGAAATTTCAAGCTTCAACCCTTAAATTTCATCCCTCTTGTTAGATCTTAGTGAGAATTTGTCCATCCGCCTGCAATGTCACTGAAAATTAGCACACCAAATTCTGCCTTGATACGTTGAGTAGTTTTTGAGTTCTAGTATTTTTGTGTTTCTGCATGTTAGGGGTTGTAGCGCCTCTAAGGGTGGTTTTTCTCAAAATATGGGTTGAGTAGTTTTGGAGTTCAAAATATGAATAACACCTTTTTTGAATCATTAATGGAAAGCTATCGAATGACGCCAGTTTCAACCACTACTTATGAAGCGGAATTTCGAGTTGCAACTCCCTATTTCCACCCCAATAATCAATAGTTTTTCGGTTTTTCACCCCTAATCCGTTCTCAAGTTATCTGACGAACAGACTAGACGAGCGAGCGAGCGAGCGAATAATCATTAGTAATATGATAAGTCGTCTCTTGATTGCCGCGGGTTTGACGTCCGAATGGTTGAACTACGAGTCAAAATGGTAGATTTTTTAGGTCAAAAAGACGCCGAGAGCTTGCTCGAGTCGTCTTTGGCCGAAAAAAAATCTACCATTGACGATTAGTGAATCCATGAGGACTCAACAAGGCAATCAAGAGACGACGAATCATATTTTACAGATTATTTTATAAATTAAAAGTATTGAAGTATAATCTGTCCGGGATCCACACGACCGAGATTCACCCGATTTCCATGGCGATTCATTGTTGACAACAATGATTCGCCATGGAAATAGGGTGAATCCCGGTCGTGTGGATCCCGGACAGACCATAGTTCCAAAGACGTTCGAATCTAGGTAGTGTAAAAATGTTGGATCATCGCTGTCAGTTGTCAGTCACTTGTCAACTGAGTGTCACGTCACAAAATAGAAGTGAAATTATTTATTTTCAACAAGATTTAAACATTTATGTATACCTACGGCTGATTACGGCGATTGAATTTTATTTTATCCGCATTATAACATTCTTGGTATGAAATTTGGTAGAATACCTAAAACTTTACAATGGAGTACTTATTAGGTGAAGTCTTGTTCGGGGGCATCTACCTACTATGAAAAGAATGGACGAAACGAAACTGATACGAAGGATATAGGAAGCGAAGACCAATTAGACGCGACACAGGAAGACCGAAGGACACCGGGGAGAGTTTATTAGAAGAGATTTGATAAATTGAAAAAATAACTAATAGCTCAAAAAGAGGAGGACCTGCTCATATCCAGTGTTTAAAATAATGTTAACTTCATGTTGTTGGCTCGTGAGTTTTAGGAGAATGTTATAAAGTGCTACAAATTTACATTCCGGCGAGTGACTTTGGGGCAATTATAACAAGATACCACAAGTTTAAAATTACCCAACAATTTTCTGTACAAATCTGGTAACCGTATCTTTTTCTAAATCTGATTAAATGTTTATTTTGAGTATATTTTTACTTTTGCTATTTTTTAATGACAGTTGTGTTAAATGTCGTAGGATTACCAGTTGATTTGAACTACGACTGTCGTCTTATCACTGTAATCTAGAGGTTGCTAGGTTACTGTGAACAAAATCTACCTTTGGATTGGTTCAATACTTAATGTATAAAATAATCAAAGATATTCTGCTACGGCACTAAAAAGTAGACCATTCTATTTATTTTCTTGAGCTAATTTGATTTTAAATGTGAGGTAATGCAATAATAGGTGAGAGCCTGTTGGCGAAGAATCCCCAGAAGGATGAGATGAAGAATGAGACTTCTGACGTGATGAATGATTATGGCTAATTGTAATCCTTTGGATGCTTTGAAATTGAGAGTGATTGCCTTGGAAGGTTCTTTCTCAGATGATGCCTTGCCATCATTGTGGCGTTTTTCAGAAAAACTTTGTCTTTTGATGTTATACCTAAGATGTATGTAGTATGTACCCGAGGACGTACCCTTTAGATATTCTCCTAAGTCCTAAGACTATAAAGGACTTAAAGAAGAGTGGTCTACTTCCGGAATATCGAGGTGGTACCTAGATCGTAAAGGCTTCGTATCAATTTCCCACCCATGCCGTAATCCATTCATAGGTAAACACAAGACAGTGTATTGTCATCTTGGAACCTCAGTCTCCGAAACAAATGTCACGAATACGATATAGTTTTTCAATGAGTCAACGTTAATTACTAACACAAATTTAGTTTAACGTGACATGAGTAAACCAGACGTTTCTAATTAATCGGATTAATCGATTTCCTGTTGGGTGAAAAATGCTTGAAATCACACGTACACTTCCTGTATCAGAGATAAATATTTTCCGAGAGACATAAACATGTCCGTGTTACAACAGTAAAATATCGAGTTTAATAATAAACAACATTCCGCATATAAGGCGGATTTTTAAGATTTCGCGACATAATCAGCATGAAGTACACTATCATCTTAATTGCACTTGCGGTCGAGTTCCAAGGGGTGGGTTGAAATCGACATGAGACTTAGCTGTATGATTTGTATTCAAGATGTGTTGTTGCAGTTGCGGTTGCAGCAGCGGCAATCCTGAACCTGAGTTTAGACCAGATGTTATCGAATTTCCATCAATTGTGGAGCAGGAAGTCTACTCGCCTCCTGCAGTGGAAGTACCAGTATCACAAGTGCACCAGGTTCCCGTACCTTCAGTCGAGTTTCATCCGCCAGAACTGCATTATCAGGGATTGGGAGTGTGTACTCCGCCACTGTCGATTTTGAGAGAATTGGGAATCGTACCTATATCGCAGCCATGTTCCGAAAGCATACCATATAACTTTCGAGATAACTTTGGACCCCCTTTACCAACATTTTCAGTTGAACCCCCTGATTCTTTGACGTCAGAGATTCCTTCAATCCTAAAAGAAGCCGCCTCCTTAATTAAAAAACTACTGACGAGAAGAATTGAGAGGAAGGTAAGGAACACTCTTGAAATATATATTTTTTTAAATTTGAATTCTTTTAAGATGGCAAAAAAATTGAATGCGCGAAATCGATGTCCATGTTCTTATCAAGAGATACCTAGATTTTATGTTTGATACATAAATATGTAATAAATTATTTTTGTATTAACAAGCTTTTGTATAGAAATAAAGACACGTTTTGTAATTGATTTTTGCCCACTCTTTATGTTTCGTCACTTCCATCTCTTGCCAAGGAGGACAATTGTTCTTAAAAAGCAGCTGTAAATGTAGGCCACTTTCGGACTAGTGCCGTTACCCTCGTTTACTGTTACATGTTTATGTGCATCAGTCTCCTCCGGTTGTCCTGCTATAAAATTTTAATATCGAAATGTCTTGACTGGAAATAAATAAATACCTATTTGTGCAAAGATGAGTGAGAGATGCGCACCTTTTACGTGTTGTTGGTGTGTAACGTTCACGTTTTTGGATTTTTCGGGTTTCTGCATAGAAAAAATAGAAGAGAGGACGAGGAGTACTTGGATTATCGTAAAAGGGCAGCTCTGACAGGTTTGACTAATACTATTTTTGGTTAATGTAACAGTTTGATAGACCAATACTTGTCTCTGGATCACATGAAAAATTAATAGCGGGAAAACTGGTATTTAACACTTGAATTAATTTATTACTCATTTATATGAAAGTAGCTTACCCCAGTAAGCGAACCTCCTGTTACCAAATATTCTCATATTATAAAAAAATATGATAAATAAACGATAACAGGGAAGCACCTGCAACCTTCCCTCCAGTTTCTGGTGCTGATGTGATAGTGACCATATACAGGGTGGTCGTTTTATCTTGAGACTGGCAAATGTCTCGAAAAGGAAGCATTTTAGAAAAAAATGTTTTGTATAAAAGTTTTATGACTTCGAAGGGGAAAATACATGGCATCATCGCCATTTCGATTCAAGGTCATTTTCAAGGTCAAATGAAGGTCAACTTGATTTTTTTTAATGAAAACCTATATTCTTTATTACGGATTCTTATTCCCCGTAAAAGAACAAACAACTCTCTTCTAAACTATTATTGAATCCGATGGATGTAAATTTTAACCTTTTTCGAAAGCCCTAGACATTCCCTAGTAACAGCGGCAAGACAAAACAAATGAACAACCATTGTAACTTAGCAACGATGAATTCTAGATAATAAAAATTGTTGTAGATTTTGTTTTTGCCATGCTGCTGTTGCTAGGGAAGGCAATGGATTTCGAAGAAGATTTAAATTTTTATTTAAATATCTGACAACCTATCCATCGGATCCAAAAATAGTTTAGATGAAAGTTGTTTGCTCTTTTACGGGTAATGAGAATCTGTAATAAAAAATGTAGGTTTCTATTTAAAAAAATTAAGTTGAAATTCATTTGACCTTGAAAATGACCTGAATCAAAATGGCGTCGATGCCATCTATTTTCCCCCTCGAAGTTATAAAACTTTTATACAAAACATTTTTTTCTAAAATGCTTCCTTTCCGAGATATTTGCCAGTCTCAAGATAAAACGACCACCCTGTATACTTACTGGGTGATTCAGTTTGGAATTCGCCCCCCTGTAAGTTTTTTATTTCAAGGAAAACCGAAAAAGTAATGGGTGGACAAAAAAAACTGTCACTGTTATTTTCCCTGGTATCTTGATCAGTTTTTGAGGGATATTTTTTAAGTCTGTCTGGGGCGCAGCTGAGGGTTAGATTTTAGAAAGCACCATCCTTTTAAGAACTGTTATTTAACACCATTATTTAGACCAATGGGGTTTCGTTATCCCTTGACATAAGACATTGGGGTTTTAATTTTGACACAGCACAGCACTCGACTACTGTTGCTCGCTAAATAGGAGTTTAATTTGTAGGAAGCTTTGTGCTCTTTCGTTCTTATAATAACCGTTTTTGTCGTAAAAAGCACTAGAAGCGATATAAATGGAAAATCTTGTTCAGGGTGGAGGTGGTGTAAAGAAGGTCCATAGTTAATGGTTGTAAGGAAAATAAATCCATCTTACCATCTTCTTGATAAAATTCTCGTATATTAACAAAAACTTGTGGTGCCTAGTTTCGACACAACATGTGCCATCTTCAGTCCAACGATGTCAACAGCTCTCTATTTTGTAGTAGTCTATTAGTCGAAACTAGTCACCACAAGTTTTTGTTAATATCAAGAAGATTATTTTCCTTACAACCATTTGATATAAAGGGAAAAGGCTGATTTTTTCCCCCAACTTACTAGTCAGTGGGTATGTTTTAAGGGACGCCTAAATGTACAAAATCACCAAATTTCAAAACGTCCGGACTTATTCTTTATAAGGTATTTTTTCGCTCTTGCTATACTTACTGGATTAATTAATAATTATTAGATTAACATATCAGAATAAGCTTTAAATTATACATACTAATTATTATTTTTGCTTGATGGTTAGGTATTGAACACGAACACCCCCCCCCCCACAACCAATTTAAAAATAATGTCTCTGTGTGTGTACGTATGATGTACGTACAAGATTTCTGTTGAGCCCAATTAATTTTCTTGCCGATCCGCGAACACCAAGGGCCTTTTTGGCATCATTTTTGAAATTTGACTGAAGAACACCAATTTTTCTTATTAGTAGGGTGCTCGCTAGACTTTATCTTTCAACCAAGGGGCACTTACGAGTGAAAATGTATGGAGTATAAATTTTGGTTTCTAATGCCCTCGGTATGCTACTGTTAAATTCGTCCAAGGGTCGTCCTGTGACAAAGGGCACAAATCAAAATTTTCCAACTAACGCCGCCACGTGAAAGTTCATGTGGAGAAGTACCTTTCCTGAAAAATTCATGGTGATGTCTGTGCGGATTGTATTTTTTATTAATTTTGAAAGAAAAATATCTCCATTGAACCATACGGGGCCACGGACCTTTGGAGGCGATTATCTCGGTTCGAGCATCGGCAAAAACGCATCATTTTTAGGGGCATATTTCCTTTCCAACACGATTACTCCAAATCGGGGCGGTTAATCGAAATTAATTATTCTTAATAAAAGATGTGCTATTTTATTTTGTTGACGATCGTCTTTACAGAATATTTTTAGAGCAATCAATAAAGGAGATAATTGTTTAAATCTGAGAGGAAGTAAAGAATTCATGCCATTGTAACGCTCGGATCTCCGCGCCCCCACCACGACTTTCGCTGCGTCCCGCCACTCCGCAACCCCTTGAGACGTCCACATCTACAATCTTAGAGAATATCCTGTATTCCTGAAAATAATGGAAATAAGACTTGGAACTCTTGAAAAGCACTTTTTATTTCATGTAGGTAAGAAAAACAATAATTTTTAATTTGAAAATTCTTCGTCGTCCTTCTCGTTGATCGGGGAACCTCCGTGATCGGGGGTCTTCCCTCATTTGAATTTCCTTCATGTTATTTTTACAGGATCGGTTTTCCCATACCGTGGCATGAAAAAATGCAGGAAACCTTATTTTTATTGCAAATGTAACTCTTGCTTATGCAGTCTTATGCACCGGCTTATTCTTGTATACAAATTTTTAATAAATTACCAGATGATATAAGAAAACTGAGTAACATGTATAGCTTTAAGAAAAGCCTATACGATTATCTGTCAAAAAGCTGTTTTTATACTGTAAAAGACTATATGAACAAATAGTCTAATTTAATTTTACTGTTCCTGTGATCGAGTACGAATTGTTTGTCTATATATGATGTATATTCATTGACTTGTGCTATATTGTATGTATGTTTGAACAATCTACAGCACTAATAAAAATATTATTATTATTATTATTAAAAATAATTTTTGTACAAATTAGGACAATAATATCTGAAATGGTTTTATGGGACAGCGGGTTATGTTTGAAGAGCTGGCCCAAGACCGTCGCCCACGTCGTTTTTCCCATCTATAACCTTCAGGTGACGGAAAATTAGGTCGAGAATTTAATTAATTCAACCAAATTTTGGTCTGAAAGAATAGAACTCTCAAGCAATGCTGCCTCAAACTGCCTTCGGTTGGAGGCAGTTTTTCTAGCGACTTAGTTAACGCAAGTAGGGCCCGTTAAATCGTTGATACATATAATTACTTCATCGTTGTTGGTTCAACACAAAAGTTTCCATATTTTTGAACGAGTTTTTGAATTTAATGTTGTCCAACTCTTGGTCTAACTTTTCGTCACATCCTACATCGCCAAGTAATTCACATAAGTTTTTGTAAATTTTCCATCAATTTAGCGTCCCAACACCGCTGAACTAGCTTGTAGCATCAAATTCTGTTAGGGCATGAAATATACATTTTTTGGAAGTTTTGCTTCCGGAATGTTTCTTTACTATTTCCAGTTCTCATCCAAATCTCTGTATATAAATTCTCTGTCGACTCGAGATACTGATACAGACTTGCCAGTTATTCTCGTGCATTTTAAAGAATATCTCCAGAATACTCCAGAGGTTTGAATAAGAACTGGAAATAGTAAAGATACATTCCCGTTCAACCCACAGTCCATCAAATTAATTTGAAAGAAAAACTACTAAGCGGTTTTGGAAAGTTAACTTGCTGGGCTGGAGAATTTACCAATAGGTACTTCCGTGACTTACCTACTTAACAGTCGGTGGTGGGATTTGAGGAAACATAAAACCGTTTCAGATACATCTATTATTGTATTAATTTGTCCATAGATTATTTTTAAAGACTGCATAAGCAAGAGTTGCACTTGCATGCAGTTTGAAGCAGCATTGCTTGAGAGTTCTATTCTTTCAGACCAAAATTTGGTTGAATTAATTAAATTCTCGACCTAATTTTCCGTCACCTGAAGGTTATAGATGGGAAAAACGACGTGGGTGACAGTCTTGGGCCAGCTCTTCAAACATAACCCGCCGTCCCATAAAACCATTTCAAATATTATTGTCCTAATTTGTCCAAAAATTATTTTTAAAGACTGCATAAGCAAGAGTTACATTTGCAATAAAAATAAGGTTTACTGCATTTTTTCATGCTACGGTATGGGAAAACCGATCCTGTAAAAATAACATGAAGGAAATTCAAATGAGGGAAGACCCCCGATCACGGAGGTTCCCCGATCAACGAGAAGGACGACGAAGAATTTTCAAATTAAAAATTATTGTTTTTCTTACCTACATGAAATAAAAAGCGCTTTTCAAGAGTTCCAAGTCTTATTTCCATTATTTTCAGGAATACAGGATATTCTCTAAGATTGTAGATGTGGACGTCTCAAGGGGTTGCGGAGTGGCGGGACGCAGCGAAAGTCGTGGTGGGGGCGCGGAGATCCGAGCGTTACAATGGCATGAATTCTTTACTTCCTCTCAGATTTAAACAATTATCTCCTTTATTGATTGCGCTAAAAATATTCTGTAAAGACGATCGTCAACAAAATAAAATAGCACATCTTTTATTAAGAATAATTAATTTCGATTAACCGCCCCGATTTGGAGTAATCGTGTTGGAAAGGAAATATGCCCCTAAAAATGACGCGTTTTTGCCGATGCTCGAACCGAGATAATCGCCTCCAAAGGTCCGTGACCCCGTATGGTTCAATGGAGATATTTTTCTTTCAAAATTAATAAAAAATACAATCCGCACAGACATCACCATGAATTTTTCAGGAAAGGTACTTCTCCACATGAACTTTCACGTGGCGGCGTTAGTTGGAAAATTTTGATTTGTGCCCTTTGTCACAGGACGACCCTTGGACGAATTTGACAGTAGCATACCGAGGGCATTAGAAACCAAAATTTATACTCCATACATTTTCACTCGCAAGTGCCCCATAATTCCTAAACTAAGCGACTTTTCTCCTCGCGAGCACCCTACTATATCAGCATGCACATGAAAGGCCTTCAAATTATCTGTCTAGAAATATCCTAAGATTCAAGCTTAGCGCATTTTTGGAATAAAATTAAAAAAAATAAACAACATGCTACAGCTCAAACTATTGGATCGATTTGGTTGAAATTTGAAGATACTATTATCAACCTACTAGCCGAAGAGCTGATTAAATTAGCTTTTGGTGGCAATCGGCGAATAGCACGTGCCATTTTGGCATATCAACTTTGAAATTTGGATAATTAACTCCGATTTGCTTTGTCAGCGAATGAAACGTCTTCAAATATCGTTTCCAAAAATGTCCTCAAGCTTAGTACTCTTTTGGCAAAAAATTTTGAAAAATTACAGAAAATGCTTTAAATGTTGGTGGAGTAAAATTTAGGTATAGCAATAAGTATAGGAAAATTTACTTAATTTTGGTGGCAATCGGTCAATAACAGGTGTCTTTTTGGCATGACATCTATGAAATATATATATTTGAAAGATGACCACCATTTGTTTTGCACAAATTCTGTTTACAAAAATGCAATCAAACTTAGTGCCCTTGTGGCAATAAATAATAAAAATTTTGAAAAACTAAGGAAACACTTATGTAGAGACTGTTTCAAAAACAGGCACTTTTTGATATAGTTTAATAAAATCTTATGAAAAAACAGAATATTAATTTATAATAATTCGAGAAAAAACAATGGGGTGGCTCCCATTAGGTACCCCACTGCAATGGGGTAATTGTGGCAGGGGGCTTCGATTACCTCGTGTGAGTCACTACTCCAGGAGGCTTTCTCAGTACGTTGTTTATAACGTCTAGGCATCTGAAAAGTCATAATGGGATTAATGGGTTTGAAATTTGGAACTTCATGTAGCTACGGGGTAATAGTAGCCAGCCATCCTACCCCCTAGATCAGTGGCCATCATAACCCCAAAAAGCATAGTTCGCAACAAAACTCACCTTTGGAAGACACTATCACACACGTCCTACACAATTTCACGAATTTTTAAAATTTTTCTCAACGTGTGATTCACCGACTTTTTGGGCATTGTAAGGCGGCATGCACTTACAACATATTCAGTCTTTTGCATGTCTCTTTTCTACCACTTATATTTATCGTGGCTTGTCTCTGAAATTCCGTCGGGGACTTGAGATATTCATTCTTAGATGGTACTACTATGTGAAATCCTTAAACGTTGTGGCATAAATTAAATACCCGGTGGCCAGCATTACACGTGGCTACCATTCCCCTAACTTCCCCTACACCGATGTCTTGGAACTGTCATCAATCGTCTTAAGGTTCATAATTCAACTTCTATAAAATTTAAAGAAAAGCATTATAGTCTTTCAGCTTCCACTACATGTTACCTATTATCCCTCAGTAAAATAAGAATCTTTTAACAAAACCTTTAGAAAAAAAATTGAAAATCGATATTTTGTAAATTAACTAACCTTAACAAATCATGCGGAATTTAGCTGTGTTGACATCGATGTCATTAACGCAAGAGTCAAGGTCCAAATGGTGCGTAGCGAGACGGAACAGAAATGGAAATTTACCTTAAACTATAATAAACGTTTTTGCCTAAAAAATGTGACAAAATCCCCAAAACGGACAATTTTATGCAATTACAATATTTTAAAAATAATTTAGAAATGATGTAGGAACAGAATGTAGTAGAAAGTATTTTTATAGTTTTGGTGGTCTACCAAGGACTCGTTTTGAAATTATTATTTCTTAAATTTTTAGGTCGAATGTTTGTGACACTGCTGGGTTACCCCTCGAAATGCGAACAAAAAGGAATTTCCCATTCTTGCACGTTATCCTTTACCTGTTGGCTGGTGGGTGGTTCGAGTCAGCCAGGGTGTGATGCTAGTCCTTGGATTGTAGCTTGCTGCGTTACATCCAAAAAATCATTAAATTTCCAGTTGGAAAAGTCGTAAGTTACCCTTCGTTAACTCGTTTTCTTTACCGAACAATTTTTTAGAACTCCATCATCAGAAGAGGACAATTCCATATCCGTTCTGGCTACGGTCATCCAGAAACGGATCGACGATAATTTAGCTGATGAGTGCGGCATATCGTCCGACAGGATATTGAAAAAAAGGATAATAGGAGGTGACGAGGCCAAATTTGGACAATTTCCCTGGCAGGCCTTTATCAAGATTATAACGTATCAGTGCGGAGGCGTTCTAGGTTGGTTATTAATTTATCTAGGCTTTGTTTCCCTCGCTATCCTTTGATAATTCACTTAATTTCAGTTTCTCGAAGATTTGTTGCTACAGCCGCTCATTGTATTATTACGGCGAAGATTAAGGACACTTTAGTTTATCTAGGGGAGCTCGACACGCAAGATACGGGGAAGGTTAAGGAACTTGAGCCTGCTGAACTTCACAGGGTAATGATAAATGTGTATAACTTTTCTTATTTGCATAAGTGTAAGTAGTACGTACACTAAGTTTCAAACGGAGAGTAAACTGTCTCAGCTTGGGAAGGTATAGGTACAATACTGTCGACCCGAGGATATTTTAGCTACCATAAAACCGTCGCGTCGGCAGCTACCTGCAATAAAGCCATTTGACTCAATCTTATTCATGTTGACTACCAAAGACACCCGCCTGTTTGTTTGCTTTTAATAGATGTGCACACCTCGCGTGACCCTAACGGTCTTGTTCCAGGTGAAGTCAAATGGCTTTATTGCAGGTAGTTGTCGGCGGTTTTATGGTAGCTAAAATATCCTCGGCCCGACTATACAGTCTCATTATTTTAATTCGCAACATATCCCATCTAGTCCAGGTGGGCCGAAAAATCGCTAGGAAAATGGAAAAAATTAAACAGTTTTTTTGCTGGTTTGGTTAGATTTCAGAACCACAAAAAACATACTGAAATCTCATCTTCCGCCCAGCCTGGAACACCCCTAAAATCTGCTTGTTATTGGCAAGGATTATAAGTTTTTGCTCCATAACTCGTTTCCTCTTCATGGTACGAAAAATGTAGAGGTATACAATATTGAAGACGCCACAACAGTGGTGCAAAATTGAGCCACTCACTCCCATGAAGAGAATTGTTTATCGAAGTCACATTTCTTAGAAAAAGAGTGATTCAAGTATAAAAGAAAGGACACCTCTAAAGGGAGATTGTCATCAATGTTAGTTCCACAAACTTTTAGTACCTAATAGGCACGAAGGTAGATTATTAGGTGAAGCCCTTGCTTCGCATCCACTTAAATAGTAAATGCGTGGATCGCGACATTACAGAAAAAGACAGCATTGTGGAGGGCTGATCCCCCGACCATTACGTAGTGTTAGTGCGATTGTTCGCAATTTTTTTTGCTGTAGGTATATCGTGATTTCTGGTGGGTTTTGTTGAATTTTTTAGTGGAATACAATAATATTTAGAGGACTTCCCTAGAAATCGGAATATATCTCGCTTGGTTTTTTCTTGGGTTTTCGTGCAAAATGACGATGTGCCTAATTTGCAATGCATTCTATCGATCTTGCAAAGAAAATCTTTCATTGTTTCGGGCATTAACTATTAAAAAGAAATTGGCGAAATGGCAAAAAGCTAATCGATGTAAAATGTAGCGAAAATGGAATCGGCCGTTTTGCCATCATAATTCTACATGATAAGTTCAGAGGCACCTTTCTTACCCATATTGCTAACATGCGTCTATATGGAAGCCTTTTGGGCGTATTTGAATGTTATGTCGGGAAGAGCAGGAAACGGCGGGCCCAAAAATGTGTATAAACCTTATGGCAAAATTCTTTCTTCGGGATTTTTTGTAGCAAAACTGTCCGTGTCAGGAGGTTGGCGCGATAACTTTTGCTCAGAATCACGAAAACTACAACATATCAAAAATTCAGACAATTTCACGGAAATCCAGTTTTCCATATAGGTATTTACCCCTCTGAAAAGTGAAAACATATTTCGTGACTATACTTAGAATAGAAAAAATGCATTTTTTCCGTGCGCTAACCTTTCCACAAACAAACGCTCAACGACGATTATTTGGCATATTGCACTTTGACGTTTATTTGCAATTTCCGTGCGCTATGGCAATACTAGAATATTTTTGTGTCCGAAGGTATAATAGATCGTTCATTGCACATTCATAAAAAGCTTTTGCTGCACTTGTATGACTCCCATTTTTGCGGGAACGTCACCCGCGTACGGAAAAGCCTAGTTTCTGAACGTAGGTAATAGGTTTTTTGGAAGCAATTAGTCCATGGGAAGTGCCATTTATAGGTATATCAACTTTAAAATTTTCAATACAAGGCCTCTTTTTTTACGTCATCATTAGACAGATCAGTAAATTCTGGTTCTAAAAATCTATTCACAGTTCCTACCAATTTGGCGGAAAATAATAAAAATTTTCGTTCTCATTTAAGGCCCGTGTGACACGATACAATATTTGGACCTAAATTGCATACAATGCCTAAAACTTGCCAACTGACAGATGACAGTACATAAATGTTACAAGGTAAATGTTGTCAAATGTGATATGTGATCTCGCTATTTGTCAGAAAGTGTGGAATTAGTCACAATGACGAGCGGTATAAAAATTTTAGTGTTCAGTTGGCTGCTACCTACACGGAAATCAAAGACCCACGCGATGGAGAGGTTCCAGCCGCTTTTCTGCCACTCATTTTTTTCTTGCTATTATTACATGACTAATATGTACTTATTTATAAATTCTGTGAAAAAGTAAAAGTTTCTACTAGCTCCGAGACCGAGACTGGCAATGTTTTCTTTTGGATCGAGAGATCGAGAGGGGAATAATAATAATTGTGAATAATTATGGCAAAAAAGAGAAAAACAAGTTTAAAATTTTGCCTTTAATTCCTTGTCTTTTAACCTCCCCACTCCACTTCACCATTTAAAAAAAAAGGGAGGTTACTGCAATCACTAAAATTTTCGAATTTGAGATAAGACCGGATCTATACGTTTTGAGGTCTGAGGAGCCCAAAAAAGTGGTTTTTAAAATGTGTCTGTATGTATGTACGTACGTTCGTACGTACGTTCGTACGTTTGTACGTACGTTCGTAAACACGCCACAGCCCAAACTACTCGACAGATTTAGCTGAAATTTGGTACGTGTGCATGTGATAACCCAACTTAGATCTGAAAAGCTTTTGGAGCCAATCGTGCAACCAGAAATGCCATTTTGGCACATCAACTTTTAAATTTTAAATGCAATACCCCATTTTTCACGTCACGATAGGAAAGGCCTTCAAATTCTGCTTCTAAAAATGCATTCATTCTTAGTGCCCTTTTGACCAAAAATAAAAAAAAATTGATTTTTATCGGACTTTAAAATCGCGGTACAGCCCAAGCCCCTGAACCGATTTGGCTGAAATTTTGCACAAGGGGATTGTATTACACGTCGAAGAGGTGAACAAATTTTGGATTCAATCGGCCCACGGAAAGTGTCGTTTTGGCACACCAATTTCGAAATTTAAAATTATTCTCTAATTTACCCATCAACAAGTTTTTGAAAGATTTATTGTCACTATCGAGGTCACCATCAGAAAGGTCTTCAATTTCTGGTTTTAAATGAGACAAAATTTATTCGCATTTAGAACCCTTTGGGTAGAAAAATCGAAATTTTGTAATAACACTGAAACCACTTTATAGCCCAAACTAGTGGATCGATTTGCCCGAAATTTGGTAAATGGAGGTGAGGTGACCCGTTGAAGAGCTGAAAGGCTTTTGGGAGCAATTAGTCAACGGGAAGTGCCATTTAGGCATATCAACTTTAGAATCTTAAACAGAAGTCCCTGAAATCAAAGACCCACGCGTTGGGGAGGTTCCAGCCGCTTCTCTGCTGCATTTTTTTTTTATTGGTGTGACGTCAATACCCGCAATTCACTCCCGGCGGCATCAATCGCCATGTCAGGGTCAGGTTTTGACTAAGGCTCGGAATTTATTTCGACTAATCGACTAGTCGATTAGTCGACTAGTCGATAACCGCGGTTATTGAAAAATTATTAACCGACTAACCGATTAGTCGACTAGTCGAAATGGTCGACTATTCGACTAGTCGAAATGTTCGACTAGTCGACTAGTCGAAATGTTCGATTAGTCGACTAATCGACTAATCGCATTTATTCGACTGGCCGAATATTTGATTAGTCCGCACCGTAATTGCACGGTAATTTTAAGGGGTTCCTTAAAGATAAGTGACGTTTAATTCCGTAGATAGGTACGTTTGTTGACACAATGGTTTTAAAGGACTTTAAGGATCACTTAAGGAACCCCTTAAAATTACGGTGCAATCGGCCATAAATCATTGGATTATTATTTGTCACTATGGGCACATGGGACTTGTCAACTTAAACACTCTCTCCCCATGGACGAAGACAACCAACCGGTCACGATTAGGCGACAATTTGTTTAGTCGATTAATCGAGAAATTGATCGGTTGGCTATTCGATTAGTCGACTAATTGATCGGTCGACTAATCGATTAACCGACTAGTCGACTAACAGGCTAATCGACTAGTCGACTATTCGACTAGTCGATTAATTCTTGATAGTCGATTAATCGGTTTATTCGACTATCGGATATTTTACTATTCGACTAGTCGACTAACGGTTTTGGCAAAAATTCCGAGCCTTAGTTTTGACATCAAAGTGCCATCCTGCATACAGTCATGTCTTTTTCGATCGAATTCAACTCTAAACGGAATTTCTATCCCGTTTCATTTTCCTTACTTTCCAAGGGTTGCTTTACTATTCCCCTTGAGTATAGGTACAGTCGAGAAACTAAATAATGCACTTATTGTTGATCTGTTGGCCGGATAACTATTTATCTGCAAACGGTCCGAAGTTCCTTGACCTACCAACACAACCCCCAACTGGTGCCGGTCCTAGTATCAGATAGAAATCGCCATTATCGATGTCGGTGTCCCAAATTCTATGTGTAACGCTCAAGACCCGAGTGCATGACTTACTTTCTCGACTGTACCTATATGTGAGTTTAAACGGGTGTGGTTTAGTGTTGTGCAAATTTATCCAGAATCGTTATGTTCTTTTCGCACAAATTGTTCGTTTTTTGTGCGTTTTTTGGCAAATCTCTTATAAGAGGAGTTTTAATCAATCTAAAAGGTCAGATTTATGTCAAAAATGATTTATTCACATCTGGCCTATTCGTTTCCCTCGGGGTATGACGTCATCTAAAACCAACTTTTTGACCGGACGTTCACCTTCATTAATTTTTTTCTCGAAAACGGTGCGGAATTCAGCGAAACAAAAAAATACGACCTTTCTTATTTTAAAAGTAGTATCTATTCTAGTTTTAATTTTTGAGCTGCAATACTCTATTATCGAAGGCATTAAGCGTATTTTTGCGACTAACCATTGAAGCGGCTGGAACCTCCCCATTGCGTGAATCTTTGATTTCTGTGTAGATAGTAGTCAATTCAACAGAATTTTTTTTATGCTTCTTGCCTGTGACTAATTTCGCAATTGTCTGACAAATAACGTCATCACCCATCACATTTGACAACGTGTTCCTTTTAAGGTTAATATTTTGCCACTTTTTTGGCAATCATGGCCACTTTATGACATCCACTGTCAACCCACTTCCTTTTAGTGAGAAAGATTTTTTTCTCTATTTTCCACTGAAATGGCAGAAACTGTGAACACATTTTTAGAACCAGAATTTTATCGTCTTTCTAATGGCGACATAAAAAAGGAGGCTTTGTGCCAAAAGGATACTTCCCGTGGACCAATCGATCCAATAGTTTGGGCTATAAAGTGTTTTTAATGTAATTAAAAAAATTCCATTTTTTTCCCAAAGGGCACAAAATACGGGTAATTTTTGCCTTGTTTACAACCAGAATTTGAAGACCTTTCTGATGCTGACAATACTTTTTCAAAAATTTGTTTTGGATGGTTAAATGTGAGTACCTATACAGGGTGTCTCAGAATGCTCGCACCAAATTCTAGTGGAGTATTCAGGATTAAATTCTGAGTCGATCCGTGTTTTTGAAAATTTTTAGGGTCCAATAGTTCTCGAGTTATAAGGGATTTAAGAGGACCAATCAGATTTCTGCTCTGAATTGCTTCATAATGTAATTTAATGTAAGATGCACTATTTCCTAGGTAACAAGATACAATAGTATAAATTTTCATTGATAGTATCTTGTTTCCTAGGAAATAGTGCATCTTACATTAAATTACCTTATGAAGCAACTCAAGCTGAAATCTGATTGGTCCTCTTAAATCTCTTATAACTTGAGAACTATTTGATCCTGGAAAGGACCCCGCACCATCCTTATGGGAAAATGGCTTTCTGTCGGATTGGCTGAAATTTTAGTATGTTGTAGATTTTGACCTCCTGATCAAAAGTTATCATTGCCACAAAGCAATCGTACGGACAGTTTTTGCTCCAGAGGGTGCCGAAGATAAAATTTTCCCATAAGAATTACATGCAGCGAAAATTAATTTGCATTTTTGCCATCATAATAGCACATGATAAGTCCAGGGGCACTTTTCTTACGTATATTATTAACATACTTTTATACAGGAGTCTTATGGGTGTGTTTGCTTATTATTCTGAATAAAGTATTTTTACGACGGCGACGGTCCGAAAAATGTGTATGTCCTTATGGGGAAAAGTTTATCTTTGGCAGACTCTATATCAAAAACTGTCCGTAGGATTTCTTTGGGGCAATGATAACATTTGATCAGGAGGTCAAAATCTACAACATACTAAAATTTCAGCCAATCCGACAGAAAGCCATTTTCTATAAGGATGGTGCGGGGTCCTTTAGGGATGGCTTAATTTTAATTTAGAAGGACATTTTGGAAAGAGGATAGAACGACTTTCAATCCTGACTAAACGCCACTGTCATGTGTCAAAGGGTAACGAAACCCCATTGGCCTAAATAATGGTGTTAAATGAAAGTCCTTAGGAACGACACTGATGGTGCTAATTCAAATCCAATGAGTGGTATCGATGACCTCAACCTACAGCTACTTCGAGTATAAAACGAGTATAAAAAGTATCGCACAAAAATAACGAAGATATACAAAAAAGAAAACTGTCCGGTTTTTTATGGACCACCCTTTAGTTATTTACGTAGTTCTAATAAAATTTGCGTTCAAGAATAACCAAATTTCAACTTAGTTTGAATAATAATAAGGATAAGTTGTTATACCTACCTAAACTCCCGTCGCATATTAACGAAAGCGGGGGCTGTGTCTCAGGCTTTTTTTCTGTTGATTTGTAAACTTGATTTCAGTTGTGTTAAAATTCCTGTCATGGACAATAATTAACAACAAAGACCCCCCTCAACCTCCATTGTTACTGTTTATTGACACTGACAGTGAGTGACGGGAGTTTTGACGGATGTGGAATCCCTTTTACAAACCAACAGAAAAAAAGCCTGAGACACACAACCCCCGCTTTCGTTAATATGCGACGGGACTTTAAGTATAACAATATGTTGTCAAAGTAAGTCAGCTTATTCACAATTGGTTATGAACTTATGAAATAACAAATTTAGGAATTTCATAATATAAAATTCAATAATTTATAAAGCATGATTTTTTTTAATTTCAGGTACGAAGAAAGATTATTCATCCAAACTTTCAGTTCCGTACCACGCAGCCGGATAGATACGACGTGGCTCTCCTAGAGCTGATAACAGAAGCTGGTCATTCTTATCATATTTCCCCAATTTGTCTTCCTCAAACAGATCTCGTATTAAGCGGAAAGAGCGGAATAGTGGCGGGATGGGGTAAAATACGGCCATCTAACGACCTAGCAGGGACAAACGTCCTCCGCAGTGTCACAGTTCCTATTCTGGACATCAAAGAATGCATTTCCTGGCACGAACTCAAACAGATTTCCGTAGAGCTTTACGAAGAAATGTTATGTGCAGGACATGAAAGTGGAAAACACGACGCTTGCTTGGGAGATTCGGGAGGACCACTTATTGTGCTGGAGAAAGGAAGGTGGACTCTGGCCGGAATTATTAGCGCCGGATTCGGTTGTGGCGAACCTCATCAACCTGGAATTTATCATAAAATCCCCGTGACAGCTGACTGGATCCGATCTGTTATTAGGATATAAAAGCGGCGATATGGGTTTAGTGTTGTCCCGTCCGGTCGTTTCGGGGAGAAGATTGATGATGGGTTTTACGCTTACATGAAAGTTTAGAGTAACAACACATTTTTGTGATATCATAAATGCAATGTACCTAATAGAATAAAATAATAGTAAATGAATCAAAATATGTATTGCTCATCATACCCGAGAGAGGTATCTCTTTGCTGGGAATAAGTTAGAGTATTAAGGTGTGTCGGATCTTGAATGAAAATTGTCATTTTATATCTTTTTTTTTTCGATGTTAAATTCTTCGTCCATTATAATTTAATAATATTGATAGTTTCTCAGGGAATGGGACGCTACGCCGGCGAGTGTGTTTGTACCTCCTCTCCCAGCTTTTAAACTTTTGCACATTTAACCACAGAAAATTTTAAGCTTTAACTCATTGGAGATTTCAATTAGTTAGTGCCTTTGAGCCTGTGAAGAAGGTGATAAATATATCGCCGAAACGTTGGCCAGAAAAGGAGTTTAATTGAGGTGTTTTCCCCGTCTCATTCCCTGAGGAACCATCAATATTATTTTATATCTTTTTGATATTAGTCTTTTCGGGCGCCTTTCGTCTTTGATTTGGTAAGTTTTACCTGTTTTAATAGTACAATTATAAGTACAGTGCATCCGCCATATTGTGACATAGCAATCTACAATTTCCAATCTTTTCAACGTCATTTCCAGAAAGAGAAAAATAAAACAATTTTAATACTTTCTCCATATTCGCTGATGCAATTGCAACATATTCACCTAGATTCGGAGCCATCCTCTTATAAATGTTGACGGGGGGTATTTTTTTTTAAACCAGTGCAAGTGTCACAATTACCTACACAAAGCGGCATATTGTGACACATCTAGGAGATAATTGTGACAAAGCAGAAAATACCCCATAAACACCGTAGGAAATGATTTTGCTAAATTGTGGCACACTTGAAGAGGGTATTTGTGAAATTCGTTTTTGGAAATTTAATTTTTTTCTAGGTTTTTTTATTCATTGAAAAGTGGGTTTAAATGTGACAGACAATATTGTATTGTCTATTATAATATGCAGGTCAATTCTACTTCTGCTTCTCTACCTTTCAGGTGCAAAATCAACGTTAGATCGTGGGTATCGTGGGATCTTGTAATTGACGGCCGCAACTTTTTGGGTCTATTGACCGCTTTGAACAACTTTGATTCCCCATTTCCAGTTAATCCTGGTTGTAAGACATTCGTTTTTTTTATTTTTAGCCATTGCCTTGCTGTGAAAACAAAGTTCATGTGTGATTTAATACAGAATTACGCCGTGTCACAATACTCTCTGCAAGGAGTCACAATTACCACTTCAAGCACTTTCTTAGTCATATTATGACACTACAATGATATTCAATGTTTTTAAAAATTGACGTTTATGTTGCCTTGATGCATCATTTGATACGACATTCAACAAGGCTCATACAAAATTGTGGCTCGAGAGAAACGAAATCATCATAGTTATGAAACTTTATTAGCAGCTGTGCCAACTACGCATTTAGAAGAAATACTAAGTTTCTAAATTTTTTGCCCCTATTGTTGCGCAAAATCGACTACCATGTGGAGTAATGGTTGGTCGGATGGTAAGGTTTCGAACTTAGGGTAGCAACTCCTAGATGTCGGAACAGTACCTATAGGCTCAAAAGTCACATTTACCCTCATGTCACAATTTGACGGATGCACTGTACATAGTTATGTGCATAGTTCTCCTGTCGATAATACTCCCAGATGCATGTTATTCTTTTGTTAAAAACAGGCAACTCTCTAATGGGGCACAACTTTGCAGGACATCAGGATTGGCCGCTATGGCTTTTTGAAAGTGTACCAAAAAGGCATTGTTTGATTGTTTGCACATTTTGTTGGCGGAAATTGATAATAATACCTGAACTAAGTAGAGGCGTATTTTTTTTCTCTTGCATTTGAAAGCATAGGAAACCATCTTGTTTTGGTTTAAAATACCTATACCTTCAAAATAATGTTAGATTTGAATCGTCCTTCCGAGAAAAATTTGAAACTTACAAAAATTTTCTAGGCTTTATATATTTTGAGTAACGACAGGCAACCTTTATTTTTCTTATGGTGGCCATATTGGATTTTAGCACCATTAGACACACAAAAAGAAAAATGTAACCAATCCGGACTTTTTGGAAAAAAATTCCAAAGCTTGAGTCACACGAAGCCAAGAAGTGTTTTATTATCGTTGAATTCAATTCCTTTCCCATGTCATAAGAAATTGAAAAGGTCAGTGTACTTTTTTACAGTTTCTGTTAGTTTAGGCTGATTATACAAATTATTCACACCAAATTTCAAACTTTCACGATCCGTCAAAAAAATCCAAGTTGGTTACATTTTTGAAAAGCTAATTTTTTTGTATCTGCAATGGTGTTACATTCCAATGTGGCGACCATCAGAAAAAGGAAAGTTGACTGTCGTTACTCAAAATCTAGGAGGCCTGTTAATGCCATTGAATTGGCAGCTGTCAAAAATATAAAACTCCCAAGTTTCATGTGCTTAACACCAACTGCTAAGAAGATATTAATTTTTCTTTAAAATCACGATTTTCAGTTTTTACAGGATAACTCAGTAACGAATCAAGATATCGGAAAATTCTTTACAGATTCTTATGCACGATTCCACCGACCTTACTTAACTTTAAGAGAGCCTTAAAATGACAATAATGACGTTTACACCATAAGACAAACGTCATTCTTCATTTTTAAGTCTAACTTTAAGTGATAAGTTTGGTCCGTGGGACCGGCCATTAATCTCAAAAACGCAACCTTTCTCTAATTTAACCGATTTTATAACTCTAATGGTTTTCGAGATCCCATTAGTGGGCAATGAAATTGGCAACCCTGTAGGCAGTCTGGAGTTTCGTTCGTTTGGTGGTTCGTTGCCAGTCAATTTAATGTCCGTGCGCTGAAGAAATATGAAATTAGGTATGAGCACAGTCGTATGAGTGATGTTTATTGGATGATCATGGTTTTTGTGACGGATACGTGGTTTCGTGGGTAAAATATTGCCGTATTTCTGTAAAATAAATAATATGTACATTGTACAGGGTCTTTTTTATTATTGTCCCACTTTTAAATTGGAATATCTCTTTTATTACTTGAGCTATTCGCCTGAAATAAAAACAGGATGGTTTTCCGTACTCCCAAGTTTCGTTCTGGACCTTACTCTCAGCGATCACCGTCGGATCTTAAGAGCTGTGGATGCTACTTGCTTTTTTTAAATAAGGCACCCGGTATATTTCTTGCACGGATCGATAGTGAATTTTCTTCCGATTTCATTGATATTGGGTAGTTGATATCTGGGGTTGATAGTTTTCGAGAAAAAAAATTAAATTTGAAATAATCGGACCATTAGAATCTACGAGAATGTCTAAATGAAAATGGCAATGATTTTGAAATTTTTAATTTGTAATGTTTTAAGATGAATAAATCAGTTACCTACTTTGTTACTATAATGCTAAAGAAGGTTACAATTGTCTTAGAATACTCAGACCTTCACTACATAGCCATAAGTTATAAAAACAATTTATTTTCACGAATTTTTTCTCGAAAACCATCAACCCCAGATATCAACTACCCTATATAAATGAAATCAGAAGAAAATTCTCTATCGATCCGTGCAAGAATATACCGAGTGTCCCGTTTAATAAAAAGCAAGTTGCATCCACAGCGCTTAAGATACGACGGTGATCGCTGGGAGTAAGATCCAGAACAAAACCTGGAAGTACGGTCTACCATCCTGTTTTTATTTCAGGCGAATATCTCAAGTACCTAATAACCCAAGTAACAATTTTAAGAATAACCAGTCTTGCCTAAGTTTTATGATAGGTTTATAATGGAATTACAGAAGTCAGCAGTTTTATAAAAGTTGTCTTAAATAGCGTTAATACTGTAAGGCAAAAATGTTTTATAAATAAGTTTTATCTGCATCCCTAAGAATGAATTATAAAACTACATGGTCTCAACGCCGACAGCTCTTAATGCTGTTTTATTGTTGCTATGTAAAATACCTCGTTAAATGTATTTCATCTTAAGAAATTCTTGAAGTCAAAATGGACTTGTTAAATTAATAAATAAGAGCTTAACTTTATGGCTGCTTTATTAGAGAGTTTTATAAATGGTTTAAAAACTGTTTTTTAAATGTAACAGCTCTACAGGTTATTTACTCTCAGACAACGGTCTTTGCCCTTAAGATAGCATTTAGCAAATCTGTTTCAATTACAAATCGTTTTAATATTTCTAAAAAAGTTTTTACAAAACAAGCTAGACTTATTAAAACATAATTCAGTAGTTAATAGTTTTATGAACAAATACGCCATGATTACAGCCGAAATATTCAGCCGCCATATTGATAAAATGAAATGTGGAAAAAATATAATTTATTTATTGTCCCTGAATATGAGCGATAGATAGAAAAAATGTGCTCGACTTACAAAGCTACTCAATCTGCAACAGAATAAGTAAAGTTTTGGACAACATTTAGCATTTATATAAAAATTTGTTTTTCTATAATTAAAACTTATTAATTAAAGGAATCTTTATTATCAGGGCGCGTAAGTTTTTTATGCTTGTTTTGTAGAATTTTGTCAGTAAACAATCCTTTGTTTACGTTTTTTGGATTCGAAGACAACGAATCCGTAATTATATAGGTATATATACGGAACCTGCAATTCTAATACAGCGTACATTTTAAACAGGATTCACCATTGTAGATACAAAAGAATATAAACGGCAAAGTTAAAATCTTAATAAAGGTACAAAGAATTATAGATGCTATTTTCAAAACCTTTTTCTCTGCGTGGAACTTTTTTAAGTAATACATATAGGTAAGGTTTTATTGAATTCAATTTGAAGATCTTATTAAGACTCGAAGGTTTTATTAAAATTTTAAGCAAAGTTTTATAGATTACTTGACAATGTTAGCAACACTGTTGCATTAAGTTGGAAAGGTTTTAAAAAGTTTTAAAAATTATACTGGAAGAACCTCATAAGATTCTCCTTTTTTACTTTATAACTGATTTATTACAGTGTTCAATACTGCTTCAAGGGAGAGTAGCTTTAAAAGAACTCTTGTTAGTAAGTTTTATAGCTGTCTCGTAGATTAAAATAAAACTTAAATTGTTACTTGGGAAAGGAGATATAGTTTGTCAAGAAATAATTGAACAGCCATAAAGACAAACCTTTTAACTTAAGCCGACCGCCCGTTGAGGTTGACAATGCAGGGGAATTCCCTCCATAAATCTTTCTTCACAGCCAAGTGTTCAACTACGAGAGCGCCGTACAAGATTTTATGAGGGAATTCCCCTGCATTGTCAACCTCAACGGGCGGTCGACTTCAGTTAAAAGGTTTGTCTTTATGGCTGTTCAATTATTTCTTGACAAGCTATATGACAATTTAAAAGTGGGACAATAATAAAAAAAGACCCTGTACATCCTGATAATATGCGCTGCGCTTAAAGTATACCAACTATAGGTACCTTTATGACACATAGCTATTGTACACACTCGGCTACATATTATTACAGCGTTCAGAGTGTAGATATTAATTGATTTCCAATTCGAGCTAAAAAAAAAAGCATTCTGTTATTATAGGTACCTACTACTTACATCTCAAATATCCTTAATTAGTTCAATAACTTCTGTACCTGATCCAAGCTTGACACACATACCAGAAAATCGATTATCGACCTATCAACGAATTCAGCAATTGATTAAAAATTTTTGGTCAAGATGATCGAAAGAATACATATCTGAACTTCAAACTCGCTATAAATGGCAAGAAAAGAAGGAAAATATCAAGATTGGAGCACTTGTTTTACTCAAAGAAGACAATATGCCGTCCACAAAATGGAAATTAGGACGAGTCATCGAAACACACAAAGGAACTGACAACATAGTTCGAGTAGTTACTCTACGTATCGACTCAGGCACAACCAGGAGATCTATCTCAAAAATTTGTCTCCTACCCATCAACCAACATGAAAATTTGTCCCCTACCCATCAACCACGATGAAAATTTGAATGGTTGAAAACCTCATTATATTCGTTTTTCAAGAGGGGAGTTATGTTAGATTCTTACCTGTATTACCTTTATTATTGTTTATTGCTAATCAACGTTATGTAAATGTATGCAGCCGGTAAACTTTCGGTGTTATAACGTCAGTCAGGCTTTACCGGTAGTCTAGCTATGGCGTTTTTTTATGATTCTGAGCTTAAAATGGCACCTACAGAACAACTCTTATAAATTTTCATGTTTCATTGATCAAATAAAGCGTCTTAGAGATAGGGAGAAGAGATTCATAGAATATACAGGAATTATTAGATAAGAAACAGAAACTGTGTACAGGGGCCCATTTCACAAAAATTACAAGCTAACAAATTCACAAAAGTGTTCGAAGTATGTAATATCCAATAGGATAATTTTCACCAATTATCCTGTTGTTATTTGGCAACACTTGTGAACTTGAAAGCTTGTAATTTTTGTGGAATGGGCCTCAAGCATTGTTTGAAAATTATGGCGTTTTATGAATATATGGTTGCATATGTATAAACTCTTCAAGGTTTCTCGCTCGCTTTGCTTTGAGCCAGCAAATGGTGGATGCGCAACCGTCCGCTCAGCGCTGAAGGCTCGCCACCATTATTTAAGTTCCTGCGTTATCAGGAAAAATTTATTTATTGTTCTAATTAATTGCAATAATTGCACTGTTCCGTGCACATAGCCGAGGCAGGTATGTATTTTCGAGAATCTCCCTATTCTAAAGGCCGGTTTTTCCATTTCATGTTAACATTAACATGAGGTTTGTCACCTTAGTTTCTATTGTGACAACAATTTGTTTCTATGAAAATAACCTCATGTTAAATTTAACATGAAGTTATTTCCATAGAAACAATTGTTGTCGCAATGGAAACTAGGGTGACAAACCTCATGTTAAAGTTCACATGAGATGAAAAAACCGGCCCGTAATATGTAATAATATGGAAATAAAGAAATTTTTAGAATCATAGGTTGGTTGTAATAGGTATAATTATCCGTTTACGTTCGGTAAAAGTTACTAGGTTTGGTAACTTTTTAATTTTATTTTAGCTGTATAACCGATTGATTGGAGTTAAGACGTTGGAGTTAAGACAGCCGTTATTGGGACCATAGTAAGGGGGTGATTCTGTAACTTTTAACATCCATGATAGAGCACTCTGTTTAATGTTAAAATGACAGAAAATACATTGTCTATCTGTCACTTGTCGTATATAATACAACAAGTGGTCTCAATATTGCCGGCAAAAATTATCACAAGCGCTTTGGCGAGTGATAATTTTCCAAAAACAACGCCTGCGAGTCATAATGAAAGTGACAAAAATTACCAAGATATTGAGACCATGAGTTGTATTCGGCAATACAATTCAACGACTTGACGTTTCTCGTTTTTGACAACTGCCTGGCAATCACCACATGTACAAATTGCCAAATTAATCACGCTGTGATTGGCTGAAGCGGTTAATTATTTGTATTGGTTTATAAAGTAAAAGTTGAATTGTCATTATAACATCTATGTTAAAAGTTACAGAATAAGGGGTAAATCGTTTGTTCTTACATTTCGACCATTTTCCCAGCGATTTTCGAAACTAACCTAAATATTTTTTGTTTCTTCTCTTTCGTATAATAGATTTTCTGAAGGTTTCTCTATCTACACTGTCATTTTCTCACCTTGTAAAGGAGAGGAACAAGCTAAACTTGAAGGTGAGAACCCTCTGGTGTGCCTTTTATTTAAAGCCACAAGTTAATGTGTACTTTTGATTAATTTTACACTGATATAAGTTTTTCGAATCGCCAAAAACATCAAATCTTCACATTTTAGTGTCGTGGGAACCCAAAATAATATACTTATTATTATACATATAAGCGATTATGATAGCCTTTATTCACGAAGATGGCGATTGAGTCCACGAGGCTTGCCGAGTGGCCCAAGTCATCCGAGTGAATATTGGCCATAATCGCGAGTGTAATACTATGCTTTTTCTACTCTAAGAGAGGGGCGGTTCACTGCTCGAAGTAGGTGTACACTTCAGTTCGAGGTAGTGGACGTACCTGTCGAAGTACCTCCTCGAAGTACGTGTCGAAGTACTCGAAGTCGTTACTCGACGAAGCATTCGAAGTACTCGAAGTACACTCGGTGTACACATTTTAGTGAGTGAACCGCCCCTCGAAACTAAGTAAATATTTGCAACTTATTTTTCTTGATTAGAACCCTTGTCATTTTGACGACTCAGTCAACTCGTGTCAAATGTCCACCACAGAAGTAGTGATGAAGATCATTTAAAATTTCATTGGCCAAAACGAGAGTGAGTTATGGATTTTTGATTGTATGATTGGCTGAGGGCAGTTAATTATGGATCCATAATTCGCTGTCGGGAATTATGAGTAGGTGCCATTGTTATTATTTGAAAAAGCTATAATAATCCCAATATTATTCAATATGAGTAGAAAATAGTAGTTTATAACTCAAAGCGTGAAAGTGATATTTTACGCGGCGAAGGCCATTTCCTGAGATGCGTAAAACGACTTTTTCGCTGTGGTTTATGCAACATTATTCTTCCTACACCAGTTAAAAGTAAATAATTAATTAATTTTCAAAATTGAGAACCCAAGTAACAGATCAAGAAGATCTAGACGTCAAGTCCTACAATTTAAATTTGGCAAAATCGCGCGTGCTGTCTTCTGTCATACGCCATCGCCGTCGCCATATTGTCCATTTTACACGCCTAACCGTTAGTATATTTTTTACACGACTAGCCGTGAAAAGCGGTACTTTCACAGCCCTTCTGAATCCCGAAAATCTCATTTTCAGTTAGTGTAGGATTTGTAGGAAGAAAAAATAGTTTTTGAAAATTGTATGTGGGTCTGTGTGTCTGTGGACACGCTACCACCCAAACTACTGGACCGATCTGGCTGAAATTTGGTATGTGTACATTGTATGATCTGCGGAAGAGCTGATTAGATTTATTGCCGAATGGGCCAACTCAAAGCGGCTTTTTAGGACGTCAACTCTGAAACTTTAATCATATTCGTAAAAGATCCTAAAAGAAAGGCGCTACAGCCCAAATTACTGAAGATACCGAGATGAAATTTGCACTTCGCAGGTGCTCGTTACATTTCAGCCAAATTGGGCTCGTAATTCGAAGGCCTCTTCAGAGTCATGAAAAAACAGTACGTATAACTGTAGATACATTTTTTAATTAATTCGATAGCTGTTATCTTTCAGGATCGAAAACCTTACCTATTACTTTCCATTTTTTCGAAAAAATCATTTTAATGGTGAAAATCCTTCCTGACCTAGTAAGTTCGTGCCTTGAATATACCTACTTGTACCTACTTACCTTTCATATCTTATGGTTAGTTGGTGTGCATTTACAAATTTATGAAAAAGTAGAAGTTTCTACCGTCTCCGAGATTGTCAATTTTTTCTCTTGAGTTAAGTTACAGGGACGAATTGGATAACAGTGGTCAATATTTCAAGAATTTCGTCACGTTCTATCACTTCCTCTAATGTGTGTTCAAGCTTACACCCCGACCGCTGTTCACATTTCTTCCATATGACGGTGTGCCCTGATGTTCCGAAAGTATGGATACTTACAATCATAATTCAACAGAACGTTTCCTTCTCATCAACATTCACATTCCGTCTCCAACTTTTCACTGGCGAAACTGCAAATAAATTACCCAGTCCATCCACATATATCGAGTTTCACATTGTTACTTGCATAAGAGAAATTCCGATTTTAAAACAAAAAATTCGTCTGCATGCAACTTACAACATTACATAATCCGCTTCCAAAACTCATTAAGCTGCGCAACTCACAAATTCGAGATGAACAATGGAAGACGATTTAATACAATTTTATGAAATAAAACTTGCAGGAAATTCAATTTTCAGGTCTGAAACCGTCGTCGCTTCAAGCACAAAAACAATAACAAATGCCGGAGACAAAAAAAACTGGAGTTGTTATTATTCCAGCAATGCAGAAGAAAGCGATTCTTACTCCAGATAAGAAACTTTCGTAAAAGCAATGAAGGTCAGCGCCGGATGATTGATGCTGACGGTAATAGAGGAGATAAAATTGGATTAAAGTGTGAAGATTATTACACGAAACGAGCCTACCAGTTCACTCTGTGGGTTAAGGTTAGAGCAATGACATACTTTCTCAAAGAAAGGTCTAAGTCAGTGCAAGGAATGTCAAGAGAAAGCAAGTACAGATCACACCGATCGAATCCAGACCGGAAGTAACGTGGTTTAGGATAAGAGTTAATTAACCCTTAAACACCCCATATGTATTCTTAATCTCACTTGACATACAGAATTTCTATAAAAAATATGCAGCTTTTTATTATAACCTACTATTCTTAATGCAATGAAAACAACAGTAAATTATAGTGAGTTAGGAACTTTCATATCGGATTTCTTGTGCCAATTGACGCTTAATGTGTGTCAACAAAAATTGGCTAAATTGAGATGTTGTGTAACCGAAGCTCCTTTTCTCGAAAACTTTTCATTTCTAAACGGACTCTCCATTTACACCGTTTGTCACTTAATTCCGGAACGTTAGAGACGAATATTGCTTGACGCAAAAGAGAAATGATTGAAAAACGAAAATCGTGTTTTCAGATAGCCAATGGTCTAAAAATTAAGATTGTAATTTCTCCGTTGTGAAGCTGACTCTCTGATTTTACTCTCAGTTGTGTCCTCAACACTTGGACGATTAGGTTGAGGAAAACCGACATTGACGGATATGGTGCTTAAAAATTAAGGTGGAAAACAATAAGTGAAAACACCACGCTCTACTTATCCGAAAATGCGACTTAATTGGTGGCGGTTGTTAGTGTTGTGTTTTATAGTGCTCGCTGAATGCTCCGATAATGATATTAAAGGTATTTCGAATTTTGGATTTGAAAGTGTCTTTTGTTTATTGTTTCTGCATAGTTTTTGACTGACACTTGTATGATGCCTTAGAATTTGAGTAAAAGCCATTTTACCAATGCATTAACACCAATTTTCATTCCAGACACAACTCTCACTAAATATGAAAAGAATAGTCTGACCTATCCTCCGCCGAAGATGCGATTTTTCGATGAAATTGGTCGTGAGTATTTTTTTTTCTCAACGAATTCGGTATCTACGAGTATTCAGTTTAGTCACGGCAACACTAGATACTAGATGTTCAAAAGCATCGAAGAAAACAATTAAGAATTCAGACTTGAAAAACGCAAACACAAGTCAACTTAATTTTTTTGATGCAAATTCAACTTTGCGGGTATTTATTTTGCTATGTAGTCATGTTGTTAAAATTAAGAAAGGGAAACACAAAAACAAGTTGAAATAAATAAAGGAGACTTATTTTTGCGATCAATTTTCAACGATTTTCACGATTTTTGAGAATCTAGGGTGACTATAAACTTCCTGTCAAGTAAATACTGCCCGCCCGCTAGCTGAAGAACTAAATTGCAGGAATTTTTGCTATTACAATGTTTCCCTCCTAGATTGTGACAACCCATTGACAACCAATTTTTAACTTCTACGCAGCGCGAAGCAGTTACTGGAATCAATCGGAAAATTCAAAAAAATCGAATCGCCAAAAACATGAAATTTACCTTTTAGGGTCCTGGGAACTCAAAAAAGTGGTTCTTGAAAAAATGTCTTTCTGTGTCTCTCTGCGATCACGCTGGAGCTTAAACTACTGAACGTATCGAGATGAAATTTGGCACACATATTCAGTGCGCAGTTTGTAGGTGGGCCACATCGGTTCACGGAAAGTGACCTTTTGGCACATCTACTTTAAGTCCTTAGTGCCCTTTTTTCAGAAAATGTCATTTTAATGGCAAAAGGACCCTTGTTTCAATTTATTTTACAAAAAATCATATTCTTACTATCGGATTCGACAGCTGTTCTAATGCCGGATCAAAAACCTTAGTGCAATATTTTAGAAAATGTCCATTTTATTGACAAAAAGGCCCATTTTTGAATTTTTCTTAGCAAAACGGCATATTTTCATAATCGAATTCGATAGCTGTTGCATTGCCGAATCGAAAGCGTCAGTGACATTTTTTCGAAAAATGTCATTTTAGGGGTAAAAAATATTTGTATTTTAGATTTTAGTAAATGAGCGCCGGGCGCATCAGCCATCGACAACCACCCGCACGTCCTACCTTGGTTAAACAAATAGTTAAATGCTACATTTACAAATTCTGTGAAAAAATAGAAGTTTCTATCGTCTCCGATCGAGACTGCCATTTTTTTCCGCTAGTACCGCACTGTTTATAAGTGATGTTAAAAAAAAATAATTACGAAAGTAACCGAAGTGGCACGAAAGTACACGAAGAAATATGCAAATTTTTCACCTATTTAATCGTTTGTCATCACTTAAATAACATTGCTATTGTTGGAGGATATACTTACACTGTATTTATCAGCACTAAAAACATATGTGTCACGTCACTGGAGTCCAGGCAAAACCAGACAAAAGCAGATAAATCCATTTTTTGCGAAAAATGAGTTAGTAAGGGAGATGAGATAAATAATAATAAATGATATAGAAGACAAGGTAGAAGATTTCCAATTTCCTATTCAAGATAAATATAGAGGAATATACATTATACAGGGTATTTTTTTAAAACTTACCACCTGGGCTTTGGATGTAAAAAAAATATTGAAATGAAATAAACACGGATCAACTCCGCATGGAGAGGGACAACTGGGCGAGCATTCTCGTAATTTTTTTCACTTTCGGTTTAACCGGAAATGGCCTTAATTTTGTTTTTTTTAATGGGATGGCACCTTTTTCTCAATGGATTTAGAATCTACAAATTTTGAAAGTAACAAAAACTCGTAACTCTATTTTTTTGAGATGTATCTGATCGATATCTGATCGTATGTATAGTTTGTTTTCAGCTTCCGGTTTAACCGGAAATTATAGCTTCCAACAGGTCTCGTTTCAATAAATGAATAAAATAAAGACATGAAACGAAAATCTAATTTCAAAGATGAATTTTGTGCCAAAAAAAAATAACTGGACGTATGTTTGCGTTTTTCATAGATCTCAATTTTCACTGATCTCTCCAGGTTTTTGAAAATCTCTAGGGTGGCCTTGACTGCATTTCTGGTCAAATATGATACATGTTTTTGACTCAAAAAAAATTGTAGTTCTATTTGAAAAACTAAAGTTAAGCCCATTTTCCGTTAAACCAGAAGTGAAAAAGATTAGCCGCTTATTTTGTTTTAATATAATTTTTACATCCAAAGATATTCATGATGGGAAGTTTAAAAAAACACCCTGTATACAGGGTGACTCAGAACGTTCGCATCACCTTCTAATGGAGTATTCAGGATTAAATTCCGTGTTTTTGAAAATTTCCAGGGTTTAATAGTTCTCGAGTCAGATTTCAGCTTTGAATTGCTTCGTAAAGTAATTTAATGTTAGATGCACGATTTCCTAGGTAACAAGATACCCAATATATCGGGTGTCCCAAAAAAAACGAACAAAATATTTTTCGAAATAAGTCAGCCATTTCTTAACCGATTTGGATACACGTGGTCTTAATTTAAACCTAAAGAATCAGGCTTTCAAACTTTGCAAGAAACGTCGCCAAATGGCGCTGCTATAATAGCCTTATTGATACTTGTCTTTAAGGCTTATTTTAAGTGTGTGGGGATTGGTCGGACAACAACCAATCGTTATGAGACCCAAAGAGCCTTGAAGATCTTTCTTTCTTGTTCAAAAGTCTTTTTTCAGAATCAGAAGTCGTTTTGGCTTAAGAATTAATTTTCTGTGATTTTTGTAAAAAACGTGTTTTCGCGTATTTTCTTGCTTTTATAACCATGACTAAAGTAACATTGATACACATAGGGCTTAATTTTCAATGATAACTGTTCAGTTGCCCCCCACTGGCATTCGCGGAACTGTTTTCACCATATTCTTTCATTTATAACTGAAAATAAAGATTTATGTGCATTACTGTTCTTTGGTCATGGCCATTAATGCGCGAAAATACTCAAAAATACATTTTTTGAAAACATCACGGAAAATTAATGCTGAAGCCAAATCGACTTCTGAAAAAAGATTTTTGAACAAGAAAGAAAGATCTTCGAGGCTACTTGAGTGTCATACCGATTGGTCATTGGCTGACCAATCCCCATGCAGCTAAAGTAAGCCTTTAAAACAAGTATCAATAGGACTGCGACGGCAGCGACCTCTGCCGTAGTTTCTTATACAGTCGAAAGCCTGATCCTTTGGCTTTAATCAAAGATCACGTTCATTCAAATCGGTTAAGAAATGGCAGACTTATTCCCAAAAATATCTTGTCCGGTTTTTTTTGGGACACCCGATACTATCAATGAAAATTTATATTGTTGTATCTTGTTACCTAGGAAATAGTGCATCTGAAAACATTAGAAAATTACCTCAAGAAGCAATTCAGAGCTGAAATCTGATTGGTCGTCTTAAATCTCTTATAAATGGACCCTGGAAATTTTCACAAGCACGGATCGACTCAGAATGTAATCCTGAATACTCCAATAGAAGGTGGTGCGAGCGTTCTGAGGCACCCTGTATAAGTATGCCCATATTTTTTAAATTCATAGGTATTTCGTCCAAAATAAGATAACCGGTCTTGGAAATTCAAATGGCCAACATTTTATTAAATATTTCAAATATAGGTAACTTGGTTTTGTTTTCTTACAAAAAACATCAGTAAAGAGTGTAATTTTTAAGAAAAGTGCAATAATTTTTTTCAAATATTTGTTTAGTACATACCTAAATGAAATAAACGCGTTAAGACAGGCAAAAAGAGTGTAAGTAATATTAGCGTAACATAAATTATTATTGTTACTACAATAGAAGGTCTCGTAACAAAACCACATTTCCATATTGTCATACTCGTTATGACACACTTAAAAAATGTAATTAGCATCGAAATGAAGACGACACGATGATAATAAAGACTTCTTTTGTCTCGCTTCCGGAAAAGTGTCAAAGAAGTAATCCAGGCCAACCGAAAACACAATCGCAATCGTTATGTGTTACGTGTGTATTAGTGGTCTTCAACAAACTATCAAACACGTGCCACCAAACTGTTTACGAAAAACAAGGGCGAAATAAATCTCAAGTCATTTATCTTCATCTGGGAGATATTTAAATGAAATGCCGCTTTGTACGACGGAGAAACTCTTGGGTCTTCGGATTTATTTTAGTCAATAACAGAGATCTTTTAGGAAGCATTGTTCTTTGCCCGTAATGCGATCGAGCATGGAGAGCTTTAATTTTTTTTTCACTTTCAACGCTTTTCGCTTTTCTCTTTGCGCTGCAATGTCGGGATTTATGTTTGTCGGAATAATACAATAATGCTGCATTGTTCATGTGGAAGGTGGTGTTAGTTGTTTCAATTTTTAGCCAAGGAATAATGAAGAGGAGAAAAATCTGTAGCGCTCTGATAAACACGATTTGTCGCAGCTTTTAATAAATAATGTTTATCTTGTATTATTATTGACGGAATGCATTTCTTTGGAAGAGATCAGCGCACAAGTGGCTCAAAGCAATCGCTTTTTATTTGATTTTGCTTATTTCGGACGGTCCAAGGAAAGGTAATAGTAATGATTATACATAATTCATAAACTCGCCACGTCTTCTGTGTAGAATTAGTAAATAAATCGTAAAAATAACCTTTTTTACCGTGTATTTACAATTTATCAAGCAATTTATTTACTAATTCTACCTAAACGTGAAGAGTTTATGAACATTATCATTACCTTCCTTTTCCTTAAACCGTCCGAAATAAGTTAATATCAAATAAAAACCGATTGCTTTTGTGTGTCACCTATTCCAACGAATTGACGACAATAATTCAACAACAAACGAAATTCAGTAATGCAGATGTCAATGCAATTAAAAAACATAATAATAATAATTTTATTTCATAAGACCAATAGTGGTATTGAAAAGCGTCAAAACTTACAAACAAGTACCTAAGTATACAGGGTGTTTCACGACGAGCGGCAGTTAGCTGTATCTTGAGAAGCCTACCGGTTATACCGAAAGTCAACATCAGCTACGGTATTTTAAATATGACCACCCCCATTTTAACCTCCCCAACCCCATCACAATTAAAAAAAAAATGCAATGCAATGGCTGAAATTTGGTGCGTGGGCATCTTATAACCTAACATAGATCTGAAAAGCTTTTGGAATCAATCGTGCAACCGGAAATGCCATTTTGGCACATGAACTCTTAAATTTTAAATGAAAACCCCCATTTTTCAAGTCACCATAAGAAAGGCCTTCAAATTCTGCTTCTAAAAATGTATTCACTCTTAGTGCCTTTTTGACAAAAATTGAAATATTTGGGATTGTTAACGTACTTTAAAAACACGATACAGGCGAAACCTCTGGACCGATTTGCCTGAAATTTTGTACATGGGGACTGTATTATACGTCAAAGAGCTGAAAAATGTTTGGAGACAATCGATCTACGGAAAGGGCCGTTTTGGCACATCAATTTTGATGTGATGTCAGTATTTGTCAGAAAATTGCGAAATTGGTCACAGACGAAAAGTATAATAGTATATTATTAACCAAGGCAGATGAGAACTATTTTAGCCCAAGCAGCATAAGATTGCAACCCCGAGGTGCGAAGCACCGAGGGTTACAAGACGCGAGGGCTAAAATAGTCTTCTCCACCGTGGTGAATATAGTACTTTTTCACTTACTAGAAAAAAAACGAATTCTCAGTTCAAAGATAAGGCAATAATATACTTACGTTTTAAAGCTAGTAGTGAAAAAAAAATTCTGTTGAATTGACCACTATCTACACAAAATACAAAGATCCACGCGATAGGGAGGTTCCAGCCGCTTCTCTGCTGCATTTCTTAATTTACATTCTGAATACGCATCTAATCCTGAGTATTTTGATGTAATTTACAAGTTACATAGAAAGCCTTGAATTTTATGCTGTAACTTTTGAACGGATGGATTTCAAAAATTCTTGCATAAGTTTACAGGGCATTTCGAGCTCCTTCAGAATGATGTATCACAAAGGGCCCTAATGTAATTAAAATTTGAACATTGAGGGCGCTGATGGGGTACCAAATATCAAAAATTGTTACAGTGTTGGATTGGCAATGAAATTAGCTTTCAAGTTGATGTATCACAAGTGGGGGGGTTGCCATTTAAAATTTTGAAGTGGGGGTAGGTGGGGGTTAGGGGAGTTGTAAAATTTCACCATAAGTGTCCCCCTCAATATAAAAATCGACCTGTCCGAGCGAATTTTTATACCGGGTGTATCACAGACCCCGCCGTATAGGGAATTGACATGGGAAAATAAATTTTATTTTTTTCCTGCTCCGGTGGATTTTCTCGAAAATCGCACGATACTAATCATTAGCCAATAGAAAAATTGATTTCTGTGTGTTTACCATGGCAACTCGAAGATTTCCTGGAAATTTTTGATACCTACCTGGACCAACCTAAACGAAATTAATAAGTGGAAATTTTTGTGTCAAATTAAATGTCAAAAAGCGTTTTTATTCAATTTCTGTGGCTGTATCGTTGCTATTTTCTTACCGAATCTGCATTCGAGCATTAATTCATTTCCTGGAAATTTTAGTCGTGCATTCCAACAACGTAATCGGGCCCTCGTGTACCACTCGGGCCGATTAATACGTTGTTGGAATGCACTCCAAAAATTTCCGGAAAGAATTAATGCTCTTATGAGATTATAAGTGAAAAGTTTTATCGTGTTAACAATGACTTTTTGAAAATTGAATTTTCGACGAAAACGAAAAAATTTTTCGTGCCCAATCGACCCGCTTCGAATGTTTACTTAGTTTGCTGCCTTTGTGGATTGCAACACAACGCAAAATAAATGGATACTTCGAAACGGGTCGATTGTGCACGAAAAATTGTTGCGTCTCTACTTCTACGGAACATTTTTTCGGACTATCCTCCAAACATGAAACTTTTCGAAAAAATCCTCCGGAGCAGGAAAAAAATAAAATTCATTTTCCCATGTTAATTCCCTATACGGCGGGGTCTGTGATACACCCGGTATATTACATCTCGACGTTGTCGAGATATTTGAGGTCGAAATTTTCGCGCGGATACCCATATTATACAGGGTGGTCGTTTTATCGTGACCTTGAAAATGACCTTGAATCAAAATGGCGATGATGCCATCTATTTTCCCCCTCGAAGTCATAAAACTTTTATACAAAACATTTTTTTCTAAAATGCTTCTCTTTCGAGATATTTGCCAGTCACAAGATAAAACGACCACCCTGCATATTATATACAATACAAAGAAACATACAAGACATTTAGATAGCTACAATCATGCATCACAGAATTAAATAAAAATGTTTAGAACAAAAGATCAAAGCTGGTCTCAGTTAGTTTACTCAGTTAGTCAGAGTATACGCATAAAAACAAAAAAAAATTAGCTATCAGTATCAGTATTATAGTTTCTATTGACTTTACAATTGTATAGAACAGATTATTCAATAAGAAATTTTCAGTTTAATGCGATAATTATTTATACAATAGGTACTATCCTTTAAGTAAACTTTAAAGAAAATTGATTCATTAATTGCCCTCTTTCAAACAAATTAAAAACACCGGCGTGATTTATTTAATTGTTAACTTTGCTTTAGGATTGCAGGAATTGTTTTGCTTGCCTTTCTGTTGGATTTGCAAAGTTGTAATAGTCAATAAACTTAAATAAACTTGTACAAAGAAGTTACAAACGTATCTCTTTTCAGGGAATTGGTGTAGCCAATTTTTAGTTTTTGAGGGAACAAGAGGTTTTAAAACGATTTGAGTCAAGAAGTTCATTGTACGGAGTTTCACAGACACTTACCTATTTGTTCCGGTAGGGGCTTTTCGGTTTTACTTTTTCTTTTTGCGAGTCGGTACAAGATAGAGATGCTTTCGCTTACAACTCGGTTTACAAGAAGTTTTAACAATTCGGATATGCTGAGACACTCACTTACGGAAAATCGGAAACACGTACCTATTATAGGTACTACTGCATGATACTAGTTGTTAAAAATAGCTGTTTACCGAACACACAAATTAGCGAAGGAGCAAGATCCCTCTAGTAGGATGAATAATTAAAAGTTATCACTTATAGGTAATTGCCAATAAATGACTACAAACTGTTAATTTTGAATAATTAACTGTATTTTAAGTATTTTAAAAAAGTCGTTGGAAGGGACACTTTCTGCTAAACAAAAGAAAAAGGCAAAACTCGATGTCACTCCTTTAATTTTGAAAACGCTACAATAGGGAGCTTTAGCCCAGCTTTAGCTTAATTTACTAAGGAGTCGAATGACTACAGGTATACTTCTTTCAGAATTGCATCCATTTTTGATCTTTTGTTTTAAATACCGGGTGGCGCATTCAAAATTTAATAACTTTTGAACGGAATAGATATCAACTTGCGGTTTTCGACAGATTCATTAGCATTGAGGGGAACCCATGTTTCAACGTAATTTTGATTTTGTTCGGATTGTGCAATTTACCCCCCTCCCCCCCTTAAATAAGGTCAAAATCTTAAACGGCAACATACCTCGAGTCATACATCAAATGAAAGCTCTTGAAAAATGCTATTCACTGTTCTAAGTAGTTTGAGAATCTAGCGAACTGTTTTCATGTTAGAGACAAAAAAAGACAGCCAGACGACCGAACCTCCCCAGCGGTAAATCCTCGACAAAATAATTCTACCACCTCGAAAATTAATCAATCATTAGGTGACACAGCTATCACATTTGTTTCATGTTCCCCTTTTAAGATTAACAACGTCAGAAATCATTTGCTGCTGCTATTTAATCTTGAAATTTTTAGGTTTTTGCCACTAGATCTCAAAGTGTGAATACATTTTTAAAAACAGAATTTGAAGGCCTTTCGTACGGAAATGTGAAAAATAGGGGTTTATAATAAAATTTCAATTTTGATTAAAATCATTGCTACTGACCACACAATTATTACGAATTGCGGACAGTAAAGGCTATCCGAGAAGTAATTTTAACCTCCCCACTCCACTTCACCACTTAAAAAAAAAGGGAGGTTACTGCAATCACTAAAATTTTCGAATTCGAGACAACACCAGATCTTCACGTTTTGAGGTCTCAGGAACCCAAAAAAGGGGTTTTTAAAATGTGTCTGTGTGTATGTACGTACGTTCGTTTGTAATCACGCCACAGCCAAAACCACTAGACCGATTTGGCTGAAATTTGGAACATAGGCATCACGTAACCTAACTTAGATCTGAAAAGCTTTTGGAGCCAATCGTGTAACCGGAAATGCCATTTTGGCACATCAACTTTTAAATTTTAAATGCAAACCCCTATTTTTCACGTCACAATAAGAAAGACCTTCAAATTATGCTTTTAAAAATGTATTCATTCTTAGTGCCTTTTTGACCAAAAAATAAAAAAAAAATTATTTTTATCGGACTTTAAAATCGCGGTACAGCCCAAGCCCCTGAACCGATTTGGCTGAAATTTTGCGCATGGGGATTGTATTGCACGTCGAAGAGCTGAACAAATTTTGAATTCAATCGGCTCACGGAAAGTGCCGTTTTGGCACACCAATTTCCAAATTTAAAATTATTCCCTCATTTAACCATTAAAAACAAGTTTTTGAAAGATTTATGGTCACCATCATTCAAATTCTGGTTTTAAATAAGACAAAATTAATTCGCATATAGGGCTGTTTGGTTCAAAAAATCAAAATTTTATAATAACAGTAAAAAAATACATTATAGCCCAAATTACTGAATCGATTTGGCTGAAATTTGGTACATGGAGATTGGGTGACCCGTTGAAGACCTGAAAGGCTTTTGAAAGCAATTGGCCCACGGGATGTCCCATTTAAGCATATCAACTTAAAATTTTAAATACAAGACTATGAAACACTCCACTAAGGAAGACGCACTCCGTCAAAAAAAATGTACCCATTTTTTGATTTTAATTCGGGTTCCGCAGTTTCCACCAGATGTCGCGGCGTTCGTATGCGATTAAGGAAAAAAAATATAAAATTCCTCATTTCACGAAAAAAAAGGGCAGCAGAGAAGCGGCTGGAACCTCCCCAACGCGTGGGTCTTTGATTTCAGGGACTTCTGTTTAAGATTCTAAAGTTGATATGCCTAAATGGCACTTCCCGTTGACCAATTGCTCCCAAAAGCCTTTCAGCTCTTCAACGGGTCACCTCACCTCCATTTACCAAATTTCGGGCAAATCGATCCACTAGTTTGGGCTATAAAGTGGTTTCAGTATTATTACAAAATTTCGATTTTTCTACCCAAAGGGTTCTAAATGCGAATCAATTTTGTCTCATTTAAAACCAGAAATTGAAGACCTTTCTGATGGTGACCTCGATAGTGACAATAAATCTTTCAAAAACTTGTTTTGGATGGGTAAATTAGAGAATAATTTTAAATTTCGAAATTGGTGTGCCAAAACGGCACTTTCCGTGGGCCGATTGAATCCAAAATTTGTTCACCTCTTCGACGTGTAATACAATCCCCTTGTGCAAAATTTCAGCCAAATCGGTTCAGGGGCTTGGGCTGTACCGCGATTTTAAAGTCCGATAAAAATCAATTTTTTTTTCATTTTTGGTCAAAAAGGCACTAAGAATGAATGCATTTTTAGAAGCAGAATTTGAAGGCCTTTCCTATCGTGACGTGAAAAATGGGGGTTTGCATTTAAAATTTAAAAGTTGATGTGCCAAAATGGCATTTCTGGTTGCACGATTGGCTCCAAAAGCTTTTCAGATCTAAGTTGGGTTATCACATGCACACGTACCAAATTTCAGCTAAATCTGTCGAGTAGTTTGGGCTGTGGCGTGTTTACGAACGTACGTACGTACGAACGTACGAACGTACGAACGTACGTACGAACGTACGTACATACATACAGACACATTTTAAAAACCACTTTTTTGGGCTCCTGAGACCTCAAAACGTATAGATCCGGTCTTATCTCGAGTGGGGAGGTTAAAATATATATAATATGAGCGTAAGTCGGAAAGAATTAGATAAAATACGCACCAGATCAATGGATTTGATTACTTTCACATTACTTTTGTCTTTATCTAGAAAGTCATCGTACAACATGCCAAAGAAAAATTACAATTTTGTGACAAATTTGCAAAAATACATGGGACAGCTGCTTGCCATAACAATACTCTGCCTCTACGAACTTGATCTCTTCTTGCATCAAGCAATTTTGACTCATAGTGGTAAATAATATCTTCCTCCATAAAATGTAGGTATAGCCCGCTCCACAGACCTCATTATTAGACCATAAGCAGACCTATCCGCTCCTGATTGAGCCAGCGGCCATTTGTTAATTGACCAAGATCTTCCTAATAACAACAGTTACTGTGAATTGGTCGCCTTTTAAGAATATTACTGATTTTTACCTTTGATGCCTTATGGCGTGACATTTCTCACATTTCCGTCACTGAATTTCTTTCCAGAGGCATAGAATATCGTCTGCTTGTCGCTATTCTAAATTGTCCTTTAATAAACAGTCAAAAAGCCCATGAAAGCTAATAAAACTTGCAATAATTCGCTTTTGACCGAACGTTAATGTCAGAATGACAACCTCGCTGTCGCCGATTGCGCCACCTGATTATTATTGGAGAACTGCATAAAAAGAGGGACGAAAATTTCCCAATTTGCGGCATGAGTTCGGCTTCCTTAGTGGAGTGTTTCATATACAAGACCTCCTTCTTTATGTCGCCATTAGAAAGGCGATCAAATTCTGGTTCTAAAAATGTGTTCACAGTTTCTGCCATTTCAGTGGAAAATAGAGAAAAAATTCTTTCTCATTAGAAGGGAGCGGGCTGACAGTGGATGACATAAAGTGGCAGTTATTGTCAAAAAGGTGGCAAAAGATTAATCTTAAAAGGAACATATTGTCAAACGTGATGGGTGATGTCCGAGGTGACGTCGGTATTTGTCAGAAAATTGCGAAATTAGTCGAGGATTTAAAAAATTCTGTTGAATTAACTACTATCTACACAGAATACAAAGATCCACGCGATGGGGAAGTTCCAGCCGCTTCTCTGCTGCATTTTTTCAAACTATTTTTGAAAATATTCATATTGAATTCAAAATAAAGTAACGTTGGAATTTCTCGATCTACGCGTAAGACGAAAGTTTCCTTTCCCAATGCTATAAAAACGAACACGGAACGGTTAATAATAAGGAATCCATTACGTATAAATTACAATAACAGTGATAGGAAATATACTGCAAAATAAGCAAAGATAGACTTTGTAAGCAGCTATTTTACAAACAAGCGTCAACTTTGGGTAATTGTTCTGACACCTAACGTCATTTTGTTACAAAGTTAAAAGAGATAGAACTATGTTTCCTGTACAGTGAACTCTTCCTGTATATCTCCATACCGTTTGCCGCACCTGATCATAAGCGTCATCATTTAGTCCCTTAGTTTTGGGTACCTAAAGTTTAACGTCTTAAGTGGATAGGCCGAGAACTAATTGAAACCCGCGGGAAATTCAAATTATAATACCAATACATGTTTTACATAATGGCCATAGAATATGTGGTAAATATTAAGTTAGTTTGTAGTGTGAACAAGATGCAGATTATGGACGCAATGGAAAGTATCGTTACTTATGAGTCTTAAATACAAAATATACATGCAAGGAGATGCAAATGATGAACAAAAGATAGATCAAACTTCGAAAATAATTTCTTCTGCATCATTTAGTCCGCCTCCGTCATACAATAATTAGTAGACTGCAAGGCTCCTTTTTAGCAGCCACTGTATAGTGGCGTACCTCCTCAGGTCAAGTCTTCTTTCTCCATTTTTTTCTTCTGTGCTACCTGCTGACCTTATTTCCTATGTTTCCATTATTCTGTAAAGAATCATCAAGGACTATGTCAGGTTTTTCTGCTCTATCTTCTCAAAATATGAATTATAGAAAATACGGTCTTTCTATAATATTTATAATATTTTCTTTACCTTCATGCGAACAGGTTGTTATATCTGATTTTTTCATTACTTACCGGACAAAAAAAGCACTAATCCACTAAAGCAAAATTGAATGGGTTCTCCGTTAAATATCTTATAGCAACGGCATTTTAAAGTCCCTTGTTAGTGAATGCCCATTAGTCAGCGGGCTAGTGACAATTCTTTTTAAATAATGTGCTCCTGTGGCAGACGTTGATAATTATTGTGATAACATTATCATGAGGAACCACAATCAGCGCTATTTCCAACCCTTCATGGCTGCGTTTTCAATTGACAGCACTTCAGACTTGTTAAGAAATTGAAGTCCATTATATCATTTGCCCCCGTCTGCCTTCTGCTTCAACGTGTTTATTAGGTCATATAATCCATGAAAACACACGAGGCAGACGTGTTCAGCGCTGCGATAAAGAATAATTAACATTCTTCTGGCTGATAATGATATAAGTATAGAAGTATATGATACGCTCCTTTGGAAGACGATAATAATTCGTTCATTTAGTAGGTCTTAAGAAAGGATAAACACCACGTCTGCCTTTATTTTAAGGCTGCGTTTTTGTAACTACCGCAGTCGCTCAAAGCGTTGATTGAAAGAGTTACTCAACCCTCAAAGTTACTGCACTTTGCGAGAGGTGCTCTAAGCTGAAAAATGTATAGGGCCTTTCTTGTAGAGAACTTAACAGTATTCTTTATAGTGCACTGCCATATTTTTCGTACGACGAAGAGACAGCGAGTTATTGCCCAGAAACCAAAATTTTGTACATACATATTTTGAATGTTTAGGGGGTGATCCCGATCCGGGAGAAGGGAGGAATTTGATCTGTCTTTCGTGGCTCCAAAACCTAAGTATTGCGGAAAAAAATTCTGAAGGTTTAATCTTTTTTATTATTCAAAAAATGGCCACTTAACAAATTTTAAATAATTCTCTTGTAAAACAAAAAGTCAGTCACATAAAGTCCGTTCATTTACTATAGCAGAACTAAAATTTTTCTGGAACTGTACAACCCTAATTTGTAAGGGCGTGTACTTTTGTCACTTTGATCGAAAAACGGGAAAGCTTTAAAAACATTATACAGGGTGAGTCTGAAAGACTCCACATCCTTTATACCACAGAATCTACTGTTCAAATGATGAAGCTTGGTGCAAAAATTATTGGTCGATTGTGATTCCTCTTGATGTTATAAGCCGCCAAAGATCTTCATTTTTAAACTTTTTTTAAAAATATCTTTCGAAAGGTGTATCGTAGGATTTTGAATTTTTGCACAGCATTGTTATAGACCAAGAAGCAACTGCTGATGGTACATTTTCCAAAAAGCGGATCTCTGTTATACAGGGTGGCCCCGATGTTATTTGCCCTTGAACTTTTTTATGTTTGAAAATATTGCTAATTTTCCTATGCGGCCGTATTCCCGGTTCGATTCTAAAACTTTTTTGCCTCTTAAAATTTTTCGAAAAAACTGACCACTCACGAGAAAAATTGAAGAAACCGAAAACATGATGCAGGTAATCACCTTAAAACCAATGGTCATAAAAAAGTGAAATTACCATCAATGTTTTTTCTTCAGCTGTGAGCAATGGTTCCGGGCACAGATGTAGGACAACACCTTCAACGCAAAAAAACAGTTGAAAAGTGATGCGTGTCAACGTACACTTAGATTTTTATTGAAATTGTAGGTTTATCACGATGATCATGTTTTCGGTTTTTTCAATTTTCCTCGTGAGTGGTTAGTTTTTTCGAAAAATTTTAAGAGCCAAAAAAGTTTTAGAATTGAACGGGGAATAGGGCCGCATAGGCAAATTAGCAATATTTTCAAACAAAAAAAAGTTCAAGGGCAAATAACATAGGGGCCACCCTGTATAACAGGGATTCGCTTTTTGGATAATGTCTTAAGTACCATCAGTAGTTGCATCTTCGTCTGTAACAATGCTGGGCAAAAATTCAAAATCCTACGATACACCTTTCGAAAGATATTTAAAAATAACGTTTAAAACTGAAGATTTTTGACGGCTTATAACATCAAGAGGAATCACAATTGACCAATAATTTTTGCACCAAGCTTCATCATTTGAACAGTAGATTCTGTGGTATAAAGGATGTGGAGTCTTTCAGACTCACCCTGCATAACCCAAATTTTCTAGAGTTTATTTTTATCGTTAGCAGCAGTGTCACAAATAAACTTACCTGAGGCTTTTTCGTGAATATTTTTCTTTGCACACCGAGACAAACTAAACTGATCACTTACAATTAAAAACGATTCACAAATATAATAATTTTGTGACAGTCAGAAAGCTTTGTCAAAAAAGACAAGAAGACAAGTAGCCTGCTTTGCGCAAGTAACTATTCTGTAAAAATGTTTGAGTTACATTACACTAATCAAAGCCATTGGAAGCAGAAATAATATACCTACGACACGTGACTGAACCAAAATGCCGCTATTTACCTGGAATCTATAGAGATGAGTGCTTTGTGATGTGCCATCTTATTTACACGAAAAATTGACAAGCAGGCAGGAGCAAATGGCGCACCTCATTAGGTGCGTCATCCATTTTTTTTACAAATTTGGAGCCTCCTCAATTGAAAACGTAGCCACACGCGAGCATGATTCTTTAATTTTCAGGTTGATATTAACTAAAACTAGATATAATACCTACCCGTTGTTATGGTGGAGCAAATCATATGTCAACATTGTCGCTAGCCCGCTTATCTACATTGCTCACTTCAGACTTCAGTGCCTGAAAGAACCATTTCACTAATTTCAGTTCCGGGAGTGCAGTTACCTCTCTTATTATTACAATCAAAATGGTCTCTGATTACCTATCTACACTGAAATTATTGTAAAATTAACAATTCGGAACTTATGAAATATTTCATAATTCGTCCAGCCTTGTTTTGTGCGAGTAGGTATTACAAATCTTTTTACAAAAATTTCACGTCCTAAAAGTAATTTTTTTTAAGGAAATAAAAAAATCACGATCTCCGTAATGGACAATCAATAACAATGTCTCCGAGATGTTCCGCTACACGCTTTCAGGACTAACTGGCTCACAGGTAAAAGTGAAAGACCAGATTAACCAAACAAACAATATGAAAGGCTTTCACTGGGATTCCGATTCTATAGAATTTGTAGACGACATTTTGGCCATCGGGCGAACGTTAAAATGCAATCATCCGGTGCCCAGATTCTAATTAAATAATTATCATCACCATAAAGTACCCCACAGCTTTCACTAAGTTCATGCCATCCGTGTCGGATCTTCGTTGTCGGTGTCTTCAGCACACGCTTGGTACTTCCGATCGTGGAAAGTTGTGCTCCACATGTGCTTAGTAAGAAGGTGAGTGTAGTGCCGTGAACATGAGACGCGGTGTTCTTGTGTTTGTGTTGGTGATGGTGCTGGAGGGTGTTCGGACTTTACCCAACGAAAGGCAAGCCCAAGAACTTCTCCTGCTGGACGCCCTTGGAAAAAGAGCAGGAATCCCTTCAACGGAACAAGGCAGCCTTCTTGAAATGTTAGGCAGGAGTACGTCAAAGACCATTTACCATAAATTCCGTTGAATCCCGCCCTTTAACTGTAACGCTGCATGATGTGACTTAAGTCGCTGAATGGTCATTACTTAGCCGCTTGATGTAGGTCAGTTCGAGTAAGGGGTCGGGAATTACAGTAATACTACTGAGTTTTTCCCGAATTAAAAGGCGATTATGGTTTCGGGAACGGTCTTTTAAAATGATGGACGACAATAAATAATAAAAACGTCTTTTACAATGGATTGCGTGTTAAATAAAATGATTCGAAACAGTTACTTTATATAACAGTGAATACATTTAAGTGGTTAATTTTGTTTAATTGTTGTTAGGACAATCTTGTTGAGTAACTTTCCCGAAAAAATTATCTTGATTTTTTTTATGGTTTTGAATTAACCAAAGATAAGAATAGACCATAAAAATTACCGTTACAAGTGATCCTCGTTCATTATTTTACTTTCGGATCTTTAGTGTGAACCTGAACCACTTACTTTTTATTGAGCTTTCTCCACTGCGACTCAATACTTAGGTATATTACAATTTGTTTACACATCAAAGGTTAGGGATAGAGGACACTTTTAATTTTGTGGGTTGTTTCAAATTTTGACGGCATCACTTTCTGGAGAAAACTACGGACCTAAACTTCGTAATAATTGGATGATGTGGTGAGGAGTAGGCACTTAACTTAGGTATTAACCTCACCACAACCATATAAAAATGGGAGGTTACTGCAATCACTCCAAAATTCAAAATTGAGATAACACCAATCTTTACGTTTCAAGGTCCCAGGATCACAAAAATGTGGTTTTAAAAAATGTCTGTGTGTATGTATAAGTACCTTGAAACGTAAAGATCTGGTGTTATCTTAATTTCGAATTTTGGAGTCATTGCAGTACCCTCCCATTTTTATATACTTATGGGGAGGTTAATAATCGGGGGGATAATCGCATTTTCCTCAGCGTGGCCTGAGCCAATCACAAGACTCGTTGCGTTGCAAATAACCCCGGTATTAAATTTAATACAGCTACCTATGTATTATTTTTTTATACAATCCGCCCTTAGAGATAAAAAAAAATTGTTAAATGCAAAGTTGCAGAGGATCAAACAAAGAAGAAGAAAAACAAAGAAGAAATATAATCCTGTATACAGGCTGTCCCACTAAGGAGTAACACACAAGCATAATTTTTTTAAGTGGCACACCCTGTATTTTAATTAACCTCCCCACTCCACTTCACCGGTAAAAAAAAGAGGTTAGTGCAATTACTAAAATTTTCGAATTTGAGATAACACCAGATCTTCACGTTTTGAGGCCTCAGGAACCCAAAAAACTGGTTTCAAAAATGTGTCTGTATGTGTACGTACGTACGTTCGTAAACACGCCACAGCCAAAACTGCTAGACGGTTTTGGCTGAAATTTGGTACGTAGACGTCTCATAACTCAACTTAGATCTGAAAAGCTTTTGGAGCAAATCATGCAGCCAGAAATGCCACTTTGACACATCAACTTTTAAATTTTAAATGCAAACCCCCATTTTTCACGTCCATAAGAAAGGCCTTTAAATTCTGCCCCCAAAGATGTAGTCACTTTCAGTGCCCTTTTGACCAAAAACAAAAAAATTCTAGATTTATATCGGACTTTAGAATCGCGGTACAGCCCAAGCCCCGGAACCGATTTGGCTGAGAGCTCAAAAGCAAAGAGCTCAAAAAGTTTTGGATTGATTCTGGTTTTTAATAAGATAAAATTCATTCGCATTTAGTATCCTTTGAGTACAAAAAACGCCACTTAAAGAATTTTATCACGTTCTTCTTCGAGAAGTTCACGGTTCTGCGCAAAATCGCAGAAAACCCCCTCGCTGTGCAGATTTAAGGGGGCCCCGGGGGAAAGCCACCACCTAGAATAGGGAACTTTTGGTATTGTATTCTATACCTAGACCCCCAACGAGTAAAACACCAAAGTTTCAACTGTTATAAATTGTTTCTCCTATTTGTCTTTATTAGTTCTAAAATCAACGTACTACAGATATAGGAAGTATATTCTAAAAAAATTGGCTGGGAAGAGATTTCCAAGAGAAACTAACACAGAGATTTGCTATTTCGTCATTCTCATTAATAATCTCTGTTTGAAATTAGATCCCGAGTGACATAGTTAGGTATCTTGGATCTTCGTGTACCAACTACCATTATGATCTTTCATAACTGTACAATCAATAATTACGGTATTGATAATTGAAGGAATATCTATATTAAAGTAGGTACTTAGTCATATTTGTCTATTAAGGCTAGGCCTCGAATGGTTTAAAAATGACATTTTCGCGGCTCGGGACTTCCTAGTCACAGGAGGCTACGAGTGACCTAACGAAGTGGTTGAAAGTGCATTTTGTAGATGAAGGATCAGACTACAGGATGACATTAATTTAAGACTCATATTTTGAAAGAAAATTTATCCGTATAAATTTTGCAACTAATATATTTTGATAATTTAAAAAAAATACAAATCGTACCAGTTTGACATTTTAACAGTAGGTAAAACTTGATGTCCTCTTTCTGATTTTGCACTTAACTCTAATTTTTTGGATAGTGCCCTTACGCACTGGACGATTTTTGGACAACTTACGGCTTTTTGATCCTTAGGGCATAACCTACAATTCTGGCTAGGTCATACATTTTTACTTTGAGGTGTTCGAATATGCAGTTTTAAGTAGAGGACATTTCAGGGCCAATTTTTTTTCATGCATCGAGGACACTGAGGCCCATTGACTGAATCACTCGGATTTGGACGGAACCAGTTCCATGAGCAAACTGAAAATAAAATTACTTTTCCCGTGTTGTGTCCCTATGCGGCGCCTGGAATGAAACACCTGGTATTTCAGAATAGTACACGGAAAATATTTTTCTTGCACATTACAACCAAGAATAACATTACTTCTCATTTTACCTATAGTGCAAGAATAGAACTATTAGACATTTATTTCAAAAATTTATTGATTTTTTTTTACGAATGTAGATCGAATGTCTTTAACAAAATGCCCATGTTAAGAACAAAAAAAAATATATGAGATTGGCACTTGATGAGATGCTCTTGTAAAACATAAGTGCTCAATTATTTGTTTCAGGAACGATAACGATGATGATGGTGATGAAGATGATGAAACACAGAGTTGAACTCCCGAAGTATGTACAAAATATTTCCATTCAAAAATTTTTCTACTCAAAAATTTTTTTTGTTCTCGACATGAGCATTTTGTTAAAAAAAAAATTCAATAAATTTTTGAATAAAGTATATCTAATAGTTCTATTCTTGCACTAATATTACTAAAATGAGAAATAATGTTCTTCTTGGTTGTAATGTGCAAGAAAAATATTTGTTGCTTCCTCAAATAGTTAATAATAGTTAAGGTATTAGCAATTTTCGCGAAAATTTCGAAAAAAACCGCGGCCATTTTCTTCCCAAGGGAAATTTTTTTGGGCACTGCGGGTGAAATCACTTGGTCCCATGTACAACTGTGCCAAACGGCACCCTTGTAGAATGAAATGCAGTTTTATTTCTCGAACCGACTGGACTAATGGCAACGAACTCCGAGTTTTCATAACTCGAACTTGGTAAAAGTGGCCCTTAATTAGTGTATAAATAATAACTATTTTTCGGGAAAGTAACGATATTGACAAAACGTGATATTGACATGTACCCGTACGGTTAAGGCTGGCGTTTGACATAATATAGTCCAGGCGGTGCGGTGGGTCGAAAAATCGATAGAGAAATGGAAAAAATTTAACCAATAACTTTTAATTTTGCAAAGTGTCAAAGTGACGCGCAACAAACGTGAGTAGAAAATTTTCGATTTTTTCGTTTGAAAATAAAATATTGTATTTTATTCGGAGTTTAAGCGACATTATGAGACTCGTATGGATTAATTCGCCTCGCTCCGCTAGGCGTTTAAACTTCCATACTCCGTCGCATAATGTCTTACTTAAACTCCTAATAAAATAAATATCTATTGTTGGAATGGTTAAATTTCGATGCCGCCAAAAACATATTAAAAACGCCCTCCGCCCCAGCCTGGAATGTCCCTAAAATCTGCAAATTATGCGCAAGGCGCAAGTTTCTGGCCCATAACTCGCTTTTCCTTCATCGTACAAAAAATATACACGTATACAATATTGAAGACTGATAATGATAAATTCTCTACAAGAAAGTTTCTATGCACTTTTCACCTGAGAGCAACGATTTGGCCGCAGGAGTCACTCAAAATTGAGCAAATTTTTCGAAACGCGACCATAATCCAAGAGGTTACCAAAACAATACTACAAATTTTGATCACGGATTATCGCTTGGCACGATGATAGTGTGAACTATATAGAACAATTTGAGACGAGGACCGACTAATAATTTCCCTTGGGTTTAAAGATAGCCCCTTTCACGGGTGCCCAGGAAAACATTTTTTTTGAGGTGCCACAGGAAGCATTTTTCGCCACATGTCCATATGAACTTTTCTTCTTAGAATTATGCAAGAAATCGTTCTATATACTTATTTTCAATAATTAAACGGATAAAATACAATCTTTCGTCAAAATTTTTCGGGCTCTAAACAAATCGGAGACGTTTTATTCGAAAACGGTGAGCTCTAGCGACTTTGTCCACGAGCACCTTTTTTGTGTACCTTGGCCAGATAATTATTATAATATATTAATTTCGGGACACCCTGTATAGAACTCATGTGGGCTTTTCGAGTTTTATGATCGAGCGACGTATTTTTTCTTAAGTCTAGAAGCGACCAAAAGTCCGGCTGGAGAATTACATAATTATGAAGAAGATCCGTTAAATTTTTGCACATATTTATTACTCTAAATCTATATTTTCAAATTGTCAGCTCGGCAGTGACGCCGAATTCGGACGAATCCCTTCTAGGTCCAAATTGGTCTCTTCAAAGGCCACTTGAGCTTCTTCCTCCAAAATTTCGTTCGAATACTCGTGGCTACATGCAAAAACGTACTTAAAAAACACTCTGTATTCGTCACAAAAATAAAGGTAAAGAAGGACAAGAACAGAACTGAAATAGCCCACAAGTTGACTGATAAGAGAAATGTGCAAGTGGAAATTCCTGGAAAAAACAAATATCAGGAAGTTAATGATGTCCGGGCCCCGACATGTAGTGGAAATGGTAATTACAGCTAAAGCAACGTTATTTTTCCGCGCAGTAACATTTCTATGTTTAATCAAATTGACCACATTGAAAATTATCACAAACAAGATTAATAATAAATAAGAAAAGGCACTTGCAAAAGTTGTCGGCAAAAAGACGAGTTTGTAGCAAAACTGAAACGACACTAACAACCACGACAGCAAAATGAAATCAATGAAAAAGATCAAAAACATGTAAATTCTGCAAAATTTCTGATGCCTGCTCGTGCTGCTGTAAGTTCTGAGATACCATTCGAGAAGCAACTGAAACTGAAACAGGTCTGTGCCTAGATATAACGCCGTTGAAACTTCTTGGGAATGACAGAGAACCTGTTGGAGTAAATGGGTCACTTCTGATGACCATTCGAAAAGGACCAGACCTACGACAACGGTGGAAGCTAAACACGCGACCCCTTGCAGAATATTGAGATGGGCCAGAATAACGTTTGCAGGCAATTTTCGTAGCTTCTTAAACCTGAAGATCAGGAAAACTGTCAGGAAATTCACACATCCAAAGAGGGCTGCGAAAATGGCGAAGACTGCCAGCCACACGTGAATGGAGTTTCTCCTTTCATCTTCATCCACAAAATTATATTCATATTCATCCGCAGAATTGGTGTCGTTTAACATGTTCGTCTAAAAGAAGAAGAAAATAAAGGGAGAATAAAGCGGTGCACTTACTCAGCGAATATCACTAAACACTGTGCTCGTGTCATCAGGCGAACTGGTTATCTGGTTTCCGTGCCCAAAGGTCAAAGGGTGATTGCAGTCTCCTAAAATTATGATTGCGAGATTCGGCGAATGCTATCAGAGGAACGATGTTAAATTGGCAAGGAAATGATGGGATAAAAAAACTGGTGGGATAAGAAGAAGACAAGAAGACTTCGAAAAAAAAGATCAACTGGACAACTGGACAAGCGGCTAGAGCCTGTACACTTGTTAAAGGTGACTTTAGCTGCAGGTTATCCAATAATTTCGAAAATTTTAGGTATATGTAACAGAAGTAGTGATAAAGAAAAACAGAAGATAAGAGAGACCAAAGCTTAGATGGGTGAACATACTACGGAGGACGAAACCTGTTACCAGTAGAAGAGAAAAATAGCAGACAAAAAAATTGGTAGATTGGTGACAAATTGTGGCAAATCCACTAAACAAGGTTGTCGCTGATGGAATCTTCTTAAATTTTTTTCTCTGATCGGCCCTGTGTGAATTATTCTCTTCTTATTCTTAACCAATGGAAAAAAAATTTCTATTCAAAAATACCCACCTCCCGACAATTCATTAGTTTTTTCCAATTTATTCACAAAATTCAATTGATAGGAACTTGCAATTTACAACATAGTGCCGTAATGTAAAGGGCTTTCTTCTCATTTTTTTTTCAAATTTTTACTTTCACCAGAGGCGTGCATTCTTGGGAGGGCTTTGCATATTATTTTTGTACCTGAATTTTTCTTTAATCGTTTTCCTCAGAAAATAATATGAAAATCATAATTATCTGGCCATGGTATACAAAAAAGCTACTCTTGGTCAAAGTCGCTAGAGCTCACCGTTTTCAAATAAAACGTCTCTGATTTGTTCGGAACGCAAAAATTTTTGATGAAAGATTTTATTTTATCCGCTTAATTATTGAAAATAAGTATATACAGGGTGAGTCAACAAGGCGACGGCGGTCCATAACTTCTGAACCATTCCAGCTAGGAAATCAACTCAAACACCATTATGTACAACACCGCCAATTCTACAACCAAAAAATACTTTCAACTATACAGGGTGTCCCAAAACACTTGCAACGCATGGCAACTTGATTTTTTTAAATGGAACACCACCAGTTTGATGTCATCTTCTGGATCACCTATAACATAGCTTTACATCGACATAAGACATTCGATGTTTTAAGGCTCTGTTCTAAAGCAATTAATTCTTTTTGAAAAATTTCGATCATTGCAGGTGCTTCTTAAAAAAATTCCTGAGAACTCAATTTTGTATCTAGAGAGGTGAGATTCGGTACGAATATGAAGGAAGGTCTATTCTATCTATCTAACATGATAACCATCATTATTGCTACACAGGGTGTTAAAAATTCTGTGTCAAGTTTGGAAAATTTCAAATATGCAAAACTCCAATTTTTCAAATGGCACCCCCTGCTACTATTGTGCCATGGGGTTCGGCTGTTGAATTACTTCATTTTTTATTAAGCATGTCCTATACCTAAAGTCAATACTTCAAAAGATATTCTTTTTCTTATTTATTTTATTATTATTATTATTAATAAAAGCGACCAAAAGTCCAGCTGGAGAATTACATAATTATGAAAAAGATCCGTTACATTTTTGCACATATTTATTACTCTAAATCTATATTTTCAAATTGTCAGCTCGACAGTGACGCCGAATTCGGACGAATCCCTCCTAGGTCCAAATTGGTCTCTTCAAAGGCCACTTGAGCTTCTTCCTCCAAAATTTCGTTCGAATACTCGTGGCTACATGCAAGAACGTACTTAAAAAACACTCTGTATTCGTCACAAAAATAAAGGTAAAGAAGGACAAGAACAGAACTGAAATGGCCCACAAGTTGACTGATAAGAGAAATGTGCAAGTGGAAATTCCTGGAAAAAACAAATATCAAGAAGTTAATGATGTCCGGGCCCCGACATGTAGTGGAAATGGTAATTACAGCTAAAGCAACGTTATTTTTCCGCGCAGTAACATTTCTATGTTTAATCAAATTGACCACATTGAAAATTATCACAAACAAGATTAATAATAAATAAGAAAAGGCACTTGCAAAAGTTGTCGGCAAAAAGACGAGTTTGTAGCAAAACTGAAACGACACTAACAACCACGACAGCAAAATGAAATCAATGAAAAAGATCAAAAACATGTAAATTCTGCAGAATTTCTGATGCCTGCCCGTGCTGCTGTAAGTTCTGAGATACCACTCGAGAAGCAACTGAAACTGAAACAGGTCTGTGCCTAGAAATAACGCCGTTGAAACTTCTTGGGAATGACAGAGAACCTGTTGGAGTAAATGGGTCACTTCTGACCATTCGAAAAGGACCAGACCTACGACAACGGTGGAAGCTAAACACGCCACCCCTTGCAGAATATTGAGATGGGCCAGAATAACGTTTGCAGGCAATTTTCGTAGCTTCTTAAACCTGAAGATCAGGAAAACTGTCAGGAAATTCACACATGCAAAGAGGGCTGCGAAAATGGCGAAGACTGCCAGCCACGCGCGAATGGAGTTTCTCCTTTCATCTTCATCCACAAAATTATACTCATATTCATCCGCGAAATTATATTCATATTCATCCGCAGAATTGGTGTCGTTTAACATGTTCGTCTAAAAGAAGAAGAAAATAAAGGGAGAATAAAGCGGTGCACTTACTCAGCGAATATCACTAAACACTGTGCTCGTGTCATCAGGCGAACTGGTTATCTGGTTTCCGTGCCCAAAGGTCAAAGGGTGATTGCAGTCTCCTAAAATTATGATTGCGAGATTCGGCGAATGCTATCAGAGGAACGATGTTAAATTGGCAAGGAAATGAGGGGATAAAAAAACTGGTGGGATAAGAAGAAGACAAGAAGACTTCGAAAAAAAAGATCAACTGGACAACTGGACAAGCGGCTAGAGCCTGTACACTTGTTAAAAGTGACCTTAGCTGCAGGTTATCCAATAATTGCGAAAATTTTATTTATATGTACCTAACAGAAGTAGTGATAAAGAAAAACAGAAGAAAAGAGAGACCAAAGCTTAGATGGGTGTACATACTACGGAGGACGAAACCTGTAGAAACCAGTAGAAGAGAAAAATATCAGCCAAAAAAATTGGTAGATTGGTGACAAATTGTGGCAAATCCACTAAACAGGGTTGTCGCTGATGGAATCTTCTTAAATTTTTTTTCTGATCGGCCCTGTGTGAATTCTCTTTTTATTCTTAACCAATGGAAAAAAAAATTCTATCCAAAAATACCCACTTCCCGACAATTCATTAGTTTTTTCCAATTTATTCACAAAATACAATTGATAGGAACCTGCAATTTACAACATAGTGCCGTAATGTAAAGGGCTTTCTTCTCATTTTTTTTGTTTAATTTTTACTTTCACCAGAGGCGTGCATTCTTGGGAGGGCTTTGCATATTATTTTTGTACCTAAATTTTTCTTTAATCGTTTTCCCCAGAAAATAATATGAAAATCATAATTATCTGGCCATGGTACACAAAAAAGCTACTCTTGGTCAAAGTCGCTAGAGCTCACCGTTTTCGAATAAAACGTCTCTGATTTGCTCGGAACGCAAAAATTTTTGATGAAAAAAAATATATATATAACGATTCCTTGCATCCTTCTAAGAAGAAAAGTTCATATGGACATGTGGCGAAAAATGCTTCTTAATGAGAACAGCGGTTTGGCCGCAGGAATCGCTCAATATTGAGCGAATTTTTCGAAACGCGGCCATACTCCAAGAGGTCGGTTACCAAAACAATACTACAAATTTTGATCCCTGATTGTCGCTTGGCACGATGATGTGAACCATAGAGAACAATTTGAGACGGGGACCGACTAGAAATTTCCCTTGGGTTTAAAGATAGCCCTTTCATTGAGGCCCAGGAAAATATTTATTTTGAAGTGCCATAGTTCCCTTAGGAAGCTTTTTCGCCGCATGACCATATGAACTTTTCTTCTTAAAATGATGCAAAGAATCGTTCCATATACTTATTTTCAATAATTAAACGGATAAAATAAAATCTTTCGTCAAAAATTTTCGCGTTCCAAACAAATCGGAGACGTTTTATTCGAAAACGGTGAGCTCTAGCGACTTTGACCAAGAGTACCTTTTTGTGTACCATGGCCAGATAATTATTATAATATATTAATTTCGGGGCACCCTGTATAGAACAGCGGTTTGGCCGCAGGAATCGCTCAATATTGAGCGAATTTTTCGAAACGCGACCATACTCCAAGAGGTCGGTTACCAAAACAATACCTATAGTTCGAGAGCTCGCGTCGAAAATACCTAATGGCAGAGTACCAAAGAAATAGATATCTTGATAAATAGGGCCTATTAAACTAAACTTAAAAGTGCGCGTCTGCCGGCCCAGACCGGCAGCATTAATGCAGTAGGGCCAAAACATTTTCCATTTTTTGGCTCTAAGCCTAATGGTTAGGTACCAGCACCAAAATTTGAAATAACATGGTATGTGCGAATTTGATTAATAATCTACCTTCAAAATTACGGCAGACTGTAGCGTTTGGGGAGCAGACACTCTCAAATGCAGACGGAAACTGTCCTAATCCTAACGGTTGAGTACCAGGATGAAATTTAGGCCAATGATTCGCAAAAATATGTAGAATTCATACATGTGCAAAAAATTGCTGCAGATGGCAGCGACTTTCCTGCAGACGCCCGTTTATCCGTAAATTCACGGACATTTCTGAGAGCGCCGCGCTCGCTTTAACATACAACCACTTACAGTGGCGCGGTAAGGAGAGTAGGAGAGCAAATAAGAAGTAGGCTAAGGGCATTTAAATTTATTAGATATTAACAAATTTTATATTAATTCATAGCTATTAAGACAACAAGTGTTTTATAGACAGTTTAAAAATCGAGGTCGTAGTCAGAGCTGGGCTACTCAGTATCGAAATGTACTTGAAGTACAGTACTGATTACTTTTGGTACTTAAAGTACCGGTACTTAAGTACTTTGAAAATTCGGTACTGGTACTGGGTATTTCAAGTACTTCTTAAAAGTATTTGATACTGGTACTTGAATAATTTTTTCGAGCAAAGTATTTGTACTTGGTATTTTAAACCACGCGGCATCAAGTACTTAAGTATCGAGTACTTAAGTGTCGAGTACTTAAGTATCGAGTACTTAAGTATCGAGGACTTAAGTATCGAGTACTTAAGTATCGAGTTCGGTACTGAATCTTTTACTGAAAAATGGGGGTTTTTAGAATATTTATTAGGTTGGGGCAAATCCAAGAACGACTTCACTTTGTTCACTTCTTAGAAGCCTGAAATTCGCAAAACAATACCATAAATCTTATTGAAATGGAGCACTTTTTGCGTGGTGTCGTTATCAGAACTCGAAATTATTACGGGTACGGGGTGCAGACTGCAATCCTGTCAATTTTTCATGTAAATAAGATGGCACATGACATGTTTACAACCACCCTCACCGAAAACGCAGCGGTCTGGACGTCAGTCAAATGTTTTTTTGTAACATTTGCCATCTTATTTACATGAAAAATTGACAGGCAGACGGGAGCAAATGATATTCAGGGCCCCAATTTTTTTTACAAATTTGGAGCCCCCTCAATTTGAAAACGCAGCCACACCTGAGCATGATTCCTGTATTTGCTGGTTTATATTAACTAAAACTATAATACATATCGTTATTGTGGTGGAGCAAATCATATACCTACCGAAATTGTCGCTAGCCCGCTGTCTATAAGAGTATACTCAATAACAAGTAGATGCTTGAGTACTATGTCAAGTACTTAAGTCCTGAAAGTACTTAAGTACCTTATTAAATACTAAGTCTCTTATTTTACTCAAGTACTATGTCAAGTACTTAAGTATTTTATGAAGTACTTAAGTACTTTATTAAATACTCAGTCCCTTGTTTTACTCAGTACTTTTAAGTATTGGTACTGGTACTGGGTACTTAACGTGTGCGCACTAGTAAAGTACTGGACTGCAATTTTCAAGTACTTCTATCCAGTACTGGTACTTGATACTTGAAGTATATTCAAGTATACTTAAATACTTTTTTTCGGTACTTGGCCCAGCTCTGGTCGTAGTTTATATTTGAGCGGAGCGAAAATATAATAGGCCGAGATTTTTAAACTATAAAGCACGTGTTGTCTTCATCATTTTTTCTAACACTAACCATATAATGCTATATATTAGCAGGATATTTTAATTTTTCTTTAAAATATACGTGCGAATGGTTGTATGTAAAAATAAAGAATGCCATGGTTGCTATGGTTATCATGTAAACAAATTTTGACAATTTTTGAAAAAAGTTTGTATAGTCTGTCCGGGATCCACACGACCGGGATTCACCCTATTTCCATGGTGAATCATTGTTGTCAACAATGAATCGCCATGGAAATCGGGTGAATCTCGGTCGTGTGGATTCCGGACAGATATTAGTTGAAATGTCCGAAAATATTCCGGACGAAATATTGAAGAAAGGTATTGAATTACGTGGAAAATTGTTACCTGCGAAATCTAAAGATGCGTATGAAAAGGTTTACGTGAGTTTTCAAAAATGGAGGACAGAAAAAGGTATTGGTGAAATGACTGAAGACGTGATCTTAACGTATCTTGACATGAGGTCACAAAAGCTGTGCCCAGCATCTTTGTGGCCAGAATATTCTATGTTAAAAGTGACTCTGAAGTGTAAGGAGAACGTGGATATTGAAGAATTTGGTGCAGTTGTTCCTTATTTGAAGAATTTGAATGTTGGTTATCGTGGTAAAAAGTCCAAGGTGTTGTCGCGAAAAGAGATTGAAACATTTTTACTGCAAGCTGGAAATGAAGACTATTTGTTTATGAAGATCGCTTTACTATTCGGAATTGGGGGAGCGTGTCGTAAAGCAGAATTGTGCAGAATTGAATTATGAAGACATAGAGGACTGTGGAGATGATGTGAACGTTACTATTCCTGATAGTAAAACACATAAGGAAAGAAGATTCAGTATTGTCAGTGAAGGTTTTGGTGTTAACCCTATTGATTTGTTCAGACGTTATGTTGCTTTACGTCCCAAAAATGCACCTTCTAGATTTTTTCTTCAATACCATAAAGGCAAGTGCACTCGACAAGTTGTTGGAATTAATTCTTTCGGACAAATTCCAAAAAAGATTGCGATTTTCCTGAAACTGGAAAATCCAAAAAGTTATAGTGGTCATTCGTTTCGTCGCAGTTCAGCAACTCTCCTTGTTAACGCAGGTGGAGATATTACCTCCTTGAAAAGACATGGCGGGTGGGAATCTTCAAAAGTAGCCGAGTCTTATATAGAAGAATCATTCGGAGAGCGACTGAAGATTGCAAGAAAGGTTTTTAGCGATGGAATGGTGAATTGTAATGAAATGGATCAAATTAAGAAGGTAGATGTTAGAACCAAGACCATCAATACGATAAACCCCGAAGAACCCAGCACATCCTCTAGATCTGGAATTACTGGAGGACTTATTGTTTACTACAATAATTGTAATTTCAATTTTTATGTAAAAGATAAATAAATTAATGTTACTTGTAATATTTATAGAAATGTAATTTAGTTATTAGCTATAAAACACGTTGTCATGGACGACGTGTCTTATAGTCAACGGCGTGTTTTATAGCAAACATAAGAAGCAAATTCAAATGCACCATAGAAACAGTATAAAATGTTGGTGTTAGAAAAACATCATAAAGTGAACATTAATAATAAAATAAAAATTATTAATAATAAAATGAAAATTTGCAAAAATAAAATAATGATCAATGTATTTACGGATAATTAATACATAGGTAAGTGAACCTACCTATTAATGAAAAATAACTGTAATAAAGTGTAAGAATTCATAAACAAAATAAAATGCACAAAAAATTAATGATAACGCAACACCAACAAAAATTATAAAAAAATAACTGTTGTACATTAATCCTCCAGGGAATGTTCATCATCGCTACTTATTGGATAATCAACATCTTCCTCTTCAGTTTGCACATCTTCAGCCACCAGGATGTCTTCTATTGTATCTGGATACTGCGGTCCAGAAAATCATTTGATGCTGTAATTATTGTCAGAACTCAACTCCCAACCACTATTTAAAGGATTTAAAAATTTTGGTTTAGATTGATGAGCAAATCTCCAGATTGCAGCAATTTGGTTTGTTCTTTTAATTTTCTGTTCCAAAACTTGTTTACACGGCGGCAGATTGCTACCTTCAAAATTTTTTAATTTTTTCAAATGGACGACTTTTCCGCTTAAAATGATCTATAAAAATATCATGACGGGCCTTGTTGATGTCCCTGTAATTGCGTTTTCCATAAATTGTACATGTATATTTTTCAATACCTGAAAATTTCATTAAAATCAAAACCTTATAAGATTAGTGCACAATCCTACCGGCAATTTCTTGTCTTGTAATTTCCTCATTTTCACCCATGTTAGAGAATATTTTTTGAATATCATGGAAAGCAGGTAAAGCTTTACAAACGCTTTCCTTTAAAAATCTGGCTATTTTATTTACCCCAACTAAACGAAGAGTATTCTTTGACACCAGACCACACTCCATCCATATTTGAATTTCTTTTGGCAGCAAGGGAAATTTACGTCAGTATCAGAGGCTTTGATTACCACCTTTGCTTCTTCTTCTAATTGTGCCAGATGAAATATTATTCTTGAATCAGCTTCTTCATGCTCGGAGTACAGATTGTCTTCAACTGATCTTTGAACAGATCCATCACTTGGAACGTACTTATAACATATATTCTGACAGTTTACATAAAGTTTCTTGGTTCCTATTAGATCAGCATATTCGTCCAAATTCCAATTTTCTATCAAAAACTCCAGTAAAGCAACTTTGAATCGGCTGTTTCGCAGAGATTTTAGAAAATCAGCAGGTGATTTTTGTTTGCTTTACTGGAGTTTTTGATAGAAAATTGGAATTTGGACGAATATGCTGATATAATAGGAAAAAAGAAACTTTATGTAAACTGTCAGAATATATGTTATAAGTACGTTGCAAATGATGGATCTGTTCAAAGATCAGCTGAAGACAATCTGTACTCCGAGCATGAAGAAGCTGACTCAAGAATAATATTTCATCTGGCACAATTAGAAGAAGAAGCAAAAGGTGGTAATCAAAGCCTCTGATACTGACATATTAATTATTTTGCTGGTAAATTTACATTTGCTGCCAAAAGAAATTCAAATATGGATGGAGTGTGGTCTGGTGTCAAAGAATACTCTTCGTTTAGTTGACATCAATAAAATAGCCAGATTTTTAAAGTAAAGCGTTACCTGCTTTCCATGCGTTCACCGGATGCTATTACACCGCTTCATTTTCAAGAAAGGCAAAACTGGGCCCTTTTAAGTTATTGCAACAGGATCCGAATATTCAAAAAATATTCTCTAACATGGGTGAAAATGAGGAAATTACAAGACAAGAAATTGCCGGTAGGTGTATTGTGCACTAATCTTATAAGGTTTTGATTTTAATGAAATTTTCAGTTATTGAAAAATATACATGTACAATTTATGGAAAACGCAATTACAGGGACATCAACAAGGCCCGTCATGATATTTTTATAGATCATTTTAAGAGGAAACGTCGTCCATTTGAAAAAATTAAAAAATTTTGAAGGTAGCAATCTGCCGCCGTGTAAACAAGTTTTGGAACAGAAAATTAAAAGAACATACCAAATTGCTGCAATCTGGAGATTTGCTCATCAATCTAAACCAAAATTTTTAAATCCTTTAAATAGTGGTTGGGAGTTGAGTTCTGACAATAATTACAGCATCAAATGGTTTTCTGGACCGCAGTATCCAGATACAATAGAAGACATCATGGTGGCTGAAGATGTGCAAATTGAAGAGGAAGATGTTGATTATCCAATAAGTAGCGATGATGAAGATTCCCTGGAGGATTAATGTACAACAGTTATTTTTTTTTATCATTTTTGTTGGTGTTGCGTTATCATTAATTTTTTGTGCATTTTATTTTGTTTATGAATTCGTACACTTTATTACAGTTATTTTTCATTAATAGGTAGGTTCACTTACCTATGTATTAATTATCCGTAAATACATTGATCATTATTTTATTTTTGCAAATTTTCATTTTATTATTAATAATTTTTATTTTATTATTAATGTTCACTTTATGATGTTAAATTAATATAAAATTTGTTAATATCTAATAAATTTAAATGCCCTTAGCCTACTTTTTATTTGCTCTCCTACTCTCCTTACCGCACCACTGTAAGCAGTTGTGTGTTAAAGCGAGCGCGGCGCTCTCAGAAATGTCCGTGAATTTACGGATAAACGGGCGTCTGTAGAAAAGTCGCTGCCATCTACAGCAATTTTTTGCACATGTATGAATTCTACATATTTTTGCGAATCATTGGCCTAAATTTCATCCTGGTACTCAACCGTTAGGGTTAGGACAGTTTCCGTCTGCATTTGAGAGTGTCTGCTCCCCAAACGCTACAGTCTGCCGTAATTTTGAAGGTAGATTATTAATCAAATTCGCACATACCATGTTATTTTAAATTTTGGTGCTGGTACCTAACCATTAGACTTAGGGCCAAAAAATGGAAAATATTTTGGCCCTACCGCATTAATGCTGCCGGTCTGGGCCGGCAGACGCGCACTTCTAAGTTTAGTTTAATAGGCCCTATTTATCAAGATATCTATTTCTTTGGTACTCTGCCATTAGGTATTTTCGACGCGAGCTCTCGGACTAACCGACCTCTTGGAGTATGGTCGCGTTTCGAAAAATTCGCTCAATATTGAGCGATTCCTGCGGCCAAACCGCTGTTCTCATTAAGAAGTATTTTTCGCCACATGACCATATGAACTTTTCTTCTTAGAATGATGCAAAGAATCGTTCCATATACTTATTTTCAATAAATTAAACGGATAAAATAAAATCTTTGGTCAAAAATGTTCGCGTTCCAAACAAATCGGAGACGTTTTATTCGAAAACGGTGAGCTCTAGCGACTTTGACCAAGAGCACCTTTTTGTGTACCATGGCCAGATAATTATTATAATATATTAATTTCGGTACAACCCTGTATAGAACTCAAGTGGGATTTTCGAGTTTTATGATTGAGGGAAGTATTTTTTCTTAAGTCCATGAGAAGCGACCAAAAGTCCAGCTGGAGAATTACATAATTATTACGAAAAAGATCCGTTAAGTTTTTGCACATATTTATTACTCTAAATCTATATTTTCAAATTGTCAGCTCGGCAGTGACGCCGAATTCGGATGAATCCCTTCTACCTCCAAATTGGTCTCTTCAAAGGCCACTTGAGCTTCTTCCTCCAAAATTTCGTTCGAATACTCGTGGCTACATGCAAAAACGTACTTAAAAAACACTCTGTATTCGTCACAAAAATAAAGGTAGAGAAGGACAAAAACAGAACTGAAATGCCCCACAAGTTGAGTGATAACAGAAATGTGCAAGTTGAAATTGTCAGAAAAAGTAAATATCAGAAAGCTAATGATGGACGGGCTCCAACATGTAGTGGAAATGGTAACTACAGCTAAAGCTACGTTATTTTTCCTCGCAGTAACATTTCTACGTTTGATCAAATTGATCACATTGAAAATTATCACAAACAATATTAGTAATAAATGAGAAAAAGCACTTACAAGAATTGTCGGCAAAAAGACGAGTTTGTAGCAAAACTGAAACGACACTAACATCCACGACAGCAAAATAAAATGAATGAAAAAGATCAAAAACATGTAAATCCTGCAGAATTTCTGATGCCTGTCCGCGCTGCTGTAAGTTCTGAGATACCACTCGAGTAGCAACTGAAACTGAAACAGGACTGTGCCTATAAATAACGCCACTGCAACTTCTTGGGAATGACAGAGAACCTGTAGGAGTAAATGAAAATTTGTCAATTCTGACCATTCGAAAAAGGCCACACTTTTGGCAACGATGGATGCTAAACACACGACCCCTTGCAGAATCCTGAGATGGGCCAGAATAACGTTTGTGGGCGATTTTCGTAGCTTTTTAAACCTGAAGATCAGGAAAACTGTCAGGAAATTCACACATGCAAAGAGGGGTGCGAAAATGGTGAAGACTAGCAGCCACACGCGAAAGGAGTTTCTCAATTCATCTTCATCCGCAGAATTATATTCATATTCATCCGCAGAATTGGTGTCGTTTAACATGTTCGTCTAAAAGAAGAAGAAAATTGAGGGAGAATAAAGCGGTGCACTTACTCAGCGAATATCGCTAAATACTGTGCTCGTGTCATCAGGCGAACTGATTATCTGGTTTCCATGCCCAAAGGTCAAAGGGTGATTGCAGTCTCCTAAAATTATGATTGCGAGATTCGGCGAATGCTATCAGAGGAACGACGTTAAATTGGCAAGGAAATGAGGGCATAAAAAACTGGTGGGATAAGAAGACAACAAGACTTCGAAAAAAAAGATGATGTCGTTAAAATCAATTGGACAAGCGGCTAGAGCCTGTACACCCTTGTTAAAAGTGACCTTAGTTGCAGGTTATCCAATAATTGCGAAAATTTTAGGTTTGTAACAGAAATAGTGATAAAGAAAAACAGAAGAAAAGAGAGACCAAAGCTTAGATGGGTGAACATACTACGGAGGACGAAACCTGTTACCAGTAGAAGAGAAAAATAGCAGCCAAAAAAATCGGTAGATTGGTGACAAATTGTGACAAATCCACTAAACAGGGTTGTCGCTGATAGAATCTTTTTAAATTGTTTTCTCTGATCGGCCCTGTGTGAATTATTGTCTTTTTATTCTTAACCAATGCAAAATTGACCTACCTGCTTATATCTTGATCTTCTCTACCACTGCGCGATTAATGATAAATGTAAATTATTTTTGGGATAAAAGAAACTTTAGCGAACAGGCATCAAAAGCCTACAGATCTACGCATATTTTGTGTGTGGTATGTTTTTGCATGCAATTAGAAGAAAGCCCTTTACATTACGACACTATGTTGTAAATTGGAGGTTCCTATCAATTGTATTTTGTGAATAAATTGGAAAAAACTAATGAATTGTCGGGGGGTGGATAATTTTGAATAGAAAAAATGAAACAGAGAAGTTTTTTTCTTGGCCACGAAAAACATACTAAAGACTCGCCCTCCACCCCAACCTGGAATGCCACCAAATTTTGCACATTATGCGCAACGCTTACGTTTATGTCCCATAACTCGCTTCTACTTCATCGTACAAAAAATAGGGGTGCACAGTATGGATAATTGCAGATTCGCATCAACGTACTTTTTGAATAGATTGAAAAAAATATACAAAATTGGCTTCCTATTCACCTTCGATCCTAACGGAAATTTCGAGTGAGTCTCGATCCCAAATTGTTCTTTAAGTGACATTTTGCAAAGTGGCATTTTATGATAAAAATATACCCCGAACGTCAATTTTAGGGTAGAAGAACACGTTCTTGTGGAAAACTTAAGGATCTATTGGAAAATAAAAAAATAACAAAGCCGCTTATTGTATTGAACAAATCTTATTTTAAGCGCCGCCTTTTGCGTGGTTTTCGCGCTTCTGTATAAGATCTTTCATTTGTTTTTCTCTCTCAATCTATTCAAAAATAGCAATTGATGCGAGTATGCACTGCACCTCTATTTTTTGTACGATGAAGTGGAAGCGAGTATGGGACATAAGCGTAAGAGTTGCGCATAGTGTGAAAAATTTGGGGGTATTCCAGGTTGGGGTGGAGGGCTAGTTTTTAGTATGTTTTTCGTAGCCCTGAAATCCAACCGTTCCAACAAAAAACGTTCTGTTTCATTTTTTCTATTCAAAAATACCCCCCCCCCCCCCCCGATAATTCATTAGGTTTTTCCAATTTATTCACAAAATACCATTGATAGGAATAACCTGCAATTTACAACATAGTGTCGTAATGTAAAGGGCTTTTCTTCTAATTTTTTTTTAATTTTTACTTTCACCAGATGCGTGCATTCTTGGGAGGGCTTTATATATATTAAACCAGAATTTTTCTTTAATTGTTTTCCTCAGAAAATAATATGAAAATCATAATTATCTGGCCATGGTACACAAAAAAGGTACTCTTGGTCAAAGTGGCTAGAGTTCACCGTTTTCGAATAAAACGATTCCTTGCATCATTCTAAGAAGAAAAGTCCATATGGACATGTGGCGAAAAATGCTCCCTAAGGGAACTGTGGCACCTCAAAAAAAAGTATTGCTGATGGGCCTCAGCGAAAGGGCTATCTTTAAACCCAAGGAAAATTTGTAGTCCGTCCCCGTCTCAAATTGTTCTCTATGGTTCACAGTATCATCGTGCAAAGCGATACCCGGGATCAAAATTTGTGGTATTGTTTTGGTAACCTCTTGGATTATGGTCGCGTTTAGAAAAATTCGCTCAAAGAGCGATTCCTGCGGCCAAACCGCTGCTCTGTTGTCGTCAATTCCTTTGGAAGAGGTCATCGCACAAGTGGCTAAAGCAATCGCTTTTTATTTGTAATGTACCTATTTATTACGGAAGGATTAATAATGATTATATTCATAAACAGGTCACCTTTAAGTAGAATTGATAAATCGGTATATAGGTACCCTATTTGTACAGTATCTATATTTAGGACACTTTAGGTACAATTTATTTAGCCACTTGTTTGATGACTTCTTTCAAAGGAATTGACGAGAACCATATGCAACCGAGGATGCAACAACAAGCAAAATCGCGTCAAAATGCATCCATAAAACCTGAATTTAAATTTCCATCTACATTGTTATCTTTTAAGGTGAACGATTTAACTTCGAGGATTGAAACATTTTGATGCGCAAATAAAACCGTTTTTTTATCGTTTCAGTGATTCCTCAGTCGTGTCGTTTTCGAGGTGTTAAGTACGAGTGCGGTTTATCCATCAGCTGCGTTCTAGGAGGAGGACGTCCATTAGATTTATGTTCCGGAGGGATGATATGGGCCTGCTGCGTTGACAGAGATTCTCAACCCACACCTACTCAGCATCCTGACGTAGGTGTCCTCAATAACGCTAGTAAGTCTAAGGGTCCATTTCCAAAATTTGTAAATAATTTGTGTCCCGTTAACAAATAATGTACAAGTTTTGCTGCTGTAAACTAACCTTTGGAACTAACAAAATTAGACAATTATCATCTAGTGGCTTATTACCCACCGGATCCCGATCATCCAGATTCCAATAGTGTGGATCGACCGCCATATAGGCCATACTACTACGATCACGATGATGACAGACCACCACCGCCAACTCTGGAGGACGATTACCACGACGAGCCGGCCCAGGTCCAACCGCCTAATGCCCGGGGTAACATTAACGATACTAACATACGTTTTGTCACAGTCATCATCAGCTGTTGCACTGGATCATATTCTTCATCTATGTTTTAAATCTTGTCCATCCTTGAGTTAAGTGTCCCTCAAGAAGTTTAGTTTGGTTTTGTCCTTTGCTAAACATCATAAGAGGTCTTGAAAAATGCGAAGGACAATGACGTTCAGCACAAGGCTTGTATTGTGCGTAGGGTGGAGCGGAAAACCGTTTTTTAACCTCCCCACTCCACATCACCATTAAAAAAAGGGAGATTACTGCAATCACTAAAATTTTCGAATTCGAGATAAGACCGGATCTATACGTTTTGAGGTCTCAGGAGCCCAAAAAAGTGGTTTTTAAAATGTGTCTGTGTGTATGTGCGTACGTACGTTTGTAAACACGCCACAGCCAAAACTACTAGACCGATTTGGCTGAAATTTGGTGCGTGTGCATGTGATAACCCAACTTAGATCTAAAAAGCTTTTGGAGCCAATCGTTCAACTAGAAATGCCATTTTGGCACATCAACTTTTAAATTTCAAATACAAACCCCCATTTTTCACCTCACGATAGAAAAGGCCTTCAAATTCTGCTTCTAAAAATGTATTCATTCTTAGTGCCCTTTTATCAAAAATTTAAAAAAAAAAGATTTTTATCCGACTTTAAAATCGCGGTACAGCCCAAGCCCCTGAACCGATTTGGCTGAAATTTTGCACACGGGGATTGTATTACACGTCGAAGAGTTGAACAAATTTTGGACTCAATCGGCCCACGGAAACTGCCGTTTTGGCACACCAATTTGTAACTTTAAAATTATTCACTCATTTAACCATCCAAAACAAGTTTTTGAAAGATTTATTCTCACCATCAGAAAGGTCTTCAAATTCTGGTTTTAAGTAAGACAAAATTTGTTCGCATTTAGTGCTCTTTGGGTCAAAAAATCGAAATTTCATAATAACACTAAAAATACATTATAGCCCAAATTAGCGAATCGATTTGGCTGAAATTTGGTACATGGAGATTGGGTGACCCGTTGAAGACCTGAAAGGCTTTTGGAAGCAATTGGTCCACGGGAAGTGCCATTTAGGCATATCAACTTTAAATTTTAAATACAAAGGTCTCCCTTTTTATGTCGCCATTAGAAAGACGATCAAATTCTCGTTCTAAAAATGTATTCACAGTTTCTGCCATTTCAGTGGAAAATAGAGAAAAAAATATTTTTCATTAAAAGGGAGCATGCTGACAGTGGATGACATAAAGTATCAGTTATTGTCAAAAGGGTGGCAAACTGTTAACCTTAAAAGGAACATATTGTCAAATGTGATGGGTGATGTCGGTATTTGTCAGAAAATTGCGAAATTAGTCACAGACAATAAGCATAAAAAAAATTGTGTCGAATTGACTACTATCTACACAGAATACAAAGATCCACGCGATGGGGAGGTTCCAGCCGCTTCTCTGCTGCATTTTTTTTAAATTGATAACGTCAATGCGGAATAGATGAGTTTTCTAATATTGCAAGTAACTGTGTAAAATTTGGTTTTGATAGGTTATTGCCATCTTGAGCTGCCCAAACACCCTGAAATATTCACTATTAAGATAGAACTATTCATATTCAATGTTCACATTCACCGTTTGAATTTACTGTTTGAATCTTGCGAAGACTCATTTGAGCCAACAAATTAGGTAGGAACCTCTATACTTCATCAAAATTTTTGTTTGTTTTCACAAACGCGTTTTCGTGAAATCCTGGTCGCGTAGTTATTAACCTTTCTTATTTAATTTTAATCTTATTAAGTGGTGATGGGCTGTTACTGGACAATACATCTTCGCCGAGTTTACTTCCTTTTTTAGGACCGCGCCGTATATCGCTTTGAAAATGCAGTTATGGCAGAAACTGCCGGAAAGAGGTTTTAATTAAAAATTTGTCATTAGAATCTCCTGTATAAAACGAAGAACTAGTATTAAAAGGCTCGGTTGAACAACATTTTTATTATCTAATCATTATTTTGTATTTACTGCAGTACATCATCCAATTTCAATCAATGGATGTCAGCGTCGCTATAAAAAATGTTTTAATCTTTGGATTGCAATTAATAAACTTTTTACTGCGATGTAATTGCACCGGGTAAATTGCTAATTGCAATTGCAAGACAACTTTATAAAAAATCAGTTCCAGTTTTGATGTTAATAATATGGTGGTGTCAAGAAAAGTCCTTCATGTGTTTTGTATAACGCGATGGAGAATTTATGGTCGTGATAGACGTTAATAGATTTCGTATGGTCACTTTCGTTACCCAATTGGCGAAAACATCAACTGAAAATTAGGTCCTAATTAATTTTTTTCTAAACCACACATCTTGAGGTTTCATTTTTGGTAACCAAGAGGACAGAAAGTCCAACTTTATGGTACTAGTGGTACCTACTAGTACCATAAAGTTGAGCTATAGCTTAATTTTCAATTTTCTCCCAATTCAAACTAAGTTTTTGTTATTTATATAAAAACGTTATTATGGATCGCGCCTACCAAAATATAGGTACTCTCATGATGATGGTTGGTATAGATTTTCGTCTCTGTAAATCAGAAATATTTTTGTTTACGGAAACTATCACACTTTGGCTCGTAATTCAATGTAGAATCTATTTCGTAGATTATATTCAAAAAAAAGGGTGCTGTTAAGCAATTAATTAATTCTGAGGATGGGACTATAATAAGGCCCCGTAACTACACCTTTTCCAATTGTATTTGAGAAACGGTCACATTTATTTGAGAAAGTTCCATTTGTATTTGATATTTGTCACTTGTAATTGAGAATGTAAGTAGTAGATGTAATTCAGATTAATCAATTAAATACAAGAAAGCAATAATTGGAATTCAGAATAGCAAATTGTATTGTTGTATTGTAAGAAAGCATCAATTGTAATTCAGAAACGTTATTTGCTACATCTCACTTGTACTTGAGAAGTAGATGTATTTCAGCTAGATTATTAAGCACATTTAAGAAAGCTGTAATTGTAATTGAGAATAGTCAATTGTATTTAAGCAAGAATTAATTGTTATTCAGAATATCTCAGGGATTGATGCTTGGAAAACAAATGTCCCTGAACAACCAATTTACCAAGAATTTGTACTGAAAGTGAAAAAATACCTGTCATCAAATCCGTATCACAAAAATATATTTGATTAATCTGAATTACATATTTTATGCTAGCCCAGGCGTTTTAGATTTTGAACTCGGAAAAAATAATGTAAATCTGTAACTTGGCAGATCAGCTCTATTTGAAGTGCTTAACAACATACTAAAACTCCCTAAACCTCCGGTGCCGGCTTCATGGAATTCCAGCCGCTGGAACTTCTGGAGCACTTAATAAGTGCAGGTTTGCGCTGGAAAAAAATAATGTAAATCTGAAACTTGGCAGTTCAGCTCTATTTGAACTGCTTAACAACATATTAAAACTTCCAAAACCTCCGGTGCCGGCTTCATGGAATTCTAGTCGCTGGAACATCTGGAACACTGAAGAAGTGCAGGTTTGCGCTGGAATTGACGCTACGGCCAAACGGTTAGTCCTATTGGCTTCCAATCGATCTTAGACGACTTTACGAGAAACGGGCTATCTTTTTAAGTACTTTTCAATTACTTTAAACTGTATGCGGGCCTCCCGAAAGTGGCAAAAGCCCGCGAAATAAAGAAAAAAATATTTTTTTTAAATTTGTAATTAGACGGCTTTCTGTGAGAGATATCGCAAAAATGCACGAAATAAACATTGCAGAGGATAAAAAAAGGTTTCAAACGACACCTTCAAAATGTTTCGTAGCGGCTGGCTCAAACGGCGCGCGCATTTCGGCTTGCGGCAACCAGCGTGGCGGTGTTCAAGGTCGTGAACCTCCGTTCCTACTGGTCGTAAAAATATTTTAAAAGTGTCGTTTGAAAGCTTTTTTTATCCTCTACAATGTTCATTTCGTGCATTTTTGCGCTATCTCTCACAGAAAACCGTCTAATTTCAAATTGAAAAAAAAATTATTTTTTTCATTATTTCGCGGGTTTTGCCACTTTCGGGAGGCCCGCATACAGTTTTAAATCATTGAAAAGCACTAAGAAAGATAGCCCGTTTCTCATACAGTCGTTTAAGATCGATTGGAAGCCGATAGGACTAACCGTTTGGCCGTATATAGCGTCAGTTCCAGCGCAAACCTGCACTTCTTCAGTGTTCCAGATGTTCCAGCGGCTGGAATTCCATGAAGCCGGCACCGGAGGTTTTGGGAGTTTTAATATGTTGTTAAGCAGTTCAAATAGAGCTGAATTGCCAAGTTTCAGATTTACATTATTTTTTCCAGCGCAAACCTGCACTTCTTCAGTGCTCCAAAAGTTCCAGCGGCTGGAATTCCATGAAGCCGGCACCGGAGGTTTTGGGAGTTTTAGTATGTTGTTAAGCACTTCAAATAGAGCTGATCTGCCAAGTTTCAGATTTACATTATTTTTTCCGAGGTTTTGCCTATTTTGAGACTAAAAAATGCCTGGGCTATATCCAGCAAGGGTGGTTCTGTAATGCCAACAGATTGCCAGTTAATCAAGTCAATGTAATCTTCAGCGTCGGAATTAAATTGCGGTACCTATCCTGAACTCTCAAATACCTTTTTCCATTGGCTTTCTGCATTTTCTGCATTTCATTATACGCCTTAGACCTAATTCCCGAACATTGCGTCGACTGTCAGCCAACATAGCCAGACTTCGGCCATCCAGAAAATATGTTGTACTTATAATGAAATCCGGAGAACTAAAGCCAATGGAAAAGAGTATTCGCGAGTTCAGAACACCGCAATTTCACTTCGACGCTGAAGATTAAATTGACTTGATTGACTGTCAATCTGTTGGCATTACAGAAATAGATAACATATCTGACTAAGAATTAAGCGAAATGATTTTAGGCGCACCAGATGACATAGAATTCTTTAAATTTCCTTGCCATAAGCAGCTATCGAGCGAGGTGTGAGGTTAGTTACAGAATTTTCAGTTGCTGTTTGTGGGGGTGAGGCAAGGGATGGTTTTATGAAAACATCTAGAAGACTTTTGCCAAAATTTTAAACCAAGAGTCAATAATCTCCCAGTTTTAGACGGAAACATAATTTGATGTTTGAGCGTCTTTCGATGAATTTACAGTGTGACCCAAAAGCTTTTTTTTTCTTCGACCAAAACGTTTTTTCTTTTTCCAGGCAACTATTTTGTATTTTACTAATCTATTTTCTAGCTGAGGATATTATTGTATTCTGTTTCTTATGATTTTAAGGATAATGTAATCTGTTTTATTGTATTGCATTATGTTCACAGTGTTTAATAATACAATAAATTGATTAAAATATTTAAAAAAATGGCAGCAGAGAGGCGGCTGGAACCTCCCCACCTCGTGGGTCTGTGATCTTCGTGTCTTGTGTTTAAAATTTTAAAGTTGATGGCCTAAATGGCACTTCCCGTGTACCAATTACTCCCAAAAGCCTTTCAGGTCTTCAGCGGGTCATTTAATCTCCATGTGCCAAACTTCAGCCAAATCGATTCAGTAGTTTGGGCTATAACGTGGTTTTGGCGTTACTACAAAATTTCGATTGCGAATTAATTTTCTTATTTAAAACCAGAATTTGAAGACCTTTGACAATGAATCTTTCAAAAACTTGTTTTGGATGGTTACATAAATGAGAGAATAATTTTAAATTTGGAAATAGGTGTGGCAGAACGGCACTTTCCGTGAGTCGATTCAATCCGAAAATTTTTCAGCTCTTCGACGTGTAATACAATAGCAATTTTGGGCTGAACCGCGATTTTAAAGTTCGATAAAAATCTTGATTATTTTAATTTTTGGTCAAAACGGCACTGAGAGTGAATACATTTTTGGAAGCAGAATTTGAAGGCCTTTCTTATGGTGACATAAAAAATGGGGGTTCGCATTTAAAATTTAAAAGTTGATGTGCCAAAATGGCATTTCCGGTTGCACGATTGGCTCCAAAAGCTTTTCAGATCTAAATTAGGTTACTATTATTATTTATGTTGCATTGACCTTTAGGGGAGACTGGGGGAATAGCGGCACGTTAAGGATTCGGTGATGCTGTGCAAAAACGTTTCGCTTTCATAAAATGATTGAGGTATCAAAATGAAGCCCAGAGTGTTCTTAACCGAATGACGACACATTAAAAATCACAAAACATAAACGAACGAAGAAAAAAATTATTTAAAAAAGGCTTACAAGGCCGGTATTACCCTAGCTGTTGGGGCAATAGCGGCCATATGTATTTTGTCCCTGTAACTTTAACTGTACGCTGAATATTACGATGTAACCAGAACTTCTATTGCCAGAAATTTAAATTAAAGCTTAGCCTTAAAATTTGTACGGGCTTTGGGTGCTCATTTTCCAAAGGAACGGCATTTAATCGACAGTTTTGTTATTTTTACAATATTCTCCACAAATCAACTAAATATCGTCGTCTTGGGTTTATTTTCTTCACTCTTAAGCCCAAATTCTTCATCTGTATCACAGGACTCGATTCCGTCATATGCTGTATATTTACTGTTTAGGCCGGAATTCCCCCATTTCAACTGTCCGGCTTTACCCCAAATGCAACATTTGTGTTTAATTTTTTTATGCTAAACAAACGTAAGATTATGTTAATTTTGGTTACTATCATCGAAAGAGTAAAAAATGTAGATTGTACAAAAGTATAGTTACATTTATTTTAAGAAGGAATTAAAGGTTTTGAAACCGCCCTTCAAATCGCACCACTCTTATAAGAATAACATGTAAAACACAAAGTTGTCAACTGTCATCAAGAAACTGCCGGTAGAGAGCTGTATTTTCATAAGGGCACTCCTTCATAATGTCGCTAGATGGTGTGACTGTTGGAAAGGTTTAAAAATAGCGCAATTATTCAGGATTAGCTGTCCGATATTACCCCAGTGGCCGTCATTCCCCCAGTCTACCCTACGCCTTTGACTACGTGCCAAATTTCAGCCAAATCGGTCAAGTAGTTTGGGCTGGGGAGTGTTTACAACCGTACATACTCACATACACACAGACACATTTTAAAAACCACTTTTTTGGGTTCCTGAGACCTCAAAACGTAGAGATGCGGTCTTATTTCGAATTCGAAAACTTTAGTGATTGCACTAACCTCCCATCCTTTTAAAATTGTCGTTGGATTGGGGAGGTTAAAAATTTTATGTAGAACTTTGAATATGAATATTTCTATCTTAATACTGAATATTTCAGGGCGTTTGGGCGACCTATCAAAATCAAATTTTACCCAGTTACTTCCAATTACAAAAGGCATCTATTCCGCATCATATAGGCGTTATCAATTTAAGAAAAAAAAACAGTTTTTCTCTCCACCCTATGTGCAGTACAACACCTTCTATGGGGATGCACTAAATCATTTCGACATTTAACTCAACAATCATTTTAGGCTGCGGCGAGCTGTACACGAGAAGTAACCGAATCGTCGGCGGCCACTCCACGGGATTTGGCTCTCACCCCTGGCAAGTGGCGCTCATCAAGACGGGCTTCCTCACAAAGAAATTGGCTTGCGGTGGAGCCCTCCTTAACGACAGATGGATAGTAACAGCCGCTCATTGTGTAGCGACGTAAGTTTCCACCAAATTGAATTTAAGACGATTTAACCGAACTTGCAGGACTGCGAACGGCAATATTCGAGTTAGATTAGGCGAATGGGACGTGAGGGATCAAGACGAAAAATTAAACCATGAGGAGTATTCGGTGGAAAGGAAGGAAGTTCATCCCTCGTATTCTCCGAGTGATTTCAAGAACGACGTGGCTCTGGTGAAATTGGACAGGAACGTTCGGTTTAAGCAGCACATCATTCCTGTGTGTTTGCCTTCACCGACGGTAAATAATCAACATTAATATAACAAGACCTTGATTTTTTATCGGATAAATTTTCCAAAGTGACGATAAACTTTCGTTTGATGATTTTGCGAGTTGAATGTTGGGCGGCATTTATATTCTGATTAGAGCCCGAGAGCTTTAGCTTTCTGAATATAAATGTCCAAATTCAACGAGCAAAATTATCTAAAACGGAAGTTTAGAGTCTGACTTTGGAAAATTTAGTGGATAAAAAATCAACGGTCGCGTTATATTTGCTAAGATTATTTCCAGAATCCCGTTTCCTTTTTTTCTTCAGTTTGACATTTACATTTAGCTGCTCAATATGCATAATATAATCGTATATCACTGTTCATTTATTAACGAAACACCACCAGAGGGCCGAGGTAGATGAATGGATTGTTTTGAGGAAACATATCAACGTTAAAGGGGGACTTAAGTGAAAATAAAAGTTCTAGAGAATTTTTTTCTAAGAATTATGGCGAAAAAAATAATGTGCTACTACCAATAATAACCGAGATACAGCAAATTTTATGTTTATTCCTACAACGGTGTGACGTCATAGGGGCATAGAAGCAAGGACGCCCGGCCGCGCGACTGGTATTTACGTGCAGTTTAAATGTGGTTTAAATTCGAACAACATGGCTTACGGGTTTGAGCCTCCTTTTTTCACTAAGAAAATGGAAAAGTTGGAAGCTGAGAAGAGGAAACAGCTCCTAGATGCTGATTTTGTGAATAGAAGCAACAATACATACTGGTGTCTTTATAACAATTGTAAAACAGCGAATGATTCGGAATGTTTTTGTTGCCAAGAAAGCACTCTGATGAGGGCGGGTTCTATTAAAACATTTAATCCTGTCTTAAAGTTAATTCTTCAAAAACTCTATAACAACAATTGTTTCTATGGTATCGTAGCGGGAATAGCGTTAAGTCTAGGAATAAATAACGAGTGGTCAAAAACTTTTCCGATCTAGTAGCCCTTGACTTGATAAACGTAGGGCGTAGACTGTGGTAATTACATGGAAACATCACAGTCAAATTTCGCTTTGAATGATAATTTCAACAGTCTACGCTTTACGTCTATCACGCAAGGGCTACTAGATCGAAAAAGTTTTTGCTTACACGTTATTTTATACAACCCGCCCTAAGGGGTGAAAATGACTGCGAACATGATTGTCTATTGTAAGCTGTTGTATTCTCGATTCGGAAAAATATGAAATGTGAAGGAAATTCCCTCCCGTTTTGGTGAGTATTATGGCAGCCGTACAACAGGACACTATATCCGTGAAAAGCGCTCGATTGAAGCAACTCGAAATTAACACAAACAAAAATGATTCATCGAACTAAGCACAGGCAGATTATTTGAGGCCGAATTTATTATTAAAATGAAGGAAAGGGCCACGGAGGGATAAATAAACCAAGCGGAATGAACGGCAAAACTGCATTGTTTATATGGGAGGCGCGCGTTACATTGACCAGATGACGTCATCAAGTTTACAATCTACAGTTCAAGCGGCTGGTAGCTCAAAAACCATTTGCGATAAAAAAAAATTGCCATAACCATTGTTCTTAGAATTTTCCACACTTTTTATTTAGGCAAAGTTATTTTTTTGCTTATGTCCCCCTTTAAGTGCGTGAAAATCAAAATTTAGTCTGTTGTTGGCCATTCTGAAGTATTTTTAGTAGTGATGTAGTCTCAAAAATGTTGTTTTTTTGCAAAAACTGAAATGTGACAACCTTTTTTGCATTGACAGTCAAGAGAAACGTCAAAATTTAATCAGTGTCGTCCCGTCGCTATGACGACTCCAGAGGACAATAAAATTTATCCGAGATAAACCTCGTTCATTGGTGGAGAGTTTGCATTTTGATTGGTTGTTTATGTAAATTTGACAGATGATGGAAATAATCTACAAAAAATAATGCTGGGAATTCACTAATTTCTCCAGATTAAATTACCGGGGAAAATGGCGACAGTCGCAGGATGGGGGCGCACCCGCCATGGTCAAGCCACAGTACCCTCCGTTTTGCAAGAAGTAGATGTAGAAGTAATAACCAATGACAGATGCCAAAGATGGTTTAGAGCGGCAGGGCGGAGAGAGACTATCCATGATGTCTTCCTATGTGCTGGATATAAGGAGGTGAACAGAAGGATTTCTCACACTAAATGAAACAAAATTTTTTCAGGGCGGAAGAGATTCATGTCAGGGTGATTCCGGAGGACCCCTAACCCTAACAGTAGATGGTAGAAGAACCCTCATCGGACTCGTTTCTTGGGGTATAGGCTGCGGAAGGGAGCACCTGCCGGGCGTTTACACGAACATTCAAAAATTCGTTCCATGGATAGACAAAGTGATGAGCTGAAAGGTGCCAGTGTGACCAAAAATAGTAAATTATATGAGTGATAAAGATATTTATTGAAATCAAATTATAATTGTAAATAATAGCCCCTGCGATCGATGCGCGTAAATTTCGGCAGGGATTTAAAGCTGTAAGTCTGTATCAGATCAATTATAGGCCCCGTCTCTATTGCCCAACTTTTGATACTCCAATAAAGATTTTATACTAAACTTACGCTGTTTGCATATTGTAGTTGCTTGAAAGCCGGCAGGGGAAAGACATGACAACGAAAAATGTAGCAAACTAACGCATGTCCCAAAAATGTTAGCACAAATTTCAAGGCTTGGAAAATAGTATATTGTGTAACTAGTAGGAATATATATTTTCCTTCGTGTTGCACATACTATTAGTCGGGGAGGCAGCGACAGAAATATTCGGCCGATTTCATTAACAGTCTTTTCCACATTATTCGTTAATTTACGTGTCATAAATACAGAAATTGGCAGTCTGCCAGAGTACCTGCGGGACAGAGCCCCGCAATGGCTTCAAGTATGGTAAAAAAAGTAGTTTTTTTTTGGCATACTTAAGCGTTGTCCCGCTACTTGCATGGCAGACTCGACTTTTTCGAATCACAACGACATGCGTAATAGGAAAAATGACTGTCGCTTCCTCCCGGACTATATTTTTTCGACGATCGCGCAACTAGGCAGAAATAATGAATAAAAAATTCTTGGAGTTTAGAAGTCACCTACAGGGTGAGTCTGAAAGACTCCACATCCTTTATACCACAGAATCTACTGTTCAAATGATGAAGCTTGGTGCAAAAACTATTGGTCAATTGTGATTCCTCTTGATGTTATAAGCCGCCAAATCTCTTCATTTTTAAACGTTGTTTTTAAATATTTTTCGAAAGATGTAACGTAGGATTTTGAATTTTTGCACAGCATTGTTACAGACCAAGATGCAACTACTGATGGTACTTAAGACATTATCCAAAAAGCGGATCTCTGTTTCTGCTCTTAAAATTTTTCGATAAAACTAACCACTCACGAGAAAAATTGAAAAAATCGAAAACGTGATGCAGGTAATCACCTTAAAACCAATGATGAGTCTACCTCATAAAAAAGTGAAATTACCATCAATGCTTTTTCTTTAGTTGTGAGCAATGGTTCTGGGCACAGATGTAGGACAACACCTTCAATGCAAAAAAACAGTTGAAATATGATGCGTGTCAACGTACACTTTGATTTTTATTGAAATTGTAGGTTTATCGCGATGATCATGTTTTCGGTTTTTCCAATTTTCCTCGTGAGTGGTTAGTGTTCTCGAAAAATTTTAAGAGCCAAAAAAGTTTTAGAATCGAACGGGGAATACGGCCGCATAGGCAAATTAGCAATATTTTCAAACATAGAAAAGTTCAAGGGCAAATAACATCGGGGCCACCCTGTATAACATGGATCCGCTTTTTGGATAATGTCTTAAGTACCATCAGTAGTTGTATCTTGGTCTGTAACAATGCTGTGCAAAAATTCAAAATCCTACGATACACCTTTCGAAAGATATTTAAAAAGAACGTTTAAAAATGAAGATCTTTGGCGGCTTATAACATCAAGAGGAATCACAATTGACCAATAATTTTTGCACCAATCTTCATCATTTGAACAGTAGATTCTGTGGTATAAAGGATGTGGAGTCTTTCAGACTCACCCTGTATATAAGATCTGTTGACCCATATTTCCTCCCTTCACTTCCGGCGCCGTGTGTGGTCGGTTTTAACTTTCCTAGTTTTTTAAAAAAGTTCCTTTTCTTCAAGATTCCCATGTAACTCCGGAGAAGTAAGTGCTCAGTGTATTTTATTCTGTAGATTCTAAGTGTTCTGTTTGTTCAAGACTGAAGATGGGGCTTAATCCCCGAAACATGTATTACTAAGTAACATAAACAAACTTTTGTGGATTGACTTCGAGACTCCAAGAATTTTTTATTGAAGTTATGTACCCTCATCCACTTTGAGAATTATGGATCATTTTACTTCAAGATAAATAATTAAATTTGGAACTATTTTTTAAGAGAAGTGCAGGAATATTTTTCAAGCCAGGCCGGAAAAAGCGTTATTCCTGTACAGCTAGTGCGTGTTGCCTAGCAAATGACGCAGTTCTGGAAACGTAAGCTTTCCGATGATATTTAATTGCATGTCAAGAATGTGACGTTTCCAGTACGATCGACGAAAAAAATATAAAATGACAAAATAACAAGTTGGCATTGCAATGGGGGCTGCCACGGGACCTTTCATTACGGTGGAAGTTCAATTTTAGCAAGTAATTATCTCATTATGGCTTACAAATAGAAATTAGAAATTCACAAGAGCATTTACAACTTAGTTGGGCGGATGCCAAAAGCTGAAATTGTACGAATATTCGCCGATCAAAATGTATTATGCCGAACGATTTACCGAATAATTGCATTTAGTACCCTTTGGGTAGAAAAAGTTTTTGGTACAAGGGAAATTACGTTAAATAAGAATCCACGAAGGGCAAATTCGAGAAGGGAAGTCAAGAATGAATCTTCACTGGATGTTCGGAATCTTTAAAAGCGTACAGAGTTTGGAATCCCGAAACAAGGAGCCTAGTAGAAATTTATGGAAAAAAACACCCCTTCAACCCCCAAACACGAAAAATTGAATGCAAAAAATTGCGCCCTACAAACTCGCTCCTTTCAACCCCCAAAAACATACAAATAATTGGCTTAGAGGAAATTTAACCCTTGCCTAATTGAACGCCAAAAATTTCATCACCTGAACATGAAATTGACACCACCTCACGCTTTCTTTATAATAAAGCATATGCTTCGCCGCTACTAGGTTAACTTTAAATAATCTGCACCCAAAACGACCAAGTCCACCTCAATATGAGTCATTTACGGTGAATAAACATCCAAAAACTCAGTCCTTTGAAAATCAGAAGTTAAGGACGATGATCATAAGCCAAACAGAAGAACCCCTGATTACTGATTCACTTCTCGTCAGGACCCAAGATAATTATAAGAGTAGACATAAATCTTAATTTTCAAACAGTTTGAGTATAAGTATGCACCAACGTGCAATCTTTGCTCGCCTAATGTAAATAGCGAGAGACCAAATGGCCCAGTTGTAGTAGGTACTAAAGGCATCATTGAGACTGCATTGTGGAGGTTTAAGTTTCAAAAGGTTCAAAATTATTGACGTTACACATGACCTAAAATATTTGATGCAAAAATTAAAAACTGTATCTATTAATTTTTTTAGCAATTGACCAAGGAAAAGTGCCTTTTCGGCATGTCAACTTTAAAATGTGAAAGCTGACCACCATTTGTTTTAGTCAGCATATGAAAGGTTTTCAAATCTGTTTCAAAAAATGCTTTCAAACTGAGTGCCCGTTTGACAACAAAATTTAAAATTCCAGAAACACTTTTAACGACTGGTCGGTGTCGATTGAAATTTATAGGAGGTAGGGTGGATATTCACCAAGTGGGGAGGTTCCAGCCGCTTCCATTGCAGCGACTGTCCATTTTATTTTTAATTTTGAAAGCGAATAACGTGAAAACAACTGCTTCCTTAGGCCTTCATTTTGATCAACATATTTTACGGGCATTTTCATAAAAACCGGTCCAACTTAACCGAGCAGATTTGCTTTAAATATTAAAAAATGTAGGCACGCCAGTAACTCATCAAGCAATAATTAATTTAATTTCTTGTCATGACCATATATTAACCAATAATGACCAGTAGCAAGTACCTATAACTTAAACAAATGATATGACGAAGTTTTTCTCCAAGGAAAACCAACCACAGATATTCAAAGGTTGAAAATACACATTTGACTAAATTCCAAAAATGCACTAATAAGTTTTAGACGAATGCTTTGATGTGTTGCGACGAATAATCTATGATTTCGGACTTCATCCACTAACCATGGTCATAATATTTTCCTGCATGCTATTTCATATGATGGTGATTTCACTTCAAATTCTGTACCTAATCGACAACTTCAAATTACCACTTGTGATAAGATATGGGCCAGTGATGTCAATAACCTTATTTGTACTTTCAATTTTTTCTCAGCATGAATGAAATCAGATACAATTTTTAGGCTACTATGAACATGTATTGCATATTAGTGTACAGGAAGGACTATTTGGAATGGATTTGTATGCTTCAAGACCTATCGTGGTCAATAAACATTTCCCCAGAAAGAGAGGGAATTTTAAAATATGCCAATTTCGTGAACAAGTTTTTACTTTTGACTTTCTTAATTTATATGACGACAGGTAGTTCATTTTCCCCAATATTTGGAGACTTAAGTGATATAATTCTCACTACTGAAGCATTCCAAGTGCACATCAAAAATTTTTCACAAACCTTGCACATAGTATATTTCGCAACAATGCCAATTATATTATATTCTTTAATGTACAATTGCCTCATTTTTACATACTATGTACTGTCGCTAAAAATTCAATTTTTAATTGTTAACCAATATCTGATGAACATGGCTTATGAAGACATTGATGATGATAACCGGATTTTTGGTAAATTAATAATTTGTGTTAAGCAACACGTGATTTTAAAGAGGTGACTTTTGAGCTTGAAATCATGTGATTATGGTAACGCTGAATTGATTTGCAGACACGCGAAGAAATACATCGAGTTTATAATAAAAGCATTCATGACAGCTTTCCCAATCATGGGTGTATTGATTTTAACGATGGTATTATTCTTCTGTTTGAACGTAAGTAATTTCACTAGAAAACTATCCACCAATGTTTCGTAGAACTTACAAGAGCTAAGCTTGATTACGAGATGTCGTTGTGGGGGGGTACTTCTTGGTACGGGATTTATTTGGATGGGTTACATGTGGGATGGAGAGTCTCTCATTTTAGAGGTAAAGGCCCCTGCATCATTCTGGCGTCTGTATTTCTAAACCTTTTAGACGGGCCGTACTAGAGACATAATTTGGGAATTACCGTGGCACAGATGGAGTCTTAGGAACCAAAAAACTGTTCTCTTTATGTTAACCAATTGTAAAGAACCTCTTAGCATTTCGTTCTTAGGAATGATACTCAGCTACAATTTTCTTCTGAAAGTAAGAGTATAGTACTTGTAAGCGAGGTATACCTACAGGCTGTTTTCTTTTAAACTCCATAAGTACTTGAATATCTTTGAATGTAAAGAAGATACCTATTAAAATGAAATAAACGCTGGTCAGCCCTGATGTATGGAGGAGGACAATGGGACTTGCATTCGGCAAATTTTTTTCACTTCCGGGTTAGCAGGAAATGGCTTTAACTTTGTTTTTTCAAACAGAATGACACTTTTTCTGAACGGATTCGGAATCTACGATTTTTTCTCAGTTAAAAACATGTATTACACTTGACCGGAACTGCAGCCGCGGCTACACTAAATTGAGATTTTCCAAAACGCAAAAACACGTCAAGTTATTTTCTTTGTTGTAAAACATGCATTATTTAATAAAATAATATTTGTCCTTAAAGTTGCAAAAATTGTAGGTTGCGCGAAAACAGATCGGCCACCCTACATCATGCTTACGTCAACTCTCAAACTCAACCGATTGGATGTGGTCATAGCAACGCTGTCAATTCAAACGGAACACTTACAATGCTGCAATTTCATTGGTCTTGACCGAGTCGATAGGTGACGTAAACTGTTAGGGAAGGGACGTGCAAATTCTAGAGCGTTTTGAACCGTTTTCATTTGTCTATCGTTTCTCTTGCTTTCGCAAAAACAAAAAAATACCACCAAATTTTTTAAATTCAAACTGTTGATTGGAAAGTTTTAATATTTTGAGTATAATACACTATATTAGATTTTCGTTTATATCTTCATTTTATTAACACTTATATCACTTATAAGAAACGAGACCTATCTGAGGCTATAATTTCTGGATTAACAGGAAGCTGAAAACCAATATCAAACTGTACCATCACATACATCTCAAAAAAATAAAGTCGACGTGTTTTCGTGATTTTCAAAAATCTTAATTTTTCACCCACTTCTTCGATACTTTCGGTGAAGTATGAAGTTAAACCAGAAGTGAAAAAAATTATCCAGATATCCAAGGTACGGTTTTTTAAAAAACACCCTGTATGATGATAATTATTAAAACGAATCTCCATTTTAGAGCGCAAATATGGGGGTCTCGTATGCCCTCGCCCTTTACAAATTGGATAGGTCTTCTCGCTTAAAAGAAGTTTAACTAAAAGTTCACCTCACCAGCTTTGTATTCAAAAGAACCTAAGTACTTAGTAGGTAAGGCATTGCTTGGCTTCTTAATAAAAGTCCTTTGTGTACTTTTTATCTATTTTCGCCGATTTTTTTTATTAAAAGTTCGATTTTAGCGACAGTTTAGTGTCTGTAAAATTCCACATTTACTGCCTGAGAATTAAAAGTAATTAGCACGGTCCTCTCAACAATAATCGCATCTTTGCACGATGGGGGAGACGTCAAGAATTATTGAAAATAATTCCTTTAAAAATCGACTTAAAGGAATCGAGGAGAAATTTCATTTAACACGGCAAAAATCATATCATGTTTTAGTGTCGGAGCAAAATGCGAGGCACTATAGTTTTTGCTTATAGTTAAACTCCCCTGAGATCAACAAGATTTATATTCAGAGAGGGCCATAATCTTGTTCCTTGGTTAGTAGCGCAATGAAACTGACATGAAGCTGGCCTGCTTTCATTATAAATCTTGTTGATCTCATAGTATTAGGTATAAACTGCTCAGCACACGAAGTGGAACACCTGTGATTTTTTTCATTTTTCAAATTGTTGTTTTTGAACGAATTGTTTGATTTTTATGCGGTTTTCGGTGTTCGATAAATCTTTGTGTTGGCTATAAGAGGTGTGTATCAAACTGTGAGGACGCGTAGTCCTAGTGGCCTCTATATCAGCAAAAACTGACGAACCTCTTGCAAACTCATGGAACAGATGGGTGAAGTCAAGATCTGATGGAGACGTTTTTTGCTAGTTTTTGTCAGCAGCTCTTCTTCGGCCAGTGGTTGTTGAAAAGCAGTTTTTCTCTTTGCTTGATGAATGATGATGGCAGTTTTATTGTCCGCTCGAATTTAATCCAGTGGGGTTTCTTAAACCCTTAAAGGATAGGATTAAGCAATGACATTAAAATGATCGATCCCATCGCAAAATGACGGGGACGTCGAGGGTGCTGACTCTGTGTATTTCTTTTAACCTCCCCAACCCCATCACAATTTTAAAAAAATGGGAGGTTACTGCAATCACTAAAATTTTCGAATTTGAGATAGCACCAGATCTTCACGTTTTGAGGTCTCAGGAACCCAAAAAAGGGGTTTTTAAAATGTGTCTGTGTGTATGTACGTACGTACGTACGTTTGTACGTACGTTCGTTTGTAATCACGCCACAGCCAAAACTACTGGACCGATTTGGGTGAAATTTGGAACATAGGCATCTCGTAACCTAACTTAGATCTGAAAAGCCTTTGGAGCCAATCGTGCAACCGGAAATGCCATTTTGGCACATCAACTTTAAAATTTTAAATGCAAACCCCCATTTTTCACTTCACCATAAGGAAGACCTTCAAATTCTGCTTCTAAAAGTGTATTCATTCTTAGTGTCCTTCTGACCAAAAATAAAAAAAAAATTGATTTTTATCGGACTTTAAAATCGCGGTACAGCCCAAGCCCCTGAACCGATTTGGCTGAAATTTTGCACATGGGGATTGTATTACACGTCGAAGAGCTGAACAAATTTTGAATTCAATCGACTCACGGAAAGTGCCGTTTTGGCACACCAATTTCCAAATTTAAAATTATTCTCTCATTTGACCATTAAAAACAAGTTTTTGAAAGATTTATTGTCACCATCAGAAAGGTCTTCAAATTCTGGTTCTAAATAGGGCAAAATTAATTCGCATTTAGCGCTGTTTGGTTCAAAAAATCGAAATTTTATAATAACAGTAAAAATACATTATAGCCCAAATTTCTGAATCGATTTGGCTGAAATTTGGTACATGGAGATCGGGTGACCCGTTGAAGACCTGAAAGGCTTTTGAAAGCAATTGGCCAACGGGAAGTCCCATTTAAGCATATCAACTTAAAATTTTAAATACAAGACCTCCTTTTTTATGTCGCCATTAGAAAGGCGATCAAATTCTGGTTCTAAAAATGTGTTCATAGTTTCTGCCATTTCAGTGGAAAATGCAGAAAAAATTCTTTCTCATTAAAAGGGTGCGGGCTGACAGTGGATGACATAAAGTGGCAGTTATTGTCAAAAAGGTGGCAAAGGATTAACCGTAAAAGAAACATATTGTCAAACGTGATGGGTGATGTCCGAGGTGACGTCGGTATTTGTCAGAAAATTGCGAAATTAGTCAAGGATTAAAAAAATTCTGTTGAATTAACTACTATCTACACAGAATACAAAGATCCACGCGATGGGGAGGTTCCAGCCGCTTCTCTGCTGCATTTTTTCATCTTAGAATTTCGCGACTAAAAGCGAGATTTTTATTTTGCGAACAAAATCTCAAAAGCTTGAGCTTAATGAACATATTCTTACTACGCTTTGTTGTTGTTCCAATATAATAAACAGAAGTTTTGATTTGAAGTGTGCACCACGCCTCACGCTATACACACCGTCTGTTTTGATGGTTGCATGGTGCATGTTCTGCCTTTTCTTCCAAACTTCTTCCTATCTGGTGCCAGTTGAGACGACTGGTTCTGAGTGCTCATTTTGCGCCTTTTGCGCATCCCTATTAAAGCAACATGTTTTGCATTAACAATAAGGGAAATAATTAATTAAAGAACGAACGACTAAAATTAATCTTTTATTGTTCACCTAACGAACGTACACTTCATTCATCCTCATTCATTTACTCTTGAAGTGACAGGTCGTCAAGATTGAGTCTTTTGGCAAAACAAGCAAATTTTTCAAGAGACTGACATGCAAGGGCTTTGGTGAAGGGGATTGTGCAGAGATTTGTCAGGCATTGGTCAGAAAAAAAGCCGGCAGATTCAACCCTTTTACAGAAGAAGAAAAGCGACAGTTCAGTCAATAGTAAATGAATGAGATGTATTAGTTATTAACGATACTAGGTTGGTAAGTGCATGTTAACAGAATCGAGGAATAGTTTGCAAAAACGAGGCGGAGCCGAGTTTTCGCAAATTCCAAGATTCTGTTAAAACGTACTTAACAACCATGTATCGTAGATAATTTTTCGCACAATCGAATTTTACCATTAGGTAATGACAAACATGAACAAACTTTTTGAAGCCGACCCGACGAGAAATTTGAAGCAAAATGGCGGTCGGCATCACAGAAAACCTAAGCTTTATTAAATTAAAACGTTTTTGATACCTATTTGACATCTCACGCGCTATTTACGATTTTCATTTGTTTAACTTACCGCGCATGTATGCCGTCATGGTTCATAACGGCACTGTTATTTTTTGTTTCTATGGAAACTGAGCAGTTTTTGGTGAGGTTAACTTTCCGCTTATTATAGTAACTATGGTAAGTTGGCTGTGGCGTGTTTACAAATTTTATTGATTGCAGTAACCCCCCTTTTTTTAAGTGGTGAAGTGGAGTGGGGAGGTTAAAAATGGTTTAAGTTACATTGGAGAAAAAGGAGAAGTGGGTAGATTAACCGAAATTAATAATTCAAAGATTTATCAGTGGCATCTGAAATTAGGTCATTTAAACGAAGCAGATTTAAAGAAATTTTTGAAAAAAGGTTTGATTCGTAGAATTGAGTTTGGAACTTCCGAAAAATTACCAAGGTGTGCCTGAAAGGTAACTAACTCAAAATTCATTCCTGAAAAAAAGTAATAGAGAACCTGAACTTTTGGAAATCATACACACCGACATCTGTGAGTCCATGAGAAATCAGTCTATTGGTGGATCCTCATACTTCATAACATTTATAGATGATCCGTAAAGTTCGGAATACAGGCAGGAAAAAACTAAGAAATATACGCATCCAGGGGTGTCACAGGATCATGGTACACCCCCCTTTTTTCCATAGTTTTAACCTCCCCACTCCACTTCACCACTTCAATTGTTTTATCCGAGGGGGAAACAACCAATGAAAATTTGTACACCATAAATCCTTTTTGGTTAATAAATCCCCGTAAATCCTAATAAATCCTCATAAATCCTCGTAAATCCCCATAAATCCTCATAAATCCCCATAAATCCTCGTAAATCCCGATAAATCCTCGTAAATCCACATAAAGATCTAACTGGGGCCCTTTATTATCGTATATAATACTACTAGTAACTCCAAAATTTCCGGAAATTTTTTGACATTTACGAATGACTTTTTGCCGAACGGAAATCAACACGAGTCGAAGACGAGTGGAGATTTCCGCGGCAAAAAGTCACGAGTAAATGGCAAATATAAATTTCCGGAAATTTTGGAGAGTTACGAGTAGTATTCAGCGAGAAAATTTCGACGAGCAAAATTTTACGAACATTTTTATGTAAAAAATGAAACAGGTAGGTAGGTTCTGAAACAAAATGACGTTTGATGTCTTAGTAACAGTAATTTGTTGATTTCATTCAAAAATTGTTGAACAAAAATGTCACGAAGATTTGGCGATGTTCCTCAACAAGATATCGACGCTGCAATTGACCTAAAGACACCAATTAATACAAGGAAATCGAGAAATTCAGTATGGCTTCAATTTATGCAGTTCTGTGACGAGCGGCAGCATCGCTTGAGTGAGTCGAGCACCAAGGTAGAACTCGCAAACATCATGCAAGATTGGGCGTATAACATGAGAAAACAAGACGGTAGTGAGTACAAGGAAAGCGTTGTTAAGGTCATGTGGAATAGTACTGCCAAGCAACTGCAAGAGCTTTACTACACGAAGCATGGTGTAAATTTGAATCCATTCAGCGATATAGAATTTAAGAAGGCACGGGACGCTAGAGACACCAAAAGAAGACATCTTCAGTCCGACGTAGAAAAAAGAAAAAGAAGCTCAGCTGCATTGACTGAAGATGAATATAAGAAAATTGTGCTCAGTTTTGCTGAAGACAACCCAGAGGGATTGCAGAAAAAGTTTTTCTTTCTGGCGTCATATGAACTCTGTTTTCGGGGCGGAGAGGCATTCTCGTGCCATTTACATTATTTCCTGGAAGAAAAAGACAATCAGGGCATGCTGACGAACAGAATAGAATACAACCCCCTGTTCAGTAAGAAGAGTCAAGGAGGAAATAAAAAACTTACTGAAAGTAAATGGTTGACATCAAATGATGGGAATCCCGATCTTTGCCCCGTCAGGTAACAAATCAGTAAGCTAAACAACACGAGTTTTATTGCTTTTATTTTTTAGGTTGTTCAGGAAATTAGTATCAAAAAGGACAAAATTTATTAGCACTACCAGACTGTTTTTGACTCCAAATCCCGGATGGAATGGCACTGGTTCGAGGGGGTGGTTCAAAAATTGTCCTGTTGGTCAGCACGAGATTTCAAAGTGGGTGAATTTGGCCGCCATGAAAATTGGTGTCGATACTGCGAACGTCAAGATATCAAATCATTCAATTCGTGCAACAACCATCTCGCACCTCGCAAAAGCTGGAGTAGACACCCACCAACTAATCAAAATTAGTGGGCACAGCAGCGCAACTTCTGTAAAGCCTTATCTTCAGCTGGATGCCGAACATCACGCGCAGCTAATAAAGAGGCTAAGAAAAGACCACCCTGAATCCTCGCCTGCACCTGTGCCTGAATTTCACCCTGAACGGGAATCATCAATGCCAATAAATTCTTATTCTAGTCAATCCTCTAGTGAGGCTAAAGTAGTCTATAATAATTGTACTTTCAATAATTATCATTAATAAATAAATGACTTAAAAGTGTAACTTTTGACAATCTTAATAAAAACCTGTCAAAAAAATTTCCGCTGAAATTTTTCTGTCAAACGAATTTCCGATGTAATTCTTCTCCTATTGGTCACATTACGTCATCAAACTCGCTCGTGATTGGATAAAATTTTGAAAGTCAAATTTTCAGTATTATTGCCATTAATGATAATGTTTTTGAAAGTGGCTAGGTAGGTACTCAAAAACAGAGTGCGTGAAAATTTCAAGGTCACGCATCTCCCATAAACAGATATTTTATCGAATGTTGTTTAAATGAAACTTGGAACTTTTATATTTTTGACAGATGTCAATTGAATAGCATCGACAGAAATTTCCTCATAAATCCCATAAATCCCAATAAATCCTCGTAAATCCTATTAAATCTTCGTAAATTCCAATAAATCCCCGTAAATCCGGTAAATGCTCAGACTTGTACACCATAAATCCTAGGTTGTCTACCCCTCGGTTTTATCCAAAATCCCGTGAAATCGCATAAAAATTGGTTTTTTCACTACTAGCTTTAAAACGTACAATTATTGACTTATCCTTGAACTGAGAATTCGGTCTTTTTTGCTAGTAAGTAAAAAAAAGTACTATATTCACCACATAAAAATTGGTTTTTTCCAATACTAGCTTTAAAACGTACCAATATTGACTTATCCTTGAACTGAGAATGCCTTTTTGTTTGCTAGTAAGTGAAAAAAAGTACTATATTCACCACGGTAGAGAAGACGATTTTAGCCCTCGCGTCTTGTAACTCTCGGTGCTTCGCATACCTCGGGGTTACAATCTTGCCGCTTGGACAAAAATAGTTCTTATCTTTTACCTTGGTCAATAATATACCATTAATCAGCATATATGAAAGGTTTTCAAACCTGTCTCGAAAAATGCATTCAAACCTAGTGCCCTATTGATAAAAAAATTTTAAATTCTGGAGACACTTTTAACGACTAATTCGAGGTCGATTGAAAATAGGAGATAGGAGTGCATTATTCATCAAGTGGGGAGGTTCCAACCACTTCCGTAGCTGTCCATTCTTTTTATTTTTGAAAGCGAATATCGAGAAATCAAATGCTTCCTTAGGCTTTCATTTTGATCAACATTTTACGAGTATTTTCATAAAAACCGGTCCAACTTAACCGAGCAGATTTGCTTTAAATATTGATAAATGTAGGCACGCCAGTATCTCATCAAGCAATAATTCATTTAATTTCTTGTCATGACCATATTGACCAATAATGACCAGTAGTAAGTACCTATAACTTAAACAAATAATATGGCGAAGGTTTTCTCCAACAAAAACCAACCACAGATATTCAAAGGTTGAAAATACAAATTTGACTAAATTTCAAAAATGTACTAATAATTTTTAGACGAATGCTTTGATTTGTTGCGACGAGTAATCTATGATTTCGGACTTCATCCACTAACCATGGTTATAATATTTTCCTGCATGCTATTTCATACGATGGCGATTTTACTTCAACTTCTGTACCTAATCGACAACTTCAAATTTCCACTTGTGACAAGATATGGGCCAGTGATGTCAATAACCTTATTTGTAGTTTCAATTTTTTCTCACCACAAATGAAATCAGACACCATTTTTTAGGCTACCATGAACATGTATTGCATATTACTGTACAGGAAGGATTATTTGGAATGGATTTGTATGCTTCAAGACCTATCGTGGTCAGTAAACATTGCCCCAGAAAGAGAGGGAATTTTAAAATATGCCAAGTTCGTGAACAAGTTTTTACTTTTGACTTTCTTAATTTATATGACGACAGGTAATTCATTTACCCCAATATTTGGAGACTTAGGTGATATAATTCTCACTACTGAAGCATTCCAAGTGTACATCAAAAATTTTTCACGAACCTTTCACATAGTATATTTTGCAACAATGCCAATTATATTATATTCTTTAATGTACAATTGTCTCATTTTTACATACTACGTACTGTCGCTAAAAATTCAATTTTTAATTGTTAACCAATATCTGATGAACATGGCTTATGAAGACATTGATGATGATAACCGGATTTTTGGTGAATTAATACTTTGTGCTAAGCAACACGTGATTTTAAAGAGGTGACTTTTGAGCTGAAAATCATGTGATTATGGTAACTCTGAATTGATTTGCAGACACGCGAAGAAATACATTGAGTTTATAATAAAAACATTCATGACAGCTTTCCCTATCATGGGTATATTGATTTTAGCGATGGTCTTATTCTTCTGCTTGAACGTAAGTATATAATTTCATTAGAAAACTATTCAATTCACCAATGATGTTTCGTAGAACTTACAAGAGCTAAGCTTGATTACGAGATGTCGTTGTGGTGGGATACTTCTTTGTACTGGATTTATTTGGATGGGTTACATGTGGGATGGAGAATCTCTCATTTCAGAGGTAAAGGCCCCTGCATCATTCTGGTGTCTGTATTTCTAAAACTTTTAGACGGGCCATACTAGAGACATAATTTGGGAATTACCGTGGTACAGATGGAGTCCTAGGAACCAAAAAACAGTTCTCTTTATGTTAACCAATTGTAACGAACCTCTCAGCATTTCGTTCTTAGGAATGATACTCAGCTACAATTTTCTTCTGAAAGTAAGAGTATACTATAAGCGAGGTATACAGGGTGTTTTTTTAACTTCATACCTTGAATATCTTTGAATGTAAAAAAGATACCCATTAAAATGAAATAAAGGCTGGTCGGCCCTGTATGGAGGGGGACAATGGGGCTTGCATTCGGCAATTTTTTTTTCACTTCCGGTTTATCCGGAAATGGCCTTAACTTTGTTTTTTCAAACAGAATGACACTTTTTTCTGAACGGATTCGAAATCCACGATTTTCTTTGACTTAAAAAACATGTATCACACTTGACCGGAAATGCAGCCGCGGCCACCCTAAATTGAGATTTTTATCTCGATTAATACAAATATCGGTCAGTGAAGTGGATCACAATTTAACAAATTTTGAGACCGATCGGAGGCAATAATTTCTGGGTTAACAGGAAGCTGAAAACAAATATCAAACTATACCATCAGATACATCTCAAAAAATGCAGCAGAGAAGCGGCTGGAACCTCCCCATCGCGTGGATCTTTGTATTCTGTGTAGATAGTAGTCAATTCAACAATTCAACGTCACCCATCACATTTGACAACATGTTCCTTTTAAGGTTAATCTTTTGCCACCTTCTTGACAATTACTGCCACTTTATGTCGTCCACTGTCAGCCCGCTCCCTTTTAATGAGAAAGAATTTTTTCTCTATTTTCCACTGAAATGGCAGAAACTGTGAATACATTTTTAGAAGCAGAATTTGATTGTCTTTCTAATGGCGACATAAAAAGGGAGGCCTTGTATTTAAAATTTAAAGTTGATATGCTTAAATGGCACTTCCCGTGCACCAATTGCTTCCAAAAGCCTTTCGAGTCTTCATGTACCAAATTTCAGCCAAATCGATTCACTAATTTGCGCTATAATGTATTTTTAGTTTTATTAAAAAATTTCGATTTTTTGACCCAAAGAGCACTAAATGCGAACGAATTTTGTCTTATTTAAAACCAGAATTTGAAGACCTTTCTGATGGTGACAATAAATCTTGCGAAAACTTGTTTTGGATGGTTAAATGATTGAATAATTTTAAAGTTGGAAATTGATGTGCCAAAACGGCACTTTCCGTGGGCCGATTGAATCCAAAATTTGTTCAGCTCTTCGACGTGTAATACAATCCCCATGTTCAAAATTTCAGCCAAATCGGTTCAGGGGCTTGGGCTGTACCGCGATGTTAAAGTCCGATAAAAATCATTTTTTTTTTATTTTTGGTCAGAAGGGCACTAAGAATGAATGCATTTTTAGAAGCAGAATTTGAAGGCCTTTCCTATCGTGACGTGAAAAATGGGGGTTTGCATTTAAAATTTAAAAGTTGATGTGCCAAATTGGCATTTCTAGTTGCACGATTGGCTCCAAAAGCTTTTCAGATCTAAGTTGGGTTATCACGTGCACACGTACCAAATTTCAGCCAAATCGGTCTAGTAGTTTTGGCTGTGGCGTGTTTACAAACGTACGCACGTACGTACGCACATACACACAGACACATTTTGAAAACCACTTTTTTGGGTTCCTGAGACCTCGAAACGTGAAGATCTGGTGCTATCTCAAATTCGAAAATTTTAGTGATTGCAGTAACCTCCCTTTTTTTATAAGTGGTGAAGTGGATTGGGGAGGTTAAAAAATTAAGTCTACGTGTTTTTGCGAGTTTCAACAATCTTATTTTTCACCGATTTCTTCGATATTTTTGAGAATCTAGGGTGGCCGTGACTGTACTTTCGGTCAAGTATGATACATGGATAAGACCATTTCCGGTTAAATCAGAAGTGAATAAAATTACCCGAATACTCGCGCTATTTCAATTCAATATCTCTTTTAAAGATATCCAGGGTGGCATATTTTAAAAAACACCCTGTGGATGATGATTATTATTAAAACGAATCTTTGTTTTAGAGCGCAAATATGGCGATCTCGTATGCCCTCACCCTTTACAGATTGGATAGGTCTTCTCGCTTAAAAGAAGTTTAACTAGAAGTTCACCTCACTAGCAAATTTTTACTCAAAAGAACCTAAGTAATTAAATTAGGCATTGCTTGGCTTTTTAATAAAAGTATAGGTTGTGTACTTTTTATCTGTTTTCGCCGATTTTAGCGACGACAGTTTAGTGTCTGTAAAATTCCACATTTACTGCCTGAGAATAATTAAAAGTAGTGATGTGAGGTGGTAAATTTACCGAATCATTGACCGAGCATTTTAGTCATTTTTGGGTCAAGTCAAATATCATTTGCGGTGAATTTACCGGTCAATTTTAAATTATTAAATTTCGCGTGAAGAAGACTTGCTTTCATGGGTAATTTTCTGTCGACGTTGACATTTGGTTTGTGATATGTGCATAGTGATGTGTTTTTATTTGGTTATATTCGTCCTTTTGTTATGATTTTGTTGTTTTGAGTAGTAGTTTTGGAAGTATTTCAGAAGTTTTTACAAAAGCAAAACAAGATAAATTGCTATAACATCACACCTTTGGTGTCATTGGAAAGCTTTTGGATTAAATTTTCAAAATTTTATACATTTCTTAAAATTAAAATCGACAGACCACCAATGTACCAATGGAAGCAGAAGCAGAACAAATTGCAGACCCGGTGAACACCATCGATCTAGTAAACACCATCGATAATAATGTAACTCGAGTGAAATCACCGCAGCTTGTACACGACATAGAAAGAATTGAAGAAGAGGCTGGCCCTGGTAGAGTTAACACTTCAAATTCTTCCTTTTCTGAAGGTTCGAACGAAGTTTATCCACTTCCCAAACTAACAGGTGAACGATGTCCTACCAGAAAAAGATCGTCAAGTGCTGCTAAGGTTTTAACGAGCACACCTTACAAAAATACTGTTGAGTTAGAAGCTACTGCTAAAAAGGAAAAGGAGGAAAAGAAGGTACTTAAGAAACCTCCTAAAACCAAAGTTGCCACAGTTATTTCCAAAAAAGAAGCGTTCATCATCTGCTGCCCCGAGAAATTCGGATTCCGACCAAGGCAGAGTGTTTGTTTTGCTCAGAAACTTACTCGAGGTCATTCCTTTAGGAAGGTTGGATCAGATATTCCAGCTGCCATGGTTGGACTCATGACGAATGTGCAGGAGTGGAAGAAAATTATGAAGAGGCTTATATTCCTCGGCTAATACAACTCGAAAAGTATTGGATATCTAAATTATCATTAGTAATATGATAAGTCGTCTCTTGATTGCCGCGGGTTTGACGTCCGAATGGTTGAACTACGAGTCAAAATGGTAGATTTTTTTTAGGTCAAAAAGACGCCGAGAGCTTGCTCGAGTCGTCTTTGGCCGAAGAAAAATCTACCATTGACGAGTAGTGAATCCATGAGGACTCAACAAGGCAATCAAGAGACGACGAATCATATTTTACAGATTATTTTATAAATTAAAAGTATTGAAGTAGTTCCAAAGACGTTCGAATCTAGGTAGTGTAAAAATGTTGGATCATCGCTGTCAGTTGTCAGTCACTTGTCAACTGAATGTCACGTCACAAATTAGAAGTGAAATTATTTATTTTCAACAAGATTTAAACATTTATGTTTACCTACGACTGATTACGGCGATTGAATTTTATTTTAACCGCATTATAACATTCTTGGTATGAAATTTGGTAGAATACCTAAAACTTTACAATGGAGTACTTATTAGGTGAACTCTTGTTCGGGGGCATCTACCTACTATGAAAAGAATGGACGAAACAAAACTGGTACGAAGGATATAGGAAGCGAAGACCAATTAGACGCGACACAGGAAGACCGAAGGACACCGGGGAGAGTTTATTAGAAGAGATTTGCATTTCAAAAGTTGATAAATTGAAAAAATAACTGATAGCTCAAAAAGAGGAGGACCTGCTCATATCCAGTGTTTAAAATAATGTTAAGTTCCTGTTGTTGGCTCGTGAGTTTTAGGAGAATGTTATAAAGTGCTACAAATTTACATTCCGGCGAGTGACTTTGGTGTAATTATAACAAGATACCACACAGTTTAAAATTACCCAACAATTTTCTGTTCAAATCTGGTAACCGTATCTTTTTCTAAATCTGATTAAATGTTTACTTTGAGTATATTTTTACTTTTGCCATTTTTCAATGACAGTTGTGTTAAATGTCGTAGGATTACCAGTTGATTTGAACTACGACTGTCGTCTTATCACTGTAATCTAGAGGTTGCTAGGTTACTGTGAACAAAATCTAGCTTTGGATTGGTTCAATACTTAATGTATAAAATAATCTATATAATCTCTATGTTATAATACAGGAATCATTTTACCCGCGTATCAGGGATCATTTTACCCCAGCCCCGTGGTTAAAATGATCCCTTTGCAAGCTTGTGGAATATTTTTTTTCTTGTTATGCTTGGTCTGTGTTCTTATATATGCTTGTATATGCTACCAAAGGTTGATTCTTTTTCTTCCATAAGAAGCTCAGATTAAAAGAAGCATTCATTTCGGTTTTACAGCGATTCTCCCGTTAAGAGGATAATTTTACACAACTCTCCCTTACTGCAAAAGCAATTTTTCCTACAAAATTGCCACCCCATTTTTTGCTTTTCTCACACAAGAGTGCCCCACGACATATCCTAGTACCAGGGCCCCAAAACATCGGGAAGACACGCTTCCGGCTAGATCCCTGTTTAGCTCCTCTGCTCCAATTTTCTTACTTCCAAAGTCGATGATACCGAATGTTTTTGCACGGCATATCCTAGTACCAGGGCCCCAAAACATTGGGAATAATAGTCGATCCCACGGACCGTACTTATCACTTAAGTTAGACTTAAAAATGAAGAATGACGTTTGTCTTATGGTATAAATGTCATTATTGTCATTTTAAGTCTCTCTTATACTTAAGTAAGGTCGGTGGAATCGTGCATAAGACTCTCTTAAAGTTAAGTAAGGTCGGTGGAATCGTGTATAAAACACCCTTGTTCAGTGTGAAGCAAAGTTTTGAAGTTGGACTTTCTACTGCGACAGCAAAAATCAAGAAGCTGTCTGCCGGTGCGGGTTGTCAATAGCAATAACAACAATGTCAACTTTTATATGAGAAATATTTTTCTCAAGTTCTGTAAAAAGTTAAATTACATTATATTTATAACCGAGCCAGATTTAATTATTAGATTTGCAAGTAAGCAGCCAGCCTAACGAAAACTACTAAACATCCCCCCCCTCCGGCTCTATTTACATACCTTCATTGTTTTTTTACACCTGTGCTGACGATCCAAACTCACTATGGAAACATTTTGTAAACAAACTTAAAAAGTAATAAAAAAAGTTTGCAAATATCCGACATATTCTCTATTCACGACGTTTAAAAACGGCAGTAGGCTGTGTTGGGGTGACAGAATTCACTGGGTATTGTACTCATGACATTTGTCAAATTGTACGTCATGTTCTTTGTACTCAAAATTATTGTCCTTTGTTGCCAAATCGCAGAACATAAATGTCAACAAATGTCCACAAACTAAACTATCAAGAACTAACAATGATTCTGCTTTTACTGAAGACACAATGGTTTCTGTTGTTAAGGTTCAAGTATACAGTAGAAAAAAAAAATTCTGAATTCAAACTTCATAAAAAAAATACCAGGCGTTCGTTTCAGTATCAAATTCATTGTGTCGAAATATGAAACAATTCTGGTATACAGTTTTTGAAAAAAAAAAATAAAAAGTTGAAAAAAGGGTGCATTTAACGGGATTTATTTTTTTTTCTCGAAAACTATATACCAGATTTCGTTAAAAATTTTTTCTGAAATTGCTGGAACTGCGAGGCTATCTCCACATTTTTTTTAATTTATTTGAATTTCCAGTTTTTTTAATAAAAAATAATGAAAAATTAAAATGCCAAATTATGTACGATAAATTTATAAAATAGTTAGATCTAACTATTATAATTATTCTAATAGGGCCTGTGTTGCTTTCTGTGAAGAAAAACCGGCGTTTGCTTATAATGTCGCTGAAATATTAACAATTTACCGAACTAGAATTTCAATTTCAATGCGTGCAATTCATTGTCTGCACAGTGCTGCTTCTGCCTACTTTTAGCGAACTAGGGATGCACCGAGGGATGCACTCTCTATCGCCCAATAGCTAAAATTTGGCCACCTCAAGCTCACTACACTACACTGGAAGAAGCCGGTTGCAGCGTTGCCATGTTTGCTTGTCAACGATCAAGTGCACATTCCATTAGTTCCTAATGCAATGCTTATTTATCATTATTTAATAAAGTTGGAATTATTGTTTTACGCGTAATTTTACCGTGATTTCAATGCTCAGTTTTTTGTTGATCAGCTCCTCTTAGGTACTTACCTAACAAATATTCTTGGAAAATTGATTTTTAAATGGAGACTGGAGATTTTTCGGGTACAATCTACACGAGTACTAAACTCAAATTAATTAAAACATTAATATACCCACATATAGAGTACTGCTGTACTGTTTATTACAATTTTCTCTCTCATGACGCGCTCTAAAATTTATTCAATAATATCAAGATATTCGTGGCAGTTGTAACTATAGAAATTGCAAAATAAACAAAATACAACAAAAGGTACAGGCTTGTCCATATTACCCTCCACACTCCCTAAAACTTTTGAAGTAAATAAATTCTCAGGAACAGGAAAAAAAATTAAATCTTCTATGTTAGTTGCCTGTGGTGATGGTCCGATGAAACAACTGGTATAATTTGTCAAAGACGCAAAAATAAGTACCTAAATAAAGAAGTTAAAAAAAGTGATGTAGGTCTTTATTGTTTTTTTGCGTTTTTCGAAAGCCGCCGAAAGGGCATAAAATTTAAGACAACTTTGTGAGACAATTACAGTGCTGTAGTCCAGCGTATCCGCGGGTACACGCCGTAGGTATGCACAAGGGAATAAAAATCGATATTCATGCCAACATTTTTAGAAAACTTTAAAGATACCTATTTCCTGGTTAACAGACGGTTGGAAAAACCCCAGCTAATGACCTCGACCCAAGTAAATGGCTAAGTTACCTGCCCTATAAACCCACCCTTCGCTACCTGTTACATGCCTGATGGACCGCTAAAGCGGTCCGAGGATTTTAGCAGCAAATGACCCAAGAATTTTTTATTTGGAATAATCCACAGCCAAAGTTAGCACTTTTACGATTAATCCTTCGGTTATAAAACGGAATAAATCTGATGACAATGGCAGAGTATAACTTTATTTAACCAAGGTCGGTCGTGCGGAGCGGTTGGATGGCTGATGCACATTTACTAAAATCTAAAATACAAATGTTTTTCACTCCTAAAATGGACATTTTTCGAAAAAATGGCATTGCAACAGCTTTCGAATTCGATAATGATAATATAACAGCTGTCGAATCCGATAGTAACAATATTTTTTTTTGTAAAATAAATTGAAACAGTGGCCCATTTGCCACTAAAATGACATTTTTCTAAAAAATGGCACTAAGGTTTTTGGCTTAAAAAAAAATCAGCTATCAAATCCGGTCATAAAAATATACAGTTATACATAGGTTTTTTTTCACGGCACCATTTTTTGGTCAAAAGGGCACAAGTGTGAATACATTTTTATAAGCACAATTCGAAGGGCATTCATATGGTAACGCGAAAAATGGGGGTTTGCATTTAAATTTTTAAAGTTGATGTGCCAAGAAGGCACTTTCCGTGGACCGATGTGGCCCAAATTCTAATCAGCACCTACAAATCTCCCACTGAATATGTATGCCAAATTTCATCTCGATACGTTCAATAGTTTGAGCTGTAGCGTGATCACAGACACACAGACTGACAGACACACAGACATTTTTTCAAAAACCGCTTTTTTGGGTTCCCATGACCCTAAAACGTAAATATTTGATATTTTTGGAAATTCGATTTTTCCGATCGATTCCAGTAACTGCTTCGCGAAGCGTAGAAGTTAATAACTGTGAAAAACGTCTGTGTGTCTGTCTGTGATCACCTGCAATTTTTTAGAAAATTTCCGGTTAGGGACAAAAACACCCCTTTTTGAATTTTTCTTAGCAAAAGGGCATAATATCTTTATCGAATTCGATAGCTGTTGCATTGTCGGATCGAAAACCTTAGGGCCATTTTTTCGAAGAATGTCATTTTAGGGGTGAAAAACATTTGTATTTTAGATTTTAATAAATGAGCGCCGGGCGCAACAGCCACCGACAACCGCCCGCACGCGGACCTTGGCTAAATGCTTCATTTACAAATTCTGTGAAAAAGTAGAAGTTTCTACCGTCTTCGAGACTGCCACTTTTTTATTATAATTTATAGTGTGAACGTATCCCAATTTTTTTGGCGCAGATGTATACATGATCGGTAGGCAAAAATATAATTAATTTGTTATTTACGCAAATATTCGGTAACTATTTTTACAATAAAATAATATAATGTAAAACAAAAAACTAACTTCTGCATAAATACACTACAGCATAAAATTACAAATCTTAATTTGCAATTTTTAATTAAAGAGAATCTTAATTATTTTGGTGGAGTCTCAAAAATAGCCTTGTCTAATTGTCTATTATAGATTAATTCCTGACTGGTTATGTAAAATCTTTACCAAACCCCTATCAGTTATCAGTCATATCACAGTCTTAAATGTAATGCAGTAAATACTATTAACGTCATGGATACACAAATCTGATTCCATGGTCTGATTCTTGAATGTACCTATGTTGTATATTATCAAAGTAACATAGTGGCAACAGGGCAAGTTCAACCTTACGCAGGTGCTCTGCCGGTAACCTTACCCTGCGCAAAGCACCTAGCGGCGAATAGCGACACTTCGGGGATTTGGTATCCTCGATACGTAGGACGGGTTTTTAATGCAACTACGCAATCGGCCCCGCAACCCACAATACAACTAATTCTGTGAGTGTGGAGCCATCTCCTGAGTCAGAATCACATTAAATATGCTCTATACTTAAACCTTAAGCAGGGCAAGGCATGGTAACCGTAAGCATTTTGGGAATCCTAGTCAGAGATTTGAATAGTCCGCTGTTTGTGTCCGATAACCTACAAGACCTACAAAACTGTTTACAAAAAGCTGATTTTCACGGATTGAAATGGTTAAATATTAAATCTATACACTGATACAAGTGTAAACCCAAAAGAACTTCTGATTGAAATAGTTGTAAAAGTTTTATGTGTACCTACCCCAAATGTATTCATGACCCGCCTATGTACCTCTCCATCAGTTAGATCAGGTCGATCTTGCTTAATTTGACGAAAACACCTAATTATTTGCTTTTTCTGTTCAATGATTATGAGCTTTGGCATTTTTAAGACACTAACCAGCACTAACAATTAGTTTGTCAATATCAACAATTAATTCCGGCGGATAACAGCCTGGTTACTAAATAGTGACCAACATGAAAAAACCATATCATGGCCTACTGCTGTTTTTAAACGTCATGAATGGTATATAGAACAGGATGAAATAATGTAAGTTACCATTTAATGCCATTGCAATTTTTATTACCTTGTGATGTAATTATTGTAGGCGCGTCGAATGGATATAGAGGAGAATTCAGAGACAGTGGATCAGGTGGCGGCAGCTCTCGAAAGAGTGCTCCGGATCCAGCTCCGCCATGGAGACGGCAGTCAGGCAGCAACCATGAGAGGTGCCGCCACCGACCTCGGCTCAGTACCCCATCAACAGCATCGACGAGCGGGAAGTCATCAAGACGCAGACCAAATACCAGCAACTGCCACCACCGCTGCTGCTTGGCCAGGGCTAGGTATAGTGGACCTGTTCTTCCAAAGGGTGAGGCGGTGGTCGTGCTGTCGCACAAGGCCGAACACAAGGGCTACCACCACGGAGGCGTATTTTTGTAGTTTTCATAATGAAATGACAATGAAGTACTTTACCTAAGTATATAATTTCAGGGATGCTGCCAGAGAGCTAGTGAGGGAGGTGCGGAAGGGATCGGCAAATAGTGAAAAAGGGGATACCTATCCCGATAATATTACTCAAACTTTTACAGCGGTAATTATCGTGGTAGGTACCGAGGAGGAGGCTACCGGGGTGGCAGGAGTTACCGCGGGGTTATTATCCACGGTAAATAATGACCTAAGAATTACCGCTTAGGCCATTGTTTACCATTGATATTACTTAGATTTAACTTAGGATTCTTATCGTTGGTTATTTATTTAAATATACATATTTGTTCATTTTCATTTTCGTTAATTTACTGTAAATGTTCGAAGTATACTTATAGTCATATCAACAAAGCTTCCGTTGCACGTCATCAATAGAATTTTCGATTTGCACATTTATCGGAGGAGCCTCACTTAATCTCGGCAGTTCTATTGATTCATTTAAATTTTTAGGCATCAAATTGCTGAGAATAAGTGAGGCTCCTCCGAGGGTTCCTCAGATAAATGTGCAGATCGTGACGTTTATTGATGACGTGCAACGGAAGTTTTGTTGATATGACTATACCTAACAATCAGTGATTACTTTATTACTTTGTTGAATTAGTAATTCACTATCACTAGAAACACTCCACTACACCGAAACACTTGATTTACACTGCTGACGCGTTTCGAACACAATGTGCTCATTATCGAAACGCGTCAGCATCAGCAGTGTAAATCAAGTGTTTCGGTGTAGTGGGGTGTTTCTAGTGATAGTGCATTTTTCCACCGAAGTTGTCCAGTGTTTCCATAGTGAATTAGTAATTGTCAAAGTCAGATTGTAAACTGTGAAGACAGCTAAAATACAGTTTCTCCCGAATAATCAAGTTCGAGTACTAGTAGCTAGCTGTGATATAAGGTCGTTTTATTTTATTTATTATGAAAGATAATTACGAAAAAATTGCTAAGGTCTTCTTGAAGGTGGAGGAGCACATTGATTATGAAACCTTGAAAAGTTATTCGTTCGGCCATTCCATTTACTCCAACATTTCACAATTAAGCTCAAATTTAAGCAAGTATAAGTTGCGAAAAATTAGGAAAAGTGTATAATATAATGCAAAAAAATATAGGAAACATCAAATGTCACCAAGTTGAAAGATTCACTCTTAAATGGAGAGCAATTGTCCATTGACATTCAGATGTTCTAGTTCTTGTCGTCACAACATGTTGTTCGTAATAGATTTTCCAGTTTGCCTGGGTAGGATTAAATCAGGATATAACCTGTTCCTATCCTTTTGAGAGTTATGTATTACATCCCCATAAATGTATTATTATTATTATTATTATTATTTCGATGAGGTTCCCCAAGACCCGGAAAGCTTTACTTTGCTACCTCAACATCAATCTGCTGATTTAATTTGCGACAGCCTTCTGTCAACTCCTGAGGTTTATGTGCCTGCATCTTGTAAAACTGATTTAACTGAAAAAAATTGGCAGCCTCGGAGACGGTAGAAACTTCTACTTTTTCACAGAATTTGTAAATGTAGCATTTAACTGTAACCAAGGTCGGGCGTGCGAGCTAAAATCTAAAATACAATTTTACTAACAGGTGAGTTGGTAGAAGCCGGGGTAGAAGCGATTTCAATGCGATACATCAGAAAACATGACAAATGTCAAAATTTTGCAATTGCTCTGAATTGAAAGCGCAAAGAAAAATGTTCACGAAAAAGCGTAAGGTACGTTTGTCTGAGACACTGCTGCTAACAATAAAAATAACCCCTAGAAGATTTGGTTCATTTATGGCCACTTGCACTAATATTTTACAAGATAAGCATCCCCTAATAATTACTTTGGAAACCATTGTTACAACAAACGCAACTATAGTATTTAATGATTACTTAAGCGTCGTCTTACGTGGGCGGTGCCGCTCGGACCGCGCGTCACGGGCGGTGGTTTAAGTAAAAACGTACAATAAGATGTACATACCTACCTACCTATACCTATACAGGTTGGGTAATTTATCGATGCTCACCATTGGGATATCCTAAACGCTAAAAGATACGGGGTCGCTTAATTTACGGAAAAGTTGCGCTATTTGTTGATTATTAAGAATCTGAAGAGAATTCCCCGATATTCTATAATTCGTTCCTGAGTTATCACAAAAAATCTGAAAATTGCCAATCCTAACGATTGATGTTTAAATGAAACTTGGAACTTTTATAGTTTTGGCAGCTGTCTCTAGATTTTGAATAACGACAGTCAACTTTTGATTCTTTCATGGCCGCTATATTGAATTTGGTCACCATCAAATGCACAAAGAAATTGGCTTTTCAAAAATTTATTCAACATGAGCTTTTTTGACATATGTCAGAATTTGAAAATTGGTAGGAATAATTTGCAAAATCAGCCGAAACTTAGATGAAAAACAATTGCAAAAAAGTACGCCGACTTCTTCAATCTCTTATAACTAGGGCGCGGATTTTACGCAAAACGTATATTGGAAACGGACAAAGAGAAATCTTCGAGATGTGCACGAACCTCACTAAAAGGAGTCATTTGACGCAATTTGAAATTTGCATATTTTGCATATTTTAGTGCACGGAGCATATTTTTAAAAAAAGTGCATGTTCTTCCATATTTAACCAATTTCGAGGTCAATTTCCTAATTTATTCCGCTATTTAGTCCGCTTTTATCCCGATTTAGTCCGCTTTAAATCCGATTTAGTGCGCTTTTAGTCCTATTTAGTCATTTTAATCCGCCCTAGTCCTAGTCCGTGGTACATTTTTTTCGTGAGTGGTTGCCCCCTCGCCTGATACCTAGACCGAGATTTTTCAACTATAAAACACGTGTTGTCTTCATGATTTTTTCTTATACTAATCATTCTAACAGGATATTTTTTTTTGAATTTTCTTGTCAATTCACATTATTAGCCTTAAAACAGATTGTCATCATGGGCGACGTGCTTTCATAGAATGGCGTGTTTTATAGCAAACATAACAAGCTAATTCAAAAACGCCATATAAGATGCTAGTACTAGAAAAAAACATTTTTTTACAAAATGTGAATTGCTGTTCTTAAATTTTATTGAAACTTTTTCAATTACTACAAAAAAATTGATTATAAGTTATCGGCATTTTTCATATCGTGTGCATATTACGTGCATTTTTAGGCATATATGTGCATATATTGTGCTTATTTTGTTTATTTTCGATGCATATATATATGCACATATTCTACCAGTTTTCTGTGCATACGAGTCCGAGCCCTGCTTATAACATGTGAAAACAATTGAATTCAACAGTAATAACATACGTCTTGCGGTCGTGTGACTCGGGTTTTCACATATTTTTTGAAAAACATCCATGTTGGTTACATTTTTGAGAAGCTAAAGCGGTGTTTAAATTCAATATGGCGCCCATAAGAAAAAGAAAAGTTGACCGTCTTTATTCAAAATCTAGAAGGACTAGAAATTTTCTGTTAATGCCATTCAATTGACAGCTGTCAAAAATATAAAAGTTCCAAGTTTCATTTAAATAACATCAATCGTTAGGAAGATATTAATTTTTTTTTAAATTGGCAATTTTCAAATTTTTTGTGATAACTCAAGAACGAATCACAATATCAGGGAATTCTATTCAGATTCTTAATCGCCAAGAAATAGAGCAACTTTTCCGTAATTTAACCGACCCCGTATTTTTACCGTTTAGGAGATCCCAATGGTGAGCATCGAAAAATTACCCACCCTGTATTACCTGTTGCTTTTGCAAAAAACTAATGATGCGAAAATAATATGAATGATTAGGTATCCACTCAGGTATCCATAAATGAGAATATTGTATGAAACGTATCTGTTGTAGTAGGCTAGCCATAGCAACACTATTATTATTGTTATTATTCAAGAGACATCAATATACGTCATTATTATTTAAAACTGTATTATTATATCCATCCTGATATTCCTACAGTTTCTTCAGGAAGCTGTAGAGCATCGGAGCTGAGAGCTGAACATGTTAAGTAGAAAAAGCACGTGATCATATCCAAATAATTTTCTAGCGATTTTGAATATTTTCTAGCAATCTTGGGAATTTGGCGATTTTCAAGCAAGTTTCCAGCGGTTTTAAGGACTGAAACTGGAAATTTCTACAAGTAAATGGTTACACGGTTCGATAGTATTCGGTCAACCATTGGGAAAAAGTCCTAATATGAATCTTCAACCTTAAACCCACCCCTAGGCTACATTAACATTACTACATTAAATACAGCACGATAGATACTGCATTAAATACATTTTTTCGCCGGCAGTCATTAAAAGTGCATTTTCACTGATTCTTTTGCGGCAGTAAAAGTCAATTTTTTACTGCCAGTGCCAGTAAAAATCTACTTTTATGCCGCACATGCGGGAGTAAAAATGCACTTTTTTAATGACAATCGGCGAAAAAATTATGTATTCAACACGGCAAATAGCAGATTTACTGCCTTGGCTGGATTCCCAGCTTCGGCAGTGAAACTTCAGCCCTGGCAGTAAATCTGCAATTTTTTTGCCTTGCTATTTTGCTATTATTTATTTTTCAAACGTCACATAACAATTATTTAAATGACGGGTTGACAAGGTATAATCGTCATTTCTATGACAAAATTTTGAGCGGAGTGTTAAACTCGGGAAGAGTTTAAATTCATCATTATTTGCAATTTTACAAAGTGCCAAAGTCACGCGCAACAGACGTGAGTAGAAAATTTTCAATTTTTTCGTTTGAAAATTATTGTTATTTGTTTAACAAGGCAAGAAGATTGCAGATTTACTGCCGCGGCTGAAGTTTCATAGCCGAGACAGTAAATCTGTTTTTTTGCCGTGTTGAACACATACTTTTTTCGCCGATTGTTATTAAAGAAGTCGCATTTTACTGCCGCAAAAGAAGCACAAAAATGCACTTTTAATGACTGTATTTTATTCGGTGTTTAAGCGACATTATGTGACTCGTGCGGATTTAATTCGCCTCGCTCCGCTCGGCATTTAAACTTCCATATTCCGTCACATAATGTCTTAATTAAACTCCTAATAAAATAAATATGTATTATTTTTTCTGAAATCTTGTTAATTTATTTATGAACAATTTACTGAATAAGTAACTGGGGGGTAAACCGCTAACCGTATTTTGTATACCAGACATCCTCTGAAATCCTCGGACATCCCCCTGAAATCCTCGGAGTTCCCCCTGAAATCCCTGGACTTCCCCCTAAATTGCCCCCCAGAGGTAACTAAATACTTAAGAAATGGGCCTATACAGTTTTGTGGAAATTCAAGAATCCGTTATGTTCAGGCCATTACTAAAAATTATTCTTAATTGTCACGACAAAACTGCAACCCTAATGTAAATCCTGACTTTAAAAAATTAATTCAAAGTGTTGCGAAATTCATTTTGCATTCAAACGGAACCAACTTGCCTGGCTATTGACCTCATTTGCCATTGGTTCGGCACCGAGAGTGAAGCGCGTGACGTATACTATTCAACAATCGGGATTGGCAAAGCAATCGCGCTTACAAGGTGACTGGATCTTACCACTTTACGTCACTATCCCCGCCTACTCGCCTGCGTTTGATCAGGCTCAGATTTCTTCAAATTTTCAACATTTTTTTAGAGGTCTACTAATGGGAATATTCCAAAATAAAAAAATACGGGTATTTTTATTTTTAATGTAGATTGATATTCACTAATAAAAAAAAATCGCTGTATAGGCCCATTATAACACGCCTGTATTCATAAATGAGTGAAATTATGAGGAAATGAAAACATGAACCTCTAGAATCTAGACAGTTGCAATTTTTCAGCGAATTGGATGAAATTGAAACCAACTTTCATTAGACCATGATAGTGTGGAGTTTAGGAGTAGAAGCGTTCATGAAAAATTTGGCACAGGGAAGCAATAATCCTGCGAAAATGTGAGGTCATATACATTATATCTTCGAGAAAAGAGGAGCGAATTTAAGGATAATTTATCGAAGGGGATGAAATGTAGGGGGCGAAAATTCATATTTCTACTGAATAATGTAGTTTTGAAATTAATACCATTCTCTATCTTTCTGTCGATCGTAGGTACGTAAAATTGCTTTTGGGCTTCAGAAATAATATGTCGTGCCCCTGCCTACATTTTCACCTTTTTAATTAGTTCATTACCTTCTTGATTCAACGGTCAACGAACAAAATTACACGTTCCAGCAATTAACATTTGCGGTTTTATGTTTATGTTAAGAAAACATCGTCAGTTGCAGCAACAATAAAAAAAACCTTTGATTCATATCCGCCACCTGGTTAAAACCCCTTTCTATCAAATTTGCTTGAGCCTGGCCTACTATCAAATCCTTCGATCCATTCTCTACCTCAACCGAGAAAAACTTCGAGCAGCTTGTGTTGCCTGACCACCAGGCGCCACCAAGTGACTCTTCATTAGTCCTCATTAGGCTAGCACCTGAGCTCTCGTTATTCTTTAGCAATTCGATCACCAAAGTAAAGTACTAACGGTACCTCCCCTCCTTGAGTACCTGCACCAGTGTTGCGCTACCAAGGAGGTCGACGACCCTCGTGGTCTTCAGGATGGCAGGAGCCTTCTTTGACCAGTCCCAAGGCAGCACCGCACAGGTGATGAACTCAGTCATGGGGATGATGTTCAACCACTAGCGCGCGAACTTTCAAACGATCCCGAATAATGTTCTTGGCCCTTGCGACCAATCTCGACCGCTCAAATATTTGTAATTCCCCAACTAATTTTTAAAAATGACGGTGTGATTCAGTGCTACGTGTTACTCGCTAATTTATTTATTATTAATTTATTTTGTTGAGTTTATTGAACTATCCTTTTTCATCTAGTCTTAGAAGGTAAGTGGATAAAAAAAATCAGACTGACCCATATTTTATTCATGATTTATGGACAGGTTCGGGAATCGTTCCGTTAGAATACATTATTTATAACTTCAGAGTAGGTGAAAAATTAAATTACAACTGAACTAAATAAAAACTTTGAACGGATTTCCCGGCGGATTGAAGCGTTTCTCGGTCGTGGAATTCGAGTTCGCTGTTTTAAATCTCGAGCGTCATTAAATCGTAATTATTGTAGCGTCTATGAATTTGAGTAATTATTTGGAAAAAAATATAATCTGGCCCAGTAGCCAACCTGCCAGTGACCCCAAGGGCAGCTGCAGCTCGTTAACGATTCCTTTAAAAAGTTCTCCTTTCATCTAATTTTGTTTTTATAATAGCAAATAAAATAATTATCACCGGTAAAAAATGAATTGCATTGCAAGCTGCCTTCTTAATGATCCTGGAACCAGTTTATTATTGTTATACCGGGTGATTCAGTTTGGTATTTGCCCCCCCGGTAACTTTTTTATTTGAATAGAAAAATATATAAAGCCATATATACGGGGTGGTCGTTTTATCTTGAAACTGGCAAATATCTCGGAAATGAAGCATTTTAGAAAAAAATGTTCTGTTAAAGTTTTATGACTTCGAGGGGAAAAATAGATGGCATCATCGCCATTATGGTTCAAGGTCAGTTTCAAGGCCAAATAAGGTCAACTTTATTTTTTTTTAATGGCAACCTATATTTTTTATTACGTTTTATTTTATTTTTATTACGTTTTATTAAGTTGACCTTCATTTGACCTTGAACATGACTCAATCAAAATGGCGATAATACCATCTATTTCCCCCCTCGAAGTCATAAAACTTTATAGAAAACCTTTTTTTCTAAAATGTTTCTTTTCCGATTGCCACTCTTGCCAGTCTCAAGATAAAACGACCACCCGGTATTTGTAAATCGCATAACAAACTCTAATTAAATGCCCATATTAAATCGTCTTTTTGATGACATATGTCAAAATAACGATATCCAACTTTTTTTTTCAAATGAGAAGTTGAACATGGGGGGCTGATCACTCAAAAAAATTGTGTACAATTAATTCCAATAATTCCAGTTTAATTCCATTAATTCCATTCTAATTCCATTAATTCCATTCTAATTCCACTAATTCCGATTTAGTTCCATTAATTCCAAACAATTCCATATTAATTCCAAATAATTCCAACTAATTCCAGCTAATTCCAACTAATTCCTTTAATTCCTTTTAAATGATATACTTATCAATTCCAAATAATTCCATTTAATTCCACCTAATTCCAACTAATTCCAGCTAATTCCAACTAATTCCTTTAATTCCATTCTAATTCCATTAATTCCATTCTAATTCCATTAATTCCATTCTAATTCCATTAATTCCATTCTAATTCCACTAATTCCGATTTAGTTCCATTAATTCCAAACAATTCCAACCAATTCCAACTAATTCTAGCTAATTCCAACTAATTCCTTTAATTCCTTTTAAATGATGTACTTATCAATTCCAAATAATTCCTTATTAATTCCATATCATTTCCAAATAATTCCATAATAATTCCAGTTAATTCCAAATAATTCCAACTAATTCCGGCTAATTCCAACTAATTCCATTAATTCCAGAATAATTCCGTAATAATTCCATAATTCCAAGCCGGATGTACAACTAATTCCACTAGTGATCAGCCCCCCAGTTGAACATTTCTTAGCCGATTCTTGTAGGCACATTTTTTCTACATTTCCTACTTTAATATTAATCTAACAAGTTGATGATAAGACCGAATTTGGGGGTATATCAGTTTGATTGGTCTCCAAAATATCGCTGAAGAAGATGGTCGAAATCAAAAAAATTAAAGATGGGTATACTTTTTTACACATCACACAATGACCAAAAGGCTATCTGACACGGTAGCATTTCTGCTAGCAAAATTTGGATACAGAAAATATTTTAAAATTGATAGTAGAGAATTAACCAGCAAATTTGCTGCAAAAATATCTCGAAAAATACGTTAGTTATAATACGAGAACAAAATTTTACATTCCAATTTTGTTAGCAGAAATGCATAAAATGTCTAGGTGCTTTCAATTAAAAAATTTTTTTTTGGCAAACGTCATAAAAACAGTGCTTTGTAGAAGTTTATCTTTTTCATATTTGACATAATAAAAACGTTGTCTTAGTCACATAAATAGCTGGGCGGAGTAATAGTATGTTATATACCAAAGGACTGAAGTGCTTCATTAATCCCGAGCGAAGCGAGGGCAGCAAATCACGAGAGGGATTAAATGTCACTTCAATCCTGTGGTATATAGGCTATTTTTGCACTCCCCTTCAATTTGAACCCAAAATAGTAGAAAAATGTTAAAATGTCACTTAGACGTAGTTTAATGAATATAATGCAAAAAACAATGGATTCTTTATAAAATGCATAGCAACGGCACTTCAGTCCCATGGGAGTGAATGACCCACTTCAGTCCCTCAAAAGAGTGTCTAAAAGTGCCACTTCGTTCCCGGGAGTGCAAAAAAAGATTTTGTGACCCCCTAACGGGGTTTGTGCTCCGTCGACGAGTTAGATCATCAAAATTGAAAGTTGAAAACTATGAAATGGTCTTCCTACGTGCAGATTTAATTTACCTTTTTACCTTTTAAATTCTCAATAGCAATATTTTGCTTCTTCCACAACTTTCAACGTTTGTACACACAAATTTCTAACCCGACATTTTTGGGTGTTATTTGTCATTGACAAACTTCAAATCCTTAAATTTTTAATAAAATCATCAAACGTCAGTAAAAACTAGATATCAAGTTTGCTTAAAGTAATTTTAACCACTTCATTCCCTTTCAAATTTATTAAAATTTCATTTAATTTAATTCTTTTTCTTTATTTTTCCACGTTCGAAGAAAAAATGACATGTTTCATTCTGAGTAAAACGCACTTTTTCTGGACGCCCGAAATTTTCGGTCTCCTCACATAAACTGTCCGTTTTACTCCTGATAAAACAATATACAGGCTGTCCCGAAATTAGAGGTCAAAACTTTACCAGTAGATTCTTCTATGAAAAAAAGTCTCTATGAACATATGTCGAAAAATAAGTCCTAAGGAAGCTAAAGCCCCTTAAAGGGGCCACTTTGAAGGTTTTTTTTTCTAAATATCTTCAAATTTGGTATCTTTCCTAAGTCTTTGATGCTGAATTTGCTACTGTGGGGAAAATTTTAAAATTTTGATCATAAGCGTCTGGTACACGAGGGGCTTAGGACTAAATTTACTCAAACTTTTTTGTAAGTAGGTTTTTCTGAAATTTGATTCCAGAGTTTGAAAATTTGAGGTTTTTTAAGTAAAAATGGTACTTTTGTTTGACGTCGATATAATGCGCCCATTTCGAAAAAAATGGCTTTTCATTGGCTCAGGGCTCCAAAATTTGTGACAGAAGACATCATAATATCGTAAGTCCTTCAAACAACATGCTTTCCAAGACCCCATTTCAAAGCCTTAGGAAGCATTTTTCGACCCATACCTATAAAAACTTTTCTTTCTAGAATGAAGTAAGGATCCGTCCCATGAACTTGTTTACGATATTTTGATGTTTTCTGTCACAAACTTTGGAGCCCTGAATCAATGAAAAGCCATTTTTTTCGAAACGGCCGCATTTTATCGATGTCACACAAGAGTACAATTTTTAGGTAAAGAACTTCATATTTTCAGATTCTGGTGTCAAATTTGAGAAAAAACTATGTACAAAAATGTTTGAGTAAATTTAGTTCTAAGCCCCTCCTGTACGAGACGCTTATGCTCAAAATTTTAAAATTTTTTCCGCAGTAATAAATTGAGCATCAAAGTGAAGATACCAAATTTCACGTTGCTATATTTAACGCTTTAGAAAAAAAGAAGAATCTACTGGTAAAGTTTTGACCACTAATTTCGGGACACTCTTATACTTTTGGATCACGTCGGAAGAAAAGTGCAAACATGAAAATCCAGGGAAAGTGCAAAGCCAATTATGTATTCGGCGCCGCCGTTATACTGCCCTATTGCACAATCATTTCGCACGTCTTACTAGGTGGTTTCACTTTTCCACCTGCGGGCAAACCAATGCGGGCTGTCAATTCTAAAATTGATTTCCCTTTTTCAGATGCTTCCAGCGACTCTAGTTACTTTTGCCACTTTCATCCTGGAACTGGGCTCAGCTTCCCCTGTATATAACATGCAACCAGCATACATCACTGCCAACATAGGTGAGTTGAAAGAATTTCCCACAAGCTCTCACCTAATGCATAAATAATGTAAATGAAAATGGTATTGTTGACACACTTCACTCACACAATGCGACCCCGATTGCCTTATTGAAACGGTCCTGAAACGGTGGACGAATTTCGCCAAGAAAAATATTCTCGTTGGTGTAAAATATTATTATCGCCACAGACCGTCGACTTTGAGTTATATAACCTCCGTGATTCGTTTCGGATGAAGCGATGAGAAGAAACCCTGGCCGAGAAAGACGGAATAAAAGAGGAAGATGATTCAGGTGTATCGGATAATCGAGGAAGCTCTACCTGGTGTGAACTTTAAAATGAGGTTTTTGCCAAGGGAACAGGAAGCTGCACACATGAGATGGTGTTATTAAAAGCTTTAGAGGGATTAGTGAAAAATTTATGAGAAGGGCAGGGTATACGTGTTTAATGTTTCAAAACATTGTTGTTATCATGCAGTGCATCGTCGACATTATTTAAAAATTTAATATACCTAATTAAACGAGGGATTTATTGTCGGCGGCGAAAAGTCCTCCTTTGTGTTTTTACTCGAAATTTTTAATAAGAATTAAAGTTAAAGTAGCCTTTAAGTTGGGTTTAGTACCTAAGTTGTGGCGGATTCTAACCTACCTGCCGAAAAAAAGGAAAGAAAAGAAAAAAGGAGAGGGCGAACTGACAAGACCAAAACAATAACAGTATATTGTGATGCTATTACAACTTTTAAGACATCTGATTGGTTATTTTGCAGATTTACCTACTTAGTTTTGTGATTGTGAATTTAAAATAATTGTCAATTTGAATGACAATATCGAGAAAAATATTTTGTCAACCAAAATGGAAATCCTACTAAGGGGCTACATTATCAATCGCTGTTTTATTAGGAATAATTACAATGACAACAATTTTTGACTCTTCGCTTACTAGCGAACGCTCACACTTGCTAGGACCTAACCAATTACAGAATTCGTACCGTAGCAACTGCGAGGGTTTGATAATTAACGAAGGGTCAAAAATTTAGGCCCTGGGAATCACCTACAATATGCTCAATATGTCTTTCAAATTACATCAGTATTGAAAAGTTGACAATTAGTCCGAGCGGTTAAGAATAAATATTAAACTGCATTTTTTGTTAATGAAATGAACCATACAGTGCTTTACAAAAGTAAGGAATAAATTCAAAAACATTTTCGAGACGAATATTTTGAAAATACCGGGTGATTCAGTTTGGTATTCGCCCCCCTGTAACTTTTTTATTTCAACAGAAAAATTTATGAAACCATATATATTTGTTAATCGCATGACAAACTCTATTAAATGACGTAATTAAATCTTCAATATGATGACATATGTCAAAATGACGATAGTCAATTTTTTTTCTCCAAATGACATGCTGTATATTTCTTAGCGGATTCTTGTAGACATTTGTTTTCTACATTCAATTATGTAAAAAAAGTCTACACTTTTACTAGAAAAATTCCGAAAAAAAAATTGATTTGATTAGGCATAATTTGAAAGTATCTTGTCAATAAAAGTAGTTAGCCATGGAAAAAATTGAATTATAGTGTAGTCTAAGTCACTCACATCGCAAGGACCGTAGTTTCTCAAAGAATTATTATTACTTACCCTTTTAATAACAATAATATCCCATTTACCTTATAACTAGTGAATAACAATAACATTATTACTATTAACGATCTAACAGGTAAATCAATTATAATTTTTGAAAAACAGGACCCTTCGTGTGAGGGCGACATTAGGCAACACCATAATTCAATTTTTTCCACGGCTCACTACGTTTATTGACAAGAAACTTTCAAATTATGCCTAATAAAATAATTTTTTTTTCGGAATTTTTCTAGTGAAACTGTGAACTTTTTTTACATAATTAAATGTAAAAAAAAAACGTCTACAAGAATCCGCTAAGAAATATACAGCATGTCATTTGAAGAAAAAAAGTTGACAACCGTCATTTTGACATAATGTCATCATATTGACGATTTATTGACGTCACTTCATGGAGTTTGTCATGCAATTTACAAATATATATGGTTTTATATATTTTCCTGTTGCAATAAAATAGTTACGGGGGGGCGAATACCAAATTGAATCACCCGGTATACTCGGATAGGTCTGCCTTATTTTTTCTAGGCGCATCCGCTGGTGTACTCTGATATTTTTTGCACTTCCGGTTTAACCGGAAACTATCCTAATTTATATTTTTCAAACGGGATCATAATTTTTTAGCAACGGATTCGGATTCTACGATTTTTTTCTGGGTTTTACCCGACCGGAAGTGAAGTCACTGCTACATAGCTTTTTCGATATAAATTCAACTGCACAATTCCTTTTTAACCTCCCCTCTCCACTTCGCCACTTAAAAAAAGGGAGGTTACTGCAATCATTAAAATTTTGAGGTATCAGGAACCCAAAAAAGTGATTTTAAAAATGTGTCCGTGTGTATGTGTTCGTACGTACGATCCGTCAACAGCTATAGAACCCAAAAGTAAGTAAATGCTTTTTGCTAAGAACAATTGTATTTGAGATTAATGAGTTTTATTTGAGAAATGTTTAATTGTAATTCAGAAATATTAATTACATTTGAGAAAATAACAGTTGTAATTCAGAATTGCAATTTTTATTTGAGAAAACGTATGTTGTAATTAAGAATTAATCAATTATAATTGAGAAACTATCATTTGTAATTCAGAAAATATCACCTCTGCATTTTTTCCAATTGTATTTGACAAACGGATACATTTATTCAAGAAAGTGCCATTTGTAATTAATATTAGTTAACTTACATTTGAGAATGTAGCAAATGTAATTCAGATTAATTAATTATATTTAGGAAAGGAATAATTGTAATTCAGAATAGTCAATTGTATTTAAGAAAGCATCAATTGTAATTCAGAAAATTCTTTTCAATCTAAGTAGATACGTACCTACCTAAGAACCTACGTACCTACATACCTAAAGGATGGTAGGTAACTTTTACAGGTGCATATTTTTGAAAAAAAAACCGAGCGGGTTCTTACTTTTTTTTGTTCCAAAAACAGTGATAAATAATTGGTGGGGTATTTGTTTTCCAAGCATACATCCCTAATTGATAATCTGAAATACACCTTCCTTCTACATTCTCAAATACAAATCACCGTTTCTGAATTACAATTGATGCTTTCTTAAATAAAATTTGTTATTCTGCATTCCAATTATTTCTTTCTTGAATATAATCGATTAATCTGAATTACATCTATTAGATTCTCAATTACAAGTGGCACATATCAACTACAAATTTCACTTTCTCAAATAAATGTAACCGTTTCTCAAATACAATTGGAAAAGGTGTAGAGAGCACATTTGAGAGTACCACTGCCCACTGCCATTCTCGCTTTCTGTCCCATACGTTGGGTTAAACGAAGGCAGACATACATGAATAATACTACGAGCTACGTTGTTATACGTTCAATGCCGGGCGGCTGTGGCATAGAGCGCGACGGAAATGAAACATGTGTCTTGAAGTCTGTTAATGAGAGTCTGGAAGTCTTAGGATAATTCAACTATAAACATATACTGTTAACCGCAGGCGAAAATTTGGAAATTGTCAAGGTCACGCATGTTGCGAATAGGTACTTCAAAATGGGCCTCTAAGTCTCTCCACGGACCCGCTGAGCGGGGCTGGTCTAAGCGCGGGGCCCACGTGCTGTGAACCGTCTGCACATGCCTAAGAAAATAGAAACTTTATAAAATAATATGATGTCAGTCGTTATTTTGGATAAAAAGAAAGAACCGACAACTTGGTTACACTGTAAAGTGCATATATTCTTAAATCATATTCATATTACTTTTATCCTGAGAACAGTTATTCCTGAGAACAGTGATATGTTTATAAAATGTGTCTGTGTGTATGTGCGTACGTTAGTACTAAACAGGCCACAGCCCAAACTATTAAATCGATTTGGCTAAAAGGTAGGTACGTAGGCATCTCATAACCCAGCTTTTGAGGCCAATCGTGCAACCAGAAATGCCATTTTCGCACATCAACTTTTAAATTTTAAATGCAAGACCCCTTTTTACACGCCACCATAAGAGAGGCCTTGAAATTCTCCTCCTCAGTGCCCTTTTGACCAAAAACTAAAAAATTCGAGATTTTTATCGGACTTTAAAATCGCGGTATAGCCCAACCCCTGAACCGATTTGACCGAAATTTTGCACTTGGGGATTATTAGAGGTTATTAGGTGACCCGTTGAAGAGCTGACATGCCATGACAGGCTTCTGGGAGCCATTGGTCTACGGGAAGCGCCATTTAGACATATCAACTTCAAAATTTTAACTACAAGACACGGAAGTCAAAGACCCACGCGATGGGGAGGTTCCTGCCGCTTCTTTGCTGCCAATTTCTTGGGGATGTTTGTGATTTTATTCTGACCTCTTCCGAATCGTTTTTTTTAAATAGCCATTTACGCATTATCTGTCATCTTTTGCCTACCTGGGTAAAAAGTTTGTTATTGTCAAAAAACTAATAAATAAGTTCGTAGTGTCAAAGTTATTAGGACATAGGTGGTTCCTGTTCCACTGCTCACCATAGGCGTCTCCTAAACAGTAAGAGCTACGTAGTCGGTTATATTAGAGAAAAGTTGCCCTATTTTGTGGTGATTAAGATTCTGAAAAGATTAAATCTCTTACATTTTGATTCATCCCGAATTATCTTGAAAAACCTGGAAATTGCTATTTTAAAAAAAAATGAATCTCCCTAACGACTGATTCTATTCAAATGAAACTTGGAGCTTTTGTATTTTTGACAGCTGTCTGTCAACCGAATGACATTCACAGAAATTGTCTAGGCCTTCTAGATTTTCATCAACGACAATCAACTTTGGATTCTCTTATGGTCGCCATATTGAATTTGAACACCGTAGGAGTCACAAATTTATATCAATTGACAGCTGTCAAAAATATGAAAGTTCCAAGTTTCATTTAAATAGCATCGACCGCTAGGGAGATGTTAATTTCTCTTTAAAATCGCAATTTTAAATTTTTCAGAATAGCTCAGGAACGAACCAACCTCGGAATCGGGAAATATAACGCAACTTTTCTCTAATTTAATCTACTCCATATCGTCTCCCGTTTAGGAGATGCCAATGGCGAGCAGTGAAAAAGAACCCATTATATAAATGAATTTGCAAATAGGTATAGGTATGTATAAAGTAGACAACAGTTACAGTAGTAAGACTATTAAAACATTTTAGACCCATACTAGTCTTGTTTCTGTAGGTATTTCCTAAATCCACTGAATATTTAACGAGAAACCTGAATTACCTACTTTATTGCTTAATAGAAGAGCAGATCGCATCAAACAATCATTGGAAATGGAAACGCTAAACGTTTTGTTTGGAAACGAGCAACAATATGTCTGGAAACCGATTGCGATTGATGGGAACAAATTATGTTCATGCCATTCCATTCACATTCAGCATTTAAATAATTAGAGAAATCACTCATCTCCACCATCTTAAGATAGTTTACACAGCATCCCATAGAAACTGTGAGAAATATTGCAGAGCAAACCAAGCTAAAAGTTTGTGGTGTGGGAGTTGCGTCTACGAGATGATTAATTCAGATACAAGTGAAATGAAGTGTGAAATTACTCTAACTTAGATCCTGATTGCGTCACCGAATTCCTGTTCCCTTCCTATCGGAGAATTCGGTGATTCAGAACTTTCCTTTTATAAAAACTTTTCCCCACAAATGAACTGACATAAATTATGTTCAGCCTGTTACTGGGTCAACGGTAAAGTACCTTCCAAATCAGGGGTTCGGTTTCACCCACTGAATCACACTGGGTGTGATATAGCGGTACCTCGCCTCACCTCGACCTTAGCGTCTCAGGATCAAGGTTTGTTGTTATTTCCACAATTACGACACACATATTGGCCATTCCACTCGCGAAATTACAACCAACTACGTGAGAGCATTGACAATCTTAACATATTTAGGTCATTCTGTATATAGCGCGCAATCTGAACTAATTGCTGAAAATGGCGACATCCTCATCCATGTGAACTTCTTTAACGAGTTTAGGACATGAATTCAATGAAGCTTAAACTGGATTCGCACGAACGCATTTTCTCAAAGAAAAATCGTATTTTTGGCCGCGAGTTGTTAACACTGGGCCAAGGTAACGGGACCAGTAACGTCATGGTTAGAAAGAGACGGTCAGCTGTTTAGTAAGGTATGCATGCACCGTTACCCAGCAGCCACAGGAGATCAAGACGTCTTTCGGAATGCACAAAAATTAACAAACGGTTTTACATAATAGATTCGGGATTCTTTGAAATTTGGGTCGGACTGCAGTGCCATACTACCACCTAGGCTGATCTAGTGCAGCTAATTTCGAGGGCGGTAATTTTTTATAACTTGTCCAAAAATTACCTCATTGCATAATATGTACTTTTTACTTGACGTTTGACATTTTTTGTCATTTTGTCCTCATTTTGGAATCACATGAAAAGGAATAGGAAGGCAAATTTTCATAGGCCTAGGGCGGCAAAAATCCTTAATGTGGCACTTGGCCGGAGTTAATTGGAGAGGTGATGACGATGTGTTTGTTGATGTGACGGGCAATTGGGGACACGGGACACTGGAGCAATCACGACAGAGTCAACAGTTAGGTACCTACATAAATGTTCCACTTCGGGCAACAGATAGGTACATCAGATACAGATTATAATCGTGGAGGGGAGCTATTGCAATTTTGTCACTTCAGGGCACAGAGTTATACTTAATTTATTTCATCTACTCTGACGTGTCTAGATGAGTGTTTTTAAATTAAAATCAACCTAAGACGTACATTATACTAATAGGACGTAAGTAGATAACTACTGGCTATCACTTTCACTTTCACTGGCGTGCGATCATCCTGCAATCCTGCAATCAATAAGCAATAGTACCTAAAATTAATAATGCAAATCTCATTAGCATTATTATGTATATATGTACATGAAATAGTTCAAAATTCGGTGATAATAATCGCATGTGAGGGTAAATTATTCGAAAACGAGTCTTTTTTGCATTTAACTTTCCGTGAGAGACTAGACTGCTGAAATTATCATTCAAAGCGAAGTCCGACAGTACATTATCATAATAATTTCCGCAAAGCTACCTACTACCTAATAGGTCGGACGAGTTTTTGATCACTCCCCATTAGGCAGTGAAAGTCGTATTTTCTTAAATAAAAATGCTATGATGAAAGAATCATATTTTTTAACTATTTTATTAAAAATTTTTGTAAACAAGAATAAAATCTCATCACTTTGAACAGAGCTGGGCTACTCAGTATCGAAATGTACTTGAAGTACAGTACTGATTACTTTTGGTACTTAAAGTACCGGTACTTAAGTACTTTGAAAATTCGGTACTGGTACTGGGTATTTCAAGTACTTCTTAAAAGTACTTGATACTGGTACTTGAATAATTTTTTTGAGCGAAGTATTTGTACTTGGTATTTTAAACCACGCGGCATCAAGTACTTAAGTATCGAGTACTTAAGTGTCGAGTACTTAAGTATCGAGTACTTAAGTATCGAGGACTTAAGTATCGAGTACTTAAGTATCGAGTTCGGTACTGAATCTTTTACTGAAAAATGGGGGTTTTTAGAATATTTATTAGGTTGGGGCAAATCCAAGAACGACTTCACTTTGTTAATTTCTTAGAAGCCTGAAATTCGCAAAACAATACCATAAGTCTTATTGAAATGGAGCACTTTTTGCGTGGTGTCGTTATCAGAACTCGAAATTATTACGGGCACGGGGTGCAGACTGCAATCCTGTCAATTTTTCATGTAAATAAGATGGCACATGACATGTTTACAACCACCCTCACCGAAAACGCAGCGGTCTGAACGTCAGTCAAATGTTTTTTTGTAAAACGTTCCATCTTATTTACTTGAAAAATTGACAGGCAGACGGGAGCAAATGATATTCAGGGCCCCAATTTTTTTTACAAATTTGGAGCCCCCTCAATTTGTAAACGCAGCCACACCTGAGCATGATTCCTGTATTTGCTGGTTTATATTAACTAAAACTATAATACATATCGTTATTGTGGTGGAGCAAATCATATACCTACCGAAATTGTCGCTAGCCCGCTGTCTATAAGAGTATACTCAATAACAAGTAGATACTTGAGTACTATGTCAAGTACTTAAGTCCTGAAAGTACTTAAGTGCCTTATTAAATACTCATCAGTCTCTTATTTTACTTAAGTACTATGTCAAGTACTTAAGTATTTTATCAAGTACTTAAGTACTTTATTAAATACTCAGTCCCTTATTTTACTCAGTACCTTTAAGTATTGGTACTGGTACTGGGTACTTAACGTGTGCGCACTAGTAAAGTACTGGACTGCAATTTTCAAGTACTTCTATCCAGTACTGGTACTTGATACTTGAAGTATATTCAAAATATCAAGTACTTAGTACTTGATACTTAAGTACTTTTTTTCGGTACTTGGCCCAGCTCTGACTTTGAAGTTCATCCTCAAAAGAAACTCAAGGGCTACCCAGCGTGTTTCCAATGTGTAATTGCAAATAGAAATTCCCACAGATACTATACAAATTGTACAAATAACTAATAGCGTTTTCCACTGGTCAATTTAGTGCGCACTGAGTGTGCACTTTTTAAGAACACATTCCACTGGTAAAACACTTTTAAAACCCTGTGAGTTTTTGTTACCCACTGGCCCTGTTAGGTGCACTCGTTGTGCACTCAGTGTGCACTTCTCGCACGACCCCATATAGCTCGTGGTGATCGTGGCAAAAGTGCGTTTTAGGAAAATGGGGGAAAAATACCAAAATACAAACTGAAAAACGTAATAAATGCAATAGAAATTTTGGAAAACTCCGGGAGTGATCGCGAAGAAGAATAACTTTATAGTTTTCTAAAAGGAAGAAGAAAAATCTCTAAAATACCAAATTTTATTGAAAGCTTTGAAACGAAAACTCCGTGTCGAAACTGCCGACAATAGGTTTGTTTTGGCAGCCATCTGAAATGGTTGGCAACCGGTCAACGCGTGCGCATTAAAGTTTTTGCGTTTCTACAGCAGAATACGCGATATTAGCGATGACGTGAAACCGCCATCTTTGTTGTGTATGGTTATAGTCACTGAAGCCAAACAAACCGAAATTTCAATGTGCAAATTCAAGGAAATACCATTTTTCTCCAAATTCTTCATTTACAGTTAGTGTGCTGCGTTTTAAGGCATTAATATTGATCATTTGAAGAATTGCTATCGATTAAATCGTTACATGATGTCTACAATGGGCTTTGTGCTGAAATAATTGAATCTACCCAATGAAATTCTCACTTTGTTTAGCTTCATTGCCATGGTAACAATCTCAACCTAGCCCAACAAAGATGGCGGACCTACGACACGCTAATAATCCGTATTGACGGTTTCTGATTGATGAGTTCTTGCAGTTTACATCTGATAGCCTTGAACCGTTTCTGATCGTCAGACTAGTCGGGCCTAAGCCTCTCCGACCTTCTCCTACCGTTCACTTTGACGCATGCGCAACTCGGATAAAAACTAAAAAGGACAAAAGTTCCAGGGTGAAAACGAAATTTTACCAAGTCAGTCATCCAACCTAACCTCAAACACTAATTTTAATTGCAGTTGTGAAAGTAGGTACTTATATAGAAATAAATTACAGGTCGTCGCAAAAAGGTTAAGAACAAACTTGGTTTCAGTACGATGAGCGAAATTGCGTTTTTGCAAGGACAAACGTGCCGACGAATCTACAACGATCTTGGTTGGGTCAAGCGCATAGCATTTCAAATTCCAACAATCAGAAACTTGCTGCCAAAACAAACCTAATAATACACCAAACGTAGCCAAACTAAAACGTAAACTGTCCAAAACAAACTTGTCTTTTTTTCTAAGTTCCAAATCGAAATTCAAAATAAGGCGTTTTTTCTCGGTTTTATGTATTGAGATACAAACTTGCATTTGAAAGCATAGGAAATATCTTGTTTTCTATTGAAATATCTTCAAAATAATGTCAGATTTGAATCGTCCTTCCGAGAAAAATTTGAAACTGACCAATCTGACCAATCATGAAAACCCATTTGTATTAATTTGTATTGCAAAACATAAACGAGAAAAAACGCCTTTAGTGTCTGGTGTACGGAAAGCACAAGAATACGTTCCACTGGACAAGACACACGTGAAAAACTAGTGGAGTGGATCACGTGACTCGCATTGACACCGCTTGCACTTTTCGTTACCAGTGGAAAACGCTATTATAAAGAACATCATACATATACAGGTGTACCGTTTAAAACGAAACACCCTAAATAACTTCTGGAACGGTGATTTGAGGGAAGAACTCTAAAACAGGTAATTTTTTTTTTAGAGGAAGATATGTAAATCCGTTTTTGGCGAAATTTTTCAACGCGCCCCCTACCCCCCACTACCCCCATTGTAGTGGGACTACAAAATTTCAAATGGTAACCCCCCATTTGTGATACATTATCTGAAAGCTAATTTTGCTGCAAATTCAATTTTGCAAAAATTTTGATATTCCTTGACCTCTATGGTCGAATTTGAAAATTGCTTTAGGGCCATTTGTGATACATCATTTGAAAGGTTATAAAATTCTCTGTAAACCTATGCAAAGATTTTTGAAATCCATCGACTCCTTCAAAAGTCACACTGAAGAATTTGAAGTAGCTTTGAACTTAGAAAGCCTTCTAGTTTATGCATGCTGTATGTATACCAGAGTAGTTATACCTATATGATAAAGCTGGCAGAATTGTATTAATATATGATAGTTTCAATTACTCACTAGAAAATGGAAGCTGGTTCTCAATACTTAGAGGCAAACAATTTGATAAATTGCACACAATAAAGCGAAAATTGTTATTAGATTGACTTTTACCACAAAGTGAATCGTTAAAATGACACTTATTACGACTGCACCACCTCAACTCCATTAAAATTGCCCAAATTACCTCCGATTAAAATGCGTGCGAGTTTGAGATTGAATTGAAAATACGTGCCACTGTGTTTTATACCCGAGGGACACCGGCATAATCAAGACTGTGTTTTATACCCGAGGGACACCGGCATAATCAAGCTAAGTATGCAACCCTTGATAAAAAAAAGCAAAGCCAATTGGATTTCTCAATATTGGAAACTAAACAATTCTGTCATAATGTGACATCTGGTTCGTAGCATGACTATTCTCAATCGGATTCGTATTGTTTTCTGAATAACTAGGTAATCTGTCACAAAATGTCATGAAATGAAAACGCCCAAAAGCAGCAGATCTAGTGCATTAAGGACCAAAATTGGCAACCTTTTAGACTGACGACCGTTATTTTCGTTTAATGTCGTTGATTCGAGTAGGTATTCATAGATGTCCTCCTTTTATTAAAATCATTAAGGCCACTCGATGTGTATTAATTCGGGTAGGTAGGGACACCTCCCGGAAACGGCATCCCCAATTTTAAAAAATGGAGATAAATTTTAATGAGTGTCAACTGTCAATTCCTCCGGCTTTTAATGCTGGCGTTTTGACGCATACATTTCGATTGTTGTTGCATTGTTGTCATCAATTCCTTTGGAAGAGGTCATCGGGCTAAAGCAATTGCTTTTGATTTGATATGTACTTGTTCCGGAAGGTTCAATGTGTGATGATTGGCCCCAAAAAGGGGGTGATAAATTGTTCGTAAAAGGGAAATAGTGAATATTTCTAGCAAACAATAAACATGACATTACCTATATGAAAGGATACAATAAAGACTTCTCGTTGGGGGTTGTTTTGATCTGGGAATCCTCGAAGTGGTAATGAATAGTTTCAAAGTACAGTTGACACTGACAAGATGTTAGGTTAACAGTAATAGACTTCACTCAAATCATCAATCAAGGTTGCAGTGGTAACTATAGGAAACCATGATAAATAGACTACAGATATGATATTCCCGATTCCAAAACTCGTCCGCTCTGCGCAGTGACGTCACCAAGAGAGCTTAATCTAGGCTCGCCCGTTGCTTTTACATGGAGCGGAGCATTTAAAGGCGGAAAAAGGCATGTTTCGTTTTAAAAGCAACGGTAATATCCCTATTTGTTCAATGATAGTGTTAAATAAAAGCGCCAGAAAAAAATGAAACACCAATTTTAATTTTAAGCGACTCAATTTGAAAAATAATCACCAAATAATGATGTATAATGCTTTTAAAATAATTTTATGATAAAGTTTATATAAAATTTAAGTTCCTTTGTTAGTTGTAAACTATAAAAATAATCACAGTGACAAAAAATGTACGTTGAACTGAAAATATAAACCACTAGCGACCAGTCTGGCAAAGTAGATAAATTTTACTATTAACGGAAGATGAAAGCATTTTAATACATTTTATATAATAGTATAAGGAAAAATAACAAATTGGGTGGTAATAATAAACTTTGCCGAGCTAATCCAGGGTTATTCTCGGTGAAAGGACCAAATTTCACTCGTGGGTCCCGGACAAGAAATCTTTATCGCTATCAGAATTGCACCCACATATTGCACAAGGCTTTTTCACGTGTAATAACACCCTGCCCGCAAAATAAAGTCCAAAATAATCTGACGATAACAATTATTTCGACAAACGAAAAGCGCTTGATTTACACATGGTTGATTGGGACGATTCGGCGGCAACTCTCTTGCTATCGTCAGCGCCCGAAGTTAACTCCGCCCACAATGCGCAATATCATATCTTCCTAATCTATTTATCATGATAGGAAACCATCCCCTCCACTTTGGAAAACCCCTATAAATAGCGGAGCGGGACGTCAGAATGCCAGTCAGGTCTCCATCTGGCCACGATCAGGACCTCTCCTGGTAAGCAGCATTTCCTGGGGCATTCTCCAGGACGCAGTACGAACAGGACCTTTTCTGTTCATCTCCTGTAGTAAAAAGTGGGGCATCCTCCACGTTTTGTGACAGGTTTTAGGGCTCCGTCTCTTGGGACAGTTCCCAAGGAGTCGGTTGAAACATTTTAAGGTTAGGACGCGAGTAGCCAAGCGTGTAAATTACTTCGTAAGATATTTTGTCGTTTCTGAAGGAGAATTATTTCGGAAAGCTGTCAGTGTCACGGTCACAAGGTTTGGGGGTTAGTTTTACTAGGTTAAGGGCCGGTTTATCGATGCTCAGTCATCGCAAACTGATAGCCAATTGCCTAGCAACTAGCGATCTGATTGGCTACAAACTGTCAGTTTGCTGTTAGCTGACACTTAGCTGAGCATCGATAAACCGGCCCTAAGTTGATTTTGATGTTGTCAAGATTTACTTTTAAATAAAAGCATTTACTTCCATTTTGGTGTTTTAATTAATTCCCTGTCCTTTTCTCCACTGTTATTACCCGAGGTACTTTGGGACTGGTTTCTTTCTTGTTTTGAAGGGAAAACAAGTGGCGCTCGAGAGGCGAATGAGTTACATTCTCGGGGCCAAGAAGAGAACGTCACAAAGGAAGGTATACCTACCTAATGATTATATTCATAAACTCTTCACGGCGTCTATGTTCAATTAGTAAATAAATTGTAAATGTACGGTAAAAACTGCGTACTTTTACAATTTATTTACTAATCCTACACAGACTTGACGAGTTTATGAATATAATCATTACCTTCCTTGAACCATCGGAACAAGTACAATATCAAATAAAAACCAATTGCTTTAGCCACTTGCCCGATGACTTCTTCCAAAGGCATTGATGACAACAATGCAACAACAATCAAAATGCCAGCATTAAAAAGGGAATACTGCTTTTTATCTTTGTCGATTGCTGTAGGTACCCATACAATAAGTAGCAGAATTCTAGTGACCCTAAAAATCATCAATTGCATGTTATGACAATGAATGGCTTACCTTGGATCCGTCGTTGATATGATGGATTTGATGAATTATAGACGATAACGATAACGAAACACTCCGAATTATGGAATCGGCTTCTTTGGGGTGCATAGAACGGGCGAGAAAGTCAGACGCCACGAGCACCACCCACCACCGCCACGAACTAACCCGCGTCAACATTTTTCACACATTATTTTCGGAAAAGTTTGGTCTGTTTACAGGCGTCGTTTGGGTGCGTTGCTAGGCGATCACCTCGGTCATCACTAGGGAAAGACGAATTATAGAGAAAGCAGCTATTCACCAAAAATTTTTTATGCCTTTTTGGTGTTTTTTCGAGTTTTGCGCTTATTTAATTAATCTCCCCACTTCACTTCACCACTTAAAAAAAGGGAGGTTACTGCAATCACTAAAATTTTCGAACTTGAGACAACACCATCAAATCTTCACGTTTAGAGCTCTCAGGGACCTAAAAAAGTGGTTAGAAATGTGTCTGTGTGTATATGTACGTACGTTCGTTTGTAATCACGCCACAGCCAAAACTACTAATTTTGAACATAGGCATCTCGTAACTAACTTAGATCTGAAAAGCTTTTGGAGCCAATCGTGAAACATGAAATGCCATTTTGACACATCAACTTTTAAATTTTAAATGCAAACCACCATTTTTCACGTCACCATAATAAAGACCTTCAAATTCTGCTTCTAAAAATGTATTCACTCTTGTGCCTTTCTGACCAAAAATTAAAAAAATTTAGATTTTTATCGCACTTTAAAATCGCGGTACAGCCCAAGCCCCTGATCCGGTTTGGCTGAAATTTTGCACATACGGATTGTATTAGGTACACGTCGAAGAGCTGAACAAATTTTGGATTCAATCGGCCCACGGAAAGTACCAATTTCCAAAGGACCCGATACAATAAACGACTGCCTGGGTCCACCTCTACCAAATTTAAAATTTTGGTAAGCGAGGGATATGTGAATGTTTGGTACGAGGGGGAAACAACCAATGAAAATTTGTACACCATAAATCCTTTTTGGTTAATAAATCCCCGTAAAGCCTAATAAATCCTCATAAATCCTCGTAAATCCCCATAAATCCTCATAAATCCCCATAAATCCTCGTAAATCCCGATAAATCCACATAAAAATCTAATTGGGGCCCTTTATTATCAATATTATTGCCATTAATGATAATGTTTTTGAAAGTGGCTAGATAGGTACTCAAAAACAGAGTGCGCCGCAGGCAAAAATCTTTGAAAATTTCAAGGTCACGCATCTCCAATAAAAAGATTTTTTATCGAATCCACCTATTGCAATATTATATCTTTGAGGCATAAAAGAGGACACTTCTAAATGAAGATTATCAACATTAGTTCCACAAATTTGAGTTATGTAGTGATAGAACCAAAGACAAAAAGTCGCATTTTTACATAGGTTTATATCGCTGCTAGGTATATGCACTTTTTTCACAAGTCTTGCACATTTATTAGCAGGGTTAGGCATAAACTATTATCTATGCTATATCTAATAGCGCTTTGATTATTTTTATCTGTAAGTTCAGCGAGGCGAGTCCTAAGAACACCCCCCTCATCTCGTTGGGCCTGGCCGTCCATCGCCACTGTTGACTGTTTCACGGGCCAAAAACATTATTATTGTTATTATTATTACAAAATTCAGGAATGAGTACTATTGAGCTAGGTGACAGAAAGCTATAATAAATAATCCTGCTGCATCTGCCAGACCTAATTGTAAAAAAATTAAAATAAATTTTTTGCATTCTCATAGGCATAGGTATTAGTTTTTATTAATCTTTAATAACAAAAATTATTAAAAAGACAGGGGCCCTCCCCGAGGCCCGGGGCCACCCCGCACTGCGGGGTCTGCGGGGCCGTTATTGTTACGTCACTGATTTTAAGGCCAATAACTTACACCTATTGTCGCTTCCAATTTCTACGACCTAACATTCGATAAATACATAAAGTGCGCATGCGCCAAAGAGCACGTGACTTCAATAATTCCTCGGTAAATCCCAATAATTCCTCGTTAAATCCCAATAATTCCTCGATAAATCCCAATAAATCCCCGTAAATCCTCATAAATCCCATAAGTCCCAATAAATCCTCGTAAATCCTAATAAATCCTCGTAAATCCCAATAAATCCCCGTAAATCCGGTAAATCCTCAGACCTGTACACCATAAATCCTAGGTTGTCTACCCCTCGGTTTGGTAGAAAAATGAAAGTGTGTATCCATGGAACTATATCAGTACCAGATTATTCACCCTTAGATGGCAGTAAACGATTGTCTTCGCTTATAATGGATATCCAGTTTGGGATAAAAGGGGGATCCCATTCCAATGCAGATAAACTCTCAGCCCTTTGGCGAGAGGAGGGAGGAAGACATCTTCTGTGGAGGAGAGTGTGGCCACTTTCCTCCCTCCCTGTCCTTACCACCCTCCTCTGGCTAAAGGGCTAAGAGTTTATCTATATTGGAATGGGATCCTCTTTTATCCCATTCCTATGCAAGTGATTACTTTCCTCCCTAGGAATGGAAAAGGCTACTTTCCTCTCCAGAAAAGGGGTGGAATTGCTCACTTTCAGTTAGGGTCGTAGGAAAACAAAATTTAACTATCATTTCTGCAATGCCCTAATATCTTCGAATATACCTATGAAGAAGTTGGACAAGATTGCGTTTAAGAGTTTCTTACAAACATAATGTAATAAACCAATACCTTCAGAAAGGAAAGCAATATTCGTAAAAATTATATTGACGGCGTATACAACAATGTAATTATTATTATTATTATTATTAAAACAGCTTCACAGCCCATTCAGGGCCTCTGCTTCCGTTGTAATGTGCCTCCAGTTCTTTCGGTCCAATGCCAGACGCTTCCAACCCTTAATCGACAGCTCCTTCACGATCTCTTCTACAGTATCTATCCATCTTTGCTTTGGTCTTCCCTTACTTCTCACCCCTTCTGCTTTGTATTCAACCACTCTTCTGACTACTCTGTCTGCCCCCATTCTCATTATATGGCCCGCCCATCTCAGAATCGCTTTCTTCACTGTTCCCAGCACACTTCGTCCATCGTTCAGCTCCAGTAATTCGTGGTTATACCTTATTCTATAGAGCCCATTAGATTCTCTACACGGCCCGTATATTTTCCTCAGGACTTTTCTTTCGAAAACCAACAGTTTTTCCTTGTCTTTCTTATTCAGTGGCCATGTTTCCGCTCCATACAATAGTACCGGCTTTATCATTACGTTATAAATTATCTTTTTATTGTTTCTGGAGAGCCACTCTGACGTCAATAAAGGCCGCAGGGAATAAAGCGACCTGTTTGCCAATATCACTCGTCGGTCTATTTCCTTTGATATGTCATTCTCTTCGGTACAATGTAATTAATGAAGCTAAATCGCTAATTGGGAACCACAATATGGTTCACCGTCGATGAAACCACAGATAGTTGTGGACAGTATGTGGACAACTGGACAACCTAATGATTGGAATATTGAACGAAGACGTTCCCTCGAAAGCATTTTTGATATGTTGTAAACAATTAGGCAAAACAAACGCAAACACTGTTTCCAGATTTGTCCAGAAGGGTTTGTCCAATTTTTTCCTACCAGATGCTGTGCCGACTGAAAAGATTCTATTAATGGTTTCTGACGCTGCAGCATATATGATAAAAACGGCCTCCAGTTTAAAGTGATTTATGAAAATTTAATGCATTGCACTTGTTTAGCGCACGGTTTGAACAGAGTAGCGGAAATCAGACAACAATTTCCATTTCCATTAGTGAACACATTAATTAAAAACGGAAGGAAGGTTTTGTTTAAAAGCACCTACACGAGTGCAAGTATTTACAAAAAGATGCCCAAATATTGCTTTACCGTCACAACCATCAATAGTTACGCGTTGGGAAACGTGACGTAGCTGGATGCGGCAATGTATTACGTGGATCATTTCAAAAATTTTAAACAAGTAGTGTGTTCTTTGTCAGAGTTGGCATCACTACCTGCTAAGAGGTGCTAGCAAAACTAGAGCTGCTACAAAACTTGTCCTTTCTAAAGGCCAATTATCAATTTGTCAGTCAGACGATAAAAAAAACTTTCATGGCTCTATATAGGTAAGCTAGTAGCTGACAAATTGCACAAAATTTTGGCAAAGAATATCGGATATCAAACGTTAGAAAACGTAGCCAATATTCTAACAGGTGATATAGTGGACAATCTGGATATGGATGCTTCCATTGTTCCCAAATTTAAGTATGGTCCTATCACTAGTGTGGATGTGGAAAGAAGCTTCTCAAATTACAAAGACACATCAAGCGATAGAAGAAGGAGTTTTACTATTAGTCGAGGAGGCAGCGACAGAAATATTCCGCTGATTTCATTAACATTCTTTTCCATATTATTCGTTAATTTACGTGTCATAAATACAGAAATTGGCGGTCTGCCAGGGTACCTGCGGGACAGGGCCCCGCAATGGGGCTTCAAGTATGGTAAAAAAGAGTGAAATCATTAACGCTGAAATCCTTTATATGAATTACAGACACCTCGAAGTGTCCAAAAAAAAACGGTCTGCCACTTCGCCTGCGGGACAAAATGTGTCTGGCAGCCACATTTCCTAAATATTTGATTAATACAATTGTCAAGCTACGGCCAGCTTCAAATTATCTACTGTAAGAGGTGTAGAATAGACAGATTGTTGCCTAACGACACTATTATGCCACCTGTTTTACACCTGCTACGGATAGATAATTTAAATATGCACATTTTGTCCCGCAGGCGAAGTAGCAGACCGTTATTTCTTGAATCTACCCCCGCTAAACAAATTATTCGTCGGTTCGCGTACATTCACGGGGGTAACCAGGCCCTATGCCACCGGATATGGCGTGTTCGCGGGCCAAAAGGTAGCCACGCTCGATTATTATAATCATTTTTTTTTTTTGTAATCACGCTATGGTGTTCGGGGTATGACCTCGTGTCAGACCCGCGTGCTCTTCCGCGGACTCCGTTCTTCCTGAACTTTCCACGCTCGTTTGAATGTGTTGCCATCGTGCACACGACTCTGGCTGAATTAGCCGAAAAGGCTAAGGCCATCCCGTAAGGGAGAAGTTAAGAAGAAGAAGAAGTAGCAGACCGCTTTTTTTGGACACTTCGAGGTGTCCGTAATTCATATAAAAATGGTAGCGTTAATGATTTCCATCAATGAGACTAGTTTTTTTGGCATACTTGAGCCGCCCCCATGGAGCGTGTCCCGCTACTTGCATGGCAGACTCGACTTTTTCGAATCCCAACGACATACGTAATAGAAAAAATGACTTTAGAAAGATAATGAAATGAGTCAAGCCGATCTGTCGCTGCCTTCCGGACTATAAGGAAAATTTGGAACAATACCTGATAATTAAATGCTTCAGAACCAATGTTGAGGACAAAATAACAAAAATATGACTTAAAGTGCCTTTGATTGCAGAGAAAAATAAACTAGGTTTTTTTTTGTTTTTGTGCTATACTTTCGAGCTTTTTTTGGTGATTTTTAATGCAATTTAAAGCACTTAAATCGGGTTTTTTTGTACTTAAAAGTTCGCGCTCTAGCCATCACAGAGATGATTACACATCTATCTATGTATCTATTCTATTGTATATCAGTAAGAGTTGCAGTTTATACAAGCGCTGGCTCTAAAGCATGATTGGGGTAAGCGCGTTTGGGAGAAATTTTGTAAAAAGCAGTAACTATTCCATTTAATTATTGCACGTCCATAATTTTAATTGCGTACGTGTAACAAACACAGCGTTTTTAACTTGCTTTAAGACTTAGTTTACAAACAAAAATCAGCGACAATTGAGGTTGCTTTAATAAAGTGGTTTGAGCTGTTGCGTGTATCACCCCCAAACAAACTGCTTTATTTCAAGCAGACGTTAACAAAGGTTACTTTATTTTGCCGTGTATACCTACTCAGTGTATCTTTTAATTTCATAACTTACTAGACCATTCAGCAAGGGATTCTTGACAAATGCCTGTTTGTGCGTTTGCGCTTGTATGTCTGTCCGTGAGTCTGCATGGTCCTGAAGGCGCTACGGTTCAAACTATTGAAAATATCGAGATGAAACTTGGTAAATCTGTTAAGAGAGTGCTTTGTATGGGTTTACTATATTTCTAAACAAATTGGTCTATAAATCGAGGGCCCTTTGTGCAATAACTCGAAAACGGTTGAAGGTATTGAGTTGTAATTTATGTACTGTCATTGCGTAACTGTTAATACTAACAATACTAAACCCCTCGACTGCGGTTGCCATCTTTGAAAAATGGCGCCCAAGACCGGTCTCTTGCAATTATCTCCGTTAACATGAGTTTTGGAGCAAAACATCCTATTAGAAAAATTATTTCATATAAAATTTACTACAGAAAGAGTCCATACATTTTTCTTCTAGAACTTGACTTTTGAACGCTCGTACCTAGTTTCTTCTCAGAGGTAGAGGTAAAGAACGTTCTGGGGCCTAAACGGCAAGTCCTATAAGAAAAATGTTTAGGACCCTTCTTGTACAAAATTATCTGCGGAATAATTCTTCTAATAATAGGTTTCACTCTAAAGTGCATATTAAGCGAGATAATTGCAAGAAAACGAATTCGGCCGTCATTTTTCAAAGAAGGCGGCCAAGACTTTTAGGAAGAGAATAAAGCTTTTTCCAGCTTTCCTCGATTTTTTTCGTTATTTCTCCCCTTACTGACTGACCAATATTGTGGTTTCGTTCTTTTAAATTGGACCCCACACCACCTTTTGGAAAGCGGCTTTCAGCGGATTTGGCTGAAATTTTGATTAGATTAGACATCTTGATCAAAAGTTATCGTTGCCACAAAGCAATTGTACGACAGTTTTTGCTCCTACAGAAGGTGCCCAAGATAAAATTTTAATTTCGCCATTCCACTTCACCACTTTAAAAAAATTGGCAGCCTCGGAGACGGTAGAAACTTTTTTACCGAATTTGAAAATGTAGCAAAACTTTAGCCAAGTCAGAATCGGTGAGTCGAACGCGTCGGCTGGGTGTCGATCAAGTGTCGATCGCTGATGTTGTGTTGCGCATAGTGCCCGGTTTGGGTTCATTTACTAAAATTTAAAATACAAATGTTTTTCACCTTTAAAATGACATTTTGCGAAAAAATGGCACCGAGATTTTCGATCTGGCATGCAGCTATCGAATTCGATAATAATAATAATATGCCCTTTTCCTAAGAAAAATTTAAAAACGGGAGCTGTTGGCCATAAAATGTCAGTTTTCGAAAAAATGGCACAAAGGTTTTTGAGCTGTTACTGCAACTGCTATTGAATCCAATAGTAAGAAAATGCTTTTTGCTAAGAAAAATTCAAAAAAGGCCCTTATGCCAGTAAAATGGCATTTTTCGAAAAAATGGTACCAAGGTTTTCGACTTTAATAAAATCAGCTATCAAATCCGGTGATAAAAATACACAGTTATACATTGGTTTTTTCACGGTACCGATTTTTTACCGAAATGGCAATAAATGGAATACATTTTTATACGCAGAATTGGAAGAGCTTTCATATGGGGACGTGAAAATTAGGGGTTTGCATTTAAATTTTTAAAGTTGATGCGCCAAAATGGCACACTTCCTGTGGGCCGATTTACCCCAAAACATTTTCTCATTTTCAGTTCTTTCGAAATCTATAAGAAGTTCACGTTCCAAATTTGAGCCCGATCGGTCCAGTAGTTTGGTCTGTAGCGTGTTTACGGTCGCACAGTCACCCAGATTTTTTTTTAAGAAACACTTTTTTGGGTTCCCAGTAGATATCCTAAAACGTAAAGATTTGATGCTTTTGGTGATTCGATTTTTCTGAATTTTTAGATCGATTCCAGTAACTACTGCTCCGCGGAGCGTAGAAGTTAAAAAGGGAAGTTACTGCAATCACTAAAATTTTCGAATTTGCGATAACACCAGATCTTCACGTTTCGAGGTCTCAGGACCCCAAAAAAATGGTTTTAAAAATGTTCCTCCAATTTAACCTACTCTTTATCTATTATGGTTTCCGAAATACTAATAGTGAGCATCGAAAAATTACCCACCCTGTACGTACGTTCTTCAACCCACCACAACCTAAACTTGTCGACCGATTTGGCTGAAATTTGGTACGTAGGTATTTCATAACCGAACTTAGATCTTGGAGGCAATCGTGCAACCAGAAATGCCATTTCGGCACATCAATTTGGTACATGCTGATTAGCTGACCCGTTGAAGAGTTGAAAGGCTCTTAGGAGCAATTGAATTGATCCACGGGAAGTGCCGTTTAAGCATATATCAACTTTAAACTTTTAATCAAAGACCCACGCTATTGGGAAATTCCAGCCGCTTCTCTGCTGCCAATTTTTTTATTTTGTTACTAAGTAGTACGCGAACTTAAGTAGAGTATTTGTTTCAATAAATTCTCTTAACAACGTTGTTATAAATCAACAACCTAATTTGTTATAGCAATACAGATAAAAGTCGAGAACCCATTCATACCTCATTACGAACAATAATAAACAAAAATCCCCACAATTATTAATCTAGCCACGTATTTTCTATTTTTATTTGTTTAGGTATGATATCATCAGTCTGATTTCCGTCCTTTGTTGCAGGTACCACAGGTAGAAATATAAGAAATTTGCCTTGTATATCTAGGAAAAACAACCAAAGCGGCGTTTGCATGTTCGCCATAGACTGCCTGAAAGCCAACGGCACCCATTTGGGTACCTGCATAGATAGGTTCTATTTCGGTTCATGTTGTCACATAGAACCTGTACATGATATTATAGAGAATACTATAGATTTGGACATTATTCCCCATAGGGAGCCTCCAGAAAGGCTCTCCAGTACCATAAGGCCACTATCAACTTCACCTAGGATAGATCTTAAAATTAATAAAACTACAACTAAAACTACAACAAAAGTTACTACAACTACCACAGTTAGGCCAACTGTCGTCGAGGAAGAAACAACAACGCTTGGTTATAAACTAACAACTTTCCAAATGGTTAGCAACGTTCCACCTGAAACAACGACGAAAGTTGTAGTAACATCAACAACTAGACCTCGACATAAACCTACTAGTACTATCATTACGAGACCAACTAGTCTTAAACCTAGCAGTACCAAGACAACAGCTAGACCTAAATCAACTAGTACTGCCACACAAGCTACTGAAAAACCAACTAAGATCACTAAGCCAACTAAAATTACTCAGAAGCCTGTCAAAGTAACTACAACTAAAAGACCAGCGACTACTACGGGAAAATTGACAACTAAAAAACCTGTTACAACTCCTAAGCCTACGAAGAAAGTTACTACAAGCAAACCTACAAGTGTGAAAATCACAACTTCTAAACCTACGAAACCCTCGACAACTAGCACAACTACAACAACTACAACAAGTACAGCCACAACGACAACAACGTCAACAACACATTCAAAGCCAATCAGTAATGAAGTGTTTCACAAAAATATCTCACAAGTCCTTGGAGCAGTTAATGGAAATGTAGCAACAAATGAAATAGAAGTAACAGCAAACACGACTCAGCCTTCTTCAACTGAAGGAATTGTAACTTGGACCGTAGAGGAGAAAAACACGACGGCACCATCATTCACTACGACTGCTCTTCCTAACAGTACCAGTGAAGGTAAGTAAGCAATCCTACCTTTAATGGTCAATAATCACATTTATCGATATTTTTGCAAGCAGCAAAGTAACTGTTATAAAATCCGTTAAGCGTCAACTTTTATTTATTTTCGTCGATGCTGTTCCACTTTGTATTAACGGTTGATTCAAGGATGGACGCCTCTGACAACCCCCGATGGGTGGGTACTACTACCAAGCGTACCACCTACGGATTCTCCATTACCAACGCAAGCTCCTACAACGGAAAGTGCAAGTACACCTTCCATCACGTATAAACCATTGGAATCTACAACGACCTTGAACGCGTCCACTGAAGGAGCCACGACGCAATCAACACCTGTTACGAGTACTTCTCCGCCCAGTACTACCGGGTCTCTGCAGGAAATTCGGCCGGTCAACATGAGTGACTTTACTGACGGTGAGTCTTTCCGGGCCATGAGGTCAATACCTTTTTCAGTTGAAGTTCACAGAACCAACCTTCGGACTTTAAATTCTATAAATAACGGCTTTAGATGGGCAAAGCTCATTTGTTACTCCAATTATTGCCATTACGGAGCGCTTAAGCATTTTTAAGTCTGAGGACACTTAAAAATTACCGTGGTAACTACCGACAGCTACAATTACTGGCGCTAATGACCGTAAAAAGACGGAAAGACAGGGTTATTAAATAGCAGAGATGAATTAAGGAAAAGTACAGGGTGGACCAACACTATTGCCCACCCCAAAATTGCCCTTTACCTTGTAGCTAGAGTTTTGATTTTTCTACAGTGTGTATGGGTACTAAAAACCCTTCAGATGACGTGAAGATTTTTTTGATTGGCCCAAATATGTGACGTCACGAGATTTTCAATTGGGCTATTTTCATGGAATAAATAATTTTTGCCCACAGCTTGGTTATTTAGGGCCTTAAGGTGCAGTTTCGTTCAGGCGTTTGACGGTCGCGTCTGGCGGCCGGCCGCCAGACGCGTGACACTGCTTATACCTGACAACGTAATGTGCGGTTTCGTAGGAGCTGCTGAAAATTCGGACGCGTACCATGATAAATTTTGAGGCGTCTGACGGCGGCTGCCAGACGCGACCGTCAAACGCCTGAACGAAACCGTACCTTTAGGATCACGCTAGACTGATTATTTAATTCTTTGGACATCAGGTTACCAAAGTGCTGAAGCTAAAAATATCGTCAAGTTTTCTCACAAGTCGCCTATGAAACAACATCTAATCATTGCTAGGTATGACCTTGATCGATCGGCGGATATTCAGAAATGTCAGTGTTAGCTTGTCATGTCGACAGGGTCATCAAACCACATAGTGTTTGATCAAGATCAAGACAATTTCTTGATCTTGTCTTGATCTTGATAAAAAATCAAGACAAGATCGAGACAAGATGAGATTTCGAAATTCAAGACAAGACAAGACGTACCCTTTCAAGACTCAAGATTCCGACAAAAGTTGTGACTGAACCCAAATACATATATCTGTTATGTAGATAAGTTGATTTTACAAAAAAAGTCAGCAAGAGTGCTTTAGCACGTCGAGACGATTTATACCTGTATTTAATGTTTAATTTTGCAAGTTCAATATTGGATTGCAGAAGATATTAGACAAATTAGGAATTAGGATTAATTATTCCAACAAAACAATTGGATAGTCGAATGTTAAAAATTAAATAAATTTATGGTTCCTCGTAACGTGAAATATATTGTCATAAGTAATACCTATAACGAGTGGTCTGCTTGTTATCCATAATTTTTTTACAAAAACGAATTTTAATCCCAACGACGATTGGAAGATTGGGATTAAAATGAGTTGATTTGTAAAAAAAATATCGATTTTTAAGCATACCATGAGTTATATTTGACAATAAAATAAGTGGATTTTAACATTGACATTAGTTTTTCATTGGTTTATAACAATAGTAACTATGAAAATTGGACCTGCAGCGATAATAAAAATATTATGGCTTTGGTACCCTCGTCAGAATAGTATTTTCTCTTATTAGTATCGATCTTCATAGTATTTTTTACATTATGAATTTCAACAATTTATTTAAGTTACAACATACTTTGAATAGCTTTTATTATTAGGAGTCACATCTAACAACGTAACAGGCTCAATTTTATCAACAATTTCAGTGGACCAATCTTCCACACTTGAAGGCAAGCTTCTTTATTCTCTAATGGGCCTTCTGCAGAGTAGATACCACCAACAATCCAGTCCAACAATGCTGTTAGGTTTTGGGTTCACACAAATCATCTTCGTCACCTAAAATTTTCAATTTTACAATTAAATAAATCGACCGAAATTCCAAAAACTTACCAAATCAGAAGGCGTACAATGGGGAAACGTAGGTGCTGGTCGTAAATTAAATTTGGAAAAATTTCACCAAAACTAGGTTATGTGTGATTTTGTTTGACGCTTGATATGGAACTACGCACGCGCTTGTTTGAAAAAAACCTTCATTGCGTTTTGTTTGAATAATTTTCCGGGAAAATTAATTGATTAATTATTGAATGAATTCGAAAATTAAGAATAACCGCGCAATGATTAGAGGTTGTTTCATAGGTGACTTGTGAGAAAACTTGACGATATTTTTATCTTCTGCAGTTTGGTAACCTTATGTCCAAAAAATTAAACAATCAGTTTAGCGTGATCCTAATTATTTATTCCATGAAAATAGCCCAACTGAAAATCTTGTGACGTCACATTTTTGGGCTAATCAAAAAACATTTTTCGTCATTTGAATGGCTTTTAGTACCCATACACACTGTAGAAAAATCTAAACTCTAGCTTCAAGGTAAAGGGCAATTTTTGGGGTGGGCAATAGTGTTGGTCCAGCCTGTACAGGGTGGTCCAAATGTATTAATACAAGGCTCTCACGGCGAAACGGTAAGATAAATGAGTAAAATAAAAAATCCAGGGTAAATTAGAATTAAATACCTTTATTTTGTCGCAATTTGGAACTCCCCATCTTATTGTATAATTTAGCAATAAACAATGAATACATTTTTTTAAATGGCACCATGCATGTTTCAATTTTTTTTTGGATTCCCTTTGATGCCCTCTTTATGGTAATGATTTTATTTTTTTGACAAATTGAGCAGTGAACGTAGAAATTTTTGTTGATTCAAATTTCGCGAGGTGATCCGGCAACAATGCGCTTCACCATTACGTCGATGATACCACCCTCATCTCACCGAATGTCTCCCCACTACAGGGTAGTTGTACTCTGTACTGTGTACACGCCCTCTGGAAGAATCTGATTGGGCCTAATAATAAATATCCTGTTTACTTCATTGTGTACACAGTTCAACTAGTGGGAGTGGGAGACATACGGTGAGATGAGGGTGGTTCCATCGAAGGAATGGTGAAGCGCATTGTTGCCGGATCACCGCGCGAAATTTGAATCAACAAAAATTTCTACGTTTACTGTTCAATTTATCAAAAAAGTAAAATCACCCCAATAAAGTGAGCATCAAAGGGAATCCAAAAAAAATAGAAACATGCATGGTGCCATTTAAAAAAATTAACTCTTATTTATTGCTAAATTATACAATAAGATGGGGAGTTCCAAAATGGCGACAAAATAAAGGTATTTAATTCTAATTTACCCTGGATTTTTTATTTTACTCATTTATCTTACCGTTTGGCCGTGAGAGTTGTGTATTAATACATTTGGACCAGCCTGTATAATGCTGAGTGAACGTGTCCCTAAAATCAGAAATAACAATAAATAGGTAGTGACAGTATAAGTGGGTAGATATACAGGCACAGGGTGATCGTTTTATCTTGAGACTGGCAAATATCTCGGAAAGGAAGCATTTTAGAAAAAAATATTTCGTATAAAAGTTTTATGACTTCGAGGGGGAAAATAGATGGCATCAACTCCATTTTGATTCAAGGTCATTTTCAAGGTTAATTCAATGTCAACTTCATTTTTTTAAATGGAAACCTATATTTTTTATTACAGATTGTTATTCCCCGTAAAAGAACAAACAATGGATGTAAATTTTTATATTTTTCGAGATCCATTTACTTCCCTAGTAACAACGGCACGACAAAACAAATGAAGAACCATTGGTATCTTAGCAACGACAAATTCTAAATAAATAAACCACAAAAATTGTTGTAGACTTTGTTTTTGTCATGCCGCTGTTACTAGGGAAGTCAATGGATTTCGAACAAGATTAAAGTTTACATTTCAATATCTGACAAATTATCCATCGGATCCAAAAATAGTTTAGATGAGAGCTGTTTGCTCTTTTAGCGGGAATAAGAATCTGTAATAAAAAATATAGGTTTCCGTTAAAAAAAATAAGTTGACCTTCATTTGACTTTGAAAATGACCTTGAATCAAAATCGCGTTGATGCCATCTATTTTCCCCCTCGAAGTCATAAAACTTTTACACAAAACATTTTTTTCTAAAATGATTCCTTTCCGAGACATTTACCAGTCTCAAGATAAAACGACCACCCTGTATTTTCAATACATTCCTACCTAACGAAATGGAAGAGCTATACTTACCTAATTTGGATCATACGACACTTCTCGTCTTAGACAATCTTGCAATGATTTAGCACGGAAGCTATTAAACGCAAAATCGAGCTCCGTTGCGCCTGAAATAAAACGCAATCAGCCTCTGTGATGGTTCTTGAACTTTCAAGGTAAGTCGAGGCTTCAACCAATGATTGGTCTACAACCTCGACTCTTAAAAATAAAACAATGCGAAACAAGTTTGCATTTCGTGTTCAAAATGCTTCGGTGACTCCCGCGTGAAAATTTTGTATCTGCGTTTAAGGTTGGTTTTGTGAGTGCGTTCCTGAAAAAGGCCAATTGATGAGCCAGATTCGCAATGGTTATGTTAAGTTCGGCTCTGTTGTTGGCAACAGTGTGTGGCCGAAGGATGTACCCGGAAGCGAGGATTGTGGGTGGTGAAAAGTCGACATTCGGAAAATGGCCGTGGCAGATATCTCTGAGACAGTGGAGAACGTCCACCTATTTGCACAAGTGCGGGGCTGCACTCCTTAATGAGAACTGGGCTATCACGGCTGCTCATTGTGTAGACAAGTGAGTAGACATGCTAATTTACTTTTGTGGAATTACTAGTCGAACTCGAAACTTTGTTGTATAGGCGAGTTGAGGCAGTTTAATTAATTAAAATGTTGAAGATTGTTTAATTAATTGTTTAATTAATTATTACGGTTTCGAAGTATGGATGCACCTCGGGATGCACTGTTTGTCATTATTAAAAGCTACCGGAAGATGTACATCAATGCGATGTGTATCTTTTCCAAATGTCTGTAATTTTCACAGATATTAAGATATCAGAATATAGAATACAAAAAACTGGTCAGCTATAAGCCTGAATTAAGGTGGAGAAGGCTGAAGTACCCTTCATGCAAAACCAGATTAAGTAGCTATCAACATATACCATAGTTTCATTGTCAGGAATTTTGTCTGATCTTTACAATAAATTATATTTGAAAGGTACCTCATTTTCCTACTTTATTTGTTTTGTGTAAATCGTTGTCTGCGAAATAATCGCCATCACGCGCCAAGGGGAAATGACATGCAGACAGAGCATTCATTGAAGTTCTGAGGACACGCAAGTTGATTTGACTGCCCTAACTTGCCTATTTTTTCGGAAAATCCATTAACATCGAAGAGTGCAACAATTTAGGGGAGGTGTTCTGACTTTATTTTGCTTTTGAGCGTTCGACAGTAAACTTTATGCGAAAGATTGTCATAATTTTTGTTTGTCGTGTCAGTTGTTTTGTCGTTGTTTTGTTACGAAATTGGACAAATTGTGCGAATCTACGAGGTAGGGCTTACCTAATATCGCACAATCTGGCCAATTTCGTAACAAAATAACGACAAAGCACCAACAAAACAATTGACACGGCTTATAAAACACAAATGATGACAATCTTTTGCATAAAGTTTACTGTCGAACGCTCAAAGACAAAATAAAGTGAGAACGCCTCACCAAAATTGTTGCACTCTTCGATATTAATGGGTTTTCCCAGACAAGGTGCAAGATGGGGCAGTCAAATCAACTTGCGTGTTGTTCCCAGGACTTCAATAAATGATCTGCATGTCATTTCTTCTTGGCGCGTGATGGCGATCATTTCGCAGAAAACGATTTACGCAAATAAAGTAGAAAAATGAGGTAGGTACCTTAGAAATAATTTATTGTAAAGATCAGATAAAATTCATGAAAATGAAACTATGGTATGCACGGTTTTGCATGTAGGGTAGCTACTGAAATTTTCATATAATTATCATATCATTACAACAACGACAACGCCCATAGAAACTTTTTTACGCATAAAATTCAGTGTGCTAAAATATCCTGATTTCTTGACATCTTCAGCCTTCTCCATCTTAACTCAGGATTATTGCCAAACAGTCTTTTGTATCTCATATCCTGACAGGTAACTTGAGGATTAATGCTTGTGAAAATTTGAGACATTTGGAAAAGTTGAAAATTTTGATTTTCGATCACGTTTTTCGGATTCTGAATCACTGTACAGATGTGTCAAAAAGGCGAAATGTTAAAAACTGTTGTAGAATTAAAAAGTAAAAAATTAACAGAAAAATTTAGAAGGGTGAATCGAATTGCCGGAATTAAAACAAGATTTGGCGAATTTTGATAAATTAACACAAGGGGGCTGAAAAACTGCGAAAAGGGGATGAAAAATCAAGAGGAATGAAAATTAACTGTGATTAAGAAGAATTACGAAAATATAACACGAAAATAACAAAATTATGCAATTAAAACTTTCGTGGGAGTTGAAATACCTACTTATTCCTACCTATTGCGAAGGAAACTGGACAATTTTAAAAGGTGAACTGAATCCCAAATGAGTTCAAATTTATTACCGAAGAAAAACGAAATTACTCGAATTTTGCCGAGGGGGCAACCACTGCGTTAGTCCGCGGTACACCCTTAGATTTAGTCCGCTTTTAGTCCGATTTAGTCCGCTTTTAGTCCGCTTTAGTCCGTTAGTCCGATTTAGTTCAGTTTAGTCCGATTTAGTCCAGTTTAGTCCGATTTAGTCCAGTTTAGTCCGATTTAGTCCAGCTTAGTCCGATTTAGTCCAGTTTACTCCGATTTAGTCAAGAGCTTGGTCCCTTTTAGTCCAGTCTAGGTTATGTAAAATTGCTGGAAATTTAAAAAAAGTGGCAGTCTCGGAGACTACTTTTTCACAGAATTTGAAAATGTATCAGCAGGAATAAATTAACTTGTGACGATATTTTTCACCCCTAAAATGACATTTTTTGAAAAAATGGCATTAAGGTTTTTGATCCGACAATGCAACAGCTATCGAACTCAATAACAATAATATGCTCTTTTGGTAAGAAAAATGCAAAAAGAGGCAGTTTTCCTCCAAAAATGCCAATATTCAAAAAATGGTACTAAGGTTTTTGATCCGTCAATGCAATAGCCATCAAATCCTGTAAAGTCCCGTCGCATACTTATTAACGAAAGCGGGGGTTGTGTATCTCAGGCTTTTTTTCTGTTGGTTTGTAAACGGGATTTCACATCCGTCAAAACTCCCGTCACTCACTGTCAGTGTCAATAAACAGTAACAATGGAGGTTAAAAGGAGTCTTTGTTGTTAATTATTGTCCATGACAGGAATTTTGACAGAACTGAAATCCCGTTTACAAACCAATAGAAAAAAAAACCTGAGACACACAACCCCCGCTTTCGTTAATATGCGACGGGACTTTAGTAAGAAAATACTATTTTGCTAAGAGAAATTCAAAAAAAGAGCCTTTTTGCCACTAAAATGACATTTTTTGAAGAAATGGGTCTAAGGTTTTCGACTTGAAAAAAAATGAACTGTCCTGTCCGGTAATAAAAATATACAGTTATATAGTATTAGGAAACGAAACTTTCGTCTTACGCAAAGATTGAAAAATTCCAACGTTGCTTTATTGTGAATTTTGAGTTCAATATGAATATCTGCAAAAATAGTTTGAAAAATTACTTCTCGGATAGCCTTTACTGGGAGCAATTCATAAAATTGTGTGGACAGTAGCAATGATTTAATTGTGAGAAAAGACGAAAGTTTCATTTCCTTTTAGTATACATAGGTTTTTTTCACGGCACTGATTTTTGACCAAATGGGCACCAAGAGTGAATACATTTTTAGCAGCAGAATTCGAAGAGTTTTTATATGGTAATGCGAAAAATGGCGGTTTGCATTTAATTTTTTAAAGTTGATGTGCCAAAAAGGCACTTTCCATGAACCTTTGCGACCCAAAAACCTAATCAACACCTACACAGAATATGTGTGATAAATTTCATCTCGATACGTTCATTATTTTGAGCTATAGTGTGATCACAGACAGACACAGACATTTTTCAAAAACCATTTTTTCTGATTCTCCGGACCCTACAATGTAAAGATTTGATGTTTTGCAAGGAAAACAAAACATCGACAAAAAAGAACCAAGACTTGAACAATAGACTAAAAATACAGATGAAATAACGTAAAAATTACTGATGCCGATTGTTCCGATACACACATTAAAGAAATGCAGCCACAAGTATGCTTGCAAAAGTGTGCAATCCTAACCTAAAATTAATCGAGAAACGAATAATAACAATTCGGAATATTGGGCGATGAAGATAATCTGCCTTTTTTTCCCTAGGCTTTTCCAAATCCTTGCCACTGTCGTCACATCGGCCGTCACCCATTGTAATTTTTTCTTTTTTGTCTTCACTTGATCAAGAGCATCTAAACATCTGACAGCTACCCGGGGCTCGACTATACGACTGTATCGAAAGAAACGACGGAAACGACACTGTGATGTAATGCAACACAAAGGCACTCACAGCTCAGTAGCGCAGCAGCAATATTTTTAAATGCTGCATAACTCACTTTAGTCCAGTTTAGTCCGACTTAGTCCAGTTTAGTCCGATTTAGTCCAGTTTAGTCCGATTTAGTCCGCTAGTCCGATTTAATCCAGTTTAGTCCGATTTAGTCCAGGTTAGTCCATTTAGTCCCGCTAGTCCCATTTTAGTCCGCCCTAGTCCTAGTCCGTGGAACATTTTTTTCATGAGTGGTTGCCCCCTCGAATTTTGCAAAATTAGCACTTAGGGGGTTGAAAAATCGTAAACGTGGAAAGGTGGATGAGGATTAACTGTGGTGAAGTAAAATTACGGGAAATAACACCAAAATAACCTAATTTTGTAAATTTAGCTTTTGAAGAGTTGAAATATAAGGTGAAAAAGTGAAAAATGTTAGACATCATCCAAATGAGTTCAATTTATTACCGAAGAAAAACGAAATTACGCAAATTTTGCAAAACACTTAGGGGGATGAAAAATCGTAAAGGGGATGAAAAGTCAAGGCGGATGAAAGTTAACCGTAATTAAGTCGAATTAAAGAAAATAACACGAAAATAAACCAATTATGCAAATTTGGCTTTTGGGGGTCGAAATATTGCGAAGGGGGTCGAAAAAATGAAAAAGGCAAGAACAAGCCGTATGAGTAAAAAAGCCAAACTGCGCGAATTTTACAAAATGGTTTTTCGCAAAATATGAATGATAGGGGAGACGCGTCTAATAGTGGACGAAACGTCTAATAGTGGACAAGCCTATTTTTTTACGGCTAAACCTTTATAGCCAGGGACGTACATTTTTGTAGATTCATTTACCTTCACTTACTGCTTAAGTCTGTATAATTTTTATTGATAAAAACGTTTTACTTTTTGTATGATTTCCAAATACATAAAACACATTTCACTTGTCCACTATTACCCTCACCCAGGTAATAGTGGACAAAGTTTATAACTCCACCACATCTTATATTTCGTTAGAGTGGATAATAGTGGACAAGCGCTAACTGTCCACAATTAAATTGCTCTTTGATTTTCACTTATAATCTCATAAGAGCATTAATTCTTTCCGGAAATTTTTGGAGTGCATTCCAACAACGTATTAATCGGCCCGAGTGGAACCCGAGGGCCCGATTACGTTGTTGGGATGCACGACTAAAATTTCCAGGAAATGAATTAATGCTCGAATGCAGATTCGGTAAGAAAATAGCAACGATACAGCCACAGAAATTGAATAGAAATGATTTTTGACATTTCATTTGACATAAAAATTTCCACTTATTAATTTCGTTTAGGTTGGTCTAGATAGATATCAAAAATTTCCAGGAAATCCTTGAGTTGCCATGGTAAACACACAGAAATCAATTTTTCTATTGGCTAATGATTAGTATCGTGCGATTTTCGAAAATATCTCTTTATTGAACAAAGTTATTAACATTTGAAAAATACATTTGAAAAAGTGGTAGTGAACTTAGGCAACTCTATTACTAAATAATGATTTTTTAGAAAATATGGCGCCCCCTAACAATTGTTGGGGTATGCAGACGGAGTTTAACTTGTTTAGCGTCAAGGATATTCACGTCTTCAACTTGGGGAAATACATAGGTATTGTCTTTCTCCTTGTACTTTCTTAAGCAGGTTACTTTATACTGATCCGCAGAAACTATTTTTAATATTTTTGCCACGAAAGTCTTAACAGTTTCTTTTTTGGAACTACAATTCTATGTGAACTCTACAATTACAAAGTTGTCAGTCCTGGCGTCCGTCTTAACATTTACTTTTTTGTATTTACAGAGTGTACTCTTTGGTATGTTGTATCGTTCTTGTACCGTCTCGGAGAGAACATCCTCCGCGTACTTCAGCTAAAGCCATTTGAAGAGTATTAGCATCATAATTTCCCCTGGAATGCTTAATATTGGTGGCTCCAGGCATGATCCTGAAAGAAATAGACTTTGCTGAATTTGTCCACTATTCAACCCACATTTTGTTGATACATGTCCACTATTACCAACAAAAGAGAAAATATTGGGGGTAATAGTGGACACGATGTTTTGCTCGACCCACTTATCCGTACGCCACTGAACATTCACCATACATAACCTCAATATGCATTTTACTAGGGCCGCCATCTAATTTATTGTTTATTGACAACACTTTCTTAAGACAACATGTTTGCTGTCAATAGTGGACAACTAGGCACTGCACTTCGACAGTAGTCATTTCGAAAAAACACGCTTTAAAATAAAAAATTTCAACTTACCAAAATTTTCAGTCTGTAGCTGCCTGGGCCAATCATTGAAGTAGTGTTCACACCTAACTAAACAGTTTTAGCGGCAAATACAAAAATGTTATTAACCGTGTCCACTATTACCCCCGTCCACTATTAGATGCGTCTCCCCTACCTTTTTTGAATCATTATGGGAAGAATATCAAATGACGCCAATTTCGACCAATACTTATTAAGCGGAATTTCAAGTTGCAACCCCTAATTTCCACCCCATCGGTTCGATTTTACGAAAAACGCATCCCCCGCGAGATTTCTCCGATATACAGGAACAGGGTTAGTACAAAGTCCCGAGACGGTCAGTTATCTCCGTTATTTCTTAAAACTTCACTATGAAACTTGGTACCCAGGCACAATTAAATACAGGGAATTGAAAACTGTTTTTAAAAATTTTCTTGGACTTCCGGTTAAACCGGAAGTGACGGATTCGGAATCTACGAATTTTTTAAAGTTAAAATTACATGTATCATACTTGACCAGAAGTCAAGTCGCGGCCACCCTGGATTTTCAAAAACATCGAAGAAATCGGTTAAAAAACAAGATTTTTCAAAACCGGAAGTACACGCCAACCTTATTTCTTAAATACGAATTCAACTGCGCAATTACATTCTTTCTATTTGTTTTTGCTTTTTTGAAACTTATTAAATGTTCACAATCAGCCAAAATGCAGAAAAGGATTTAAAAAAATGTAATTGGCCGGTTGAATTTGCTTTAAAAAAATAAGGTTGACGTGTGTATTTGCTGTTTTCAAAAATCTTGATTTTTGACCGATTTCTTCTAGGGTGGCCGCGATTTGAGTTCTGGTCAAACATGCTTCTAAATTTAAAAAAATCGTAGATTCCGAATCCGTTGAGAAAAAAGTATGAATTATTTTAAAAAACGATTGTTAGGGTCACTTCCGGTTTAATTTTGTTGGGATAATGACCCAACCACAGAGCTTTGATTAAGGATTCAAAAAAGTCTTGAAAGCTGTTGACTTTTTATTTTATTATATTATTAACAAAATCTAGTTGTTGCTAAGCTAATTAACTATTTTGAACAACAATTACAACAATTGTAAAATTCTGAAAATCCAGACAAGGAAACCGCTTTAACCGGAAGTCCAATAAAAATTTTAAAAACAGTTTTGAATTCTCCGTGTTTAATTGTGCCGGAGTACCAAGTTTTAAAGTAAAATCTTAAGAGATAACGGAGATAACTGACCGTCCCGGGACTTTGTACTAACCCTGTATGTGTGTACGTTGAGTTTCCAACAGCTGCATCATGCAACCCTTGCGGTGTTATCATATTTCTTGTGGTTTTCATCCCCTAGATTTCATCCCCCGAAATTAGCACCCCTTCACCTTCAACAGACTTGAAGGCCGAACGTACACACCAAGTTTAAGAAAGATACCTCCACTAGTTCTCCATGTTATTACAATTAATAGTTATTCGTTTTTTCACCCCTAACTCCATCCCACCTAGACTAGGCTAGAATTTCAAAAAAAGCTTTCTATATTGTGCTAGAAGCAAATCGGATAACATTTTGACGACAAGTTTTTTCAGACTAATTGGACCCTGCTGAATCTGAAAATCACTGTCAGCACTTCGAAATCTCAACCGGAAGTCCGTAATTCTAGATGGCGCTCAAGGCTGAACGTTATATCCATAATAGCATGAAAATTACACAGTTTTCGACCAAAGACGTGGTGTACAAAGTTAAAGATCGTTTCATTCTCTACACGAAAGGTCTTAATGATTTTTTTCGTACAGGCGACGGCGACGGTTTACCCCTAGCGCGGGCGAGAAGTTGATCGTGCCGCGCGTTTCAGTTATTATTAATACAAAAAACTAGCTTCTTAATTTTTATGGAGTTTTTCGATATAGTTCATCAATCCACACCTAACTACACAAGATTAGTAGGATATTCACATTTTATTTCGCCTTTTCAATGTACAAACGACGTTTTCTGCCTTTGACTGTAGGTTGCTTTTGAGGTGCGCCAGAAACAAAGATCAAATCGGATAACATTTTGACAACAAGCAATTTTTTGCTAATTGAACCCTGCTGAATCCGAAAATCACTGCTCCGATTTCTAAATATTGACCGGAAGTGCGCTATTCAAAATGGCGATCGAGTTCTCAGGCGCTCAGCGATTATTCAAACAAAAAACTTATTTCCCAATTTTTATCGAGTTTTTCAATATATTTCACCAATATACGCTTAAATGCACTAGATTAGTAGGATATTCACATTTTGTTTCACCCTTTTCAATGTACAAATGCCGTTTTCTGCCTTTGACTGTATGCTGCTTTTGAGGCCCGCCACAGGCAAAGGCCAAATCGGATAACATTTTGACAACAAGCATTTTTTGGCCAATTCAACCCTGCTGAATCCGGAAATCACTGCTCCGATTTCGAAATATTGACCGGAAGTGCGCTATTCAAGATGGCAGTCAAGTTCGACGCCACCTTTTATTAATTTTGCATACGATGTGAAAAATGAATGTGTGGACTTGAGGAATTTATATTTATTGTGAAAGACAGTTAAGCATGAGAATGAAGATTTAATAAAGCCAAAAAATGTATGAAATTAAAAAAAAAGAAATTTAAACATTAAGGCAATGGCCTTTACAAATGCACAGTTTTGTGCAACTTAAGTTCGATTTTCGACATCCGCACATTCTGTTGATGCACTGGGTTTTGCACTGCAGCCACATGTTAGTATGTTGGTGCAGGCCTTAGGGATTGGATCCAAAAAATGCTTGTTGTCAAAATGTTATCCGATTTGGCCTTTGCCTGTGGCGGACCTCAAAAGCAGCACATTTGTAAATTGAAAAACGTAAAGTAAAATGTAGATATCTTACTAATCTCGGATATTTAAGCGCATATTGGTGAAATATATTGAAAAACTCGATAAAAATTGAGAAATAAGTTTTTTGATTGAATAATCGCTGAGCGCGTGGGAACTCGATCGTCATCTTGAATAGCGCACTTCCGGTCAATATTTAGAAACCGGAGCAGTGATTTTCGGATTCAGCAGGGTTCAATTAGCCAAAAATGCTTGTTGTCAAAATGTTATCCGATTTGATCTTTGTTACAGTCGCACCTCAAAAGCAACCTACAGTCAAAGGCAGAAAACGTCGTTTGTACATGGAAGAGGCGAAATAAAATGTCAATATCCTACTAATCTTGTGTAGTTATGTGTATATTGATGAAATATATCGAAAAACTCCATAAAAATTAAGAAGCTAGTTTTCTGTATGAATAATAACAGACCGCGTGAACCCGCGCGGCACGCTCAACTTCTCGCCCGCGCTAGGGGTAAACTGTCGTCTGTACGAAAAAAATCATTAAGGCCCTTCTTGTAGAGAATGAAGCGATCTTTAATTTTGTACAACACGTCTCTGGTCGAAAACTGTGTAATTTTCATGCTATTTTGGATATAACGTTCAGCATTGAGCGCCATCTAGAATTACGGACTTCCGGTTGAGATTTCGAAGTGCCGACAGTGATTTTCGGATTCAGCAGGGTCCAATTAGTCTAGAAACACTTGTCGTCAAAATGTTATCCGATTTGCTTCTAACAAGTCGTAAATCTCAAAACTAGCCTGGTGTTATCTCAATTTTGAATTTTGGAGTGATTGCAGTAACCTCCCCTTATATTGTTTTGGGGAGGTTAAAAAACGAAATTCATGACACTTTTTGTTGACAGTTTCATCAAGATGGCAAGAGTAGATACTTACCGCCCGATTTTTGGTCGTCAAGGTTTGTAAATTGCAAAAGAAACCTAGATAGGGCGGTAAGTATCACCGGACCAACCTGAAAACATCGTAGGTAAGGACGAAAATGACCAATCCTGCAAAAAAAAATATTGTCAACAAAATCCGAAAAATCATTTCGAAGGCTCTGGTATGGCTTAAAATATTCAATCGAGCTGACTGAACTAGTCTCTATAGCTTAAAGATGCAGTAACGAGTGCAGTAATAAAATTGGGCACTGGCAAAACAGCGTTTTCGTATTGGCTAAGGCAAGCCGCGCTCCGAATGATTCAGTGCATTTATACCTTCCTTGGCCACACCCGATGCGCGGTTTACTGCATTTTTGAAATTAATAGACTATAGTTTAAACTGAAACTTTTCATAAGGTGAAATAAATAAAATTTGGGCATTTACAAAATAAGGACTATCACCACCCTAGTATCCATTAATTTCATTTCATATTCTCCATTAATTAAATTGTCATATCTCCATACCATCCATACTATGCAAATTGAAGAGAGCAAACCAAATTTAATAAGTTGCTGCACTCCGTCTATTAAAATATCCCACTGTATTTTCCATTTGCTGCGAAATTAACTCGGCTGCAAACTGCAACTATTGCTAATTGTTTTAAAACTTCCGAATAACAGTAAACGGAAGCTATACAAGTTCGCCATTTAACTCGCGCTGTACCTACATTTCAATCTATAATAACATTAGCTGAGGAGATGTCTCCATCTGCAAGAAAGCTTTATCCGCTTAAATAAGGTCAGTCTATTATTTACCCAAGGGCGTAGCCAGGTTACCAGTCAGGGGGGGGGGGGTGCAGGGAGGGTGCAGGGGTGTTAAAGAATTGGGTTACATTTTGCACTTCAGACTTGAACTTAATTATTAATTGTCAGAACAATGAACATTATTAGGAAGCTAAGTATTAGTCCGGGAGGCAGCGACAGATTGGTTTGACTCATGTCATTAACTTTCGTATGTCGTTGTGATTCGAAAAAGTCGAGTCTGCCATGCAAGTAGTGGGACAACGTTCCACAGGGCCTGCTCAAGTATGCCAAAAAACTAGTCTCATTGATGGAAATCATTAAAGCTACAATTTTTTATATGAATTACGGACACCTCGAAGTGTCCAAGAAAAACGGTCTGCCACTTCGCCTCTGCGGGGCAAAATGTGTCTGCCAACCGCATTTCCTAAAAATTTGATTAATAAAATTGTCGAACTATACTGTCATATTTAAATTATCTACCCGTAGCAGATGTAAAATAGGGGTGGCATAATAGTGTCGTTAGGCAACAATCTGTCTACACCTCCTACAGTAGATAATTTGAAGCTGGAAGTAGCTTGACAATTTTATTAATCAAATATCTAGGAAATGTGGCTGCCAGACACATTTTATCCCGCAGGCGAAGTGGCAGACCGGTTATTTGGACACTTCGAGGTGTTTGTAATTCATGTAAAGGATTTCGGCGTTAATGGTTTCCCTCTTTTTTACCATACTTGAAGCCGGGATTGCGGGGCCCTGTCCCGCAGGTACCCTGGTAGACCGCCAATTTCTGTATTTATGACACGTAAATTAACGAATCATGTGGAAAAGAAGGTTATGTAATGAAATCAGCCGAATATTTCTGTCGCTGCCTCTCCGACTACATCTCATATTGCCAAAATTCGCCCCCTGTCCTTGTCCTAAGCTAAGAGCTAAGTGTAATGAACGGGAATAAGTTCTGTTACCAGGAGAGGCGACCCTCGTAACTGAAGTGGTTATGATTATTTTATCGATTCCACAGCGTCCCACCTAGTGACCTACTTCTGCGTTTGGGCGAGCACGACCTATCTACAGAATCCGAGCCGTACTTGCATCAGGAACGTCGAGTGCAGATCGTTGCGTCGCATCCCCAGTTCGACCCAAGGACTTTCGAATATGACTTGGCCCTGCTGAGGTTCTACGAACCCGTAACGTTCCAGCCAAACATCTTGCCAGTTTGTGTACCGCAAGCTGATGAGAATTTCGTGGGGAGGACGGCTTACGTCACTGGATGGGGACGGCTTTACGAGGGTAGGTGTTAATCGACAGGTATTGAAACAGGGCCGTAGCCAGGGAGGCCAGGGGGGTTTAGCCCACTCTGGAAATTTTTCAGCCCCCCCTGAAAAAAGTCCTTCTGACAATATATTTATGCATTATTACATAATTTTGAAAATTCATCTTTCTCAAAGTGGAGTTCTGTATACAGTGAAGTTCAAAAGTTGTTTCCCCCCCCCCCCGTTTGACTCCATGGAAGGGCAGTTCGAAAAATACTCAGAACTCGGATACGTAACTTTGACATTTTTAATTCAGTAAGAGGAAAATAACTATTACCTATTGCGTTTTGAAAAGTTGGATTTTACGCAATTAAGTAAAATGTTGTACTCAATACGTTATGAAAAGCCTAAATTCTTTGACTCGCATAATTTTGCAAAGCTCGCTGTCGCTCGTTTTGGCAAATATTACGGCTCGTCAGACAATATAGGCCTTTTCATAACTAATTACGTTATAGTTATTTTTGCACTCCTTAACAAAAATCAAGTTATTACGCACTCTATAAACAACTTGATAAGGTGAAAAGAGTTTATTTATCTTTTCTACCACTTATTTGAAGCGATTTTGTGATCGCGATGTTGAGCGTTTTTTTAAATTTTATTTTTGTTTTATTTCTTTGTTCTACTACTTAACTTAACTCTCACCCTTGTTCATGATATTTATATCGATAGAACAATAAACTTATTTGATTTGTTTTGATAAACTGGGAGCATCAAATTTACAGGTAGCGGTGCGTAATCATTGCGGTGAGTTTTGCATACACGAGTGCGTGAATTGTGCTCTGCAGTTTTTTAACCTCCCCAACTCCATCACAATTTTAAAAAAATGGGAGGTTACTACAATCACTAAAATTTTCGAATTTGAGATAGCACCAGATCTTCACGTTTTGGGGTCTCAGGAACCCAAAAAAGCGGTTTTCAAAATGTGTCTGTGTGTGTGTACGTACGTACGTTTGTAAACACGCCACAGCCAAAACTACTGGACCGATTTAGCTGAAATTTGGTGCATAGGCATCTCATAACCCAACTTAGATCTGAAAAGCTTTTGGAGCCAATCGCGCAACTAGAAATGCCATTTTGGCACATCAACTTTTTAATTTTAAATGCAAACCCCCATTTTTTCTAATCCGATCTTTCCATACAAAGTGATTATTACTAAAAGAGAGTTTCAACGATAAAATGTAACTTACCGCAGTTACAAACTAACAGTTTTGGCGAAATTAACGTAATTTAATGTTTTAAGGCTTTAAATCTGCTTGCCATCTTAGGTCAAAAATAAAACATTTTCTACCGACTGGTGTTATTATAGCAGTGGTGGAAATAAATCAAAAAAATGGAAGAATTTTATTGTTTAAAGTACAATAACAATGTAAAGAGTTACATCTAGTAAAGATATGGGAAACAAAAGTACTATTCCATCCGATGCGCTGGATGGGGAATGAAAATTGCGCGTACCCTAAACCAACAATGCAAATGAGTTGAAATTCTGTTTGTTTTTATTGGAAATATCCGTGTAAAAAGTAGAATACACCCTTTGTGAGTTAACAATATTCGCGCATACGCGAGCAATGGACACCTAGCGCGCTTTGCACACTCGGTTTCCAAACCTGCTCGCTAGTGCACGAAAATTATTGTCTCCGTACATAGTAATCATAGTATGTAATAGTTATTTATGATATAAGTGTTAAAAGTGGTATTTTATTTTGTGAGAAGGGAAGTTTGGGACACGACGCGCAGCGGAGTGGCCCATCCCTTCGAACAAAATAAAATCACTTTTAACACGCATATCATACACTATTTTTCTCCAAACACGATTAAAGCAAAAGTTTTCATATTATTACTTGAAAACGTCCATGAAATTCGCTGTAACTAAGGTATAGTGACAATTTGTTGCCGGGGCTTGTTTAATTGTTGTTGCATTGTCACTTTTAATACTGAGTCTTAAAAGTAAATCACTTTTTCCGTGAATTGTTCATTTATGAGTTTCGTTAATGTATACAAAATCGTGCATTAATAGACCCTATTAATGCACGATTTTCTATTAATCAACGATTTTAGTATAGGCAATCAACTATACATGTTCTGGCATTAAACAAGAATTTAAGTGACGTCTGTCAAATTTTCTAAATTGCAAATTTAAATAAACGTCCCATCAATGGATACTCAGAATCTTAATTTAACACCACCTGAAGTGCTAGTAAGTGCAAATCTTGCGAGCTTAAGTTTGCTTCCAGAAAAAAGCTGTAAAATTTATGAAAAAACTTATGCCGATTTCATTTCATGGTGCGAGAAGAAAAATGCACTGCGACACTCAGAATCTGTGCTTTTGGCCTACTTTGGCAAGGCAATTGACATTTAATTTCTCATGTTTTGTTCATCGAGCTTCGGCACTTTTTAAATTGGATGCATGTTTGGTTGCATAACCGTTTATCAAACGCAATTTTGAAAAACAAATTTCGCCAATTTAATGATAATACAATCCACGGAAAAATATTGTAACTGACTCGAGTGTTAATAGGCGATTAATAATCTCTATCATTAACGCGTTCGCTGCGCTCACGCGTTAAAATCTCTCGATTATTAATCGCACTCATTAACACTCTTGTTCGTTAAATAACTATTAACATAAATGTTAAAAGTAAATGACTTTTAATACTGGTGTCATAAAAAGTCATTTTCAACAATTGTCAACAAACGTTAAAACAACTGTTTTTATAATAGTGTTTGTAGAAAAATAAGTATTACATCACCCCTCAACCTGCATCAAACAAATATTTGATAAAAGTTACTGGGTTTTTCTGAAATTCGCCTGCACTGCACTCAGAGTTAGAAGGGGGAAAATGGGGAAACAACTTTTGAACCGCAATGCAATAGATTTTTTTTTCTAAAAAAATTTTGATTTTGTTGAGCCTGAGCCACACCTAAAATTTCTTGAGCCCCCTCTGACGCCCCGACCCAGCTACGGCCCTGTATTGAAATTAGAAATGCTTGTTTATTTATTTCTGATTCATATCTTTGATGCAGAAGGCGGAGCTGACGTCAGGTTATTAGATATAAAATCCATTTGGTAGCTTTTTCCACGTTATTGGCGTAAAGTGTTCCTTGGGCGACAAAATAAGCTTTGGGATACAATAAAGAGGTGCATTAGCGGTTCAAAACGAGCTAAATTAAAATATGGTTCGATCGCGTTTTATATTTAGCTCACCCGCAGCGATTCTATTACTTCTATTTTTTGCTTTTGTTTTAAATGGAAAGAGAAAGAGAGCTCGCAAGCCATTATTTTTAATTTCTATGTCATATTTGCAGTTTTGCATTATATTACGGGAGTTAAGGCAATAAATAGAGACAAGCCTTGCATTTTTTTAAGAGTTTTGCCACTTGGCACATACGTGTTTGTACAAGTAGATTTAGAAGCGGGGCCCAGCAAAATTTCCCTGCTAGGGAGTGAAACCGCCCCCCAGAAGGTACCATCACTTTTAAAAATTCTGTTTTATGATATTATTTTTGGCCCATCTACCGTGACTCGTTCAAAATAAACTGATGTTGTGCCTCGACATAGCTACAGGTGTTGAGAGGGTGAGGCTGCAACCCCCACACCTCCCTATACCAGAGTCTAGCAGGTGAGTATTTTTGAATGAAAAAAATAAACATTGAAATTTTCTCTTTGCAATGGTCAGATTTAAGAGCCACGAAAAACATGATTAAAATTTCGCCCTCTGCTCCAGTCGGGGTCACCCCCAAAATAATGCGCAAAAATTAACTTCTTGGTCCTTTACTCACTTCCTCCTCATGATACGAAAAATATAGAGGTACCTATACAATATTGAAGATTAATCAATTCTCTACAAGAAAGTTCCTGAATACTTTTCACTTAAGAACCCCCATTTTTGAGGTCACCATAAGAGGCCTTCAAATTCTGCTTCCAAGGATGTATTCACTGTCAGTGCCCTTTTGACCAAAAGCTAAAAAATTCGAAATTTTTATCGGACTTTAAAATCGCGGTACAGTCCAAGCCCCAAATTTTGTAATACTTAACTCTACTGGGATCGATTTGGCTGAATTTTGGTACACGGAGATTAGGTGACCCGTTGAAGTGCTGAAAGACTTTTGGGAGCATCCACGGGAAGTGCCATTTAGGCTTATAAACTTGAACATTTTAAATGCAAGACACGAAAATCTAAGACCCACGCGATGGGGAGGTTCCGGTTGCTTCTGTGCTGCCCATTTTCGAAACCGGCAGACGCAATTTCGTTATGATTTTGAATTGTGCAGTAACAACGATTGTTTTCCATATTTCAAGTGTGGGCGTTACAGAGGTTATTTGCCCTTGGGCAGGGTAACTCAATTCTGTGCGACTGCTGTGATGAAACTACTGCTCTTAGGTGAAAAGTATACCGGAACTTTCTTGTAGAGAATTTATTAGCCTTTAATATCTTATACCCCTATATTTTTCGTATCATGAAGAGCAAGCAAGTTATTTGACAAAAACTTTATTTACCTTTGTAAGATTTTGATTTGATTTTGAGGGCTCCCAAATCAGACCACTCCAAAGAACAAATTTTAACGTTTATCTTTTTCATTCAAAAACACTCACCTGCTGGACTCTGGTGGTACCTATAAGAGGGGTGTGGGAGTTGCAGTCCCTCCCTCAACACCTAACCTGTTTGTAGTTATGTTGAGGCAAAACAAAAGTTCATTTGTACCACAGTCACGGTAGAAATACCAAAAATAATATATTGAAATGGAATTTTTAATAGTGGTATCTTCTGGGGGGAACTTCACCTCCTAGCAGAGAAATTTAGCTGGACTTCACGTCTGAGAAGTATATTATGGGCCAAGTGGCATAACTACAAAATAATGCAAGGTCCATCGACTTAACTTCCAGACTATGTACTGCTTCCGTTAACAGCGTTCCTTAAGAAATAAAGTTTACAGATGTTTGTTGAAATGCATCATGCTATTAAAAAAGTTATGACTTTGACTTGCAGAAATGTGGAACGAGGAGGTATCACCGGCTGGAGATTTCGTCAATAATGCGAAAGATTTAAAATATCTTCTGTTGACTGTTTATTATCATAGTTGTAATGTCGCGCTGAACCATCACAAGGAGGCCTTGATAATCTTCTTTGGCATATCCATTTTGCTTAATCCTCTTATCCATTCGGATCGCAAATGAGTTCACAAGCAAATAACACATTTTGTCTGCTAAGCAGGGTTGAGAGTTTACAGAATATTCGTGACAGTCATTCCGCTTCAGAAATTTCAAATTGGAAATTTTTTCTCCATAATGCTAAACTGAAAGTGTTTCCTCAAATTTTCGATCTCCCGAGGTTAAAACTTTGCATTTCCTCTTTTACATACTATAATGAAAATGATCGCCTGCTTTCTTTCTATAGCAATTAATAAAATTTTGTTCACATCCCACAATAATTAGGTACAGTCAGGAGATAAAGTCTTGGCCCTCGACCGTGAACAATGTCGACAGATTCTTAGAAAGCACAATCAAGATAGGTTTGTTAAGGCTTGTATCCTACTCGAGTCGTTTTAATAAAGAGGTTTTCACGTTCACTTTTAATTTTTTGGTAAGACTTGTGAAAATCTATCCACATTGTGAGCGGTCTAGGGCCATTACTTTATCTCCTCAGTGTACCAACCCTAGGTTTACAAATAATTAACCTTAGTGACGTGGTCTGGTTGGATTATTTGCCCAACAATCGATTAGGTACCCAACCAACTATTTCCGACAAGTCTATTGTCCGACAAACTGCAACATGTTCTAGTATCGCAGTCATTATGGTAATTTTTGGAAAACTGGATGGCGTTCGAATTTAGGTAAATTTTACCAGTCACCGCTAGAGCGTCTCTCCAGTCCCGCGAATAACTTTTGGTGTTTCTGGCGGAATGTACTCTAGTGATTACCACAAGCGTTCGAGAATGACCAAAGTTTATTCCGAGCGTCACCGCACTCGCCATGGTATTTGATTATGGCGAGTTTGGGAAAACGAAAATAGCGGTTGCAGGACAATATAGTAACTATTTCAATTAAAGAAAAAAAAAATTGAAATGATAAATTTCGGAAGGTACGATACAAAGTAGATGTCTAACATTATTAGAAGTATTCATTGTGAACAATATATTATGGAAAAAAAGTGAAAAGCGAGATTAAAATTTCGCCGTTCTTTGCCTTTTTAACCTCCCCACTCCACTTCACCATTTAAAAAAAAGGGAGGTTACTGCAATCACTAAAATTTTCGAATTCGAGATAACACCAGATCTTCACGTTTTGAGGTCTTAGGAACCCAAAAAAGTGGTTTTTAAAATGTGTCTGTGTGTATGTTCGTACGTACGTTCGTACGTACGTTCGTACGTTTGTACGTTCGTACGTTTGTACGTACGTACGTTCGTACGTTTGTAAACACGCCACAGCCAAAACTACTAGACCGATTTGGCTGAAATTTGGTGCGTAGGCATCTCATAACCTAACTTAGATCTGAAAAGCTTTTGGAGCCAATCGTGCAACCGGAAATGCCATTTTGGCACATCAACTTTTAAATTTTAAATGCAAATCCCCATTTTTCACGTCACCATAGGAAAAGCCTTCAAATTCTGCTTCTAAAAATGTCTTCACTCTCAGTGCCCTTTTGACCAAAAATTAAAAAACTTTACATTTTTGTCGGACTTTAAAATCGCTCTACAGCCCAAGCCCCTGAACCGATTTGGCTCAAATTTTGCACATGGGGATTGTATTGCACGTCGAAGAGCTGAACAAATTTTGGATTCAATCGGCCTATGGCAAGTGCCGTTTTGGGACATCAATTTACAAAGTTAAAATTACTCACTCATTTAACCATCCAAAACAAGTTTTTGAAAGATTTATTGTCACCATCGGAAAGGTCTTCAAATTCTGGTTTTAAATAAGACCAAAATTCGTTTGCACTTTGTGCTGTTTGGGTCAAAAAATCGAAATTTTGTAATAACACTAAAAATACATTATAGCCCAAATTAGCGAATCGATTTGGCTGAAATTTGGTACATAGAGATTTGGTGACCCGTTGAAGACCTGAAAGTCTTTTGGAAGTAATTGGTCCGCGGGAAGTGCCATTTAAGCATATCAACTTAATTTTTTTTAAATACAAGGCCTCCTTTTTTATGCCACCAATAGAAAGACGATCAAATTGTGGTTCTAAAAATGTATTCACAGTTTCTGCCATTTCAGTGGAAACATGCAGCAGTGAAGCGGCTGGAACCTCCCCATCGCGTGGATCTTTGACTTGTGTTTCTATAGTCGAATTAGCATAGAAAATGTATGACTGGTTTCCGTGTGATGGTTTTAGAACTTTTTTAGAGTGCACAAATTGAAACATTCATCAGAGAAGAGTAGGTATAAGTAAGTCCTTTTTAAGCAGAACCCACAAAGTTCTAAAACCGTCGTTGAAACCAGTCTTATACAATTTCTGTGCTAATTCGGCTAGAAACACAAGTCAAAGATCCACGCGATGGGGAGGTTCCAGCCGCTTCACTGCTGCATTTTTTTTCTATTGGTGTGACGCCACTACCCGCAATCCATTCCCGGCATCATTCACGATCTGCTTCGTTTTCACGTGTCATTTTTTGTCATAAAATTGTCATCCCTCATTCAGCCATGTCTTTTTCGATCGAGAACAACAAATTTACACGGAATTTCTATCCCTTTCCATATTCCTTGTTCTCTAAGGGGTGTTTTGCTATCTCCTTGAAGTATAGGTACCGAATGACCCTCTATTTTGACTTTAAACGCGGGTGGTTTAGTGTTTTGTGCAAATCCAGCGGGAATCGTTAAGCTCTCTTCAAATAAATTGCACTGGATATTCTATACAGGCTGTGTCTACAGGAATCTTTAGCTTCCTCGATGTCCGTTTTTTGGGCGCAAGTTGGCAAATTGCTTAGAAGACCACTTTTAATGAATCCAACAAAATAGAAGGTTAGGTTTACGTCAAAAATTATTTGTTCACATCTGGGCTATTATTGGTTCATCTGGCAATGACTTATTATTAGTTGTTTGGTGGGCAATCATGAATTTTTTTCCCTCGATGTTTGACGCCATCTAAAACCAACTTTTGACTGATGGAAGTTCACATTTCTTAATTTTTTTCTCGAAAACGGTTCGGAATTCAGCGAAACAAAAAAATAAGTAAGGGTCTGATGTCAACAACTCCAAAATCGTTCGAAAATGAAAACGCTTCGGAATGACTCTGACAATCAGCAGACATTACCACAGGACTCGCCACCACAGCATAACTCGCCACTTACCAAAAAGCCACCGGAAGACTTTGCAAATATATGCTTTGGATGAAATATTGTGAAGAGAGTATAAAAGTAAAGAATACAGAGCGTTGCAATGAAAAGAAGCCACCTGAAATATTTCGTAAACCAAAAATATGAAAATTTGCTCGGACAGGCGATTTTTATTGGGAGAAGGACACTTAAATCCATGCTTGGCGAAATATCAAAACTCACCCCCTAACCCCCACATTACCCCCACTTCAAAATTTTAAATGGCAACCCCCCACTTGTGATACATCATTTGAAAGCTAATTTCATTGCTAATCCAACTTTGTAATAATTTTTAATATTTATTCAACTTCACAGTGGCGGATTTAGGGGGGGGGCGAGGGGGCGATCGCCCCCCCCCCCCCCCGAGATCCGTGCCGAATCATAAACTTCGTACATTTCACAAAATTCGTCTGTCGTCCACTCAGGGCCCGCTCTACACGGTGGGCTGTGTAGGCGGCCGCCTGATGGGGCGGCAAAAGGACCCCGCACAAATCTTATGGCCTGTGGCTTTCTGTTAAAAAGTCTTGAAAATTAGGAATTATATAGAACTCTATATTCTGATTAAAAGTTACCATTGCGGCAACCATAACTAAGGGATAGTTTTTGAGTTGTGGCTCGTCAAATGAAGAGGAATTTCCATTATTGCAATTATTTAATTTCTACGTTTCCTTGGTCATTCATTAATAACTAAGGAAACACAAATAAGATGACAATAAACTGGTGAACGATTTTGATAGACATTTACCGCAGATACATGCACATACCCTTAGCTCGAGCTAACTAAGCTCGATACTTTTTAAACAGCGTTTCACGAGACTTCTTGGCGGTGGTGGCCTTTGAAATATAGTTTTCCCCTCGAAATCAAATGGGCAAATTATATTTCAAAGGCTGTCACCGCCGCAAGATCTCGTGGCACGCTGTTTAAAAACTACCGAGCTTAGTTAGCTCGAGCTAAGTGTGTGCATGTATCCGCAGTACTTTCAAAATGGCCTTTAGCCTGCCTCGTAGGCCAATCGCGCTTATGATACCCTTCATCAAGCCTTCTGGAAAGTGTCTCGGACGCTGAAAATCGTCTTATTCGATAGTGTTTAACAATACAAACTTTAATCTTATGCATGTTTCCTTAGTTATTGATAAATAACCTAGGAAACAGAGAAAATGAATCAATTCTAACAATATAATCGCCCAGTTCAAATTCGGATCTTTTAACAATTTATAGCTGCAAAACTGTAAGTTAATTGTGATTGGCGCAATGGTAACTTTTAATCAGGACATTGAATTCTCTATAATCCTAAATTTTCAAGACTTTTTAACAGAAAGCCGCAGGCCATAAGGTTTGTGCGGGGTCCTTTAAGGACGGCAGTTTGGGTTTTCCAAAAAGTTTTTGGGGCGTCACAGTTACACAGTGTCTGTACCTACCAATTTGATTGAGCATTTCTTATACCTAATAATTATTCAGACATGAGGTTTTAAAATGAAATGTATCGAGTGTCTCAAAAAAAACCGGACAAAATATTTGTGGGAATAAGTCAGCCATTTCTTAACAGATTTGGATGAACGTGGTCCTAAATTAAAGCTAAGGAATTAGACTTTCTAACTCTCTAAGAAACTACGACAGATGGCGCTGTTGTAGTATTCCTATTAATAGTTGTTTTTAAGGCTTATTTTAAGTGCGTGGGTATTGGTGAAAAAACAAACAGTCGTTATGAGACTCAGAAATCCTTGAAGATCGTTCTTTTGTCTTCAAAAACCTTTTTTCAGAAGTTGATTTGGTTTAAGCATTAATTTTAAGTGATTTTTTGAAAAAATGTGATTTCCCACATTTTCACGCTTTTATGATATGACTAAATTAACAGTGATGCAAAAACAGCTTAATTTTCAGTAATAGCTCTCCAATTTGTCCCTCATTGGTAGTCACCTCTGTTTTCATCAAATGCCATAATTTATAACCAAAAATTATGCTGTTTGTGCGTCACTAACTTTACTCATCAGTTATTAGGGCGTAAAAAGACATATTTTTAAAAAATCGCAGAAAATGAATGCGTAAACCAAATCGACTTTTGAAAAAAAATTTTTGCAGAAAAAAGAACGATCTTCAAGGCCATTTGAGTAACATAACGATTGATTCTTGTCTGACCAATCCCCAAGTACCTAAAAAAGCCTTAAAAATAAGTATCAATAGGGTCACGACGGCAGCGCCATCTGTCATGGTTTCTAGCACGATTCGAAAGCTTGGTTCCTTAGCTTTCATTTAAGATGAGGTTCATCCAAATGGGTTGAGAGATGGCTGACTTATTCCTAAATATATTTTGTCCGGTTTTCTTTGGGACACCCGATAGGTATAAGCAAGGGCGGGACCTAGGACGTCCTAGGGGGAGTAGAGTTAGTCGCTATGATTCGTAAATTTCATACAGAAATGTCCTATTTTACTCTTTTTGTAACAAATGTGATTTCGATAAAAAAATTTCCTTATGGGAGTTTTTCAAATACTATTACTAACATTCTGAAGTACTTAGAAAATGCGTGACCTTGAAATTTTATAAAATTTTCGCCTGCGGCGCATTTTCAACCCCCCCCCTTCCATTACTGTCTAACAAATCATTCCCCCATTCAACGACCCCATACTATTGGGGCGGCATAATTCTACTTCGTCTAGGGTGGCAAAACTTCCTAAGCGGCCCCTGCGTCCACTGGTTTAAAATTATGGTTTCCCATCAATTCGCCGCCCCCGAGATTGTCTTCTGGATCCACCACTGCAACTCCACCACCCTCTTTGGTCAAATTTTAAATTACATTAGGGCCCTTTGTGATACCTACATCATTTGAAAGGATTTGAAATTAATTGTAAACTAATGCAAGAATTTTTTAAATAAATAAATAAACTTGAAGGATTTCTAGGCCCAGAACCAGCTTATGTCTTTCAATTTAACTTTTGAACGAGCGGGTGGATTTCAAGATATTATTTAGAAAAAAAAATACTTTCAAAGTGGCCACTTTAAGGGGCCTTAGCTCCCTTATGACGCATTTTTCGACACATGTTCATAGGGACTTTTTTTCATATTTTTCATAGAAGAATCTACCGGTAAGGTTTGGCTCCCTAATTTCGGAACACCCTGTATGTTAAAGCTAACCCCAACAATACCTGCTGTTTTATTCCTATAATAACTCATATAGCAGGTTAACAAAAGGAACCTCTTTCAGCAAAATATAGGTATAATGATGGGCGTGGGCTTGTTTATTAATACCTACATTTATCAGAAAATTGTATCACTATACGTAGGTCTAAATAATTTTCTGTAAACGTTGAATATAGTAGGTATAGTTCATTATTATTGTTATTGCAGACGGACCTTTACCCAGCGTCCTCCAGGAAGTCTCCGTACCTGTAATTAACAATTCAGTCTGCGAGTCAATGTACCGTTCAGCGGGGTACATCGAGCACATCCCCCACATATTCATCTGCGCAGGGTGGCGACGAGGAGGTTTCGACTCCTGCGAAGGCGACTCTGGGGGCCCTATGGTAATTCAAAGGGAAGACAAGAGGTTTCTTCTGGCAGGCATTATATCCTGGGGCATCGGATGTGCCGAACCCAACCAACCAGGAGTGTACACCAGAATAAGCGAGTTCAGAGACTGGATCAACCAGATTCTTCAGTTTTAATTAATTTGCAAACGAAGAATTTTCGAAACCGGTAAACAGACCATTATTAATAGCCGCTTTGTTGGCATCGATCTGGCTATAAATACGAATGCAACAGCGCAACTGTGGAAGTTTCCGTATGCTAAGATAGGAAAATTCCGAGCCCCGACTTTGAAAAATCTATAAGCTGAATTTGTGATGAAGCGAAACTAGGTACTTGGAACGTAATTATGTTTCAATCCGGGAATATAGTTAGGTTCTGTTGAAGACATAACGTATTTATTTTTAAAACTACAGTGAAGTGATTGTATAAAATTTAGATCTAAAATTATTTATGTTTAGTAGGATTTATTAAATAATGGCGTCGATAAACGGTTAACAATGCCTAATGATCTTGTTCGAATTGATGTTGTTTTTATATTTTATGTAAATAGAGGTGCATGAATTATTTGTCCTGTAAAATAAAATATTTATTCTACCTTCTTTACATTGAGTAATTAATAATACGTAATCAATTGCATTGCAACGCGTAAGGACTCAAATTGATATAAAAGGATTTGTCTATTCACACGCCATCTCTTGATTATTCCCTGCGCAGTGAGACCTTCCCGGTGAGGCGCATTCACCAGAATTGTGGTGCAGAAGGACCCCTCCGGTCCCGCACAATTCTTGTGGAAAATGGCTTTAGTCCAGTTAAGTTAGGTTTTTTTGAAGAAATAATTTACATTTTTTGAAATTTTGGCTACAGACTCCTGATGGCACTTGAAATGAAATGCCGAAAAGTTCCCACCCCCCAAGTGTGCGCTTCATCCCTTATTTGACGAAAAGCGCCCCCAAACGTGACATGGCACTAGTTTTTAGCATTTTTCGGCTAAACTATCAAACGGACAAAAAATTACTCTAATCAAGAATATTTCTCGTAAAATTCTGCATTAAAAAGTCCTTTTCACCATTTTGCTTATCCTCACCTAATTCTTGCAAACGACGTCCAAAATTGAGGGTTGTTTTTCAACTTCGGGGGGGATAAGCAAAATGATGAAAAGAACTTTTTAATGCAGAATTTCGCGAGGAATATTCCTGATTAGAGTAATTTTTTGTCCGTTTGATAGTTTAGCCGAAAAATGCTAAAAATTGGCGCCATGTCCACGTCTGCCACGGACTGCTGATGGGCCCTGAAATGAAGGGTCGCAAACTTAACACCCCCCAAGTGTAAGCTTCATCCCTCTTTTAGCAAAAAAAAAACTCCCAGACGTGGACATGGCCCTAGTTTTTAGCATTTTCACGAGAATTTCACGATATTCCTCGTGAAAATGAAAAAAAATAGGGCCATGTCCACGTCTGGGAGTAGATTTTCGCCGAAAGAGGGATGAAGCCTACACTTGGGGGATGTTAAGTTTAAGCAGTCCGTAGCCAAAATTTCATAAATATATAAGTAAATATGTTCTACTAAAAAATCTAATTTGACTGTTCTACAACTTTGACGAGAAGTACACCAAGAAGGCGATGACAAGTTTTTGACAAGATGGAAAACAATGCGCCATAAAATATTGTTTTGTTCTTTTTTAATGCATAATTTCATAAGAAATACTTTTGATCCCTAATAATCCCTAATAACTATTTCATAAATAAATTCTTGTGTATTGTCTGCTTCCCTTTGCACATACTCTGGATCATTTCGCAATTTCTGAATTTGTTCCTGTGTTTGACTGCTTCTTTCTGGTTGCATTCTGGATAACTTCATAATTTTCTCATTCTTTTTTGCAATTTCTGCACCCGTTTTGGCCGCTTCACTCTGTTTGAACTCCGGAATTGCGAAAAGTCGCAATTTCTGCACCCGTTCTTGTGTTGTAACTGATGCTTCACTCTGCTTATATTCCTGGTCATTTGGCAATTTCTGAAATCGTTCCTGTGTTTTAACTGCTTTTATCTGGTTGTATTCTGGATCACTTCGTAATTTTCGCAATCTTTTTTGCCATTTTCCTGCGTCATTCTGCTTGTACTCTGGACCTTTTCGCAATTTCTGCACCCCGTTCTTGTGTTTTCACTGCTGCACTCTGATTATATTCCTGGTCATTTCGCAATTTCTGAATTCGTTTCTTTGTTTTAATTGCTTCTTTCTGGTTGTATTCTGGATCACTTCGTAATTTTCGCATTCTTTTTTGCCAATTTCCCTGCTTCATTCTGCTTATATACCTAATGGAAATGAAACTTTTGTCCTACGTCACAACTAAAATAATTGCTACCGCTAATTCAATTAATACCAGCTGTTACCAGTAAAGGCTATCCGAAAGGTAATTTTTCAAACTATTTTTGTAGGTATTCACATTGAACTCAAAATTCAAAATACGACAACGTGGGAATTTTTTCATCTGTGCGTAATACAAAAGTTTCATTTCCATTAGGTATACTTTGGATCTTTTAGCAATTTCTACACTCGTTCTTTTGTTTTGATTGCTTCACTCTGCTTGAACTCCGAGACATTCCACAGCTTCCGCATATAAAAGCATAACATGCCGTATCTTAGCCAGTGAAATGTGCTATTCGGGAAACAAGAGTTCATCCAAATCCATTGACTGCTTGAGGACTTACGGCATTTTAAATTTGACTAAAATTTCAGGGTGGACCATAACTGAATTATTTAATTATTGTTGAGCGGTTCATTTGTGTCTTGTGGCATTTTTTATATCTAAAAAATTAATCAGAGATGATCGTATATTCCATCACACATTACTAGGTATGCACGCAGAGATGTTTACGAAGAATCTGAAAAAGATACAACCAAATCATGCTCGCCTTAGGGGTGAACCCGTTGACTGTAGGTACGAAAATAGTGAATAGGATCTTTCTTGTAGAGAATAAAGCGGTCTTTAATTCTACATTTGGGTAAAAAAATCGAAATTTTGTAATAACACTAAAAACACATTATAGCCCACACTTCTGGATCGATTTGGCTGAAATTTGGTACATGGAGATTGGGTGACCAGTTGAAGAGCTGAAAGGCTTTTAGAAGCAGTTGGTGGACGGAAAATGCCATTTAGGCAGAGCAAGTTTAAAATCATATACAAGACACAGAAATCAAAGACCCACGCGATGGGGAGGTTCCAGCCGCTTCTCTGATGCATTTTTGTTAGTTTCACTTTTTACAATGTGTGTATTTAATTAAACAGAGGTTTATAATACTGTAGTTTCTTTTGATCCAAAAAAAAAATATGGCCGTAATGCATCTATAGAGTGAGTGGTTTGTGACTAGTACCTTAAAGTAATCCGTAAAGTAATTACTTTAAGGTACTAGTGCTGTAAATTAAACACTTGACGGTACTAGTACCATAAAGCTGATGGCTAGCTTATTTTTCAGTTTTAGCCCAAATCAAACTAAGTTTTTGTTATTTATAAAAAGCGTAGTGCATCGCGTAGGTACCAAAATACGTTTTCTTCAGAGGCTTCGCCTTGGTTTTGCAACAATCCAGGCTCGTACTGCAAACTTGTATTTTCGGTTCTTGATACCATGAAACAAATAATCGCCACTCAAGCGTTATAAGTAAGTATGGTAATCTCAAATGACTTTCGCCGTCAACAACATAAAGATTAATTTTTAACCCTTCCTGCGACAAAAAAATTATTAAATACTTAAGAGCGAATGTTAGTATTAGATGTTGAAAACCGTGAAAGGGAGAATAATATTTCCGAACCGAGCAGCTTTTGCATATTGATAACTCGGAATTTAATTACAGCAAACTTGCTAAGCTCTCCAAATATGAACAAGCTTGAAATTATACATGCTTATATGTATATATGTATAACTATATACTTAGGTAGCTGGTACAGTGCTATGCTGCTGGTTTAATTACTAACAGCTGATTTGAATAGTAGAGTTAGAGCATGCATTAAGTCGATTATATTCCATTCTGGTTCCATTCCTATCCCGGCGCATCCACCAAAATTGTGGGTCCCCATCCCAAGCAATCATCAGTAGTTGTACAATATCGACATCGTATTTGTGTTCTTCGATATAAATCCAATACAAAAGAAATCTACGGAAGCGGCTTGAACCTCCCCACTTGGTAAATAATCCCTATTTTCAAACAACATACATATATGTACACTTTGGTTAAAAATCCGTCAAAAGTTCGTCAAAAGGTTTGTCACGCAATATTGGCTTCTTTTTACAATTTTACCTTAAGAAAATTGCTAGCAAAACATTCTTACACTATTATTCTAAATAGTAATCGCATTGGTTGCATTCAGCCGACGGATCTGAAACTGTTCACATTACAGAAAAATTCCAAGTTTTATAACTAGAAACTAGACATCTAATTCTGTTCTGTCAAGTGGTAAGTCAACTCCGTGATTCGAATCGAAATCATTTTGAAATTTTTGAAAGTACATTAGGCAAGTAACCGATCGATTTGTATAAGAATTAGCATTTGTAAGGGATATATTATCTATATCTCGAATTATTACAATACGATATCATCCATACCTTAATTAAGTAGGATATTAGCAAATCACAGATCTCCCAATGGCACCCTATCTTCAATTTATACAAATCCGTCTTAGTGCCAACAGTGGCGTACGCAAGTGAAATATGGGGCGTCACATTTATAGATAATTTTGAAACCGTTCAGAATGCTTTCGTCAAAAACGCTTTATACTTACAAAGATCAACCCCGGGATATGTAATTAGAGCAGAAACAGGTCTGGAACCTTTAGGTTTGGAAGTCATAAAGAGAGCACTATTGCTGTTACAGCGTGTACTTACACTCCCTGAAAATCGCTACATTAAACGAGCCCTAATTAGGTTTCAAGAATTAGACAATAGTCCAGTAAATAACACAACATTAAATTGGTTTTCACAAATTCGGCAACTGTTAAAAGATCGCTTTGATATTAGCCTAGAGAAGTTTAAGATAGGGGTTAATGTAAATGCTATAAAAGAAATACTGAAAATTTGTACCAAAAAACTGATTGAAAAAGACTGGGACAGAATCTTATTAAGCACACACTGTCCAAACTTCAAATTCATTATTAATTCGAAACCCCCCTTTACAAATAAGCTCCAAAATGGTCTGCTTGAAAGTTATTTAGATTCCAGGACAGATCTAGCCACCAAGCGTACTATGGCTCAGCTACGCACTGGAAACGAAATTCAACTTAACTTGTTTCTCAACGGTAATACTTATAAAATTAAGACAAACGAAATATGCTCTGTATGCAATATGCAACAAAGAGAAAATATTGAACACATTCTCTTCGACTGTCCTCTTTACACAGGTTTACGCCCACAAAATTTTCAGGGCAACTTCACTGAGCTAGCTGCCCGCCCGAGCGCCCGTGAGGCAACTCAAATACACAAGGTACTTGCATCTATGATGCGGCTGAGGTCCTTCGCGAGGAATGAATAAATCACCCCTTCTGTTATGTCACACTTACTCGTTTCGATAACGCATATTAATTAAGGAATCACTTATTTATTTTGTCTTACACATATTATGTTTTAATTAAGAATGTCACTCTTATTCATAGCTTGTATACAAAGGCTTATGGAATAATAAACCTTATTATTATTATTATTATTATTAAGTAGGATATGTACACTCTTCTCCGACCCTTTTGCATTTAATAATTGCTTCAAAACAAAAATCACAAATTCTGCAGTTTGACGTTTGATGTGAGAACTGCGAATTTGGCACAAATGACGGTGATATCGGTAACCGTTGCGAATCGAGCGTAGTTAATTCTTGGACGAAAAAATGGCGGCCGCTCGACAACTGTTCCAAAAGTAGCGCACGATTTCAGCCGAATTCTGTCAACTGTTGCACAATGTGTCGGCTGAACACGACCATTAACAATAATTATAAAATTATAGGCAACCAGTCATAACAGTCGGTGCAATAATAAAAGTCGACGTTTACACTGTCGGTGTCGGAATTAAACAGAAGAATTGAAATTTTAAAAAGCGACATGAACCTCAAGTGCATTGCTCTATTTTTTTACGAACGGATAAAGTTCTATCGGCATCTACTGGCGTTTTCTATTATTTTAAATTAACTGTTAATTAAATTCTAAAATGACAAACTTATTGGATGAAAGTGAATATGTACCTAAAATCCGTTCATTTACTATAACAGAACTAAAATTTTTCTGGAACTGTACAAACCTAATTTGTAAGAGCGTGTACTTTTGACAATTTAATCAAAATTTAGCGGGAAAGCAAAAACATTACATAACCCAAATCTTCTAGGGTTTATTTTTATTATTAGCAGCAGTGTCACAGATAAACGGACCTGAGGCTTTTTCGTGAATATTTTTCTTTGCACTTTACTCAAAACTGCACGCACACAAAGGCCATTTTGGGTCAAATTTTGACATTTGTCATGTTTTCTGACGTATCACATTGAAATCGCTTCTACCAACTCACCTGTTACTAAAATTCATGTAAAATTCCTTGCAAAATTTCCTCATACCAACCTAAAATTCAAATTTTGACGTTCTGTCACTTCAATAGAAAATGAATAGAGAGTATTTTAGGATTAGGTAGGTATGTACTTTAAACTTTGTTGTAGCCAACATTTCTAATCTGTTATTCCTTAATTTAACAAACATTCACTTTAAGTTAAGATGATCTGGATAAGGGGTGGAACTAATAAAGTTAAGTAAATGCTTGTGATTGAATTAATAAAGAATAAAAATGTACATTTTTATTTAAAAACAGAGAAATAGTGGGTGCTCAAAAGGTCCCTGATTGATTGAGCAGGAGAAATCTATACCCCGCAATAAATTATTTTCTAGAAACAGCAAAACAAATTGAATGCAGGAAAAATAACGCGAGGGAAATTTTTTGATAATGAATTCTGCCACCTACGTAAATTAAAATTGGCCACACCTAGTAACTAGTCATTAATCTTAGATCCACTATAATAATAATCATTATTATTATAAACGATTTTTCATGGTGATTGTTCTGCGTGTTAGAGAGCAAATAAAAAGTGAAACAATGACCGCCTCTCACATCAGATCGCTGTAAAATCTAGGACAAGTGATCATTATCATTTCGCACAATTTTGATATACTTGAATTGGATATGGGATGAGAATGTTTACTATTTGAAAAACTAGATTAATGAATGTAAGCGAACACCTAAATGTGCGTGTTGCTTTAATGAGAGCTTTATTATACGACCATTATTGTTAACTCAATTACTGGCGGCGATTTAGAAATGGGGGCAATTACCAGAAAAATATTGAACTAAATATTTTGCTACTCGTGGGTGTAGTTTCAATGGAAATTTCTGCTGAAAAAGTTTTAAAGTTGACTGAGTTTTAAAAAGTGTTCAACTTGGGAGTAATAGTTGCCGCACTTTTAACTTTGCAATAAGTTCTTGCACGGAAATAATTAATTTTCGCACAATCGTATGTTATAACTCTCTTACCGACATAGTTAACATAAGGTGTAAGTTCAACTTACCAAGCGCGGTTTGGTTTCCCAGGCAACGAAAAATAACAGTGCTGTTATGAATTCATAACAGCACGCATATCTGACACAGGCATGGTAAGTAAAACAATTGAACTGGCAAAGGTAGCGAGAGCATTAGGAAAATTCGGCGATCTGTCAAACAGGATTTGTTTAATGGCTGACGAAAAATGTTCAATAAGTTAATTACGATTGTGCGAAAAATCATATACGATACACGGTTGTTAAGTACATCTAACATAATCTCGGAAATTGCAAAAACTCGTCTTCGACTCGTTTTTGCAAACCTTTCCTCGATTCTGTTATACTGTACTTACCAACCTAATATCGTAATATACTATAAATGCTACTTTGGGTAAGGGTTGAGGTTAAATGGTGGCAAAATCGATATACTTAACCGCATTACGGCTCACAATCATGCACATCATATGAACTCCGATTAGGTAGGTAACCCTAACGGATATAAAATTTTGCATGGAGACTGCCCACATTCCGCCACCAAATAACGTGAATGTTAGTGCAATCCAAATACCCGCATTTCTTCACTTATTGCCCAATTTTAGCATCGCCAAATTAGGAATCCTGCCTTCTGATTTCAGTTCTCGCTGTTCTCCGAACATGTTTATACAGGGTTAGTACAAAATCCCGGGACGGTCCGTTTTCTCTGTTATTTCTTAATATTCTAATCTGAAGCTTGGTACCCAGGCACAATTAACTACAGATAATTTAAAACTGTTGTTAAAATTTTCTTGGACTTCCGGTTAAACCGGAAATGACCCTAAAAGTCGGTTTTTTAAATGGAATTATACTTTTTTCTCAACGGATTCGGAATCTATGAATTTTTTAAAGTTAAAAACATATATCTTACTTGACCAGAAGTCAAGTCGCGGCTAGCCTGGATTTTCAAAAACATCGAAGAAATCGGTCAAAAAACAAGATTTTTCAAAGCCGCAAGTACACGTCAACTTTATTTTTTTAAAGCAAATTCAATCGGCCAATTACATTTTTAAAAATTCTTTTTCCTATTTTGGCTGATTGTGAACATTTTTAATAAATTTCAAAAAAGCAAAAACAAATAAAAGGAAATGTAATTGTGTAGATGAATTTTTATTAAAAAAATAAGGTTGACGTGTACTTGCGGTTTTGAAAAATCTTGTTTTTTGACCGATTTCTTCGATGTTTTTGAAAATCCAGGGTAGTCGCGACTTGACTTCTGGTCAAGTGTGATACAGGTTATTAACTTTCAAAAATTCGTAGATTCCGAATCCGTTGAGAAAAAAGTATGATTCCGGTTTAACCGGAAGTCCAAGAAAATTTTTAAAAACAGTTTTAAATTCCCTGTATTTAATTGTGCCTGGGTACCAAATTTCAAAGTAAAATCTCAAGAAATAACGGAGATAACTGACCGTCCCGAGACTTTATACTAACCCTGTATTTATTTTAAGCAAGTATTCCTAAAGGTAGGCCGGATTGTAGCGATACTTTTTGAGTTGGTAAATTGAAAAATATTGTCAAAATCATTTAAAAAAGGGGACAGCAGAGAAGCGGCTGGAACCTCTCCCCATCGCGTGGGTCTTTGATTTCCGTGTAGGTAGCAGCCAGTTGAACACGAAAAATTTTAGACCATACTCGTCATTGGGACTAATTTCACACTTTCTGGAGTGCGTTCGTGAAGTGTTACAGAGTACACACTCTGTAACTCTGTAACAAAAATGACGTCCACAAACATAAACGTCACTCTTTTACAAGAAAGTGTTAAGACAAAGCTTACCTTGGTGACGACCACGACAATAATCACAGTGTGGAGAAAGATCAAAAACTGTCAAGAACCACAAATAATTTTAAGTTTAAAAGTTTAAAAAGTTAAACTGCGATCAGCTTTCGGAAGCAGCTAATAATATGGAGGTTTTTGGTACTTATTTACGAATATCATATCAAAATGGTTACATAGTCCGTTCACAATTCGATGTTATTCTGCGTTCTATTACAAAAATGTCATTCAAACTATGTTAGGTACTATGCTATCACATTAAAATGTACATAATCGCAATCTTTTACGAACGCGCCCCTGATGACCACCTCTCACATTTGAAGCCACTTACCTTTAAGGTTAATATTCTGTCACATTTACTGCCATTATTCCCATTATCAGTCTGCAAGTTTTAAAACCAGAATGAGAATATCGAGGATAATATTCATTATTTTCAGCCAAAATGGTAGGAACTGTGAATAAATTTTTAGAACCAGAATTTAATTATCTTTCTAATGATGACATAGAAAATGAGGCCTTGTATTTAAAATTTTAAAGTTGATACGCCCAAAGGGCACTTCCCGTGGACCAGTTGCTTCCAAAAGCCTTTCAAATCTTCAGGTCACCCAATCTCCATCATGTACCAAATTTCAGCCAAGTCGATTCTGTAGTTTGGGCTGTAATGTGCATTTAGTGTTATTAAAATATTTGGATTTTTCTTACCCAAGGACATTAATGCCAATGAATTTTGTTATAAAACCAGATTTGAAAGACAATAAAGTTTTCAAAAACTTGTTTTTAGATGTTTAAATGAGGGTATAATTTGAAATAAACTGCTCAACAATTCTATTGGTCCACCCGGAAATTTGAGTCGAATTCAAAATGCCGCAACTCCTCAAGCAGTTGATCGATTTGAATGAACTTTTTTTCCACAGATAGTCCATTTCATTGGCCACGACACGGGATGCTCCGCGTTTTATGCAGGTGCCCCTTATTTGATATACAGGGTGTCAGAGCCGGGTACTGCAAAAGGACGAAAATTGAAACCACCCCCGATTCTGAAAGAAATTTTTCTAATTTTTTTTTAGCTGGTTGAGAAGACGTACCAAGTTCATACCTCCAGACGTTTTTTTGAAATTTTCTCCATTTCCTCTAATTAGGGTGCAGAGCGGAAAAAACTGTTTTTTCATCGGTGGTTAATAGCGCCTTTAGTTGTACACAAATTTTAATTTCCTGGGGGTCCTTGTAACGCAAGAACTTCACTCTAAATTGCCATCAATGCAAAAGTATCCTGATATAAAATGTCACAGAAAAGGGGGCCCACTGAAGTGAACCCAAAATGATTCTGCGTTTAAAATGATCTCTGATTAAAGACGGACCAAAATTGAAACGATGCCGTCATAGAGCCATTCATACTGAACATTTTAAGATGCTCTTCATCTGAATTGGATCACATTTGGCTGTGCTGATACAAAAAGCAGGCATTTCGCACATCTGTAATTTCGTGAAACCAAGGCGACAAAAATTTTGACAAAGCCTGAAGGATCGTTACCTTGTCAACGAAATATGAATCTTTGTTTTCATTTTTGTCACCGTGGTTTCACGAATTTAAGGGGCTGTATTTTGTCTAAAAACGGCCCGTTGAAGAGTTGGGTTGAACACCGGTGATTCTGATCCTATTCTGACGATGAACATCTTAAATGTTCAGGACAAATGGTTCTATGAAAACATCGTTTCAAATTTACTCCGTCTTTACTTAAAGATTACTTCGAAAGCAGAATAAAATTGGGTCAATTTCAAAGGGCCCCCTTTTCTGGGTCACCTTGTTTTAGATTAATTTTGACCCCATGGTGTCCTAGAGTAAAGCTTTTACGATACAATGATCTCAAGAAATTAAAAATGGAGTAGAAGTTAAAGAGGCTATTAACTACCGATGAAATAACAGTTTTTTTGGCCCTGCACCCTAATTAGAGGAGATGGGGCAAATTTCAAAAAAAACGTCTGGAGGTATGAACCTGAGACGTCTTCTCAACCATGCAAAAAAAATTAGAAAAATTTCTTTCAGAATCGGGGGTGGTTTAAATTTTCGTAATTTTTCAGTACCCGGCTCTGACACCCTGTATATCAAATAAGGGGCACCTGCATAAAACGCGGAACATCCCGTGTCGTGGCCAATGAAATGGACTATCCGTGGAAAAAAGGTTCATTCAAATCGATCAACTGCTTGAGGAGTTGCGGCATTTGAATTCGACTCAAATTTCCGGGTGGACCAATTGAATTGTTGAGCAGTTTAGTAAAAAAAAATTAAAAATGGGGGTTTGTATTTAAAATTTAGAAATTGATGTGCCAAACCGGCACTTGCCGTTTGTCGATTGCCTCCAAAAACTCATCAGCTCTTGGACCTGTAATACTATTTCCATGTGCAAAATTTCGGCCAAATCGGTCCAGAGGTTTGGGCTTTTAATATACACTCGAGTGCAAGTGAATGCTAACGATTTGACAAAACTAGTAGGCAATGGCCTATGGAAATACATTGGCATGGCCTGCCAATTTTGCCAAATCGTTAACATTCACTTGCACTCGAGTGTATACGTTAAAAATTTCGAATATTTGAGTTTTTGTTAAAGAGGCACTAAGAGTTAATGCATCTTTAGAAGCACAATTTGAAGGCCTTTCTTATGTTAACCTCGAAAATAAGAATGTATTTTTATTAGGTAGACAATTATATAACAAAAGGAAGAATCACCCAAGAGGACAGAAACAGCATTGACCGCCCTGATGAGGTTCCTTACGATATGGCCCAAATTCGATGAAGACTAACTTTTTAAGAAATAATTAACGCCACAAAATTAGTTAAAAAAATTGACAACTGTCATTAAATAATTTAGAGGATTTCTTTGGGGACAGTACCAAATAATTCAGCACAAGCGTGCTTCCATAGCCAACCCTAATTACGAAACTTTTGAAACACAGTGTATCAATGTGTAGAAGTTAAAAACGTGATGTTAGGAGTCATACATTCACTTGAAGGTAGCGTGTTTTCACTGTGTATAATGTAACCTTATGTATATTTTATGTTTTACATTATTTGCTTTATTAAGATCACATCAGTATAATAATAAAAAACGATATTATTTCTCTTAGAATGTGAGAGCTAATTCTACCAAACAAACTAATGGAACTTGTTACTCTCATGAGAGCAAGAAAGTCTTTGTTCCACTCTAATGTATTAGCTATAGCTTTCAAAGTTAATAAAGAATTAATTTCACCAGCAGTGCAAAAAACAGGAAAATCAAATTCCATTCGTCCTACAATCCCATTTCTAAAAAAAAGTAATCAGAACGTGGATAAGGTATTAGAAACTGCTACTCCAGGTGGATAAATTTAAGACAATATCGAAAGCAATAGGATTACCGAGAAAGGAGGATACAACGATTGTTTCCGCAGTCGAAAGAGATATTAAACCTGCCTGGCATTTTTCAATTTCTCAATTTTTTCCACTTGCTAACCTTATTGTGTTATTTAATTTGCTCGAAATTACTTTCCAAGAGGACTGACAACAAAACACAACGTGTAGGTAAACAACAGCAATTTCGGCTTTAATTTCAAGTTCAATGTTCAGGAAATTGGTTTTCCATAAACGCTATCGATGAAAGTCTAGAATAAAACGATTATTTATTACAAAACAGTAAAACTTGTTTCGTTTTTGTTGACCTGCTCGGATTGTCTTATCAATTGGCACTTATGTACAAATTATGCAAGCTGGATGTAACGTTATGAATAGCTTTTTCCGTTGGAAATAACTGAAAACCGGTAACGTAAAGGCCGTGGTAGAAAAGAATTAGCGAAAGCTAAGGGTTAGGAAGGTACCAATATTTTGTGCATCAATTGACTCAATGGTACAACAGGTGTATACCGGGCGGACAGGGGAGGGCTATAAGAAGACCGCTACACTGTCCCAGTGACCCACTTGGGATGCTCTGGTGGCCGACAGACCAAAGGCAACTCTTCAGTCACTTACCGGCTCCAACAACTACAAGAATATACCTCCAAAGACTCTTCGAATGAGTGTGTACCTCGCAAAATTGACACAACATGGTATAGCAGTGTTTTAGACTTAATTTTTCCGGGCTAATTTCAAAAATGAAGTTGAATATTTTCGTGAGTTTGTGTCTATTGCAGTCGGTGCTGGCAGAGGAAATTCAATTTGGCGCCAGGAACACCCGAGGTACGTCTTTTTTTTACTTATCATTTATCAATCATTAAAACAATATCGAAATTAGGCCACTTACGGTTCATATTAATTCGGACATGCGTATGAATGATATGGTTTTGATTCCGTATTAATATCCGTATCCGCATTGCTTGATTTTGAAAAAAATGTATTAAAGGGCGGTGCGGGAAATAATAATTAATAGGCGGAGTTGTTGTGTATGTTGCAATCTTTTTTTATTAATTATTGTTGCATACACGGATAGATTTTGATAAAATGCATGCAAAAGGCCGCATTAATATGCATGGCTTGGTACAAATTAAATGTCGTGATCTTTCTGCATTACAAATTATTATCGATTGGCTTGTTGGTTATTTTTTGCCTGCGGGTCCCTGGCTTTGTTGAAAAAAAGCTGCTGATTTGGGTTTCAAATGCCCGTATTTACGTAGGTTAAAGTGAAATTTGATTTAGCCCACATGAAAATTCAGGGAAAAACTCTGGCTTAGAAATGTTTATTGGAAAATGATTTTAATTTCATCCACTAGCTATAGTTTCAATATTCATTTTAAGTAGGTACATTACCCATTTTGATTCAACTAAATTCGCACATCATAAATGCATACCTACCGCTTAGGAATAGGTACTATCAGGCATCAGCGCATAATAACTTCCGCCACTTATAGTGTAATAATATGTTGTGAATGGTTTATGAAATCGATATTGCCCTCACTTCAATATCTGCATATTATCTATTACTGTTAGTTCGTTATCAATTACAGTAATTGAGGCATAAGTCGTACATCCAAATATTTTAAATTTTCTGAAGCAATCTAGGAAGTTATCCTCCATCGCCGGATGCCAACCGTAATAAACAATCAGCAATTTCAATCAGTAGGTATTTATGTAAAAAGTACCGAATACAAGTTCTCTGTACGAGCGTATGGATACTGAAAACGTATTTCGGTAGGTCGGTCGGTACGCGATGCTGCATGAACGGTTTTTTATAAGTCACAAAAACTTAGAGTTAAATTGAACTAAAATTGAAAAATAAGCTAGTCAACTTTACAGTACTAATATTCAGTCTTATTCTCGATTACATTGAACACGTTTTAATATTGCAAACTTTTAAGATATTCGATTGGCTAGTTAGCAATTTTTGAAAGTGTTGCTGCCATGGGGAATTGAAAATGAATGTCCAATTCAATTGAAAATCCCTGGCAACGGGTAAAAGTAGTTGCTTGAGTTTTCAATTGCAATCGTTATTTTCTTAAGAATCGCTATAGCAACCGAAAAACTCACAAATCGGATTGATAGCAACTAAAAAGATTGCCAATCGAATATCTTAAAAGTTTTCAATGTCATCCAGAATAAGACTGATTGATGATATTGGTGAGTATGCACTAATTTGATAATAAAGACGAGTTGTGAATATGGTTTGTTTGTGCATAATTATGGTTTTATTGATTTTATTAATAAACGCGACCGACATGTTTCGCCTGTTCGGCATCTTCCGGGTCAACTTAGATACAACAAGATTTCTGATGACAAAAATGACAAAATTCTACACAGGTCAATTGGAAGCGAATCTCAGACGAGCTTGAAATAAAGAGATATATTATAAACAAGAACCAGGAAACAGTCAATATTCAAACAAATACATTACCTAACCTTCTTTCCAATTTTTAAACACATTAGCATCTGAAAACCGATTTTCAAACGTACCCCTGAGCTTGATCATGTGACGTCAAGATGCGAAGATGAAATGTTAATTTTGACAAACATGGATGTGAAGCTCCTGTGATAATTTTAAAGTTTTAAATTAAATATAAGATTTAAACCTTACTAATGTTAATGTACTAAGTGAAATTCATCGAGAACGTAAATCACGTAACCAAAAATTCAAATTGTAGATATCTTGTTGTACAACGATAAGTGGTTTATTCATGAAATTAACAAAACCATAATATGCACCCACTACAAAATAAGTCGTCTTTATTTACACTACTATATAGTACCGTAAAGTGTTTCGTTTACAGTATTATTATAATATAAAGTAATTACTTTACTGTACTAGCAAGAGAAGGGGGACCGGACCGGATATCTAATTTTAAAAATATGTAGAATATAAAGTTATCATTTTGTTAAAAAAACTATAAAAGCTATAAGTATTAGATACAGCGCTTTTTTAAAGTAAGGAATAATTTTAAAAACTTTTTGGAGAGGAATATTTATGAAAGGTCCTCGAACAGGTTAATCTTAGTTTTTTGATGTGCACCCAGTGGTAGTCAGATATTTTTTTGTACTTCCGGTTTAACCGGAAATGATCCTAATTTTAATTTTTCAAGTAGAATCACTTTTTTACGATACCTGACCGGAAACGGAGTCATGGCCACCTTAAATTTTCAAAAACTTCGAAGAAATCGGTGAAAAATTGAGATTTTTGAAAAACGAAAACACACGTCAACTTAATTTTTTTGATGCCAATTCTAATGCCCAATTACATTGATTTAATTTTAACCTCCTCACACCGAATATAAAAATGGGGGGGTTACTGCAATCAGTCCAAAATTCGAAATTGAGATAACACCAGATCTTTTCGTTCGAAGGTCCCAGGATTTTTTTTTATATTTTAACTTCCCCACACCGAATATAAAAATGGGGGGGTTACTGCAATCAGTCCAAAATTCGAAATTGAGATAACACCAGATCTTTTCGTTCCAAGGTCCCAGGATTTTTTTTTGCAACTTTAACAGGTTTTGAACATTGAGAAATTAATGAATAAAAATAATTTAAAAAAAACTAATTGCTCAATTGAATTTAAATCGAAAAAACAATGCTGAAGTGTTTTCGTGTTTTTAAAAAATCTCAATTTCTCACCGATTTCTTCGGAAGTGGAGTCACGGCCGTACGTGACTCCACTGGTCAGGTAATTATGACACATTACTATCACAGAAAAAATTGTAGATTCCGAATCCGTTCAGAATAAAGTATGATCCCAATTGAAAAATTTTAATTAGGTTAATTTCCGGCTAAACCGGCAGTGCAAAAAAATATCAGAGTACACCAACGGCTGCGCCTCAAAAAAATAAGGTTGACCTGTCCGAGGATATTTACGAAATATTCCTCTAGAAAAAGTTATTGAATTTATTCCTTACTTTTTATTTTTGGACATAAAGGACGCTGATTTCTTCTGGATATAATCTAAAAATTCAATGACATTTTGTTTCCACGTTTCCTAATCTCAAACGGCAATGAAAAGGCTTGTTCACAATATGTTATTGGGTTTTTGAGTATAGGCAAAATAAAGAGTTTGATTTGCAAAATAATCCTACCGAATATCAACCGATAAAATTATAATGCGATAAGAATGGTGCTATTCAACGGTGAACAGGTAATACACACCATTCTAATCGCATCATAACTTTATTGGTCCCATAACTGCTTCTAGAAAACGGACATTAATAATTCGCGATAAAAGCTCTCCATCTTCGGTGTCGGGCTTTTAGATTTTATTTTAGAAGGAAAATTTTACGAAAATTTACGTGAAATTCTACCAGTAAAACTTGGAATTCTCACAATATAACGTATGATTATAAATCACAGAAAATATTTCATTGACTTTCATTCATTTGAATTGAATTGAATTTCATTGAATGTGTGTTTTACCTATTACACACTGTTGACGAAAAAATTACTTTTAGCTTTAAATTAAAGAATTCATTTAATAAAAACTTCTAAAATATTCAAAGATTTCTTAAAATGGACAGGGAAAATCGAAAAAAACGTTAAAGTGAGAGAATCTGCACACGAAAAACTCATCAACATATCGTTTTAAAGTTTAAACAAACAAACCCTTCTTTCGTGCAATTGTTTCGTGCTAGTCTGATACAACGTACATACAACATACTTTCTCTAAACTAAAGATGTTTAATAAAAGGGGTTACAGGGCACAAAACAAGTACAAAAAAACCGAAGTGAGTAGGTAAGAGCTTTCTCTTCATTCAATTTCCTTCTGCTACTTGAAATTAACCAATAATCTTTCTTAGTGTAAACAGTAATAGTTTTTCGGGATAAAATACTTAAGTTCCTTCCAATCAGCAAGTCTCCACATGGCAATACTATGCTCTGGCATCACTTCATGAAGTGAAAAGCAATAATTATAATAGTTAAACTGATAGCCAACGCTATAATAACGTAGGACATTACACACATATTTGACAATTTTTCACTTCAGTCACTTAAATCACCACCAGCAATTACCTGTGACAGACAAAAGTGTGTAAATTGTTCCACACTACATCATATAAAAATCTATTATGCAGCGTGTCTAATTACTATAACCGCCCATAAAAATCACCTCTTAAATTATTTTAGAACACTTTTTATGTCTCGTGAACATATAGTTTACATTAATTGCCATAAACTGGTTTTTAAATAATAATTATTTAATAACCGTTGTTTATAATATTACCTAGCTTTGATGACAAACGAAATATTGTTCTCGCCGGTTTCGCTTTTGCGTGGGACAGTTTAATTTAATGCAGGTCCCAAGGCTTGCCTCTGTTGTTTAATTAATTTGTCACCGGGTCTACCTCCAGTCTTGTGATAAATTATGTTCACTCCAATCAGCTCGTTCCGGGTATAATTCGATTAGCCGTAGTTACGGCGTGTTAAATTGGACTATATGACAGTGGCATGTCTGGGAGTTACAAGACATTAGATTATCGCAGACAGAGCGAAGGACATATTTCTTAGATGGCTGGGGCTGACCTCCTGGCACACATTACCTTTGGCTTGTTTTAACGGTGGTCTTGTTATGTTTATGATGTGTGATTTGGATTTTGTTGAACACGACAAGACAGTGTGACGATGTTGCAGTTTGTGCTTCCCCCGGATTCTCATTTAATGATGCACGAAGAGATTGCTAAGGGCCGGTTTGTCACCCTAGTTTCCATTGTGACAGCAATTAATTGTTTATATGGAAATAACGAGGAAAATAACCTCATGTTAAATTTAACACGATTTAACATGAGATGGAAAAATCGACCCTTAGAGTTATTACAAAGAATTTACTTTATTTACACTACTTAATCGTGACAATTTGAAAATAAAAATAGAGGAACTACCCCCCCAAGAATTTAGCCCCCATCAAGAAGCTCTATACTGTAACAGTAGTTTTAATGTACCAATTTGGATTCTGACAGTTGAAGACGCGCGAAACGAGAAGAGCAAAAACTTAGCTTTACCAAATTTTCATTTTTAGTTAATCTCTCTAAGATCAAGCAGCCTTTTGGCATACCTACAGAAAATCGCAAGGACGACCTGGTGTTTAGGTACGTAATCCCTCTGATGAAATATTGAGATTCTGAATAGGGCAACATTTAGATTTTAGAAAACAACGTTTCCCTTTTGCCAACTTCAATAGCCTTTATGCCTGCGTCAGACTAAAAGAAGTGTAATTATTGAAGAATAAACCATTCTGCCCCCTCAATCTCATACTTGATCTACGCTGCCCGGCCCTAACTCCGTCAAATGCTTGTCAAAAGCGCTGTGGCGTAATTTTTTAGAAAGTGATAAAATATAATTGAGTTCTTTTTGCAACCTTACCGTAATCAAATCACCAGCAAAACGTTCTTGTACCATTATTCGGATGAAGCGAATTCAATTTCTCATGCAAAACTTTAAGAGCAAAGCGTTTGACAGACACATTATTTGACATTGTCAAATTTGAAGTCTAAAATTTATATTACGCAGGTGGAAATTAGGAGCTTATTGTTAGATTTGAGAGGTTTTATAAAACGGGTTCCGACTGTAAAATAATATGTTTTTCTAACACCAACATTTTATACTGTTTCTATGGTGCATTTGAATTTGCTTCTTATGTTTGCTATAAAACACGCCGTTGACTATAAGACACGTCGTCCATGACAACGTGTTTTATAGCTAATAACTAAATTACATTTCTATAAATATTACAAGTAACATTAATTTATTTATCTTTTACATAAAAATTGAAATTACAATTATTGTAGTAAACAAGTCCTCCAGTAATTCCAGATCTAGAGGATGTGCTGGGTTCTTCGGGGTTTATCGTATTGATGGTCTTGGTTCTAACATCTACCTTCTTAATTTGATCCATTTCATTACAATTCATCATTCCATAGCTAAAAATCTTTCTTGCAATCTTCACTCGCTCTCCGAATGATTCTTCTATATAAGACTCGGCTACTTTTGAAGATTCCCACCCGCCATGTCTTTTCAAGGAGGTAATATCTCCACCTGCGTTAACAAGGAGAGTTGCTGAACTGCGACGAAACGAATGACCACTATAACTTTTTGGATTTTCCAGTTTCAGGAAAATCGCCATCTTTTTTGGAATTTGTCCGAAAGAATTAATTCCAACAACTTGTCGAGTGCACTTGCCTTTATGGTATTGAAGAAAAAATCTAGAAGGTGCATTTTTGGGACGTAAAGCAACATAACGTCTGAACAAATCAATAGGGTTAACACCAAAACCTTCACTGACAATACTGAATCTTCTTTCCTTATGTGTTTTACTATCAGGAATAGTAACGTTCAAAACATCTCCACAGTCCTCTATGTCTTCATAATTCATACTGCACAATTCTGCTTTACGACACGCTCCTCCAATTCCGAATAGTAAAGAGATCTTCATAAACAAATAGTCTTCATTTCCAGCTTGCAGTAAAAATGTTTCAATCTCTTTTCGCGACAACACCTTGGACTTTTTACCACGATAACCAACATTCAAATTCTTCAAATAAGGAACAACTGCACCAAATTTTTCAATATCCACGTTCTCTTTACACTTCAGAGTCGCTTTTAACATAGAATATTCTGGCCTCAAAGATGCTGGGCACAGCTTTTGTGACCTCATGTCAAGATACGTTAAGATCACGTCTTCAGTCATTTCACCAATACCTTTTTCTGTCCTCCATTTTTGAAAACTCACGTAAACCTTTTCATACGGATCTTTAGATTTCGCAGGTAACAATTTTCCACGTAATTCAATACCTTTCTTCAATATTTCGTCCGGAATATTTTCGGACATTTCAACTACAAACTTTTTTCAAAATTTGTCAAAATTTGTTTACATGATAACCATAGCAACCATGGCATTCTTTATTTTTACATACAACCATTCGCACGTATATTTTAAAGAAAAATTAAAATATCCTGCTAATATAATATGGCATTATATGGTTAGTGTTAGAAAAAATGATGAAGACAACACGTGTTTTATAGTTTAAAAATCTCGGCCTATTATATTTTCGCTCCGCTCAAATATAAACTACGACCTCGATTTTTAAACTGTCTATAAAACACTTGTTGTCTTAATAGCTATTTTAAAAACGTCAAGAGAATAAAAAACAAGAAATGGTTTAAAGTTAAAATTTGCTAGGCAAATATTTACAGCACATTTTAATTTTGATTATAAAAACAGCCCTAAGCAGTATAAGTTAAGATGTTTACCGGTTTCAGGCGATTAAAGCGTTCTTAACATGCATAAAAATAGGCTGGTAAGCAGATCATAACGTTATCTAATGGTTTCTAGACAACAAGCCCATTAACCATTCATGACAACAATGACCCTATTCAAATGCTGTCATCTCGATTGTCAAAATGACGCGAATTCACGCAAGATTTTTTTAATTTTGGCTTTAATCGCTTTAAACCGATAAACTATTGAACAAACCTCGGATGTTATGAATCATAACAGACTTAGATGTCTTAAAATCCTCGCTCTCCGAGCTCGGATTTCAATTGACATCTGCGTCTGTTATGATAGTCATAACATTCCTAGGTATGTTAATAGCTATAATCACCTAAATTGTAGAAATAACTGTTCTATTTACAATTTTAGCAGAATAGCACCGAATGAGTTGAAGTTTTTAAATACCTTTGAAATGTGAAATTATTACCTAATAATTTTTTTTTTTTTTTTTCATGGCGCTTTTCCTTTCCTACAAAAATCCATTCTGCTACTGAGTCAAAGTAAACTTTTTATAATGAGTGGGCGAAGTTGTTCTTCATAACGTTATTTGCCTATAAAAGATAGGGCGAGATATCAACATTAAGTCCTTCATCAAAGTCTCTTCAGTTTGCACTCGAAACACCAACTACTCGGCTAATATTAACAGTAAACAATTATGTCAAGAACGCGGATTGTTACTATAAACTTATTGATGTAAGGATTTGGCACCCTTTCTACTGTTGATCCCTGCAACGAACATGTGGTTTAACTGTTAATAAAAGCGATTAGTAGTCGAGCAGGTTATTGTTTGAGGATTAACACACTCACGAAATCAACAAAAGATTTATAATTAGTGTGAACCATGATCCTTGTTCTTTGATTAGTAACGCAATGAAACTGATATATGGTACCTTTTTTGGAGAAAATTTTGTTAAGAGCCCTCCCACACATCAAATTTTGGTATTACGTAATAGCAGTTATGATTATTGTGATCAAAATTCCTTATGATAGGATTGCCCAATCTTCAATGGATCGAAAGTTGCCGAGTCCCTTCAAAGGATGTCAAAATAGCATCTAGGTACATGAGATTTAAGAATTTCGATAGTGGCCTCGATAGTGGCATTGTTTGAACAGAATTATGACAACAGACATTTGTAAGGGTATATTATGCGTCCCAGAACACAATTTTGCAACCGACTGGAAATGCTGCTTGATTCTTTTTCAGATATTTATAACAACCAGAGGCATGCGTTCTGGAGGAGTCACTACACATTTCTTTCATGAATTTTTGCTCTGGTCGTTTCTCTCAGCAAATAATGACGAAATTTTAGTCTATGGTCTATACATATTCTTCATAAAAGGCGCTACTTTGATGAAAGCCGCTGATACACGGTTTTCGATTGACGTTTTAAAGCCCGAAAATTTGTGTTAGAAAATGTTATTTTATTTAAGTACACGGCACAGTTGTAGATCTGGTAGTATCTATGATGGATCCGAAACCACCCTTGCTGTCGGAGGGCCCTAACCTCCCTAATATGTAGTCGAAATTTATGTGAACGCAGTGGGTCTGAAAGAAGATGACGAGAGAAGAAAATGCAACTTACTTATGCACTGCATGATGGGAGGACCTAATTCATCTTCATGCTGGCTCAACAATAGGCTACCTATTAATTTTTGAAAATGACGAAAAAATTATTTGTTTTCATCATGTTCAAAAATGAATAAGCAGCCTATTGTTGAGCCGGCATGAATTAAGATAGCTCAGACTTTCTACTTTAAAACGCTGCATGATTGATTTCTTGATCTTCAAGATTATCGTAATGGGCTTAGCGTTAAGTCCAGGATTAATGTTTTATTATTGTATAACCCGATTATTGACACATGTCAAAGAAAATCAAATATGAGTTCCCCATTTCAAAGCCCACTGAGGAGGTACCTACCTACTTGAGAGCTTACTTAGAATTTTCGGTTGGCACAAAATATTTGGACCGTTTTTTCGACGAAAAGCAACTAGTGAATCTCGTTAAATACCACTGTGAAGGTGAAACATAAAGACTGGTTTTTTGGAGCATCTTTCACGATCTACTTCGTCCGCTTAAAAGTTTCATGAGCGTTCTCAAAATTGACTCAATGCACGATATCGTTATAGTGTGCAGCTCGACAGTGAAAATAACCGCCTCCAATTATCCCGCTCCGAAAACGAGAGTTTGGAGGTTCAAAAATCATGCTCTAGGTCAGTGTGGCGCATAATTTTCGAAAAAAAACGTGAAACTTCCTCTTCCTGTGTGCCGGATTCCAGCTTTGGCCTACTACGTGACCACAAGAAAGTGCAACTGACCCGAAAATCGTGAAGGACGCGGCTTTTTATCCCGAGAGGAATTCGCGTGAACGATAACAAATAAAAAGTAGACTGCTGATTCTTGGAGAAAACGGTACTAAGTTGAAACGACGCGTTACGGTTTAATCGATAAAGTTTTTTAATTACATTACGCAACTACTTTCGCTGTGATGTTTCAGGACGTTCTCACAGTTTAAATCGTCAATAGTAGGTCTCGGAATCAGGGCGATCCAATTTATGATTTTAAATTGCAAATGAATTTCAATAAATCAAATCGTGATTCGAATTATCGGTCATAGCTGCCTGATTAGGCCGATAAGAATCTGGTTCCTAGTATGAAACAATAGCTTTTTGGAAGTAATTACTATACCTATTAGGTACTATTCGTACAGCTGAAATGCAACCTATTAATCGTCCAAACTGTCAACTGTGTAATACGGATTTTCATTTGGCTTAGAAATCCGTTAAATGTTTGTCAAAAGGTTTGTTGCTAATTTTTTTTGTAAAGTCAAACAAGATAATTGTACGAAGGCGTAGAACGGACACGAGTAAAAAATTTTCATATTTTCGACTTTGAACTCGAAATTTCGACTTCGAACACGAAATTTCGACTTCGAACACGAAATTTCGACTTCGAACTCGAAAGTTTCGACTTCAAACTCGAAATTTCGACTTCAAACACGAAATTTCGACTTCGAACTCGAAATTTCGACTTCAAACACGAAATTTCGACTTTGAACTCGAAATTGAATCTACTGCGCAAGTCCTATTTCCTAACTCGAAAATTTTATTAATGCGCATGTGCGAAGTTCGAACGGGGCAAGCGTCGCACATCAGATGGTACACGGCACACAAACAGACTACAGACCATCTGATGTGCGACGCTTGCGCCGTTCGAAGTTCGCACATGCGCATTAATAAAATTTTCGAGTTAGGAGGTAGGACTTGCGCAGTAGATTCAATTTCGAGTTTGAAGTTGAAATTTCGAGTTCGAAGTCGAAATTTCGAGTTCGAAGTCGAAATTTCGAGTTGTAAGTCGAAATTTCGTGTTCAAAGTCGAAATTTGGTGTTCGAAGTCGAAATTTCGAGTTCAAAGTCGAAATTTTCGAGTTCGAAGTCGAAATTTCGTGTTCGAAGTCGAAATTTCGAGTTCAAAGTCGAAATTTTCGAGTTCGAAGTCGAAAATATGAAAATTTTTTACTCTTGTCCGTTCTACGCCTTCGTACCAATCAGTTCTCTCAATTCATTTCAACATTACAGCATAGCGCTAATTGTCAAATGTTTATTACCCAGGCGAAAATTAGAAGCTTGTCACATTTGAAAGGTTTCCAACGGGTTTAGACTTAGGCCTGTGTGGCACGATACAATATTTGGTCCTAAATTGCATACAATCAGATTTATAATACGGTGGCATTCAATATTGTAACAAGATTGTAATTCAGTTGAAACCACAGCAATGCGCATTGAAATTGAAATCCACCATAATAAGATCCAATGCCTTGTAATAATGCATTGCATTGAATACAATTTAATATCTGTCCGGGATCCACACGACCGAGATTCACCCGATTTCCATGGCGATTCATTGTTGACAACAATGATTCACCATGGAAATAGGGTGAATCCCGGTCGTGTGGATCCCGGACAGACTATAGTACCAAATATTGTATCGTGTCACACGGCCCTTCCCTTACTCTCTGTCCAGGGCATTTTTAAGCGTTTTTCACAGCGTGTCCAAGGAAGTGAAAAGGCCTCGATGGAACGGGGGTACGGGGGCCGGTAGCACCCCGCGAAAATTTTTTACCCCCCCCCCCCCGGGGGCTTCCCAGTCAAAAACTTTTTGCATGGCTTGAAAAGAGGACAGTAAATAATTTCGGAACTTTTAAGAGCAACGCACATTATTAAATGCCTAGTCAAAATCCACGATTTTCTGATGTGGCTCACGACCGTGAATCACTACCAGTGTCAACGCGGCTTTAAACAAAATATTTTTGTTATCACAATAAAATAAAAAGCCTAATTTATGAAATAATCTTCCCGAATACCATTCGTGCATCGCTCGCTATTGTAATCGGTTACATTTTAGAAATAATTATTCAAGCTCTGTTGCCGTATAGGTAAAACTAAATTCGAACTAAATTATTATCATTTATTATCAAGGATTAAAGCGTTCGAGCTTAGCTCTCTGGCTTTTAATCACGATTATTTTCAAATCTCCTTTTAAACCAATCAATTAGACTCATTTTTAAATTTCTATCCAATCAAGTTCATTTAAGAGTGATTAATGCATTTTATCGGTGTTTGCACGAGTCATTTAATCGTTTCCGATGACCACTTGATTTTAAACACAATTTGTTCACTGCTGAAAATCACCACTTAAACAAAATTATGGGAAATAAAGGTCCACAAATACGACCACCAAACACAAGTCTTTCCACAAACCATATTTTAGGTGTTTTTGGACATAAAGAACGCTGATTTCTTCTGGATATATCCTAAAAACTCAATAACATTTTGTTTGCACGGTTCCTAACCTCAAACGTCATTAATGTCAATGAGCTATAAAGGCTCGTTCGCAACATCATATTGGGCTTTTGAGTATAGGCAACCCCGGTTTAAAAAATCATAATTTTATCAAAACAAGAGTTTAATTTGTGAAATAATCTTACCGAATACCACTCGTGCATCGCTATTGCAATCGGTTAAATTTTAGAAATAATTACTCAAGCTTTGTTGCCGTATAGGTAAAACAATTCGAACAAAATTGCCATTTATTATCAAAGATTAAAGCCCTCGAGCTAAAGCGCTCGGGCTTTAATCAGGTAATAAATGACAATTTAGTTCTCATTATTTTACCACCGGCAACAAGCTTTCGTAATCATTTTCAAAATTTAACCGATTAAATAGCATGCACTTGTGGTATTATAAGCGATTAAACAACTCAAGAATTTTAAACCAATCAAACGTCAGAATTTATAGACATTCGACCAATCACCATGGTTTTGAACTGAAAAACACCACGAGTGAAAAGCAGGACGGTTTTCCAGCGAAAAAATTTCTGTCAAATGAAATGTCATGGCAACGAACATGTCAACATGGCAACCTTACAGTTTCTATTGAAATTTCTTTTGTTGTTTAATCATCCGAATATAATTCGTGGTCTGATTTTTTCTGCAAAATTTGCTTACAAATACATTCGTAGCTTTTGCTTTTGGAAAATCGCCACTCGCGCTAAAGCGCTCGTGACGATTTTCGTTGCAAATGCTACTCATTTATTTGTTTCGCAAATTTTGTCGGAAAAAATCAGTACCACTCGTTATGTTATATACGATAAAATACCAGCATGCCGGCCAATATGAAGAAATTGACAACGAGACTGACAACTAAAACCAATATCATTTGATATCAAATCAACATCAAATAAGTTTTCATCATTTTTTCACCTTTAAAAGACGTTCTTTCAACAATAACAACTACAAACATAGATTTTTCCTCCATTCGTGAAATAGTCTCAGCAAATTTCACCCGTGCGCGGGATTTTACCGCAAAATTTTTGAGTAATTTTCTTCGAGTGTTATTTGAAAATGTTAACTCGAAAAAATGCTGTAATATTAGAAAAAAACTCCTCGAGCCCTTCGAGCTCTCGGGATTTTTTCATATAATAAGACAGCATTTTAATCACTTTAATTTCTCGAAAATTTCATAGCGGTAAAACCCCTAGCACTCGAGATAAGTATAAGTATAAGTATAAGTATAAGTATATTTCATCAATAATTGTAATACAATATGTAGAACCGACACGTCAATATAAGGACAAGCACATGAAACAGTACAATACGATACAATAAATACAATACAAAGTACAATAAAGAAGTGAAAGCAATACACAGAGCAATAATACACAGACATTTGATGTTATAAAAAATTGCAAGTAATGTACTCTTCAGTATTGTAGAAACAATGAGTAGGGAAGGAAAGATGGAGCGATATACCCCCCACCACTTTCCACTCAGACACGCCCACCGGCTACTGCGCATCTCCCCCACCCAATCACAGCGCTTCCCCACGACTCTCCGCCCACAGACCACGCCTCCTCACACCCTCTCGACCAATCCGACATAGTGCAGAGCAATATACCCCCCGCCACATTCTCTCTCGACCAATCGCACCATATACCTCCCACCATAACTCCACCTACCAACCTAAATTTTGTATTGTGTCATAGCGATATACCTCCCACCCTCTCCATTAGGGGTTTACCCGTGGTAGCCAATTAAACCAAAGTCAGAGCAATTAACCCCCCGCTACAATTCGGTACTGTTATTTATGCTCCGTCCTTAGTGCACGACAAAGTATGAAGTTCTTAGAGTACATCAAGAACGTTATTCGAAAATTTAAGAAACGCGAAACCCCGTCAACATCGGTCGCCATCTTTGAAAACGCCACCCCAAAGTTGAAAAGAAAATTATCTCTGCTTGAGAAACGTATGACTACCAATTAATGGTATGTGTTTGGATGACGGATGTGAATTAAAACGGAGCTCCTTTCAGTGTTTCGAGACACGTCTGGTAACATTCGAGAAGTGGCCGAAATCACAAGATCCGATAAGGTTGGCAAAATCTGGATTCTATTATATCGGTGAATCGGACATTGTAAAGTGCGTGTTTTGTGGCGTACAAATTTTTAAGTGGGAGTGCGAAGACAAACCGGACGTTGAGCACTTCAAATATTCGCCTGACTGCATTTTCATAAACTTAATACGAGGTGGGGAGAAGCCGACAAGAAGACAAAGAAATCTCTTCTTTTATATATTCGCCATTTTTTTACTGTTATACGTGGAAGTAATCCTCATAAGAAAACTTCTGGTGAATTAACATGGCAAGTACACAGGAGACGGTAATGTTGAATGCAAAAATCTTTTTTTTAAATAAGTCCAAGTCTAAATTCGTGCTGGTGGGGTTGACGGCCGACGGACAATTCTCCCCGATAATTCGGATCGCCTCCAACCGTCAGTATTTCGTGGAAATGACGCCGGAAGATTTTTCTTCACTTATTACCTGCAGGATGTATATTCTCGATTCTCTGACGGAAAATACGAATAACGTTTATCCGATTCACGTTAAAAACTTTACGTTTTCATTTCCCTTGATTAACGGATCGAATATCATGAAGATTCAGAGTAACATAGATGGGAACCACATTTACATGGCAGAGGGTACTTTGAATTCCCTGTTTGGTCTCGTCGATCTCATCGAATATAATTTGCGACGTATAAATGGCGATGATGTGAAAATTCTTTATACGCTCGTACTGAAAAAAACTTTAAAATGCGAAGGGAATGTTATAGATAAAGTCTATCAGTACTTGAATAATTCTGACGAAAAGACTTGGGTCGTAAAAGAACTTGTAAAATGTCTGCCGGATGTGGTAATTAAAGATGCCGAGGAAATTAGAAAAAATGAGGGTAACGTTTAATTTAAACCCGAAAGTGTACATGATGTACGTGTGGCAATTCGCCGCAAAAGAAGCTCGAAAAAGTGATTATGTGATGGAAGCTGTAAATAGAGATAGATTTAGGCGACGTGTTAATAATGTATCAGCTATAATTGAACCTGTATTGCAATTAGATCATAGGATGTACATTTATAAAGATAGGTTTAAGTAATAAAAATATATAATTATGGGTATTTGTTTATTTTTAATAAAAGAAAACAATTTTTATAAGTATTAATTTAAACTACGTCACTGGCATTAATCCATCCTCTTTCATTCATCCCCAACCATTGGACATACACTCGTTTATTTTTCTTCCTGAGAACTTTCTCTATCAGATATACGTCCTTGTGTTTTACTTTGAGAAGCTCCTCTTCGTAAAAGGCTCCTTTAATTTCGGCACCATTTTGATCTCGTAACAAATACGTTCTGGGATTTGTTGATTGCACTTTGGCTATTACGAATATTTCGTTTGTCCAATTCGGCTGATACCCCTTGCTGAATACGTGTCTGTATTTGGAGATTCTGACTGCATCACCTTTTCGAAATTTGGGAATTTTAAAAATCTTCAAATTAGTATAAACTTCTCTCAAAATTTTTTTCTCATTTCTCTTGTTTATATCGACCGGTTTCAACCCGGTGGTTCTGTGTCTAGTGTTATTATATTTTTTAACAATTTCCGGGAGTAGGGTTAACCATTTATAGTTACCCTGCATACTAAACTCTTTCCACATTAAATTCTTCAGGGTACGATTCACCCGCTCGACAATGCTCGCCTTCAAATTGGAGTAGGTACTGAAATGGTTGATGTTGTGTTTTTTCATTAAATTTTGGAAGGATTTGTTATAGAACTCCTTCCCAAAATCGCTTAGCAAATTTTTCGGAACATTTTTACCGTCTTCCAAAACCTGCGACATTGCCTTCGTCACTTCCTCTCCAGTTTTGTTTTTAAGCGGATACGCGTAAACTTTTTTAGAAAATACATCGATCACCACTAATATATATTTATGTCCTTTATTAAATTTTTGATAAGGAACCATTTCTACGACGTCTATTTGGAAGGTATCTAATATTCCTTTAACAATGACTCGTCTACGAGGAAAGTGCACCCTAGCCGGTTTATGTATTTCGTTTATGACGTCACGTTTAATTGATGTCGTCGGCGCCATCTTCGATTTGTAGCTTTAGTATAACTTCCAAAAAGACTTGACTTGTTTTCGGAGAGAATCTCTCTAAACCTATTTCGTCTCCTTGTTTAAGTACTAACCCCTTTGTCAAGTCTACGAAATTATCATTGATAGTGACCTTCAAATCCGTGGGTTCTTTATAAACACTGTGAACAGTTGCAGTTTTATATGGAAATTCATAAAACGGCTTGTGGTTGTTTAATATCATGTTAGAAAGGTGTTTAGAAATTTCAACGCCACTTAACCTAAACGACGTATAATAGAAAAATTTCCTATTAGCATTTTCCGTTTCGACCCTCGGCTCGAAGGTATCGCTAATGTGGTGTAAAAATTTATCCAACATGTTGCTATAAACGCAAGAGAAGACTAAGATGGAAAACCGATTGCCGTTATATTATACGATAATATTTGCTTCTTTAAGAGCATCCATCAAATTACTTATCTCATTTAAATGATTATTATTGCCGCTCATTTGCGACGCCATTAGCAAACGTAGCCGATCGACTAACGTATTAACGTCTTTATACGGGACGTATTCCGGTTCTTTATCGGTAACTTCGAGCGTTTTTAAAAATCCTTGACCTTGATGTTTTTTCGTAGGAAATATTTCATCCTTTAATCCCCTTATGACACCCATATATTTCTTCCCCTTATTACTGGCAATGCTACGATCATGTTGGTATTTTTTTCGACCGGCATTAGTGAGTTTTATAATATTTGCATATTTTCTTGAATCTTCTTCAGTGTATCCTCTAGGCTCTTTCTTAAAAATTAATTCCAATAAACCTGGCGTGAGGGTATAACGATCGTTTCCAACAATTAATTTATCGTCCTGGAAATCGATCTCACTGTCTCCTATGTGAAATTTTGCAAGTTCCGGCTCAAATCTTACGCCAAATTGATGATCGAAGTCACCTTCTACATCGGAAATCATTTGCTCGATATATCCCCGTACTTGTTCGGGCCATTGCTCGAGAAACGAGTCCCTAACCGCTTGTGACAATTGATGAAAATGCTCGGACGTTTCTGTATCAGTTTTTTCGGCCTCCTCAGCTGGCGGCTCATAATTTCCAATATTTGTCGTCGGTATAAAATTGGGGGTCGACCAAACAGGTCTTGGGGGCTGATTTGTGGGTAGGGGTGTCGATGCCGGTAATTTTGGGATGGGGGATGGTGGTCTGACCTTTTTTATAGGAAGAGACGTTGTTTCCTTTTTAATTTCCACCTCTTTTATTTGTGAAATTAAGTTTTTAAGCGGTCCTGTTATGGGCTTAAATCGTTGCTCGGTGAAGAATTGTGACGATTCCTTATCTGTCTTCAGTTTAGACATTTTATTTCTGACGGAACTTCTCGCTTTAGCTAGCTCACGCTTGTATTGATTTTCCATGACGACACGCAACGAATGTATTTTATTTTGTTAAACTATCCTCTTTATAGAATCAAAAAATGGTCGAATCCCTTGCGATAACGACCGTTATTAAATGGCGACTCTTTATCAATAACCAAAAAACTGTGCTTGCTGCTCCTCCAACATTCTCGGCAAATATTTTGTAAACACTCAAACGTCATATCGGTATTCACGTGATCCATATACACGTGTTTTAGGTTTGTCACATCTTGCGGAAAAATGACAAGAAAATTTGCATTATCACGGATAAGTTGTTTTGGAATGGCCGAGTAGGTTTGAGCGAGATAGAAGAGGTCCGTCTTGTTATGTCGACCGAGACAGAAGAAGTCGCGGATTATGGGTATTTGACTAGGAATCGTGATTATATCATCGAAAATTACGACCGAATTCGGTTCAACCTTCTGTGGGGGTATAATGCTATCGCCTTCGTTATACTCAAAATAGCCCACATCACGTAGCGGTTGTAGGACTTGCTTTAAAAATTGATACTTGGGTTGATTTAACGTTTTGCAGTAAATGTAAACATTTTGAAACCTTAATCCGTTCGGTTCCAATAACAGACTTAATAAACTGTTTGTTTTTCCACACCCACTTCTCCCTACAATTAGTCCACGTTTAGAACAACTGCCCATTAGGTTACTATGTTTCGCTTCATCCGTCGAAGGAATACAAAAATCATAATTGGTGACATTTAATTTTTCAACTTGTGAAACAACTTTCATGGTATAATCTTACATACTAAGTTACATTATGACTGAAAATTATTCATATACTATACAAGGATGGTTCGATCCGCGGTAATCTCTAAACCTGGTCTAAATGTCAGATTTTTCTGTCAACCAAACCAAGTTTAGGGAAAACCGAGTTCACCACTTACTAGGTGAACCGACATCGTGACCGAACAACATCAGAGGTGAGAATCTCGAGAATAAGTGTTGCTTTCAGTCCGTACATCAGTTGTTCTCGAGATTCCAAATAAAATGGAAAAAATGTTTAACAAATAAAAATCTTGAAATAATAATTACAAAAAAATAAATTTAGAAATACAACAGCTCAAAGCAGTTTATTACCAAATTCCAACAAAAAATCCGTATTTCTCTGAAATTCGATGTCATAATGACCCCAAGCTAAAGTTTTATAAGAGTTTTTTATTAGATATCTTTTATCGTCGAAATATGAGAGAGCTACTTTGCGGTGTAATTCCGTGTACACGTCATGATTTGTGGATTTGAAAACAGTCATATTGCAAAAGTACTTAAAATCTTTGTCGTGACTGTCGACGATTTTTTTATATGTTTCCAGAGATAAGGCTGTTTCCACGACATGTTTGGTAATTCCTTTAGCTTTTTTCGTAGGTTTCTCGTTATATACCGCCACGGCGTAGGCTTTACTACCTGTACCAGCATACCATTCGGGTACCTTTCCCCCATATTCGTCCTTCATCCTACCGATTACAGATTCTGAAGGAATTATTCCATATTCGTTATCCGGGGAAAAATTACTAGTGTCATATCTTTCCGGATATTTTTTAATGTCCAAATAGAAATTGGGGGTGGCAATTAAGGCACATAAGCTGTCCGTATCGCTGTACAATAGGGTTACTTTATCCCCATATAAGGGCTTTAAAAAATCATAGTAAAATTCATAAACAATAGTTTTGGAAATATCTAAAATGCTAAAACCGAGGTACAGAGGTTTAGTGTAGTTTATCATGGTGCGACCCATTTCAATTGCTGCGAAATTTTCGGTAAAAATTTTCCTATTTTTAAATTGCGGCTTAGAAATCCAAGTTTCGGCACCGTATTTTCGCCCAATTTTTTTCCAATGTGTGGCTAATTTTACATCCACCCGTTTACTAACATCTTCTAACGTTTTTCCATAAATGGAGTTGTTGAGGAGTTTCATAGTGTCCTTTTCAAATTTTGTCGTCGCGGCGTTACGTAATCTTGTATTGAGCTCGATATAGGGTCGCAACCAGTCGCTCTGTTTGAATTCTATCACTCGGTGAATTTTAGTGATTTTCAATCCGTGTTTTAAAATTTGCTTCAAACTTATGTAATGAATAATGTATTTGAATTTATGATTTAAATTTTGAATCAATTTCGAATATTTTCCGTTAGGTGGTACCATATTTTCGGGTGCAAAAGGGAACTCGTTATGGGCATCGTGGAGACTCTGTGGGTAGAAGATATCCACTTCTAAAACATATCCCATATCAGCCGTATCAGAAATTAAGCTTACATCCAAATTTTGAATTTCGTCATCTGACAACCACCGAAAACCCCCAATGGGGAGGAAATTCATCATCGATTTTCCGTAAAGATTGGTTTCGTCTAAATATGCTATATATGTCGTCTCTTTTTGGGGGTCGTAATCAGGAAGATATGGATTATTTGCTTTGGCGTATCGAGTAATAGCTGTAGCGACTCCGCCGCGAATACCGCGTTTAAAGAATAACAACTGGTCGATATCAGTGAGAAGCTCTAAGGAGACTCCAGTATATTTCAGCATCGCATCCCAAGAAAGGGATGGAGCCGTCAAAAAATGAGCCGGATCTAATTGGTAGTGTTTTAAAGCGGAGGAACGGAAATTTTCAAAAATATCTGCTAAAATTAATACGTCGGAAGTTAAGTATATGTCGCTGTATTCTCCCAGAGTGTTGCATTTAAATAAGTCCCATAATGCACGAGCCCTATTATAATTTTTATCCGAAATTGGTTCGTTATAGAGTTTATCGAAAAAATCATCTTTTGTAGGAAAAGTTGTTTCTTCCAATTTAGAGAAATCGTCCAAGTAACTATACGGGAACACATTTTTTTGTCTAATCATTTCAAATTTTTCGTCGGATGGAAAATGTTTCCTAACCTCATTACACTGATCGGGGGTCAAACTTTCGGCTAATTTTTCCAATGAACACGTATAGAACCGGAACGAGTCCACGAAGCGAAGCTTCATATACTTTTGAACAGTGTGCCCCTTTTTGTTAATGTACTGACCTACGTGAATGACCTTGGAAAAGGCGACATAATTCTCCATATTCCGCGCGATCACATCAATTTCGGCTTCGTTCTCCGCCAGTTGTTTGATAAATAAATGGCTGTCATAATTTGATAAATTATGGAAAAAAATTGGTATATAATTTGGAGTTTTATACTGCAGGTTGCATTCTGAGCAGCTTGCAGACAGGAATGCCCCGGTCATGTGATCGTGGACACGTTCTTTTTTACTGTCATTTTCAAAAGGTTCTTTACAAATGTGACATGATTCGGCAGTTTGAAATTCGTGTTCCTGCATAGCTGACAATTCCTCCATTGGCACCACCACGCCTAAATATTTCTCATACAACGAGACAACCTCGTTTTCCAAAGATTTTATAAAGTCTTGGACACAGTTTTCTCCTCGAAACAATTGAAATCGTGACAGTGAATCGTCGAAAGAGCATTTTAAATAGTAAGCAACGCTGTGAGGAACATGTAAATAAGTTTTAATTTGATACGGTTTCTTGGGATCACTTTCAACATAGCTTATCGGTTTTAACACACTTTCGAAATCTCCGTAAAAAACGAAAGGTAATTTTAATTGCTTTTGATAATTTTCAAATTGAAGTATATTATCCGGTACAGTCTTTCCCCGTTTGTTTATTATGGGGTTTTTTGTTGGAAGTTTGGTGTACACATATTCACAATCATGTTCGACGTGACGAGCTAACAGCTCTTTAGTTGAAAATGGAATAATGCATGCATCACAAATAAATTTTCGATTCGATCTTTTGGATAATTGAGCAGAAACTAACTTACTAAAGTCACGTATTAAACAATAATGTTTACTATTAGGAATTTCGTCATCGTTGATAAGTAATAAATTTACATGTTGAATTTTCTTACTCATGGTGTAATACAGGGGGCCGATAATTTCATATCTCGGCTTACCCAAATGATATATTAATTCAATGCCGTACACGTTTACGCTTACACCCGGATTGACCTTTTCGAAAATAGCGATCTCGTGCAAATTAGTTGGAAAAGAAATACCGTTAAAATCGAATATCGTGCTGTACAGAGGATATGATCCCGGCTCATCATCTGGCCCTGAAGGTTGACAAACTGCAGCTACTAAAGAGTGGGCAAAACATCTGTTGTCTTCATTTCGTATGTTGAGTACCGCATTTCGTTTCTTGATAGGGTCCGGCAAGTCGATGAAGGACGATCCTTTTAAAGGATTGAATTGAGAGATGCCCATCTCAAGGAATAGAATTTTGACCAAGGCCCAACCTGTCAGATAAACAAGATTAGTAACAGCACAATAACTTATGATAACTAACCTGATTGCCTTTCATCGAACTCCATAATTTTATTTGATAAAATTTCTTTTACATCCTTGAGTACTTCTATTAAATTTGATGACCGGGTAATAAGTTTATTAGCAGTGGCGAAAGATTTAATTTCCGTTGTTTCCTTCGTTTCCAAAACGTAAATTGAGAAAATTTCGAAAATAATTTTCAAGCAAACGTGTCGATTTAATTGGTCGGTTAATAAATTTAGGATTTTTGACGTAGCCTCGTCGAAAAATTTGTTTAAATCTGTATAATTCTCTTGGGCCATTATTTGAAATGTAACTAATCTTTGCTTGAACGCCGTTGATACAATATAAACCCCGTTGTCCAAATTAATTCTTGTTTTTTCCTTGTGTGCCCTTGACCGTTGATGAGCCAGATATGATTTAGCTGACATCTCTAAATTACACACATGACACTTTTTTAATTCTGGAATTCAACGGGTTAGAAAGAAAAAAAAATCTAAACATAATTACCAATAGGAACATCTGGCACAGTTTCTAACTTCCGCTTCTCGCCCATCGAGGTGTTAGGGCAGCTTTCTCTTCTATGGCGAATTAAGGAACTCCGATTAGCGTATGGACGATGACATAAATCACATGTGAATTGCTTAAAACATATATTACAAGTTGAATTAACCTGTTAACCTTGAACGTGACCAGTATACATAATGTGTGCGTACATTCCGCCGAGTTACATTCATGAAATTGGATTTAAATAACTACCGAACAAGAATAAAAACCAGTTTGTAAAAATGTCGCATACTTTGAATCCCAAAGAGAATTTTGTAGGTCGAGCTTTCATGACGAATTTTAAAGACCCAATTGTTCTAATAATTTCAAACACCATAATCCGTCATCTAATAGAAACTCTTTAACCCCCGGGGGTAAATTTTGATCATTAGCAACTGGTTTTCTTTCAATTTTCTGTTTTAGAGGTTTAATTAATAAATTTTGATGAATTTTAATTTTGTCGTTAGAGAATACCGGTAAATGAATCACAATTAATTTTTCACTTACCGCGGACGGACCTGGTTGTTCTTCATCGGGGTTAAAATTTGAAAAAAAATCGGATAGACTGCGAGAAGACATAATGTAACGTACGGCTCACGCAAACACGTATACAAATGGTAGCAGGCTTGCCCGGTCCCGATGTTTTATAGAAAAGTGAAGATAAAAAAAATTCAACTTGTATGATGGGAATTTACGCAATTATAGTCATATAATGGCTAGACGACTACGTCCTGTCGTGCGATTTAAAGAGGAAATACCTTATATGTCTCGTTATAATCACCTAGTGCTTCGCAGAATCAATTTTTCTTCCATTTATGGAGCCTACTCCGAGCGGAGGTAATATTTTGTAATTTTTATAAACTCGGAATCTTAACTCTTTCATGTTCATATATGGAAGTCGAAGCATTTAATGAGAGATTCTTCTATACAAACACACTGTGAACGTCCGAGCTGATGAACTCTCTCGTTATGGAAAGGAAGTCAATACACTCTTTTCAAGTTCATGTGAGGTTGACAATAAAAATGCAACTCTAATGAAAAACTTTTATTTAAAATTATTTACAGTCTCTTGAAATTTCTGCTTTAAAAAAAATACATTGGTTAAAGCACATTTGCAATAATCTGAACTGTAACCCGTGCATAGGGGTGTAGCATGGGGTAGAGGGGGTGATTCGGGTAATTCAGTGACGATCGTTTTCTTAAGTAGCTTCCTCAGAAAAACAGCCTTTTCTCGTCCTTTGATGAAAATTTCTTCAACATTTCGCGTAATTTTTTTCAAGATCTTGTTAAAATAAATGTATGGAATGAATCCACTTTCATAAGGAATACAGTGATGATGGTTGATTAGATAATTGATAGTACATTGATATTTTGGTGGAACTGACTGAAATGGTACCGCAGGCACGAATATGTAATGGAGTAGCTTCCCGTTTTTTATAGCTGCCAATTCTTTGACGATAAAAGTACTCTCACTTATAAAAAATCCTTGCAAATCAATAATCATCGTACTAAACCTGTTAGCGCATTATAAAAAAACAACTTGTCATGAATAATTAAGGCGCTCAACGTTGTATTCTTTGGAATTGGGGCGAGGGTGTCAAATTCAACCCTTAGAGTCACGGACTGCTGGTTGATTGTATACTTTTGATTGCTGCAGTTTATGATTATCAGTGGGTAGTCTTTTTTGTACTGATCCGGCGAAATGATACAGTCCGTTTTATTCTGGTAATAATAACTGGATTTAAAACGAGAGAACATCTCGTAAAGAGGAGAGAAATGATTTGAAGTGAAATCAATGTTTTGATTTTCATAAGGAAATCTGTCACTGTTTAGGTAAACTCTTATATTGGAAAACTCGCAATGGTCAAATTTCCCCATGTCTTTTTTTAAATCGCCATCTCTGGAATTTTGGAAACCGAAAATCAAGTATCGCGGCGTTTCAACCCTGTTTGAAGTTTTAATATTCCAAGAATGGTTAGTTGTATTAGGGAGGGCGGGGTAACTATGCAATTCCCAACTACGAAAAGCGACTGCTACATCTTTGCCCTTTTCGATAAATTTCGTCAATTCAACTTCTTCTTTAAGACCCGGGGTGACGTGTGGTAATCTCCAAAATATCTTATCAATGATTACTTTCGCTTTTTCGTCAGTCTGACAGATGAGAGCGTCGGTATCGGAATTTCCACGAATTAAAATCAACTCTTGACGTATATTGACGATAACCTAAAATATCTAATTATTGTAAAATTTCTAAGGGTTCGGATTTTTTCACCTTTTTAAAATCTTCCATAAAACCAAGTAGCATACTTAATGGAACACATACGCTGAATTTCCCATTCTGTATGCTCATATCTGTGTCTAGAGACCAGCCAGCGTTTCTATTCTTTACGGACTCCCCATAGTCGAAACTAGGTAAACCTTTCATCGTAGAAGCCAACCCTGGCTTCGTCAAGGAATCGATCACTACCCCATTCAATTCATATCTTATTTCACTAAATAAGTGCACAATCCCATTGTTGATAAATTTCGTATCGACCGCGGGAACTGTTTTCCCCTTATCTTCTGTAACTAATTGACCTTGGATATAGAGATAAGAGTCTCCAGGTCTAGTACATAAATCACTTGCAGCCGGAAATCGAATCTCATCGTTATTATTAAATCTACTATTAGAATATGGTTGGTGGGTATAATACTCGTAACTAGCTATTCTGTCGTCAAGTGATATTTCATCTTCGATATTAAGCATTCTTCGAAAGTTGTAAACCCAACGACTTTAGGAACTCTCTGTTTGCTTTACTTAGCCTATCTTTTTGTCTACTAACCCCAACCTTACACTTTCGTGGTATTTTATATGTTTTACCACTGAAATCAAAACCCATCTCCCTTTTGTAAATGAAGACCGATTGTAACCACTTCCTCTTGAAAATTAAGGACACTTCCGGTTTGATCTACTATTTTAAGGGTTATGTTCCTTATTTCGTCGACGCTTATAGGTAAATATATGATTCTCTGAGGTTTTTCTATTTGTTTAAAACCGGGTGGAGCGCTTGGAGAGAAATGGTATATGATGTGAACCGGTTTTCCATTGGAATAGCTGTTTACGGTGATGTTGCATTCGACAAATATGGAATTCACTTTCATTAAATCAGCTATTGTATCGGATTCGTGTGCCAAGTTTTCTTTCAACTTCCTAGACTTGAAACCCAACAAAGGACCTATAGAGTCAGGTATTGAGAAGTCGATTTCCTGAGTAGATTTAATATGACATTTTAACGTGTTATTATTGGCAGTTATTTGTAAAAATTGGTTTTTTCCGATAGACGATTGTAAATATTTGTTTATATCTTTTAGTTGATAGCATCCGGTGGGGATTGTGATTTCCTTTCCCCCGTAAACAAATTTATTAACCCCCGGTTCAATATTGGGAATTGAATTGTAAACTTCAAAATTGGTTAGACCCAATACATATTTTTCTCCATTTAAACTGATGGGAGGGTTAAAATCCGCACTCAAAATCGAAGATTTTCCACTTAACACAAAGAACATTTTCGTACGATTTCCGCCAAGGTAATGATTTCAATTCATTTGGAATAGTGATATAAAAACCAAACGCAAAGATGGCCACAATAGAAGGTATCGAAATTTTGATATCTATCATGGTTATAGAGAATTTTAACTTTTCCGTTGCTCGTAAAATATTTCATCGCTTCGATAGGAGGTACTAATTTCCCCAAACTATTGAAGAATAAAACCGCCCCCGGTCTCGAAACGTAAGCTGTCCAATGGGTTCCTTCCCGGCTTTCTTCGTCCATGTTTATTATTCCACATTCGTTAGTCGTAATTTTTTTGGGTAAATTGTTTCGCATAAAAACTCCGCGAAATCCGGCAATGCGTAATTTTTTAACATACTTTTCTATATCCAAATTGGTTAAAGCCCGATTAGGTAATTTTATTGGTAGAGTTTCTGATAATAATCGTAGGGTCCCACGTACAGCCCTCCCCCTCTCTTTTTCCGACTTTTTTTTAAACCGGATCCTTTGGTTTCCATTGCTTTGTTATGACGTTGCGTCTCCTCTAATAATTTTTTATCGGCTTTAGCTTTATTTACGGCTGAAGCTATGGCCGCTCCCCCTCCCCCTAACGCTCCGAGTGCACCCAACAATGGTAATAAAAATGGTAAGAAACCGCCGTGTTTAGGAGCGGCCAATATACGCGATTTAATATTTCTCTTAGATTTACGTTTCACACCCATGCCCAATTTTGTTTTTGTTTTCATAATGGCTGCAATTAAACCTGCGGCCGCACGTTGGGAAAAACCTGCTTGTGGATCCTTTAGAAGATCGAGTGCTTTCTGTATTAAAATCCTGTCGGCTTCGTGTCGTTTCGTTAGGTCACTGGTTGCCGCGTAAGCTAGGTCATGGATTTTACACGCCTCGTCCAACTTGTTTACCCCCTTGTCTCCGCGCTGTATTCGGTCAGCTAATTTAGTTCCAGGTCCGCAAAAATTATAAGTCGGTAAGTGGGCTTCAAAAGGGAGTTTATCGATTAATTTATTAAGTAAACCTCTTCCTTTTTTTAAACTATGACACCCGCACTGTAACCTCTCGGAACGCATTGTGTTGTTAAATTCCAAGTTCGTCTTAATTTATAATGAGAAAAAGCAAACATATTTATTATAAAAAATTCAAATTACACATGAAACGAATTTTATTACACCAACTCGGTGACCATAATCTTGCTTCCTCTCGGTTGGACATCCTCGACATCGTAGAGAAGACAGGAACACCTTTCGCAACTCTCCCCGTACCTCTCGACCATCCGCTTCAATTCCGCCCTGTCGCAGACCACCTCGATGACGTTGGTGATTCTCGCTTGTGGGTCCACGTCCTCGCGGTCCGTCATCTCCTTGTAGATGGCGACGAAACACCCCTCACAATACGGCTTGTAGGAAAAGTAGTCGTGCCATTTTCCAAACGCGTCTAGGTGGCCGAGCTGATTTTGGTAGACGGTCTCGTGACAGATTAGAAGACTTTTTAACGTGAACTTAAAGTACGCCATCTTGAAGGTAACTAATTTGGGTTCTATTCCCCCAACATTATATTTACCGGATGGGGGGTTAATTGCTCTGACTTTGGTTTAATTGGCTACCACGGGTAAACCCCTAATGGAGAGGGTGGGAGGTATATCGCTATGACACAATACAAAATTTAGGTAGGTAGGTGGAGTTATGGTGGGAGGTATATGGTGCGATTGGTCGAGAGAGAATGTGGCGGGGGGTATATTGCTCTGCACTATGTCGGATTGGTCGAGAGGGTGTGAGGAGGCGTGGCCTGTGGGCGGAGAGTCGTGGGGAAGCGCTGTGATTGGGTGGGGGAGATGCGCAGTAGCCGGTGGGCGTGTCTGAGTGGAAAGTGGTGGGGGGTATATCGCTCCATCTTTCCTTCCCTACTACAATGCTTGACCAAATGTCCATGGATAGCACGTTTAAACTGGGCGATGGGTAGCTGTTTCCACGAACTTGGCAAGATATTATAAAAATGGAGATTGAGAGAATTCTTTGCAGATTTGGTATACCTAAACCTGCGAGGTTTCAGAAGATTGGCATTTCTGGTGTCGTATGCATGAAAATCGGATTGTTTTTCCATTTTGTGTACATTCTTTTGTATTTCTAGAAGAACATGGAAAATGTGCAGACAAGGCAACGGAAGAACGGAGAACTTTGCAAAGAGGGGTCTGCAGGACTCTCTTGAGCCCACTTTGGCTATGGCACGTATTGCCCTTTTCTGGAGTTTCTGGATATTATATTCGACTAAACCATACTCGCGTTTTATCGCTGTTACAGTGACAATAGTTAAATTTCATTTTAAAATTTTTCAATTTTGACCTGTACATCTTGTACTTTAGGCTTATATTTATCCCTGTTTAAAATAAAGGTTAAAATGATTACTGTTTAATCTTTAAAATCATCTATCATGAATATTTAAACGACAAATTCAGCAACGTGACGTTTGAATTTGAATAGCTGAGAATGTTGTGAAATAATCTCTAATTCAATGATGCTTACACCGATTGGGTGCCTATAGCAATCTGTTAACGTATAGTTAAAAGTAAATTTAAAGAAACCTGTAATTTATTACAGGTGCCACACTTACCCGCTGAGATTTCACTTGTGAGGCACATGTGATTCACAAAACGGGATAAGAGTGGCACACAGGTGGTGTTAAAATGTGACGCAAAAGTTAGTTGAAAAAGGCTTGAACACATTTGTGAGTGGGCATCAAATATTCCACTGAAGATTTAGACAACACGATTGATGCCGTGAAAAGCGGTCAAATTTCCTCAAAACTACAATGTGTCAACTGTTTCTTTGAATGAAGTAAGATATATCCTGCTAAAACCAATTTAAGACAGAAGACAAAACTTTTCTTTTCATTTTGATTTTTCAAAGCTTGTTTATTTAGAATTACTTAGAGGAAATTTTCTGCAAATTTGCTGTGGAAAAATTAATAAATTCATTTTCTATAAAAGTATTTAATTTCGCCACTACTGCCCCACCCCATCTAAGTATATGAAGACATAAGCAAAATCTTCTGGTCTGCCAGACATGCCCTGCAGAAACTACATTTACCCCAAAAGGGGGAAGTGATAATAAAAAAAATCCAAAAAATAACGTTTTGTTTTAAAACCTTTTTTCCAGAATGCATGCTTTTAGATATCAATAAGGGTTGTGTTCACAAAATATGCAGCAATTATGTCTGTAAATAAAGTCATAGCAATAAGTCAAACTAAATATACCATATTTCTACCACATTTACCCCTCTTCACCCTACACGGAAAAGTTAGTTTTCTTAAAATTACTCGGAAAATATGAATGACAGGAATTTGAAATTTGAAACATAGGTTAGTGTTATAAAGAGCTATCTTTGAAATTCAGATTTTTAAACTAACTTTTCCAGAACCATTTTGTAGCTCCCTTATGAGGCATTTTCGGACATATGATGTCCATAGGAACTTTTCTACTTAGCATAGACTGCGGAATCACTCCTTGAACTTTCTGCCATTGTTTAAGAATCACCCTGTATAAAATTGAGCAGCTTATTGGTTTCAAAAATGACTTCCATTTAGAGTAATTTTTCAACAGCCAAAAGTTTGTAGGTACCATCGAAGTGAAATGGTAAATCACTAAGATTTTCGCTGTATAAGTAAGCCTATTCTACCAAAATATGTGATCTATGTATAGGTATCAGGGCCTAAATTCTCGAATCGGACGAAAGGTTCGTATGCGAAATCACTAAGGTACGCGCAATCTGATTGGCGGTTGCTTAGCAAACCGTTCGTCCGATTCGAGAATTTAAGCCCAGGAGTCTATACTCAGAAATAAAAAATGTTTAAAAATTTTTGAAGCATTGCTGTTTTATATTTGGACGTGGCCGGTTTTTTAACCATTGGCTTTTCAACTGGAACACATTCGATCGTTTTGAGTTGGCAAATTTTTATGCACGTCCCCAACCCAAAGTCATACAGAGAGCTACGGCTCTGGTAATTCCTATGCACATAAAAACGAGGGGCAAATCTATGGGTGAAATCAGTGGACTGTACAAGTTAGGAGAAATCATGGTGGTGAAATCAGGTGAAATCGGGTGAAATCAAGGAAAACCAGGTGAGATCAAGGAAAATAGGGTGAAATCACCAGGTGTAATCATAGTGGAATCAGGTGAAATGAAGAAGGAAGTTTCACCGATTGCAATTGGTGTACAAAATTTTGCTCATAGATTTACCCCTCGCGTAAAATAATTAGTTCAGTCAAGTTCAGTCAAGTTCAGTCAAAAGAACATACCAGAGGGCGCATTATCAAGACAATCCATTCTTAATAACTTTTGAAAGGAATAAAATATCAACTTGCGGTTTTCAACAAGCTCTATGGCATTGAGGGAGACGTGTTTCACTGAAGTAGTTTTGCCTCTGTTCAGATTTTGCAGTTTACTCACACCCCTATCAACGTGAAATTCTTAAAATGTCAACGTACCTCGTGTCATACTCGTGTCATACATCAAATGAAAGCTCCTGAAAAATGCTATTCATCTTTCTAAACAGTTTGAGAATTTAATGAACAGTTCTCGTGTTTGAGACAAAAATGTAATGCAAAAGAATTAAGTAGAAATTAGAAATTCGTGCAAAGCTTTGGAAAATTCTATGAAAAATTAGTTCAAATGTGATCTAAAAATAAAAATGAGATTGATTAGAGATCTGCGAGTTTATTATGGTTATTAGCCGTATTTGGATAGGCGTTTATTGGACCCGTGTGACAGCTAAAATAAAACTCTCTAGAGTTCTAATCAGTCACGACCTTAGTTCACAGATCAATAAATTTTTCATCGAATTTTCCAAAGCTTTGCATAAATCTCTAATTTTATTCATTCAAATTTTATTAGGTACTACATCAACGCTATAATGGGAATGGCTGCTTGAAGCAGCGAAGAAGAAAACTTCTAATATGTACTTACCTACTCACCTGAAAACGTCTGAAACGGCTCAGAGGTTTTCGAGAAATGTTCGCTCAGCACCTTTGTGGTACCTAGGTACCTTCTGAAGAAAAATTTGGTTTTAAATACCTAATCCCCAATTCTTCTTACAAAAGCTACCTAATTCTTGATCTTGCAAAGAAAGAATATTGATGATAGCATCCATAAAGGCCAGTGAAAGGACGAAAGGCCAGAGGCCAGCGTGTGATCGAACGTTTGGTCAGTACCAAACGTCCGATCACACGCTAGCCTTTCGTCCGTTCGATATAATATGTTCGGGTGAGTCAACTAGCATTCCATCCAACTCGTTTGCCGGAGCTTCCGGTATTTGTGGAACAAGATAAAGCAACATCATAAACCTAAAAAATGTACAAAGAAAAGAATGACATCAGCTCGAAAATATAACAATTTACTGCAAATTCTCGACCGTAATTTCTCCACCACCAGATGGTATCGATAGCCCTCAATAAAAGCGATTGTAAAGAATCATGTCGAAGAAAGTGTGACAGGATCGTGAGTAAATAAATGGATGGGAAAAAATCGCAGGTGATGACAATTTGTTTGTTATCGCTATTTACTTTCTATTTGCATAAAAAGACTAGTGATTTTAATTACTTATCATCTTCGTTTTTTATACTATCAGGAGAGAGGTTTCAGCTGTTATCCTTAAAAGCTTTTGTGGCGACCTAAAAAATGATAGTAGAGTCGGTTAAATATAGAATTACACTCGGAGCTAACCTACCCCTGGATAAATGGAACGAGGGAGATAAGCGGGCGTCCATAAACAGGACGTAAACGTGGAAGCAGTGGCGGATCCAGAACACAATCTCGGGGGGGGGCGAATTGATGGAAAATAATAATTTTAAACCAGTGCAGGGGCCGCTTAGGAAGTTTTGCCGCCCCAATAGTGGGGCTCGTTGAATGGGGGAATAATTTGTTAGACAGTAGGGGGTGGGTGAAAATGCGCCGCAAACGAAAATTTTACAAAATTTCAAGGTCACGCATTTTCTAAGCACTTCAGAATGTTAGTGACATTATTTGAAAAACTTAAGTCCCATAAGGAGAATTTTTTATCGAGATCGCATTTTTTACAAAAAGAGTAAAATAGGACATTTCTGCATGAAATTTTTGAATCATAGCGACTAACTCTACTTCCCCTAGGACGTCCTAGGTCCCGCCCTTGCTTAAGTATACCTATGCATTTTATTTTAAAACCTCATGTCTGAATGATTATTATAAGAAATGCTCAATCAAATTGGTAGGTACTAGGTACAGACACTGTGTAACTGTGACGCCCCAAAAACTTTTTGAAAAACCTAAACTGCCGCCCTAAAATTTTGCCGCCCCAGGCGGCCGCCTACACAGCCCACCGTGTAGAGCGGGCCCTGACTGGACGATTTGGCACGGATCTCGGGGGGGGCGATCGCCCCCTCGCCCCCCCCCTAAATCCGCCACTGCGTGGAAGGTTGGAGACGTGTGATGCAGATTTTATGCCTCTATTTTCTTTTTAAATTATTTTTGAAGATGAAGCAGGGTTGTTTAAAAAGGGGTCGTAAAATCCTTTCTTTACCTTTCGCACGGGTTTGGAAATTCACGTGCAAGAGTTTCTGTGACTAAATTAAATATTCAATGGGAAGCAATTTGCACACGTCCCGAACTGTGTTCATGATGCATACCGGTAGGTACTTTAATCTGCCTTAATGAAGTATGTGCGAACATTACGTATGAAATATGTATGCATCGTGAACTATGAAATATGTGGATACTCGATGTTTTGCAAAGTCTATTGACGTTTAGAGATTTTCGCAGGATTATTTTCCGAGAGGCTTTGCAGCGGTATTCAGTATTCACCTTTGGAATTTTGTTTCTCCATATGAATTAAATGGGAAAACTATATTCCAAAAGCGACTACCACTGCAAAATCTCGTGGAGCGAGATATAAACAGTCGAATTTATAATTTGTGTAAAGTATATTTATCTTTAAATTCTGAGTAGATATATCTTTTTCAAAATCTGCGGAGTTGATTCGGTTCTCATGCATTATGTTATTATATGTATGTAGAAGCGATTTTTTAAGTCAACCAATCAGATTGGTTCTTAATCACTTCATATAAGGAAATTTTACGAATGATTTTATGTAAGTAACTATAGCAAGACTGCCAAGACTGGCCATCAGAAAGGAAGAGCATTTTAGAAAAAAATGTTTTGTGTAAAAGTTTTATGACTTCGAGGGAGAAATTAGATGGCATCATCGCCATTTTGATTGAAGGTCATTTTCAAGGTCAAGTGAAGGTCAACTTCATTTTTTTTAGTGGAAACCTATCCATCCGATCCAAAAATAGTTTAGATGAGAGTTGTTTGTTCTTTTACGGGGAATAAGAATCTGTAATAAAAAACATAGGTCTCCTTTAAAAAAATTAAGTTGACTTTATTTGGCTTTGAAAATGACCTTGAATCAAAATGGCGATGATACCATCTATTTTCCCCCTCGAAGTCATAAAACTTTTATACAGAACATTTTTTTCTAAAATGCTTCCTTTGCCAGTCTCAAGATAAAAAACAACCACCCGGAATATGTACGAGAATCACCCACTTTTAGTGGGCGATCAACAATTGCAGATATCAAATATAGGTGTTTACATCTAAATCAGCGGTTTTAATAAAATAAACCGCAATTTATTTGAAATTAAAATTCTCACCAAGATAGATATAATATTTGTATAACTAAGCCATTAAACACATTTCGCGGCAAAACAATACACAACTTTTTTGTGCGACCAAAACTTGTGTATATCAAGGAAACACAAAATTGTCAACTTTTGTTTACACAAAACATTAATGTTGACTATGCTTCAAAAAATATGTTCTAAAAAATAATAATTAAGTACTAAAATGTAATTTTGGGGCCTTCATTAACAGCAACTGCCATAAATTGTTATTTACAACGAATCGGAGATAATATCAAATGCAATTTCGCATGGAATGAAATTTTGCATTCGACATCACAAAAATAACTACATTCAGTATTTGTTGCAATACCAAAATCAGAAAGAGAAAAATACTGCACTGTAATTACTGTTCATGGAAGCGCATAAGTAAATATTACAGTCCAGTCCAGTCCAGTAGCATTATAGAAACCACACAGCAACTGATAGTTAAATATGAATTTTGTAAAAAAAGAGAGCATGGGTACCTACTAAAAAAAATCATATGTACGGCTCTGGAGGAAAGTATCTTTTTTTCCCTTTCGTTTTTAGTACTCTCGCTTCGCTCGCGCAGTAAACCCACCCGCGGGAAAAAAGATGTACTTTCCCCCTTTGTAATACAAATAGCTATTTCTTCCTACACTACTGGAAATAACATTTTGGGGTTGTAAAAAACAATTCCTAGGTGAGCAGTCGATACAAATTCGTCGGGCTAGCCGTGAAAATTTTGCTTCAGCGGCTAGCTTAAAAAATTAATCGGTAGTTGCTACAACCTTCATTCGCGTTGTGCAAACTGTTCACAATTAATTCCTTAGATCGAATATTGGCGTAGGAAGAAAAATGTATGAACCACAGGTCAAGAGTAGTTTTCCGGCTTTCAAGAAATGGTTATATATTTCTTTCCACTCGGAAAACATTCACTTTCACGCTTGGGCACATAAAGCTACTATTGCTGCAGGAAAAAGCTCCTTGCCGCGTCTTGTTTCTATTACCGCCCAGAACTGGAAAATAAATTGATTAAAACAATTTGCAACTTTCTCCAAATGATTTCCGAATTAGAGCTTATATTCCTTTCTGACGTTTGATGACCTAAAAAATAATGAAATTGTATTAATCCGAGGCCAAAGAATAAAGATTAATCTCGCTTTCCGAATATCGATAAAATAATTCAGCTTTAAACGGTTCAACAAATATGTGTGTTAATTACCTCCGGAATCAGTTAGCGACATCGACAATACCTAAATGTCGATTAATAACAATAATAGCGGATTTCGCACAACCGTAGGCGTCAATATCAATTAAAATAATAGTGTTTAACAAAGCGAGAAAATTAAATTTGTCACTAGCGGCTTCGTTGGAGACGATTTATCCGATTTGTCACTCTATTTGGGTACTTGGTATTTTAATCAACATTAATATAACAAGACCTTGATTTTTTATCGGATAAATTTTTGTTTGATGATTTTGCGAATTGAATTGAGCATTTATATTCTGATTAGAACCCGAGAGCTTTAGCTCTCCGAATATAAATGTCCAAATTCAACGAGCAAAATTATCTGAAAGGGAAATTTAGGGTCTGACTTTGGAAAATTTTGCCGATAAAAAATCAATGATCGCGTTATACAGGATGGACCAACACTATTGCCCACCTCAAGAATTGCCCTTTACCTTGAAGCTAGAGTTTTGATTTTTCTACAGGGTGTATAGGTACTAAAAAGTAAAAACCCTTCAAATGACGTAAAAATTTTTTTGGTTGGCCCAAAAATGTGACGTCTCGAAATTTTCAATTGGGCTATTTTCATGAAATAAATAACTTTTGCCCACAGGTTGGTTATTTATGGTCTTAGGATCACACTAAACTGATTATTTAATTTTTTGGACGTCAGGTTACCAAACTGCAGAAGCTAAAACTCTCGTCAATTTTTCTCACAAGTCGCCTATGAAACAACCTCTAATCATTGCGAGGTATGTCCTTTATCGATCCGCGGATATTCAGAAATGTCAGTGTCAGCTTGTCATGTCGGCAGGGTCATCAAACCACATTATTCTTAATTTTCGAATTAATTCAATTAATTAATTAATTTTCCCGGAAAATTATTCAGACAAAACCCCTGAAGTATAGGGTTTGTGTGAAACAAGCGCGTGCGTAGTTCCATATCGATAAAATGACACATAACGCACGTAACCTCGTTTTGGTGAAATTTTTCCAAATTTAATTTACAAGCAACACCAAGTACGTTTCCTCATTCTACGCTTTCTGATTTGGTAAGTTTTTGGAATTTAGGTCGATTTATTTAAATAATTGTAAAATTGAAAATTTTAGATGGAGACCAAAAATGTTTAATAAAACGATGGGGCCCTTTTGTGAACCCAAAATCTAATAATGGCAGTGTCTGGCCTGTTGGTAGGGTCTCTGCAAGCCTCAACAGACAGCCTGTTTGCAACATAATAATTTCACCTCAAAAATGTTATCACGGAGAGTGCCAGCTAATCGACAAACCAGGACTATTCTTCTCAGTGCATATACCACCTATGAACAGTGCCAAATTAGTGAGGCATTGTCCGTAAACACAGCAAAACTGCAAGTTGTCTGGTTAAATTGATTAATAAAATAATAAAAATTGTTAAATAATCTGTCGTGTGGTCTTAATTTTTGATATTTCTGGAGGTAGGTTAATACTTACCCATTGTTATGAAATTAAGTAAATTCAGAGCACTGTCACATCATGAATTTCAACAATTTATTTAAGTTACAACATACTTTGAATAGCTTTTATTATCAGGAGTCAAATCTAACAACGTAACAGGAACAGTCTCAATTTTATCAACAATTTCAGTGGACCAATCTTCCACACTTGAAAGTAAGCTTCTTTATTATCTAATGGACCTTCTGCTGAGTAGATACCTGCTACTAGGTTTTGGGTTCACACAAATCATCTTCGTCACCTAAAATTTTCAATTTTACAATTAAATAAATCGACCGAAATTCCAAAAACTTACCAAATCAGAAGGCCCTACAGATGGGTAATGGGTAAACGTACTTGGTGCTGGTTGTAAATTAAATTTTGATAAATTTCTCCAAAACGAGGTTATGTGTGATTTAATTTGACGCTCGATGTGGAACACTACGCACGCGCTTAAACAAAGTTTGGGCGTTTTGTTTGAATAATTTTCCGGGAAAATTAATTGATTAATTGAATAAATTCGAAAATTAAGAATAATTTGGTTTGATGACCGTGCCGACATGACAAGCTGACACTGCCATTTCTGAATATCCGCCGATCGATAAAGGACATACCTCGCAATGATTAGATGTTGTTTCATAGGCGACTTGTGAGAAAAATTGACGAGATTTTTAGCTTCTGCAGTTTGGTAACCTGATATCCAGAAAATTAAATAATCAGTTTAGTGTGATCCTAAGACCCTAAATAACCAACCTGTGGGCAAAAGTTATTTATTTCATGAAAATAGCCCAATTGAAAATCTCGTGACGTCACATTTTTGGGCCAATCAAAAAGATTTTTACGTCATCTGAAGGGTTTTTAGTACCCATAAACCCTGTAGAAAAATCAAAACTCTAGCTTCAAGGTAAAGGGCAATTATTCAGGTGGGCAATAGTGTTGGTCCACCCTGTATTTGCTAAGATTATTTCCAGAATCCCGTTTGCTTTCTTTTCATTTTGACATTTACATTTAGCTGCTCAATATGCATACTATTAATCGGTTTTACCTACCTACTTTGTTAATTTTTAACGGCTTGAGTTTATTTATATTTTGCTAAGGGTTTAGTTTTCCATGCACTTAGCCGAACGTATGATCCACAGATATCCATATGACTTTCTGTCTCCCAAAAAACCTACCGCCAAACTTCAAATTAATGATGGTACGTTCAAAATTAAATAAATTCTCAAAAAATTTATTTATTTTTCATTTATTTATTTTTATTTTCCTATTTGTTTATACAGGGTCCTGCAACAGTGCGTCGGCGTTCCATAGCGCCTAAACCATTTCAGTTAGCAATTTCTTTCAAGTGCATACTACAGGACGAAGTTGACTTTTTTTAAATAAAATGTTCGGTATATTTTAGCATATTTACGACCCCTTTAGGAGCCTTTGTTCATCCCTACAATATTACGGCTTTTGAGTATGTGGTTTGGGAACAAAAAAATATTTTTGAAAAAAATTGAAGTTTACATCACTCTACTGAAAAATTCCCCATTTACAAGGGTGCACTTTTTATAAGAAAATAAGAAGAGGATCTTGTTGTACAGGCTTTTAGGAAGCTCTGATCCTGTTTTCGTTATTTCCCTATGCACATGGTGTTCAAAATTAATTTTCAAAATTTAAGAAATTTGAAGTTGTTTTTCTCAAGTTTTTCAAATGGAACAGCCTGTATATTTTCAGCTAGTGTAATGTAGAATTTATAAACGAATATTTTTTGTAATACGAACATGTTGGTTATTTTCATTCGTTAACATAAGCAATCAAACTAGTACTACGTAGTACTAAGAGCAATTAAATTTGTTCACGAAAACATTTTCACTGCCCTTCTTTAACAGTTCCTTTGAAATTTTGGTATTTTTCTTCGTAGGAATGACATATTTTTTATTCTAAATGTTAAAGGTAGCAGAAATGTCTTTTGGAGAACCAATTAAATTGTTCATAAACTAAAATAGAGGACATTTTGAACATTGGCTGCTAATTTTATAATTTTATAAGTAATAACTTGTCTGCAAACAAGAAAATTAGTATTATTTGCCAAGGGCTCGAAAACGGATGAAAATAACCAACATGTTCGTACTACAAAAAATATGCGTTCATAAATTCTACATTACACTAGCTGAAAATATACAGCGTGTTTCATTTGAAAAAGTTGGGGAAAACAACTTCAAAATTCTCAAATTTTTAAATTAATTTTGAGCACCCTGTACATATAAGGAAATGACGAAAACAAGAGCAGAGCTTCCTAAAAGCCTCTACAACAATGTTTTCATCTTATTTTCTTATAAAAACTGCACCTGTGTAAATGGAGAATTTTTAAGTAGAGTGATGTACTGTAAAAATCTTTTAAAAGGGTCTATCAATAAAGATTATGGCTCATTAGTAGGGTATTGTACCTACTACCCGACAATGGGCCATAAACTTTATTGCCAAACCACATACTCAAAAACCGTACAATTTTAGGGATGAACAAAGGCTCCTAAAGGGGTTGTAAATATGCTAAAATATACCGGACATTTTATTTAAAAAAAGTCAACTTCGTCCTGTCAAAAACTTTCGGGACACCTGTACATTTAAAAATATTTTCCTGAAATGCGCCTTCATTTATAGTTTAAGTACCTATGCAATTGAACGAAATTTCTAACTGAACGCCGACACACTGTTTCAGGACCCTGTACATACAGGGGGTCCGGTAATTAGGCTACAATATTTGACCAGTTCTACGATCAAAATTAGGACTAAAAGTTTAGTAAACATTTTTCGAAAAATCCATCAAAGGGAGTAAAAAAACTAATCATTTCTTCAATTTCTGAGGAACAGCCTACGATAGGGTCACGAAATTTTGAACTTTGTCGTAGATTTTTGTGCTGAACAAGGCTGATGTATTGGTTTTTGGCAAAAGTTTCAGGGACGTGCGTGAGTGGAGGGGCCGCGGACATTTTTTTATCGAACTTTTTTGTACGAAATCTTGGGTTAATTATGAACACAATTTTGAATTCCTTGTACATTTTTACGTAAAAAAATGCAGCAGAGAAGCGGCTGGAACCTCCCCATCGCGTGGATCTTTATATTCTGGGTAGATAGTAGTCAGTTCAACAGAAAATTTGTTATGTTTTGTTCGACAATGTACCAAACAGTCAAAGGACAGTAAATGCGAATGAATTTTATCTTATTTAGAACAAGTATTTGAAGACCTTCCTGATGCTGACCATAAATTTGAAAAAAAAATGTTTAGGGTGGTAAAATTAGAGTATATTTAAAATAGAAAATTGATGTGCCAAAACGGCACTTTCCGTGGGTCGATTGCCTCCAAACATTTTTTAGCCCTTGGATGTATAATACAGTCTCCATGTACAAAATTTCAGCAAAATCGGTCCAGAGGTTTCGGCTGTATCGTGTTTTTAAAGTACGTTAACAATCCTGAATATTTCAATTCTTGTCAAAAAGGCACTAAGAGTGCATGCATTTTTAGAAGCAGAATTTGAAGGCCTTTCTTATGGTGAAGTGAAAAATGGGGGTTTGCATTTAAAATTTAAAAGTTGATGTGCCAAAAGGGCATTTCCGGCGGCACGATTGGCTCCAAAAGCTTTTCAGATCTAAGTTAGGTTGTTAGATGCCCACATACCAAATTTCAGCCAAATCGGTCTAGTAGTTTTGGCTGTGGCGTGTTTACAAACGTACGTACGAACGTACGAACGTACGTACGTACGAACATACACACAGACACATTTTAAAAACCACTTTTTTGGGTTCCTGAGACCTCAAAACGCATAGATCCGGTCTCATCTCGAATTCGAAAATTTTAGTGATTGCAGTAACCTCCCATTTTTTTAAAATTGTGTTGGGTTTGGGGAGGTTAAAAGGTGCTCTAGTTGAAACTCGATAGCTCAAGCCGTTTTCGGGGAAAATCGATTTGAAAGTTCAATTTCGTGGTATAAAAGTGGGTAACTGTGGCACTCAAAATACCCAAAATTATCAGATGCTGCGTGATGAGCAAAAAACAAACAAGTTGAACTTACTTGCATCTCATATGCTTGAAGTTCCAAAGAAAATCACAAGAAAATGGATTTTCCATACTCTATCCCATCAATTTTGCACATTTTCGGGGTGGAAAAAGAACTTCAAATCGATTTTCCTCAAAAACGGCCTGAGCAATCGAGCTTCAACTAGAGCATCTTTTTTACGTAAAAATGTACAAGGAATTCAAATTTGTGTTCATAATTGACCCAAGATGTCGTACAAAAAAGTTCGATAAAAAAATGTCCGCGGCCCCTCCACTCACGCACGTCCTTGAAACTTTTACCAAAAACCATTACATCAGTCTTGTTCAGCACAAAAATCTACGACACAAATTTGAATTCCTTGTACATTTTTACGTAAAAAAGATGCTCTAGTTGAAGCTCGATTGCTCAGGCCGTTTTTGAGGAAAATCGATTTGAAGTTCTTTTTCCACGCCGAAAATGTGCAAAAGTTGATAGGATAGAGTATGGAAAATCCATTTTCTTGTGATTTTTTTTGGAATTTCAAGCATATTATGAGATGCAAGTGGGTTAAACTTGTTTGTTTTTTGCTGATCACGCAGCATCTGATAATTTTAGGTATTTTGAGTGCCACAGTTACCCACTTTTATACCACAAAATTGCACTTTCAAATCGATTTTCCCCGAAACGGCTTGAGCTATCGAGTCTCAACTAGAGCACCTTTTCTACGTAAAAATGTACGAGGAATTCAAATTTGTGCTCACAATTGGCCCAAGGTGTCGTACAAAAAAGTTCGATACAAAAATGTCCGCGACCCCTCCACTCACGCACGTCCCTGAAGCTTTTGCCAAACACCATTACAATAGCCTTGTTCAGCACAAAAATCTACGACAAAGTTCAAAATTTCGTGACTCTATCGTAAGCCGTTCCTCAGAAATTGAAGAAATAACAATTTTTTTTACCCCCTTTGCGGGGCGGGGCCTAGCTCTCTTAGGATAGATTTTTCGAAAAATGTTTATCAAACTTTTAGTCCTAATTTTGATCGTAGAACGCACTGATAAAATATTGCAGCCTAATTACGGGACACCCTGTATGTATAACAATTTTTAAAAACACAATTTTTTAAACACAATTGTTGCATTATCTTGTTCAGTCTTGGAGTCAACTTCTGTTTGGGCCTTCATCATATTTATTGTGGAAGTGGAAGAGTAGTTTTCAAAGCTGTTTGTACATGTTGGTATCATGGCCTCTAATCTTACTTAAGATTTTGGTAAGAAACGTCAAAATTTAATCAGTGTCGTCCCGTCGTTACTACGACCCCAGAGGACAATAAAATTTATCCGGGATAAACCTCGTTCATTGGTTGAGAGTTTGTTTTTGATTGATTGTTTATATATATTTGGCAGATGATGGAAATAATCGTTATTATTGTTTCAGAGTCCAGGAAGTTGTTCGGAGGATACAGGATCACACCGCGGTTTTGCAAGCCGTCAAGAAAGTCGCCGCCACCACACGGAGGTCCAACAATTTGCATGTTCAATCATGAGTGCACTCAAAGGAACGGGCAAGTGATTGGGGCGTGTATGGACGGGTTTTTGTTCGGTGCGTGTTGCCAGTTACCTGCAGGATCAAACGGAGAACTTATGGAGAGTGACATTAATCCCGTGTCGAGTCTTGATAACAACATTGCAAGTTCCACGCCGCCAGCGATGGATATTATGTCTAATGGTGTCTCGCAAATTGCTCAAACTTTACTAAATCCAGGCGTGTTACCAACAGCTCAAGATGATGAGGTCGTACAAGTTGGGGATCAGCCCTACTTCTCCACACCTGGAGTGACGCAAACGACAGCACCAGAAACGATCGTTTTAAGCGAAAGTAACAAGATCAGCTCCAGCGATTTTAGACCATCGACTGGAATTCCCATAATGGAAGACAGAAAGACAACAGTGAGAATTGAGGACAGTACAGTGCCATATTCCGAATATCCTATGGTTCATATTTCGGTTTCTAACGGTCCCTTGCTTTATACCCCATCACCTGGGTACCAACGACCGATATTTAGACCTAAACCATATAAACCTTCCGACGCCGACAAATACGTTTTAGTGCCAACAATTGCAGCCCCTAGACCAAATAAAACTCAAGAAGATGCGATTGTCAACATTTTGCAAATGTTAAATGAGACGTCTACTAAAAATCCCTATTTCACAAGCTACAAACCTCCATCGACAAGTTATGTGTACAGTGCAACAACGACACGACGTCCAACGACATCGAAGAAACCACCATCGACATCTTATGTCTACAGTTCTACGTTTAAGCCGAAGAGGACCACAACATCGATTACTACGACAAGAAAGAAAACGAAGCCAACAAAAACTACAACCAAGAAGCCTCCTAAGCCTTCTGGTTATAGTACAGTGGCTAATTCACCATCAGCTTTCTTTACGACAAAAAAACCACCGTCTACCTCCTACGTTTACAGCTCAACACCTACAAGAAGACCACCATCCACCATCAATACCTATGTAGCTGGTCCAGGATTCTCCGTGACATCTTCGCCTGGACAATATTCAACTTATCCAAGCCCTGCACCAACACTAATTGTTTTAAGCCCCGACCCTTTGACAGAAAAGCCGGAAGTAACTAGTGCACCAACAGTCTACCAGTCAAGACCCCCAATTCGCAATCCAGTTAATAGCGTCACAATTAACAACCACGTGACCCAGAACATCTACAGCACAAGCGAGCGTCCCCCTCAACCGACAGTTTTAATAACCCCAAAGCCAAGCATCTCAACTTCCCTAACCCCGATAGACTATAGCAGTGCTCCTGTGGAAATCGAAACAAGCGCTGATCAGCTAAGCAATTTCCCCCCAGTGCGTAACCCCAACTTGAACATGTCAAATCCAGTCCTCGGAGAAGACGACATCACCACTCCGGCGTTTATTGAAGATGACGCGTTGAATGAAAAAATGGAATCGTTCGTGAATAAGATACTGCAGGGGTTGCAAGAACCCTTCCAGGGATTGAAGGATGTTGTTTATAATAAGAACGGGACGAGCACGAGTAAACCTCCACGAAGAAGCGCGACGACGAAACGGCCTACCAGTAGGCCGAGTACGACGAGGACTACTACAAGGAGGCCAGTGTCCACGAGGAGGCCTACGGCTACAACGACTGTGACAAGAAGACCGACTACTACTAAGCGAACGAAAACGACGACTAAAAAGCCGACGTCGACTACTGAAAGTCTGATTGAGGGAAGTCCCGTGGAAAATGATGACTTATACAGAAATGGTAAGTTCAAAATACTGGGGGTCACTGTTTAAAAAGAATTACCTAAACGCATGGGAATATCCGAAAGGGTTTTATGTACATTCCTAGGTGAACATGTAAAAAATGAGTTATGTAGGTAGGTTCCTAGACTTGAAATTGTTCGTTGATAGACGGTTAATGGCAGCAGGTCAGGTCCTTTCATTTCATTGTCTCTCACCTAACTAAATATTTATAATATGTATAATATTAATATAACTTCGATATTAACATATGTCATTAAAATCAGGAAAGGTATAAGTTCAGCTAAGCTACCTGTAAGCAGGTACAGGAATAAACCAAAAAGAAATCTGAATTTCATGTTGTACAGTCGAAACCCGTTCTATAAAACCTCTCAAATGTGACAAGCCCCCAATTTTAACCTGCGTAATACCGGGTGGTCGTATTATCTTGAAACTGACAAGACTGACAATCGGAAAGGAAGCATTTTAGAAAAAAATGTTTTGTATAAAAATTTTATGACTTCGAGAGAGAAAATAGATGACATCATCGCCATTTTGATTGAAGGTCATTTTCAAAGTCAAATGAAGGTCAACTTAATTTTTTTTTATGGAAACCTATCCATCAGATCCAAAAATAATTTAGATGAGAGTTGTTTGTTCTTTTATGGGGAATAATAATCTGTAATAAAAAATATAGGTTTCCATTTAAAAAAATTAAGTTGACCTTGAAAATGACCTTGAATCATAAACCTCGAAGCCATAAAACTTCTATAAAGAACATTTTTTTCTAAAATGCTTCTTTTCCGAGATATATTTTGCCAGTCTCAAGATAAAACGAAAACCCGAAAATTTCAGACTTCAAATTTGACAATGTCTAAGATAATGTGTCTGTCAAACGTTTTGCTCTTAAAGCTTTTCATGAGAAATACACAGAGAAATTTGAATTCGCTTCCATCAGAATAATGGTGATGTAAGAACGTTTTACTAATGATTTGATTATGGTAAGATTGTAAAAAGAAGCCAATTATTTTTTTTGACTTTACAAAAAAATTACGCGACAAAACTTTTGACAAACATTTGACCGACTTCTAAGCTACATAAATGAAAGTCTCTAATACACAGCTGAGAGTTTGAAGGATTTATAGGTTGCGTTTCAAAACTGTACTTAGGTATGTACTTAATTTTGTAATTAAACTGTGTTCCACGAATCTTGGTAGTTATCTCTAAAACGGCAATAGGTCGAGGGCGATTGGCGATTCGATTGCTCGATCGATTTTAGTAACTGCTCCCCGAGCGTAGAAGTTAAAACGGAAAATCGCCGTATAAAAATACAAACAGGAGGAATTGTTGAAGGCAATATAGTCGGTATGGTATGCTTATTAGTTTTACTAGTGATTATCAATTTCCTAACGAAACGATTTTTGATTCCACGACAAAAATACAAGTCCGTATCGATTATGATGTAAAGACACCACCATACAAACCTACCTATAACAGGAACAGGATGTAGCAGAAACATACGGAAATATTTATTATCCACGTATTCGTCACGCAAAAACATGACGTTTCCCGAGAAAGTTTTTCCTAAAGTGAGTATTACAGGAGAGTCACATTTAAGAATGCTTTCATCGATTAGATGAACAAGTAAACCCTCGAGTAAACCTAAGTGAAAACAATTTGAAAGGAAAGCCTAAATAAAAATGTGTTAAGAGACAAAAAAGTTTCTAAATGAAATGTACTACCAAAAATTATTCATTAGCAAATTCTGTCATAATTCAACCCAGCTTTTCTAAATAAATTTAACAGCACGTGCACATGAAAAACCTCATTATCGATTTTCATAAAATTTCCACCTGTTACGTCCAATAATAAGTTAAATGTTCAGCCAAGAAATTATGTGGTACCTACCTATTAATTAAAACCAGTTGGGAGTTATTCTACATGGTAGAATGGATAATGTGCTTTTAGAATAACTCCTTTAATAATAACTTTAGGAAAAAGTTTCTCGGGAATTCTCGTCATGTTTTTATCTGATTTACGTGGTAAAACTATTTCCATACATTTCTGTTACTCCCTCCATAGTTGAAGACAGAATACAATTTTCATCAAAGCAAATATAGTTTTAACATATCTACATTTCTATATTGTAAAATAAAAGTTATTGCTGTGGTGAGCTTGTTTTGGCATCAGTTTTTAATAAATAGCTTCTTTACAGATTCAACTGATTTTAACCCCAATCTTTGTCCTTTGCCCTTTGGGCTCGTATCTTCGTCGTTGAGATTAGGTACAGTATGCGTCAGATGGTTTGCTCGATCGTTTGTTACGCAACTGAAAACTTTACGGAACAGGTTCGGTCATAACAATTACTTTGAATATGATTATTACTTTGAACGATACGACAATAATTGGATTTCAGGTATGTAACTATGGTTTTTAGGCGTCATGGCCGTGTGCCTGCTCTGCAAAGTTTTCGGTTGCGTAACAAATGATCGAGCAAAATAAGTGACGCATACTGTACCTGCAATTACTTTAGTAAAAAGAGTAATAGGCATGCCATTCCTTATATTATATTGCTCTTGATAATATCGCCATTTTGTGTCCCCTAAGCTGTTCTTTAAAAACATTTCCGACTTTTTAGTTGTTTATTTGCCGAAATATTTGGAATGAGAAGTTAGCGATACAATGATGTATTTATATGGAATTAAATGAAAGCAGACGCACCCCATTTTCTTCTTTATTTATGAATCAATTTAAATGGAAATGGTAGGTGCAAGATAGTTAGATAGTAGCTAGAGATGTGAGCTTGAAAAGTTTCAGTTGAAAAGTTTCAGCCTATGTTGAAACTTTTCACTTTTTCTTGAAAAGTTGTTGAAAGTATCAATAGGGTAATAATAAACTTCCACCGACAGCGCCGCCAATTCTAGTCGTTCTAAGTAATATCAGTACCTATTGAGCACTGGAAACAGTCAAATGAAGTGAAATACTATTTAAAAGATGGAAACAACGATGAATTTTAATGTTTAATGCTTTTATTTTGACTTAATAACTTGTTTACCTATACACTTACTATTTTTGTCATTTAATATTATATTGTTTCCTATTCAGCTGTTGTAGATTTATTTAATTCTCCAGAATACTTTATACTACCATGGACAACTTTTCATTTTTTTTTAAACTTTTCAAAATTTCATGAAACGTTTCATGAAAAGTTTCAACAAATGTACTTTTCATGAAAACTCACATCTCTAATTAATAGTAGCACAAAACCATTGTTAATTATCTCTAAAATTGTAAATCCTAATTTTATAAAATTTCTTTGTATCAATGGTCGTGTTCAGCTGACACAACTGTTGGGCAAAAGTTGACATAATTTGACTGAAATTGTGCGCTACATAGCACAATGCCAGCCAATGCGCAACTCTGTTGCGTCACAACGGTTGGAGCGACAGCCGTTTTAGATCCGTCGGCTGAATGCAATCAATGAAATGATTTTGGTAGGTATCGCAGGAGGCAATACCCACACCAACTTACTATTTTTTATGGAACAGATTTTTAAGTCGTCAAAATGTGGTATCACTATATTTACAGTTTTTTTAGATTCAAAAAATGTAAAAATATTCAGATGGTTTCATTTAAAATGTTTGTTTCCTAGACAGTTCCGGAAAACTGGAAATGAAACCTAAATATTGTTTGGCCCTCTAGGTAGATATATAATGGAATTGACCATATGTTTTGCACTCACCAAATTTCATTCGAATCGGTTCATAATTACTTAAAGAAGAAAGGGGGTTGTGTTTGGCCCGATATAGTGAGGGCGTTAAGCAAGCGATCATGGTTGGCGTAGGAATCAGATTTAGGCTGGGGCTTTGACTAAAATTGTAAAATAATTTTTTTACGTCCGTTAAAAAAAGTGCACCTTTGTTCATACAGGGTGGTGATAAAGTATGGAAAAGTATGGAACACCTGTCGAACAGGAAGTAATTTTCAAGTCTCTGGTCTCTGACGGCATAATTTAAAAAAAAACACCGATAGGTAACGTAATAATATGTATGTTTCACGTGAGCGACATCAAAGACTTAAAAATGACTTTAAAAGATCCCCAAGAACGTAAATCAATATTTAATTTTGGTAAAATTTAATACAGCCGCATAGAGAATTCAACCAGGTACCTACCGTCACCTACGGCTTTTGTCAAATGTATTACGCTCGGTATTACGTCATGTATGGTAAATTTTGTATATGGCTGAAAAGAGAATGCAACCATGTATCAAGATCAGTCGAGAAATAGGTTGTTTTCTAAAAAAACATCGATGATGTAGTATGTTTGACATGGGTGACGTCAGAGACTTAAAAAACTCATCAAAAGTCTCCCAAGAATTTAAATCAATTTGACCTATCCAACAGATTTTCTCAAAAATTGCCGGTTGCAGAGTAATTGCGAATATTTCATAGACTTTTTTACGTTATGATTTCGCTAAAATTTTCATACGGCTCAAAAGAGAGTTCAATAATGTGTCGAAATTGGTCGAGAAAAGTATACGCTGCCATTTAAAAAAAACATCGATGAAGTAATATGTTTGACATGAGTGACGTCAGAGACTTAGAAATGACGTCAAAAGTTCTGCAAGAATTTAAATCAATTTGACCTGTCCATCAGATTTTCTCAAAATTGCTGTTTGCAAAGTTATTGCGAATATTCCAGACTTTATCACCACCCTGTATGTAGGTTCCTCATGAGTCATGAATAAGTAAAGTAACTTTTTTCCCGCATGGGATTTGTTCATTCCGTCTGCGGCGTCGTGCGCCAAATATTCTTCTCGTGAAAAAAGTTACACTTTACTCACTTGTGCCATAAATATCTATATTCTATCATTTCTTATTTTTTATTATTTTGGGATTTTACTGATTTTAGTCACATAACTTGTTGTCTTATTGAATTTTCAAACGTAAAACACGTATTTAAGAAAATACAGGTAGGTACACGAAATCATTGATTTTAACAGCCTTGTCTGAATCAACGTGTTTTTGTTTACCCACCACAGATAATCCATTCATGCACAAGACGAACATGTTTACCTGGATACAATTCACTGTCTTATTTTTACATTGTTTTCAAAATAATTAATTATTCACAGATAAGACTACAAGGAGAACAGTTGTACACAAGAAGAGACGACATTGAGTTTAGGTGGCTTCGCCGTCAACAGGGTGCTAAATTAACAAAAATGTGATATATTGTGAAGGGAATATTGTCTACTGTTATTTATTTAGTAGCGTGTAGTATTAAGCTTCAATCCCGATATTTATTGTTGCCAACTTTAGGTAATTTTGTTTTATTGTTTGTGTATTTATTTGTTTCCATTAATTTATTTTTATTTATTGTGACGCGCAATGTGGGTAAAAGGTACCTGTTCTGATGTACTGTTTTATAAAATAAAACCGTCTTCCATCCCTGTGAGTTTTACTCCACATTCTGCGATAAAATTATATAATTAATTACACAAAGATCGAAACAAAATTACTTAAAAGTAACCACCCAATTGGCTGCATGTGTATTAATCATATAATTTTTCCAGAATGTGGCATTAGACCTTTGTTGAAAACCGGACGGATAGTGGGTGGCAAGGGTGCGACTTACGGGGAATTCCCCTGGCAAGTCCTCGTGCGTGAGTCCACTTGGTTGGGGTTGTTCACCAAGAACAAATGTGGAGGTGTGCTCATCAGCAACAAATACGTCATGACGGCCGCTCATTGCCAACCCGGATTTTTGGCGTCTCTCGTGGCAGTCTTCGGCGAGTTCGACATTTCCGGAGACTTGGAGGCTAGAAGACCCGTCACCAGGAACGTGAAGAGAGTGATAGTGCATAGGAAGTATGACGCAGCGACTTTTGAGAACGACTTGGCCTTGTTGGAGTTGGAGTCTCCGGTCAAACTCGACGCTCACATCAGTAGGTTCCGATTTGTTTAAAGAACGGTTGTTTTAATTGAAAAGTAGGTAGACGAGACGATTGTGATTCAAAGCGGGTGCGATTTCGCCGCTTTCTACGGCGATCATTGTTGAGTCAGAGATCGAAAATTTCGAATTAATTTTGGTTAATGAGAAAACTGGAAAACAACCACATTTAGGATTCTGGCCAGACATGCTGTTACACATTCTGCATAAAAAATAGGCAAACGAGTTTTAAAAACTGTTAATTCTTTTAGAGAAGGATTTCAATGTGCCCATTTACAGTTACAAATAAATAGAAACGTTAGCAATTTTGCGTCGCAATGAGTAGGTAAGTAATCGTAGGGTATTATTGGGCTATCTTAATTTTCCGCCCTGACACTAACGCTTAATCCAAGAGCATTTTGCCAGACTAGACAAAACTAGGACCATGATCATCGGGAGGTATTTAAAAACTGTATTTTTTAAAATGTTTCAAAATTTGCAGATCTCCAGAACTCGACGAGGAACTCTGAATTAGCCTTCAAATTGCAACATTACAGGATGAGCCTGAAATCATGGTAGTTACCAAAAATAGAAGCAACAGTTCCTATGGACACATGTCCGAAAATGCTTCGTAATCGGGTGCTACGCCCCCTTAAAATGCTCCTCAAAAAATCAGTTTTCTTAAAATTATTCGGAAAATATAGACGATATGGTTTTGAAATTTGGAGGAACGGTTATAGTGTTGTAAAGCGCTTTTTCCGTGAAATTTTTTTCAGATTTTGATTTCAATTGGAAGCTCGTATTTTTGAGGGGCCATTATAGACAAGGCTAGATTTCAAAAAAACGCTTTCTATATTATGCTAGAAGCAAAGCGGATAACATTTTGACGACAATAAGTGTTTCTAGACTAATTGGACCCTGCTGAATCTGAAAATCATTGTCGGGAATTCGAAATCTTAACCGGAAGTCCGTGATTCTAGATGGCGCTCAAGGCAGATCGTCATATCCAAAATAGCATGAAAATTATACAGTTTTCGACCAAAGACGTGGTACTTATACAAAATTAAAGATAGCTTTATTTTCTACAATAAAGGCCCTAATGATTTTTTTCGTACAGACGACGGTTTACCCCTAGCGTTGGCAAGAATGTTGCGCTCGCCGCGCTGATTACGCGCTCCACGATTATTTATTCAAAAAGCTTGTTTCTTAATTTTTATGGAGTTTTTCAATATATTTCACCAATATCCACCTAAATACATGGGACTAGTAAGATACTCTCATTTTATTTCCGCTTTATCAATGTGCAAACGCCGTTTCCTGCCTTTCACTGTTGGTTTCTTTTGAGGTGCGCTACAACAAAGAGCAGATCGGTTAACATTTTGACAACAAGCATTATTTGAATAATTGTACCCTACTGAATCCTTAAATCACTGTTTAAATTTCAAAATTTTGAGAGGATGTACGCTAGTTATTTAATTAAGGTGGCTTTCAAGCTCAGATATTGTTTCTATTTTATTCTCAGGCCTCCGTAGGAAGAATCGTCCATACGATTGCTTTGTGTCAACGATAACTTTTGATCAGGAAGTCGAGATCTACAACACATCAAAATTTCAGCCAAATTGGCTGAAAGCTATTTTCTCATTAGGATGGTATTTTGGATGGTGCCTTCTTGAATAAGCATTTCCGGTCAAGATTTCGAAATCAAAACAGTGATTTTCGGACTCGGCAGGATTCAATTAATCAAAAAATACTTGTTGTCAAAATGTTATCCGATGCGCCCCTTGCAAAACAAGCACCTCAAAGGTAACCTAGAGTCAAAATAGAAAACGGCGTTTGCACATTGAAAAAAGGGAAGCAAATTACGAATATCTTACTAATCCCATGTATTTAGGTGGATATTGGTGAAATATATTGAAAAACTCCATAAAAATCAAGAAACAAGTAGTGTTTTGATAAAATAATCGTTGAGCGCGTAAGCCGCGCAGCCGCGCTAACTGTCTTGCCCGCGCTAGGGGTAAACCGTCGCCTGAACGAAAAAAATTATTAGGGCCTTTCTTGCAGAGAATAAAGCTATCTTTAATTTTTATGCCGCGTCTTTGGTCGAAAACTGTGTAATTTTCATGCAATTTTGAATATAACGATCTGCCTTGAGCGCCATCTAGATTTAAGGACTTCCGGTTAAGATTTCGAAGTGGTGACAGTCATTTTCGGATTCAGCAGGGTCCAATTAGTCTAGAAACACTTGTCATCAAAATGTTATCCGATTTGCTTCTAACAAGTGGCGAAACTCAAAACTATCTATTCCGCATTTCTTTCAAAAATTTTTGATGCGGTCATTTCTCGCACCAAACAATAATAAAATCCTAATCCGTAATTTATTCCACATAAAAAGGTGCTTCTTGTTGCATGTCGCTAGGACACATTCCATGTTCCATTCCATTCCATTTCCGAATACTTTTAAGAAAACTGACTTTTTGAGGAGGGCTGCTCCTTTATAAAGCATTTCCGGATATGTGCCCATAGGAACTTTGCTTTTATTTTTGGATGGACTATCAGTATCACCCATTTCAGTAACTATTATGATTTCAGACTCAGCCTGTATGTAAAAAATATCCCGAAAAATATTTTTTTAATAACTCAGAAGGCACCTTAACCATGAATTTCATTGTTTGAAATTGACTAATGCCATTATTTGGTGTATCATGGCTACGAAAACATCAAGCAGATGTCTTTGTGTTCGTATTTTGCACATAAATAACGGGCGTAAAGGTAACTTCAAGACGAAAGGTTAAAATCGGTATTTTCAAAAACAGCAGAAGTGTACCTACCATGCCATTTGACCCAGGGGCGGATGGGCGGATGGGCTCAACTAAAGCGGCCCGGGAAAACTTTTGAGGCGGCCCACTTTATTTTACGAGGAGGGGGCAGCCCCCCGCGAAATTTTTTTCTCAAATAAAAATTAGGTATCGCTTTACTGATTAATTGCTTCGTCAGGTTCGGTGTAGAAATACGCCGGCAGACTCATTGATGTTCGATAATCTACATTTTTGAAAACAGTGCCCTAATGAGATCTGCGAGGACCTGTGTTCCAAATCATTTACGGGCCCCTTGTTGCCAACTTTCAAAAATAAAGACAAGAAACGTAGTTAAAAAAGAAAATCGAAATGGCGCCGCAGGCGAAATTTTTGAAAACTTTCAAGGTCACGCATTTTCCAAGCACTTAGAATACACACCGGGCCCTCAAAGCGGCCCACGAAGCCGCGGCCCACCGGGAAAATTCCCGTTCTCCCGCCTGTCCCATCCGCCCCTGATTTGACCCCATAAAGTCATCAATTTAAAATTTTATACATTATAATAACAGAAATAATAGTGAACTGCTAAAAAGTTATTAAAACCTCCTTTTACCAAAGTAATTTATTATTTGTACATACAACTTCATAATTTTAGAAATTGGATACTACATAAAATGGCAACTTTCTTTCAATTTGCTTCAAATTTGCTTCCCGATTTTTAAAGCTCTTACTCAATTAATTCAAGAGAAACAGTTTTTACAGTACATCAATGTCGACGTAAATTTGCGAGCATAGCGAGATGTGGAATAGAAAAGTCTTAGAATTGTAATAAATTATGCCACCACCCATCAAGTTCCTCAACAGAAAAAAAGTCAACATATTACCCACCGAATAGATCTACGAACGTAAAAATTTATCATAGGTGTCCCCGAAGCATCAACTTAGGGTTCTATTCGTGATTTTTTGTTTATTTCAGAAAGCTCAAGTTACGGTCTCGAAGAGGATCTAAACTTATCACGACATTTTGCGAAATTCACTATTTTTCCCTGAGTAAACTATGATTGAAATTTAAAATCCGAACCACGCTGAACGAACAGAACCCTACAATTCTTTTATGACCATACAGGGTGTCTCTTTTTGAGCGCCATCGCTATTGCACATCCGGAAGTGGATACCAACTTCGTTATTTTAAATGCGACACACATTTGATCAAATTTTCGGATTGTAGGCGTAATTTTGCTTAACAAGTCCTATGTTTAAAATCAACAGTTTTTGAGTACCTACCTAAATCACAAATTTTACTTTGTTATGGAAGGTGCAGGGCAATCTAGCACCTCTACAATACCACGTAAAAATACGAAGCCTAGCTGACATTGACAACAAGGTAGGGTCTACTAGGCACTGGGTTTAAATTGGGCTAAGCACTTACAGGGTGTTTCTTACAAAATTCTGAATTTCGTTAATTTCGCCAATAAAAAAGTGCATGTTTTCAAATGGAATGCCCTAATTTTTTACCACATAACGACGCAGAATTTAATTGTCTCTCAGCCTCTGCATCGTTATGTGGTAAAAAAAATTTGGGCACTAAATTTTAAAAAATTGACTTTTAACCTCCCCACTCCACTTCACCATTTAAAAAAAGGGAGGTTACTGCAATCACTATTTTATTGGTGAAATTGACGTTTACAATTTTATAGGAAACACGCTGTAACATTACACACACATTACAAGTCAGAAGCTGTCATGAATGATTGTTGACCATTCTTACATTAGGTACGTACGTAAAGTGGTAATGAATAAGCTCTTACTCAAAAACGGTTGATTTTAGACATTGTTCCGGTATAACCGGAAGTGCGTCAGAGCTCAACATATTTATGATTATGAATTTTCGTTTATCTGCTCAAAACGATTCTCAAAATATGCCTGACGCTCAGAAAGAGACACCGTGTACCTATAGCTTCTGTATAATTTTTTGGTAAATATCCGTGTCTTTGCTTACCCTCACTTTGTTGACAAAAGCTGCTTCTGAAATTTTCTGGTATAAATATCCGCCCATTTGTTTTCCCTCACTTTGTTGACGAAAGCTGAATTTAGCAAGGGAAGAATCTTCTTTTTCTTACTAATTTTAATTAACAAAATTTCAGTCCCGATCTGCTTACCAAGGGACAACGAAGACTTCACGGGTAGAATCGCGACTGTTACCGGCTGGGGTCGTCTCAAATACGGCGGCGGCGTCCCCTCAGTGCTGCAAGAGGTGCAAGTTCCCATAATGGAAAATCACGTATGCCAGGAAATGTTCAGAACAGCAGGACACTCAAAAGTCATCCTCGAATCCTTCCTTTGTGCGGGATATGCAAATGGGCAAAAAGACTCCTGCGAGGTATTTTATCGAATCGAGCTTTTCCACTTTAACTTTTTATTATATTCCAGGGAGATTCCGGTGGACCACTGGTCTTACAACGACCAGACAGTAGATATCAGCTAGCGGGAACCGTATCCCACGGTATAAAATGTGCTGCTCCATATCTGCCCGGAGTGTACATGAGAACGACATTTTACAAACCCTGGATTGTCGCTATAACCGGAACTGACACGGCCTTGTAATAATAAAAAAAAATTGTGATCACCTTACCTGAAACTGTTAAACCCTTGTATATTAAGCATTGTAAAAATATGTATTTATTTAACTTTAATTTATTAAACGAATTAGTAGAATATTTATGCAAACGAAATTAACCAGGCACCGGAGGAGCTTCCATAACGGCGGAAATGGGTTTTAATCAACTGAGGAAGGAAGTTCTAAACACGCTGGGAATTTTAAAGTATACCTACCCACCAATATTATAACTTTGTTAATAATGATGTCGTTAAATGAATTAATGTCACCGGACTACCTAGTGACATTTAAAAGACAACCTTCTACCCTTTTCATCGACACTTTTCAACCCGTTTCTTATCAAGTGTAAATAATTAAATTATTTTCTAACTCAATTAATCCTTTAAAATTAATTTACAATGCGCTTTGTAGAAGATCAACAAGGCTATTTCAGTCTGCGAGAATGCAACGAGCTTTACAAAATAAAGAACACTTCTATAAAAAACCATCGGAATTCAAGCTTTGAACTTAGATTTTTCTGACCTTTTGAATTGCTTCGATAAATTTGTTATCCAGGACGAGGCAAGGGATGACAGTAATTTATTGAATTCAGCGAGTCAGTGAAGTTATGTCAAATCTGTTCGGGACATGCAAAAGTTGATGTGGCCATAAAAAAGTTAACTGTTAACGGTTTCTGGGTTTTATTAATGTTTTTATTGTTGGGCTCTTCGTGCTCTTTAATTTAATACCTATGCGCGTTTGTCGTTTAATATTAAATGCAGCAGAGAAGCGGCTGGAACCTCCCCATGGCGTGGATCTTTGTATTCTGTGTAGATAGTAGTCAATTCGACACAATTTTTTTTATGCTTATTGTCTGTGACTAATTTCGCAATTTTCTGACAAATACCGACATCACCCATCACATTTGACAATATGTTCCTTTTAAGGTTAACAGTTTGCCACCCTTTTGACAATAACTGATACTTTATGTCATCCACTGTCAGCATGCTCCCTTTTAATGAAAAATATTTTTTCTCTATTTTCCACTGAAATGGCAGAAACTGTGAATACATTTTTAGAACGAGAATTTGATCGTCTTTCTAATGGCGACATAAAAAGGGAGACCTTTGTATTTAAAATTTAAAGTTGATATGCCTAAATGGCACTTCCCGTGGACCAATTGCTTCCAAAAGCCTTTCAGGTCTTCAACGGGTCACCCAATCTCCATGTACCAAATTTCAGCCAAATCGATTCGCTAATTTGGGCTATAATGTATTTTTAGTGTTATGAAATTTCGATTTTTTGATCCAAAGAGCACTAAATGCGAACGAATTTTGTCTTACTTAAAACCAGAATTTGAAGGCCTTTCTGATGGTGAGAATAAATCTTTCAAAAACTTGTTTTGGATGGTTAAATGAGTGAATCATTTTAAAGTTACAAATTGGTGTGCCAAAACGGCAGTTTCCGTGGGCCGATTGAATCCAAAATTTGATCAGCTCTTCGACGTGTAATACAATCCCTGTGTGCAAAATTTCAGCCAAATCGGTTCAGGGGCTTGGGCTGTACCGCGATTTTAAAGTCGGATAAAAATCTTTTTTTTTTAATTTTCGATCAAAAGGGCACTAAGAATGAATACATTTTTAGAAGCAGAATTTGAACGCCTTTTCTATCGTGAGGTGAAAAATGGGGGTTTGTATTTGAAATTTAAAAGTTGATGTGCCAAAATGGCATTTCTAGTTGAACGATTGGCTCCAAAAGCTTTTCAGATCTAAGTTGGGTTATCACATGCACACATACCAAATTTCAGCCAAATCGGTCTAGTAGTTTTGGCTGTGGCGTGTTTACAAACGTACAAACGCACATACACACAGACACATTTTAAAAACCATTTTTTTGGGCTCCTGAGACCTCAAAACGTATAGATCCGGTCTTATCTCGAATTCGAAAATTTTAGTGATTGCAGTAACCTCCCTTTTTTTTAAATGGTGAAGTGGAGTGGGGAGGTTAAAAGCAAAACATGTTTTTTACGTCCGTTAAAAAAAGCACACTTTTTTTCATTCAAAAGCGTTCTTAATAGTGTATTAAAAAACACGTTTCATAAGGCCAATTATTATCGCACGAGGATGTTTGGACAACGAGGGCGAAAAGCCCGAGTTTTACAAAATCCGAGTGCGATAAGAGCCTTATGAAACACGTTTTTTATACAATTTTTTCTATTTCGGATACCCATTACCTGTTAGAAAAAAATTGTTTTTTCATTTGCATAGACAGGTCAATGTTCGTTTGACAGTTGGCGATTGTTGGACACAATCGTTGTCTAGGTTACGATATACACAAAAGCCGTGCTCTAATAGAGCACATTAGAGAACGCGTTTGGGTGCTATAAAGTGTTCATTAGGAAACCGAAATAGAAAAAGTGTTTTTTAACGGCGACAAAGCGTGAAAAAAGGTGCCGTAGCGATTCATTTTTTCACTCTTTTGAGTGAAAAAAAGAGCAGTTGCTAAGGTTTTGTTGATTAATTGCTATAAATTTATCACGGATTTTTGCCCAAAAAAGCCATTTTTTGCGGTTTGAAACACAATAAATGCCTAGTTGTGTTTGGTCCATTTTCCGAATTTATTATAAATTTGTTTAATAAAAGCGTCAAACTCATGTCAGTTTCAAAGCGTTCTTCGCCAGTACGTTTGAAACAGACAGTGCTGTACAATGTCGTTAGGCAATAATCCAGAAAATTCACTTTTGAGTGAAAAAAAGAGTAGTTGCTTGCCTTTGTTGATATTGTTGGTATATATTTATCACGGATTTATACCAAGCCTCTTCGGGGATTTTTTGCGAGTAAACGTTGAAGCCGATGTTTGACAGAATTTTAACTATACGGGCGTAAAAAAAATTTGTATGCAAATCATGAGTAAAGTAACTTTTTTTCACTCGTCGGATTTGCGCACTCCGCCTACGGGGTCGTGCGGCAAACATTCCTTCTCGTGAAAAGAGTTACACTTTGCTCCCTTGTTACATAAATAAGGTCAGGTCAAGATTTTGGTTTCCCAACGGGCAAAAAACGGAGTAAGTTAAGAGTGGAGACGGTGACATATGAGGACAGAATGGGAGAAAGAGGAGAGTGTAAGATATTACAGGAGTACTGGAAAGAGAAAAGGAGAGAGAAAGAAAAAGGGAAGGAAAGACAAAGATATTACGAGAAGAACGGATACGCAAGGGAAGATATGATATGATATAAGACAGGGGAAATGGATGAATGGAGCGATGATGTGGGAAAGAGATAGAGACATAAATGTACAGGAAAGAAGAACAAAAATCAGAGAATCAAGATATAACGCAAAATATGAGAAAATAATAAGTGAAGGGTTACCAAGTTACTTGAAGAGGGAGAGTCTGAAAGAAAAAACAATTATAGCGAGATTCAGATGCGGGAACGAGGAGAGGTAAAACAAGTTCTGGCTGAAGGAGGAAGAGAGAAAGTGCAGAGTATGTGGAGAGGAGACTAGGAGAGAGAGAGAGAGAGAGAGACAGTAGAACACCTGTTGAAAGAGTGTGAGGGAATGAGAGAGGAGGAAAGGGAGGTAAAGAGTATTCTGAACGAATGAGAAGAGGGAATAGAATGGATGAAGCAAGTCGAGAGAGTGAGAGAAAGAAGGGGGGGGGGGGAGAAGAGACAACAGATGACAACCGAGAAGGAAAGAAGTAGCCGAAAAAGAAGGAACAAAAAAAACTAGACCAACATATGCATATGTAAATATTATAATATCAAAAAGGGCAGGGCTCATTACAAACCGAAAGGTAGTAATAAAGTTTTCTAATCTTGTTACATAAATAATTACCTATTCCATTGGAAGCTACTTTGACGTGGCCTCTACCCAAGAGTGAGCTCGAAGACTCGTCTTAGCAATACAATACCCTAACTAGGTACGGCATGAAATTTCATTTTTGTGGCAACACAATAAATGGAAAGATTACAGATAGTGAAAAACTGTTAAATAAATGTATTACTTATTTATTTATTATTATAAATTGGTTGAAAGCTTGGTCCATTTTTCAAAGAGGAACTGATGTTTGATTACACAAGGTAGTTTCACATTATTATAAACCCTCACCTTGATGGTGTGGAGCTTGAACTCGGAAGGAGTCCTGCCTGGATTCTGACGCGTGACTTTTCCTGAAAAGTTGACATAAATGCGAAGAAAAATTGTTTTTAGGCGCTCGACCGGAAAGTGAACCTTTCCGGTCAATTTTAGGACCGGAAAGTGGCTTTTCCCGGACTAGTCCGGGAAAGTCGAAGTCCGGGAAAGTGAAATTTCACCGAAATATTCTAGAAAGTGAAATTTCACCGGAATATTATGGATTTTGTTATCGTGTTAATTTTTACTAGGCTCCTCACATTTTTCAGTGTAGATAATTTTAATTAAAATATTTAATTTCACACAGAAAATATGTTGCGAGCACCTAAAAAATTTAATACGTAACTCACATGTAAAGTGTCTTTCCTGGACTCGCAGGCCTATTCGTCCAGGAAAGATCACTTGCCATACTCTTTACGTAAATAACTATTCCGCTAACAGCATCTGGGCCTAAATTCTTGACCCTTCGCAAATTAGCGCAGTTGCTATGGTACGAGTTCTGTGATTGGTTATGTCCTAACAACTGCGAACGTTCGCTAATAAGCGAAGGGTCAAAAATTCCCCCCCTGGCTTCTTAATGTATCCTAATTTTCAAAATATTTTCGGTGTTTATTGAGTTTCTGATGAAAAACCTATTTTATTTACCATTGCACGAACTGTCATTTTTCTTGGACTGATGTAGATTCGTTCAATCTGCTGTTTTTTTTCCAACAACACCTAACAAATCTCTGCACAATCTTTTTAAGCAAGGCACGTGTATTGTTCAATTCCTTGTACGCTTGTTTAGCCAAAAAATTGAAATCTTGACCATCCTGTCATGTCAATAATAAATTAATAGGATGTAACAAGACGTCTTTCCATTTCCTTGCCAATTATATTTCATAATAATAAAATCATTGTAATTAATAAACTTGAAAAAATAATCGCATCCTTAAGAAAGTCGAAGACAGTACAATGTTGGTTGCCTATAGAAATTGTCAGGCACCACATTCTTGTTTCACTGTTGGGTAGGAATGTACATAGGAATAGGAGAAGTATTATTTTTCAAAACTCTGCCCCCAGCATCAATGTTGCCATCAAAATACCCAAGGTTTCAACAATTTCAGCGATTTTCTTCATTATTTTCTGGAAAATTAATTAACAAGGGTGGTGTCTGATGATGCCAGTTGTAGAAAATTTTATAGGCTTTTATTTTTATACAAGGATTTTTTCGTTACGACGCACCATTTTCGAGTTATCAAATCAAAAAAAGGGACCTTTCCACCCTCCTCCCCCCTGAAGCGGACAGTGTAGGGGCGGGGACTTTTAGTATGTTTACCTCGTAACTACCCCCAACACATTCCCGAAGAGATATATTGCATCATATTTATTAAAACATCATCCAACAACTGTATTGAGGATCTGTTATTGCGCAAATTTATTACATTTTGTTCTAGGTATACGCAAGATTATTCCACCTTTTATTATTCCTAAAAGGTCACTAAAAATGTCACGAAGTATAATAAAATTTAAAAATATTATACACAATTAATAATTCCACTTGGTTACATGTATTAAAATTGATGTTTGACCATCTTTGGTGTTTCGATAGGTACTGCCAACAATATACACAATAAATAAAAGATAAGGATGATTATCGTGAGGTGAGTATTTTCGATTACCCACTCTAAATAAGCAAAATACATAATTTGAGCCGCTCCGGTTTTAATTTTTGTATTTTCAAATAAAAATTTAATCTAATTTTTTTCTTACGCAAACGGCAGTGAACGTTTAATGCAAAATGTCACGATTTTTTGTTTAAAGTTGATGGATTTTGTACAATAATTTAACACAGTACTCATTTTTTGGCGCAATATTGTACATACAGTATTGAGTTCTACCTACTTCGGTTTTGTATAAAGTCGTCAGTTTTATTTCGACATTCAATCGAAACAGAAAATGAAAAATTTATTAGAAGCTTTAAACCAAAGCCGTTTATGGCCCTTAACAAAATGTCTGGACACCAAAAAACTTCCAAGACTCAAGTTAAATCATCTAGAACAAGGTAATAACTATATTGACCACTGTTATTACAAAAATTACACATTTTGTGTTTCTAGGATAAATGCCGATACGAGAATTATCTGAAAAGAGAAAAATCCTGGATTGAAAATGCAGATCCAATGGTGTTTAGATTTGTGCGCGCCAAATTTGAATTTCTTGGATATGCAGCGGCGCGATTCGTACTGTTCTCTGACCGTTCATCTATTTTGCGATATTGATACGCTTATTCTGAGACAAAACTGGCCATTGTTGAGATAAAGTTACTTGATACCTTCATTTATTGCATGGGAACGTGTGACCGGGCCGATCCTGTCCTATATGTGAAGGTAAGGGTAGTTTATTCCTTTAATGGGCGGAAGGGGTAAGCAGATCTCTCATCTCAAGGTGGATTTTTTGAGTTCTTGAAAAGTACGCCAGCGTCGAATTGAAAAAAGATCATTTATTAGAAGATGGAACATTGGAAAAAGTTCTAGTTCTAGCATAAAATGTCCTTATTATACGTAATAATAAACAATTCTTTTACTGTATTTTTTTTCGTATATTCTTCGTCAGATAATAGCTTACGATGGCGTGGAGAAAACACAAAAGAAAAATTTCTGTAGTGTAAAAATTTGTACACGAAATTTAGAGGGCGAAGTCGAAATTCTGAGTTTACAACTCGAAATTCTAACTTTCAAGACGGAATTCTAAGTTCTCAACTCGAAATTCTAACTTTCAAGTCGAAATTCTGAGTTGTAAGTCGAAATTCTAAGTTTCAAGTCGAAATTATAATGTGTATACAGTACATCATACAGCTGTGTGAGACGTGTTGCGAGAATATCTCATGGCATGATCTCCCCGATCCCCGATTCTAACTTTCAAGTCGAAATTCTGAGTTGCAAGTCGAAATTCTAACTTTCAAGACGAAATTCTAAGTTCGCAACTCGAAATTCTAACTTTCAAGACTGAATTCTAAGTCGAAATTGTAACTTTGAAGTCGAAATTCTGAGTTGCAAGTCGAAATTTTAACTTTCAAGTCGAAATTCTGAGATGCGCCTCCCTCCCTCCGTGCATCTATGTATACATACACCTTCTCCAGTTGTACTTCTGAGAGCGCTAATTTACTTTCAGAATCCGTCAATTGTACCTATTTACTTCAGGTTAGGCAATTGAAATTCAGAAAGATTGTAATTCCGAACAGTCAAATGAAATTCAGAATAAGTACCGTGCGTTTCAGATTTTGGGACGCATATAGGGAAATAACATGGGAAAATGTATTTATTTTTTTTCCTGATGCTCCCCAGAATTTACCGCCAAAGTTTTAGCATACGTGGACGATAGTCCATGCTAGTCTGTACCTCTTGAGATTTTGTTCGTTCGTTAGCTCCTCTTAGGTACTTAACAAATCAGCTGATTTAATAATACTATAGCGCAGCAGTGGTGTATTCGTACTAGTAAGAAACAAAATATCGGGTGGTCTTAAAGGTTTGACCGCTAAATTATGGCAATCCTGCGCAAAAAATATTGGATTTTACGTGCTTCAGTTAAACAAACCATAATAAATTGACACTGACGGATGCGTTCAAATAATTTCAAAAGGCAGTGTCGTCCATTTACTGTGCCGTCCTTCAGTTGTATTATGGTCTGTCCGGGATCCACACGACCGGGATTCACCCTATTTCCATGGCGAATCATTGTTGTCAACAATGAATCGCCATGGAAATCGGGTGAATCTCGGTCGTGTGGATCCCGGACAGATTATAGTGCCGTATTGAAAGCAGCGTTGCCACTTAGAGAGAAGAGAGCCAATGCAGCCGGAACCAAAAATTAAGAAAAGCGCAAAAGGACCACCCTTTGGAAGAACAGATTCATTCATTGATGATGAAGGATCACAAGGACTTCGCTAGTTTCAGATACTGGAAGATAGTAATGGACTCTTGGTCTGACTCGCCCACCAGCAGCAGACAGTAGTCCAAATCATGACCCTCCGTAAGGGGGGGGGGTGCTCTAAAACATTGGTATAGAGGGCACTCAAGCAAAGCATGTAAATTCTCCGGTCGCTGCATGTTGCAAATTGTACATTGAAACTGATTTTTAATGTTACCTACGTGAAATATGATTTATTGTACAATATATAGATAATATGTTATGAGTCCGAAGTTGCATGATGCATCGCTTAGTATCTAGATTGAGATCAGATAGTAATTAGTAAGTATGGTTGAACGTTAGCACGCAGTGGATCATCCATCAGAAATTTATAAGAAGGACATTGGGTACTTAGTAGGATACGGTCACAATCTTTTTGTTTTTCCATCCGGTCCACTTTGTTACTAATATCATTCGGTAATTTCACATTTGTCGATAGACGCATCCAAGGCTATGCCATATTTCTCAAATGAATTCTTTAACTGAATAAACCAGTTGTATTTGCTATTATTACCAGGTGCCGAATCCAAAGAAGTTAGTCTACATAGTGAAATCTTCACGTAACAACCGCCAGCAAAATTTTTTGTTTGGCAAAGCAGGTTCTGTACGTAAGAAGTACCCAGAAGTTGAGCTGTGTAAGTAGAATTAATTTATATTCTTGAAACGTATATCAACGCTATTCAAGTGACGTAAACCCTAAATTTCTGTGCAATAGTTATGTGATGGTAGTACTACAGAATTGTACAATTTCTTAATAGCGAGTTAATATTAAATCTATTAATAGTGTTTAACAAACATCCTGAGGCTGTACGGCTTTTTTGGGCCCTGTGTTTAAAGACTTCCGCGAAGAGTTCATTAAAGTGAAAGTTCATTCGACGGTGTCTTCCTCTTCCCATTTCGTATGTAGGTACCTTCCCATTTGGTAACGCGAAAAAATTCTACCTGTTTTGTTACCATTTCGTACCGAGGAAAAAATCGATTAACATTTCGTATACGCGTGCTTGCACACATACATAAACCTGCTTGCCTCCTATGATATGATTGTAATATTAAATAAGTTACTAAAATCGATCGAAATTTCTAATCGCCAAAAACATCAAGCCTTTACGTTCCAAGGCCCTGTGAACCTAAAAAAGTGGTTTTTAGAAATAATAATAACGTAATATATTTTCTACAGGTGTACACCCAATTACAAAAAATAATAAACGCGTACATGTATATCAGCTTAGCCAAGAAATCAAAAATATCAAAAACCGAAACAACTTAAATACCAAATGTTTCTATAATTTGCGAAGTTAATGTCCTTAAAGTGTCGAAATTAATATCAATATGTTCAGAGACGACATTGAAACAATTGCACATAACCGAAATAGGAAACTTACGCAGAATGTTAGTATTAGCAAATTTACAATAAAAAGTGACAACATGGCGAGCATTAATTCTGGGAATGCAAAAACTAAATTGATTTAAAATTGAAATACAGTCGATTCTATTGTTAAGCAACTTGTACAAAAATGCGACACCAGAATTTTTTCTTCTAGTTTCAAGAGAATTTAAACCAAATCTAGACAACAAGAGATCCTGATCGTAGCCTCTCTCTGGATAAAAACCATCGACATCTGTGTCTGTCTGTCTGAGTCTCTGTAAACCAACTACAGCCCAAACTACTGGACCGATCTGGCTGAAATTTGGAACGTGGACATCTTATGCTCTTCCAAATCTGCTTCTAAAAATTTATTCACTCTTGGTGCCCTTTTGTATAAAAATCGGTGCCGTGAAAAAACCTATATAGGTACCCTATATTTTTATTATTGAATTTGATAGCCGATATTTTATCGAGTCGAAAACCTTAGTGCCATTTATTATGCCTATATTATTATCATCGAATTCGTTAGCTGTTGATATTATTTTAAAAAATTGGCAGTCTCGCAGACGGCAGAAACTTCTACGTTTTCACAGAATTTGTAAATATACGTAACAACGTGTCCTTAAAAGTGTAAGTAACAATTACACAGAAACAGATTTAAAATACATATGAAGTGAAATTGTATAATAAAACGATATGTCTCCGGCCTGAGTCGATTCCACGAGCGAGGCGGCCTACTGATGTACTAAATGACGATCAGGAGCGTTTTGCTCCTGCACCTGTTATTTGTATCTGGGCTGAAGTTTTAGATGAACATAAGCCCAGTTTTCCTCACGGCATCGATTTTTTGACAAAACGGCATCAAGTGTGAATACATTTTTAGAAGCAGAATTCGAAGAGCTTTCATATAGTGGCGCGAAAAAAGTTGATGTGCCAAAATGGCACTTTTTGTGAACCAATGTGGTCCAAAATATAATCAGTACCTGCAAATTGCCCTCTGAACATGTATGCCGAATTTCATCTCGATACGTTCAGTAGTTTGAACTGCAGCGTGATCACAGACAGACATTTTTCAAAAATCACTTTTTCGAATTCCCAGGACCCTAAAACGTAAAGATTTGATGTTTTTGGCAATTCGATTTTTCGAGCGATTTTATTAATTTGCTGCGCTGAAGCGTAGAACTTAAAACCACTTGTTCCGTTTGGTTCCTAGAATCCTAAAACGTAATAAGGATGCGATGTTTTATTTATAAATTATTTCGCGCATAGTGGTAGCTGTAGTTGAGTAGAAGTTGATGTGCCAACATGGCACTTTTTCTGAGCCGATCTGGCTCAAAATCTTCAGCACCTATAAAGTGCCCACTGAATATGTATGCCAAATTTCATATCAATATTTTCAGCACCTTGGGATGTAGCGTCTTTTCTAAAAGACCCTAAAATGGCATTTTAGAAGCGGAATTTTAAGAGCTTTGATATAGGGACGTGAAAAATGGCGGCTTGCATTTAAATTTTTAAAGTTGCCAAAATGGCATTTCCTTTGGGCCAAAATCTAAGATGCCCATGCATGTTCCAAATTTCAGCCAGATCGGTCCAGTAGTTTGGACTGTAGCGTGTTTACAGACACCCAGACACACAGACATTTTTCAAAAACCACTTTTTTGTGTTTCCAGGACCATGAAACGTAAAGATTTGATGTTTTTGACGATTCAAATTTCCGATCAATATTTTTAACTTGCTCCGCGAAGCGGAGTGTAAACTAAAAAACTCATGTATTTTTATTGCATAAAAGAACAGAAGATTACTGGAAAGGAAACGAGCGCTAACATGCCCGCAAAAAGAAAATGATTTTATTTTCACCTCCAAACAGCGCCGCAAAGGTCCGTCATGACGTCATATGTGATAAACCGCGTGTGCGTGGAAAGCATATTGGCGCTGCATTAAAGCATTTCCTAATTTCAAGCGGCAACCCCTCACTTGCAATACATCATTTGAAAGCTAATTTCAGTACCAATCCAATGCTGTAAATATTTTTAATTTCCGTCTACCTTCCAACCCGATCAACAGTAAAATTTTAAATTACATTTGGACCTTTTGTAATACATCACTTTAAAGGGTATGCAATCCTCTGTAAACCAATGCAACAATTTTTGAAATCCATCCACTCGTTCAAAAGTTACAGACGAAACAATAATTATTTCTACGGCAAGAGATCCATAAGATCACTGCAGGCTGGCAAGCACGAGCGGGCAACTGTATCACTTGCCTCTCTCAAACCGATCCTAGCAACGAATTGAAGTTCTTTGGGGCAATTTAGTTACGGCAACATTTATAAAATACTATAATCTATCAATTAGATTCATTTATGAAAAATTAATATTTTAGAGTTTACTGTTCCTTTAATATACTAAACATGGATAATGAAACATCAGCATCATCTAAACATAACCCACAAAAATGGTTGACAGCGCACATCATTTTGATAAATGTAATCACGCTGTATTGCCAACATGAGGAATATTTATGTTATAATTGAAGCGATTTTAAGATCTAGATGCCTGAAATTTGGAAATTTTTACTATTCAAAAAACAGAGATTTTCTAAAAATTTTAATGCCACTACTAGATTCAGAAGACTGAAATTGACCTGAAACTGTGGTAAGTCGATTTCTTGAGTTGAATCTTCCTGTAAGTTGGCTAACCATCTCTAATTACAATTTTATTAGATCTCTCTGTACCAAATTTTACTTTATTAAGTATTAACGGTGATGAGAAAATAAATAATGTCAGGCATATTTTGAAAGGCCGGTAAATTCCCCTAATGAAGAAAGAAAACTCGTTAAGAATGTGCACTCGAAGTAGCGGGCTAAAAGCCACATTGCTGGCGTTATTTATAGTTGCTACGAATGAATAGGAGGAAATATATGAATAGCGGAATAACAACAAGAGAAACGAAATTATTCCTCTAATTAAGGGGAAAAGTAAGGACAACGAACTTTCAAACTCCAGCTCAACGTAGGAACCTTCCCTGGATTTTAATAATGGACTTTTCCGAACATGTACAATTGTTCGCCTCTAAATTGACAATATCGTAGACACATCTATATGATAAAGCGAATGTTATTACAGTAATTACGAAAACAGCGACAAAAAAAACTCATGAAACATCGCTGGAAGCTTCGTTTTCCAATATGGCCACCCACACTACGTGATCCTAGCCGATCCTGAACGAGAGCTTCCGAGGTCAGGGCATATAACTGAAAGTCCTGTATAGATCCAGACTGCAGTAACGTGCCGTAGCGTCACCCTTGAAACCACATAGGGGTTGTAAGTGATATCGTATACAGTTTGGTGTCGAGTGATCCTTGTTTCATTAATTTTTCCAATCGTAAATAAACTGGGGTAAGTTAATTAACCAACATTTAACCAAACACGAAAGACGAGCCTAAAATATTCTAATAATAATAACAACAGAGGGCTTATAATTTATTCAAAAAAATCTTCTGCGAAAATAGGGAGCGGAGCTTTCCAGGAAAGCATGAACGAAAGCTTGAATGAATGACGTACTAGAGCGGGAGCGTCGGAGGTTAATTAGACGCGCTTTGTGCGAGTCCTGATTTTTTGAAGGGAACTTGAAGGGGTTATTGCCCTTCGTTTGTTGACTCTTACACGAAAATAATTAGTTTTTTCTCTTTCAGACTGAAAAATGCGCGCTTTAATTGTACTATTCATGGCTTGCTTGCTGGGTCATAAAGCACATGCTTGGGGTGGTTTATTCAACAGATTCTCACCGGAAATGTTGGCGAATATGGGGTATGGAGGACACGGGGGATTCATACAGGTAAGGTTCGTGTTAATCGATTTCGTGATTCAATTTAAATTTTTATTAACAATGCACGCAAGTGTTTTTGTGTTAGCGTACACGAACAACAATTACGCCGCAATTTTATTATTGGAAATCCAACAATGATGTCTTTAAGTAATTCACACAATCAAGTACTGACTTCTTTTCGGTCGCTCATTTTGTTTACCTATTTTATTGTGCAAATGTCAGGAATTCTCTCATTTAAGTATTGAGTTAAAAAGCAATGGGCGAAGAACAAAAACTACCTACTGTTTGGTTTTGATAATGAACAATTGATGTTCGAAATACATTAGCGTATGATCAGTTGAAGAAATACTAAAAAAAAATATGGAATGTGAAAACTAAAATAGTTAGTTTCACTGCACCAGTCAAGTCGTGGTAGGCAATGTCTCAGGTGGGGTCTCAGGCTCCCTCAGGAAATCAGTTAAGGATTGACCGTATCCGCGGATCTTAAAATGAAATGAATACGAAATCGTTGGTGGTACATTCTGGGATGAATTGAATTTGAATATGAACCAAAATGGTGTGAATAAAAAGCAGGGAACACTCTACCCATTTCAAAAATTTTTGTTTGAAAGTAATCCAAATATGTAGGTGCTTTGTTCCTTAACACATCTCGAAATGTAGGAGAACGTAGTGTCAGAAATATTATGCCTAAGTGTTATTCCAATCATTTTATTTTCACAAAAACAGTCAATAGGATTCTCTAATTCTGACAAAAAATTCATCACCAGTTTCTACTGTTTTAACGCCTTTGCTTTGACGTTGCTATAACAGCGAAACGAAAAAATCAATCAGATCACAGCATATTGCACATTTTACAGCACGGTTAAATTTTTAACAGGTAAATTACAGAATGCATCACAATACAGGGTGGTAAATTTTTCATGGTGCACGTATTTGTAACTCCTAAACCATAAGAGATACAGACACATCAGGACGTGAGAAAATTTTGACAATGTCATTAGATGCACCATATCATACAATGTAATAAATGACAAGCTTCGTATTTTTCGATTTTTTTCTTAAAAATCGACTGTTTTCGTTTTTTCTCTGTAACTTTTAAACGAGTCAAGTTTCTTTACAGATTCTTGACCGGCATTAAATTCCACAGCTTTTGTCTTATTTAACCATGTCTGCATCTCTTATGGTTTAGGAGTTACCAGAAGTTTTTTCAGAATTATTACTCCTTTGTGCAACAATAATAATAATAATAACAACAATAATTTCTTAAAGGAAAATATATCTATTAAAGAAATAGCTTGCAATCATCGTCTTTTAAAAACGTCGTATGATACAAAGAATATATGTCAATATCTCTAACAATATTATACACTGTAAACGAAGAATTGGAGCATTAGTTCGTATCTCCAGGAAAAAGTAAATAAAATGGGGAAATCCCTATTTTGGTTCGACATCTCACTCCTATACTAAAATAGACGAAAAATCTGTTAATTGCCCATTAATAAAATATTTAATATTGGCCAATCAGGCAGCTCAAAGGGCAACCCAATTGATGTTATTACGTTCAGCAAGGGCTCGACAGGTCAAAATGAACACCATTCGACACTAGTTCTCATCACGTTCAGATTGCAGAATGGGCGCTTATGGGGTGCGCCGATGTCGGTTTTATTGTTATTTATATGTCTTTCCGAGCGTTTTTCGTATTTGATTTGGTAAATTTTATTAACACTAATCGCCCTAGGTTGTTTTGAGTCAAATAAAATAAAGCAGGAGTAAAAAGTGGCATATAGGGCAACATCAATGCCGAATCGCCCATTTAAAATAGAAAGCATTGCCAATGCGGCCAGCACTGCAAACTTAAGGTGATGAGGTCTATAGTAGGAGTAGGTATTTCCTACGGGTCCTTTAATCAGGGAAGTAGGTATAACCGTTTCTTGTCACCATCTATTATTTTAAATTGGCATGCACTTCCATCTATTTTCGTAAGTTATAATAATATACTTATTATTATTACAAGAAGTCTTACCCCAATCTCCTCAATCTGTAACATAAACTGATATAAATTACTCATAATATTATGACTTATGAGTGCTGAAAATTAATAAAAATAGCGCTAATGGAATTCGGTTTTTAACAATTTAATGATATTTCGGGATTTGGTTCTAAGTACGGAAAACCGTAAGAAAACTCGATCTTCTGCCCTTCTAGCACTGGGCACTGGACACTATACCTTAAACAGACATTTGATTAGGGTTATCCATAATTATTTATTTAATATTGTGAGTGAAAAAGAATTGGCAGCGGAGAAGCAGCTGGAACCTCCCCATCGTATATGGGTCTTTGATTTCCGTGATATGCCTAAATGACACTTTCCGTGGACCAATTGCTCTCAAAAGCCTTTCAGCTCTTCAACAGGTCAGGGCACCTAATATCTATTTGGGCTATAACGTGATTTAGAGTTATTACAGTTAGATTTTTCTACCCAGAAATAGTGTTTCACCCGAGACCGAGATCGGTTCAGTTTTAGCTTTTGGTCAAAAGGACACTGAGAGTGCATACATCCTTGGAAGCCGAATTTGAAGGCCTTTCTTATTGTGACGTGAAAAATGAGTTTGTATCTGAAATTAAAAAGTTGATGTACACAAATAGCATTTCGTGGTACGACTGGCTCCTAAAGCTTTTCAAATATAAATTGGGTTATGATATGGGTACGTACCAAATTTCAGCCCCCGTGAATTGACTCCACAAGTTTTATTGTGCCTACGGTAGTATGGACTAGCCTCTACCTCTTGATTTTTTTGTTTTTCACCTCCTGTACTTAACAATGAAGCTTTTAAAATCGAATTTTAAACAGAAGCTGGAAATTTTTCGGGTACAATCAACATGCTTCGGCAGTTTTCGACTCCAGGATCAAACCAATTTTGTTTCGTGTTGACATTTGTTCGATAATTATTCTTAAAATTCGAAAGAATCATTGTTAAGTAACTAAGAGGAGCTGATGGACAAAAAAAATCTCAAAAGGTACAGGCTAGTTCATACTAGGTACCCCCTCCACACGGTCTAAGACATTTCGCCGTCGCCGTTTCGATGTCGCCGTTTCGCCGTCGCCATTTCGCCGTCGTCGTTTCGCCGTAGGCCATTTCGCCGCCGGTCAGCCAACCCATAATTTCTAAACGTTTTGCTTGACATGAAGAAAATTCAACCATTGGACCACCGGAGGATACTAATTGAACACAAAAAATTTCATCCTTGAAACCCCCAACCACAAAAACTTGGCTTGGAAGAAATTTAGCACTTGAACTATTTACAACTGAAACAGACTAAATGAACGCAAAAAGTTGTACCCCCGAGAACCACCCCCTTCAAACTCCAAATACGAAAAATTGGCATAGACGAAATTTTGTCTTTGGAGCCCCTGTTATTACCGTAGAACACTACCTAATTGAACGGAAAGAAATTGCACCCCGAAACTCACCATCAAACATAAACAATTGATTCGGTGGAAATTTAACCCTTAGACCGTTGTTACTCGAAGATACTGTTTGAGCTGTTAGAGGAGGATAATAATTGAACGGAAAAAATTGCACCCTCTTCAACCCCCAAACACAAAAAATTGACTGTTAGAAGACTGACGGGGAAATGGCCTAGGGCGAAACGGCGACGGCGAAATGGTCCACGGCGAAATGGCGACGGCGACGGCGAAATGGCGGCGGCGAAACGGCGACGGTGAAATGTCCCATTCCCCCCACCACACTCACTAAAACTTTTGGAGTAAATTCTCGTGCCCAGGAAAAAAAATTAATTAAATATTCGTATATAACACCACGAGTGACACCAAAATTTCCGGACTTTTTCTTCCAATTTTTTTATACGTGGTCTTTATCTTGAGACTGCCAAATATCGAAAGGAAGCATTTTATAAAAAAAAATTTCTGTATAAAAGTTTTATGACTTCGAGGGGGAAAATAGATGACATCATCGACATTATGATTCAAGGTCAGTTTCAAGTTCAAATGAAGGTCAACTTAATTTTTTTGATGGAAATTGGAAACCTATATTTTTATTACAGATTCTTATTCCCCCCAAAAGAACAAACAACTCTCATCTAAACTATTTTCGGATCCGATGAACAGGTTTCCATTTAAAAAAATTAAGTTGACCTTCATTTGACCTTGAAAATGACTTTCAATCAAAATGGCGATGATGCCATCTATTCCCCCCCTCGAAGTCATACAACTTTTATACTTTTTTCTAAAATGCTTCTTTTCCAATTGCCAGACTTGCCAGTCTCAAGATAAAATCACCACCCGGTATGAAAAATAAGTTCTTTACATACAAAAGATAATTTCGATTTCCATATTTGTACATTTATAGTTTATAATAAAGTTTGTTATTGCAATTTGCAATATAATTAGAATAAAAACGTACCTATTCATATTAGTCCAGTCCCATAATTTTCATTTTTAGCAGGAAAATCGCCGCAATTCTGTCATCTGCGCCCACAACCATTGTTTCGAAAGAAAATATGTACCCTAATATCAATGTACCGTGCGTTTCAGATTTTGGGACGCATAGGGAAATACCATGGAAGAATGAATTTAATTTTTTTCCTGCTCCCGAGAATTCACTGCAAAAGTTTTAGGATTTGTGGACGATAGTCCATGCATGCTAGTTTGTACCCCTTGAGATCTTGTTCGTTCCTCTGCTCCTCCTAGGCACTTAACAAGAATTTTTTGAAAATTGATTACCTAATTGATGCTATGCTATGTGACAATTACTGCAGGAATTGAGAATTATTAACAATTTTAAGAATAATTACCCAGCACACAAAAAAAATGGTTTTATTCTGGAGTCGAAAACTGCATAGGCACCCGCTATAGTATATTGTGTAACTAGTAGGAATATATATTTTCGTTCGTGTTGCACATACTATTTTTTCGTCGATCGCGCAACTAACAGAAATAATGAAATTTGGAACAATTTTTTAAGAGAAGTACAGGAATATTTTTTCGGCCTAGGCCGGAAAAAGCGTTATTCCTGTACAGCTAGTACGTGTCGCCTAGCAAATGACGCGGTCCTGAAAACGTAAGCTTTCGGATTATAATTGCATGTCAAGAATGTGACGTTTCCAATACAATCGACGAACAAAAAAAATTTCAACTTCTGCTTAAAATTCAATTTTTAAAAATTCATTGATAAGTTCCTAAGAGGAGCTAACGAACGAACAAAATCTCAAGAGGTACAGACTAGCAAGGACTATCGTCCACATTAAATTCTGGGGAGCAGGAAAAAAAATTAATTCATTTTCCCATGTTATTTCCCTATGCATATGCGTCCCAAAATCTGAAACGCACGGTACAATCGATTTCCTGCATATTTAATATTGGTGTAATCCTACAAAAATCCGGATGTTATATTAGGCATAAATTTCAATACATGTAATATTGCATTTGGCGTAATATTACAATTAAGTATACCTACGACTTCCAATTTAAATCAAAAAAATGCAGCAGAGAACCGGCTGGAACCTCCCCATCGCGTGGATCTTTGTATTCTGTGTAGATAGTCAACAGAATTTTTTTAATTCTTGACTAAGTTCGCAATTTTCTGACAAATACCGACGTGACCTCGGACATCACCCATCACGTTTGACAATATGTTCCTTTTAAGGTTAATCTTTTGCCACCTTTTTGACAATAACTGCCACTTTATGTCATCCACTGTCAGCCCGCTCCCTTTTAATGAGAAAAAGATTTTTTTCTCTATTTTCCACTGAAATGGCAGAAACTGTGAACACATTTTTAGAACCAGAATTTGATCGCCTTTCTAATGGCGACATAAAGAAGGAGGTCTTGTATTTAAAATTTTAAGTTGATATGCTTAAATGGAACTTCCCGTGGGCCAATTGCTTTCAAAAGCCTTTCAGGTCACCCAATCTCCATGTACCAAATTTCAGCCAAATCGATTCAGTAATTTGGGCTATAATGTATTTTTACTGTTATTATAAAATTTCGATTTTTTGAACCAAACAGCGCTAAATGCGAATTAATTTTGTCCTATTTAAAACCAGGATTTGAAGACCTTTCTGATGGTGACAATAAATCTTTCAAAAACTTGTTTTGAATGGTCAAATGAGAGAATAATTTTAAATTTAGAAATTGGTGTGCCAAAACGGCACTTTCCGTGAGTCGATTGAATTCAACATTTGTTCAGCTCTTCGACGTGTAATACAATCCTAATGTGCAAAATTTCAGCCAAATCGGTTCAGGGGCTTGGGCTGTACCGCGATTTTAAAGTCCGATAAAAATCAATTTAATTTCTATTTTTGGTCAAAAGGGCACTAAGAATGAATACACTTTTAGAAGCAGAATTTGAAGGTCTTCCTTATGGTGACGTGAAAAATGGGGGTTTGCATTTAAGATTTAAAAGTTGATGTGCCAAAATGGCATTTCCGGTTGCACGATTGGCTCCAAAAGCTTTTCAGATCTAAGTTAGGTTACGAGATGCCTATGCTCCAAATTTCAGCCAAATCGGTCCAGTAGTTTTGGCTGTGGCGTGATTACAAATGAACGTACGTACGAACGTACGTACGTACATACACACAGACACATTTTAAAAACCCCTTTTTTGAGTTCCTGAGACCTCAAAACGTAAAGATCTGGTGGTATCTCAAATTCGAAAATTTTAGTGATTGCAGTAACCTCCCACTTTTTTTAAATTGTGATGGGGTTGGGGAGGTTAATTAAGATAATATAATGTATGCAACGTTTAGTACAAGAAGTACCACATGAAACGTATTACGTGGATGACAAAAAATGAAATAATCGTATTGTGATAAAAATTGTTAATTAATGACATTTTTCATAAGAAATTCAGCTCATAACAAATATTCAGGTTCAGTGCATAAAATGACACATGAAAACTTCACAGTTTCATTCTTCCCTTGATTAAAAATTATTGTACCACCATTAATATGAAAAATCTCCACGAAACTTTCCATTAAACGAACAACCTCCACTCCTCGTTCTAAATGCATCGCCATTTATCTCGGTCCGTATAATAATTATACTCCGACTGGTTGGGAAAATGGAATGTAAAAAAATCTCATTACAGAGAACCGGAGACGGGGATGAGGGTATCCTGGAAGAATTCACAAACGACATGGACGAAGAACCCTGCTACGGAAAGCGGTGCACTGCGAACGAACACTGCTGCCCAGGTTCAGTCTGTGTCGACGTAGACGGAGGTAGGTAATGATATTGAATTACACCATTTTCCTTTCAGGCCTTAGTAGTGTTAGTATAGTGAAAGAAAATGTCGATAAATCTGGGGTAAAAGGAACTTGCGACTAGCAACAAAGCTCTAAAAATTGAATGGCCCAAGGCAATTTTCGCAATTCACGAAAGATGTAAAAATTTACATTTTGTTTGCTTAAAGTTACTACAGATCTAAGCAATTACTCCTGGTCTCTATGTGACTGTATATTAAGCTTATGAAACAGATCTAAAAATGGTGGAGGCGCCGGGATAGTGCATAACTAACGTACTGAGCGATTCCCGTTCATGCCCTAGACGACTTTTAGAGCCGAAGCATATGCGCAGGCACTATAGTTTTAGAGAATTTGCTCGCTCGCTCGGCCGGCCGTCTACTCTGTTAATCGCATAACTTGAGAACGAAAGCAGATATCGGGTGAAATTTTGTTCACGGGTGTATACCCAGAAAATCTCGGTGGGGATTGCGTTTGGGCCATATCAGACTAAGGTGGTGGGAGTTAGGGGTGAACAACCGAAAAATTATTAATTGCAATAACTCTAAAACTAGGGGATGAAACTCACTAAAAATATGATAACTCCGCAAGGGTTGCACACAGCTATTTGAAACTTAACGTACACACATATGGGTGAAAAATTGCGGGCGATGCATTATTCGCAAAACCTTTCCCATGGGGTGGAAATTAGGGGTTGCAATTTGAAATTCCGCTTAATAAGTATCGGTCGAAATTGGCGTTATTCAATAGCTTTCCATTAATGATTCAAAAAAGGTGTTAATTATATTTTGCGAAAAACCGCTCTTAAAGGTGCTACAACCCTTTACACAAAAATAGGAGAACTCAAAAACTACTCAAGGTATCAAGGCAGAATTTATGGTGAGATTTTTATCGGACTTTTAAATCACGATACAGCCCAAGCCCCTGAACCGATTTGGCTGAAATTTTGCATACGGATTGTATTACACGTCGATGGGCTGAAAATTAATTCACATTTAGTACCCTTTGGGCAGAAAAATCGAAGTCAGTAAATACGCAACGAGTTATGAAACACCGGAGAAGTAAACTCGCCCCTGTAAATCATAAAGGCGTGAAATCATGAGGGTTGAAAACATGAATATATAAATCGCCGCAATTTTTCAAAGGATTGGATTATGGTGGTGAAATTGAAAACACAACTTTCTTTAGAGCATGTGGGGGTGGTGAAATAGGGGGGTTTACGCGTTGAAACGTTCATGAAGCCCTGTAATTTGGCATTAGAGAATCAGTATATTCTGTGAAGCTATGAGGTCTTATACATTGCATCTTCGAAAAAGGAAGAGTGAATTTTAAGAGAATGAAAGTTAGGGGTGGAAACTCGAAATTTCACTGAATAATGTAAAACTAGTTTTTAATGGTTAAAAGAGGGAATAATTTTAAATTTGGAAATTGGTGTGCCAAAACGGCACTTTCCGTGGGCCGATTGAATTAAAAATTTGTTTAGCTCTTCGACGTGAAATGCAATCCGCATGTGCAAAATTTCAGCCAAATCGGTTCAGGGGCTTGGGATGTACCGCGATTTTAAAGTCCGATAAAAATCTTTTTTTTTTATTTTTGATCGAAAAGGCACTAAGGGTGAATACATCTTTAGAAGCAGAATTTGAAGGCTTTTCTTACGGTGACGTGAAAAGGGGGGGGTTTATATTTAAAATTTAAAAGTTGATGTGCCAAAACGGCATTTCCGGTTGCACGATTGGCTCCAAAAGCTTTTCAGATCTAAGTTAGGTTACCAGATTACGTAAGAGTTATTTACGTAATTAGTTATGAAAAGTCCTATATTGTTTGACGAGCCGTAATATTTGCCACTTAGTCAAACAATTTAGAATTTTCATAACGTATTACGTACAACATTTTACCTAATTGCGTGAAATCCAACTTTTCAAAACGCAATTAGGTAAATAACTATTATTTGTTGTAGAAAAAGTAGGTATAATGTATTTAATAATTATTGACTTCAGCTTTCTATCAAAGCTTTACGAACTCTAATCCAGTTTTAAAGAATGCTTAAAGTGCAGGCCGTCCATTTTATGAGGCCACGAAGTAGCATTTACTCCTTAAATTTATGGGCTATAAGTAATACGGCACTGCTACTGGATTGGATATTGGTCTATTAGTTGAGCCACTTTACAGGTTGCGTGGAAAATTTAAAAAGGAAAATCTTGAGATGAACTACCCTAAAAGGTCATTGGAAACCGTTAATTTTAATGAATAAGTAAAATTATTATTCTAGAGTTAGTGAACACCACATCATAGCCATTCTTGCTATTTGGCGCTGCTTCTGAGCTCAAATAGAGCACGGTTAATGAATTTATTCCTATCCGAAGCTAGCTAAGATGGAATTGTTATAATAACAACAATTGTTCATTCTAACGAGTACAACTTTAATAACGTAATTTAAATTTCTTAACGATAAAATAATAGGTGATAAACAAAATTATTACAAAATAAAAGTTGTTCGAGCGAGATTTTGAACATAAAATACTCAGCATTTATTGCAAAGGAATAACTTCTAATCTTTAAATTCTGCAACAATGAAAACAATGAAAACAAATCTTTGGATTAACTAACTCTGCCGAAAAATTTTTAAGCTTTTCGCGAACCACATTTTATTATTGAAAGCAAAATATTAATCTGCTTTCATTTTACGCAGCTAGGTACATCAAAAACATGATATTTTACAGCAGTGGTTTAGTTCAATTTGCATAATCTGTTCAACATCAAATAAATTATAGAATTTTCTCGACCCACCTGCTCTTATTGGCCTTTGATCTGCCCACCTGTCTAAAACATTTGCTTTTCACCCTCACATTTACCTAATTACAACACGCGTTCAACTATCCAATAAATCTTAAAATTTCAATTTCGTTATTATTTATAGCTCTTTGTTAAATTTGCATTGAAGAAATCCAATCTTCTCCAGAAACCTCTTATGACAACAATTCTCCCGTCTTGATGAGCAACTGCAGCGCAGTCAAGAGTCTCATAAAATCTTTGTGATGCAAATTTATATTCACGTATTTTGCAGTCTAAAGTTATAAAAGAGCTCCAAATTCTGTAACGGTGGATGTGCCAACTCGAAATAAAATTTTGTTATTCGAGGACTGTTTACTGTTAAACAGCCAAATTCAAAACGCTGGTATAATAATCACAAAAGCATATCCCTGTAAAAATGATGGATGCGCCGGGATGGCGCTTGTATCTAGTCAACAGACTCCTAAATGTTGATTTATCTCGTAATTACAACAAAATTCCGAATGTTTGCTATGATAATAAATTAAAATTCCTTGTGCTTTCAACAAACCAAACTAATCTCAGAGGATTTTACGGCACGAGTTTAAATCGATCTTTATGTTGACACGAAACCATATAACGTAACATACGTTATTTCCGTTATAACGATGTTTATTTCAAATGTGTACTTTACGAAATTGCACTACCAAAAAATGGCCAGCTACGGAAGCGGCGGACCGCTGAAGCCTGCCCACTTGGTAAATAACCCAATCGTACTTCCTATAAATTTCAATACACCAGTCTTTAGTGTTTTCTACGAAGGTGCAGAGGGGCCACAACAAAGTTTTTAAAATTTTCAACTTTTCAAAAAAAAAACATTGTTGCATCAGAAAATTTCCACTTGTAACTGACAATTGTCACTTGTAACTGACAATTATTGTCGCTTGTAACTGGCAGGCGATTCGCACTGCTTCAGTGACGTGAGCAGAAATTAATCATGAAAAGGGGAATGTCAAAACAATAAGGTGTGCAAAAAGTAGCATAAAGAAAAGAGCATAGACCCATACATTTTCGTTATTTTCCAGAAACTGAAAGAAAAACAAATTTCTGGAATCACAGAAGTTGTAACCCCTCTAAACCCCCTCCGGCGTACGCGTTTGGTCTGTTTCGATTAGTGAATTATCGCCAGCTACAAGTGTCAATAAATTGTCAGTTACAAGTGAAAATTGTCAGTTACAAGTGACAATTGTCACTTATAATTGACAATTTAGATAGATAGATAGATTACTTTATTACTTTGCCTTTCGGCTTGTAATGAGCCCTGCCCTTTTTACAATTTAATTATATACAGGGTGAGTCAACAAGGCGACGGCGGTGCATAACTTCTGAACCCATTCAGATAGGAAATCAATTCAAACGCCATTATGTACAACACCGCCAATTCTACATCCTAAAAATACTTTCAACTATACAGGCTGTCCCAAAACACTTGCAACGCATGAGAACTTGATTTTTTTAAATGGAACACCACCATTTTGATGCCATATTCTGGATCACCTATAACATAGCTTTACATCGACATAAGACATTTGATGTTTTAAGGCTCTGTTCTAAAGTAATTAATTCTTTTTGAAAAATTTGGATCACTGCGGGTGCTTCTTAAAAAAATTCCTGAGAACTCAATTTTGTATCTAGAGAGCTGAGATTCGGTACGAATGTGAAGGAAGGTCTATTCTATCTATCTAACATGATAACTATCATTATCACTATACAGGGTGTTAAAAAATCTGTGTCAAGTTTGGAAAATTTCAATTATGCAAAACTTCATTTTTTCAAATGGCACCCCTTGTTATTATTGTGCCATGGGGTTCGGGTGTTGAATTACTTTATTTTTTATTAAGTATGTCCTATACCTAAAGTCAATACTTCAAAAGATATTCTGTGTTTTATTTATTTTATTGAAGATTATTACGATCTCAATTAAAGAATGCTATGGACTGTATGACAGTTATAATTAACATTGTTTATTTACATGGTTACCATACAGTTTGTCACATTTATTGACATACACAATGAATTTCAACCATAAGCAGTAAACCATGTCAATAAATTGTTTCTGGTTGTGTATGTCAATAAATGTGACAAACTGTCTGGTAACCATGCAAATAAACAATGTTAATCATAACTGTCATACAGTCCATGGCATTCTTTAATTGAGATCGTAATAATCTTCAATAAAATAAATAAAACACAGAATATCTTTTGAAGTATTGACTTTAGGTATAGGACATACTTAATAAAAAATAAAGTAATTCAACAGCCGAACCCCATGGCACAATAACAACAGGGGGTGCCATTTGAAAAAATGGAGTTCTGCATATTTGAAATTTTCCAAACTTGACACAGAATTTTTAACACCCTGTATAGTGATAATGATAGTTATCATGTTAGATAGATAGAATAGACCTTCCTTCATATTCGTACCGAATCTCAGCTCTCTAGATACAAAATTGAGTTCTCAGGAATTTTTTTAAGAAGCACCCGCAATGGTCGAAATTTTTCAAAACGAATTAATTACTTTAGAACAGAGCCTAAAAACATCAACTGTCTTATGTCGATGTAAAGCTATGTTATAGGTGATCCAGAATATGGCATCAAAATACTGGTGTTCCATTTTAAAAAATCAAGTTGTCATGCGTTGCAAGTGTTTTGGGACACTCTGTATAGTTGAAAGTATTTTTAAGATGTAGAATTGGCGGTGTTGTACATAATGGCGTTTGAATTGATTTCCTATCTGGAAGGGTTCAAGAGTTATGGACCGCCGTCGCCTTGTTGACTCACCCTGTATACATAGTAACATTTAAATCAAATTCAGTGTTCCTCTCCAGTCTATCTACTTCCATGTCTGTCTTTTCTTCCCTCCTCTCTCCTTATTTCTCTCACCCTCTCTACTTCCTTTATCAATTCTAGTCCCACTCCTCTTTCGTTCAATATACATTTTCTCTCCCTTTCCTCTTCACTCATTCCCACGCACTCTTTTAGCATATGCTCTATCGTCTCTATTGCTTCACCACATACTCTACACACTCTCCCATTCTCCTCCAACCAGAATTTATTTTTTCTTTCCTCATTTCCGCATTTAAATCTCGCTATCATTCTTTTTTCTTTCTCACTCACTCTGTCCAAGTAATTCGGTAGCCTCACACATATGATGTCGTTATACTTTGCATTATACCTTGATTCTTTTATTCTTGCTGTCCTCTCTTGTATATCTATATCCTTATATCTCTCTCACATCCCTCCATTCAACCATTTACCTTGTTGTCTGCGTCGTTCGATATCTTCCCATGCGTATCCATTTCTCTCGTAGTATTTTTGTCTTTCCTTCCATCAACTTCTTCTTTCTTTCTCCTTTTCTCCCTTTCTCCCATTGTGTCCTCAAATTTCACCGCATTTTTAACTTTCTCCACTCTCAACTTGCTCCTTTTCGTTTCTTCTCTTATTATATTCCTAGGTGCCTCTCTATATACGCCCAGCACCTACTTGAAATACTTTTCCTGCACTATCTCCCCTTCCTCTTATTCTTCCCACTTCCATATCTCTGCTCCATTCATCAACATACTCTTCTCTAAACTATCAAACATCATTATGCCCCTTCTCTTAAAATCATGCTCAATCGTTTCTTCTCTCTCCTATTCTCCAGATCATTTGTACCACCTTATTTGCTTTTTTAACTAGTTCTCTTACATGCGCTCTCGTGTTTCTTTCATTAAATACATACCCTAAATATTTGAATTCTCTTTCTTGCTCTCTTATTCTCCCGTTGCACTCCCTCTTCTTTTCCTGAAAACCATTATCTTGGTTTTTTCCACATTTACTTCCAACTTTTTTCTCTTCATATATTTCTCTGCAATTGCTATCATTTTTTTCTCCTCATTCGCTACGATCACCAGGTCATCCGCATACGCCAAACACCACCCTTTCTCTTTGTCCACCACCACAATCCCTCCTGCCTACACCTTTTTGAACGCCTCATCAATAGCATTTATAGAAATTGTAAACAGCTTTGGGCTGAGTGGGCACCCCTGCCTTACGCCTTTTATCGTTCAGAAACATTCACTCTTTATTCCATTCACTCTAACTACATTCGTGGTTTCTTCATAATATTTCTTTTATCCTTCTTACCAGATTTCCATTCAGTTCTATTTCTCTCATGTGCTCCCACAATCTTCCCCGATCTACACTATCAAACGCTGCTTTGAGGCCCACGAACAACGCGTACATCTTCCCGCTCTTCTTTTTTATTTATCTTCTTGCTATATGGTTTAATATGTACACGTTGTCCATGTCCATTGTACCTCTCCCCATTCTGAAACCTGCCTGGTCATCCATTCTAATTCCCCTTTCATTCTGTCCCCTAGTATCATTGCATATAATTTGTATAATGTATTCAGCAGGGTTATCCTCCGGTAATTTTTTACCTCTTTTCCCTCTCCCTTCCATACTCCATTCCAAATTTCTAATAATCTATATATCACCTCTTCTTTACTGTAAGTCCACGCTTTATTTCTTATCCCATCCCTTCCCGGTGCTTTCTCTTTTTTCAGATTTTCTATCTGCCTCTTCACTTCCTCTTTTGTTATTTCGGTACGTTCTATGTTCGATTCCTTCTCTCCATCTTCTTCTACCCCTTCTTTCTCTTCTTCGTCCTTTAACAACCATTCCATCTTCTCTCCTTCCTTTCCTCTCTTGGTTTATGTATTTCCACGCTTCTTTTTCTGTTTTTATACCTCTTATTTTTTGTTCTTCTTCTTCCTTCATTTGTTCTTGTATTTTCCATTGGCTTTTAAGTATTCTTCTCTTTTCGTTTTCCCTTTTTTCCATTTTAGTAATTCTCTTCTCGTCTCTCTTTTTGCCTTCTTGCATTCTATGTTAAACCATCCATTGCTCTTTCCTTGCCTACAACTGACAATTTGCTATTGTAAAATTTTTTTCTGAAAATTTTAAAAACTTATTATGGCCCCTCTACGCCTTCGTAGCTTTCTGCGGTTTTTTAGCTTTTCCAAACTTTTTCACTTTTTTGCCAAAACTGCACAATATTTTTGGAAACAGAATTTCATGTAGGCACTTGTCGTTCGCCGATTACCATCAAAGTCAAATCACCTCTTTCGCGGTTTAAGACGTCTCTATGTACATATCCATCCTGGGATCACAAAACGTAGAGATTTGGTGTTATCTCAATTTCGAATTTTGGACTGATTGTAGTACCCTCCCATTTTTATGTTGGTTGTGGAAGTTAAAACGGAAACCAATTCACAGGCGAAATGATTTATTGCTTGTAATTAAACCATTGATTTATACTATCGCTTCAATGAATCAACGTAATTGTTATCGTAGATGTAATTGCCTATAATTTACGTTATAATAAGAAATAATTAATGTTATTTGCCGTAATACAATACTATTATGGTGACTTATGAGGTAATCTAATTTAATTTTCTATACCGTAGTAGTCGGATCATGCCTCTTCGCCTATGGTCGTAGGGTAGGAGAGCTATGTAGAAGAGACAGCGACTGCGAATCCGGTCTCGTCTGTGCGGAGGCAGAACCAGGAGTTTCAACACGAGTCTGTCGACCACCTGTGCACCAAGACAAGCAATATTCTGAGCCCTGCAACATGTCAAGCGAATGCGATATTTCAAGGGGATTATGTTGTCAACTACAGCGACGCCATCGGCAAGCTCCACGAAAGGTAGCGTAATTACAAAATTTCATTTCAGATGGGAACGTACGGACGTGACACAAATTTTTACCGAACGCTGAAAAATGTGGGACACAATGCACGTTCCATTATCGAAAAAAAAAGATTTATCCTACGCTGCGATTAATTAACTTTTCCTGCTTAGTTGGCACGTTTAAACGGAAGAAAGCTTAATTCTAGTTGACGCTTACTGAAAAACTTTTCGCCATTAGTAACTAAATTCCGAATATTCTCGTTTGAATCTGCATGATAATAGAGGACATTTTGTTGGACCCATTTGATGTAAGTAATCCGACATTTCGCGAACTGAATATAGAGTTCAGGAACTGCGGTTCCAAATACTTTAATTTCTAAATTTTACAGCATCTGACAAAATTTTTGCCTTTTTCGTGAACTGGAGACGCATTTTTACAGATGCTGTAATTTTTTAATTTTACGGCAGGTGGACAAAAAATATCGTCCCGTTCCTGAACTGTAAAACTGCTTTCTCTATAATCTTGTTCTGCAGTTCATGAACGGGACGATATTTTTCGTCCACATGTAGTAACATTAAAAATTACAGCATCGCTGTAAAAATGTGCTTCCAGTTCACGAACCGGACAAATTTTTTGTCCAGATACCGTAGAATTTAAAAATTACAGCATCTAGAACCACTTTGCGAAATGCCCGATTACACCAAATGAGTGCGGCATACATATACAGGGTGTTAGGAAATTGCGTTCCGAAACTCCGCCACGTGATTCTGTATTATGAAAAAATGTTCCTATGGCCGAGGGTACTAAAATCCTTCCTGACGGAGCTAGGACCCTTTGAAAATTTTGTCCAAAGTGCAGTATTTTCTAATTATCTTCAAAACTCCTGAAGCAAATGAAATGAAATTTGGTGAACAGGCTAAGCGATACATACGAAATCTACTGGTGGTAGCAAATTTTATTTTCAAAAAGCAGGGGAGTCCTGAACATGGAGGGGCTGGTGTAAACATGCCCTTGTTATGCTTTATTTTTAAAGTTCTGCCAACTTAAGTAACAGAATATGATTTCTCAGACTGTTTTACGTAGAAAAGTTGCTCTTGGTCAAAAGTGATAGAGTACCGTTTTCGAGAAAAATTTATTGAATAGTGCTGGGCTAATAATTGTTCAGGAGTGCCCTTAATTTTTGAATTTGAGAAGAATGATTTAAGTTTTTTGTCAATATCGGAGACGAAGAAAAAAGGACAAGGGGCCATTACAATGGAAAACGGGCATGTGCTAGTCTACTCCGGAGTCAACTTAAATGAGAGAGCAAAAGGAGGGGTTGGACTACTAATACACAGGGATTCAACCAAATTTGTAGCAGATTGGGTGTATATATCCGAAAGACTTCTGACCGTGAACTTGATCCTTCCCAATAACCAAAAAATAAGGTTGATCACAGCGTACGGTCCAAACGAAAACGAAAAAACAGCTGAAACAGATCGTTTTTATGAACAACTGCAAATCGAAGTAGAGACGGCACCCGATAAAGTCATGATTCTTGGGGACCTCAACGCGAGAGTAGGAAATGATGCCAAAAAGTACAATAGAGTAATAGGAACGCACGGCGAACCTCAAAGAACGGAAGAAAACTATTAGACCTATGCATGGTCAATAACCTTGTAGTAACCAACACACTTTTCAACCACAAAAACATACACAAGTATACAAGAGTGGAAGAGAGCAGGTCGGAAAAATCAATAATAGATTACGTAATAGTAGGAAGGGGAGAAATAAACAAAGTCATCGATACCAGAACAAAGAGAGGGAGCGAGATCTTCAGCGATCACCATCTAGTTGTTACTAAGCTCCAAAATTGCTAGCGCTGATGGTAAAAACGTCGGTTGGAAAAATAAAGTGTCACAAACTAAAAAACGAAGAGATATGCAAGCAGTATCAGGCAACATTGGAACTTGAACTCACAAAGCTACAATCAAGTGCAGGAAAAAACATAGAGGACCTATGGAAGAACTTCAAGGATGTCGTTGTAGCTGCGGCAGAAATTGCCTGCGGCAGAAGCGTAAATTCACCACACAGAAAACAAACTGCCTGGTGGACAGAAGAAATTAAAGCCAAAATAAGAGAAAAAAAATGGGAAAACTTCAGCAGTAAAATGGAAGAAAGTAGAACAACAAACCAAAAACTACTATACAGAGAACTTAAGAAATTCAGAAATTACACGCAGCCAGTGTTGAAGCATTTAAAATCTAAGGACGGCCAAATAATAACTGAAAATCACCAAATTATCAGCAGATGGAAACAGCACTTTGAAGAACTATTAGACGCAACTGAAACAAATCCGTGTCACAGAAAGAACTTGACAATCGATAATCATACAAATCCAATTACAGCGGAAGAATTAGTAGAAGCAATCAAAAACACTAAGTCAGGAAAAGCTCCAGGAGTGGATAAAATTACCGCAGAAATGATGAAGAACTTAAACACACAAGGAAAAGAACTGCTTCTTCACATAGTAAATTTGGCCTGGAAAGGAAAAACCATCCCCAGAGATTGGGAAACAGCATCCATAGTACCCTTATTCAAAAGAGGCGACAGCCGAGAATGCAAAAACTACAGAGGGATCTCACTTCTCAGCGTACCAGGAAAAATCTACGAGAGAATATTGGAAAAAAGACTACGTGCAGAAATTGAAAATACCTTGGAGGACGAACAAAGTGGATTCAGACCCAGAAGAAGCACGTAAGATCAAATTTTCATTGTACGACAAATAATAGAAAAAACGCTCAGCAAAGACGATAACCTTTATATAGCATTTATTGATTTACAACAAGCCTTTGACAAACTACCGAGAACCGAGATCTGGAAGGCACTAGAAAATCGACAGATTAACAAAAACCTAGTCGAAGCGATCAAAAGTTTTTATACATGTACAAAGAACATAATTAAAATTGGGAATAACGAGTCACAAGAATTCACAACAACGCAGGGAGTCCGTCAGGGTGGAGTGCTCAGTCCATTGCTGTTTGTAATTGTGATGGATGAAGTTATGAAAGACTGCCGAAACTGTATTAAAAAATATTGTGTGGGGTACTTCAATCTAAGCCCTGTTGAAATAGGCGCACTTGCGTTTGCTGACGATTGACTATTACTAGCAGGAAGCCCAACACAACTGCAGCACAACTTAAACGAGTATCAAAATCGTCTTCAAAAGAGCGGGCTAACAATCAACAGTGATAAAACGAAAGTATTGGCAATTACTAGAAACGAGGAAAAACTGAGAATACTGCTAGATGATAAAGTGATCAAACAAGAAAATACCTTCAAGTACCTAGGCGCTACAATAGAAAACCAAGGCGGAATCGTAACTGAACTAAACGACAGATTAGAAAGAACAGAGAAGCAGTATCACTCCTTAGTGAAAAAAATATTCAAGAATAGAACTTTATCCAAAAATACCAAGGTCAAAATTTACAAATCAATCTTTATTCCAACGTTAACATACAGCTGTCAGTCATGGGTGTTAACGCAGCGAAATAAATCCAGATTGTAGGCCAGCGAAATGAGAATACTAAGATCCATTGAAGGGGTAAGAAGAATAGATAAAATCAGCAACCGAGAAATACGAAACCGCCTAAACGTAGATACTCTGGAAAACTTCATCAAACGGAGCCAATTGAGATGGTTTGGACACCTACAACGAATGTCACCTGATCGTCTGGTGAAAGCGGTATGGGAGTGCAAACGTATGGGGAAAAACAAGCGTGGAAGACCGAGACAAACATGGAATGTAACGATTCACGGAATACTGGAGAAACAAGGAACTACCTGGCCAGAAACAAAAACATTAGCTCGAAATCGACTGGAATGGCGTAGATTCACAAATCAAGTTGTTTAAAATCTATTACTTTGTAACAAACAAACTGTAGATATAAAATTGTAACTTTTTCCCTACACCTATGGGTAGAAGGGTTTAGATAATATATATATAGTAACTAAATTCCGAATATTCTCGTTTGAATCTGCATGATAATAGAGGACACTTTGTTGGACCCATTTGATGTAATCCGACATTTCGCGAACTGAATATAGAGTTCAGGAAGTGCGGTTCCAAATACTTTCATTTCTAAATTTTACAGCATCTGACAAAATTTTTTTCGTGAACTGGAGACGCATTTTTACAGATATGCTGTAATTTTTCAATTTTACGGCATTTGGACAAAAAATATCGTCCAGTTCATGAACTGTAAAACTGCTTTCTCTCTAATTTTATTGTTCCGCAGTTCATGAACGGGGCGATATTTTTCGTCCACATGTAGTAAAATAAAAAAATTACAGCATCGCTGTAAAAATGTGCTTTCAGTTCACGAACTGAACACATTTTTTGTCCATCAGATACCGTAGAATTTAAAAATGACTAGAACCACCGCAAAATTCCCGATTAGGTTCATCAAATGAGTGCTAGGATGTCCGGAAATTATGTTCCCAAACTCGGCCACGTGATTCTGTATTATGAAAAAATGTTCCTATGGCCGAGGGTCCTAAAATCCTTCCCGACGGAGCTAGAGCCCTTTGAAAATTTTGTCCAAAGTGCAGTTTTTTCTAATTATCTCCAAAACTCCTAAAGCAAATGAAATGAAATTTGGTGAACAGGCTAAGCGATACATACGAAATCTACTGGTGGTAGCAAATTTTATTTTCAAAAACCAGGGGAGTCCTGAACATGGAGGGGCTGGTGTAAACATGCCCTTATGCTTTATTTTTAAAGTTCTGCCAACTTAAGTAACAGAATATGATTTCTCAGACTGTTTTACGTAGAAAAGTTGCTCTTGGTCAAAAGTGATAGAGTACCGTTTTCGAGAAAAATTTATTGAATAGTGCTGGGCTAATAATTGTTCAGGAATGCCCTCAAAAAATCAAAGTGGCTTGTAGACAGCTGAAAAGTCAGAAAATAGCAAGTTTCTAAGCAGGAAAATATTCTAAAAATCTTTGTCAGAGGTTGTGCCCATTAATTATAGTGCCATTCTGATTTTTTGAGTGCGCTCCTAGCCCAGCACTATTAAATAAAATTTCGTCTTTCCCGAAAACGGCACATTCTATCACTTTTGACCGAGAGTACCTTTTCTACGTAAAACAGTCTGAGAAATCATATTCTGTAACCTAAGTCGATAGAAACTTAAAAATAAAGCCCCTGCTTTTTGAAAATAAAATTTGATGCCACCAGTAGATTCCGTATGTATCGCTTAGCTTGTCCACCAAATTTCGTTTCATTTGTTTCAGTAGTTTGAAAATAATTAGAAAAAAGTGCACATTGGACCTCCGTTATGAAGGATTTTAGGACCCTCGGTCATAGGAACATTTTTTCATAATTATAGGCAAAGAATCACGTGGCGGAGTTTCGGAAAGCAATTTGCGGACACACCGTATACTTACAGGGTAGGTATACAGAGGGTGCGAGATTAAAACTCCAGAACGCTATAACTTTGTTATTTGTGGTCCGATTTTAGTGAACCAAGAACCAAATGAAATTGCTCATAAAACACTACAAAACCAAGGTAGCAGCTTTGATTTTTATCAACTTCAACTTGAATGTCAACTGGATGTCAACTTTTCATTTTCAAATGGATATACCCAGTTTTTTTATTCAGTCTAACAGCCAATTTTTTTCTGCGTCTTTTGATGTGCAATAAGTTGAGTTTTGTTTATAATAAATTTTGAAAATAATCAAAATTATTGTCAACATTTCAATCTTTTAATGCTAAATTTTCGAGTGTGCCGTGAAAAAATTTCTTGAAATGCAGTTTTCGTGTTAAAAAATAACATATTTTAATTGTTTTGCTAAGTTTCTACCACATCTACAGCACATTCGAACATTTGGAGTAAAAAATATTCAAATTTTGACAAAAAGTCACAGTTATTTTCAGAATTAATTATAAACCAAGCTCGCCTTATTGCACATCGAAAGATGCAGAAAAAAACTAGCTTTTAGACTGAGTAAAAAAATCGGGTATGTCCATTTGAAAATAAAAAGTTGAGATCCAGTTGACATTCAAGTTGAAGTTGATAAAAGTCAAAACAACGTTGGGTTTGTATGGTTTTATGAGCAGTTTCATTTGGTTTTTGTTTCACTAAAATCCGAGGGGGCAACCACTCACGAAACAACGTACCACAGACTAGGACTAGGGCGGACTAAATTGGGACTAGGGGACTAAAATGGAACTATGGGGACTAAATTGGAGTGGAGTGGATTAAAACGGACTAGACTAGACTAAGACGGATTGGACTGGACTAATTGGACTAAATCGGACTAAAATGGACTAAATCGGATCGGAGCACTTAAAAATATTACTGCTGCGCTACTCAGCTGTGAGTGCCTTTGTGTTGCATTACATCACAGTACGTGTCGTTACCGTCATTTAATTAATGTGTGTATACCGGAACAATCGGCATCAGTTATTTTTTTGGTTATTTCATCTGTATTTTTAGTCTATTGTCCAAGTCTTGGTTCTTATTTTGTCGATGTTTTGTTTTCCTTGCAAAATTGAGACGATAATAAACAAATTGCTAAGAGCTACCTTAAATGTTTTTTTTTAATTTCCAGCAATTTTACATAATCTTATACTAGCACTCGACTGTTGGACTAACGTATGGAATAAATCGGACTAAACTGGACTAAATCGGACTAAACTGGACTATAAATCGGACTAAACTGGACTAAATCGGGCTAAATTGGATTAAATCGGACTAATGGAATAAAGCGGACTAAAATCGGACTAAATCGGACTTAAAGGGGACTAAATTCAAGGGTGTACCGCGGACTAGCGTTGTGGTTGCCCCCTAGCTAAAATCGGACCACAAATAAAGTTATAGCGTTCTGGAGTTTAAATCTCGCACCCTGTATTGCAACAAGCTTTCATTAACTTAATTCAATGCAGCATTGAAATATACCCCTAATTTTTTCCTTCAGATCTACAAAAATTACCACACGGAGTTAAAGTCAGGTGAACTTGCTGAATTATTCTGCAAATTCGTTATCATATAATTTGTGTTTAACCAATTTGTCACAGTTCATTCTGGTCCTCTAGTCCCTTACATTCAATGGTGATTAAAGCCTGCGTCCGCTGAAGACATGTCTTCAGCATTTTTTTTATAATAATTGTCAATACAAATAGGCCCTTTTAGCCTTGTCTACATAGAATCGGATAATAATGCAATCCTACCCGACAGGTCTGCTCCTACTTCAAGGACCCCTTGGTATGCATAGGTCCAGTCGCTTCAGACCAGGTGAAGAACACCGTTCAGCACACCGCTGGAGAGAAGAGACTCACAGGTCTGACCAGCTTCAAACGACCTATGAACTAAATAATTTCCTAAAAATTACCAAACTCGAAGTTGCTTGGTACGTTTTCGGTGAATTTAATTAATTTTTCCAATCAAAATAATTATCACATTTCACGAAGTGAGAATGTAAACATTTTCGAGCCCTCCAACAAAACATGTACGAAGCAATTTCGACCTTATTATTAGTTTCGATTTTACGTATTGGCTGAGGTATTTATAGTGTTTAAAGGTGTTTTCAATCATCAATTTCAACTGGCCTAGACATTATAGAAATGATAAAAATAATACATATCGTAGTTTTTAATAGTCGTAATAAGAAAAGATTTATTGTGCTTCTTGTAGAACGCACAAGAGTTATATTTTACAGAAAATGTTTCAAGAACTTTTGACCGTCTAACTGTGATGATTTATCGTTATGTTTTGCGCCCGGGAGCGTTCCGCGATTAATTCATTAGTTTATAAGGATCTATAATGGCAGAAGCAGCAAGTGTGCTGAAATGAATCGCGGAAGAGCTTTCCAAAAACAAAAAAAAACAGCATTGGGTTCAGTGCGCAAACACTTCTCTCGTTGGCACGAGATTGATACATATCATAATATACATATCATAATTATATCGATGTTATATTACTTTACTGATGTGAACATATAAGGAATATTAAATAAATGTCTACAGCAAATTTCTTTTGATCCAACCTTCTTTCGCATATTTGTTTGTTTTCCACTGAATCAACAAAACAGAAAACGACAAAAGTTCGGGTGGTGTATACATACCATTTCCAATTCTTCTAAAACGGGGCTGAATTTTAAAAACATTTTCTTTAATTTTTGTTTTATGTACCTAAACATAGACGTACATTTTTCATTTTACAATTACTTATCTTATACTCACCTGTAGGTGCCTACTGCCTAATGTATTCTGAGTTCATTATTTTATTTAGGTAAACAATAAATTGCGATATGAGACAACTGGGTAAAATAAACATCTAAAGTAAATAGAAAATTTGCACTGCGTATTGTTTTTGAGTAGGGTGATTCAGGCTTCACTGGAGCGGGGGCTAATTAACAGCACTCTCGGTTCCGTTCTCACTACAGTACTAAAATATGTAAAAAGAAAATAAAGAAATAAAAGAATAAAAACGTTCGAGACAAATAATTATGCGGAGACGCAAGTGAAGAAATTATTGATGTGTGTGTGTCTCGAAAATAAATCATTATATTTCTCTGATTAGTTTTTGCATCAAATCCAAAACGATAAATTGAAACGATAAGACAGGAAAGAACTTTGATTATTCGTAAAATGCTAACATTCAGTGGTATTCTGTAGGCTAATGAATTCTTTTCAATATTCAAATAAACTGCTCAGCAAACGAAGTGGAACACCTGAAAATTTTTTCATTTTTCAAATTGTTGTAACTCTTGAACGAATTGTTTGATTTTGATGCGGTTTTCGACGTTCGATAGATTGTTTCGTTGGCTAGAGGCGGTGTATCCAACAGCGAGGGTGCGTGGTCCTCGTGGCATGCAGAAAAAAAAACATGAGCCTCCTGCAGAAATGGTTAAAACTTAGTCCGCCCCCAAACCCGAGACAATTTTTTTAGAATTTTTTTATCCCATGGAACAGATGGACGAAGTCACCTTCTCGAGACGTTTTTGCCATTTTTTGCCAACAACACTTCTTCGTCCCGTGGTCGCAGAAAAGCAGCTTTTCTCTTTGCTTGATGAGGGCGGTTTTGCTTTCAGCTCGAATTTAATCCAGTGAGGTTTCTTAATCCCCTAAAGGATGGAGTTAAACAACGACATTAAAATGATCGACGCCATCACAAAATGGCGGGGTCGTCTAGGGGGCTGAACTTTGTGCATTTCTTTTTCACCTTGGAATTTCGCGACTAAAGGCGAGATTTTTAATTGGCGAACAAAATTTCAAAAGCTTGAACTTAACGAACATCTTTCTATGTTTTGTTGGCGAGGAAAACTTGAAATCAGTCACTTCTTTCAAAAAATTGCGCTTGTTACGGTTCCTACAAAACTGCATGCAAACTACTGCATTAATGATAAGGTTTCATGTCGAAACTTTTATACCCAGACGTACGTAAAGAAAATCAGATTTTGTCGAAACAAGCAAAAATCGTATTTCTTCGATTTTAAAAACTTTCATGGAAACCATGCCGGGGGCCGTATTGATAAAAAGTGGGGCCATTCCTCTTCTGCATCCAGTTTGGCGAAGTTTTTAAAGTCGAAGAAATACGATTTTTGCTTGTTTCGACAAAATCTGATTTTCTTTACGTACGTCTGGGTATAAAAGTTTCGACATGAAACCTTATCATTAATACAGCAATTTGCAATTTTGTAGGAACCGTAACAAGCGCAATTTTTTGAAAGAAGTGACTGATTTCAAGTTTTCCTCGCCAACAAAACATAGGAAGATGTTCGTTAAGTTCAAGCTTTTGAAATTTTGTTAGCCAATTAAAAATCTCGCCCTTAGTTGCGAAATTCCAAGATGAAAAAAAGTTCAGCCCCCTAGACGACCCCGCCATTTTGTGATGGCGTCGATCATTTTAATGTCGTTGTTTAACTCCATCCTTTAGGGGTTTAAGAAACCTCACTGGATTAAATTCGAGCTGAAAGCAAAACCGCCCTCATCAAGCAAAGAGAAAACCTGCTTTTCTGCGACCACGGGACGAAGTGTTGTTGGCAAAAAGTGGCAAAAACGTCTCGAGATGGTGACTTCGTCCATCTGTGCCATGGGATAAAAAAATTCTAAAAAAATTGTCTCGGGTTTGGGGGCGGACTAAGTTTTAACCACTTCTGCAAGAGGCTATGGTTTTTTTTCTGCAGGCCACGAGGACTACGCGCCCTCGCTGTTTGATACACCGCCTATAAATAGCCAACGAAACAATCTATCGAACGTCGAAAACTGCATGAAAATCAAACAATTCGTTCAAGAGTTACAACAATTTGAAAAATGAAAAAAAATCCAGGTGTTAAACTTCGTTTGCTGAGCAGTTTATGTTCAGAAATCTGATTGGATAGTTGACAAATTTTACTGGTGTTGCCTGGGTGAATTGAAAATAATTTTCAATTAGACTGAATGTCAGAGGAAGTGCTCGAGTACTTGTTACATCTGTCAATTTGAACTGCCATTTTATTAGGAATCTCCAGGACAATGGGCCTATACAGTTTTGTGTAAATTCAAGAATCCGTTATGTTCAGGCCATTACTAAAAATTATTCTTAATTGTCATGGCAAAACTGCAACCCTAACGTAAACCCTGACTTTAAAAAATTCATTCAAAGTTCTGCGCAATTCATTTTGCATTCAAACGGAACCAACTTGCCTGGCTATTGACCTCATTTTCTATTGGTTCGGCACCGAGAGTGAAGCGCGTGACGTATACTATTCAACAATCAGAATTGGCAAAGCAATCACGCTTACAAGGTGATTGGATCTTACTACTTTACGTCACTATCCCCGCCTACTCGCCTGCGTTTGATCAGGCTCAGATTTCTTCAAACTTTCAACATTTTTTTAGAGGTCTACTAATGGGAATATTCCAAAATAAAAAAATACGGGTATTTTTATTTTTAATGTAGATTGATATTCACCAATAAAAAAAAAATCGCTGTATAGGCCCATTTAAGAATCACCCTTACCAGTACAGTAGTACACATACTATCAAAAATCTCCTCAGCTCTCTAGAATTGTTTCAATATAAAAACGGATTCAATGGCTCCCAGAATATGTACCTATGGTCTGTCCGGAATCCACATGACCAGGATTCACCCTATTTCCATGGCGAATCATTGTTGTCAACAATGAGTCGCCATTGAAATTGGGTGGATCTTGGTCATGTGGATCCCGGACAGAGTATAATACTGTTATTTTCGTTATTTCACAGTTTATGGATTTAGAAGATTTTTGTTCTTCAAGCCTGTAAGTAAACTGGGATCAATAAATAGTCTTGCAGCTGCAACCTCAGAATGAAATTGAACGCGAGTTTAGAAACATTCCGCTGTCAAATTGGCTTTGATAATGAGCTCTTTGCGTTCGAAACGCGTTAGTAGTTTAAATCGGTGTAGTAAGTAGAGAGTAGTAGAAAATTAAATTTACCAAAACATTGAATAAGACATATTTTGGCATAAGTCCAATAAAAACTGAGATATTTGCAATTGAATGTCTTTAACATATTTACATTTTTCCGGTACTCCGGTCGTGTCCGGCCGTGTAAAACAACAGGCATCAACCTCACATAGACCTGCATCGACGTTGAGAGTTTCATCAAATTCGGTCAACTCTCTGGACAGTTCTCGTGAAGCGTCTATTCGACCATGCGGGCCCTCGGGTGTGTGCCGTATCAATTTTTTTTGCCAAAGCTAAATAAAAAATGAAGTAGGTCTCAAAATGGTCCTAACAAGCAAAAAATTTTAAAATTCTCATTAATTCAAATTTCGCGCGGAGATCCGGCAACAACGCACTTCTTCATCTGTGAAACCGATGCAATCGCCCTCGTCTTACCACATCCTCCCACTAATAGTACACGCCCCCTAAATAATTTTAAGGACCTAATTAGTTTCTTTACTAAAAAAATGACGCCTTTCATTACAAAGGAAAAGATGTTTCTTCAGAGTGCAGGATTACGAGCCATTTTGCTACATTTTTATCGGGCTGCTGTCAAGCTGTTAATTAATAAAATTACCAAAAACTTAAATCTTGCATTCTGAAAAAATATATTCTTAATAATTAAAATTAAAATTAAAAAAATAACTGCTCAATTTATGTTCTTTTTGTTTATTGCTAAATTATGCAACCATTTACCATTACATATTTACCATATATGAATGCGTTTGGACTACCCTGTACAACTCGGTAACGGCGCTCTCAGAACGAAAACATAAATTTACCCTTTTCTGTTTACACTTTTTCTGTAAATTTACGCTTTTTTCGGTAAATATACAGTTTTTCTGCAAATTACAAAATAAAAAAAGTCAGCAAATATCATGGCAGGTCTACGCTTTCGTACAATACCGCAATCGGTTTGCGTCTTTTTTTGTCGCGTCCGCATTGTGTGAAAAATACTCATAAAATCCCATATAATACCAGGTGTTTCAGCGACCCCGCCGTACACTGAAAAAAAAACTAGACCAAAATATTTAGTAAATTGAACCTAACAGTATATTGCGAAAAAATTACTCATGGCGAATAAATTCCATTTTATTCAAAACATGCCTACTATTCATAAGAAACGCTTACTGCGGATACGAAACTGCCGGGAATTTAATAAACTTGGTACAAACGACAATTTTACTTCAATTATCAATCAAATATAAACTACATACAAACAAGTTTACTTCAGAGAAGAATTGTGTACTTTCGGCAAGTTACCTTGCCACTTTGACAAAGGTGATGGACTGATACCCCTAAGTATTTTGAAAGCAAAAGGTTTACTTCTCAGAAGTAAGAACTTCTTGCCATAAACAAATTCATATTTTGTCCAAATTTGAATGTGTTTAGACTGAGTGACTCGTATTTTATAAGCAGCTGGTTATTTATCCTCGCAAGTAAAACCGTGTTCTGTCTAGAATTTTTTTGTCCTCTAAGTCAAAGAGGTAACGCAGTTCATTATGAGTGTGATTCCCGTGCAGTGACCGATCATGGCGGACGAGGAAACAAAAGACATTATTAAGTTTTCCAGAGTTTGTTCAATATATTATTTTTGTTCAGGGTGGAGGTGGTGTAAAGAAGGTCCATAGTTAATGGTTGGAAGGAAAATAAATCCACCTTCTTGATAACATTCTTGTGTCTTCTTGTGTATTAACAAAAACTTGTGGTGACTAGTTTCGATTGATTCGACACATGTGCCATCTTCAGACCAACTATGTCAACAGTTCCCCATTTTGTAGTAGAAGATATTCAATATATTATGTTCTTTATATTCATAGTTATTCTTAATCTAATTTCCTAACCATTACAGCAGTATTCAGCTTGATTATTCGGAGGTTTTGGCGATTCATGGAAACACAAAAACAAGTGATTTTTTAGACTTTTGAATTGGGGGGGGGGGGGTGTGCCCAGTGACAATGCATGTAGTTCTCCACCGAAGTTTGTGTCCATTCGCAAGTGATACACACCATAAGGCTCAAAGAAATTTTACTAAAAAGGGGGTAATTCTGCCAATTTCAACGCAGGCTTCAGTGAAGTATTCTAAAGTTTCAATAATACAGTAAAGGCGAATTGCGTCAATGGCCCATTTACTTTAGTCAATTCTGCGGGTTTCGTTTAACTTTAGCAATGACAACCTTCTCTCAAACCGAACGTACTTCACCGAATTAAATATTTTCTAACTGAGTGCAAGTAAAAAATTCTCTTCCGAGAAGTAAACATTTAATTCGCCATATCCAAGTAAATGATTTACCCATGTAAAGTAAATTTTACTTCTATGAAGTAGATACTTGTATCAGTGTATAGGCAAATAATATGGGAAAATGAGTTTTATTTTTTTCCTGCTCCCGAGAATTTTCTCGAAAAGTTTTAGAGTGTGTGGAGGATAGTCCATACTAGTCGGTGCCTCTTGAGATTTTTTTAGTTAGTCAGCTCCTGTTAGGTACTTATCAATGATTTTTTGAAAATCGAATTTTAGACTTAAACGAAAAATTTTTTTGTGACCACTTCGAATGTGTACGTAGTTTGCTGCCTTTGTGATTTGCAATACAACACAAAATAAATTGAAAATTGAATTTGAAATAGAAACGAAAAAATTTTTCGAGCATAATCGACCCGTTTCGAATTATCCCTTTATTTTGCGTTTTCCTGCAAACCACGAAGGCAACAAACTACGTAAACATTCGAAGCGGGTCGATTGGGCACGAAAAATTTTTTTTTTGGGTTTAAAATTCAATTTTCCAATAAGCGAGGAGCTGACGAACGAAAAAAAATCTCAAATAGGCACAGACTATTCTCTACACACGCTAAAACTTTTCGAGAAAATTCTCGGGAGCAGGAAAAAGATAAAATTCATTTTCCCATGTTATTTGCTTATACGGCGGGGTCGCTGATGGTTACACTCGGTATTTTGCCACCTCAACTTTCCGAGCGGGCGACTAATAATTCGATGTCGGGTCGAAAGGGCATTCCCGGCGTTATGGTGATGAGATCAATAAATATTAGCCGCTTTCCATTTACATATTTACCTGAGGAGCCGCACTTAATTTCAGCAATTTGATTGGTCAATATTCAAATGAACCAATGGAATTGTTGAGATCAACTGAGGCTCCTCAGATAAATGTGTAAATAGAAAGCGGCTACTGTAATTTTATTAAACTAATTACTCGACTACTTAATTATTTTTGCATAAAGAATGTAAGGTTTGATAGAGGGAGAAAAGGTCAAGGTATTATTGAAATGCTTCTGTTCGTTTTATGCATTCTTCCTTCAACTTTGCAGAGAAGAAAGTCACGTTTAGTTTGTTTATCATATTTTTTTTCTAACTATTTTCTATTATGTATGTACCACTCAAAACTTATGAGCTTACAATTGGAAATGAAGAAAAATATTCAACGCAAGTGCATCCATTGGATCACGCATTCGATATTCATACGAAAGTGTACAACTTGAATAGGGACTCTCGCAACATTCGCAATACGAAATCTAGGCGACCTAGAGTAGCATTTTTCATGCATACTGAACAGGAGACCTTTGCTTAAAGGCATTCGAATTTTTTCAAAGTGCACTAAAAGGTATCAGGTTTCGAATTTGAAACCAATTGACGCTTTTTATTTTTAAAGGCGGTCTGACGCAGTCCCAGTTTTGCTAGCAAAATATATATAATGAATTTTTAGCAGGTTTGCTTGTAAGTTGTTGATGATAATAATTTTAGAACATTTTCTGTTTAGATACTACAAATTTGCAAGTAGCAAGCTTTGTTGCCATTAAAACGATAGCAAAATTCACACCCCAGAAATGGGACTGTGGCAGGCGGCATTAGGAATTTACGTAAAATTTTAATAATTAAGAAATAGTACTTGGATAGCGTCCTGCGTTTCGTCTTTTTAAGTACTAATTTACTAGAATCAACGCCAACTCTTACGTGATTCTCCTGGACTCGGAGAAGTAATGAAAGTCAACTTTACTTTGAATCGAATTACCTGATATTTCCTTTATTCCACTGAATTGTTTAATTTTTAATCTTGTTACTCTTGTTATTTACACAAAAACTCAAATAGGTAGGTACTTACATTGCACATTTCCAAAAACATTATTTATTTATTTATTGCACACAAATTACAAATTATGGCCCTTGCTTGCCTGAGATTCAATTTACACCTTATTTTACAGGAATTTGTTGAACACAGCATTGTTTTAGGTATGTAGGTATACATATAAAAATTCCAACAACATGTTGTCAGCTGACTATCTAGCTTACTCTTAGTGGCAGAAAGGGTAATTAGGGCAAGCTTGTGGACTAACACCTGCGGGAAGCTGAGCAGCTCCATGTGCAGGAGCGGCATTCCACGCTGGTGCAGAATTCCACTGTCCGTTATTATTTCCATTCCACTGTCCACTGTTGCCATTGTCCCATTGATTGTATTGCCCTGAAATAAACAAACGTTACAGATAAGGTTGATCGTTATTCGTTATAAGATCAAAATATTACCGGTATTTCCGTATGCGCCAGACTCGGCGAGACCTTCACCGTGGTAGTCTCCGTCTCCGGTGTATTCACCTTTATCGAGAGCACTTTGGCCGTATTGTGGCACTGGAGCTGGATTGTATTGGTTCCACGATGGGGCGGGTTGATTCCATGCCGGAGCTCCACCATAGGGGGCGGGTGCAGAGGGGTTCGCCGCTAAAGCGGGGTTTGCACAGTTGGGGTAGTTTGGACAGGCGTGCGGACTGACTCCAGCAGGATATAAATCGGCGGGAGTTCCTCCAGCAAGGGGTCCGTTCCACACCCCACAGGCGACCGCCAAAGAGCAAGCCAATATGGTCTGGAAAAAAAGGCCTTAATTTCCGGAAGTCCACGAAATTTTCAATAGTAATACGAGTAGTCTCGGCCGAAAAAATCTACCATTTGACAAGTAGTGCATCCATGAGGACTCAACAAGGCAACCAAGAGACTACGAATCGTATTTTGCAGATTATTTTATAAATTAAAGTATTAAGTAGTGTCAAGTTGACGTTGTAGTATTATCACTGTAATCAGGATTTGATTGGTTACTCGTATACTAAATGCTGCTTTGGACTGGTTCAATACTTAATGTATAAAATAATCACTTATAATCTCATAAGAGCGTTAATTCTTTCCGGAAATTTTTGGAGTGCATCCCAACAATCAGCCCGAGTGGAACACGAGGGCCCGATTACGTTGTTGGGATGCAAGACCAAAATTTCTAGGAGATGAATTAATGCTCGAATGCAGATTCGGTAAGAAAATAGCAACGATACAGCCAGAGAAATTGAATAGAAATGATTTTGTTCAACATGTATCAAGTTGTAAGAGCGAAGTCTAATAATCGTGATTTATGAGATTTAATTTAACATAAAAATTTCCACTTATTAATTTCGCTTAGGTTGGTCTAGATGTCAAAAATTTCCAGAAATCCTCGAGTCCCATGGTAAACACACAGAAATCTATTTTTCTCTTGGCTAATGATTAGTATCGTGCGATTTTCACAATAAAATTCACAAACACCGCACTCAATTCACAGAAATTAATCCAATTGCGAGCACTGTCCCAGGGGTGACTTACCAGTTTTACAAACATGTTGTTAATTTGCCGGGTATCAACTGAACAAGGAGGCAAATGTGTCCTATTTATACCGACACCACGCCTTATCAACCCGTTCAATAGAAAATGTAACAGTACCAATATTTTTAATACCGATCCCACACGTAATTGACAGAGGCGGCGCGACAAGTAGAGCATTTTCTGAAGGAAAAGCTGGGCGACCTCAAGAACACTTTTAATAAAATGATCGTTCAAGTCTAGCGGGATACAGCAAAATATTCCAATTTATTCGTAATAAGCAGCGGCCAAAGTCAAAGTGCACCTATTTACAGTGGGATACCCCGGACACCTTATCAGGATTACTCGTCAAATGTTCATCTGCATTTAAGTAGTGCACCACATTTTGAAGTTTATCTATTTGTAGCTATATTACTTGCGTTTGCCTGCCTTGCCTTTTGCAATTGTTATTATGACTTGCGTTTGCCAACAATTTCGCGAGTGGAGCTTCGTACTGTGCTCGAAGAAATAATTTATAAATAAAACATCGCATCCTTACGTTTCAGGATTCTAGGAACCGAACCGAACAAGCATAATTGGCAGATTTTGGGCGTGTCCTAGACTTTGGGCGAAATTTTAGTACTTATGTTATGTTCCTCGGGGCTCTAATAGTCCGGGAGGCAGTGAATATTTGTTTGGTTTATGTTTGGTTTAGCACTTAAGTGCTGGAGATTACTAAAGCGGAAGTCAGCCATAAATCTTGTGGGACTGGGGCTAATGGCGGTCATTTAAATTTTTCAAAAATTCACATCTCGAAAACGGTAACAGATACGAAATTTTATTAAATTAGAAAAAAGTTGAATAAAACTTGAGATTTTCAGATTGACTAAGTCAAACAAATTTGTAAGTAGTTTTTTCTCAAATTTGATTACAGAATCTGAAAATCTGAAGTCCTTTAGTCCTAAGCCCCTTGTACGATACGCTTATGATCAAAGTTTTAATATTTTCTCTACAGTAATAAATTCAGCATCAAAGACTGTCACTTTGCCATCTTTAACCGTTTTGAAGATATTTAGAAAAAGCCACTTTCATAGTGGCCTCTTTTATGGCCCCAAGTTCCCTTAGGAGGCATTTTTCGAAATATGTTTATAGGAACTTTTTTCATATTTTTCATAGAAGAATCTACTGCGAGATCTACTGGTAAAATTTGGTGCCCTAATTTCGGGACCTGTAATTTATGATTTAGTTAACTCCATATTAATGGCCGTTTGCACCGTAATTTTTGAGTGTTCCTGAAAGATAAGGGATCCTTAAGGTTCTTGAAAGCCATTGTGACAACAAACGTATCAACGGAGTTTAAACGTCACTTAGCTTTTAAGGACCCCTTAAAATTACGGTGCAAACAGCCATAAGTATCGTGGTAGGTACTACTTTTCTGACACACATGCCCACAAAAAAAAAACAAATAACGCTGATCCAGAGTGGTCGGAACATTACTTTTAAAAAGTAATTCATTACCATTACACATTACTTCGTCGAAATTGTAATGCATTACAATTACTCATTACTTTTTTCAAAAAGTAATGCATTACAATTACAATTACTTAATAAATGTAATGCATTGCTTTATACATTACTTTTAACGTGACATTTCTTAAATTTCTAATTGTAGCTGACAGATTTTGAGATCTGCAGTAAATTGAAACATACGTCATTCCAGACACGGCCAACTCTAATTGGAATTTTCAAAAATGACACTATAAAAAAAACCGTAGGTGTATTATTTTAAAACAGTAAATTTATTATTTAATTTTAATTTAATTTGAATAACAATTGCGTTTCAAAATTTACCACTGCTTGAGATGGCTAAAGTTAGTTTTATTTCAGCTAGGAAATTATTTCAATTCTGTAGAAATATTTAATCCGGGTTAATTGCAGAGAATATCGCTACTTAAAAATAGCAGAAAAACCTCTTTAGAATGCATCAATGTTTGCTATATATTAAGAAAAATTCAATATTCAACCAACTGAAATAGTAATATGTAAACGAACTACGCGATTGGAATCTGTTACTACTTGTTATTTAGTACTAAATCTAATTATTGTTGGTACATATTACTTTAATCGCCAACAAAATAGACGTTTCAACAAAATAGCTCTCCCCGACAAAAAAGGCGGTCTCGGAGACGGCAGGAACTTCTACGCCGCACTGCATTGGATTAATAACAGCAGCATTTATTACATTTTTAAATATTTAAAATAAGAAAGTTGCTATGCCAAAAGGGCACTTCGGGTTGACTGATCGGCTTCAAAATCTAATCAGCTCCTCTCCCGCACAGACAATAAAATAAATTGCCACTAAAATGACATTTTTCGAAAAAATGGCACTGAGGTTTTCGGCTTGAAAAAAAATCAGTTATCAAATCCGGTAATAAAAATATACATTTATGCATAGTTTTTTTTTCACGGCACCATTTTTTGGTCAAAAGGGCCCAAGTGTGAATACATTTTTAGAAGCAGAATTTGAAGAGCATTCATATGGTAATGCGAAAAATGGGGGTTTGCATTTAAATTTTTAAAGTTGATGTGCCAAAAAGGCACTTTCCGTGAGCCGGTGTAGCCCAGATTCTAATCAGCACCTACAAATCTCCCACTGAATATGTGTGCCAAATTTCATCAAAATCAGTTCAGTAGTTTCGGCTGTAGCGTGTCCACAGACATACGGACAGACACACGGACAGACACACGGACAGACACACACAGACACACAGACACACATTTTTCAAAAATAGGTTTTTTGGGTTCCTGGGACCCCGAAACGTAAAGATTTGATGTCAGTTCAATTTCGAATTTTTGATCGATTTTATATACTGCTCCGCCTTGAGCGTAGAAGTTAAAAAACGATCCCTGAAGAAAACAGCCCACCGAATAATTATACGATTTATGACAGTGCAACTGATGAAAATACATAACCAGTATTATCTTTTCCAAGCGGGCAAGTAGCTTTGCTGTAAATTTTTTTTTAAAGGACTATATCTGAATTATTCTGAATTTTCATTTAACGTTTAAGTATTAAAATTAAATGTGGCGGATGAAACGCCTTTAGAATTATATAAACCATGCAGAGGATTTCTGCACGGATGCGATGCAGCCATTTTTTGCAGTTCCGCTAACATTTACTGTGGCCGCCAGTCGTTAATCATTCGTGCAGAACATTTTTGAATAGTTTACGAATTACCATAAACGGGAGGGCCGTTTATCGTAATTCGTAAATTATTGTTTTTTTTAATCGCTAAATAATCTGTAACTTCCCTGCAGCAAGATCGTCAGGGTAATTCAATTTTTCTACCTGGACAGAGAAAAAATGCAATGCTGTTAAGTAGGTACACGGTACACGACACGTGATTTCACAAGCACATATGATTTTACTCTTGTATTGTTTATGCCTTTAGGTAGTAATTGTAAATTTTAATGGTAGGTATATCCTTAATAAGTCTTTATTCAAACCGCTAGTTGTAATTAATATTTATTTCGTCTTTGAAGCTCATTTTTATGCCTCATACGGTTCCCATATTTGTCATAAAAGGATATTTATTATTTTTAGTCAGATCGCCTAAAATGATCTCGACAAATTAAAAGCCAACAGTTTCTTGAAATAATATCGGCAAATATCGAGCTAAAATTCAGGCCTTAATGTGGATTTTATGAAAATTTAAATGCCCTTAAAGAGAAAAAAGTTCATTAACTTTAAAGTCGCTTCAAGTTTTCAGTTTCTGACGCTTTTTTTCCCCTTTTTGTTCAAGTAGGTACCATTTTGCCACTTTGTATGGCACCTATATCTAGGTAAGGATGAGAACTTATCATTTTGCAATTTTAAAGTTAGTACGTAATTTTTAAGTATCTTTCATTACAAACTATAAAGACGAACAGTAAGATAGTTCAATTAGTAAGTACAGAGTAAGTACGAGTCACCACTGAAAATGAATTAAAATTTAGCACCGGAGCACTAACGGGGTACACCCGCTCTATGCAAAACTTTGTTCCCTGTCACACAGCGTCCAAGGTTTCTTGCCTCATTGCCATGGTAAATATTCAACTATCATGAAAAAAATAGTTCGTATCGAATAAAAAAAACTGAAATTCCTCTATTAGGTGAGGCTTTCCTTATTCTGTCTCATAATGAGACTGTGACCTTACTGGCGATACAACAAAGCATTTTTCAAGAACGCGCACCGTTGCCTTTCCATCGAGAGTTAAATGACACAACACGCATAAAAGTGTTTTATAGAAAATTTTTATTAAATTAAATTAATTTATGTCTTATATTACAGGATTTTTACATAGTGGGACAACATGTTGTCAGCTGGCAGTCTAGCTTGCAAATTTTTTTTTTCAATTTTAGCGTTATTTATTTAGTTGCAGAAGGGGTAATTGGGGCAGGAACGAGCGTCGACTCCTGCGGGGACTTGAGCTGGTTGAGCGTGAGCTTGGGGGTAAGATGGAGCTGCTTGGTAGGCGGGGGCGGCGTTGTAAGCTTGAGGTTGTCCTAGAGAAAAAAGTATGAATATTTATATACAGGCTGTCCCAGACTACTGAACCTAATCTGAGACGAATTTTCCTAGCGAAAATTGCCAGGGTTCAACAGTTTTCAAATGAGAAGCAATTCAAATCCTCCAATC